>CM060431.1:47937658-49312921 GCA_030545235.1 Helianthus tuberosus | reverse complement strand
CAAGTTTCTTTTCGTTTCAGTTCAAATTGGCCAGTGTTCGGTCAATTTCATCGAAATGTGGTCAAATTCATCGTTGATTTACAAAAGTTTCTGCAAAACGTCGACATGAAATTAAAAACCGTAGAACAGAGGATGAACACGACAAAGTTTTTGATTCAGACTGTAGAACAGAGGATGTAGGAACATGAACAAACATTGAAACGATTGGAGTTAGAGGGCAGTAACAGTGGTTTCAGATCGTAAAAAAGCGGTTGTGATTTTTGATCTGGGAGTAGGGGAATGCCGACTAACGTGCGTGATTTCATATGTCCAACATGCGTGATTACTTTTTCTGAGATTTATAACTTGCGTGATTTTCCGTTGAACGTGCGTTATTTCGTGACGTACCGGTCGTACGTTAAGCCGTAATGTATGTTAACCGGCCTCTATATATATATGTATATATATATATATATACTAGTCCTCTACCCGCGCGATGCGGCGGGGTGGCGATTTACAATAGGATACTCATTTACCGATAGTTTATCAGTCGTTTTGTGATATATTGTATAGTACTTAATTTAGTTATCTTATTCGTTATATGTTTGTATGATTAGAATTATGAATGATCCTGTTGGGACTTTACCATCTGAATTCTGATGATTAATATTATAGGGCATAGGCTTTTGCGATTGGAATTTATGCAGTTATTTTAGCTTAGTTCATTGGAACTATTACATTTGAACCTTATGTTTTCTGAGATTAACAACGTTTCACTTCATTTATCTGCACATATTTTGTTTCTTTGTAGGGCGGGTATTGGGGAGTGTAAGTGACTATGTTACTCATCATGCTCACTACACCGTGATGATAGTTAAGAAACCAAAGACATAAACAATTGGTGACCTTCCGCTTGCTATAAGCGTATTCTTTCCACACTCGGGATATGAAAGAGGAATTGGTTTGATCTGTGCATACCCTATCTATACCGTACGGGTAGGGTCGGTTTTAGTTTCGAGTATAGAATTTCGGGCATTAAAAAAACCGGTTCGAGCTTTTTTACGGGTACGTTTTTTTGCACCTCTAATTAGGCTAGTCGAAAGATGTGGTAGAAGAGTTCCTCATCATTTCAAGTGTGGAAGTGTTAAGCTTATTTGTACTTTACCAATTGTGATTTGTATTTATGTATTCCTTGTTTTTTTTTTTCAATTTATGCAGGTATCACTATTCCATGACAAGATGATCGAGGAATATTTGTACTCAATGGCTTTTATAGTGTGTTGAAAATAACGGAGTTAAAATGACTTTTTGTTGGTCAAACACAATATATGCAGTAGTTATTAAACCGAGTGTTTTTATTTGATGACTTTAAATAAAGCAACTACATGCCACAAGCAAATATAACTGCTAATTTAAAACATCATTTTTCATTGTTAAAATAGTTGGTTGGGTACTTGGGTTATCAAAGCACAATATAGTAGCTAACATTTCATAACTTGGGTTATCAAAGCACAAATATAACCGAGTGTTTTCATCCACTTGAATCTCCGACATTTTAGGTAAGTTTAATGTAGTAGCTAACATTTCATAAGTTGGAGGAATCCTGTAACTGATGACGTCCCCAATATCCAAATAAATCGGTTCTGTAAACGACCTGCACATTAAGATAAAAAGAACTCAAATACAACGCACTGCATATGATTCAGCTCAAAGTTTATTACTTGAGGAGAGATCTTGTCAGATGTTCGCGTGCAGTTGCCAATGCTTGACTTATCGTCTGCAAAGATAATTTCACAATGTTGAAGCATAAAATAAGAAAAAAAAAACTTATTATCTATTTATTTGTGTGTGTGTGTGGGGGGGGGGGGGGGGGGGGGGGGGGGGGTAAGCTTACCTGCTCAGAGAGAGGAGCTCCAGAATCTACACTGTGGCTTGCAACCTTACCAGCAATGACATTTGCATCTGTTTCCAGAATAATTCTGCAAATTATAGTAAATAGATGTTTATAAGTCTTCCAACTGTATAGATCTATAGTTGAAAATTAACAACTAATAATTCTTACCCGCCATCAACAATTTCATCAACGCACAATAAAATGAGATCTAAATTCTCAAGTGCCTCTTTCTTATCCACATTGCCCCTGATACACATGTTCGATAAGAGAATGTCATTGGCTCTCATTGAAATAACAAGCTGACGATGTAAATTCATTGCAAAATACCTAAGCAGTAGACCGACTGCATCAAAGAAACCCTGAAGAACAGTGGATATGATGAGCTCATTTTCATCATCACCCCCGGTAACAAAGAAGTGAAGATCTTGAGCAAACTTGTAAATGACAATGTTGTTCTCAAACATTGCTATCTCAGCTGCACATTAGTACAAGCCAAGCATTACATGCTGTTTAATACAATTAGAAAAGTAAAACTGAAGCTTCTTGATTTCAGCTTTTCATTCTCTGAAAGTTTCTTCAAAAGGGAAAACAGGGAGTATATATATAACAAAAAGTACGCGGATGGTCCCTGTGGTCTACCAAAATTTTGGATTTAGTCCCTAACTTTCCAAAAGTACATGGTTCTTCATTTGTTGTTCTTGGTTCTTCATTTGTGAATGTCCGGCCATTTAATCATATCAATCAGGTATCAAATTAGCAAGGAATAAAAAGGGTTATAAAGCACACCTTCTGTGCGTGCATTTGTCTTCTGAGTCTTGGTAAACACAGATTTTTCAAACGCCTCCTTAGCGCTATTAGTTGGCCAGTCTTCTGAATAGTACTTCACAGCTACACGGTTGCCCTTGGCTAAATGGAGGATCTTGAATAGACTACAGGACAGGAATGAGACATTATACTACAAAGTATGTTTAACGTGCATAATAAAATAAGGAATGACATAATCCAGTAGTTTTGCAAAAAAAAAAAGTTTATTAGAGAAAGACCTCATAGTCACGAACTTGGAGAAACATATCGCCTTTTGCCCCGATTGTCGTCCACAGTTTCCAAATTAAAACTGAAATTTATCAAATCCACACAAACATACTTCAAAAATCACATATTCAAATAAGATTTTCACGTTCCTAAGTTGTGAAACCACATAATTAAACTCTGCATTCATCGAACTGACACCGCAAGAGGCTGAATAAAAGGATCACCAGTACACATACCTTGGAGAGTTCAAGAAGCGCGTTTTCGTGGAAATCGGGGCTACTAAGATCAAATCTCATTTGCAGCTATGTCCATCAACTAAAATAAAGATTGAAACTTTAAAGAAGCCGCCACTTTAAATAACATAATATAAATATGATTTGAAAGATTCTTTTAAGGAAACCCACACAGTTATATTTAAATAAAAAATTACTTAAAAATAGATAAGAAATTACATAAAGTTGGAGATAAGCTAGGCATCGATTCACCAAATTATTATACATTGGGAATCCAAACTCGGCATGCCATATAAAGATGGCCACACTCGGATAAGCCAGCAGCATTTTCCTTGCGTCTGCACATGAAACTCGGACTGAGCCTTCAAAAAATACACCATCCAGACAATTAATCCAGACCTGTTACCAGCATAGAACCAAATAATACATGTCCACACGAAGATCTGATGCAGCCAGCTCTTAACAGCCGTGTATATGCAGTTTAAAGCTTGACCAAGGCCCCGCAGCATCACAAAATCGGACCTGAACTTGGCATATATCATCTGCAATTCCTCAGAGAAGTGGGCCAAAATGACTGAAACATCCAGGTGCTTCAAAACCTTGTAAAGCTGCAGGTGAGGCGATGCTTGAGAGCCCCATACTAACAAAAGGCTATTTTTTCACAATGAAGTTGTGACACCCTTGACATCTCGGCTCTTGAAAAATGACACGGGAAACAGCAAGTACCTGAAGTCATGTACATGTAGGGGGGTAATTCCAATAAATAAAAATATATGACATGAATTTCAGATACAAGCAACAGAAATCCATTCCATTCTGTATGTATACGATGCATATTCAATTTCTACATATCATCAGCAAGGAAATAAAAAAGTTGTACCTTGCTAGTATCTTGAAAAGAGTTGACCCCAGGTAACCTGTCTTCATCAGGGACAAACACTTTCTGTAGAAGAATATCTCCATTTTGAACCATTCTAAGCCCAATTTTGTTTTCCATCTTGGTAGCTTGTAACCCCGGTGCATTCTTCTTTACAATGAATCTGCAACAAATAAGGAAGCACATGAGCATAACTAAAAGTCCAAAACTAAGCCTGGAAATATGAGCGGGTCAAAGCAGATTATCACTCTCTGAATTGAGACAAAAAGAGAACATTATTTTCTTACCCATTTATCTGGTTTGTGTCTTTATTTTTAGCAAAAATGACCAAAATATCTGCAAAAGTGCTGTTTCCGATCCATCGTTTTTGGCCTTCAATGACCCAACCTCCTTCCACCTGAAATTTCACAATCATCACAAGATACAAGAAAAGAATATGAAACCACAAAAAGAAAAAAAGATGATAAATGTGACCTTTGTTGCTGTTGTTCTAAGGCCACTTGCATCACTTCCATAGTCGGGTTCCGTCAAACCCTAACGCAAAACAAACTTAGATAAAGGTAGCAGCACGTATATCTAAAAACAAGCATTAATCTTGAAATGCTTCTAATAATTCAATAAAGAAAAATCAGATTCCTTACCTGGTACCGAGATGAAATCTCGGCTCCATCTTTCTATCCTGGGTCTACTTCGCAGCAAATACAAATCTAAACGATTATTATAAACCCTAACTAAAATCAGAAACAGAACCTGTAACAGAACCTGTAACAAACACCAGTCGTGAATTAGGGCTTCAATAATAGATATGATAAGCAAAAAAACTTAAAAACTTACATTTGAAACTCAGATCGAAACCCAGTTCTTCACATCACTTCACCCTTTTTTCGATTATGATAAAACCTAGACCTCTCAGTGCCTTTACCGTTCAACTGTAGCCCCCTAACAACGATTTCAGAACGGAAATCTTGACAAATTTTTCGATTTCAGAACAGGTTCCTTCATCTCTGGTTCTTCGTCGTTCAATTGAAGAGCGATGGAGAAAGCTAGGGTTCTAGAGCGAGAGAGAAAAGTTGATAATAAAGAACAATAAACAGATCTAAAAATAAAACATCACAGATCTAAAAATCAAACTTGTATACCTGGTGAGAGGTTAGATTCTTCATTGATTTGGTGAAATATTCACCAATCGACTTGAATCGCCTTCGTCTTTTTGAATCGCCAGGGAGAAAGAGAGAGAGAAAGCAGATGGGATCTAAAAGTTGAATGGACGGGGGTGTATGGGGAATTAGGATGAGCGGGAATTGAAAGTTGAATGGACGGTGCAGATCCCAATCCGTGTGATGTGTTTCTTTGAAAATGGACGGTGTAGATCTTAATAAGTGTTTATTTTAGTAAAAGGGTATAAGTGGAAAGTGAAGTTTTCTGGTGCTTAAAAGACTTGTACATCATGCATTAGGGGTGTTTTAAGGAAAATTTTATGACTTTAAGAAGTCCCTCCTATATGCTTTATAAAGTAGTATAGATAGTATAGATATATATATATATATATATAGGGTTGAGTTCATTTCAGAACTCTAAATTACTACAGAACATTCAGAACTCCTAATAAATAATCATTTTATATATAAGTTTTTGTATTTAGGATCTTTTTATCATCTATTATATGTATTTCTTTTATTACATACATGTTAAAAGTAGTTTACATATGTTTAATTACCAAAATTATATATATGTGTCATAACTAATTACATATATGTAAAAAAACTAGTTTACAAATGTGTAATTATAAAATTACATATAAAAAAATGATAAAATTACTCTTAACATGTATGTAATCATAAAAATACACATAATAAATAATAAAATTATCCTAAACATAAAAATATATAAATAAAAAGATTGTTTATTAGGAGTTCTGCGAGTTCTGTAAATATTTATGGTTCTGAAATGATCCTGACCCTATATATATATATATATATATATATATATATATATATATATCCTGTTCTCAATTCTAAGTATAATGTAAAGAAGTCAACATTAAATCTAGTAAAGCATTAAGGAAATAAGAAGACTTAAAATATAAAGTTTTAGCAACAAAAATGCATGATAACTATAATTGTGGATCGATATAACGCGTAAGATAGTTTAACACTATCACAACAATAGTATGCCTATATGGTATGACAATTCAAGAACCATCCACTAAAACAAAACATAAACTTAGCATTGATACTAAAATTTGCCCATAAGCACATGTAAGTGCATATGGAACTCCCATAGGTGGCTGATTAATGTTAAGATATCATCTTTGAGCTTTCTTTATAAAAATTATTGTATGCATAACTTTTTTATGTATGATATAATGTTTTTGAGTTACTGACAAATATAAAAGATTTATTATATTCTACGCTATTGTTTTATAAATTTACATGTTAATTAAGTTTTATTCCACGCCTTCACGGTACATGACTATAACGTAATTAAAAATTGCATGGGGATTAGAGAGTAGGGAGAATAAGGATAAAGATGATGAAAGAAGGGAAAGAAAAGATAACCTCATATTATGTATTTATAACTCATCAATTAGTAAAAACATAATTGAAACTATAGTTATAAATTTATAATGGATTATGAGTGCTTCTAATTTAATATATTTTATTTTTTTAACCACATATGGGATTGTTCATTTTAATCATGAGTATTAGGAATTTGATTTGTTGAAAGTATGTGATATTTTGGTTAATGGGACCATGTTGACTACTTTACCCCACACAAATGTAAAGGTCAACAATTATTAATATTTAGTGATTTTATATTTAAATGAACTCAATTCTGTCAATATTTGTGTATTCGTTCATAATGATTCGACTTTATACATTTAAAGAACTATCTTAAACACGTTAGTAATTGGGTTTTCATTAACTAGTTATTTTGATATTCAATATATAATCAGTTGATATCCGTCACTTGTGGTATAGCGGTTGGAAAGACTTGAGTTCTACTTGAAAACTCAAGTTTAATCTCCACTAGTACCATATTTGATGGATAAAGGCAATGAAGGCTAG
This sequence comes from Helianthus tuberosus, assembly GCA_030545235.1. Lineage (NCBI taxonomy): Eukaryota > Viridiplantae > Streptophyta > Magnoliopsida > Asterales > Asteraceae > Helianthus > Helianthus tuberosus. Next base: position 49,305,838 of record CM060431.1, on the reverse strand, counting down.
TTCTTACAGACCCTAGGTTAAGGTTTTGAGACCGAGCCATCCCGGGTTTTAGTCTACCGTGTGTTACGTCAAAGAGATTCTCTCTTGTGGCGGCGCAAACCCATGGCACTGGCAGTGGGTGGTTTGGTTTCCCGAGGAACGTCGTTAGCCAAACTTTGACGCCAGCGTGGACCCTGTTAAGACAACATAGTTTAGCCAGAGTAGGGTTAGGACTTAGGACTCTCTGTTTAGGAGGGTGTGAGATCTCTCTCACAACAAGTTAAAGATTCTTACCGTTAAAAAATGGGTAAAATACACTTTCCGTCTTTTATGTTTGTACCAGATTGCAATGGATAACCTTTAACTTCAATAATTACAGTCAAAATATTACTTTTAAAATATAAAAGGTAAACTTTCAATATAATAAATGAATTCTCATAAGTGTGCTTGTGGTTTTCTAGTAGATCGAGACATAAATATTTTTCGTTGAGATATGTGGTGTAAATTTGTTTCTATGTAATTGTTTGTGTAGTTTGGCTGCCTGTTTAGGTTGGCGCCTTGTTTTAATGAAGTTTATCGCAAAAAAGGATGTACATGAAATTAGATTTAAATTAACCAGAGAAGATGGAAATACAAATTTATTTATAGTAGCATCAAACCGTATTGTGTTTACCGGATAGCTAACGCCACAGGAATCCGTACACTACACAAAATTTGAAAGTGTGTTAGACCCACTCGTGTATAGACGTTAACACCAATACGATACATTTAAACTTTTTTTTTTATTTACACAATACTGCTCTAAATTTATAAAATTAGAAAAAAAAACCCATTAATGGCTATATAATAATTGTGTTTAAAATCATATAATTTTGGGAAATGAGGTGTACCATCCACTAAAAAGATTGTATCTTAAAATATTGCAAGCGACTATAAAGTATGCGTGTCTAACATAAAAAATATAAATGACTATACAAATATAGGCAAAAGATCAAATACAAATAAACTTAACATACTAAACATACAAATTAAAGCAAAAGTTAAAAAGACAAGCTGACATTTTTGTAATTACCACCAACTATCAAAGTTACTATACAAATGTGAACTCAACCAAAAATACCAAAAACACCCATTTTTTTTAAATATTTTTTATAAAAAATCGCTACATTTTGTTACAAATTTTTTTTGCTACTAAAAGTAGCGATTTTTTTTATAAAAATTATTAAAAAAAATTATTTTGTGTTTTTTTTTATTTTTTTTAGATTTTTTTAGGTTTTTTAGGGGTTTAGTTTTTAGCATTTTAGCTTGGGGGAGGGGGGTTTAGGTTTTTGGGGGGGGGGGGGGTGGGGAGGGGGGTTTAGGTTTTTGGAGGGGGGGGGGGTGGGTTAGGTTTTTGATTGGGGGTGGGGGGGGGGGGGGTTAGGTTTTTTTTAGGGAGGGGGGTGGGGGGTTTGGTTTTTTTTAGGTTTTTTAGATATATTTGTAGAGTAACTTTGATAGTTATAGATAATTACAAAAATGCCACCTTGTCTTTTTGACTTTTCCTTCAATTTATATGTTTAGTATGTTAAGATTATTTGTATAAGAACTTTCCCCTACAAATATAATAAATTTATTATAGAATTACCTTTTCCAAAATGTGTAAAAAACAATAGATAAACTTGAACTGACCTGAACATTTTTAAGATTCTGTTTAAAGGTTAGTGGGGATCACTTAAAATTAGAGCATCTCCAACGGTAGAGTTGAAGAGTCTATTTGAAATACGGACAAGCACAAGGGGACAAGGGCATCTGTAACAACCCGATCTTTCGGATTATCACTTGTTTCGATTTGTAACCTTTTTATATTCCGAGATTCGATATAAATAAAGGGTTATGTTATACTAACTACATTTTCATCACACAGCACCGCTGCACGTTTAAGCGCTCTATATTTGCAACGCTAACGCAACACGAATTACAGAGAATTGTACTATTTAAATTGCCGAGTGTGCTTGTTTGGTTACCATACGCCTTCGCATTCGCTTACCACGATTAAAAACACTAAATCGCAAACGCTATTAGTAGTAGTAATGTTATGTTGTGTGTTCTTATGTGCTTTACTTGTGTGTGTTCTATATGTTATGGATTATACTCGCAAACGCAACGCATACTCAACGCTACTCGCACAACTTGATTTACCACTTTAAAACGCAACGCAACGCGACCCAAAACTCAGTATTACGCTAAAAAATTTAAAGTATCAATGCTAATTAACGCAATAGAACACATTAAACGAGCATCTTACACGCCAAAACGAGAATTCTCCACGCAGAACAGGCCCCTCGTACGAAGCCAGACAGCCTCGTACGAAGGTAGCTGGTTCGAACAAGGACCTGTTGTGCGAACCCAACTCCTCTATAAATACCCAAGCCCTCCTCATTCATTCTCACTTGCTGATTTTCATACCGAAACGCTGCCGAATTGCTGTCCGACCATTTTCAAGTAAGATTTAACAGTTTATACTATTACACAACGTTTTCCACTACGATTTTCCATGGGAATCACTTCGTTTTCATCTAAACTCTTATGTTTTCCAACTAAACTCCATCTTTTTACTTGAATTTCATCTTTATCATCATAACCTCTATGTTTTTACAAAACTCTTCATCTTTTTCATCAAATCTTCTTCTTTTATCACTGATCTACACTTAACCGGGTGTATTGGGCCTAACTTCGGTTTCCCAAGCTAGAAATCTGCTGATTTCACACTCCCCAAGTGCTAGATCTAAGAGAAAACCTCTAAAAACTCTTTTAAAACTTTATTTTCACCCTAAAACGGACCTAAAACGTTATGTATTTCGTTCATTGAATAATGGAACGAGGTAGTGTCGAAACCAACTTGAAAAGGACTTGAAAACACGTTCGATTCAGGCGAAGATGCTGCTCCAAACGCCAAGAACAGCCACGTTTGTGAACTGGATTGTTCTGTGCGAAGCCCAGCTTCGTACAAAGGCACTAACTTCGCACCTAACAGCCCGATTCTCACTCGTGACTTAACCAAAGACCTCTCTGGCTCTAATTTTAATCAATAACTTAAGGTTGGGGGGATGAACACTCTATTTTCCGAAGACAGACGCGAAGACACTCGATTTTGGACAACGGAAGCCCCACTTGTACGAAGACCCTACCTCCGTACGAGGGCATGCCTTCGTACGAAGGCACCAGCAACATACGAAGCTTCTGTTCCCCATCGACACTTTGATTTTCGACCGTTTCAGCACCTTGGAGGACTTACGCTTCTGTTCCCGTACGCAGGCTGATCCGGCACTCCCTTCAACCCATTCAGAACGTGTTTAGTTTCTTAGACACGCACTGTGAGTATACTCGAACCCTTTTTCGCTTAACGTTGGGTGTTACATATGTTCTCTATCATAAACACAACACACAACGCAAACACTTTATAAACGCTAACCACTCTCGCATGCTATACGTGATTAGTTGAATACTTGTTGCTATGTTAGACAGTGATGACTTGCCTTCCGCCTTTAGCAACGATAGTACTATAGTTTGGACTCATCACCTGTTTACACAGGGGTTCCTAAGGATCACATACTTTACTTCACTTGTTCGCTTCAGTGAACCTGTGTCGCGGATACCCTACTCGCAGTCACGTGGATAGCTAGTATCATTGTGACAGTTACTTGTTTTCACCCGTTACGTGTTACATGATGGTTATACGTAAACACTTTCATATTATATCTATGCAAACTTGTGTGCTCACCTTTACTTTATGTATTGAATTTTATTTTAACGAATGTGACAGGATGATGGATTATTTGCTACAACTGGCTAGGAAGTCTAGAAACTCACCAAATAAAATCTGTGTTGTCGGAATGGAATTTGTTTTCGAGACTGAATATCAGTATTGACTGTTTTGAATTATTTGTTTATTAGTATGGGATATTAAACCTTATAAATATTGTCATTTAATAGTTGTTATGGATTCTCTTGAACAATCTGTTTCGCTCAGTGTCACACCCCCAAAATACCACATGCGGAAACACCGCGGGACGTGTGACGTACCAGGATCCAGCCACCAATCACATTGAACCATAACATAGTATTAAATAAAAGTTTCCATTTATTTCATAAAGTAAATCCAAATCACAATCTAAAACAAATACGTTCAGCGGAAGCATAATGTAAATAGTTATTCGAGTATTTCAAAACATTTGCTCAAAACCAATAAACATGTATCCAAGAGCTGCAACCCATGACCACTCCAGCACTCCCAGATAGCAAGTTCCATCCGTGAATCTAAGGACCTGCAAGCATGCAGACAAGTGTGTCAGACGACGCTGGTGAGTTCAAAGTTTGTTAACACGTTTTAGTTACCAGATATAAGTATAAAACATTTAAGAGATTTGATGTTGTTAATAACTCGATTACCGTAGATGGCTCCAGATTATTTACCTTCCCCAATGCTCTATCAAACATTGGTCAAGTGGTTAAGGTAATTAGTTCACGACCGTCCTCCCCGGTACGGTGTGAGGGTGCCAAACCTAATAGCGCTATCAACTAATAACCCCGTTGCCTCCCCGGCAACCAATCGGTATATTATGGGACTTAATGATAGAAATGAGTGTATTAACCAACATCCCAGGTTTAACATTCCAGTCAAACCCAATTACCCGACATTCCTCCCCGGAACGTTTACCAGATGTCCCTCCCCGGGACGCATGCTTGGAAAAACAGCAGTGAACTCACCTTAGATTTGCTCGGTATTTAACAAGTTACCCGTTCAAGTTAATCAACCAACCATACCATGGTTACCAATCAAGATCAGTTTCATAATTAACCAAGTCACATATATTACACAGTTTGCATTCATCACAGGGTCAGTGTACAGCACATAGTATGCATTCAATTCTCATCTAACGTCCACACTCTAAGTGCATATCACGCAATAGCATTCCCACAGTTGAATCACATTAGTCAATACAAGTTCCTTGATTCTAATTAATGTTGCTACATGCAACAAACGTAATTGTGTAACTAACATTCACATCAAACACATTATATGCTATATTAACTGTTCTGTTAATTTGTTCTCAAATGGCATCCCGACGAAGGATCATAGTTCGTCGTCCACTACTGTGACGAAGGTCTCCGACGAAGGACCATAGTTCGTCGACAAACTTGTGATGAATGTTGGTGCATAATGTCCATAGCCTACGTCTATCAGTCTAGGTCATGTCAGTAGATTGTTCAGGGTCAAAAATGTAATTTTATAGTATTTTGTAGTAATTCCGCTTGAAATGACACATGGTCATTTCAAACGGAATTAGATTCGTTAATTCCGCTTGAAATGACATGTGTCATTTCAAACGGAATCAGTAGCCTATAAATAGGCAGTTCATGTTTCTCATTTCATACGGAATTAGTCAGAGTATCACGAAGTGCTGCTGAAATTCCACCGTGTAATCAAGTCTATTTTGAATGAGAAGCTTGTTTTAAAGTGAAATACTCTGTTTCTACTCAATTCTTTACTGATTCTAGACTGTTTGTTTGTTTCCGCCTCTCAAACAGTTGTGTATTGTCTCTGATTGACTCATTTGGTCGGTAAAACGATCATACAAGTGGTATCATGTAACACCCCGAAAACGGGTTTGGTAATCAAACTTCGTTAATACTAAAAGACGGGTAAAGTACCGTTAGCAGTAAAAATAACCCGGTAAATATTTGGATTTAAATAAGAAATCCTAATAAGTAAATACAAGCGAATCAAAGAATTAAGGAATTGAGTTTATAAGAGCCCGAGTCAACGGGACTTAAAATAAAACGGGTTTTAACTCTTGGAACCCACTAAGTTAACTAGGTAAAATTTAACCTAGCTAGTAATGGGTAATTAAATAATAAACTATGAGTTATAGTTTCATTTATGAATCTCTAAACTTGAGGGACTAAACATGGGCAACTAGAAAAGTGTTTTATTAAAACACTTATATAAAAAAAAACTCAAACACTCACATTTGTGAGTGTCTGAATTCGACAGAAGCCAGGGGCGACCAAGGCAAAAACCCCAACCCTAGTTCTTGATTAAATCCACAAATTGAAGGTCAATTCTAGCCCCAAATCGATGCATGAACATTAATTAATGATCACCCAACCTAGGGGATCATAAGGTATGTAAAAATTTGATGATTTTTGAAGTTGCAAAATTTGAGTTAGCATCATAATTCGCGAATTATGTAATGATTAGAGGAGCTATGGCTAAGTTAGTGATGTACACATGCTTAGGAACTAAACCCTAAGTGAAAATCATGCATATGATGCTATGACTTGAATGATTTGGTGATTACCTATATGTGTGTTAAATGGGTTTATTGACAATATGATGAACACTCGGATTAGGGTGTTAAATTGATGAATATTGGTTGCTATGATATAAGTTCTTGATGTAGTTCATGAACACTAGACATAGAGGTTTGATTTTTATGTAAATCTTGGTGAAAATAATTAGTTATGAACTAGTTAGTAAATATGTAAAATTATGCACATTAGGTGTTTGTTAAAATGCCTAAATGAGAACTAAAGTGTTGAAATTTAGAGTGAAAACGCGTATTTGAATGATATGGCAATTACGTGTGATGTGAAGTGATAAGGGTTCTAAATACTATGTTGATTTAGACTAAATGTTGTAAACCATGTGATTTAAAGTAGTTAACTTTGAATAAATTAAGTTGACTAAGCATGAAGTCGAATAGTAGCTTCGACATAGAAAATAAGTGAGGTGGAATAGTCGTGATTGTTAATGACTAATTTAACCGCCTTGTAAATGATTGACAATAGTTTGACGCGTAACAAGCTAGATGAAAGCTTGGAGGAGGGAGCGGGTCAAACGGAGCAAGTACGGAAAGAAAAGCATGGCGTGGATGCGAGGTAAGTGTAATTTACACACTTATGTAGAATACCCGTTTATTCGATACGTTGTAAACGTGATAACGATAATATTGGAAATATGGAAAATTGTCAAGTGTCGACTAATGTAAATCAAGGTTAAAAGGATACCCATGGCGTAAGCCGAAATGGGTTGAATTTGTAAGAAAATAGTGTAAAAGAAAATGGGTATGGTTATAAAATCCGGGATGGGATGGATGTATGATTTGGAAATCAAAAAATATGTTTTTGATTAAATAGATAATGTTGGGCATATAGTCCAAACGGGTCGAATGGTGGTGATAACACCATTTGACAGTATCGACTAATGTGGTTGTCAAGTCTTATGCTAACAGGACCGATTAGCAAATCGGATAATTGCGTCACCATTGATGGTGTGATAATGAAAACGAGGTATAAATCGGGTCTACTTGTTGATTCGGGCCAGGTACGCATAATTATGTTGTAGTTAAAAGTGCTATTTTGGTCAAATAATTTGAGAGCGAGTCCTTCATCATAAAAGGACTAAAATCGACCAAAACGCCCATGTAGGCTAAATTGAACAAACAACCCTTAAAGGTTGTTTGGAAACGAGTTTTATGATTAGGTAAATACTTAGAATAAGTATAGAATCTGAAAGAGGTATTGTATTAGTCAAATGGCACTATTTGAGTTTTTGCCGTAAAATAATGATTCGAGAGGTAAAATTTGGTTTATATAGATCACTACATTAAACCCACCATAAATACAGTTGTGGTGGAAGATTATAGGATGAGAAATGTGGTGATGGAATGCTAGAAGCAATCGAAAGTGATTTTAGGCTTGAAAGTGCTTAAATACCCTTAACGGGTCAAAATAAGCACTTGAGCGTAAACGGGTTTTTATTATGTAAGAAACCCGTGATTTGAGATTAACATGATAGGAGACATTGAAACTAGGAATTTCATAAGTTTAAAGATCAAATAAACATGTTTGATGATGAAATCATGAACGGGTCAAAATTTGGTAAAAATGGTAATAAGCCGAAGAGTTAAAATTCTGAAATTTTATTATTTCAGATGTTAGATTTTAACTCCATATGATGGAGAATTAAATTACGGACGCGTAGGAAAAAGAATCGGGTAAAACGGATTAAAAACGAGAGAGTTATGCTCGTTTCCGTGAAATCGGGTCATGCTGGGAATCTGCAGCACCAGCAAACAACATTCTGTCGAAAACAGGTGCTAGCGTAGCGCGAGCATATGCTAGCGCTACGCGAGCATGTGTCAGTTTCGCGAAAATCGTTTATTTTAACCGTTGATGCATTGCGAACCCGTTTAAATACGTTCTAAGTTACGTATGACTAATCCAACTCATGTTTTATGAGTTTCAGGTAAAATTTTAGCACCGGAGGACGATCAAGCACAATGAAGAACCGAACACGATCAAGAAATAAGCTTCCGCATGACGTTTCGTTGTCACATTTAAATGACGACTTAATTACATTATGTTCTAAACTTCTAACTTTTGTAAGAGGTTTTTAATAAGCCGTAGTTCCGATGTATATGTAATCTTATTTACATGATTGTTTTTCGTAAATTATACGTTAAACTGTTAAATAATAATAAGGGTGTTACAAGTTGGTAATCAGAGCTCAAGGTTGTTGACAAATGTGTTCGGTTCGAGGCTTGATCGCAAATCCGGTAAGTACATGTATGTTAATAGTTTAGCATGCTAAAGTGTTGTAAACAACACATAGGGCTATCGTGTGATACACGTTACCCCAATTAAAATGATTGATATAGTTGATGAAAATACGAGCGTTGACGCGTATAGTAGAAAATGCCTTGTACTATAATACGGGCGATTATTGAAGTTGACGTTACTAACTTTTGTGAATGTTTTAATTGAAGGATACTCGCGTTTGAAGACGAAGAGAGTCAAACGAATTGTGGATATGATGATGGAATGGTCCGAGATATGGCAAGGAGAGCATAATCATCAAGGACCTAAATCGCTTAACGATTGCAAATAAGTAATGGCAAGAAAGCCCGTTAAGGCAAGCATTACCAGGTGCACATTTTAAATATAATTGCACAAATAGTAATATGCAATAAATATGTAGAAATTGAAAGTTGCATATGTAGATTAAAAACTTGGAAAACCCCGAATAGAAAATGTATTCGGGATATTGTTTCCAAGAGAAACAAATAGAGGCATTACTCACATAGGGCGTGATGTGAAAACTATAAAAAGGTCATGCGTGTCATGTGTTAATCGCTTACTCTGGCCAAGTAAGTAGTGGCATATGATACCATGAACTTCTTATAGCGGACACATTTACATTCGATGTAGTAAGCACGGGGTGAATGGGACAAATTAAAAAGTACCCAAATGAAACAAATGAACAAAATAGTTGAAAATAATGTAAACGCACAGCCGGGTGACGGAAGCGTATTACATTAGGATAATGAGCCCGATAGAAGGGACAAGGATTAATGTAAATGATGATATAAATGAATGATCAGAAGAAAATTCACGAAAATAAGTCATCTTGGACGAAAGGGTGCCATGGTGAACAAAACGGGCAAGTAAAACCAAAGTATAGAAGACCGTTGGGTCATAAAAACAAAGGTGTTGCCCACATGAAAAAGATAATCAAGGTTGTTAACCTTAGTCGTAGTAAAGCAAGGATAATGATGATAATCGTCACTCATAATTAATGAGGCCGCCAATGGTGGTCACGTAAAGAAAAAAAGACATGGTCGAATAAAAGCGACGGATTTCGCTAAGATGACCAAGTAAATCGAAGCAAAGTCTTAATGCATACCGGAAGGGGGTGAAATGATAACGATTTCGGTAAAACACCCGGTTGATGGGTAAGGAATTAAACGCATGCGTAGACTGAGAAACAGGAACGCGAAATAGAAAGTCAAAAGACTCGGAATATGAGTCATGACTAAAAGATGACAAGAATTTTTGCAAACATAAATTTTGGTAATTACGTTTAACCATTTCAAAGTTGGACGGGTCAAATAAAGAATGAAGTTTGACATTCATAAGTGATGAAAATTCACCCAAAATGAGTCAAACGAGTCAATTAAGGAATAACGCTTAATATAATAGGAAAACGCAAACCGGTGAAACCGGAAAGCTAAAAACAATAAGATAGAAGGACCCGAGTAATGGGTTGTTGAGGAGTATAAGTATGAACCGGGTAACGGTAAGCGCAGGACAAGCCGACGTGTAAATGATGTTAGAAGTCGTAAAGTCGGAAAGATAGTCCGAAAGTAAACAAATGAAACCTTAGACTACGGTCAAGGTCAACTAAAGTTCAAAAGCAAAAATTAAATGATTCCAAACATAACAAAGGATGCTTTAAAGCTATATATGTATAAATAGACAATTGAATAAAGACAAGAATAAAAGATGATCTACGGGATCATCATAACCTACGTGATATTAAATAGTGTAAAGGTCTACGGGGCCAAAACGACCCACGGGTCATGAATTAAAGCAAAGGGATCATAAGGGCCTCGTCTTAAAGAGATGAAAGCTTAAGGAAATAGCCTACGAGGTTAAGTGAAGGATCCTACGGGTCAATAGTGTAAGGTGAGGGAACTCGTTACGATTCCCCGTGTAAAACGAGAATGGAAAACAATAAATTATGGGTTGTCAATTTCCTTGATATGAGTAATTGAAATAGTTAAAGAGAAAAACGTTAGACTAAAATTCAGTTTTAGTAAGAAATAACATTTTTACAAATATAAATTCTGATAGGAAATTGAATAGTAAGCAGGAAAGATTCAAGTCTTGACGCTGATAGGCGCAAGACGATATATTCGAAAAGTGATTTTTCGAGAAATGAAAGGTAGATATATAAATTAAACATGATGCGACACGATCATGGTTAAGAAATGTAATGTGAAATAGAATCGCATTATAACCAAGCGAGCGGTAAAAAGTAACTGGACTAATAAGTCTAGTTAGTGAGGCCAGTGAAGGTCAGCAATTCAAATCGAGAAATTTGGTTTGCTCGTAAGCAGAGGATTCAGAGTAACTGAACCGAATAAATGAATTTGAACACAAAAGAAATAGTTGCTAAAAGTGAAAGATTTCACTAAAGACCTTTAAACGGGTCAAGGTAACGGATTCACAAAGAGTTCGATAATATATAAAAGCAATGGATATCGCTAAGTTAACTAAACTAGTAGAAATAACAGAATTACGTTATTTCAAGTTACATTATGTCGTATGAGGTACGTAGATGTTCTGTAACCCAAACGATATTACCATAATTTTTCTGGTAATACTAACAATTGGTTAAAGTATGAGTAATGCTTAAAAAAGTACTCAGGTCAAACGCATTGAGTTTAGAACTCGATGACCTATGTAAGAAAGGTTTCGAGGACGAAACCTCTTTAAGGGGGGTAGACTTGTAACACCCCGAAAACGGGTAAAGTACCATTAGCAGTAAAAATAACCCGGTAAATATTTGGATTTAAATAAGAAATCCTAATAAGTAAATACAAGCGAATCAAAGAATTAAGGAATTGAGTTTATAAGAGCCTGAGTCAACAAGACTTAAAATAAAACGGGTTTTAACTCTTGGAACCCACTAAGTTAACTAGGTAAAATTTAACCTAGCTAGTAATGGGTAATTAAATAATAAACTATGAGTTATAGTTTCATTTATGAATCTCTAAACTTGAGGGACTAAACATGGGCAACTAGAAAAGTGTTTTATTAAAACACTTATATAAAAAAAAACTCAAACACTCACATTTGTGAGTGTCTGAATTCGACAGAAGCCAGGGGCGACCAAGGCAAAAACCCCAACCCTAGTTCTTGATTAAATCCACAAATTGAAGGTCAATTCTAGCCCCAAATCGATGCATGAACATGAATTAATGATCACCCAACCTAGGGGATCATAAGGTATGTAAAAATTTGATGATTTGTGAAGTTGCAAAATTTGAGTTAGCATCATAATTCACGAATTATGTAATGATTAGAGGAGCTATGGCTAAGTTAGTGATGTACACATGCTTAGGAACTAAACCCTAAGTGAAAATCATGCATATGATGCTATGACTTGAATGATTTGGTGATTACCTATATGTGTGTTAAATGGGTTTATTGACAATATGATGAACACTCGGATTAGGGTGTTAAATTGATGAATATTGGTTGCTATGATATAAGTTCTTGATGTAGTTCATGAACACTAGACATAGAGGTTTGATTTTTATGTAAATCTTGGTGAAAATAATTAGTTATGAACTAGTTAGTAAATATGTAAAATTATGCACATTAGGTGTTTGTTAAAATGCCTAAATGAGAACTAAAGTGTTGAAATTTAGAGTGAAAACGCGTATTTGAATGATATGGCAATTACGTGTGATGTGAAGTGATAAGGGTTCTAAATACTATGTTGATTTAGACTAAATGTTGTAAACCATGTGATTTAAAGTAGTTAACTTTGAATAAATTAAGTTGACTAAGCATGAAGTCGAATAGTAGCTTCGACATAGAAAATAAGTGAGGTGGAATAGTCGTGATTGTTAATGACTAATTTAACCGCCTTGTAAATGATTGACAATAGTTTGACGCGTAACAAGCTAGATGAAAGCTTGGAGGAGGGAGCGGGTCAAACGGAGCAAGTATGGAAAGAAAAGCGTGGCGTGGATGCGAGGTAAGTGTTATTTACACACTTATGTAGAATACCCGTTTATTCGATACGTTGTAAACGTGATAACGATAATATTGGAAATATGGAAAATTGTCAAGTGTCGACTAATGTAAATCAAGGTTAAAAGGATACCCATGGCGTAAGCCGAAATGGGTTGAATTTGTAAGAAAAGAGTGTAAAAGAAAATGGGTATGGTTATAAAATCCGGGATGGGATGGATGTATGAATTGGAAATCAAAAACGATTTTTTTTGATTAAATAGATAATGTTGGGCATATAGTCCAAACGGGCCGAATGGTGGTGATAACACCATTTGACAATATCGACTAATGTGGTTGTCAAGTCTTATGCTAACAGGACCGATTAGCAAATCGGATAATTGCGTCACCATTGATGGTGTGATAATGAAAACGAGGTATAAATCGAGTCTACTTGTTGATTCGGGCCAGGTACGCATAATTATGTTGTTAAAAGTGCTATTTTGGTCAAATAATTTGAGAGAGAGAGAGTCCTTCGTCATAAAAGGACTAAAATCGACCAAAACGCCCTTGTAGGCTAAATTGAACAAACCACCCTTAAAGGTTGTTTGGAAAAGAGTTTTATGATTAGATAAATACTTAGAATAAGTATAGAATCTGAAAGAGGTGTTGTATTAGTCAAATGGCACTATTTGAGTTTTTGACGTAAAATAATGATTCGAGAGGTAAAATTTGGTTTATATAGATCACTACATTAAACCCACCATAAATACGGTTATGGTGGAAGATTATAGGATGAGAAATGTGGTGATGGAATGCTAGAAGCAATCGAAAGTGATTTTAGGCTTGAAAGTGCTTAAATACCCTTAACGGGTCAAAATAAGCACTTGAGCGTAAACGGGTTTTTATTATGTAAGAAACCCGTGATTTGAGATTAACATGATAGGAGACATTGAAACTAGGAATTTCATAAGTTTAAAGATCAAATAAACATGTTTGATGATGAAATCATGAACGGGTCAAAATTTGATAAAAAGGGTAATAAGCCGAAGAGTTAAAAGTCTGAAATTTTATTATGTCGGATGTTAGATTTTAACTCCATATGATGGAGAATTAAATTACGGACGCGTAGGAAAAAGAATCGGGTAAAACGGATTAAAAACGAGAGAGTTATGCTCGTTTCCGTGAAATCAGGTCATGCTGGGAATCTGCAGCACCAGCAAACAACATTCTGTCGAAAACAGGTGCTAGCGTAGAGCGAGCATGTGCTAGAGCTACGCGAGCATGTGTCAGTTTCGCGAAAATCGTTTATTTTAACCGTTGATGCATTGCGAACCCGTTTAAATACGTTCTAAGTTACGTACGACTAATCTAACTCATGTTTTATGAGTTTCAGGTAAAATTTTAGCACCGGAGGACGATCAAGCACAATGAAGAACCGAACACGATCAAGAAATAAGCTTCCGCACGACGTTTCGTTGTTACATTTAAATGACGACTTAATTACATTATGTTCTAAACTTCTAACTTTTGTAAGAGGTTTTTAATAAGCCGTATTTCCGATGTATATGTAATCTTAATTACATGATTGTTTTTCGTAAATTATACATTAAACCGTTAAATAGTAATAAGGGTGTTACATATAAGAGCTCAGGATGAGTCAATGCACTTAAATCAATGCCTTTTTCTACTCAGTTTTGGACTTCTGGACAAATTAACGGACAAAATGGACTGATTTTCTGATATTGTGTGTAAGATACAGTTTTAACAAACCCTTGAAAGAATCAGACCTAAATTCAGGCTAAAAGTGACAAAAATGGACCAAAAACCTGATTCCGTTTGAACGAGCACACTGATTCTGTTTGAAAAGTTGTGGTAATTTCACACAAAATTACCTATTCCGTTTGAAAAGGTAATTCCGTTTGGCTAATTCCGCTTAAAAACTGTTTTTTGGTTAATTTCGTTTGAAATGGCACCTGATTCCGCTTGAAGGTGCAATTCCGTTTGAGAAACTAATTTCGCTTGAAAAGTAATCTCGCTTGAAAAAGTGATTTCGTTTGAATACCTTAATTCTGCTTGAAAGTCTGATTTTGTGTGAAGGTCCATTTGGTTTGTGATTTCGTTCGAAAGTCTATTTTGTGTAGAAACTGATTTCACTTGAAAGTAACTTGTTTTCAAAACTTGAAAAAAAAATTTGGAAACTGTTTTCATAAAATGGATAATCAAGAGTTTTACAACTTCTTTGCTGGTGGGGGAATGACGACAGCACAAACCCCAGCTAGTATCGTGCAAAACGTCAATATGGAAAATGAACTCGGCACAATGCAGAAACCGCCGAAGTTGATGAACATCGACGAGTATTCCAGATGGGCTTATAGATTTAAGACTTGGGTGCAAGCAAACCATTTCGAATGTTGGATGAAAATCGAATCGAAATATGTCCCTCCAAAGAATGGTGCGGGTTTTGAGAAAACTATCGGAAGCTTAACTCCACAAGAACAAGATGATTTCAAGGCAGAAAAGAAAATGATGAGTATTCTACAGCAAGCCATCAAAGAGGATATCTTAGTGCTGCTACAAGATCAAAGTTGTTCACAGTCTGTTTGGAATTGTCTAAAGGTCAAGTTTAAGGGAAGTGTGTCTATGATAAAAAGCAAAACTGCTTTGTTGAAGAAAGAGTTTGATATATTTACAGGTATGAAAGGAGAAACAACTAAGAAATTGATCGAGAGATATTGCCATCTAGTCGTTGAGATGAAAAGGTTGAGCATAAACAAAACTGATGAAGAGTGGGTGGATAAACTAGCGGATGCGTTGCCATACGATGAATGGGGCACTTATCTGTTGGTACTGAAAAACAATAATGAATATGCTGGATTCAATCTTAGCTCATTCATCGAGAAAATCGAATCATACGAGCTTGAGTTGACAAAGATTAGAAAAATGAATTCTTCAAGTGTGCAACAAGATGTTTCATTGTTTTAGAAAGGTAGCACATCAGCAACATCCAATCTAAGCCCAAAGATCCAGACAGCTTTTAGTGCTAATTCGACATCCGGAGTTTCATCTGTCACATCAAGCTGTAATAGTTCACCATTTGCAAGTTTTGAGCCAAATCCAAAGGTTCAAAACTCACCGGATCAGTCATATACTCAGAGTTCATCGGGATCAAACAATCAAAGTCAAGGTCCGGGAATTCTGTGCAACATTTCAGTAAACATAAAGAACGCTCAAGACTTTACTGAATCATCTGCAAAACAGCACATAGCACTACTTGCTTCGGTGCTTGAATCTTATGAGAGTTTGGTTGCAGGGAGAATTGGGAACCCCGATATGACAAAAGAAGACTATGATCAGATTGATCCAGAGGAGCTGGAATTGATCGACATCAAGTGGGGTATGTCAAGTTTGGTGAGAAGAGCTCAACGATATATGGAAATCACTGGTCGAAACAGTCTTTCAGGACCAGATAGCAAGCTTGGTTTTGATAAGTCAAAAGTCACATGTTTCAAATGCAAAGAGAAGGGACATTTCAAACGTGAATGTCCAAACCGAGAAGTCAACAACCATCAAAACCCTTTCACGAATGACTATTACAGGCAAGCTATCTATCACAAGACAAATCAATAACCATTCACACAAAGACCACAGATCGAAAACAAACCTGAAAAAGCTCTCTTAGTCAACCAAGCTGATGAGAAAGTTGCTGAAGGTTTTAGTTGGGATAAGTATATCCCTGGTAGTGAGGGCATGGCAATGATGGCACAGATTGTGGAAGAGTCTGATTGTGTTGCTGAAACAGTTGAAGTTAGTGAAGACGTGTCTGAAGAAAGTTTGGCAGAACTTGAGGAAATAGCTGCAGAAGTTTACTACTATCAATCGGAGCATGAGGTTATTACTAGTTCTTTCAAATCAATAATGCCTCCTAATATGTTTGAATCTTTTGCAGGTTTCTTCGGTGAGCCAACCACTGGTTTCTGTCCAAGATACGACGAAGAAAAATCTCCTGTTGAAGAGATAATAGACGTTTCCAAGGAAATGAATGAAGAGACACTAAAAGAGATTGCTGACAATGCATTAATGGGCAAGCTTAAAGTGGTAGAAACGGAATCCGTTGAAACAAAGTCTGTCGAAACAGAGTCAGTTGAAAGTGTGTCTGTCGATATGGAGTCGGTCAAAAACGAGTCTGATGAGAAATCAGAAAATGAGGAGGTCAAATCAGCAGAAAAATCAGAGTCAGAGTCTGATGGGTTTGGTAAAACAGATATTAAATTTGACCAAGAGGAAAAGCTTTCTGAAAAAGTTGATTCAATTCATGAAACTCCATGCAAAAACTGTTCAAAATCGTGCATGGAATGTCTTGAAAAAGACAAAGAGTTTCACGAATTGAAGAAATTTACTGATGAAGTTAAATATGATCTAAGTGAGATAAAAGAATCATACGACACTTTGGCTAGATCAATAAATATGATTAAAAAGGAAAGTTGTGAAAATGATAAAGCTACAAAATTGCTCAAATCAACAGTCATGGATAAACATATGGAAATTAACATTCTTTTGGACAAAATCGCATTGTTAAAACAAGAACTAGAATTGACGAAAATTGTAAATGAAAGAATTGATAAAAAAATTAATGAGTTACACTGCTTCATCATATGTGATTGATCAAATTGTTCCGCAACAACCTGATGCGAAACCTGTATTCAAAAGTGTTCCACCCCCAATGTGGAATCATTATACACAAAAGTATCCAGATGGGGTGGAATCTGCATTGAATCTCAAGTTGAGAACCATTGAGAATGAGTTGCCTGAGAGCATTGATGTTACATTTTCTCCATCCTACACTGATAATGAGTCACAGGTGATCAAAACCGTTGTTGACCAAGTGTTAGATGAAGAAAGTGATAACTCGGAATTTGATACTGTGAAAACTCATTTTGAAAACTCCATTTCTGATTCTGAAGAAGATGGTAACTTCTTAGACAAGTTTATACCAAAATCAGATAAAGTTGTGAATGATGATTCGATCATGGTGGTGTACACAATGATCGGAACTGACAAACTCTATTCTGATTTTGAGTATCCAATTCAAAATGCCAAATTGGAAAATGTTGAGAAGGTGTTTAAGCTTGTGGAGATTGATATTTCTGAGGTTAACAACAACAAGTTTCTTTCAAAACCTAAAAAATATTTTGTGAAACCAAACAACCTTGGGAAGAAAGATTGGGTGGGTAACAATGGGTCTAACAAGAGAAATGGAAACAATTTCAAAAACAAAGGTATTGGTTTTGAAAAGAAAATGGCTAAAAAGGATGTCAAGCCAAAGGAGAAATTAAGTGATGTGTTTGTTGTTGGTCCTAGTACTGAAGTTGAGAAAGATTACATCTTTAGTCAGAAGGCAATTGATGATTTCAATGCAGCACAAAAGCTGAGAAATGAGACAAACAAATCTACTTTTGTTGAGTGTGACAAAAGATTTTATTACCGCTGCAATGAGATTGGTCATGTTTGTACATACGTCTGTAGCTTCCGTCAGCATGTAGTCATGTTTTTGTATATTTGTGTCTTTGTAAACAATTATGTTATATATGTGTGTAGATAGTATGACAACTCAGGAAACGGGGCATAAATGAAAAGTGTTGACTTTTGTTGACTGATGTCATCCGATCGGATTGCCATCCGATCAGATAGCACTCATCCGACCGGACAGCATGTTATCCGTTCGGACAGGATGTCATCCGATCGGATAGCTTGTTATCCGATCGGACAACACTCACCACTTCCTGAGTTGCCTATAAATACCTTGTCCGGGTATTACTTTAAGAACTTTTGACTCGAGCGAGAACCTGACCAGTGTCTGTCTTCTACTGGAGCTTTGTACTTTCAGAACAATTAATAGAAAGAGCAGACCGTGTTTAATCGTTGAATTCTGTGTTGATCATCTGAGATTTGTCATAATGGATTCCGCACATTAGACAAAGTCGATTCATCTTGTTCCTTACAATCAGATCCTGTGCAACGGGACCAACAAGTGGTATCAGAGCATCCAGGGAGCTGAATCGAGATCAACGACACTGAATTCACCGGAATTCGAGTTTCACTTGCCGATCAGAGTCAAATTTCACCGGAGATTTGACATATTTCTTCTCTTTCTACTCATTTCTTGCTTTATTTCTCAGTTTGTAACTAAAAAATTTAGAAAAAACTTAAAATTGAACTTGAATCTACGGTTAAAAATTGATAAAATCGATATCATTTGATTCGCAATCAATCAAAGTATAATCCTACTAAGTTTCATCATCAAATTCATTCAAAAACTAGATCAAATTCATCAAAAACCATGTTTAGCTGTTCATATGTGCTAACGTCATCCACTCGATCGGACAGCTGTCCGAACGGATTGGATTAGTTAGTATCTGCTAGTTGCTTGCTGACACCATCAGTGTTACTTGCTCGGATTACTATCTGAGTAGTGTGATTCAGTTTGTTCAAGAAATTTCACTTACGTCATCATCTCACCCGATCGGATAGCAATCCGATCGGATAGGATTTGAAAGTTCTTAATCTCATTTACTCTTCTAAACCTGTCATCCGATCGGATCACCATCCGAGCGGTGAGAGGTTGAAAAGTCAACTTCCAAAGTCAAGCTTGTCACCCGAACGAACGACCATCCGATCGGATAGCCTGTGTCACTCGTTCGGATAGTGACTCGATCGGATCACCATCCGATTCAGGAGTTTTATTTTGAAATTTTTGAAATTTGCAAAAAATTTTCTAAGTGTTCGTTGACTGTTTTAGGTACTTGAAAGATGGACGAATTCATGAATCCTTTCAGTGATATGTATGCTTTTGCTGGAAACTCTGGAGATGATGGTACTTCTAGCAACACCAATGAGAACACGCCGAATGCAAAGAAAACTTTGACAGATGCTTTAGGTGTGGAAAGTGCATACGGAACATATAACAAACCCCCAAAGTTGATGGCGATCGAAGAGTACAGTCGGTGGGCCAAGAAATTTGAAGAATGGCTAAAGGAATTTGCGTATACCAGCTGGAAGAGTCTAAAGAATGGATACAGTGATGGAGGGAAAAATGGTGAAAATTTGACATCATCCGAAGAAATAGAAGTTTTTGTTGCCGAGCAAAAATGCATCGCATTGCTGTTTCAGTCTATACGAGAAGATATAATATCTTTGATCGAATACACTAATGCTAAAGATCTCTGGCAAAAGTTGAAAGTTAAATGTTTAGGAAGTGCAGAAATAGTGAAAAACAAAAAGAAACGACTAAGAAAAGAGTTTGATTTGTTTGGGTGTTTAAAGAATGAATCAGTTTGTAAAATGATTGAGAGGTTTGGGCACCTGAAGCTGGAGCTGGTGAGACATGAAATTTTCTATTCTCAAGAAGAGTTATTCGACAAATTGTTTGATTCATTGCTAGATGAGATGGATTGGCAATATTATGCTTTGATCAACGTTGAAGAATACAATTAAGCCTGAAGTTCTTAGGGTGGATCTGTTGATTGAAAGATTAGAGAGTCACGTGCTGGAGATAAAGAAAACGTACAAAGTCAATAACTCGTCATATCAACAGAACTTGGATTTGTATTATCCAAAAAGCATGATTCTCAAGAATATGTCTCCCAAGACAGCTTTTTCTGCTGAAAATTCCAACACATCTAGCAAAGAGAGTACAAGCAGTGGATTTCACAGTGGCTCTTCGTCAACTTCAAGCCAATCAGATGCAAAGAATCTATTTCAATGCAATATTGTTGTAGATTTAAAGAACGCTCAAAACTTCAGCGAGGAGTCGGCAAAGTAACAAATGGTTTTCTTAGCTTCTGTGTTAGAGTCGTATGAGAGTCTTGTGGAAGGGAAGATAGGCAACACTAACCTAACAAAGGAAGACTACGATCAAATAGATCCCGAGGAGATGGAATTAATCGACATAAGGTGGTGTATGGCTAGCGCAGTGAGAAGGGCACAACGTTTTATGGAAATTACAGGAAGAAAGTCTATTGGTGGACCATCTACCAAGTTAGGCTTTGACAAGTCAAAAATGACCTGTTTCAAGTGTAAACAGAAAGGTCATTTCAAAAGAGAATGCCGGAATGCTTATGCTGATGATTCTGCAAATCCGTTCAAAGAAGATTACTACAAAAGAGCGATTTATCATCAGAATAAATCAGAACCGCCAAGAATGAAACAACTTGAAGATAATAAAGAAAAATCTAGAGCTCTCGCTGTGATTCATGACGATGAAGGATTTGACTGGAGCGAGTTGTTACCAGAGGAGGATGCGGTTGGATATGCTTTTATGGCAAAAACTGTTGAACCTGTTCCTTTTAAAGAAAACAGAAATGAAGAAGAAAAGTATGTCAACAGAAAGATGATTGCTCAAAACAGAATGATCAGAATATCTGATATATACACTGAAGCAAAAAGGGCAAAAAGATGGGATCCAGACAGAGAATGCTATCTTGACTCCATGGGAAACATTGCTATTGACTATAAGACCCTCGATCTTGAAACCATAATTCAACAAATTGCTGAAGAAGAAGAGGGTTGGCAAAGAAAATGGTGGGGAAGTGAAGAAGAGAAAGAAGAGAGAGAAAAAGAAAAAGAAGAAAAGTCAAAGAAGATTGATGATGGGATCATTGATACATCACAAGAGTTGAATGCTGAAAACTTGGGAAGAATGGTTGACAAAGTGCTGGCTGCTAAGGAACTTGAGGTAGACTCTAAATCCATATCTGAGTCCAAAAGCCAGGTCAATTCGAATGCGTCAACAAGTACGTCAGGTAAGAAAGTAAATGATGGCATTGACTGCAAAAATTGCATGAAAGAGTGCAAAGTTTATAGTACAATCACTTATCTCAATGGTAAGAAAATTGAGGATCTGACTACTAGAGTCCGAAGTGTTGAGGATCAGATCTTGAACCGTGACAAAATGCTGAAAGCTTCGAATGACAGATTAAAAGAATTAACTGACAAAATCGAAACTGATAAAATTGACGTAGAAAGAGTTAGGAAAGAGAATGAAAAACTAATTCTTGAAAATCGTCAAATTTCTGAAAGTTTTGAGAAGCTAAAACGCACGGTGAAAGATTCTGATGATAGAAACGGTAAAACACACAAAGAAAATTGTCATTTGCAAGGTGTTTTGAGGGTTAAAGAAGAATTAATCAACCAACAATTGGATGAGATTGCTAAATTGAAGCTTCAGTTTGAAGAAGCTAAGATTGAGAATGAGCGTATTAATTTAAAACTAAACAGTTACAGCTCTGCAAGCTTTGTTTTGCAACACATTGTTCCCAAACCCATTGGGAAAAGCAAAGCAGGCGAAGATGTATACTGTGATGGAACTGGGGTCGGGTTTCATCAAGTTCCGCCACCAGTTCTAAACAATTTTTCAAAGAAACAATCAGGGTTGGTTAATGATGAAGTTGAAATGAATGAGGTTAAACTTCCAGAGTCAATTGATGTGACATTTTCTTCATCATCATTTGATGATAGTGTTCAAACTGATATTGTTAAAAGCATGGCTGAAAATGTTTTTTGCAGTCTGAAAGTGATTCAGCTGATGATGATGAATGTTTTCTGGACAAATACATTCCGAAATCAAAATCCAAAAACAACTTAAATGATGAACCGCTGTTGTGATGTATAAGATGGCGGGATCTGATAAGTTGTATTCGGATCTTGAATTTCCTTTAGAAAATGTGAATGTGGGAAAATTGAGAAATGTTTTTAAACTGATTGAGATTGATATATCAGAAATCGAAGGTTTGAGAAATTCAAAGAGGCAATTAATTTTTGAGAAAGATAAAGCTTACTACAAAAAACCTGTCATTCCACCGCGTTTTTATGACAACAATCAAAACAGATGGTCGGGTGGTAGGAATTATCAAAAGAAAAATGTTCAAAACAGAAGGTTTTCTGAGAAAAAGGTGTTTGTGAACAGTTCAAGTTCACTTTCTGACGAAGAATCTGAGATTTTTTCAAAATCAAACAAAGAGTTTTTTGAAAAGAAGGCCTCACAGCCTCAGTCTGAAGGCACCAGCCGGGTAGTTGACACCCGAACATGCGTCAAATGCAATCAAGTTGGACATATTGCACGAAAGTGCACCAACTTGAAGCCTAAGTCTGAAGTTGTCGAGAATCTGAAAAGAAAAGATGATGTAAAAGGAAAGTCTCCAGTGTTTGTTGAGAAAAAAATTTTGAAGAAAGAAAATGACAAAGCTAAAACTACAAAAGAGTCAGTTAAGAAAAACGAACCCGTAAAGAAGTTGGTAAATAAAATTTAAAAATTTTACAAACGGGTTGCCTCATCTCAACAAACATGGAAGCCAAAAGTTGTTGAAAAGAAAGCAAATTCTCGAAAACCAAAGGTGTCTAAGACTGAAAAATCATCATCTTCAACCAAGAAGATGTATGTACCTTTGGATTTATATGAGAAACTTGAGAAACAAAAAATAACTTCTGAAAAGAAGTATGTGGTAAAGAAAGACCAATCATCCAGTCAACCTTCGAAAAAGGATTCATCTTTAAACAAAGAGGTTGAGATTAGGTCTGAAGAGAGCTTGAAGATAAATGACAAAAATTTTCCACCACTATATATTGCAACAACTCACATCAATGTCAAGTTACCCGAGTCGAAAGAGGCTTGGGTGGCAACAAAATCTCATTAAATGTTTGTGATATGTACAGGAGCTTCCAAGATCCGTCTCACGTTGGATTATGGATAGTGGAGCTTCTCGGCACATGACAGGGAAGACAGCGTTGTTGTATGATGTTAGAAATTTCAATGGAGGTTATGTAGGGTTCGCAGGTAACCAAGGTGGTAGAATTGTTGGTGAAGGAACGTTATCCAATGGGATTATGACGTTTGAAAGAGTTAACTACATTGCTGAACTGGAGAATAATCTGCTGAGTATCTCACAGATTTGTGACAGGATGTATACAACTCACTTTACTGACAAAGAATGTTTGATCTTAAAACCAGGATTTGTTATCCCTGAAGAATGGATTATCATGAGGGCACCAAGAGTCAATGATCTGTATGTATTGGATATGAGCATAGCTACTACAACCACGGGTCAGGCTCATTGTTTTGTGTCCACAGCAACGGAGAAAGAATCGCAGTTGTGGCATCGTAAGATGGGCCACATTTACCTACGAAAAATGAATCACTTGGTGCATAATGATTTAGTTCTGGGTGTTCACATTAAAGGTTTTCATCTGGAAGGGGGAGTGTATTAGCTGCATCAAAGGCAAACAGAAGAAGAAATCACACCCTAAAAAGCAAGTCAATTCAGTCTCAAGACCTCTGGAGAGACTCTCATGGATTTGTTCGGTCCTGTTAATGTCAAAAGTATTACAGGAGATCTCTACTGTCTTGTGGTTACTGATGATTATTCCAGATTTTCGTGGGTATCATTCTTGAAGACTAAAGATGAGACGTTTGAAAGTTTGATGGCGTTATTCAGAAAAATTGAAAACTTGTACCAAAGGCGTATCAGAAGAATCAGAAGTGATAATGGTACTGAGTTTAAGAACAACAAGATGGAAGAATTTTGTGATGAGAGAGGTATATTGCATGAATTTAGTGCTCCTTACACTCCGCAGCAGAATGGAGTAGCTGAAAGAAAGAACAGGACACTAATCGAAACAGCCAGGACGATGCTTGCTGATTCCAAACTACCTATCAACTTTTGGGCAGAAGTAGTTGCAGCTGCATGCTATACGCTCAACCGGGTTCTTACAGTGAAGAAATTCAACAAGACATGTTTCGAACTAATAAACAACCGCAAGCCAAATCTAGAATATCTTGAACCGTTTGGGTCTCCCTGCACAATTCTAGATTTTTATGGTAAATTTGGTCAAAAAGGTGTTGAAGGAATATTCGTGGGTTATGCAAGCCCATTGAAGCGTGTTTTCATTTCTAACTTGAAGCAGATTATTGAGGCATACAATGTTGAATGTCAAGGTTAACCTGGTGACTCATGGCGATTTAATTACGATGCTTTATGGAGTTCGTTTAACATTGAAGAAGAACCAGATTTCTTTGATGAACTGGATATTCTGAGAGAGTATGAAGAATCAGAAGAAAGATTCCCAACAGAAATTTATCGTAAACAACAAGCTTCTAACGATGATGAAGCAGGTCCAAGCAATGCTGGAGAACATGATGATATCCAACAAAATGAAGTTACTCAAGATAATCAGACGGCACAAAATGATATTCAAGAATCTGAGAACATGCCAATTTTCGATCACAGTGATTCAGATTCTGAGGGGGAGCAAATCCAGATTTCAAATCAAAATATTCCAGTCAGTGATCAAGATGTAAATCAAAATGTCACAAATTTGGAAGGCGAGGTAGATGTTCCAGGTGAAGTAATGCCAAGAACACTTTCATATCATCCAGAGGAGTTGCTAATCGGAGAATTGCAGTCAGGCGTCCGCACTCGAAGACAACTTGATCAAGGGCTTACATGTTTTTATACAAAAGTTACTCCTTTACAAACTGAATTCTCATTGAGTTGTTTTATCTCGCAGATTGAGCCAAGGACTTACAAAGAGGCGCTTACTGAAGACTCTTGGGTCAGTGCGATGCAGGAGGAACTGAGCCAATTCGAGAAGTTAGGGGTATGGAAGTTAGTAGATTTGCCTGATGGTCATCGGAAGATCAACACCAAATGGGTGTTTAAATGTAAGAGGGATGATAGAGGGGTTGTTATTCGTAACAAAGCTCGACTCGTAGTCCAGGGTTTCAGTCAGCAGGAGGGTATAGATTTCACTGAAGTGTATGCTCCAGTTGCTAGACTTGAAGCGATCAGAATCTTCCTAGCTTTTGCATCATGGAAAGGATTTAAATTTTTTCAGCTAGATGTGAATTCGGCGTTTCTCTATGGCAAAGTGAAAGAGGAGGTATATGTCGGACAGCCACCGGGCTTCACCGACCCAATTCACAAAAATAAAGTTTATCTCTTGGATAAGGCGTTATACATCTTACATCAGGCCCCGAGAGCCTGGTATGAGACTCTGTCTCAACATCTGTTAGGCAACAACTTCATCCGAGGAAAGATAGACGCCACTCTGTTCACAAAAGAAGTCGACGGGCATCTTCTGATAGTCCAAATTTACGTGGACGACATAATTTTCGGGTCTACAAATGAACAACTCTGCAAAGATTTTGAAAAAGTTATGAAGCAGAAGTTTGAAATGTCATCAATGGGTGAGATGAAGTTCTTCTTGGGGCTTCAGGTTGATCAACTACCCGAGGGAACGTTCATACATCAAACGAAGTATGTTCATGATATTCTGGAGAAATCCAGAATATCAGGAATGTCACCTATGTCCACCCCATTAGCGACAAACCATGGTATAAACCCTGATCTCACCGGAGAAAAGGTGGATGAAACGCTATATCGCTCCATGATCGGTTCGTTAATGTATTTGACGACATCAAGACCGGATATTATGTATCCAATATGCCTCGCAGCTCGGTTTCAGTCAAATCCAAGAGCTTCACACATGGTAATTGTGAAAAGGATTCTACGCTACCTGAAAGGAACTCCATCCCTGGGGTTGTGGTATCCAAAAGTAGGCGATTTCACGCTCGAAGGATATTCTGATTCCGATTTCGGATGCTGCAAAGTTAATGCTAAATCAACAACAGCGGGGTGCCAGTTTTTCGGACCACGATTGGTCACCTGGCAATGCAAGAAGCAGACCTCTGTAGCTTTATCCACATGTGAAGCCGAATATGTATCAGCTAGCAGTTGCTGTTCTCAGATCTTGTGGATCCAGCAACAGATGCGAGACTACGGTTTGCAATTTCTTAACTCCCCTATCTTTGTTGATAATGAGGCAGCCATAAACATAACGAAAAATCATGTTCATCACGCTAAAACGAAACACATTGAAATTCGTCATCACTTCATCCGAGACTGTTTCGAGAAGAAGTTGATACGAAGAGAAAAAATCCACACCGATGAACAAAAAGCTGACTTACATACCAAAGCATTTGACAAAACACGCTTTCAATATCTTTTGAAACTTAATGGTATGAAGTTACTATCGGATGCGGAGGAAATCGTTGGCGTCGATGAAGGCACCACTGTAGATGATATTGAAAAGCAATCTGCAATGATTTGTCGATTTTTTACCTGTTTTAGTATTTAGGGGGAGATAGGTTATATTTTCAGAAAATACAAAAACAATAAAAAATTTCAAAAACCCAAAAACATTAGAAAAGTTGAAAAAGCCAAAAACATGATAAAATTCAAAAAGAGCTTGTGTAAAAAGGGAAAATGATAGTACATCAGCTAGACAGTTAGGGTATGCTAAAGAAATTGAAAGTTTAAATGCATTAAACAGTCTCGCTGATGATGTGCCGATAGGTTTTTACACATTTAGTAGGTTTGTTCGGGATATAAACCTAAATCTTAATTGCTTATTTCGTGGGGAACACTACTTGGATATATAGGTAACCCCTGAAATCTTGTTTGAAAGATCCCTCTTTCTGAGATACTAGGTCTTTATACTCAGTGATATCTGGGGTATTATCCTGGGACTTCTGATTTTGCGGAAGCAATGGCCTAGTCCCTGGAGAATACTTTACCGCATGCTTGAAATATAGCGTCGCCCTCAGCAAATTGATGAAACAATAAAATTGATAGTCATTGCTGTTGTAATACAACAGATCCTCTAAAGGGGACCCACCCAAGTCGAACCGTCATCTCTCTGCTGAACGGAAGTTCTGACCTGAGCTCTCACGGTTTCGTACTTTTACTAAATTATTCCCTTACAGATATCATCTGTGGTATACTCACCTGCAAGACTGAATATTGGGATCTGGATACGAGAGTATATTCAAGAGGTGGGACACATGAATAAGTTTAAGTAGCTAAAACACTAAAATCGTATCCTGGACAGATTGAAATGTGTGTGAAAATTTAAGAGGATCAATATATCGACAATCTAAGTGAATTGTTTAATGTTGTGTATGAAATCAAGCTTAACGGTACTTGTAACTTGTCGGTAGCTGATATGATTCCCTAACACGCTCACCAAAAATATGTTTGTAAATATTTTTCATTTACTGCATTTTATTTCTGTATTTCATTTTTAGTTTAACATTTAAAAAAAATCCAAAAAGATTTTACATTTCCGTGTTATTTTCCGACAAACCATAGTAGAAAGCTGATCTTCAAATTCACAGTTTGAGAATGATACAGGAAGTTACTGAGCTGGAAGATGAGTTTGGAGCTAATATTGCTAATCATGAAATTGGAAAGTCAAAAACAAGTTCATAAAGTTGAAACTTGTAATTTTCAGAAAAACAGTTGAAAAAGAATAAAGAAAATGTCAGTACGCTTTGAATCGGGTTAACCAAGGTCATTAAGTTGGACTTGGTCGGCAAATTAAGTATCTAGGGTCATTAACTTGGACCTAGATACCTAAGTGGATTTCTAAAAACTGATAACATTTGAGAAAATGTCAAAAGGTCAAAAAGTCAAAGTTTTAAAAGTCAATGGTGTGCCTCAATCGGATAGCAATCCGTTCGGATGACCATCCGTTCGGATGACCATCCGACTCATATGTCACTATATATAGGGGGTCAAGGTCAGTCATAGGTTACCCGATCGGACAACCTTCTTTCTCTCTCATACACTTTGATTTTCTGATCTCATTTTCTTCGGATTTCTTTGTACGAATCATTGGATCGTTGGTTTACACAACTTTAACAATGGCAAAGGTACGAATTTCTCACTCAAATATGTTAAAATTCGTTGTTTGATTACTGTTCTTGACGACAACGTCACTGTCGGAGGTTTTAGGCTAGATCTAGGTAGTTTTGATCAGTTTTGATGAGAAATAATCATAGGGTTGTGTTCGGAATGATCAGATCTATAGTTTTACCGGTTAAATTTGTGTAATAACATACTAAAACCAAGTAGATCTGAGGTTAGGACGTTACGGCTATCGATACAGTTTTTGTCGAATTAAACTCTGTTTAGGACATTTTAGATAACAATGAACATAGGGTTTTGATCACGATAAGATTCTCTGTGTATATCTGTGTTCATTTTGAGGATTTGCCTTAGAAAAATTTTGATGCTTCTAGAATGTTCTTAAACTGTTGTTTGAGTCGGATGACAATCCTATCGGATGACAATCCAATCGGATGACAATCCGTTCCATCATTTATTTCTTGAAATCTGTGCCAATGTTTTTGAATCGGATAGCAATCCGATCGGATGATAATCCGTTCCATAATCTGTTTCTTGAAATCTGTGCCTTGTTTGAGTCGGATAGCAATCCGATCGGATGGAAATCCGCTCCATCACTTGTTTCTTTAAGTCTGTGCATCTCCTGTCATGACTCGGATGACAATCCAATGGATGATCATCCGATCGGACAATCATCTCTTTCACAAGAGTCGGATAGCAATCCGTCCGGATAGCAAAGTCAAATTCATTTCAGAAGGCAATCCGCTCGGATGACAATCCGATCGGATAGCCATTCAAGCTATTCATAAGGCAATCTGAACGGATTACCATCCGATCGGATAGCAATCTGAGTCTATGCACATAGTAGAAAGAGATCAAGTGTTAGAAAAATTTTGATAAATTCCAAGAATCTCTCTGCAGGATTGGGAGAAAACGCATAACATTTACTGCCTATTAGAAAAAGAATATACAGAGAAATTAGTGATTGAAAAGATGGCAAAATTCTTGAGAGAGAGTAGAATTGCTAAGGCTTTAACCAATAAGACTATAGTTTACGAATCACATGTCAGATGTTTTTGGAACTCTGCAAGATACGAAGAGAAAGATAAAACGATCTACTCTGCAGTAACAAAGAGAGATGAGACGGGAAAGAAAGTAGATTTGGAATTTAAGGTAACAGTTGGTGATGTGAGACGTGTTTTAGAGTTAGGAGATTCTGATGAAGATCCAATCATTATCTCTGAACCTCTAGCAAAAGGTCTGTGGTGCAGAATGGGTTTCACAGGGAGTGTAAATGGAAAGATCTTGAAAACGAGTTTCAGTCATGCCTACAAGTTCTTAATACACTGTGTTATTCATGCATTATCACACAGGAAGGGTGCTTATGATGAAGCTTCAAATTATATCATGAACATTGTCACTTGTCTTGTGTTGAATCGGCCATATAATATTTCTTAAGTGATCTTTGACTACATGTCTGAGAATGCAAAGGCGGGAAACAAAAGGTACATCATGTATCCTCGTTTTGTTCAGATGTTGATTGATGAAAAATTCAAGGATCTTGAGAAAAGTGATGATGATATCTTGGGACTAAGACACATGACAGCAGAGACAATAAGCAGACTTACTAAGGGTCCAAACAAAGGAGCAAAAGGGATAATACGCAAAATTAGTAAACCAGATTATGTTGCTCCAGAGAATGATGCTTGGAGACATCAAGATAGTGAGTCTGACAATGAAGAGGAGAAAATGAGTTTGTTTTCTGAGAAGAATACTAGATGGTGGTGTATAAAAGATGGGAAGAGAAAGAGAACTCCAAAGTCATCCCCTTCAGTTCCGATTCCAAAGGAACCAGTTCCTAAGATTGTTATTAAGGGTACAGTGAAAGGGGGAGTGATAAGAGAAGTTAGAATAATAAATGTTATGTTATTCTAAATGACTTTGTCTATGTCTATTTTGCAGAACCACATCAGAGATTGAAGGATGACATAGTTTTGGAACCGTCTGCAGTTATTCAAGAAGGAGCTGACTTGTTGTCACAATCTCTTGAAAGCTTTCTGAAAAAGAATGAGGATCCTGCTGCTCAAAAGGATCAAAGTTCAAGTGTTTAAGAAGGTTTCAAAGGCAAGGAACCTGAAGGATTTGTTCAAGATATTTCAAGTGATGAAGATTCTGAAGCTACTGAGTCAGAATCAGAACTTGATCCAACTACACTTGGCAGAGGCAAAGCACAACTGAAGAAAAAGCTTTCGAAGAAACAAAAAGTATCAGATGAGGAGGATTCTTCTTTTGAACCAGATCAACCAAAGAAACAAATAAAGAAGCGAAAAGCTGTTCAAACCGGAGTTATTCCGAGAAGCGTGCGTGCAAAGAAAGGAGAAGCTAAAGTTCAAAAAGATCAAGGAGGTAAAGGCAAAAAGCATGCTGAATCGTCAAAGGCTCCAGAACCTGAGGTTAAAAAGAAAGTTGGTCACGATGATTATGTTGAAGTGACTGAGGGTGGAGTCTTTTCTTCAAAATTTCCACCAATTCCAGAAAATATTGAGATTCCAGAATCCTCACGCCCAAAAGTTACAGATGATTTCTTTGGCAATCTTCCACCTGCAACTGGAATTTTTAGTGAAGATATTCCAGAAGATGATTACGATATGTTCAATAATGAAGCTGTAAAAGAATTACTGAAGAAAGTTGCTGCCCTCGAAAAGGCTAAAGACAAAGCTGAAGCAGAACGTGATGTTTTAAAGAAGCAAGTTAATCAGCTGATGAAAGCTCATGATCAAATCAGAACAGTGTTGCTATAAAAAGATGAAGATGGTAATGATGATAAAGACGAGTCTGTTCAGAAAGATGATAAGAAAGATGATGATGACAAGAAAAACGATGATGATGATCAAGGGTCTTTTGGCTTGTTAATCAATAATCCTTATGCTCAAGATTGAAGAGTTGCTAAATGATGAAATTAACGAACATGAAGATGATACTCAACATGAAGCCTCATCATCAGGAAAACAACATGCAGACCAGGTATTTCTAACAAATCCTACTGTTATCTACTTACATGAGAAATATGAAGGTGAGATCGAGGTTCCGAGAACTAGAGCTGAAATGTTAGAAGAATTGGGTTTGGAAGATGGAAAGTTCAAGTTTGATATTGAGGATGAGATTCCTCAGTCTCCAGAGAAAGATTTTGAGCCAAGATATGCTCATGAAGCTGATCATTACGATGATGTCATTGTTGAAGATGCTTCAGATTCATCTGATGAGAATACTAATTTTCATTATGCTGGAATTGATGAAACATTTCCATCACTTGCTGAAATGTTCAAAGATAGAAATGAAGATGAAATCAGAAGAAAAATTGTTGAAAAAGTTTCTACTGAAGGTATTCCAGAAACAATTTCCAGAGAAATTCTTGTTGAAGAACGAAAAAGGTGGTTCAAAGTTATGCCTAAAGAAAGAAAAACTCTTAGAGCTCTTCAGTATTTCACTCACGACAAAAATCTCTCTTGGGGAGACATTCTATCATGGGGTTATCTTGAAGATCTTAAAGTCCATGCTATCAGATGGGAAGAAGGAGTTCAGTACTTTGAATTTCTGTCAGATATCAGTTCTCTGCCATGGTGGGATGTGGATGAGTTGGTGAAAACGAAGAATATCAAGCAGTTCTACTATGGTCCAGAAGTCAGACAACATGATCAATATTTGTGGAACTACATTAAATTGCAAGCAAAGAATGGTTATCCTGATTGGAAGCCACAGTATCCAAAGCAGATAGTCACATATCTAGAGAATGGTAGAAAATATATAACTTTGGATGTAAAGCCGCCTAGATGCTTGAAGAATATGCCACTCAGAGCCATTGAGCAAGACTTCCATGATTTGTTTCAAGGTTGGTTGTACAACGAAATGAAGACTGAGGCAGTTATCTGTCTGTTTGACAAGTCCACGGGAAAGTCTCGAAGAATAAGTATTCTGGATCCAATGTGGCTTGTTAATTGTTCAAAGAAGGATATCGATTGCTTGTTCTACAACAAGATCATTTACGAAAAGAGAGACAAAGTTCAAGCTCAGCAATATCAAGCTATTGTAGATGTATGTTTTGCGCAAGATATCAATTCCGGAAGATACTGGAAGACAAAATGGAGAAACCTGGAGATTGATGAATTCCTGAAAAGGTATAAGCGTGAACAAAGATCTAAAAAGATTGCTGAAAGAGCTGCTGAATTGGGCAAACGAAAGTTGGGAATAATGCCACCAACGGATCAAACGCCAATTGAATCAGAGGAAAATAAGATTCCTAAATGGGATCGGAAGCGTGATGGTGATCCTGTTTACAGAAATTGGTGGTTAACTGAAGGAAGGCATAAAATACGTATTATGTTAGAAGAAAAGGCAGAAAAGAGAAGGCAGAAAGCTCGCGATCGAAGACGCAACAGGAGGAATTAAAGACTATGCTGGAAGGAACTACAGCGACATCCGAGGGGAAGTCTGTTAGTACATACGTCTGTAGCTTCCGTCAGCATGTAGTCATGTTTTTGTATATTTGTGTCTTTGTAAACAATTATGTTATATATGTGTGTAGATAGTATGACAACTCAGGAAACGGGGCATAAATGAAAAGTGTTGACTTTTGTTGACTGATGTCATCCGATCGGATTGCCATCCGATTGGACAGGACTCATCCGACCGGACAGCATGTTATCCGTTCGGACAGGATGTCATCCGATCGGATAGCTTGTTATGCGATCGGACAACACTCACCACTTCCTGAGTTGCCTATAAATACCTTGTCCGGGTATTACTTTAAGAACTTTTGACTCGAGCGAGAACCTGACCAGTGTCTGTCTTCTACTGGAGCTTTGTACTTTCAGAACAATTAATAGAAAGTGCAGACCGTGTTTAATCGTTGAATTCTGTGTTGATCATCTGAGATTTGTCATAATGGATTCCGCACATTAGACAAAGTCGATTCATCTTGTTCCTTACAATCAGATCCCGTGCAACGGGACCAACAGGTCATATGGCGAAACAATGTACCAAAAAGATTGAAAAACTCATTTTCAAGAAACCAGTTTTGCAAAAACCAAAACCTAAAACTCCAACTGATGTTAAGGGTAAAAAATCAATGATTTCTCCCGTTCGAATTTTGAAAAGAGGTGAACCTTTGAAGTCTGAAGACAAACCGAAATCAACATTTGAAATTGGTGAATCTTCGAAGACTCAAAAGACTTCAAAGGTTTATCCGAAGACAAAAATTTTTGAAAATCAATCATGGGTGGTAAAATCAAAACAATCAGTTGAAGAGAAGAAGATGGAAAATGAGTTAAAATCTGAATCAAAAGTTTTTGTAAATAATGTTGAGAAATTTGAATTTGAACTGGACAAGTTGTTAGAGGAATTCCCACCAATTAAAGATGGAGAGTTAAAATCAAAATCTGAACATGTTATTCCAAATGTCATCTTTAGCATTCCGAAAGTTGATGTGAAATGTGATCTTGTGTTTGGTAGTGTGCCACAGGTAAAGAAGTCATGGGCTTCATTATTTGAATGAATTGCTATGATGTATGCAGGGGCTTACGAGGTCGATAATCTCGAAGTGGATCATGGACAGGGAATGTTGGCTCTACTCTACGATGTTAAATCAATCAACGGTGGATATGTTGGATTTGTAGGGAATCAGGGTGGCAGGATAGTTGGTGAAGGAATGCTCACAAATGGAGTCGTAATGTTTGACAAAGTGAACTATATCATCGAACTTGAAAACAATCTGTTGAGCATCTCACAGATCTGTGACAAGTCATTTACAGTACACTTTACTAAAAATGAATGTTTAATCATAAAACCTGGGTTTAAAATTCCTGAGGAAATGGTGTTGATGCGAGCTCCACGAGAAAATGATTTGTATGTACTCGATATGAGCGTCGCACCAACAACAGATTATAAAAAACAATGTTTTGTGACAAAAACCAAAGCGACTGAAAAAGAGTCGAGAATGTGGCATCGAAAGATGGGCCACATTCATGTCAGAAAAATAAACTTTCTTGTACATAATGATTTAGTTGAAGGTGTAAATTTGAAAAACTTTCATTTGAATGATGATTGTGTAGAGTGCAAGAAGGGAAAGCAGACAAAGAAGACACACCCACAGAAGCTCCTAAACTCAATCAGGTTACCGCTTGAGAGACTCCACATGGATCTCTTTGGAGCATTAGTGGAGACTTATACTGTCTAGTAGTCACTGATGACTTCACTAGATTCTCATGGGTGATGTGTCTGGAAAGGAAAGATCAAACATTTGAGTCACTGATGATCTTATTCAAGAAGATGGAAACGCTCTACAAATTGCCGATCAGGAGAATACGAAGTGACAATGGAACGGAGTTTAAAAACAATCGCATGCTCGAGTTTTGTAATGAGAAAGGAATTCTTCATGAATTCAGTGCACCATACACTCCACAGCAAAATGGTGTAGCTGAACGAAAGAATCGTACCATAATTGAAACAGCTCGAACCATGCTCGCCGATTCCAAGTTGCCAATATTTTTCTGGAGTGAGGCAGTTGCAGCAGCGTGTTATACATTGAATCGCGTTCTCACGGTGAAGAAATACAAGAAAACGTGTTTTGAACTTCTTCATTGTTACAAGCCAAATTTGAAGTTTTTAGAACCGTTTGGATCACCGTGTACTTTCATTGATCAAGATGGTAAGTTTGGTGTGAAAAGTAACGAGGGTTTCTTTGTTGGATATGCGAGTCCGCTAAAGAGGGTGTTCGTTCCATGCCTGGAAAGGTAATTCAAGTTCAGCATGTGGATTGTCAGAAGCATACAGCTCCACCGCAACTTCCCGGACAAAGATTTCTTTTCGATTATGACAAACTCTGGGAGTCTTTCCAATTGCCGACAGAGCCGAGTGAAGAGGAACTAGCTTACTTATACCAACAACAGCAATCGTTGTTTCAAGAACAAGTACCAAGACCGTTGGTAGTTTCTCAACCCACTGGGGGTACACACGATCATGAGGCCGGTCCCAGTGGAACGACGCACGAACCCCCAGAAGAACCAGCTCCATCATTTGATCAATCCGATGACTCAGGATCGGAAAACGGTCCGGTCTTTGATGAGGATCCAAATGTTGCATCTACAGAAGCTGAGGATCACACCGGTGATCAAGACATTATAAATCTACAATCGGAAGTGAACGTGCCTGACACTGTCATGCCAAGAACTCTGTCTTATCATCCTTCAGAGCAGATAATTGGTGATCTTCAGAGCGGAGTAAAAACGCGGGATCAGATCAATAGAGCTCTTACTTGTTTTTATGCATCTGTTGCTCCTTTACAAGTTGATTTCTCACTTAAGTGTTTTATCTCGCAGGTTGAGCCAAGAACGTATAAGGAAGCCTTAACAGAGGAAAGCTGGGTAAACGCTATGCAGGAAGAGCTGCATCAGTTTGATAAGTTAGGAGTTTGGAGATTGGCAGACCTTCCTGAAAATCAGAAGCTGATAAAGACAAAGTGGGTCTTTAAGTGCAAAAGGGATGATAGAGGAGTGATTGTGAGGAATAAAGCAGAGACTGGTAGTACAGGGTTTCAGTTAGCAGGAGGGGATCGATTTTACTGAAGTGTATACCCCTGTAGCTAGACTCGAGGCGATAAGAATCTTCCTTGCATTTGCATCATGGAAAGGATTCAAAGTCTATCAATTAGATGTCAAGTCTGCATTCCTGTATGGCAAAATCAAAGAAGAAGTGTATGTGGGACAACTGCCGGGGTTCACTGATCCACTACACAAAAACAAAGTCTATCTTCTGGATAAAGCGCTTTACGAACTTCACCAGGCCCCGAGAGCCTGGTACGAGACGCTTTCCCAACATCTGCTAGCCAATGGGTTCACCTGAGGGACAGTTGATAGCACTCTGTTTACAAGAGAGGTTGTAGGGTATCTATTGATCGTGCAAATATACGTTGATGATATCATCTTTGGTTCAACAAATGATGATTTGTGTAAAGATTTTGAGATGGTTATGAAGAAGAAGTTTGAGATGAGTTCGATGGGGGAGATGAAGTTCTTCCTAGGGCTACAGGTGGAGCAAATGCCTGAAGGAATCTTCATTCATCAAACCAATTACGTGAACGATGTTTTGGAAAAGTTCAACATGTCTGAATCTACTCCAACATCAACCCCCTGGCTCAGAATCACGGGATCTGTCCTGATGAAAGTGGAGATAAAGTGGATGAGACGTTGTACAGATCGATAATTGGATCCTT
Organism: Helianthus tuberosus; assembly: GCA_030545235.1. Taxonomy (NCBI): domain Eukaryota; kingdom Viridiplantae; phylum Streptophyta; class Magnoliopsida; order Asterales; family Asteraceae; genus Helianthus; species Helianthus tuberosus. Next base: position 49,269,283 of record CM060431.1, on the reverse strand, counting down.
GATGTATCTAACTGCTTCCCGCCCGGATATCATGTATCCGACTTGCTTAGGCGCCAGATATCAGTCAAGCCCACGACAGTCTCACCTGACGATCGTGAAACGAATCTTACAGTATTTTAAAGGCTGCCCAAGCACTGGCTTGTGGTATCCTAAGTCTGATGACTTCTCTCTCACAGGTTTTGCTGATTCTGATTTTGGTAGTTGCAAGCAAAATGCGGAGTCCACCACTGCTGGGTGTCAGTTCTTTGGAACTCGACTGGTCACCTGGCAGTGCAAGAAACAAACCTCAGTCGCGCTCTCTACCTGCGAGGCTGAATACGTTTCGGCCTCGAGCTGTTGCTCTCAGATCCTTTGGATCCAACAGTAGATGCGAGACTTTGGTTTGCAGTTCTTAAATACACCGATTTTTGTGGACAATGAAGCGGCTATTAACATAACAAAAAACCTGGTTCACCACTCCAAAACTAAACATATTGAAATTCGGCATCACTTCGTCCGTGATTGCTACGAGAAGAAGTTGATCTGAATAGAACATATACACACTGATGTGCGGTAAAGTGTTACTTATTTTAGGTGTATATTTTAAGCCCTTTTTAACACTTATTTTAGCCAAGTTTTAAATTTATAAAACACGATATTTCACTAACACTAAACACACATATGGGCAAGTGCACCCATCGTTGAGTGTAGTATAGCGTTGGTAAGATACCGAGGTCGTCCAAGGACACAAGAGCTTTTAGTACCGGTTTATCCTCAACGTCTAACCAAAATAAAAGTTTAGAAAAAATGTTTTAAACTAAGAAAATTAAAAACTAACTAAAATGCTGAAAATAAAAATAAAAGAAAAAACAGATAGACAAGATGAATCACTTGGTTCCGACTCGTATCTAGTATAACCTTTGATTATTTCCGCACTTTTGCAAATAATTAAGAGATTATCTTAGTTATTGTAGTAGGCCCCTCTTTTGAAGGTGACGTTACCCTCACCCCAGTAGTTTGAGTCAGCAGGGATACAATCCTAAAAGGGTGGATTATTGGAAGATAATGAATTAAGTTATTAATGCAGTATTGTGGTAGGCCCCGCTTTTGGCGGTGACGTTACCCTCGGCTAAGTAGTCTGAGTCAGCAGGGATACAGTCCTAAATAGCCGGGTTATAGTATTAATAGTAGTTAACTTATGAGGGGATCAAAGAGTTTGGACCCCCGCCATCCAATACCGTGAAGTATTGAAGGAGGTCCTACTAAATTTGACCCAGGTCCATTGCAGGACCTCTAAACGCTGAACAATGGCAAGACCTTTACCAAACCGTTCCCTTAACCCCCGACCAGGTAGCCAACATATCTCCATATAGACCGTGGAGATATGAATGGTGAAAATCCTTTATTTTATATAGACAGTAAAATAATGCCAAGACACCACGGACAAACGATAAGGAAAGATCACCTTCAACATAAGTAACTAGTTATTAAAGTCATTAATACAAAACCAAATAAAAAGTGCAAAAGATTAGAAATAAAAAGTATTATACTAGACACTTTGTCTTCACCAAGTGATGTAAGAGACTTAGGCAAACATGGCCTTGATTGTCAAGAACTCTTACGATCAATCTTGGATCCCGAGACGACTCACACACTCTACGATGGACAATGGATGATGGTGGTGGATGATGGTGTTGTGATGGTGGTGGGTGGTGGATGAAGTGTGAGAGAGGTGGTGTGCCAAGGGATGCGATGAAATGAATCCAAGCCCTCCTATTTATAGGCTGAACAGAGAGCTGGACACGGCCCCGTGTCCGCTGGGCACGGCCCCGTGTCTGTCTGACAATCTCTCTCCTCATTAATTGTAATTGGCAATTACAATAAATGCGCCTGCTGTACTTTCGACACGCCCCCGTGTCCGCTGAGCACGGCCCGTGGTGGGCAATAGAAGCTTCAATAGGTTTGTCTTTTCTGCTGCTTCTTGGGCACGGCCCCGTGCTGGCTGACACGGGGCGTGTTCAGTCTTCTGATTTCTCTATTTTGCTTTGGAAGGTGCCGTTGAGGGGTCGGGCAGTCCACTAATATTCCTTTTCTTGTATTTATGTTGGATTTAGCTGTCTTTTTGCTTCTTTTGCGTTTTTGAGCTCATTTAATCCTGAAAATACAAAAGGAAGACAAAAACACTCTTTTTCCAATATTAGTACTTAAAAAGGGTTAGTTTTATGCCTCATTTGATGTAATTTATATGTTGCATTTTACATACATCAAATACCCCCACACTTGAACTTTTGCTTGTCCTCAAGCAAAACTCTTTAATATGTGGCTTACACTCCCAAATGGAATAGGTAGAAGAGAAGGTTTTGGGCTTGTCGTAGAGTGTCGGGATATCCAAGATCTTTTTGGGTTGTATTTTTATTTATTTACAATTCTATTCGTAATGATTTATTTAGAAATTTTCATAGGAGAAATTACTTATTTGGGCATAACATGCCTTTTTAAAATTCCATTTATATACAAGTTCACATACCACACGGGAGAAGTCACTCACACTCGGCCGAAGGTGTATTTTTAGTGAATCACTCGAGAGCGGCATGGAACTTATTCCTACCATAGGCTTGCCAAGCAATCAATCCTCCTCCTTTTTAACTTTTATACCTTTGTAAATATCAAGAGGACTTTGTGGGTTAAGGGTTAGGCTTGGGTTAAAGGTAGGTGGTTGGGATAGTGGTTAGTGGTTAGTAGAAAAGGGCGAAAAGCGTAACAAGTGTCGGTTTTCGTAAGACTTTCTATTTTTATTTTGATGAAGCATTTATTCAAACAAAGTTATTTTTGATGAACTTGTTTGTTTATTTTCTTTTTGCTTCATCTTCAATTTTTTTTTTTTTTTTTTTGTTATGAAATGAAAAGGTTTAGGCTCAAAGGGGTTAACTAGGGGGGTGGTAAAAGAAAAAGAAAAATAATGGTGTAGAAATGAAAAGGGTTAGTCCCAATGCCTCCATCATTTACTTACTCGGGTTTAAGTTGATAAGGACCGGGAATGTATCATCATGGCAAGTTCTAGAGTCGTAAGAACCAAGCGGCTATTCACACAAGAAACGAAAAATGAGCATTTAGTCTAATGATATGTAATTGTGTGCTCAATAAAGGTTCAAAACTCACTTTTGTGGGAATGGGTTTTTATGTGATCAAGTATATATAATCAAATTTTAAATAAGTTTGTCATGCCTTTTCATAATTTTCTTATGTTGGTTCTTTTTATCACTACGCTATCGGTTGTAAATTTGTGAAAATATAACCTTTTTGAGAACTTGAATTTCACGAGTTAAACCTAGACAAGTAAAAAAATGAAATTTTTGAAAAAAACAATTTTTGGGGTGATTAGCGGTTCCAATAGAGTTTTGTGTAAGGCTTGTATTTAGGACTTGCAAAGTTCAAGGTTTTAGCATCCCCCCCACACTTAAATTACACATTGTCCTCAATGTGTCCCAAAAATAAATTTTTAGGTTGATTAGATGTGTAAAATAGTGTTTAAAAAGCAAAAATTTGTGTTACTGGGCACTGAACACGGCCCCGTGTTGTCCGGGCACGGCCCCGTGTTCAAGTGCCAGTAACAGAATTAAAACAAGAGAAACAGAAGCCTGGACACGGGGGCGTGTTGGGTGAACACGGCCCATGTCCAGTTACCTGAACTGGGCGTTTTCTGCAGGGTGCTCAACACGGGGCCGTGTTGGTTGGGCACGACCCGTGTTGAACCTTCTGAAATGGAGAGAATTGTCGGGTTGTCTTGTTCTTGTGCATGGGTTCATTTCTCTCGTTCCCCTCTTCATCATTTACCACCATGAGTGTGTTTTATTCATTACAAACCATCCAAACCTTAAAACCATCATTTCATTTCATCATAGAGAGAACTTACATAATCCTAAATTAAGATAAAATTAAAACTTAACTAAATAGGTCAGCAGGTACACGAGGTTATCATAAGGAGTTCTACTATTTTAAGAAAATTTCGAGAATAGTTTCCTGTTATAGTAGGACTTTTAGCCGAATGATTTTTTTCCCTAAATGTTGTTTAAAGCCATTCTTCGATTTCCCTAGGAAGGAAGAATGCGGCTTCATTTTCCTCCGCAGTTGGTGGTTGAGGGGGAACATTCACCGGGACTCCTTGCACCACTCTTCGCGGAGGCTCTTGGTGCATGGCGTACCATTCGGCCGGAATGACAACTTCGGGTACCACGTTCCACGCCCTTTGGGTTATTATAGGTACCAAAGGCGGGGAGGCGAGAAGGTTCAACCTCTGGTGCAAGAGGTTTACTTCATGGAGACAGCCCTCCAGCCCCACTGTAAGATGGTTGATACGGTCGACCAATGCTTCTTCCACTCCCGTCATTTCATCAATAGCCTCCCTTAGAGCGTAAACATAGTTTACAAGAGAGTCTTCTGCTGTTGAAGATCTCCTCCCTTGTCGGTTATTTCTTGAAGATGATCCGCTTGTTCTGCTTGCCATTTTCTGTGAAGGAAACCGAAGAAAGCTAAATTTTTACAAAACAGAGCCCCGGACACGGCCCCGTGTTCGCTGAGCACGGCCCCGTGTCCATTTGCCTGCAGGATTTTATGCTAAGGAGTCTTGGAGTTTTAAATTATTCTCATGATTTTTAGCTGGTTTTTAGGCTTAGATAATTTAAAATAAAGTTATACAACTAACTTTAAACAAGAATCCTTAGCAAATAATCTTACAAACTTCACATAGAGGGTTGGAATCAAGGGATTTCCAAGCTTCCATGGAGGAAATTTTGAAAAAAAAAATTGAAAGAGGAGGAAATGAATAAAAGTGGAATGGACAAGAGGGTCCTTTGGAACCTTCTTTTAGCACTTACCAAGGATGGTATGAGTGAAAATCCCAGGGATCTCTGTCAATTGAAGTGGTCAAAATGAGCAGGAATCAGGCTGCATTTAAAGAAAACGACAGCGCACTGGGCACGGCCCCGTGTCCAGTGGACACGACCCCTTATTCAGAGAAAATCCTGACACATTTTGTCCGTATTCTGACCAAATCAGCAGAGAATCTTTTTGGTGAGCACGGGGGCGTGTTGACCTGGACACGGCCCCGTGTCTGGAGGCTGTCTTATGGAGTTTCGCTACTTCTAAGGATCTCATCGACATCGGGTGGTTCCTTACTGGTTGGAATAACCCCAAAGTGCCTAAGATACCTTAATTGTCCTAGATTAAGGCGAGAACGCAAGAGGTTGTCGGTGAGGGAAATTCCTATTTTCATTCTAGGTGGACAAGTCCAACCCTTTTCCGGGCTCTCGTTAAAGAAGGTGTATGCTGAATCGCTCAGGTCTATGTATGCACCGAACGAAGTCGATGGAGAGTCCTTCACGGCACAATCAGCACAGGGACGACTATCGTCCAAGTCTTTGCTAGGTACTAAGGCATTTTCGGGAGCAACGAGGTTGTCGGAATGCGGTTTCAACAATTCTTCATGGTTATCGTCTTGGGGTGGATCAATAAAATCCTTCCTAAGCTCTTCTAACCAATTCTGAACTAGCTTTTCTAGTTGAAATAACTCATCAAGGAGCATTTCTCCTAGAATATCTGGCTGGGCGCATTCGAGAGAGAAATAGTGCTTATTTTTACTTTCGCCCCTCTTAAGGTTGTAAGAAGTAGGTGGGTCCATGTAGTGGGGCCTATAATTTAGAAAGTAGCATTTTACTTCTTCATGTTTGCCACCACATAATTGACACCACGTACCATAAGAGTGCCGAAAGTAAAAACAATTACTATCACTCATGTTTATGTCAGAAATTACCAACCGCCGGGATCTAACGGTTCTGTTTTCAGTAACTGAATCTTGGGCACGGGGGCGTGTTGAGTGAGCACGGCCCCGTGTTCAGCTTACTGTCTGACGTAAAACAGGATTGCCAGTTCCAATGATTGAGCACGGGGGCGTGTTCAGCGGGCACGGCCCGTGCTGAGCTCTGCAGAAGCTGAAAAACTAAGAAAAATCCTAAAAAATTAAAAAGAAAAATAAAAAATGATTAGGCCGTTGATTCCTAACTTTCTTAAAATCCTTGTGTCCCCGGCAGCGGCGCCAAAAACTTGATGTGCGGTAAAGTGTTACTTATTTTAGGTGTATATTTTAAGCCCTTTTTAACACTTATTTTAGCCAATTTTAAATTTATAAAACACGATATTTCACTAACACTAAACACACATATGGGCAAGTGCACCCATCGTTGAGTGTAGTATAGCGTTGGTAAGATACCGAGGTCGTCCAAGGACACAAGAGCTTTTAGTACCGGTTTATCCTCAACGTCTAACCAAAATAAAAGTTTAGAAAAAATGTTTTAAACTAAGAAAATTAAAAACTAACTAAAATGCTGAAAATAAAAATAAAAGAAAAAACAGATAGACAAGATGAATCACTTGGTTCCGACTCGTATCTAGTATAACCTTTGATTATTTCCGCACTTTTGCACATAATTAAGAGATTATCTTAGTTATTGTAGTAGGCCCCTCTTTTGAAGGTGACGTTACCCTCACCCCAGTAGTTTGAGTCAGCAGGGATACAATCCTAAAAGGGTGGATTATTGGAAGATAATGAATTAAGTTATTAATGCAGTATTGTGGTAGGCCCCGCTTTTGGCGGTGACGTTACCCTCGGCTAAGTAGTCTGAGTCAGCAGGGATACAGTCCTAAATAGCCGGGTTATAGTATTAATAGTAGTTAACTTATGAGGGGATCAAAGAGTTTGGACCCCCGCCATCCAATACCGTGAAGTATTGAAGGAGGTCCTACTAAATTTGACTCAGGTCCATTGCAGGACCTCTAAACGCTGAACAATGGCAAGACCTTTACCAAACCGTTCCCTTAACCCCCGACCAGGTAGCCAACATATCTCCATATAGACCGTGGAGATATGAATGGTGAAAATCCTTTATTTTATATAGACAGTAAAATAATGCCAAGACACCACGGACAAACGATAAGGAAAGATCACCTTCAACATAAGTAACTAGTTATTAAAGTCATTAATACAAAACCAAATAAAAAGTGCAAAAGATTAGAAATAAAAAGTATTATACTAGACACTTTGTCTTCACCAAGTGATGTAAGAGACTTAGGCAAACATGGCCTTAATTGTCAAGAACTCTTACGATCAATCTTGGATCCCGAGACGACTCACACACTCTACGATGGACAATGGATGATGGTGGTGGATGATGGTGTTGTGATGGTGGTGGGTGGTGGATGAAGTGTGAGAGAGGTGGTGTGCCAAGGGATGAGATGAAATGAATCCAAGCCCTCCTATTTATAGGCTGAACAGAGAGCTGGACACGGCCCCGTGTCTGTCTGACAATCTCTCTCCTCATTAATTGTAATTCGCAATTACAATAAATGCGCCTGCTTTACTTTCGACACGCCCCCGTGTCAACTGAGCACGGCCCGTGGTGGGCAATAGAAGCTTCTATAGGTTTGTCTTTTCTGCTGCTTCTTGGGCACGGCCCCGTACTGGCTGAGCACGGGGCGTGTTCAGTCTTCTGATTTCTCTATTTTGCTTTGGAAGGTGCCGTTGAGGGGTCGGGCAGTCCACTAATATTCCTTTTCTTGTATTTATGTTGGATTTAGCTGTCTTTTTGTTTCTTTTGCGTTTTTGAGCTCATTTAATCCTGAAAATACAAAAGGAAGACAAAAACACTCTTTTTCCAATATTAGTACTTAAAAAGGGTTAGTTTTATGCCTCATTTGATGTAATTTATATGTTGCATTTTACATACATCACACACCGATGAACAGAAGGCTGATTTTTATACAAAACCTTTTGATAGAAAGAGATTTAACTATCTTTTGAAATTAAACAGGATGAAAAATCTGTTTTCTGGGAGGGTAATTGAGTGTGAAGCCGAGGAGGACGGCGATCTGATGTGATCCACGTTATGTTGTCAAGTTGTTGTACAGTTTATTTTCTGCTTTTGATAAAAACAAAAACACCAAAATATTTCTTTGTTTTTAGGGGGAGAAAGTTTGCAGAAAAATACAAAAACATGATAAAATTTTAAAATCCAAAAACATTGAAAAAAGGAAAAATGAGTTTGTGTAAAAAGGGGAAATGATAGTACATCAGCTAGATAGTGCAGTACGCTAAAGAAATGTAAAGTAAAAATGTGTTAAGCAGTCTTGCAGATGATATGCCGATAGGTTTTTACACATTTAGTAGGTTTGTTCGGATATAAACATAAAATTTCTTGCTTTTATGTGGGGAACATCTCTCGGATATATGGGTAACCCCCGAAATCTTGTTTGAAAGGTCCCTCTTTCTGAGATACTAGGTCTTTATGCTTAGTGATATCTGGGGTATTATCCCGGGACTTCTGATTTTGCGGAAGCAATGGCCTAGTCCTCGGAGAATACTTTACATTGCTTGAAATATAAGCCTCCCCTCAGCATAAAAAATGATGAAACATTGCAAAATGCTAATCATGTGCTGTTGTAAAAAAAGAATCTCTAAAGGGAACCCACTAAAAGTCGAAGCCGTCATCTCTCTGATTTTGCGGAAGCAATAGCCTAAGCTCTCACGGCCCTCGCAATTAACCCCTTACAAATATCATCTAGGTATACTCACATGTAAGACTGAATATTGGGATCTGGATACGGGAGTATATTCTGAGGTGGTACACACATAAAAGTTAAGCCTTAAAACACTATATCCGTATCCTGAACAGATTGAACTTTGTGTGAAAATTTAAGAGGATCAGTATATCGGCAATCACTATGAACTGTTTAACACTGAAAATGTAATCAAAGCTTAACGGTGCTTGTATCTAGTCGGCAGCTGATATGATCCCCTAGCACACTCACAAAAATATTGTGTAACACCTGTGCCTCCACGGCCATCAAACAAATACCAAACCAATGAAATATTATATTTCATACTTGGGATTTGTAAAAATATGTGTATCATTAGCACATATCAATTGTTGTTCAATTCCAAACTCTAAATCGCTTTCTGGAAGGTTGTACGCGCACCGATGCGTAAATATAACCAGTTTAATGCAACGAACACTCCGGAATAGTGAAATAGGCTTAACATACCTTAAATAACCTTTACATAACTTAGAAATAAGTTTTGAAGGCTTTGGTATAGCAAAAACAAGTTAATTCGCTTACAGGGACTAAAGTTGACAAACTGCGAAAGTATGCCAATTTGAACTGTAATAGACCTTCTGGAACATGACCATAAGTTAAACATACCATAAATATCCTTTACATAGCTTAGAAATAGGCTTTTAGGGGTTCGGTGTGCTAAAATAAACTTTTGGGTCATTCAGGGACTAAAAGTGTCAAAAAGTGCACAAGTTTGCATTTTCACGCATAACTTACGTTCTGAATACATCCGGACATCCAAAAATTTATGTAAGCACTAAAATATTTTATTTTAGTGTTCGCCATAAGAAAAATCCATTCGTCGCGTCATTTGGTTCGTTTTTCGCATTCGGGACCAGATTCGATGTATTAGCCGTTGTTTAATTCACAACCACACATTCTAACAATGCTTAGTCAGCGGATAAGGATGGAATTTAAACACCTAAACACCATGACATTTCAACACATGTATGGATGGAATTTAAACACCTAAACACCATGACATTTCAACACATGTATGGATGGAATTTAAACACCTAAACACCATGATATTTCAACACATGTATGGATGGAATTTAAACACCTAAACACCATGACATTTCAACACATGTATGGATGGAATTTAAACACCTAAACACCATGACATTTCAACACATGTACGGATGGGATTAAGGCACGTTTTCCATGAAACGATCTTAACGGTTCGGGTATTCCTATAAATACCCCATGCCTTTCATTGTTTTAAATCACTAGAAACTTGATTTGAGAAACTCTAAGTTGAAACATTTGTTTCATACCTGAGATTTTTGAATCGAGTTTAGCATTCGGGGACCCTTCGTAAGTATTCTTTTGTTCTTTTCCTTATTTTATTGCTTTTCGAGTCAGAAAGTCAAACTTTGTTTGACTTTCAGCGTTGACCAGTAATGGTCAATGCGAAGTTCGTCTGAACTTCGCAACGTGAGTGTAATCACGTTGGTTATAGTCCCTTGGGACTATGCCCACTGATTACCACGTTGTCTAGGGTCGTAGGGTAGGCGATTTGATAAATCGCCTATACCTTCGAACCCGACCCAGTTTGGTCGATCATTAGGATCCGACCAAATACATTAGGTGACCCTAGTATAGGGCATAACCTTCCGAGGTTATACCCTATGGTCACATCGTTTAAGTAGTTGTATGATAGGTAGTTTATATGCCTTAGGTAAATTACCAGAATACACTTTTCATGTATAATTGGTAATTAAGCATATGTAACCTAAACTTTTGTCACATAACTGATTATGTAACATGTTTAGGCATATAACACTTGTCATAGGACTAGTTAGACGGTCCGAACGCGTTTCACGCGCACGACGCGTTAAAGTAGCATAAGTTACCTTAATGGGTCGCGATGGGTCGATAATACTTAGGTTAAGTTTCATTTAGTATGTAGGCTTTGTTAAACCATATCATATGAGTTCCTACACTCATTTGGTTTACAAACCCTCCTGCTACCCAGTCTTCCGATTTAGGTCCGGGTTAATTATGTAGTTACCTATATTAGGTACCGTTTGATTTCCGGGACTCCTCTAGCTTACTTGGTAGTTGTTCAAGACTCCTAAGCACTCTCAGGCGAGTACATTATTCCCCTCTTTTACTGTTTTCAACTGTTTTGGGGTGACTCATATGTGCTAAATGTTTTATCAATGGTTTCAAGAACAATTACAATGTGGTTTCAAGAACAATTACAATTATTTCAAGAACGCTAACAATGATTTCAAGAACGAATACAATGATTTCAAAAACTAATAACAAATTTCAAAAAGTGAACAAACTTGTTGGTTGTAGTTTACATGACCGATGACATTCATTAGCAATGATCAAGCCGACCAGTATTAGGTTATGGTACCATAGGATCTGACAAATCCCGTTATTTACTGCACCCATTGTTATGTGTGGGGGTTGTGGGTAGCGACTGAATCTGTAATTATTAACTTATCCTTTGGTAAGGGTTAGAACGAGAGCGAGAGCGAGATGGAGCGAGGAACGCGTCAAGAAGGTTTGAATTTTATTAGAGAATCGACCATAAAGTAGTTTCACAATTAAAACAAGAACGACTAGAACGATTTTACAAAATGGGTTAACGATTGGGTAAACATTTTAACATGATTGACATTTGATCATGCATTTCCCACAAAACATAACTTTGATTTAAACCAAGTTTTACTTCAATACTTTGTTTTTGTGCATATGGTTTAGTTGAGACATTTCACTTGCCATACATGACATTTTGAAGTAGACATTTGACATGGATATTTGACATAGACATTTTGATATGATTTACATCTTGACGTGAATACTTTGACATATTATTCAATACATTTAACAATTGATTTAAACATAGACATTTTACATTGTTTGGTTTGGTTTGGTTAAGTGATTAAGTAACGGTGCGTATGTAATATGATACAAGCATGGTGGATACGCCGCTGGTACTTCCTATATATAAGTGTTTGTATGGTATTACATATCATAGCGTTATTTGAATCATTTCAGTTTGAGACATAGGACATTTTATACAAGTAACATACTTTTCACAAGACATTGATTTACAAACAACTTATCTTACACAAACTCATTTTACATGGTTATTCATTTAATCATGCATTATTCTCTTATTTATACTTATCATCCGAACTAATTATTTTTCAAATGATTTACAAAGACAAAGCAAATTACAAGGTTCATGACTAAACATTTTCTTAAACAGAAGTCATGAATCTTATTTTCACAAAACCTATGTACTTGCCAGCATTTCTTTGCTGACCTCGTTTTCACATATGTTTCAGGTATTGTTGGATGATATCGATTGATAAGATGCATGCTCACATAGGACTGGACAAGGCCTTAGTGACTCAATAACAATGATAGACTATGTTTAATTAGCGTATTTAGATTTCCAGTCGATGTAATTACTCAATGTTTAATAAAACGAAACACTTTTGATATCCATGGTTATGAAACATTAATTCTGTTGCAACACGCCCCGATGTTTCCGCCGCGATTTGTTGTTTTACGCGGTCGGGGTGTGACATATTGTGTGTACAGTTTATTGCTTTCCATTTTCAAAATCCAAAAAGATTTTCATTTCATCTTATTTTAGACAACGAACTTTGGAGATCAGATGATCAAAGTCTTATGTGCTGAACATGTCTGGATCTTGAGGGTTGGGAAAGCAGAAGAGTGTGAAAAAGTGTTTGGAAATTGCTTGAAAGTTTAAAAGTTCATTAACTTGAACTTAAATTGTTTCAGAAAGTCAGCAAACTTCATAAATTGGTCAACCAAGGTCATTAACTTGGACTTGGTTAACAGGGTGTGTCGGTAAAATCTGAAAAGGTTAAAAATTTGAAAAGGTAATTTCGCTTGAAAAAGGTAATTCCGCTTGAACACGTAATTCCGCTTGAACCGATGATTCCGCTTGAACTTACCTCAATGCCTATTTCAAACGGAATTAGGTTATCTATAAATAGTGGGGGTATTCCGCTTGAAAGGTTCATTTTTGTTATTTCGTTTCAAAACACCTCATCAGGCGATTTCAAGCGAAATCCCATTTCATCGATTTTAAGCCAAAACTCTGCCCGATTGTTGTTAGAAATCCTGATTTTAGTTGGCATACTCAACTATAATCATGGTAAAAGTGAGTTTGATGATTGATTTGACCCATATTTGAACTGTTTTTGTTTGTCGGCGTTGAACAAGACCAAAAACATAGATCTAGGGTTTGTTTGTAGTTTAAAATCAACGATAATCATACATGTGTGGTCGGAATAGATTATAGATGTGTTTTAGGGTCTTGATTTGTACCAGATCTATGATTTTGTTTGAATAACATTGAACAGGGTTTTCAAACTTAGATCTAGGCTGATTTTGTTGCTAAAAATAAACAAGAAATAGACCCTTGTGTTTGGAATTCACTAAGGAATAAACCCAGTTAATCAATTTCATCATAAGTTCATGTTTTGGAGATGTGATGTTTCAAACGAAATAACAGGTTAATTCCGATTGAAAGAGCGTTTTTGATAAGATGTGATTCCGTTTCAAAATGTCATTTCACATCAGAATGTAATTCTGTTTGAAACCTTATGTCATTTTAAAACTGTAATTTCGTTTCAAAATGTTATCCCGTTTGAATGTGTGATTTCATTTTAAATGATATTTCGTTTGAATGATACTTTGTTGTTGAAAAATTTTTCTAAGTGTTAACTTGAATGCATTGTTGTTTTTCAGCCTACTAATGTGTTGTTTGATGCACTACACAACACTTGTTGTGATTTCGATGAGGAGAAGATACCAAAGCTGTCCGAATTCAAGAGTATTCTGGAGTTTATGAGAATATTCCCGATTCATAAAGCTTTGACAAATCAACATCTGGTTTTCAGATCTCATATCAAACGTTTTTGGGAGAAGGCAACATATGACGAAGAGGGCAAAGTGATCAATTCGTTTGTTGAGCTCAATGGTGAAAACAAACCAATTATTATCTCGGAGGCACTTATCTATGAAGTATTGGATTTTCCTGATGATGTAAACTCTTCGACAAAATTCCCAGAGAGGATGGTCAAAGGCTGTATGCTGTGGATGGGTTATAATGGTGCACTGAACAGTGCTAACTACTTGAAGTCAAAATTTTCAAAGTCATACAAGTTTCTTACTCACTCAGTGTTGCAAGCTCTAAGTCATAGGAAGGGAGGTTATGATGCAATGAGAGATTATCAAACGAACATGGTAACAGCTCTCGTATTAAACAAGAAGTATAATTTTTCGAAGATTGTGTTTCATTACTTGGTAGAGGAAATTACTTCAAAGAGGAAGACTTGGTTGTATCCACGATTTGTTCAAATGATGATAGATCATGCCTATCCAGATCTTGAAAGAGATGAGAATAATGATTTGTTGGTTTTAACTCTCATGGATAATGAGTCTGTGAAACAATTGGCCAGATATCATCCTAACCATCCAGAGCCATCAACTAAAGCTGAATTCTTTGGTTTCATCAAAGATAAGAATTATCAAGATCCAGATCCAGTCAATCATCAGAACTGGAGAAATGAGGAAGAAATGAAAGAGAAAAGTTATGCAGATGAACTAAAAGCACTTGAAAGCTCCAAAGAAACTTGAAATGAGTGGTTCTTGAAAGAGAAAAAGAAGTGGAGTAGGAAAGCAACTCCTAAAGTTCAATAAGAGGAAGGCTCTTCATCTCAGCCCAAAAAGCGTCAAAAGAAAGTTGTTAAGACATTGCTTGTTGATGAATCAGAGGAGGAAGCTGAAGCTGAAGTTAATATTGAAGGAGATGTTCGTATGTCTCCTGAATCTACAAAGTTATTGAAATCTCTTACTGAATTTAATGCTGAAACAGAGAAAGCAGCTGGTGATGAAGAAGGTGACGATGTAGACAAAAGTACAACAAGTTCATCTGATTCAGAGATTGACGAAAATGAACGTGCAGAAATAATTAGAGCCGAGATAGAGAAAGAGAAACAACTCAAGAGAAAAATAAGAAAAGAAAAGGATGATGATGAGTATACTCCGTCTCAAGAAAATGTTGAAGATGTTCAGTCGCCACCGTCATCTGGTGGTAGGAAGAAACAATATGCAAGAAAGAGTGTTGTTACTCCAAAAGCTGCAAAAAGATTGAAAATATTGTTAAAGAAGAAACCAATACAGGAACCTAGTAAACCACCATCACCTCCACCAGAACCACAACATCAACCATCTCCAATTCATCAATCACCACCAAGATAACCATCACCAATCCAATCACCACCACATCTGTCACCACCACATAGTCATATTGCTACACCTCCACATGAACCACAACCTGTTGTTACATCTCAACAAATCTTTCAAACACCACCATCCACACAACCACCTGTCCAAACTACACCTGGTTCTTCTGGTTTCAAAAATTTTCCAACTGTTCCTGAGGGTATTATTCTTGAAGACATTGGTGATTTCAATTTTGCAACTGATATTCAAGTTAAGAGTTTAGAAAAGAAAGTGGAAGATGTGTTGGTTGAAAATAAGAAGTTGCTGGATCGTGAAAAGAAACTCGAAAAGTGTGTCAAAACAGTTGAAGCTGAGAACTCGTCATTGCTGAAAAAGATTGAAGCTGATAAAGCTGAAATTGATATTATGAAAGTTCAACTTGCAGAATTGTTGGAAGAAAAGGTTCGCAGAGATGAGCAGAATAAATACTTTGAGTTAAAGAATTAGAAGCTGCTAAAGCAATGAAGGAACACGAGTTGTACATGATGAACAAAGTGTTAGAGAGTATGCTTGGAAAGACTGTTGAACAGAAATTCGATGAAATAAAGATTGAAGAGGTTAGAGCTCAACGTCAAGCTGAAATTGATGCTCAGATGAAGAACAAGGGTAAAGGCATTGAAGGTGTTTCTGAAAGGGCAATTGTCATATCTACTGTACATGAATCACCTATTCCAAATCCTTGTCCGATCTCTGCAGTTTCTGCTATTTTTGAAGCAGATGTTGAAATGGATGAAGTTATAAATGCAGTTGAAGAAGATGAAGAAGATGATGATCTTGAAAAAGATGATGCAGATGATGATGTATTTTCTGCTAGCAGTCACAGTGATGATGGAAATGATGATGACAATCAGGGTACTTCTGGTGTTAAAGTTACTGTGACGAAGGTCTCCGACGAAGGACCATAGTTCGTCGACAAACTTGTGACGAAGATCTCCGACGAAGGACCATAGTTTGTCATGAAGCATAACGACGAATCTTCGGGATTGTTCATCGACCAAAAGCCACTTAGCTGACGAAAGTTCATGATTCTTCGTCAGAACAGTTCATGCCTTAATAGTTCATGGTTCTTTTACTGATTCGGCTAATCAATTACAGTTTATCGTTAAAGCAACATCCAACACAAATAGTTATCAATTTAACCAGTAACGTATAGGCAAATCATCAGTTAACAACATCAATCATCCAAACCGTTTAAACAATTATCAACTTCTCACCACTAAACAGTTTAGCCGTTTCGAACATATCAAGGAACCCTATCACATATGCATCCTGTCTAACTGATTTTTGTTAACACGATCATCCTAATTGTATATGTGTTAACAGTCAACGACATCATTCATATGAATTAAACCTCGATAATCAACGACATCATTCATACAAATCTAACCCTAATAATGTATGTTTAACCACACAAGGAATCTGGATGATAAAAGGAGGATTAACCAAGGAAGGAGAACATGACACTAACCTTGATGCAAGATAAAACAATAGTGCTTAGGGTAATTAAACCGAGAAGATGATGTTTCGAAGGGGGTTTGCTGTCGTCGCTAGGTTTAGAGGGGGTCTAGGGTTTGCAATGTGTCAGTTACGTGATAAATTAGAACCCTCTATGCTATATACGCTCAAGTCAGTGAACTGGGCCTTTTCTGGGCTTCAAACATAACTGGGCCGGCGAAGCCCCACTGGCGACGAACTTCATTCTTCGTCGATGACGAAGTTCATTCTTCATCGGGTAAGTCAATGACGAAGTTCATTCTTCGTCGAGCTATGTTGTGTCGAAAAGGGTTTTTGACATTTTGTCATTAAAGGTTTTATTAAATATTCAAGCATTAAACCACCAAGTAACTTATACAAAAATCATTCTAGAATAATATACATGATACAATGCACAATGAAATATAAAACAGGATTGTAAAACAGGTGACACGTAAAGGAAAGGTCTTGAAATCTCGGGTTGTCACATCATCCCCAACTTGAAAGAAATTTCGTCCCGAAATTTATTTGATAAGCAATCCAAAATAGCACGGCGTTAGATCAGGATGACTATATATTTTCCATGGGTGCCATATCATCCCCAACTTGAATGGGAATTTCATCCCGAAATTCGCTAGTTGCATCAGATTTAGATTTGTCAGCTTGGAATAAGTGAGGGTACTTGAGCTTCATCTGATCCTCGCGTTCCCATGTGAGCTGTAACACCCCGTGTTTCCGAAGTCAAAGTCAAATTCAAGATTGAAGTCAAAGGAAGACAAGATTGCTAATTGCGATCTGTCTCTCCTTGCTCAATCCCTGTTTTGACTTCTTTGACTTGTGATTAGTCTAATTTATTTTTGTTTTAGTTGTATTATGTGGAGTATCTATTAATAATCGCATGGTAATCGCTATTTATCGCATGTTTAATCGCTTTATCGCTATCGCAATCGCACTCGCAACTCGAATTACGCATTTTGGTTATTGTTATACGTGTGTGTGTGCCTTATGTGTTACTTGTGCATGTTTATTTATGTTATGTTGTGGTAATCAATCGAATCGCAATCGAAACTCAAACGCAATCGAACTCAATCACAATCGAAATGGTATAACGATTAGTGGAGAAGAGATAGCGCTAGATATGAGTAGTTGGGATTAAACGTAATTTGACTAGGAAAATGTATCGCATCGCAACGCTAGAAATCGCAATCAAAACCTCAAAAATCGTCGTGCCGAACACTCGAACGAGGAGACCGATCGGCCAACCTACCAGCCGAACGGTCAGCCGATCGATCAGACTGCCGTCCGATCGGACAGGCTGTCCGCACGGGCTGCCTAGCCGATCGACCAGCCCCTTTCCTCTTTGGGTAACCCTATAAATACCCCTTGTCACTTTCAAACTTTCTACTTTTGGCAACTAACGTCCGACCAGCTCATTTTCCTCACTTTTCTTTAGATTTCTCGTGATTCCGGTAAGATCTCGTCCTAAATCTTGTACTTCCTTACTCTAGACGCACTCCTCTACCTTTCTATCTTTTGAATCTTAACTTTTAACCTTGAAATCATCAAGATTCAAGGTGTTCTAGGATGACGTCATCATGTGTTCTTGAAGAACTTCATGTTTTGGCCTCAATCCACCAAGAATAACTTAGATCTAACCGATTTCCACATAAATAAACAAAGATCTTTCATAGATCTAAACGTATTCACAAGAAAAAGGATTGAAAGATGGTTTTCCAACTTTCTTTCAACTCTTTTACACTCAATGCATTCAAAACCGGTAGAATCGGAGCTTGTGCCGACTCACTACTCAATCTTGTGGTTGTGTTAGTTTAAGATCCATAATTCTATCTGCGAGATTATCGATTCCGGGTTAAGCATGGAACGTCGTCTCGAACCGTCCACTGATCGGGTTTGGGTGATTCCTGTCCGATCAGGAGCCCTGAGTATTGCCGAGGTTCCTGTTGCTTGACACGCTATCAAAATATCTCGATAAAACGACAAACTATCAAAAGCAACCAAGTGTAAGACAAACAGGTTAACCAGGACGGAGTGCCGTCCGAACGGACTGCTGTCCGAACGGACAACCCAACCGAACGAC
Organism: Helianthus tuberosus; assembly: GCA_030545235.1. Classification (NCBI taxonomy): domain Eukaryota; kingdom Viridiplantae; phylum Streptophyta; class Magnoliopsida; order Asterales; family Asteraceae; genus Helianthus; species Helianthus tuberosus. The sequence continues at coordinate 49,250,784 of CM060431.1, read as the reverse complement.
TGACCACCCGTACGACTTGCACCTTGGTCCCACGCAACCACTCTGTCAAACTTGAAGTCTGAATGTTGAACGAATTGTTGTCCGATCGGACTACCACCCGATCGAACCGCCAACCGAATCATGAGACCTTTGAACTTCAACACTTAAACAATTTTCAACATGTTCAATGCACAAGGATGCCACCCGAACGAACAACCGTCCGATCGAGTGACACCTTGCTGTGAACTTGTTTCTCACTGAGGTGCCCAACCGAACGGGTTGCCGTCCGATCGAACGACTGTCCGATCGACCGACCTGAAAGGTAGAGACACTTCAATGTTTTTAAAATACTACAACGAAAACTTCAAATGTCAAGCCATCATACACAAACACATCCTTCTCAAAGGAAGAAACAATCCACTCGAACAGCCATCCGACCGGACGACTGTCCGAACGGACGACCAACCGCACGATTGGCTGTCCGATCGGACTACCATCCGAACGGACTGCTGTCCGAACCACTTGTACTTTGCATCGTTTTACGCGTCGCTTATCGTATTGCTATCGTTCTAATCAGGCTAATTTCCGCTCTAAGCGCTCCCTTCAATCCATCAACGTTGTGAGTATACTCGATCCCTTTTTGCTTTACGCACTTTTGTGTGTTACATACGTTACTTATACTAAATCACAATCGAACACAATACGCAATACTTTAAACGCTAACCGTTACCGCATGTTATACGTGACTTAATGAATGCTTGTTTGTTTTGTTTACACATGGAATGTTGTCTACCTGCCTAAGCAATTATAGTACTATTAGTTTGGACTCAGCACCCGTTCACTCGGGGGTTATTAAGGACAATTATTTGCATGGATTACATTGGTGATCATGTATTACGAACTGCCTTGGGCAGTCAACCCGCAGTCACTGGTATCGATAGGCTCATGTCGATAACTAACATGCCTCATTTCTCTCTGTGTAAGTGCTGGTTATGCGTAACGCTTTCGAACTCTATATGCTACTATCATACTTGTATGCTCACCTTTACACTATGTGTATTGACTTCTATTTTAACGTATGTGATAGGTGCTTAGGATGCTTATCTGCTAGGAAATTGAGGCTAGAATAAGGTCTTAGAGGCCAACAAATAGTTGTCTGTACAAATGGAATCAAGGGTCCCTAGAAGCAGATAAACAATTGGGCTATTTGAAAAATCTGAGTTGTCGCAACAGAATTATTTGACTAGATTTGTCTGTAATAATTTGTTTGCCTTTTGAGACATGGTATGGGACATGTTACTTGAAATTGATTGGTAATGATAATTGTTATGGAAACTTCTGGACAATCTGTTTCACTCAGTGCCATGCCCCGATGTTTCCGCCATCGGTTGGGGTGCGACATGAACTCCGGTCCACGTCTTGAGTTCCAACGAACCCTCACGATCGGAATTCGACTATGCTTACGGACCTTGACCTCCCGGTCTATAATTTTTATTGGTTCTTCGATAAACTGCAACTTGTCATCAATCTTCAACTCTTGAAATGGTACTACAAGTGTTTCATTGGATAAACACTTCTTTAGTTGCGAGACATGGAAGACATCATGAACGTTACCCAACTCAGCAGGTAACTCTAACTTGTAGGCCACTTTACCAACTCGTTCCAGAATTTTGAATGGCCCGACATAACGAGGGTTAAGCTTGCCGCGTTTTCCAAAACGCACCACACCCTTCCAGGGTGAGACCTTCAACATAACACGATCGCCTACAACGAATTCCAAGGGTTTCCTACGCTTGTTAGCGTAGCTTTTCTGACGGTCACGCGCTGCCACCATACAATTTCTAATCTGAACGATTTTCTCTGAAGTTTCAAGCACAAGTTCTGGACCTGTGATCTGCCTGTCACCCACTTCAGCCCAACAGAGGGGTGAACGACATTTTTCGTTCGTACAATGCTTCGAATGGAGCTGCCTGGATACTGGTATGGTAACTATTATTATAAGAGAACTCTATCAAAGGCATATGTTTCTCCCAACCCTTGCCAAAATCAATCACGCACGCTCGTAACATGTCCTCAAGTGTCTGGATGGTTCGCTCACTTTAACCATCCGTCTGTGGGTGATAAGCAGTGCTCATGTCGAGACGCGAGCCGAACGATTTGTGCATCGACTGCCACAAATCTAAACTGAAACGCGGTTCACGATCAGAGATAATAGAGGTCGGCACCCCGTGCCTAGAAATCACTTCCTTCAGACAAACAGCTGCAAGTTGTGAGAACTTATCCGTTTAGTTGATTGCTAGAAAATGTGCTGACTTCGTGAGACGATCAACGATCACCCAGATGGTATCGTTTCCGTTTTGAGTTCTCGGCAAACCCGTGACGAAATCCATCGCGATTTTCTCCCATTTCCACATGGGTATCTCTGGTTGCTGAAGTATACCCGAGGGTTTCTGATATTCCACTTTAACTTTAGCACAAGTCAGACACTTACTCACATAAGTCGCAGTGTGAGCCTTCATATTCAGCCACCAGTACAAAACTTTGAGGTCCTGATACATCTTATCCGAGCCCGGATGGACGGAGTATCGAGACTTGTGCGCTTCGTCCATCACAAGTTCTCTAAGATTTCCAAACAAAGGGATCCATATTCGTTCCATGAAATAGAGAATACCATCAAATCTCTCTACCAGCCGCTTTTCCATGCCCCGTAAATACTCTGCTTTAATGTTTCTTCCTTCAATGCTTCACCCTAAGCCGAACGAATCTGATCAGGAAGATTGGAGTGAATAGTGAACTGCAAGGCACGAACACATTTGGGTTTCGATTCCTTCCGACTGAGGGCATCAGCTACAACGTTAGCCTTACCCGGATGATACTTAATTGCACAGTCATAGTCTTTCAAAAGTTCTACCCAGCGACGCTATCGCATATTCAATTCCTTCTGGTCAAAGATGTGTTGAAGGCTCCTGTGGTCGATATAAATAGTGCATTTAGTACCGTACAGGTAATGCCTCCAGATTTTGAGTGCAAACACCACGGCTCCCAACTCTAAGTCGTGAGTCGTGTAATTTCTCTTGTGATCCTTCAACTGTCGAGAGGCGTAGGCTATCACCTTCTCGTGTTGCATCAGCACGCAACCGAGACCCTGAATAGAAGCATCACAGTACACCACAAAATCTTTGGTACCCTCAGGTAAGGACAAAATTGGTGCATTGCAGTGTTTTTGTTTCAACAACTGGAAAGCATCTTCTTGTTTCGTTCCCCATGAGTATGCAACGCCTTTTTGTGTCAACGAAGTAAGAGGTTGAGCAATCTTCAAGAAGTCTTTAATAAATCTCCGATAGTACCCTGCGAGACCGAGAAATTATCGCACCTCTGAGGGATTCTTTGGTGCCACCCAATTTCTAATAGCGTCGATCTTTGTAGGATCCACGTGTATTCCCGATTCATTCACAATGTGGCCAAGGAAGTGTACCTCTCGAATCCAGAAGTCACACTTAGAGAATTTCGCGTAGAGCTACTCCTTCCTCAGAAGCTCCAAGATAAGACGCAAGTGTCACTCGTGATCCTCCTTGCTCTTAGAGTAGATCAAAATGTCTTCGATGAACACTATAACGAGATCGTCAAGATACGGCTTGCACACACGGTTCATGAGGTCCATGAAGACCGCTGGTGCATTCGTCAACCCAAACGGCATAACTAGAAACTCATAATGCCCATACCACGTTCGAAAAGCTGTTTTAGGAACGTCCTCCTCTCGAACTCTCAACTGATGATAGCCCGATCTTAAATCGATCTTTGAGTAAAAGCATGACCCTTGCAACTGGTCAAACAGATCGTTGATGCGTGGCAGAGGATAACGATTCTTAACTGTCACCTTGTTGAGTTCCCGATAATCAATGCACATAAGAAAGGACCCGTCCTTCTTTTTCACAAACAGAACTGGGGCTCCCCAAGGTGAAGAACTGGGTCAGATAAAACTTCTATCCAACAGTTCTTGAAGTTGGTTTGATAGCTCTTGCAACTCCCCATGTGCAAGACGATAAGGAGCACGAGCAATCGGAGCTGCTACTGGTGCAAGATCAATCTGAAATTCCACTTGACGGTGAGGAGGTAAACCAGGTAGTTCCTCAGGAAATACATCAGGGAATTCATGAACAACTGGCAGGTCTTCGATCTTTCTTTCTTCAGACGGAGTATCAGTAACAAGTGCTAGAATAGCAGGGTACCCCTTTCGTAGACACTTCTGAGCTTGCATAGCTGAGTTGATACCCACCATCGCCCCACTGCGATGCCCTTGGACCGATAAAGATTCTCCATTGGGGAGGGGAATACGCACAATTTTCTCCTTACAAAGGATGTCAGCACGGTGCTTGGACAACCAGTCCATACCAACCACTACATCAAAACTACCGAGGGTAACAGGAAGGAGGTCAATATCAAACACTTGACTCACAAGGTCTAGTTTACATCCCATAAAAAGGTGTGAGGTTTCAATTGTTTTACCATCGGCTAATTCCACTACATGCTTAGTTTCTAGAGGTGTTGGAGCTAACCCTAATCGTTGACTGAACTCTAGGGACACATAACTCCAATCGGCACCGGAATCAAATAATATAGAAGCAAAGAGGTTGTTCACAGAAAATATACTAGTCACGACATTGCCGTCGTTCCTAGCATCACCCGTACCAATCGTAAATACCCTTCCACGAGCTCCATTGCCCCCATTGTTGTCGTTATTGCTGTTCCCAGCATTGTTATTGTTATTCCGATGATTGTTGTTATTATTGGCGTTCTGATTCAGCTGAGGACAATCCCGTTTAATGTGACCCTCATCCCCACACTGGAAACACCCCTTCCTAAAGCCTTGGTTCTGATGGGGCTGATGCCTATGCTGTTGCTGATGCTGCTAATTCTGCTGCTGATTTTGCAGCTGCTGCTTTGGCTACGGAGCTCTACAGTCTTTTGCCATATGGCCCACCTTATCGCACCTATGCAAGCTCGGACACACGGTCCATGATGATGATACCCACACTTGTTGCACTTTGGCTTCCTACCAACGTAGGAGCCTTGGCTCTGATTGCTGCCCTGGCCATAGTTAACTGAAGACGACTGACTTGAACTACGGTTATTGCTGTTGTTAGGCCTTTTCTGCGATTGACTTGCACTGGTTGCTTTGTCAGCATTGTTCCATTTACGCTTGTTATCACTAGCAGGTATGGTATCTGTAGCAGCAAGGGTAGTAGCAGAAACACGGGGCGGTAGCGATCCATGCTCGACCTCTTGGTCGGTAATCTTGTGTGCTAAACGGATGATCTGAGGCAGATTGTTAAGGTTTGCAGCAGTGACCAAACTCTTTACTGATGGTGCTAGGCCCTTGATGTACAACTCAATTCTTTGAGGTGGAGGTCGAGACAGGTTAGGGCACATATTTGCTAACTCATGAGATCGTTTCGTGTAAGCCTCGATCTCGGACCCCTCCATCTTCATATTGTAGTACTCGTTCTCTAGCTTCTGAATCTCGTCACGAGGACAGTACTCCTCCCGCATCAACTCCTTGAAGTCATCCCAAGTAGTTGCATTAGCCATCTCGATGCCCAACATTTATACCTGGGCATTCCACCAAGTTAAGGCACCATCCTCTAAGGTGCCTGTAGCATACTTCACTCGGTCCCCCTCGGGACAGTTACACAAAGTGAACACTGACTCAGCCTTCTCAAACCAACGTAGTAATCCCACAGCCCCTTCAGTCTCACTGAATATCTGTGGCTTGCAATCCATGAACGTCTTGAAAGTGCAAGCAGGTGGATTGTTTTGATTCTGATTCGCTTGTTGACCTAATGGATGAAAGAAAATTCAACACAAGGGTAAGAGTTGTGTACGCGACACAAGAATAAAGAGTATTTGGCACATTTCGTACCAGCTTGGTAGGCTGCTAAAGCCTCAGCCACACGTGTGTTAATCAGGTTTGTCAACTCAGCATGAGTCATCGCAATGGGACCACACCCATGGCCTTGTCCGCTCATGATTCTATATGAGAAAAGGGAAAAGGTTAAGGATCAAGATAAGGTAGGAGTGAAACCTCACAATACTTCTACAGACTACTAGGTTAACATCAGACTACAGAGCGGAACCCCCTTCACACTTGTTAAGCCTCACTAGGACTCACATGCACCCCACATTATTATTATGTGTGCACCCATAATAACAATGCAATTTGCATGTTTATCTCAGCTCCTCACAACTCGTGCTACAAGATTCCTCAAATTAAAGTAGCAAATCAGGAGACACCACAAAAGATAAGTCACGAAAGTCTAACAGGATATCACACTGTGACTCTATCAATCACATAACCTAGGCAAATACACATGAATTCAGTCTGTAGTGCTAAGTGTGCAATCACATGCAACATCATACATGAATGTATACTAGATATACTATGCAATAAGTAAACGAGATATGAACCTTGTGATCTGGAGCTGAGTGTCATGGTTGATTTTCGGAGCTGTTCGGTTATAGTCTGGTTTTATAAAAAAAAAAATGTTTTAAAACCTAGTTTACTATAACCAGTGGCTCTGATACAAAATTGTCACATCCTCAAAATACCACATGCGAAAACACCGCGGGATGTGTGACGTACCAGGATCCAGCCACCAATCACATTGAACCATAACATAGTATTAAATAAAAGTTTCCATTTATTTCATAAAGTAAATCCAAATCACAATCTAAAACAAATACGTTCAGCGGAAGCATAATGTAAATAGTTATTCGAGTATTTCAAAACAACTGCGCAAAACTAATAAACATGTATCCAAGAGCTGCGACCCATGACCACTCCAGAACTCCCAGATAGCAAGTTCCATACGTGAATCTAACAACCTGCAAGCATGCATACAAGTGTGTCAGACGACGCTGGTGAGTTCAAAGTTTGTTAACACGTTTTAGTTACCAGATATAAGTATAAAACATTTCAGAGATTTGATGTTGTTAATAACTCGATTACCACATATGGCTCTAGTTTATTTGCCCTTCCCCAATGCTCTATCAAACATTGGTCAAGTGGTTAAGGTAATTAGTTCAAGACCGTCCTCCCCGGTACGGTGTGAGGGTGCCAAACCTAATAGCGCTATCAACTAATAACCTTGTTGCCTCCCCGGCAACCAATCGGTATATGATAGGACTTAATGATAGAAATGAGTGTATTAACCAACATCCTAGGTTTAACATTCCAGTCAAACCCAATTACCCGACATTCCTCCCGGGAATGTTTACCAGATGTCCCTCCCCGGGATGCATGCTTGGAAAAAGAGCAGTGAACCCACCTTAGATTTGCTCGGTATTTAACAAGTTACACGTTCCAGTTAATCAACCAACCCTACTGTGGTTACCAATCAAGATCAGTTTCATAATTAACCAAGTCACATATATTACACAGTTTGCATTCATCACAGGGTCCGTGTACAGCACGTAGTATGCATTTAATTCTCATCTAAAATCCACACTCTAAGTGCATATCACGCAATAGCATTCCCACAGTTGAATCACATTAGTCAATACAAGTTCCTTGATTCTAATTAATGTTGTTACATGCAACAAACGTAATCATCTAACTAACATTCACATCAAACACATTATATGCTATATTAACTATTCTGTTAATTTGTTCTCAAATGGCATCCCGACGAAGGATCATAGTTCATCGTCCACTATTGTGACGAACGTCTCCGACGAAGGACCATAGTTCGTCGACAAACTTGTGACGAAGATCTCCGACGAAGGACCATAGTTCCTCATGAAGCATACCGACGAATCTTCGGGAGTGTTCATCGACCAAAAGCCACTTAGCCGATGAAAGTTCATGATTCTTCGTCAGAACAGTTCATGGCTTAACAGTTCATGGTTCTTTTACTGATTCGGCTAATCAATTACAGTTTATCGTTAAAGCAACATCCAACACAAATAGTTATCAATTTAACCAGTAATGTATAGGCAAATCATCAGTTAACAACATCAATCATCCAAACCGTTTAACCAATTATCAACTTCTCACCACTAAACAGTTTAGCCGTTTCGAACATATCAAGGAATCCTATCACATATGCATCCTGTCTAACTGATTTTTATTAACATGATCATCCTAATTGTATATGTGTTAACAGTCAACGACATCATTCATACGAATTAAACCTTGATAATCAACGACATCATTCTTACAAATCTAACAGTAATAATGTATGTTTAACCACACAAGGAATCTGGATGATAAAACGAGGATTAACCAAGGAAGGAGAACATGACACTAACCTTGATGCAAGATAAAACAATAGTGCTTAGGATAATTAAACCAAGAAGATGATGTTTCGAAGGGGGTTTGCTGTCGTCGCTTGGTTTAGAGGGGGTCTAGGGTTTGCAATGTGTCAGTTACGTGATGAATTAGAACCCTCTATGCTATATATGCTCAAGTTAGTGAACTGGGCCTTTTCTGGGCTTCAAACATAACTGGGCCGGCGAAGCCCCGCTGGCGACGCACTTCATTCTTCGTCGATGATGAAGTTCATTCTTCGCCGGGTAAGTCAACGACGAAGTTCATTCTTCGTCGAGCTATGTTGTGACGAAAAGGGTTTTTTCCATTTTGTCATTAAAGGTTTTATTAAATGTTCAAGCATTAAACCACCAAGTAACTTATACAAAAATCATTCTAGAATAATATACATGATACAATGTACAACAAAATATAAAACAGGATTGTAAAACAGGTGACACGTAAAGGAAAGGTCTTGAAATCTCGGGTTGTCACACTCTGTGCCACGCCCCGATGATTCTGCTATTGGTTGGGGTGTGAGTTGGGGGTGACAGATTGGTATCAGAGCCATAACTATAGGGAATTATGTCGAGTCATGTAGAAAAGACCTAGTCTATAGTCTAAGTACCAAAAGCAGACCCTAAGTACGAACCCACTTGGGGCTTCGTACGAACCCACAAGTTGAAACTCTCATTCGAACCTACAAAATCTACCTTCGAACGAACGCACCAAATTTCACCTTCGTACAAACGCAACTTCGTACGAAGGCAACCTTTCCTAAGGTTGAAAACTATTTTGCCTTTCCTAAGGTTAACACAATACACATGTTTGAAAACGCTCGTATAACACAAATGAGTGATTGTGTCGAGATTAGGTGTGAAAACCAAGAACTCTCGATAAGATCACTCACCCCGTGTATTTTACTCTCAACACGAGAATCTTTTGTTGAGTTAGGAGTGAAATCCACATCTCAACGGAATTCTCCATCTCTATCTCGTGGTTGTTTAACCACAGTTAGAAGCGAAGTTGTTAAATTAGGGGTGAAACCCGTATCTTAATGACCCGTTCCACTCCCTACTTTGATTTTTATAAAATCTCACCATAGTCTCAACTGTTAAAATGAGCCGAGTCACGTAGAAACTGGAAGGATGAATGCCGGTAGCTGTATAACGGTGAGAGCATAGTCTATTAGGCCAAAGCGTGTGCTCGGGCTTTTGTGAATGGTTGAATTACTTTGGGTAGTCGATGTCTAACACCCAGGACTAGGGTTGTAAACGAACCGAACGAACACGAACAAGGCCATGTTCGTGTTCGTGTTCGTTCGTTAAGGAAATTAACATGTTCGCGAACTGTTCACGAACGCATATCGAACATAAGTGTATGTTCATGTTCGTTCGTTTAGGAAATTCAGTTTTTCACGAATAGTTCGTGAACATTGGTCACGAACACAAACGAGCGCAAGCAAATAACAACAAACGTAAATGAACACTTAACTTGAAAATAAAAAAATAAAAACATTGTTATCCTTAAACATTGGACATAAGTATCTAAATACAACTATCAAATGATAAATCAAAACACAAGAAGTCTACAACAACCACCAAACGATTAACCAAGTTTAACTACATTAGACAAAATTATTGAAAGTTTAACAAACTTAGATATAATTATTCCAAAACATGTCTTAGAATGTCCAAATTTTAGCTAACTTAGAAAAAAATAGGATTTCAAGTTTTCAATATGTTTAGATAAAAAGGTTTATTGTTTATTATTTTTTTAATATAATCAAAAGAACACGAACGAACGGAAACAAACGAACATGAACAAACATAACCGAACATATTACCGAACGTTCAAGAACGCATTCGAACGAGCGCGACCTGTGTTCGTGTTCGTTCGCTAAGCTAACCGAACAAATTTTTTTGTTCGTGTTCGTTCGTTAAACGAACTTCCCGCCGAACGATTCATGAACTGTTTGTTGAACGTTCGGTTCGTTTACAACCCTACCCAGGACACTCTCTCGATTTCTAGCCTGCAATCGCCGATTTTACTCGTCATCGATTTTATTATGTTTACGTGTTTTAGATTGTGAGAGTTAAAATCTACGCTTTTATGGTTTCGATTTCCCGCTTACCGCTTATAGAGCACAACTCGCACAGCTATCGTAATCTAAAACGCTAACTAATAGCAAACAAACTAAGAAGCCTCATACGCTAAACTCCTCGCTTGTACTCGTCGCTTGTGCTACTCGCTTATACTACTCGCTATCTCTTGCAACTCTTGCTCGCGCTACGCGCACTAGAAAGATAGGTGAATACGTGCAAAATATGTGAATTATGTGTTCATACGTGCTTATGTGCCTATGTGTATACGTGCCTATGTGGTTTACGTGCCTACGTGACTATGTGCCTATGTGTTTGACGTGTTATTAAGATTTAGGTAAAGAATAATAATAATAATAAATGTATAGTATGAAATGCTAAACTTTTCAAACATAACCTAATATAATCGAATCTCATCTAATCTTTTGGGATGACGTCTGCTGCAGAACTCACACTTGACAATGTCGTCTTTTGGATCACACACTCGCCGTACCGTCCAGCGAAACAATGCTGACAAACTAATCGCCTCTCTCGTGGCGAAGGAAATGGCCAAAGTGATACCCCAAATTGTCAGTGAAATCAATGCTGACAGCAGCACATCCTCTGTGGATTCAAAGAACGACGCACCAAAAGCTCCGTTCAGCTTTAAACAGTTCAAAGCATGTGGTCCTGCAAACTTCACTGGCGAAGATGGACCCAGTGCAATGTTTCAGTGGTTTGACTCGATCGAAGTCACTTTTTGTCAAAGCGGATGTCCTGAGAATCTCTTCACTGTGAATGTTACTGGAGTCTTCCAGTCAAGGGCACTTGATTGGTGGACCGCTGAGCGCAATAGGCGAGGTAATGATTCAACTTATGGTCTCTCATGGGAGGAGCTCATGGAGCTAATGATGAAGGAATTTTGTCCGACCCATGAAGTCTAGAAGCTGGAGAATGAATTCTGCAACATCAAGCAAGAAGGAGGTGACAACGCTGGTCTCACCGCTCGTTTCAAACAGTTGAGCATTATCTGTCCCAGTCAGGTGGACACACCTGATAAGACTATCAAGAAGTATATTCGTGCTCTTCCCGATTGTGTAGCTGATTTTGTCCAGGCCGTGAGACTTGGAACTATTGAGGAAACTTATCAGCTTGCAGCCGAGATCAACGACAAACGAGTCTTGGCTGCCGCTTTCAAAACCTCAACCAGAAGTCTTGTCACACCCCAACCGATGGCGGAAACATCGGGGCGTGGCACTGAGTGAAATAGATTGTCCACGAGAATCCATAACAACTATTAATGTCAATATATTTAATGTTTAATGTCCCATACCATCAAACATATAAAGCAAAACAGTCATTACAAATATCAGTCTCATAAACAAACGTTGTTCCGACAACTTAGATTTATTTAGTGGAGTTTCTAGACTTCCAACTCGTTTCAGCAAGTATGGTATCCTATCAACCTGTCACATACGTTAAAATAAGGTCAATACATAAAATGTAAAGGTGAGTACACAAGTTTGCATAGTATATAGTAGAGAAAGCGTTTACGCATAACCAACATGTATCACGTAACGGGCGAAGCGAGAAACTATCAAAACTATGTTCACACTTAACCACAAGACTGCGTTGTAGAGTATGCGTGACACATGTCCGTCGAACACGTGAAGTAAAGTGATGTGATCCCTAGCAACCCCTGTCTACGACATGTGCTAAGTCCAAACTATAGTACTATCATTGCTAGAGGCGGTATAGTGTAACACTCGATAAGCATAGTAATAAGCATTCATAGATCACGTATAACATGCGGGAGCGGTTAGCGTTAAAAGTGTTTACGTTGTGTGTTGTTGTGTTTTGATAGAGAACGTATATAACACCCAAAAGTGCGTTAAAAGAAAATGGGTTCGAGTATACTCACAGTATGTGTTTAACAAATAAACACAACCTTGATTGGATTGAAGGGAGCGCGTTGGAGTTAGCCTGAGCATAGAACAGTAGCGTAAGCGCTGAACAGTGCGTATAACAGCGTGTCGAGTGGTAGGGTGTTCTGATGGTGATCCAAATGGATGAGTTCCCATTCGATCGGATGGTCATCCGAGCGGATGGTCATCCGAGTGGATGGTAATTTGAGCGGATGACCATTCGAACGGATGGCCATTCGAATGAGATGTGGTTGTTTATAAATCGTTTTGAAAATTTGAAGGTTTCGTTGAAGCATTTATACAATGTAAAGTATAGATGCCAAGTCATCCGATCGAATGGCCATCGTCGGATGGTCATCCGGACGGATGGCCATTCGATCAGATGGCTATTCGATCGAGAATTTAGTAGTTTGATGTCACACCCCGACCACGTAAAACAACAAATCGTGGCGGAAACGTCGGGGAGTGTTGTAACAGAATTATTGTTTCAAACCATGGATACAAGAGTTTCGTTTTATTGAATATTAAACATTGTCTTAAAGTTAAACAAGCAATTCAAACATAGTTTATCATCGTTATTAAATCACTAAGGCCTCGTCTGGTCCTAAGTGAGCATGCATCCTATTCTCAATCAACATTAAGCAACTTCACCTGAAACATATGTAAAAACAAAGTCAGCAAAGAAATGTTGGAGAGTACATAGTTTTTGTGTGAGTATCAGATTCATGGCTCGTTTGTATGTTGAAACAACTTGTACGACTTTGTTAATTGATATTAGAAAACCTTGTTTTGTAAAATTTTTGTATTGTAAATGAATAACCAAGTCAAAATAGGTTGGTCATAATTTATAAACCTCGATGCCATGAATCCTAACCCAAAACAATTGTTTATGTAAACAAAATCATAAATCGTTCTTGTAATAAAACTCGTATGGTTTATATAGTTTCGTAAACATCGTTGTGTAATATTGTTTAATTCGTTCTCGTTATAGAACATCGTTCATTCATTTAAATCGTTCAAATCGTTCCAAATCGTTCAATTCATTCACTCGTTTAAATCGTTCTCGTTTTAATTGTGAAAACTACTTTTGGTCGTCTCGCTAATAACATTCAAACCTTTGTGACTCGTCCATCGTTCAACTCGTTCTTGCATTAACAAACCTCCAAAGGGTAAGTTAACAATCATTAGATTCAGTCGTTACCCACCTAACCCACACATAACCATGGGTCCGGTCTGATAACGGGATTTGTCGGATCCTATGGTACCATAACCTAATACTGGTCGGTTTGGCCGAAATTAATGAATGTCATTCGTTATGTAATTACATCCAACAAGCTCGTTCACATTATCGAAATCGTTATTAGTTTAGTATAAACCATCTCAATCATTTTGAAACCATTGTTAGAATATCGAAATCGTTTTGATACATATGAATCACCCCAAAACAATCGAAAACAGTAAAAAGAGGGGATCTATGTACTCACCTATGGGTGCGTTTTTTATAAGTTAACACGATCCCTCAATTGTTTATCCGCCCTAAATTAAATAAGAATGATTTTAATAATCACAAACCCACACCTTGACATGCAAAATACTACTTATGTCATTTCTGTTTTAATATACATGAAACTGGACTGTTTTCAAGCAATTTAATAAAATAGTTAACCTTCTCCAAAAATTCCCAAATTTTTACAGAATGTCAAATACCATCCAAATTTTATTGTGTAAAAATATCGCGGTCCAGTTCATTACCAATATTTTATAGAAATTCATTTACGGGACTGAAATCAGATTCGTCACTTTCTGACTGCAGTTCACGGAAAAATTCAGTTAAAATTTATCGTAAGTCCGATTGATGAAATTCCAGTGGGAGAATTACTACGACAATAGTGGTCATTTACAGTATAAATTTTATGAGTTAATTCTACACAGAACTAAAGTTATGACTAAAAACATTTCGCCCATTTACTGAAGTAAAAACTCAGCTTTAGTTGCTGTTACAAAAAGGGTCTTTAAAAATAGTAAACGAAGTCCAAAAATTATGATTCCAGTGCCATTAGAACCGTATTTCATAATACATAAATCTAGAGTTCAGAAAATACATTTTCTGCTTTATTAAGGTCCGGTTACAGCCAGTTGAAGTTGGCTGAAAATGCTAATCAGCATGCTATTTCTAGCTTAAATGTTACTAAAACGCACACATACGATCACCATAAATATAAAATAAAAGATGATCAAAGAAGCTTACTACTAGCGTTGAAGCTAGGGAAGAAACACTAGAGAAAACGGGTGGATAAAAGAAATTGTGAGAGGTCCTTCAACTTCCGAAAGCTCCAAGCTTCATAGCTTAGCTCCTTGCACCTCTAAATCACCTTGGAGTGCTTGTTAGTGAAATGAAAATGGTGGAGTTGGGATAGGGGTGATGAACCATAGCTTGTGTGAGGAAGGAGAAAGAAATTCTTGGGGTGTTTAATGAGAAGGTAAAATGATTATTTAATAATCCATCTTTAGTGGCTATTAGGTATATGTTCCTTGGAGTCCAACATGATCATTCAAATCCCACTAAGTCCAAGAAGGTGACAAGAAGATTTAGCTCAATTTTGTGGAGATGGGGTCCCAAGGGGACGGTCACAATTAGGGGGGGGGGGGTATTGGTTTAGTTGAGATTATAAATCAAGTTCCTTTAATAAAAGCACAAACACAATCATATCAAATTAACAAATCAAAAAAAATCTAGACAAAATATAATGGTGGAGTCCATCTAAATATGGTGACCGAAATTAAGATGGGGGAGGGCTCCATGTGAAAAAAAATTTATATAAATATGCCATAAGTAGGCTAAAACGGGTGTTTTAACTGGATACCGGGTATTTTATCTAGCGTTTAAATCCCGGTTTATGGCGTTCTAAATTATTTTATTATTCTATAAAAATAAACTTGCCAAAATATCACTGAAATAAATTTCAGTTGCCAAGGCTGGCTGCGTTGTCCGCGTTTCGCAGTAGAAGCACTGTGTCGCGCAGAAACACGCGGTACGCGCTTAAACTTGAAAAATAACGTATTTAGGCGTTTTAATTTATTTTTCAACATGGACCTGATTAAAATAAATTTTTAATCATAACAGAATATTTTTGGAATTTAAATATTATCCGGGCGTTCACCAACGTTCGTTTCGCAGTTTTATCGTAAATAGTCCTTTAGTTCAAATAAACATGTTTTTGCCATACCGAATCCTTCGAAACTTATTTCTAAGTTATGTAAAGGATATTTAGGGTATGTTTGGATTACGTCACAGTTTCGGAGTGTACATCGCGTTAAACAGATTGCGTTTATGCACTAGTTTGCGTATAACCTTCCAGAAAGTGATTTAAAGCTTGAAACCGGAATCGAATCAAATTGTAAAATTTATTAAACACCATTACACATATAATAACACTAAAGCACATTGTTTTATTGATAACTGACATTATTTTACATTACACGATGATTACAGAACACAGTTGTCACATTTGAAGTTTTTCGTAAAATTTCCTAAGTAAAAAGGTTTATAGTTTAATGTAGATGGCGTGATGATGTGTCAAAAACGGAAACACACCAAGTCCAGATCATTCGATCAGACGGGAACCACCCCATTCGATCAGTCTCACTGTTTTTTTATGAAGTTTCGTGTTCAACCCGTGAGTCGGTCATCTCTCCGGTGGAAATCCGTTTTCAACCCGGCTCTTAACTAGGAAAGGAGTAGAGAGTCTGAATGAGTCCAGCTTCCATCGGTTTTGTGTAGAATGTTGAAGAAAATTTCGAAAATAGTTGAAAAATATTGAAACCTTGTTGAGATTCAAGGTGTAAGTGTGGAAATCCTTTAGATCTGAACCAATCTTGATGAGATGATGTCACATAACAGTTTTCATACGCAACTGAGTGAGAATCACCTTCAAGGAGTCCAAATCAGACGATTTCGAGAAGAAAACCAGTGTCTGTGTGTGATTTTGATGGAGAAGATGATGTAGAAGTGATTGGTGTTGAAGATTGTACAAGATTTGAGGGGAAATACTTACAAAATAGCCTTGAATCATGAGAAAAAGTGCTTGAGAGTGACTTGAGAGTGAGTTGTCGGATGGAAACGTCAAATCAGTGAAAGGGATGTGTACGGGCAGTATTTATAGTGTGAGCGGAGAGTTAAGGCGATGGAAGAGAAGTGTATTTGGGTCGGATGGCCTTTCGATCGGATGGCCATCCGGTCGGATGGTTATCCGAGCGGATGTCCATTCGATCAGGTGGTCATTCGATCAGCTGAGTTGTACGAGTTAGTTTTCCGACTTTCATTTTGTGTGTTAAGTGTTGCGTTTAAGCGAGTTGCGAGTGAGGGTTGAGCGTATAAGCGTTGCGTTGATAACCACATAACATTTAAATAAATAATCACACAATAACACACATAATAACTAAGATGCATAAAAGTAAATCTGCGTTTCGAGTTGCGTTGAGATTGCGTTGCGATAGCGTTGTGATAGCGTTTAGTCTAAACAAGCAACAATATGCGATAAAATGCGTGTAAGTAGTATACATTGTGAATAGCGTTTAAATTCGGTAACTGCGTTTTGAATAAGCGTTGTAATCATGTGTTTAAAAATGGTTTAAATCCTTTGCGATAATCGAAATCTCGAGAGTACAAGTAATTAAGCAAGAAATGATAGATACAAGTAATGACCCAGAAATTCGGGTTGTTACAGCCCCCCTACTTTAGGGAATTTCATCCCGAAAATAAGGCACAGGAGTAACGAAGAGTTGTGGATATTTAGCTTTCATATCACTTTCGAGTTCCCAAGTGAACTCGGCGTCGTGTTTGCCTTCCTAGGGAACCTTCACCATAGGAATACGAGAGCGTCAGAGTTTCTTGGTCTCTCGATCCATGATTTCTACTGGCTTTTCCACAGAGTGTAGAGTTTCGTTAACTTGCAAATCCTTGAGAGGGACATGCAAGTTTTCTTCAGCTAGACACTTTTTGAGGTTGGAGACGTGGAAAGTCGGATGTACGTTGCTAAGTTCCTCCGTTAATTCGAGTCGGTAGGCCACCTTGCCAATTCTCTCCAGAATCTTAAAGGGACCCACGTATCGTGGCGCTAGCTTTCCTTTCTTGTTGAATCGGATCACCCCCTTCCAAGGTGAAACCTTTAGGCGTACGTGATCACCAACTTCAAACTCAAGGGGCTTGCGACATTTATCGGCGTAACTCTTTTGACGACTCCGAGATTTCAAGAGATTGTCTTGGATCTGGAGGATCTTGGCAGTCATTTCTTGTAATAACTCAGGACCGGTAATTTGCGCGTCTCCGATCTCGTGCCATACAATAGGCGATCGACATTTTCTTCCATATAATGCCTCAATTGGTGCCATCTGAATACTAGCATGATAAGTGTTGTTGTACGAGAATTCGACTAAAGGTAAATGCGGATCCCAATTACCACCAAAATCTGTAACGCACGAACGAAGCATGTCTTCAAGGGTGCGAATCGTGCGCTCAGTCTGACCGTCGGTCTGGGGATGGAATGCGGTACTGAGATGAAGAGTAGTGCCGAGAGCGGTTTGGAATGTATCCCAGAGACGCGAGGTAAATCAACCAGCGCGGTCAGAGATGATGTCACGAGGTGTCCCATGTCGACAAATGACTTCGTCGGTATAGATTTGTGCTAATCGTTCAACCTTATAGTCTTCTCGTATCAGTAAAAAGTGAGCAGATTTCGTAAGATGATCAACGATAACCCAAATGCTATCGTGACCTGATGGCGTACAAGGGAGTTTCGTAATGAAATCCATAGCTATACTCTCCCATTTCCACATCGGGATTTCGGGATGTTCGAGTAAGCCAGAGGGTAATTGGTGTTCAGCCTTAACTTTCAAACAAGTCAGGCATTTCGAAACATAGAGAGCGATATCCTTCTTCATTCCTGGCCACCAATACCTGGCGCGGAGGTCCTGGTACATCTTGTCGGCACTGGGATGAATGGAATATTGGGATTTGTGGGCTTCAATCAGCAAAATCTCTCGGAGATTATTGCGACTAGGAATCCAAATGCGGTCGAGATAGTGAAAGATACAATTCAGTTTATTCACTAGTTGGTTTTCGATTTCAAGTATTCGTTCTTCCTTCAAAGTGTTCTCTAGAAAACAGGCGTGTTGAGCATCGCGAATGAGAGCTTCGAGGTCGTGTTGGGCTTGAACGTTACAAACACTATGTAAATAGCTTCGTAGGCTAAGAGCGACGGCAACGACGTTTGCTTTGCATGGGTGGTAACGTATCTCATAGTCGTAGTCATTGAGAAGTTCAACCCATCTGCGTTGGCGCATATTCAGCTCATTCTGGTTCAAGATGTGTTGTAGGCTCTTATGGTCGGTGAAGACCGTACACTTAGTACTGCAAAGGTAGTGTCGCCATATCTTAACGCAAAAACAACTACACTGAGTTTGAGATTGTGGGTTGTGTAGTTCTTCTCATGGACTTTGAGTTGTCGAGACGCGTACGCGATAACCTTGTCTCGTTGCATAAGCACACAACGAAGACCTAGGTTAGAGGCATCGCAATAAACAACAACATTTTCATTTCCATCGGGTAGCGCGAGTACGGGAGCGTTGCAAAGCATGCGCTTAAGAGTTTGAAAGGCATCCTCTTGTTCGGTTCCCCAAATGAAAGGGTAGCCTTTATGTGTAAGGGAGGTGAGAGGAACGGTAATTTTAGATAAATCAGCAATAAATCGACGGTAATAACCCGCCAATCTGAGAAAAGAACGAACTTCGGGTGGGGTTTTCGGTGTAATCCAACTCTTAACTGCTTCAATCTTCGTGGGGTCGATGTGAATACATTGGCTGTTGACGATGTGGCCGAGGAACTGAACCTCCTCGAGCCAAAATTCACACTTGGAGAACTTGGCGTAGAGGAGATTCCCTTGGAGAAGTTCGAGTACCAAACAAAGATGTTTCGCGTGTTCGGCTTTCGACTTCGAATAGATAAGGATATCATCGATAAACACAAGGACGAAGCGGTCGAGAAAGGGTTTACACACACGGTTCATCAAATCCATAAGACCGCATGTGCGTTTGTGAGACCAAAGGGCATAACGACAAATTCATTATGGCCATAACGAGTACGAAAAGTGGTTTTAGGAATATCTTCCTCCTGAATTCGTAGTTGATGATAACCAGAGCGTAGATTGATCTTAGAGAAACACGTAGCGCCTTGTAATTGATCAAATAAATTATCGATTCGAGGTAGAGAATAGCGATTCTTGATAGTAAACTTGTTGAGTTCCCTATAATTGATGCACATTCAGAACGTTCCATCCTTATTTTTCAAGAAAAGGACAAGTGCGCCCCAAGGAGATGTGCTAGGGCGTATGAAGCCTTTATCAAGTAATTCCTGGAGTTGACTAGAAAGTTCACGCATTTCGGACGGAGAGAGACGATCTGGGGCTTTAGCGATAGGGTTAACTCTAGGAATGAGGTCGATGTGAAAGTCAATATCACGAGTCGGGGGTAGACCGGGTAAATCGTTAAGAAAGACATTAGGAAAATCACAAACCACAAGTACCTTTTCCATCGGTTTCTTTTCCTTCTCCACTACTACAATGTGAACCAAGAAAGCCATGTAATCCTTTCGGAGATACTTGCTTGCTTGAATGCACGACATGAGCTTCAGTTCCTTCGAAGATACTTCGCCATAGACGCAGAGTTGGTCGCCATTAGCAAGAGAGAAACGAATCATCTTTTCAAAACAAACAACTTCAACACGATTTTCATGAAGAAAATCCATGCCTATTATGACATCGAAACTACCAAGTTGCATCGGTGAGATCGATCGGGAAAATGTGATTGTTGAGTTTAAGAGTACAATCACTAAGAACAGAACTAACGGTGACGGTTCTCCCGGTGGTAATTTCTACGTCGAACGTCGTTGGGAGGTTAGCATGTTTATGGTTTAGGAGCTTTTCGAATTCAAACGACACAAAACAGTTATCGAATCTAGTATCAAATAAACACGAAGCATAAATTTCGTTAACAAGGAACGTACCATTGACAACATTGTTGTCAGTCTGAGCCTGGCGAACATTGATGTTGAAAGTTCTTTCGCAGGCTGCTTGTTGTGGTTGTTGTTGCTGCTGCGGCTGCTGTTGTTGTTGCTGTGGTGGTTACTGCTGCGGTTCTTGTTTCACAACTCGATTCGGGCAGACGTTAGCAAAGTGGTTCGGGTGACCACAGGAGTAGCAAGCTCGTGCATGAGCAGCGTGCACAGGAGCTGTTTGGTTACTCTGAATAGCAACGGGTTGAGATGGTGGTGCTGTAGGAGCTTGAGCTTGTTGACGTGGGCCTGAACGGCAATGAGTAGTAAAGTGCCCATAAATGTTGTAGTTGGCACAGAAACGGCAATTCACCCCTATAGGGTGATGGTAGGTGCAAGTAGGGCAGAGAGGATGGACACCAGTATACGCACATTTTGCAGGCGGTGCGTTGGTGTTCGGAGCTGCAACTTGTCGGTTTCAGTTGTTGTTGGGTTGTACGGGGACAACGTTGAGAGGAGCGGTGGTAGTAGCGTAGTTCTTGTTGTTGTTACCCTTGCGCTTGCGATTCTGGCGTGAAGACTTCGAACCTTGAGGTGCTGCGGTTTCAGTAGCGGGAGTAGCAGTGACCTGGTAGAGATTCTTGGTTGAGGTCTTGAAATACCCAGCTAAGACTCGCTTGTTGTTGATCTCAGCTGCGACTTGGTAAGTCTCCTCAATAGTAGCAGGCTTAGCTGCTTGAATAAAGTCAGCGACACAGTCAGGTAGAGCGCGGATGTACTTCTTGATCGTTATCTCCGGTGTTGTCACTTGACCAGGACAGATGATACTAAGTTGTTTGAAGCAAGCGGTGAGACCAGCGTTGTCACCTCCTTCTTGTTTGATATGCCAGAATTCATCCTCCAGCTTTTGCACCCCATGAGGAAGGCAGAACTCCTTCATCATAAGCTCCCTGAACTCTTCCCATGAAAGGTCGTAAGCTGCATCATTACCGCGCCTGTTGCGCTCAGCAGTCCACCAGTCCAGAGCCCTAGACTGAAAAACTCTAGTAGCATTAATAGTACGCAGATTCTCTGGGCATCCGCTCTGCCTGAAGGTGACTTCGATTACGTCAAACCACTGGAACATAGCACTGGGTCCGTCTTCACCAGTGAAGTTAGCTGGACCACAGGCCTTGAATTGCTTAAAACTGAAAGGAGTTTTCGGAGAGTCGCTCTTTGATTCAACAGAGGACTTGCTGCTGACATCATTAATCTCACTGACGATCTGAGGTATGACCTTAGCCATTTCCTTGGCCACCAGTGAAGCGATGCGCTTGTCAGCATGGTTGCGTCGAGCGGCTCGTGAAGTATGTGATCCAAATGATGACATTGCCTGCAACAGACATCGTCATAGGATTCAGACGAGATTCGATTATATTGGGTTTCATAAAGTTTAGCGTTTAACCACGTTATTATTATTAGGTAAAGCATCAGGAATACGTCAAACACATAGTCACGTAGACATATAAACCACATAGGCACGTAAGCACATAATCCATGTAAGCACATATTTTGCACGTATTCACCTATATTTTGCACGTATTTACCTACATATTTTGCACGTATTCACCTATCTTTCAAGGCTCGCGCGTTGCGTTTGAGAGTTACGAGAGATAGCGAGTTGTGTAGCGAGTAGCGTTGCGAGTAATACAACGAGTAGTACAGCGAGTAGAGTAGCGTACATGAGTTCTTAGTTTGTTCGCGTTTAGTTAGCGTTTTAGGTTTCGAGAGCTGTGCGTGTTGTGCACGTTTAGTGAAGCGAGGAGCGAAAAGCGATAAAGCGTAAAATCTCCAAATTCGAGACATATAAACATATAAACACATAAAATCGATAACTCATAAAATTAGTGGTCGTGGGCTCCGAATCGAAGCAGAATGTATTGGGTGTTAGACATCGACCACCCAAAGTGATTCAACTATTTATGACGGCCTCGAGTACACGCTTTGGCCTAATAGACTGTGCTCTCGCCAAAATAAGGCGAACGACACTCATCCTTCCAGTTACTATGTGACTCGAGTCATCAGAACAATCGAAACTTTGGTGGGAGTTTTGTAAAATTAAAGTAGAGAGTGGAACTAGTCATTAAGATACGGGTTTCATCCCTAACTTAACAACTTTGTTCCTGAAAGTGTGGCAAAGCCACAAGATAGAGATGGAGAATTTCTTCGAGCTATGGATGTCACTCCTAACTCAACGGAGATTCTCATGCTGAGAGTAAAAATACGCGTAGAGTGAGTGATCTTATTGAGAGTTCTTGGTTTTCACACCTAATCTCGATCCAATCACTCGATTGTGTTATGCGAGTGTTTTCAAAAACATGTGTATTTTGTGTTAGCCTTAGGGAAGGCAAATATGCGTTCGACCTTAGGAAAGGTCGTCTTTGCACGAAGCTGTAGTATGCGTTGTTCGCACAAAGATATAGTTTTTCGCGAGTTTGAGCGAGAGTATCAATAGTAGGCTCGTTCAACACCCCTACTGGGTTCGCACAAGGCTGGTATGTTGGTACTTAGACTATAGACTAGGTCAATCCTAAGACATGACCTAATTCCATATAGTTATGGATTTGATACCAATCTGTCACACCACAACCGATGGCGGAAACATCGGGGCGTGGCACTGAGCGAAACAGATTGTCCACGAGAATCCATAACAGCTATTAATGTCAATATATTTAACGTTTAATGTCCCATACCATCAAACATATAAAGCAAAATAGTCATTAAAATATCAGTCTCATAAACAAACGTTGTTCCGACAACTCAGATTTATTTAGTGGAGTTTCTAGACTTCCTACTCGTTTCAGCAAGCATAGCATCCTATCATCCTGTCACATATGTTAAAATAAGTTGAATACATAAAATGTAAAGGTGAGTACACAAGTTTGCATAGCATATAGTAGAGAAAGCGTTTACGCATAACCAACATGTATCACGTAACGGGGAAAACGAGTAACTATCAAAACTATGTTCACACTTAACCACAAGACTGCGTTGTAGAGTATGCGCGACACATGTCTAGCGAACACGTGAAGTAAAGTGATGTGATCCCTAGCAACCCCTGTCCACGACAGGTGCTGAGTCCAAACTATAGTAGTATCGTTGCTAGAGGCGGTATAGTGTAACACTATATAAGCATAGTAACAAGCATTCATAGATCACGTATAACATGCGGGAGCGGTTAGCATTAAAAGTGTTTGTGTTGTGTGTTGTTGTGTTTTGATGGAGAACGTATGTAACACCCAAAAGTGCGTTAAAAGAAAATGGGTTCGAATATACTCACGGTATGTGTTTAACAAATAAACACAACCTTGATTGGATTGAAGGGAGCGTGTTGGAGTTATCCTAAGCATAGAACAGTAGCGTAAGCGTTGAACAGTGCGTAAAACAGTGTGTTGAATGGTAGGGTGTTCGGATGGTGATCTGAACGGATGAGTTCCCATTCGATCGGATGGTCATCCGAGTGGATGACCATTCGAACGGATGGCCCTTCGAATGAGATGTGGTTATTTGTAAATCATTTTGAAAATTTGAAGTTTTCGTTGAAGCGTTTATACAATGTAATGTATAGATGCCAAGTCATCCGGTCAGATGGTCATCCGGACGGATGGCCATTCGATCGGATGGCTATTCGATCGAAAATTTGGTAGTTTGAAGTTTTTCGTAAACTTTTCTAAGTAAAAAGGTTTATAGTTTAACGGAGACGGCGTTACGACGTGTCAAACAACGAAAACACACAAAGTCCAGCTCATTCGATCGGACGGGAACCACCCCATTCGATCAATCTCACTGGTTTTGATGAAGTTTCGTGTCAACCCGTGAGTCGGTCATCTCTCTGGTGAAAATCCATTTTCAAATTGGCTCTCAACTAGGAAATGAGTTGATAGTCTGAATGAGTCCAGCTTCCATAGGTTTTGTGTAGAATGTTGAAGAAAAGTTTGAAAATAGTTGAAAAATGTTGAAACCTTGTTGAGATTCAAGGTGTAAGTGTGGAAATCCTTTAGATCTGAACCAATCTTGATGAGATGATGTCACACAACAGTTTGCATACGCAACTGAGTGAGAATCACCTTCAAGGAGTCTAAATCAGGCGATTTCGAGAAGAAAACCAGTGTTTGTGTGTGATTTTGATGGAGAAGATGATGTAGAAGTGATTGGTGTTGAAGATTGTACACGATTTGAGGGGAAATACTTACGAAATAGCCTTGAATCGCAAGAAAAAGTGCTTGAGAGTGACTTGAGTGCGAGTGGTCGGATGGAGATGTCAAATCAGTGAAAGGGACATGTACGGGCAGTATTTATAGTGTGAGAGGAGAGTTAAGGCGGTGGAAGAGAAGTGCGTTTGGGTCGGACGGCCTTTCGATCGGATGGCCATCCGGTCGGATGGCCATCTGGTCGGATGGTCATCCCAGCGGATGTCCATTCGATCGGGTGGTCATTCGATCAGTCGAGTTATGCGAGTTAGTTTTCCGACTTTCGTTTCGTGTGTTAAGCGCTGCGTTACGTTTAAGCGAGTTGCGAGTGAGCGTTGAGCGTATAAGCGTTGCGTTGATAACCATATAACATTTAAACAAATAATCACACAATAACACAAATAACAACTAAAATGCATAAAAGTAAATCTGCGTTTCGAGTTGCGTTGAGATTGCGTTGCGATAGCGATGTGATAGCGTTTAGTCTAAACAAGCAATAATATGTTATAAAATGCGTGTAAGTAGTATGCGTTGTGAATAGCGTTTAAATTCGATAACTGCGTTTTGAATAAGCGTTGTAATCATGCTTTTAAAAATGGTTTAAACCCTTTGCGATAATCGAAATCTCGAGAGTATAAGTAATTAAGCAAGAAATGACAGATACAAGTAATGACCCAGAAAGTCGGGTTGTTACAAGTCTCAACCAAGCTACCGCAACACCCAGCACCGGAACTGCAACATCACAGGGTTTAAAATCCTCACGTAAAAGCCACAAGCGAAGGAGCAACAATAAAAAGAATTACGTGACTACCGCGGCAACACCACTTAATGCAGTCACATCACCGCCCAACAACCAGACATGTCAAGTTGCTACTACCAACGCACCACCTGCCAAGCGTGCGTATACTAGTACTCACCCACTATGCCCTACTTGCACTTATCATCATCCCACTGGGGTGATTTGCCGTTTCTGTGTTAATTGCAACATCTATGGGCACTACACTGTAACACCCCAAAGAATTTAATAAGTAGTTTATGTACTTGTATGATTATGGTTATGTTAAGACAATAAAGTATGCAAATAGATACTTAACCATATATATTTAAAACTTAATACTTGAGGGACCAAATGTGCATAAGTTGAAAGTGGAATAATGAAAGTTAAAATCTCTAAACACAACACATACATCAGACGTATGTGTGTGTTAGACATTAGGTGAAGCAAGAAGAACAAAACCCTAAATACTACTAATCCATCAAATAAGAAGAGAAATTGAAGTGTAAATTGATGCATGTATCCAGATTTATGATCCTCTAAGTGTGCTCAACATCAAGTAAGTTGAATTTTATGCTTTAGTGATGTTTAATGATATGGGTTATGTGTAATCCATGGATGTATTGCAGAATTGAGCATGAATGTTAGTTAATTTCAACATAAGGAAGTCGTAATGTGCTTGATTTTTTTACTATATTGATGGTTTGATAAGAAACCCATTTGAATTTGTGATGATATGATTAGTGATGATGATGTATGTGTTAATTCTTGATATAGTTTGATGAGTAAGGTTAATATATGCATAACGATGTTATAATAATCTGAATATTTGAAGAATTCATGTGTTTGTGATGTTTTGCCATGATTTTAGAAAAGACTTGGTAGAGATGTGCTTAATAGGCTTGTACATTTCGCTAGATAAGTAGTATGCACATAAGGTGTTCGATGAAATGCTTGAGCTGAATTGATTATGTATGTATATGAAGAATTTTAGATTTAAAAGATCTGATGATGGCGTGGAATTTGAATATGAGTAATGAACGTTAGAGTGAATGATGTAAATGCGTGTAAATGATGTATAATGCGAAAACTAAACGCAATTGTGATACACCCTTTAGGGTCGAAGAAAGGAGGAGAATCAAGTCAAGCGAAAGCATTAGGAGCGCACGACTCAGGTAAGTTCTTATGAACTTCGTTTACTCTACTAGTAGATTTATGAATAATATTAATGATAATATGAATTCGTACAATTTTCCGTTGTGGATTAAAACTGATTAGATGCAAGAAATTATATTGAAGAAGGTTTTAAAAGTGATGTTGTAGCGAATATCAACCAACCCGTCTAAATGGGTTGAAATAATTAGTGGAATGATTCTCAGAATGTTTATATATTGACTTATTCATAACGGGTCAAATAATGTAAGTAAGCTTAACTCATGGTATGTAGTGATTCGTTATAAATAAGTCGGAAAGTAGTATGTTGGACATTTTCGAATGGAAGTAAATTTATTGAAAGGAAATGTGTCATGTGAATGGGTCAAATAACGCAAGGTAATTAAAGAATTTGAGTTGTTATGTATTACGACTAACAATGATTGTATTTATGAATGATAGATAAATCTCAAGTCTAGATGTGGCGCGCTCGGACCGAACACACTCGAAACGTCGAGCTTATACGCTTCCGGTCCTAGTTTTTTATTTTGAATGGGTCAATTTACCATTTTGTGTAGTAAATGTTATTTAGTAATGTCTAGTATATTAGTAAGAAGTTTGAATCCTAAACTTTTATATAGCTTGTACAAAATGTTTATGGTGAACCTTATATGGTTTTTATCTTTTGATATATTTGAAAGTGTCGTAGTTTGTAGTTAAAATGAATATTGTTAAAAGCAGGGAGAAAAGTTCTAAATTTAAACGGGTTATGTCAAAATTTTGTAAAATTGCAAGAAGTTTATGTTGTTAGTCGAATGAGTAGAATCTGGGCGTTTCAAGTTGGTATCAGAGCCTAGGTTTGAGGGATTTAAGCATCGAATGCTTGAACTCAAACCGAAAGCTTGTGAGAAGTGTGTGTTCGTTCCGCGGCGCAAAGCAAGTAAGTATTTTAAAAGTTGAAATTTTCGCATTACAAATAATTTAGTTACGAAATGTTATGGAATGGTTATGGGATGTTGTGGAAAGATGTGGGATGAATCGGATCAGTTTGGGGGTTAGAACGGGTCAAATGAAATGGGAGCTAAACATTAGGTTATATCGGATCTGGCGTCGCACACAGTTGTGTCGTTAAGTGACACAGCTGTGTGGACCGTTGATGCTTGTTGCTGAGATCAGGGTGTGTGGCAAGGCTGACACAGCTGTGTGACATTGTACTCAGATAACCAACACAGCTGTGTCTGGGCAAAATTTCCACAAACTTCATATTTTTCTTGAGTTTTCCGCAACGAATCACCACAAGCTTTCCAAAACTACAATATTCAAATAAAACACAATTAAATGTCGATTCAATCGAATTTGTAACCAGAAATATATAAAATGGGGGATAAAAAGAATAAAAAAGGTGATACCAAGGTATATGTGTAACGCCCCATAAATCGGTTAATATTAAAATAAATGAAAGCGAACAAAAATTAACTTAGTTGATGGGTTATGATAAGATATAAGTTAAATGTTGGAAAAACGCTTGAATTAGATACTTATTAAACTTGGAAGGGGGTAATGTGTAAAGTTTTATTAGTTTGGGATTTATAATGTAGAAACCCAAAAACACACACTATGTGTGTGATCTGGGATCGACAAGGGACTGGAGAAACAAGGGTTCACCCTTGTTCTTGCAAAAACTCATCAATTAGCAAGAGAATTCAATGCTAATCAGCTGCATGTCTTAAATTCTCGATCTGCTAAGCATACCTAGTGAAGTGGCGTGAAGGAAGAAGGTTCCAACACTAGGAAGTCGGAAAGCTCACAAGACCGAGGTACGTTAGTGTACATCTTATCTCTATTATGTTGTCATATGTATAACAATCTTTATTGTATTATGTTGTTATGTTGGAATCATGAAAGTCAAACTATATAATATTGTTGAAAGCAAAGTTTAGAACCGTCATAAACGGATGGAGAGAAAGGAATATGACATGATGGAAATGCTTCGTATCCGGTTCCTTCTAATCGAATCAGGTATGGAAAGTTAATTATGTTTGAATGAAAGTTTACTCGACCCGTCTTATCGGGTTGGAGTGTAATCGAATGTAAAGAATAAATTCGTTCGTTATGAATGAATTGAATGAAAGCTATGATAACCATACTAGTACCTGTTGTTAGCGGGTATGTTAAGAAAGCAATGCTAGTCTCTATATTGAGACGAGCATGTAACGAACCGTCTAACGGTTGATAATGTAATTGAAAGATGCAAGGCCGCTATAATGATTATTCGGGTTATTAGTCAATTATGTTAGAGATGAAATGCTAACTTCTTTTGTTTATGTTGAACGTAGGTAAATCCTCAGTTTAGGCGACTTGGCAAGTTGGAGCGAGCATACGTACACTTTATGACCATCAAGCGCTTCCACTAGTTCGTATTAATGTTTTGGGTTAAATGTCCGTTTTGTACAACTTGTTAGTAGTCATACTTTTTAAACACTTGATGTTATGGTTGTTAGTCGTGTCTAGTCGAACGGGTTGTAGACTTAGTTGTTTTTGATGATGGTTAAACAGGGTTATCCTCGTCTTATGGACGGGTCTTGCCCAAATTTTGTTAAAATCATGCATTAATGATATTAGTATATTTTACCTCTAAATTGAGAAAAGTTTAGACATTTTAAAGGATTATGTTTCTAGCGTCTTTTGGATGTCGTTTCTACTAAACGCAAGTGAGGGCCTTACAAGTTGGCATCAGAGCCAAGGTTTGAGGGATTCGAGCACAAGATGTGATGCTTGAACTCAAACCGATGGCTCGTTCAAAAGTGTGCTCGCTCCAAGATCGCCAATGAAGTAACAATATAAGTTTTTTGATAAATACAAGTATGAGTAATGTGTTTGTGGTATAAAGTTAAGTTAAGTATGTAAAGGAATAATTTTGGAAGGCGAAACGATGAATTCCAGTGACCGTACGGCTGGAAACGGACCCGAAAAAAGAGTAAAACACTTAAAATTAGAAGCAACAGCGGATTAATAAATGGCGGGTCGTCGCCGACGGCCGGGTACCCGTCGCTGACGCCCCCTGGCTGCCGACGCCTTGATTTCCTGTCTACGGGTAACAGTGGCCGACGCCACATTCCTGTGCCCGTCGCCGACGGGAGGCTAGACCGTCGCCGACGGCTTGCGGAAGTCCGGTCCGCTGGAACTTTTCAATTTGTGTTATTTTTCGTATTTCGAGTCCCCGCGTTATTTAAAAGCTTATTTTATGAATGAATGAATGAATGAATGAGGCCCATATAAGGCCTAATAAGGTAGATGTAATCACGAGTAGTGGTTACGATTGAACGAAATCGTAAAAGCCGAAAGTAATATGTCAAGTGATGTGAACGAATGATAAAAATTTAAGAAGTGAATAAAGATTAAAATGTAAGAATATGAATGAAGAAAATACGGGCTAATGAACTATGATATACCGAAAGCTTATGATTTGTATTAAACGAAACATGACATTGTGTAGATGGCTGATGCAAGCAACATTAATGATGATGATGATACTGCTCGTCAAGAAGTATTTAACAACAAAGTCATAGAAGTGGCAGAAGGGGTTATGCAAGCTAATCTTCCACGATTAGCTCAAGAAGTAGAAAGTCGAGTGTTGGGAGTTGTGGATGCCATGATGACTAGCAAGATCGAAGAACTGAAAGAACTGATAGAGGGTTCTAAAAGCAAAAGTAAAGAACGACGGTGCACGTATAAAGACTTCATGGCGTGCAATCCCGCAACGTATGATGGTAAAATCGACCCGATCGCATGCCAAAGATGGATTTCAAATATAGAAGCAGTATTTATACGACGTCGTTGTGATAAGGAAGATCAGGTGATGTTCGCTACTGGCCAACTCACTCTTCAGGCGAAGGATTGGTGGGATGCGCATAGTAAGGAAGTTGGGGAGGACAAGTTGCAGGAGATGACGTGGCAAGAATTCAAGGAACCTTTTATGAAATACCACTGTCCTCAGTCAGCCATTGATAAGATTCAGGAGGATTTCTTACGCCTCCGACAGAAAAACGAAACGATAAACGAAATATCAAACACGTTCATGGATAAGATGAATTTTTGCGGAGACTTTGTGAAGACAGAAAGAATGAAGATCAACCGCTTTTATGGTATACTAAAGGCGGAATTTAGGGAGTTTATCACTCCCTCAAAGTGTGAAACCCTTGACGAGCTTATCAATCTGGCACGTGATAGAGAAATTGAAATTAAGAGGCAAGAAGAACGTGGTGAAAAGAGGTCGTTAGAAAAGGGGACAAATGCAAGTCCATCTAAAAAGGCGAGGTTCCAAGATCAGGGAAGGAAAGATAAGTCGAAGGGTAGTATTACTCCTTGCAAGACATGTGGGAAGCTACATACGGGGGAATGCCTTTTGGGTAAGAAAGGGTGCTAGAAATGCGGTGAAGAAGGGCATACCTCCTACAAGTGCCCCAGCAACCCGAAGACTTGTTTCAACTGCTTCCAAAAAGGGCATGTTAAGTCAGAATGTCCGAAACTTCAGCAAGGGACGAAGAAAGAAGGAAAGAATGAGGATAGCTCTAGGGCGAAAGGAAGAATGTTCCAAATTACATCTGAAGAAACTAAGTCTCACCCGAATGTGGTCTCAAGTATCTTTTTGTTAAATTCCTTGCCAGTATACGTATTGTTTGGTACCAGAGCCACCATGTCGTTCATTTCGAGTGAAATAGTGAAACATCGTTCCTTTAGAATTGAAAGAATGATGGCACCCTTAGAAGTAGAAATAGCCGATAGTAAAAATTATTTGTTGCACGAAATCTGTAGAAGTTGTAAGTTAACTATAGAAGATGAGGAATTCGACATCGGCCTTATACCTATGGTTTTGGGGGAATTTAAAGTAATAGTGGGTATGGATTGGATGTCCCAAAACCACGCGAAGATAAATTGTGAAAATAAAACCATAACTGTCTAAACCCCGGGTGGAAACCAATTAAAAATTCAAGGAGAAAGAAACGTAGAAGCGAAATTATGTACTATTGCCCAAGCGGTCAAGTATGTAATTAACGGAGGTAGAGCCTACTTAGCTTATGTAGAAAAAGGCTCAACAGAGCCTCCCGAAGTTTGAAGATGTTGAGGTCGTGAACGAATTTCCGGATGTATTTCCAGATGAATTGTCGGGACTCCCTCCCGAACGAGAAATAGAGTTTTGCATCGAATTGAATCTGGGTGCGAAACCGGTAGCAAAGGCTCCCTACAGATTGGATCCCACCGAGATGCGAGAGTTAATGACATAACTACAAGATCTACTAGATAAGGGCTTTATACGCCCGAGTGTGTCGCCTTGGGGAGCGCCTGTCCTATTTGTTAAGAAGAAAGATGGGTCGATGCGCATGTGCATCGATTACAGGGAATTAAATAAGCTGACCGTGAAGAACCGCTACCCTTTACCTCGAATTGACGATCTTTTTGATCAATTACAAGGGGCGAGTTGGTTCTCAAAGATAGACGTACGTTCGGGATATCATCAAGTTAAGGTACGAGAAGAAGATATTGCAAAGACCGCATTTAGAACCCGATATGGACATTACGAGTTCTTAGTTATATCCTTTGGGTTAACGAATGCTCCAGCAGCGTTTATGGATCTTATGAACCGGGTATGCCGACCCATGTTAGATAAATCTGTGATCGTGTTCATAGATGATATTCTAGTCTACTCGCGAAACAAGACTGAACATGTGAGACACTTGCGTGAAGTACTTGAAGTTCTCCGTAAGGAGAAACTATACGCAAAATTCTCAAAATGCGCCTTTTGGCTCAGCGAGGTGCAGTTTCTCGGCCACGTGATAAACTCGGAAGGTGTCTTGGTTGATCCATCGAAGATTGAGGCAGTAATGAAGTGGGTTTCCCCAAAAACTCCAACTGAAGTAAGGAGCTTTCTAGGCCTTGTTGGCTATTACAGGAGGTTTATACAAGATTTTTCAAAAATAGCGTTACCCTTAACGAAGTTGACGAGGAAGAAGGAGAGGTTTGTGTGGGGCAAAGAACAAGAAGATGCCTTTCATGTGTTAAAAGAAAAGTTGTCTAGTTCTCCGGTATTAACACTCCCAGATGGAACAGAAGATTTGGTTGTCTATTCAGATGCTTCACATCAGTTGTTAGGATGTGTTTTAATGCAAAGGGGAAAGGTTATCGCGTATGCATCAAGACAACTTAAACCGCATAAAGGAAACTACCCAACTCACGATTTAGAGTTGGCGGCAGTAGTTTTCGCCTTAAAGATATGGAGGCATTATCTCTACGGTGCAAAATGTACAATCTACTCGGATCACAAAAGCCTCAAATATTTCTTCGAGCAGAAAGACTTAAACATGAGGCAACGGAGATGGTTAGAACTTATCAAAGATTACGATTGCGATATCCTTTACCACCCGGGAAAGGCGAATGTGGTGGCCGATGCGTTAAGCCGAAAAGAGTATCCACCTCCCATCCAAGTAAAGTCCATGAAGATGATTGTTACACCACGTTTGTTTGATATGATAAGAGATTCCCAAATAAAGGCTCTTGGAGCGGAAGATTTAAAGAAAGAAAGATTAAAAGGTGTGGTCGATAAGCTAGAAGAAAATTCGACCGGACTCAAGACGAGATTCGGCTAAATTTGGATACCTCGTTTCTGTGAAGTCAAGACTGTGTTACTTGAAGAAGCTCATAAGTCACAATATTCGGTTCACCCCGGGGCTACAAAGATGTATCGGGACTTGAAGACCAATTATTGGTGGCCGGGCATGAAACGTGTTATTGTTAAGTATGTCGCGAAATGCTTAACATGTTCCCAAGTGAAAGCAGAGCATCAAAAACCATACGGGGAATTGCAACCTTTAGAGATTTCGGTATGGAAATGGAAGGAACTAACGATGGATTTGGTAACCAAGCTTCCTAGAACGAAAAAGGGGCACGATACAATATGGGTAATCGTAGATCGACTTACGAAAAGCGCTCATTTTCTACCCATCAAATAGGCTTACTCTTCCGATAAAATGGCAGAAATATATATGAATGAGATCAAATCTCGACACGGAGTGCCCGTGTCAATCGTCTCGAACCGGGATACTAGATTCACCTCTCGTTATGGGCAAAAGTTTCACGAGAGTGTGGGCACGAAGCTACACATAAGCATCGCCTACCACCCTCAGACTGACGACCAGTCAGAAAGAACCATTCAAACACTTGTCGATATGTTGAGAGCGTGTGCCTTAGACTTTGGGGGAAATTGGGATGACCATCTACCCCTAGTGGAATTCTCTTATAATAATAGTTACCATAGTGGCATTCAAATGGCTCCTTATGAATTACTGTACGGGAGAAAATGTAGAACTCCCGTATGTTGGAGTGAAGTGGGGCAAAGAGAGCTTGCGCCAAGTGATTTAATAGCAGTAACAAATGAAAAGATAAAATTGGTAAGAGCTCGACTGAAAGCAGCCCAGGATCGGCAAAAAGCTTATGCAAACAAGAGAAGGCGTCCTATTGAATTTCAAGTCGGAGATTACGTTCTGCTGAAAGTGTCCCCATGGAAGGGTATAATCCATTTTCGCAAACGGGGCAAATTAGGTCCTCGATATATTGGACCATTCAAAATCTTGGCTCGAGTTGGAAGGGTTGCATATCGATTAGAATTACCATCTACTCTAGACGGGATTCACAATACCTTCCACGTGTCACAGTTGAGGAAGTGTCTTGCGGATGAAACAACATTAGTACCTCTCGATGACATCGAGTTTAAAGAGGGGTTGAATTATGTAGAAAGACCAATAGCCATTAAAGACGCCAAGGTGAAGAATCTCCGCAACAAAGCTGTTAGACAAGTGTTAGTTCAATGGCAACACCAAAAGGGATCGGAACTCACATGGGAGGCGGAAGATGAAATGAGGAAGCACTATCCTTTTCTTTTTGGTATGTGCATGTTTAAATTTGTTATGTGCCCAGGTTTCGGGGACGAAACCTCTTTTAAGGGGGTAGACTTGTAACGCCCCATAAATCGGTTAATATTAAAATAAATGAAAGCGAACAAAAATTAACTTAGTTGATGGGTTATGATAAGATATAAGTTAAATGTTGGAAAAACGCTTGAATTAGATACTTATTAAACTTGGAAGGGGGTAATGTGTAAAGTTTTATTAGTTTGGGATTTATAATGTAGAAACCCAAAAACACACACTATGTGCGTGATCTGGGATCGACCAGGGTCTGGAGAAACAAGGGTTCACCCTTGTTCTTGCAAAAACTCATCAATTAGCAAGAGAATTCAATGTTAATCAGCTGCATGTCTTAAATTCTCGATCTGCTAAGCATACCTAGTGAAGTGGCGTGAAGGAAGAAGGTTCCAACACTAGGAAGTCGGAAAGCTCACAAGACCGAGGTACGTTAGTGTACATCTTATCTCTATTATGTTGTCATATGTATAACAATCTTTATTGCATTATGTTGTTATGTTGGAATCATGAAAGTCAAACTATATAATATTGTTGAAAGCAAAGTTTAGAACCGTCATAAACAGATGGAGAGAAAGGAATATGACATGATGGAAATGCTTCATGTAGGATCGAATTCATATCCGAACGAGTCGGTTAGAAGAGCTTTTCTCAGTTTGAGCGGCGGAAACAAACAAACCGAGTTCAATTCAGCAATAATACACTTTAAACTGTCGATTTATATTGATAGAATGACGTTTACAACCTGTCGACACTTCGGCAGCACTTCGTGGCTCACCGGAAGACAACACCTAGAACTATGTGCTGATTCCACCCCAAATGACCTATATATAGTGTTTCTGATTCCACTCCTAATGACATGGTGTCATTTGGAATGGAATCAGCATGTTACTTTCGGGTGGAATCAGGATTTAACATTTCGGGTGGAATCAGAATTTAACATTTGGAGTGGAATCAGAAAATTACATTAGGAGTGGAATCAGAAAGTTAACTTTCAAGTGGAATCAGAAAATTAACTTTCGAGTGGAATCACTCCTAAATATTCTGATTCTTGGATTCCGTGCTCTATTCTATTTATCTCTAAACAAGACTCGATACAAGACGTAGACGACAGACGGATGCACCAACAAACTCCCCCTCGGATGTTTACGGAGTCTTCAGTGTCGAGTCTTCGCATCATCAGTCTTTATCAGCCTTTGGACTTCTCTTTGAAATGTTTGACGCTGTAAGTATCCTCAATCTCTATCTTCTCTTCTCTTTTCATCACCAACATACTCCTTCCTTTAAGTATCTTTAGACTCCCCCTTTCGATATGCTGGGATCGCAGCCTGGCATGTTGAAACCACACAATCCTCAGGTATCAGAACCTGACTCTCTATCATTCAAATAACCTGCACATTCTCTACCCAACAATAAATTTTCTGATAACTTGAACACAATCAGACATCACTTGAAAATATCACAAAAATGATCTAACATTTATAGTCTCTGAGGAACCGCTTGCAGGAGAATCATTTTCATTTTCAAAACAACACACTCTCCCAAACCATCTGTTCATCATGTCTAGCACTCGGAATTTTGAAAATCAGCTCTTCAACACCAGTTGTCGAAAATCTTTTTGAATTTTTCAAAATTTATGCTAAAATACACTGAAAATCTTTTTGTAATTTTTGAATAGAAATAAATGCAGTAAAGAAATATTTACAGACACTATTTTTGTGAGCTTGTGTAAGAGGATCATATCAGTTTATGTGACCAATCACTAGCACCGTTAAGCTTTAAACATTTTCAGTTCTAAACGATTCACATAGATTGTCAGTATACTGGTCCACTTAAATTCTCACACAAAGTTCAACTGCTTCGAGATACGATATTAATGTCTTAAGCACTTGAACTTAATCGCGTGTCCCACCTCAGAATATACTCCCGTATCCAGATCCCAATATTCAGTCTTACAGATAATTATGACACAAATGATATCTGTAAGGGGTTAATAAATTATGAAGAATCATGAGAGCTCAGGTCAGAACTACCGTTCAGCAGAGAGATCATGACTCAACTTTTGGGTGTGTCCCCTTTAGAGGATCTTTTTTACAACAGCATTGCTAAGCAATTTTATTGTCTTATCATATATGCTGAGGGTGATGCTATGTTTCAAGCATTGCGGAAAGTATTATTTGAGGACTAGGTCAGAACTTCCATTCAGCAGAAGTCCCGAAATAATACCCCAGATATCACTGAGTATAAAGACCTAGTATATCAGAAAAAGGAATCTTTCAAACGAGATTTCGGGGGTTACCCATATATCCGAGAGATGTTTTCCCACGATATAAGCAAGTTTGAAATTTAGGTTTATATCTCGTCACAATCTACTAAATGTGTAAAAACCTACTGACACATCATCAGTGAGACCGTTTATCACTTTTGACTTTCCAAATCTTTAGCATGTTGTGATAGTCCACTGATGTACTATCATTTCCTCTTTTATACAACAAAACTCTTTTTCATTTTATCATGTTTTTGTCTTTTTCAAACTTTCTAATGTTTTTGGATTTTCTAAAATTTTACTCCCCCTAAAATGCAAACACATTTTAGGAAATTTGAAAACAAACTGTACAATAAAGTGACAACCGATATCGAATCACCTCAATTCGCCATTCACTTGGCATAAACAATCAGAACTCCCCCTCACAACAAACTATTTTCCCATTGATTTCAAAACACTCAAGTTTGTTTTAATCAAATGGTTTTTCCGGAAAATAAATTTGTTTTTACCACTTGTAAAGTTGGGGATATGGTTCATCATTTTGTCTTCAACCACTTGTAGAAAATCAAGTACAAATTAATGTCCCTGATTTACCACTTGTACGAAAAACACAATCAAATACACAGAATGATGCCGATTCCTGATCCACGATTACTAACTTGGGATCTCCGGCAAGTCCACATACTTACTGTTCATAGTATGAGCCATCCCAGTCACAAACCAGGGATGGTTCAACTTTATCTTTCTTCATCTTCTTCTCATAGAACACTTTAACCCCTTTGACTTTTCGATCAATCATTTTGCCAAAAATGTGTTTCACAGTGGGGTTAAAGGCCTTTTCAACATCGAAAACCTTTTTGTCATCATAGAATTGGTTTGAAATCTCAACTTTACCAATTTTCTTTTTATAATTTTCAGTCCGAAGTGATGGAAAATTTTCATCATCCACAGTCAGAACTGATTTTTCTCCTTTTACCTCAACCTGTGGCTCATCTGATTTTGTGGAATCAGATTCATTGCCAGAAGATAGCTCCTCTGATTTCGACCTATCAGAATCATCGCTAGAGCTACCACCAGACCTTTTAACAACCCATTTCTGGTTGTCAGATTTAGCTCTTTTCTTGTAAAACTTGTTTGAACATTCACCAATTTCAAATGTAGAATTTTTGAAAAGTTTGGTTCTGTCAATTAGTGGTTCAAACACAATTTCCTTGTCTTTCGAGTTACGAGAAACTCCCTGTTTTGACTGTATTGCCTTTGAACAATCTTTGGCAATATGTCCAACATTGTTGCATTTGAAACAGGTTCTCGTTTCTTTCATCTCTTCTTGCTTCTTTGCAAGGAATTCTTTGTTCGATTGTCTCCAGAATTCTTTCTTTTCTTCCTCTTCTGCTGATGTACCTGAAACAAATGTCATCTTTGCTTTAAAATCACGAACATATTTTTCACTTTTCTGTTTTTCTGTTGGAATAAAACCAAGACCTTTCTTTTTGAAATTACGGTTAGGGTTTGGTTTCTTATGAAAACCAGAACCAGAACTGTAACCTTTTTTTCTTGTTTAATCTTTGTTGTACTCTTGAGGTGTATTTTTTAGGTTTATCAGTAAGATTTAAATCTTTTATTTCAGAAATGTTAATTTCTGTAAGTTTGAAAACCTTTTTTATCATCTCAGTATTTACACCTCTTATTGGAAATTCCTCATCAGAATATAATTTGTCAGAATCATTCAAAGTATATACAACTTTAAACGTTCCATCATCCAAATTAGATTTTGATAACAGGAATTCTTTGTTGTAAACCCTTTTAACTGAAAATTTTAGACTATTGACTGTCGAACTCGAACTTTCAGAACCAGACTTTGACTCTGACTCTGACTTTGACTCTGAGTTTGACTCCAACTTTGACTCCTCAGTTTCATCTTTATCCAACACCTGATCGACGACTTTCTTTATTAACTCAGACTCATGATCAGTGTCAGATGATGTAAACACGACATCAATATTTTCTGGCAAATTGACTGAGGACTCCGACTCCCATTGTAAATTTGTTGCTTTTTCGACTCTTTCCTGATTTGGATTTCTGGGCAAATATCCATTTTCTAGCGGGGGTGGACACTTGTTATAACCAACATCTTGTTTCTTACCAGAATCCTTCTTATCGGTCTTTTTCTTTATGTCACTCTTCTTCTTGTTCTTCTTTTCTGGAGTCTTTTCTTCAGTCACTTTTCCATCATCATTCTTTTCTTCAGTTACTTCATCCTCTTCAAATGCTTTCATGCCTTCAACAGTTGGATAAATCCTGTCAATGACATAAGAAGTACATGAGTAACTTTTCAACAAACGATTTACTCTTTCAGTCTCAATTCTTTGCAATTCCAGTTTTTGTTCAAGAGCAGCACACTTCTCGATGTAGTTGTTCACCACT
This sequence comes from Helianthus tuberosus, assembly GCA_030545235.1. NCBI lineage: Eukaryota > Viridiplantae > Streptophyta > Magnoliopsida > Asterales > Asteraceae > Helianthus > Helianthus tuberosus. The sequence goes on along the minus strand of CM060431.1, from coordinate 49,211,625 downwards.
TTTTGCTTCGTCATAAAAGCACCCTGAAGTGTCTTCATTGCAGTTGCTTGTTCTTCACTTGTTTGGTTGTACTGGTTCATTGTTTTGTTCAACACATCATAAGATTCCTTCAAACTGTTCAAGTTATAGATCAATGTACTATTCTGCCTTTTTATGGTTTCACAGTTATCACATTTCACCGGAATCTTTTTAGCATCGACTTCTTGATCAACTTTGAATTTTTGAACTTCAATCTTTACTTTCCTTTTGATCACTGGAACAGTCTCATCATCACTGCTCACTGGTGTCTTTACCTTTTTCTTTTTCTTCTTTGCTTTCTCATCTTCACTATCACTTTCAGCAATCAGTTTCATATCAGCATCAAATTTTCTCGCCCAATATTCACGATCATCATCACTATCTTCTTCAACTCTGGCTACAAAAACCTTGTGAACTGTATCTTGATCAGGAACATAATCATCCCATGTGAAATTTGTCCAACTAAATCCTTCAGGTAACTTTTCGTCATCTTGATCTATTATCAAAGCACTACCATTAACTCTCTTTAAAGAATCTTGATTCACCGCACACGCTCTCTTTCCAGAATCTTCAATCACATCCCTTCCATGTGCAGTTTGTACTTGATGTTGACGTTGTTGAGATGGTTGCTGAGAAACTTGATGGTAGATGGCTTTTCGGTAATAATCATTGTTGTTGTTGAATGGATTTTGAGCTCCACTTGCTTCGCGGTTTTTGCACTCCCTCTTGAAGTGTCCTTTTTCCCTGCAACGAAAACAAGTGACTTTAGATTTGTCAAAACCTAAAGTAGAAGTACCAGCTTCACGAAGATCATCTCTTCCAGTGATTTGCTTGAATTTCTCAGCTCTCCTCAACACGCTGGTCAAGCACCATTTTATGTCCATCAGTTCCATCTCTTCAGCATCTATCTGGTCATAATCTTCCTTTGTCAGCATTGGATTCCCGATTCGACCTGCAACAAAACTACCATAAGATTCAAGAACAGTTCCCAATAAAGACATGTGACTCTTAGCAATTTCTGCTGAATAATCTTCATCATTTTCCAAATTCAGTACAATGTTGCACTGAAGTTTCTTGCCATTCTTTGTTGTTGAAATGTTCGGATCAAAAGACGGAAATGATGTAAAACTTGTTTTGCTGTTTGATCCTGATGATGAACTTCCAGAAACATTCTTGGTATTGTAAGCAGTTTCTATTTTTGGAGATAAATTTGTAGACTTTTCATTCACCCCTGCTTTGTAATACAACCCAATATCTTGTTCACCATCGAAATCTTTCATCCGAATAACCTTTCTTTGCTCCATCTCCTGAGCTTCAATCTTTTCGATAAACTTGCTCAGTGTCAAATCTTTAAAACCTTTCTTGTTTCTGAGCATCATAAGATAAGTACCCCACGTTTCATATGGTAACGCATCTGATAATTTTTCAATCAATTCCTCATTGTCTTTATTGATCTTCAATCGTTTCATGTTCGCCAACAGATTGTAGTATCTCTCAATGATTTGCTTAGTGTCCTCATTTTTCAATCTTCGGAACAAATCAAACTCTTTTTTCAGTAAAGACTTCTTGTTCTTGACCATTTCCTCACTGCCTTGAAACTTTGACTTTAACGCTTTCCAGATTGAATAAGATGTTCCATTATGTTGTAATAGAACCAGGATGTCTTCTTTAACTGCTTGTTGAATCAGACTTAACATCATCTTTTCATCTTTGTATTTCTTCCAGTTTTCAGCACTCAGATCTTTAATTGGAATTTTCTCTTCATCGTCATTCATTGGTCTAACATATTTTGTCTCGACATTCTCCCATGCATCTAGATAATTTGCTTGTACCCAGTTTTCAAACTTTTCTTCCCAACTCTAGTACTCCTCGATGTTCATGAGTTTCGGAGGTTTTTGCATCGTTCCCGTTTCGTTTTCCATCATCGTGTTATGTGCCATAGTGATCGGAGTAACCGGTGTAGCGAATGCGTTGTAAAAATCTTCGTCCATTTTTTTCCGAATTTTTCAAATGAGCTTTATCACTTCGTAAAAATTCATGTCGAATTACCTTTTAAGAATACCTGTCGACACAAACAACACACAATCAGATAAAACGTTTATCAATTAACTGAAAGAAACTGGTACTCGAGCTGGTGACTATTTTGAACGGGTTGAAGGTTGACACACTGTACGAACTGAACGTTGACAAACTGTGCGGACTACTAGGACTCGGATCAAAATCAAACGACCTTTGAAACTTTTGAACTCCAAACCGCACGTACTGACAGTAACCACGACTCAAACCACGCGACCTGACAAGTGAACTGATGACTTTGATAAGAACTGGACCTTTTCACGCAACTGACCTCACTATACAACCATTTCGTGTGAAGAAGAAATCACATGTGAACTGAACACAACTCATACTCCACCTTGTGCGAACTTACAAATCTCATGTACACACTAATCAATTCCAACAATCATTTAAATTGAAGTCACATGAGTCAAAAATAGTAAACACTCCATAAATGTTGAAACACAACTTATATAGCCGGTGACTAAATTTGATCAAATACAAAGGATATAAATGTCCGACAAAACTTTTGCATTTTAAATTCCCATTGGACCTCCCAAATTAAACCAATTTTCAAAGTTTAGAACATATCAAATCACATGCAATTGACCTTATGTGACTGACAACTTCAATTTTGCATTAAATCTGATTGGACCCTTAATATTTTCGACAAACACTTAGCACATGCAAACAATCAGACAACACTCCTCAACGATTGGACCCATTAATTCACTAACCAACAATTCTAATTGTGTATGAAACTGATTGGCCGCAACTTATGTAGTTGACTTGTACAATTCAGATTACATGCAAACTGACATGGTTCTGATCACCTAAATACTTAGGATCGGAATCTCAACAGACATAGGAGCGGAATCACGTGACAACACTTAGGAGCGGAATCAAATTTTGAAACTTTGAGCCTTAGGAGCGGAATCAAAACTTTGAAACTTGGAGCCTTAGGAGCGGAATTAGATCAAATCTAGGAGCGAAATCAAGCTGATGAGTGGAATCAGGACCAATTTTACGAGCGGAATCACTGTGATGTCATGTTTATCTCGAGCAATTACGAGCGAAATAGCTAAAAATATTAGTTTTACTTCGAATTTGGACATGAAACTTTCAAGGCTTGTTTAACACCTGTTTACGCACAACATATGTGAAATTTGGCCGATTTTAACCGTGAAAAGTTTTAAATTTTGAAAAAAGAATGGTGTAGAAACAGAAAACACAGCTGAATTGGCAAGAGCTCTTCTTCCTGAGCTCTGATACCACTTGTAGGATCGAATTCAAATCCGAACGAGTCGGTTAGAAGAGCTTTTCTCAGTTTGAGCGGCGGAAACAAACAACCGAGTTCAATTCAGCAATAATACACTTTAAACTGTCGATTTATTTTGATAGAATGACGTTTACAACCTGTCGACACTTCGGCAGCACTTCGTGGCTCACCGGAAGACAACACCTAGAACTATGTGCTGATTCCACCCCAAATGACCTATATATAGTGTTTCTGATTCCACTCCTAATGACATGGTGTCATTTGGAATGGAATCAGCATGTTACTTTCGGGTGGAATCAGGATTTAACATTTCGGGTGGAATCAGAATTTAACATTTGGAGTGGAATCAGAAAATTACATTAGGAGTGGAATCAGAAAGTTAACTTTCAAGTGGAATCAGAAAATTAACTTTCGAGTGGAATCACTCCTAAATATTCTGATTCTTGGATTCCGTGCTCTATTCTATTTATCTCTAAACAAGACTCGATACAAGACGTAGACGACAGACGGATGCACCAACAAACTCCCCCTCGGATGTTGACGGAGTCTTCAGTGTCGAGTCTTCGCATCTTCAGTCTTTATCAGCCTTTGGACTTCTCTTTGAAATGTTTGACGCTGTAAGTATCCTCAATCTCTATCTTCTCTTCTCTTTTCTACAGGCCTCCTACAACTCCAAGCAAAGGATTGGTGGGACGCACATTCGAAGGAATTGGGGGATGACAAAGTACAAGCGTTAACATGGCAAGAGTTCAAGGAACCATTTCTGAAATATCATAGCCCACAATCCGCACTTGATAAGATTCAAGAAGACTTCTTACGTCTTCGACAAAAGGATGAAACGATTGATGAAATAACGAATAAGTTCCTCGAGAAGGTGAAATTCTGTGGGGAGATAGCGGGGACTGAGAGGTTGAAAATCATACGTTATCATGCTATGTTAAAGGCTGAATATCGGGAGTTCATAAATCCCTCTAAGTGTGCAACATTGAATGAATTAATCGATTGGGCAAGAGATAGGGAAATCGAGTTAAGAAGGCAGGTTGAACGGGGAGAGAAAAGGGTGGCAGAGAAGCCTACCAACACAAACCCATCGAAAAAGGCAAAATATCAAGATCAAAACAAGAAAGGGAAGACAAGTAGTGGGATTCCGACTTGCAAGACATGTGGGAAGCATCATTCGGGTGAATGTCTGTTGGGAAAGAAAGGATGCTATAAATGTAGGCAAAAGGGACATCCGTATTATAGTTGCCCCGAAAACTCGAAAGCGTGTTACAATTGTAACCAAACGGGGCACATTAAGGCAGAATGTCCGAAACTCCAACAAGGGGCAAAGAAAGATGGAAAGAAGGATGAGTCTTCCAAGGCTCGTGGGAGGATGTTCCAGTTAACCTCGGATGAAGCTAAGACTAGCCCAGATGTGGTCTCAGGTATATTCTTGGTTAACTCTATGCCTTTGAATGTATTATTTGATTCCGGGGCTAGTAGATCGTTGATTTCTAATGAATTGTTAGTTCATCCATCGTTTAAGCTTGAAAAGATGTTAGTACCCTTAGAAGTGGAAGTTGCTGATAGTAAAAGCTATTTGTTACATGATATTTGTAAAAATTGTAAGATCTTAATAGAAGATGAGGAATTTAGTATAGATCTCATCCCGATGTGCATGGGGGAATTTAAAGTAGTTGTAGGAATGGATTGGCTTGCCCAAAACCACGCTAAAATTCAATGTGAAAAGAAAGTCATTCATGTAGTAACCTCGAAGGGGAAACGGGTAAGTGTTCAAGGAGATAGGGTCATCAAGTCGAAATTGTGTTCTATACTCAAAGCTGTCGAACATGCAAAGAACGGAGGTAACGCGTATCTATCTTACGTGATTGACACCAATCGAGGTGTTCCAAAGCTTGAAGACGTGAATATAGTGAACGAATATCCGGATGTATTTCCGGAAGATTTACCGGGGCTTCCGCCCGAACGAGAAGTGGAATTCAAGATAGAGCTTAACCCGGATGCAAAACCGGTAGCTAAAGCTCCTTATCGGTTGGCCCCGACCGAAATGAAAGAATTGATGACACAACTTCAAGAGTTGCTCGATAAGGGTTTTATTAAACCAAGTGTTTCACCATGGGGAGCGCCCGTATTATTCGTGAAGAAGAAAGATGGTTCGATGCGAATGTGCATCGACTATCGAGAGTTGAACAAGTTAACGGTGAAGAATCGTTATCCGTTGCCCAGAATTGATGACCTATTTGACCAGCTTCAAGGGGCAAGTTGGTTTTCGAAAATCGATCTGCGGTCGGGTTACCACCAACTGCGTGTACGAGAAGAAGATGTGCCAAAGACTGCATTTCGAACCTGGTACGGACATTACGAGTTTTTAGTGATGTCCTTCGGCTTAACAAACGCGCTAGCTGCATTTATGGATCTAATGAATCGGGTGTGCTGGCCTATGCTTGATAAGTATGTAATCGTTTTTATTGATGATATACTAGTGTACTCCCAAAGTGAAGCAGAGCATGCCTTCCACTTACGTAGTGTATTGGAGACGCTTCGTAAGGAAAAGTTATATGCAAAGTTCTCAAAGTGTGCATTTTGGCTTAGAGAGGTACAATTATTGGGTCATGTAATCAATGCAGATGGCGTCCACGTGGACCCGTCCAAAATAGTCGCAGTGATGGATTGGTTACCCCCGAAGAATCCAAGCGAAATAAAAAGTTTTCTGGGTTTGGCTGGGTATTACAGAAGATTTATCCAGGATTTCTCCAAAATAGCCTCACCCATGACGAAGTTAACAAAGAAGAGAGAAAAGTTTATATGGGGCGAAGAACAAGAGAAGGCGTTTTAGACCTTGAAAGAAAAGCTTACGAATTCTCCGGTGTTGACACTACCGGATGGAACGGATGATTTGGTAGTATATACTGACGCCTCCCACCAAGGTTTAGGTTACGTATTAATGCGAAGGGGTAAAGTCATTGCTTATGCTTCAAGACAACTCAAGCAGCATGAGAACAATTACCCAACTCATGATCTTGAATTGGCGGCAGTCGTGTTTGCCTTGAAAATATGGAGGCACTACCTATATGGGGTGAAATGTACTATTTACTCAGATCATAAAAGCCTCAAATATTTCTTCGAGCAAAAAGATCTTAATATGAGGAAACGAAGATGGTTGGAACTCATTAAGGATTATGATTGTGACATTCATTACCATCCCAGGAAGGCTAATGTAGTGGCGGACGCTCTAAGTCGAACGGAGTACCGGCCCCCGATTCGGGTTAAATCCATAAAGATGGTAGTCACACCTAAACTCCTTGGTGAAATTCGAGAAGCTCAAACAAAATCTTTAAATGCTGGCGATCCAAAGAAGAGAATGCAGATGGTATGAAAACGAGGTATGAACGAATCTGGATACCTCGGGATTGTGATGTGAAAGAATTACTATTGAATGAGGCTCACAAGTCTCGGTACTCCGTTCATCCGGGAGCTACAAAGATGTATCGAGACTTGAGGATGAATTATTGGTGGCCGGGAATGAAAAGAGACATTGTCAAGTATGTTGCTAAGTGTTTGACATGTTCTCAAGTAAAGGCCAAACACCAAAGGCCGTATGGAAAGTTGCAACCGCTGGAGATACCGGTGTGGAAGTGGGAACATGTAACAATGGACCTGGTGACTAAACTTCCTAAGACAAGAAAGGGGCACGATGCTATTTGGGTAGTCGTTGACCGACTAACCAAAAGCGCACATTTCTTACCCATTCGGGAAACCTATAATTCAGAAAAGATGGCGGAAGTTTATACGAATGAGATTATATCTCAACATGGGGTTCCAGTGTCCATAGTGTCCGACCGAGATACCCGGTTCACATCTCGTTACTGGAGGAAGTTTCACGAAGAATTGGGGACCCGGTTACATATAAGCACCGCCTACCATCCACAAACCGATGGTCAGTCGGAACGAACTATTCAAACATTAGTCGATATGCTAAGGGCGTGTGTTATGGATTTCGGAGGAAGCTGGGATGATCACCTACCTTTGGTAGAGTTTTCATATAATAATAGTTATCATAACAGCATAAAAATGGCCCCTTACGAAATGCTCTATGGTAGAAAAAGTAGAACCCCGGTTTGCTGGGGGGAAGTGGGTCAGCGCGAACTCGCGTCAAAGGATGTAGTAGCCGAAACGAATGAAAAGATTGACGTGGTTAGATCAAGAATAAAGGCAGCAAAAGATAGGCAAAAGTCTTATGCAGATCGGCGAAGGCGACCAATTGAGTTTCAACTGGGAGATTATGTGTTGCTAAAAGTCTCTCCATGGAAAGGGATAATTCGTTTTCGTAAACGCGGGAAGTTAGGTCCTCGATACATTGGACCACTCAAAATACTTGCTCGGGTTGGGTCGGTAGCGTACCAACTAGAATTACCACCAGCGTTGGATGGAATTCATAACACTTTTCATGTATCGCAACTACGAAAGTGCCATGCGGATGAGACGGCATATGTGCCTTTGGATGATATTGAAGTGGATGAGAAGTTGAATTATGTTGAAATTCCTGTCGCAATAAAAGATTTTAAGGTGAAGCAACTCCGCAACAAATCCGTTCGACAAGTGTTGGTTCAATGGCAACATCGGAAGGGATCGGATCTCACATGGGAAGCGGAGGATGATATGCGAAAGCACTACCCGGAGTTATTCGGTATGTACTCTGGTTTCGGGGACGAAACCTTCTTTATGGGGGGTGGACTTGTAACACCCCAAAGAATTTAATAAGTAGTTTATGTACTTGTATGATTATGGTTATGTTAAGACATTAAAGTATGCAAATAGATACTTAACCATATATATTTAAAACTTAATACTTGAGGGACCAAATGTGCATAAGTTGAAAGTGGAATAATGAAAGTTAAAATCTCTAAACACAACACATACATCAGACGTATGTGTGTGTTAGACATTAGGTGAAGCAAGAAGAACAAAACCCTAAATACTACTAATCCATCAAATTAGAAGAGAAATTGAAGTGTAAATTGATGCATGTATCCAGATTTATGATCCTCTAAGTGTGCTCAACAGCAAGTAAGTTGAATTTTATGCTTTAGTGATGTTTAATGATATGGGTTATGTGTAATCCATGGATGTATTGCAAAATTGAGCATGAATGTTAGTTAATTTCAACATAAGGAAGTCGTAATGTGCTTGATTTTTTTTTACTATATTGATGGTTTGATAAGAAACCCATTTGAATTTGTGATGATATGATTAGTGATGATGATGTATGTGTTAATTCTTGATATAGTTTGATAAGTAAGGTTAATATATGCATAATGATGTTATAATAATCTGAATATTTGAAGAATTCATGTGTTTGTGATGTTTTGCCATGATTTTAGAAAAGACTTGGTAGAGATGTGCTTAATAGGCTTGTACATTTCGCTAGATAAGTAGTATGCACATAAGGTGTTCGATGAAATGCTTGAGCTGAATTGATTATGTATGTATATGAAGAATTTTAGATTTAAAAGATCTAATGATGGCGTGGAATATGAATATGAGTAATGAACGTTAGAGTGAATGATGTAAATGCGTGTAAATGATGTATAATGCGAAAACTAAACGCAATTGTGATACACCCTTTAGGGTCGAAGAAAGGAGGAGAATCAAGTCAAGCGAAAGCATTAGGAGCGCACGAATCCGGTAAGTTCTTATGAACTTCGTTTACTCTACTAGTAGATTTATGAATGATATTAATGATAATATGAATTCGTACAATTTTCCGTTGTGGATTGAAATTGATTAGATGCAAGAAATTATATTGAAGAAGGTTTTAAAAGTGATGTTGTAGCGAATATGAACCAACCCGTCTAAATGGGTTGAAATGATTAGTGGAATGATTCTCAGAATGTTTATATAGACTTGTTCATAACGGGTCAAATAATGTAAGTGAGCTTAATTCATGGTATATAGTGATTCGTTATAAATAAGTCGGAAAGTAGTATGTTGGACATTTTCGAATGGAAGTAAATTTATTGAAAGGAATGTGTCATGTGAATCGGTCGAATAAGGCAAGGTAATTAAAGAATTTGAGTTGTTATGTATTACGACTAACAATGATTGTATTTATGAATGATAGGTAAATCTCAAGTCTAGATGTGGCGCGCTCGGACCGAACACACTCGAAACGTCGACCTTATACGCTTCCGGTCCTAGTTGTTTATTTTGAATGGGTCCATTTACCATTTTGTGTAGTAAATGTTATTTAGTAATGTCTAGTATATTAGTAAGAAGTTTGAATCCTAAACTTTTATGTAGCTTGTACAAAATGTTTATGGTGAACCTTATATGGTTTTTATCTTTTGATATATTTGAAAGTGTCGTAGTTTGTAGTTAAAATGAATATTGTTAAAAGCAGAGAGAAAAGTTCTAAATTTAAATGGGTCATGTCAAAATTTTGTAAAATTGCAAGAACTTTATGTTGTTAGTCGAATGAGTAGAATCTGGGCGTTTCATACACCGCCCACTGCCGCTTAGGCCTTCGCCAGTAAGCTCCTCAAGCTCTCCCCGCACTGCCCGCTCAATCTCTTGCTCCTCAGCTCAACCAAGCAGCTCCTGCACCCGCTGTTCATGCACGAGCTTGCTACACTTGTGGTGACCCAAACCACATTGCAAATGTCTGCCCTCAGCATGTTGCAAAGCAAGAGCCGCAGCAACAACCACCACCACAACAATAACAACCACAACAGCAGCCTCAGCAGCAGCAGCCACAGCAAGCGGCCCGTGGAAGAACCTTCAATATCAACGTCCGCTAAGCCCATACTGACAACGATGTTGTCAATAGTATGTTCCTTGTTAACGGTATTTATGCTTCTTGCTTGTTTGATACCGGAGCCGATAATTGTTTTGTATTGTTTGAATTCGAAAAGTTCCTAAAACGTAAACGTGCTAACCTCCCAACGACTTTCGAAGTAGAAGTTGCCACCAGAAGAACCGTCATCGTCAGCTCCGTTCTCCGTGATTGTACTCTCGAACTCAACAATCACGTCTTTCCGATCGATCTCATACCTATGCAATTAGGTAGTTTGACGTCATAGTAGGCATAGATTTTCTTCGTGAGAATCGTGCTAAAGTTGTTTGTTTCAAGAAGACGATTCGTTTCTTTTTCTCAAATGGTGATCAACTATGTGTTTATGGCAAAATATCCTTGAAAGATTTGAAGCTTATGTCGTATATCCAAGAAAGTAAGTACTTACGCAAGGAGTACACCACTTTCTTGGCTCATATTGTAGTAGCAGAGGAGGAAAGAAGACGATGGAAGAAGTACTTGTGGTTCATGATTTTCCTAGTGTCTTTCCTGACGATTTACCCGGTCTACCCCCTACTCGTGATATCGACTTTCGTATAGACCTTATCCTTGGTGCTAACCCTGTTACTAAAGCTCCCTATCGCCTCGCACATCGAAATGCGTGAATTGTCTAGCCAACTCCAGGAATTGCTTGATAAAGGCTTCATATGCCGTAGCACATCAACATGGGGCGCACCTGTCCTTTTCGTGAAAAAGAAGGATGGATCGTTCCGAATGTGCATCGATTATAGGGAACTCAACAAGCTCACTATCAAGAATTGCTACCCGCTATCCCATATCGACGACTTGTTTGATCAACTGCAAGGCGCTACGTGCTTCTCGAAGATCGATTTACATTATGGTTATCACCAATTACGTATTCAAGAGCAAGACATTCCGAAAACTGCTTTTCGTACCCGCTATGGCCACTATCAATTCGTGGTCATGCCTTTTGGTCTCACAAAAGCACCCGCGGTTTTCATGGATCTGATGAACCGTGTGTGCAAACCCTTCCTGGATCGTTTTGTTATTGTTTTGTTATCGATGATATCTTTATCTACTCGAAGACGAGAGTCGAACATGCGCAACATCTTCGTTTAGTTCTCGAGCTTCTTCAAGGAAATCGCCTCTATGCCAAGTTCTCCAAGTGTGAATTTTGGCTCGAGGAGGTTTAATTCCTCGGTCACATCGTTAACAGTTAAGGAATTCACGTCGATCCCACGAAGATTGAAGCAGTTAAGAATTGGATTACACCGAAGTCTCCATCCGAAGTCTGTTCTTTTCTCGGATTGGTGGGTTATTACCGTCGATTCATCGCTGACTTTTCTAAAATCGTCGTGCCTCTCACTGCATTAACACACAAGGATAAACCTTTTGTTTGGGGTCCCAAACAGGAGGAAGCCTTTCAAACTCTCAAGTATATGCTCTGCAATGCTCCTGTTCTCACTCTTCCCGACGGAAACGCCGATTTCGTTGTTTATTGCGATGCCTCTAACCTAGGTCTTGGTTGTGTTCTTATGCAACGAGACAAGGTTATCGCGTATGCTTTTCGAAAACTCAAGGTCCACAGGAAGAATTACACTACCCACGATCTCGAACTCAGTGTAGTTGTTTTTTCGTTGAAGATATGGCGACACTATCTTTATGGTACCAAGTGTACGATCTTCACCGACCATAAGAGCCTACAACATATCTTGAACTAGAAAGAACTAAATATGCGCCAACACAGATGGGTCGAACTTCTCAAAGGCTATGATTGCGAAATACGCTACCATCCAGGCAACACAAATGTCATAGCCGATGCTCTCAGCCGACGAAGCTATGTGTATAGTTTTCATAACAATCAAGACCAGAATGACCTCGAAGCCCTGATCTGCGATGCCCAACACGCCTGTGTCATTGAGAATACCTTGAAAGAGGAAATGAAGTGTGGTGCCGAAACCCAGTTAGTGACCAAATCGAACGGCATCTATTATTATCTCGACCGCATCTGGATTCCTAGTCGCAATAACCTTCAGGAGATATTGCTGACTGAAGCCCTTAAATATCGATATTCCATTCACCCCGGTGCCGACAAGATGTACCAAGGCCTCCGTTCCAGGTATTGGTGGCCAGGCATGAAAAAGGATATCGCTCTATATGTCTCGAAATGCCTAACTTTCTCGAATGTTAAGGCTGAACACCAATGACCCTCCGATTTACTCGAACAACCCGAAATCCCGATGTGGAAATGGGAAAGTATCGCTATGGACTTTATTACCAAACTCCTTCGTACGCCCTCTGGTCACGATAGCATTTGGAATATCGTCGATCGTCTTACGAAATCCGCTCACTTAATACCGATACGAGAAGACTTTAAGGTTGAACGATTGGCACGAATATATACCGACGAAGTCATCTATCGACACGGGACGCCTCGTGACATCATCTCTGACCGCAGTGGTCTTTTTACCTCACGTCTCTGGGAGACATTTCAATCCGCCCTCGCTACGACCCTTAATCTCAGTACCGCGTTTCATCCCCAGACCAAAGGTCAGACTGAGCGCACGATCCGCACTCTTGAAGACATGCTTCGTTCGTGCGTTATAGATTTTGGTGGTAATTGGGATTCGCATTTACCTTTAGCAGAATTCTCGTACAATAACATTTATCATGCTAGTATTCAGATGGCACCCTTTGAGGCATTATACGGTAGAAAATGGTGATCGCCTATTGTGTGGCACGAGATCGGAGAAGCACAAATCACTGATCCCGAGTTACTAGAAGAAACGACAGACAAGATCCTTCAGATACGAGACAATCTCTTGAAAGCTCGGAATCGTCAAAAGAGCTACGCCAATAAACGCCGCAAGCCCCTTGAGTTTGAAGTTGGTGAGCACGTACTCCTAAAGGTTTCACCTTGGAAGGGGGTGATCCGATTCGGCAAGAAAGGGAAACTAGCGCCACGATACGTGGGTCCCTTTAAGATTCTGGAAAGAATTGGTAAAGTGGCCTATCGACTTGAGTTACCGGTTGAACTCAACAACGTACACCAGACTTTCCACGTCTCAAACCTCAAGAAGTGTCTAGCTGAAGAAAACCTTCACGTCCCTCTCGAAGATCTGCAAGTAAACGAGACTCTACATTTTGTGGAAAAGCCAGTAGAAATCATGGGTCGAGAGACCAAGAAACTTCGATCCTCTCGCATTCCCATAGTGAAGGTTCGCTGGGAAGGCAAACGCGGCGCCGAGTTCACTTGGGAACTCGAAAGTGATATGAAAGCTAAATATCCGCAACTCTTTGTTACGTCTGCTCCTTAATTTCGGGACGAAATTCCCTAAAGTAGAGGTGACTGTCACAACCCGATCTTTCGGATTGTCACTTGCTTCGATTTGTAATCTTTTTTTATTCCGAGATTCGATATAAATAAAGGGTTATGTTATTCTAACTACATTTTCATTGCACAGCACTGCTGCACGTTTAAACGCTCTATATTCGCAACGCTAACGCAACACGATTTACAAAGAATTGTATTATTTAAATTGCCGAATGTGCTTGTTTGGTTACCATACGCCTTCGCATTCGCTTACCATGATTAAAAACACTAAATCGCAAACGCTATTAGTAGTAGTAATGTTATGCTGTGTGTTCTATATGTTATGGATTATACTCGCAAACGCTATCGCAATGCAAACTCAACGCTACTCGCACAACTTGATTTATTACTCTAAAACGCAAGGAGACCCAAAACTCAGTATTACGCTAAATTATTTAAAGTATCAATGCTAATTAACGCAACAGAACGCATTAAACGAGCATCTTACACGCGAAAATGAGAATTCTCCCCGCAAAACAGGCCCCTCATACAAAGCCAGGCAACCTCGTACAAAGGCACTGCCTTCGTATGAAGGCAGCTGGTTCGAACAAGGACCTGTTGTGTGAAACGCTACTCGCACAACTTGATTTATTACTCTAAAACGCAAGGCGACCCAAAACTCAGTATTACGCTAAATTATTTAAAGTATCAATGCTAATTAACGCAACAGAACGCATTAAACGAGCATCTTACACGCGAAAATGAGAATTCTCCCCGCAAAACAGGCCCCTCGTACAAAGCCAGACAGCCTCGTACGAAGGCACTGCCTTCGTATGAAGGCAGCTGGTTCGAACAAGGACCTGTTGTGCGAATCCAACTCCTCTATAAATACCCAAGCCCTCCTCATTCATTCTCACTTGCTGATTTTCATACCGAAACGCTGCCGAATTGTTGTCCGACCATTTTCAAGTAAGATTTAACAGTTTTATACTATTACACAACGTTTTCCACTACGATTTTCCACGGGAATCACTTTGTTTTCATCTAAACTCTTATGTTTTCCAACTAAACTCCATCTTTTTACTTGAATTTCATCTTAATCATCATAAACTCTCTGTTTTTACAAAACTCTTAATCTTTTTCATCAAATCTTCTTCTTTTATCACTGATCTACACTTAACCGGGTGTATTGGGCCTAACTTCGGTTTCCCAAGCTAGAAATCTGCTGATTACACACTCCCCAAGTGCTAGATCTAAGTGAAACCCTCTAAGAACTCTTTTAAAACTTTATTTTCACCCTAAAACGGACCTAAAACGGCATGTATTTCGTTCACTGAATAGTGGAACGAGGTAGTGTCGAAACCAGCTTGAAAAAGACTCGAAAACACGTCTGATTCAGGAGAAGATGCAGCTCCAAATGCCAAGAACAGCCACGTTTGTGAACTGGATTGTTCTGTGCGAAGCCCAACTTCGTACGAAAGCACTCATGGCTTCGTACGAAGGCAATGCCTTTGCACCTAACAGCCCGATTCTCACTCGTGACTTAACCAAAGACCTCACCGGCTCTAAATTTAATCAATAACTTAAGGTTGGGGGGATGAACACTCAATTTTCCGAAGACAGACACGAAGACACTCGATTTTGGACAACGGAAGCCCCACTTGTACGAAGACCCTAACTTCGTACAAGGGCACGCCTTCGTACAAGGGCACGCCTTCGTACGAAGGCACCAGCTTCGTACGAAGCTTTTGTTTCCCATCGACACTTTGATTTTCGACCGTTTCAACACCTTGGAGGACTTCCGCTTCTGTTCCCGTACACAGGCTAATATGGCGCTCCCTTCAATCCATTCAGAACGTGTTTACTTGCTTAGACACGCACTGTGAGTATACTCGAACCCTTTTCCGCTTAACGCACTTTTGGGTGTTACATACGTTCTCTATCAAAAACACATCACACAACACAAACACTTTATAAACGCTAACCGCTACCGCATGCTATACGTGATTAGTTGAATACTTGTTTCTATGTTAGACAGTGATGACTTGCCTTCTGCCTTTAGCAACGATAGTACTATAGTTTGGACTCAACACTTGTTTAGACAGGGGTTGCTACATACTTTACTTCACTTGTTCGCTTCGGTGAACCTGTGTGGCGCATACCCTACTCGCAGACACGTGAATAGCTAGTATCATTGTGATAGTTACTTGTTTTCACCCGTTACGTATTACATGCTAGTTATGCGTAAACGCTTTCATACTATATCTATGCAAACTTGTGTGCTCACCTTTACTTTATGTATCGACTTTTATTTTAACGTATGTGATAGGATGATGGATTATTTGCTACAACTGGCTAGGAAGTCTAGAAACTCACCAAATAAAATCTGAGTCGTCGGAATGGAACTTGTTTCGAGACTAAATATTTGTAATGATTGTTTTGAATTATTTGTTTAATAGTATGGGATATTAAATCTTATAAATATTGTCATTTAATAGTTGTTATGGATTCTCTTGAACAATCTGTTTCGCTCAGTGCCACGCCCCGATGATTCCGCCATCGGTTGAGGTGTGACAACATCGATGAAGCACATGACATGGGCAAGTCCGGTTTGCTGCAGCAGACTCGTCCACTTTGTATTGGTGGGCCCCAAAATTTGCCGTTACCCCGTTTTTAATAAAAAAAAAACATTAAAATTATTTAAAAGGTTAAAGATCTATGATCGAAGGTTAGAGGTTGAGGAGAATGAAAATGAAGGTGGACGAAAATGAATATGATTTTTTAATATTTTCTTTTTATATTATAAACTCTTAATTATAAAAATCATAATTAATTTCTTTAAATTTTCTTATAACTAAAATCACCAATATTATTTATTATATTTTTATTTCATATATATATTTATTTATTTTAATATCTATTCTTAATTATTTGTCAAATATAAGTTGTAGTTTCATTAAAAATTTGTGATAACTAAAATAAGTAGTATTATATATTTATTTAATAAAAAGATGTTTAATTTTTTCTTTTCAATTAATTGTGTTTTAATGTAATTTAGACATAAACAAACTATGAAAACTATTATAAAATAATTAAATTAGAAATATATTAAAAAAAATGAAAAGTATACGATGAGATGAAAATTTACAATGGTTTATTGTTGAAGATTAAATGATAACTGTTTTTGATGAAAATTTACAATGGTTTATGTTTTTGATCTATACCCAACTCATTACCATTCCCGCTTTTCACATGAAAGACTTTTCGCAACCTTTTCCCTTAACATATGTATAATATATATATATATATATATATATATATATATATATATATATATATATATATATATATATATATATATATATATATATAGGGGGCCGCTAGAATGAGAACCACCACGAGTTGTAAGAACCATGAGAACCGCGCCCCGCGGGTGGCCGTCGGCGACGAAATTTTTTTTACACCTAGATCCGTATATTTTAGGGGGGGTGTAAAATTTTCGGTTCAAACGGCGCGCCCGAGGGGGTAGTTTTTTACGCCCAAAGTTTGGGTTTTTTTAATTTTTTTAATTTTTCTTTTTTTTTTTTACCAAACTTTGGGCGTAAAAAACTACCCCCTCGGGCGCGCCGTTTGAACCGAAAATTTTACACCCCCCCTAAAATATACGGATCTAGGTGTAAAAAAAATTTCGTCGCCGACGGCCACCCGCGGGGCGCGGTTCTCATGGTTCTTACAACTCGTGGTGGTTCTCATTCTAGCCATCCCCTATATATATATATATTTGGCCAAGTAAATTCATACAAATCCAATTCACGGACGCCTACATTCAAAGCGACTGTTCAACACTTTGTTTCAGCCCAAACTATCAAACGACAAGGTGCCATACCCAATGCCATCACACTCTCTCTCTCCTAAAGTTTCAGAGCTCAAGCTTTAAAGTTGGATCAATTTGATCAACATTTAAAGCTTTCATCCTTTTACACAACACCATTGTTTTCATCAGGTGGAAACCCTAGAAATATGAGAAGTCAAAGTACGGCATTAATTGTGTTGTCTTTCATCATACTATTCTTTCTACAGTTAACATATGTTCAAGGGTCTTCTTCATCGACTACATACAATCTTTCTCATGATCAACATCATCATCATCATCATATGCATCATGATCATCATGTTGAGTGTAGAAATGCTGGTCAAAAGTGTCAAACAGATGAACATGATGATCAAGATCTTCTTATTGGTGATGACAAGAGGAAGATCCGTACAGGTCCAAACCCATTGCACAACAGATGAATATCAATCTATATATATATATATATACACATATATATGGAGAGAGATATAGATATTTATGTTACATTAAGGATCTTCAACATGATCAAGTATCTGTAATGAGGTGATTTTTTATGAACAACTAAAGTGAAAACTTGCATAATAACTCATGGTAATTAGTAAGCATTCAGTGTATATCATTATTTTTCATTTCTTATCTTAATAAATTTATTATGAAGTTTTGATATTACATATATATGGTTACATACAGGTTTTGCTTCAAGAAATGGTTTAGATATAGTGATAGAAAGATTTTTGCTGTAAAGGGTATGGATTGAGCATGAAGATTGCTTCTATATGTTCAACTTAAACAAGAATGTAGATATTTTTAGGGGCAAAATAAAAATATTGGTTTTGTTTTTGTATTTTTTAAAGATAAATAGATGGATTTGGCATGCCATAATTTCTGATGATTATGTTTTCCTTCTGGATTTGAATAAAAGGCAACCATTTTTGAACTTTTGGTATCAAACATTCATTTGTTTATGTCGTTTTATGTTACTTAGGCCGTGGAGTATGGTGGGGCTTGGGTTGGGGCATTGGTTGACATGTGGAAAGCAAATTTAAACCCACGCCCATGGGGTATGGTGGAGCTTGGGTTAGGGGCTTGGGTTGGGGGCATGAGTTTGGTTTGGTCATTGAGAGTCTACCATGTCACCTTGCTAGCCCGCCCCACGCCCGGCTTAAAAGCCAAGCCCCAAGGGCCACGCCCAAAACCCACGCCCCAACCCAAGCTCCCGGGATAGTGACTTGGGCGTTTTCATCCAACCCACGCCACATACCCATGGTCTTAATACTTTCAACTATTGTTCATATCATTACAAAACTTGTATGATGACAAATTGAATATTGTGCTTTTTATGTTATTCATTATTTTTTTTAAATGACAAATATTTTATTCCCTGTGTAAATATTTTGGCCACCATCTGGTGTATAAATTTGGCATCAAACTTCGAATCGTTTTATGCCGTTCTAGATTTTTATTTGGGAAAATCATTAAAGTAACTTATATATTTTAGCGGGGGCCTTATACTTCTACATTCAAATTTAAATCTATTGCCATTAGATACACAATTTCATACTTGTGTATCTACTTTTATTCGAGGATCATCTTTTAGTGGCCATGAGTTGCATTAATTTAATATTTTCAAAAAAAGCATTTATAGAACATACATGAGTATAAAAACTCTTTTGCATATCACGATTTTTAGGGCACACAAATATATATGTTTAGAGAGTACACCGGTATACAGAAGAGATATAAAAAATAGCTATTTAAAATTGATTTTGATAACATTAACTTTTCATATGCTTTTTATAATATTTTTAGATGAAAAGCACTCACAACTCTTATACATATGCGAGTTTGGTCTAACATACATTAAAAGTATAGTTACACATCCAAAAAAAAAATGATTCATTTGTGCTTTTCTATTTGTATATTAATTACAAGAATTAAAATTATTCGAATAAAAGGCAACCATTTGTTGTATAGATTTTTTTGCTAGAAACATAATTAAAGTGTAACAAAACGACTTATATAATGGTAAATTTATAATGATGTGTTAGATGTAATGGTTAAAAAGTTAATTCGCTTTTCCTTGATAGATTTTTGGGTTGAAACATAATTAAAGTGTAACGAAACAACTTATATCATGGTAAATTTATAATGATGTGTTAGATGTAATGGTTGAAAAGTTAATTCGCTTTTCCTTGATATACAAGTTTGCACTTAATCATGTAAGATATTTGATATTTCTGACACTTCTATACCAACAAATCATCTGGTTATGAGCTTTCGTTTTAGTGGAATATATGGTTACACTAAGATGAATGTTCCAACAACTTTTTATCCAAGGTAACAACAAAAACACATGACACATGTGAGGTTGTTAACAAAGTTGGTGTATGCAATGAGCACAATGAACACAGTGTAGAATTAGAAGTTGGAACTAATTTCACTATATATTAAACAAGTACAATTGTAAAAAAACATAACACTCTAGCCATTCTTCTGAGAAACCTTCTTATAAAATTGACAAAGTCCTGTACACCATATCTATTTACTTTTCACATACATAGACATTTTCAATAATTTTCAAGTGTTAAACATAAATCATCTTAAAAATTTTGTTGACTACACAATATGACATAACAAGCACTACTAGAAATCTTCATTTTTTACTACAAAAGTTTCCCACAAATTTTCTACAACTAAATTTTTACTACAACTTTCCTACAGTTTTTGCGACAAAAAAGAGAAACAAAAAAAAACCTAAAACTGTTCCGCAATTTTCAGACAAAATCGCCACACAACATGAATTTGTAGGAAATTTGTAGCAGATTGAGCCAGTTTCCTACGGTTTTCCCACAAAATGAAGTTAGTTATTTAATTTTAGTAAATTAAACAATTTTAATAAATAAAATACTTATTTTATCAAAATTTTGTAGCGAATTGAGTTAGGTTGCTACAGTTTTCCGACAAAAAAAATTAATATTTCTTAATTTTAATAAATACTATAATTTAAAAAAATAAAATGTTATATTTATCGAAAATTTGTAGCAAACTGAGTTAGGTTGTTATAGTTTTCCTACAAAACAAAAATTACTGTATTTTTTATTTCTTAATTTTAATTAATACTATAATTTAAAAAATAAAATGTTAATTTTGTCGAAAATTTGTAGCATATTGAGTTAGGTTGCTATAGGTTTCCGACAACAAAATTATTTTATTTTTTAAATTTAATTAAGTGAATAATTTTAAAAAATAAAATGTTAAATTGGTAGGAAATTTGTAGCAAACTGGCTCAATTTGCTACAAATTTCTGACAAAAAAATAATTGTTTTATTTCTTATTTCTTAATTTTACTTAAGTAAATAATTTTTAAAAATAAAATGTTAGATTTGTAGGAAATTTATAGCAAATTGAGCCAGTTTGCTACAATTTTTTCACAAAAAAAGGTTATTATTATATACTAGTTTTACTAAAGTAAATAATGTTAAAAACTACAACACTATAGTACATATCTTTTACGACATGATACAATACGATACAATATACTATACCATGCCACGCCATGCCTATACCATATCATACCATACTACCCATCCATACCATACTACCCATCATACCATACCATATCATATGATATAGTATACTACACTACACTACTTGTAAAATACGATCATATACTACATTATACGATACGATCCTATAATATACTACACTATACTACATATACCATACAATATCATGCCATACCATACAATACAATACCATACCATACTATATCATAACATACCATACCATACCACACATACCCCACCCGAACCAGACCTTAACTCCTTGCAACCCGTTTCTACATCAGACCCACTAACACCTTGTCAAATGCACCTGTTTCTATATGTATGTATGTATGTATGTATGTATGTATGTATGTATGTATGTATGTATGTACGTACGTACGTACGTGTGTGTGTTTTGATATATGCATATCAGCGTATGTATGTGCGTACGTGTATATAACATAATTATTTGTTTTCCAAGCTCGAGCTCGAATTGGGCTTGGCTCATCTATTATTTTTTTATAATTTACATTAGGGTAAATTACTTTTTGAGTCCATGTGTTTTAGGGGTTTTAACCGTTTGAGTTCAAAATCAAAATATTTAACACACTGAGTCCCTATAGTCACTTTTCTTAACCATTCGAGTCTAAATTTCTAACACCATCCACCAAGTCTATTAACTACAAGGGTAATTTAGTCATTTACACACAAAGTACAAGTCTTATATGCACATGAGTACAAGGAACAAGTCTTTAATGCATAAAGTTTTAATTTAATATATAAAATATATATAGTCTTTAATACATCCACCTGTCCACCACCACTGTTAAAACCAACCTGCAACCACCACCCGCCGCCCCTTTCTACAAACCGCCACCGCCTGCAACCGTATATGCCCAGTCCACCGCCAACAACCAACCTGCAATCATTTATGCACAGCCCGCAACCATTTAAAACCAACCAACCTGCAACCAGTTATGTTCTGGTAGATTGAACGAGTTTAATTCTTTTAATGGACTATATTGGTCTTAAAATACTTTGATCTTAAACTAGACAAGAGCATTCCGTAAACCCGAAACATCAGTTCCCTGAATCGATGTAATCATTGTCTGTGGTGGGAGAGATTTCAAGTGTCGCTTGTATACAACACCCCATAACAACATTGTTATTTGGCCAAACACCTTTGAAATCCCTAAAACAGAGGATTCGGGTAGATCGGAGACACAACAACACTTGTTTCAACACAACAATTAACAAAATCATGGTAAAGGACTTGTAACCTCAAACTTCGGTGTATGTGTGAGAGGGGAAACGTATAATGCCGAAGAGTCTGACTACTATGGCTTACTGGATGAGGTACTAGAGCTCCAATATGATTGCAATGGGCCTCACACCGTTGTACTATTTAAATGTACACGGTTTGATAATAAACACGGTGTAATAGTTAACAAAAATAAGTTGGTTGATATCAGACACAAGTGCCAATCTCAAAATTATGACAAGTTTATCTTGGCATCACAAGCGGAACAAGTGTTTTACACACCTTACCCTGCCATCACACGTGAAACAAAAGATCTATGGGCGGTTGTCAAGAAAAAAGCGCGACACATTTATGAAGTCACCGCACCTGAAACCGAAGTCACAAAAAATGGGAACACGGAAGCACATGATTTCTTTCAGACTGATGAACGGTTTGAGTTATCGAATGATGCAACTATGAGTGATCCCTTAGATCAAGATACATTCTATGATGATGATGGCGACAACGACCAGGATGGTGATGATGATGAAATGGTTTTTTCTGATAATTCTTCAGATGATGTTGAAATGGTTTTTTCTGATCACTCTTCAGATGAAGAAGAAGATGAACATGATTTTTAGGAATAGAAGTTGATTGTTGTTGTATACTTATTATTATTTGAGATTTATCATTTGGTATGTACATTGTAAATTATTTCCTATCGCAGGGTTTGTCGATCTTATATTATCTAGCTGGTTTGTGAATCTTATATTATGTATCTGATGACTCTTATTTCATTAAAATGCAGGCTGCATACATTATGAATTGTGGTAAAGATAATGTTGCTCATTGTGGTGGTAGTGGTGGTGGTCGCGGTTGTAACGCCCAGCATCCCTAAACTTTAGACACTTGACAAGATCAGTCCCTGAACTCCTAGTAATGGTCAGTTTTAGTCCCTGTAGTATGTGAGGTTGATACTGTTGGCATGAATCTTCTTGATATTGATGTTTGATACTATGATGCTTGATTCTTTATTCTAGATGCATGATTCTTGACACTTAAACTATGAGACTCGATACTTAATCTAGATACTTGACTCTTGATACTGAATCTAGACACTTGATTCTTGATGCTATGGAAACTAGATTCTCGATGATTCTTGATACTTGATACTTGGACTCTTGACTTTTGATGCTTGAGAAACTATGATGCTTGATTCTTGAAACTTATTTGGTGCTTGACTCCTTATGCTCGTAAAAACTTGATTCTTGGTTAAACGAGAGACTGGAGCCTTGTCACTAACGGAATCTATGAAACTTGGAAACTTTTGGGTTGTAATGTAATCTAGATACTTTACATAAACTATATGCAACGCAACGCCTAACCTAATGCGTAAAACGAATCAAAATCGGGAACGCGGAAAACATGGATTGGTCAGAGTGGCCGTCCGATCGGATGACCGTCCAATCGGATGACCACCCGAATGAGTAACCACCCTATGCATCTTACACAGCCTTAGCTCCCTTCCTCACTATAAATAGGCCTGTCACATCACCATTTTGAGTGATGTGACGGCTCTGTTCGACCAGGCACGCGCACTCTTCATTTTCTTCCTATTCTTGTTGATTTCGGTACGTTTTAGACTAGATTCTTGTACTTTCTTGCTCTACACATCATTCTCTACGTGATTCTCACTTGAAATCACACTTCTCATCGTGAAATCTCTCGGATCTGAGTTCTTAAGGGTGATGTCATGTAGGTTTGTACAAACTGACATGTGACGTCATTCTAAGTAAGACCTAGCTCAGATCTAAGATGATTCATGCGTTTTTATACTAAATCTAAGCTAAATCTATACTTTTCATATAAAACTTGGGTTACTTTTCATCTTTTCATCAACTTTTGCCTTATTTTGGTAGAAACCGGATCTAAACTGGTTATGGACTTGATGCATAGTCCAAAGTCGGCTTGCATCTGAGTCATACCAGAGAAGACGAGCATGAGATGGATCCCGACATAACTCCGTTAAGGACGGGCAACTGATTGGACAGGGGTGATTCCCACCCGATCAGGACAGCCTTATGCTAACGAGTTACTGTCGTCAAAGTACGTGTCGTGCCGTCGCCATTAAGCTAGAAACTTAGAGATTTTACAAAATGATAAACAAGAACATGGGTCGCCCGATCGAACGGCAACCTGATCGGACAGCAATCCGATCGGACAGCCACCCTCTCGGGTGACACTTACCTTCTGTCTTGAAACTTTCAACACTTTGTAAACAAACAAAACTTGGAAGTCTGATCGCATGGCAACCCAATCGGACAGCCGTCCGATCGAGCAGCCATCCGATTGGATAATCAAGATACCTGCACTCGGATCGAGCTGCTATCCGATCAGATTACCATCCGATCGGACAGCCACCCCCTTTCACTTGTGCTTTCCACGCAAGTGGCAACCCAATCGGATGGCCATCCGATCGGGCAGCCATCTGTCTATTCACAACTACGTCATCCGACCGACCGGCACTCCGGTCGGATAGCCATCCGATCGGATAGCCATCCGACCCAGTGACATGGTTTGGCACTTTACTCAATCTCGATTTTGCTGCCCGACTCTTACCATGATGTAATCTAATCATGATAATCCTAAAAGAGCTCCCTTTGATCCAATAGTAGTTGTACTGTTAAGCAATCACTGTGAGTATACTCGATCCCATTTTACTTTAAAATTTTGGGGTGTAACATGTATTCTATGAAATTTAACTCGAATCTTTGAAACTTATACTCTATCCTATGTGAAACTTGTGATTCTTGACTCTTGATTCTTTGTGCTATGTGACGTTTAATCTAGAGTGTGTAGTTTCGCCTTAACAATAGTAGCGCTATAGGAGATGCACCTCTCCCATTATTCTCGAGGGGTATTGTTAGGAGGATTCTAGTTTACCTTGAGTCTTGGGTAAACACTAAAGCATCAGGATACTTAGGCTATCACTGCATGGACTGTGACACTAGCACGGCTGAAACTATTCTATTGTTTACACTACGGATACGAGTTGTTTTAATCTATTATTCTAATATCAAACTTATGTTGCAGGCTGATAGGATGCTTGGAATGCATGGAATTCAGCTAGGAGATGCTTAGAAACGTCGCCTAGTTAATAATAGTCTTTTGAACAATTTATGATTTGGTTTGTAATATGATACTTGTGATGATGATGATAGACATTGGCATGAAATCAATTAATCTTTATTGAAACAATAGCGTTATGGAATTCTCACGAGCAATCTGAACGCTTAGTGCTCGCACCCTGATGTTTCCGCCATCGGTTGGGGTGTGACGGATTGGTATCAGAGCCATAACTATAGGGAATTAGGATGAGAAGGAATACTTGCCCTAGTCTATAGTTATAGGAATCTTGACTCTTATGTGTTGTTTAAGACTTATGTATTCTACCGTATCTGCTTCCTAGCAGCACTTGCTTCTGTTAAACTTACATGCCTTTCCTAAGGCTAACATAACATACACTTGATACTCTAGAAACACTGTTCACCGGTGTTTGTATTTTGCACGAGATTTGCCTTCAAGACAGGAGTGACATCCAAAACTTGATGGAAAATCTCCATATTATTCTAGTAGGTCTTATCTACGGATGCGTACCAACGCTACTAGGATACGATGTTGTCAAGTTAGAGGTGAAACTCAGATCTTGATAACTAGTTCCACTCCTTGATTTTCATGTCTCGTCAAAGTCTCGTAACTTCCGATCAATTGAGCACGTGAAATGACCGAAAGGACGAATATTGTAGGCCTAACATCGATGACGTATTTGTCTAAGTAAGTCAAGACACGCTACCTCAATTTGAATCGAATCACTTTGGTTAGTCGTTGTTCCTCTACCAGGAACAATCCTATGTCTTGTGAGCCTATCTTGCTTTTATGTTATCTCGATTTTATGAATGTGATTTTAAAGTTGATTCTTCAATCATTTGGTATGCTTTTACACGAATCACACGCTATCCGCAATCTAAAACATGAATTCTAATATCAGATCGAACTAAATTTATAAGGCTTTATTCTATGGGGTGATGTGATTGTAAGACACTAGAAGTAACATGGCATGGAGTGCAAGGGGAAAGTGACGTGTCTGAAACATGGTGGATACGCCGCTGGTACTTCCTATATATAAGTGTTTCTGGCATGTTACCAACTTTTGTACCAAGTGCCATGCGAAATTTAGTGTCTGGTGAAGGATTCTAAAGCTATGAAAGGACTATTTGTGTATACTATGAGAAGCTTATGTGAAATCTATCTTGTACTCTAATAAAATCTATGTGTAAACTACGAAGGAGGAACAAAATACGAAATGTAGCCTAGCGCCGAAGATGAGGGGGAAAGTGGCATGTCCGAAGCGTGGTGGATACGCCGCAGGTACTTCCTATATATAAGCATTTCTGGCATGCTATCAAACCTTCGTACCATGCACTAAGAGAAAACTCGTAGTTTTGTAGACTCGGGTTGAGTGATTGAATCTACCTTATTAATCTATGTGGTTGAATCTATCTGTTTGATCTATGTTTGAGAAGTGGTGAAATTAAGAGCGGTGGTTAACGGGGCATGACACCGACGACGAGGTAGACGTGGCATGATTGAAGCATGGTGGATACGCCGCTGGTACTTCCTATATATCAGTGTTTCTGTCATGCTGCCGAACTTTCGTAACATGTGCCATGCGGGGTTTTGTTGGTTGTGTATTGTTAGCACGAGTCTATGCGAATCTACTGAATCTATTGGAATCTATTGAACCTATTGAATCTATGAAAAACTATCGAATCTAATAGAATCTACTTAAGACTATTTTGAATCTATTTGGATTAATCTATGACGAGTGTGGATATCGACAGGTGAACATGACATCGAGTACGAGGTGGAAGTATTGTGTCTGAAGCGTGGTGGATATGCCGTTGGTACTTCCTATATATAAGCGCTTCCGACATACTGCCAAGCTTCGTACAACATGCCATGAGAGGGTAGTAGATTGCAGTGTGTAGTTTATTGGAATCTATTGGTTTAAGTCTATGTGTGTATTGTGATAATGATGAGAGTATTGTTTGGCAATTGCGACACATAACGTGACGCCGAGTACGGGATGGAAGCAATGTGTCTGAAGCATGGTGGATACGCCGCTGGTACTTCCTATATATAAGCGCTTCTGACCTGTTGCCAAACTCCGTACAACGCGCCATGCGAAGGTCATGGGTTTGCGGAATCTATGAGAACCTTTTGAATCTTGAGTCTTAATCTACCGTGTGTGAATCTATGTCAGCATGTGTTAATTTAGACTTATACGATCCTCTTATTGGATCTTTAGGTTGTCGTCTCGAAAGCTATCAAACACTCTTAGGAAATCCAGGGAGAAGTCTCTGAAAAAGATGATGTCATTCATGGCCGACCAGATTGCTCGAGTCATGCCAAAGATCGTCACTGAGCTCCAAGGATCAAACACCCTTCCATCCTCTGCGGACTCCAAGGCTGAGAAGCAAAAGCCTACTAAGTTCAACTATAATCATTTCATTTCTTGCAACCCTAAGTCTTTCACGGGCAGTGATGGAGTGACTGCTTTGCTCGAGTGGTTCGACAGCATCAAGGTTACCTTCATTAACAGCGAGTGCCCAGACCACTTAAAGACTAGGAGTGCAACTGGAATGTTTCAAGGCAGAGCGTTGGTGTGGTGGTCGAATGAGAGAAACATCCGTTCGAATGAAGAAGCCTATGCTCTTCCATGGGCTGAGGTGCGAGAACTAATGATGCTTGAGTTCTGCCCTCCTCATGAGCAGTTAAAGCTTGAAGAAGAGTTCTGGCATCTGAAGCAGGTTGGTGATGATAACCTGGAATACACTACCCATTTTAAACAGCTGAGTCTAATCGTTCCTCACTTGGTTTTGACTCCTAAGCGAATGATAACCAAGTACATCAATGGTCTACCTCCTTCTATGCGTGATTCTATTGAAGCAGCTCAACTGGAAACTATTGAGGAAGTCTATCGTTTGGCAGCAAGTTTGAACAACAACCGTGTGCGTGATAAACAGTTCGCTACTCCTGCTCCCTCCAAGTCTGCAAATCAAGTTACCCAGCAGTCAGGCGGCAGCAAGAACAAGAAAAGGAAAGCTTAGGGTTCCGGATGTAATGCTATTACTCCTGCTGCAAAACCCACTCTTGCTACTGCTGTTGTTAACCCTGCTGCTCCCGAAGTTAAGAAGCAATACAATGGGCCTCATCCCATGTGTGCGACTTGCAACTACCATCATCCCGCTGCATCTGCATGTCGTCTGTGCACCAACTGTAATCGTTATGGTCACACGACCCTGTACTGTCGTCAAGCTAACCCAGCCCCGCAAGCTCAACAAGCCCCAGCTCAAGCAGCTTTACCAGCACCTCCGGCTCCTCTGCAGAACCCAAGGCCAGTCAATGTTGTTCATGGATGCTACAAGTGTGGAGATACTACCCACCTCCGTAACCAGTGTCCTCAGCTGAACCAGGACCAGCAGCCAGCCGCTCGTGGATGAGCGTTCAATCTCAATGCAAATCAGGCTCGTAATGACAATGACGTTGTCAATGGTATGTTCCTTGTTAATAACCTTTATGCCTCGATTCTATTTGATACTAGTGCCGATAAAAGTTTTGTGTCCGTGGAATTTGAGTCTTTGATAAACTGTACACGCTCCAAATTACCTGAGTCGTTCTCTGTTGAGGTCGCTAATGGTAAGTAGATTCTTGTGAATTCTATCGTGCGTGATTGTTCCTTGATTCTTAATGATCACGTCTTCTCAATTGACCTTATACCCATGCGATTGGGCAGCTTTGATGTTATCATCGGCATGGATTGGTTGCGTAGGAACCATGCCGAAATTGTGTGTCGTGAGAAACTTGTTCGTCTTCCTCTTCCCTCTGGTGATATTTTGATCGTCTATGGAGACCGACCATCAAAAGGACTGAGATTGATGTCATGCACACAAGCGAGCAGAAGCTTACGTAAACAGAACCCTGCCTTCTTGGCCCACGTGGTGGAACAAAATGGCAAGGGGAAGAACATAAGCGATGTGCTAGTGGTGTGTGACTTCACTGATATCTTTCCTGAAGATCTTCCCGGTCTTCCTCCTCCTAGATCTGTTGACTTTCGTATTGATCTCGTACCTGGTGCGACTCCTGTCGCCAGGGTTCCCTATCGTCTTGCACCTTCTGAGATGCAGGAATTATCTAGTCAACTGCAGGAATTACTCAATAAGGGTTTTATTCGTCCAAGTACCTCCCCATGGGGTGCTCTTGTTTTATTCGTTAAGAAGAAGGATGGTTCCTTCCGTATGTGTATTGACTATCATGAACTGAATAAGCTTACCGTGAAGAATCGTTATCCGATCCCTCGTATTGATGACCTATTTGACCAACTACAAGGCACGTCGTGTTTTCCAAAGATTGACTTGCGTTCAGGATATCATCAACTACGTGTCCTCGAAGATGATATTCCTAAGACTACGTTTCGTACTCGATATGGGCACTACGAGTTCGTAGTCATGCCTTTTGGCTTGACCAACGCAACTGCAGTGTTCATGGACCTTATGAATCGTGTTTGTAAACCCTATTTGGATCATTTTGTGATAGTCTTTATTGATGATATTCTTATTTATTCTAAGTCTAAAGCTGATCATACTCGCCATCTACGTCTTATGCTTAAACTTCTACGTGGTGAACGTCTGTATGCTAAGTTTTCTAAGTGTGAGTTTTGGATTAATGAAGTTCAATTTCTTGGTCATATTGTTAGTAGTCAGGGTATTCATGTTGACCCTTCTAAGATTGAGGCGGTGAAGAATTGGTGTACGCCTAAATCCGTGTCTGAGATTCGTTCTTTCCTAGGACTGGCGGGTTATTACCGCCGATTCATCGCGGATTTTTCTAAAATCGCTATTCCTGTTACTACGCTAACCCAAAAGGAGAAACCTTTTGTTTGGGGTCCCGAACAAGAGGAATCCTTTCAAGCTCTTAAGAACCTTTTGTGTAATGCTCCTGTGTTAACTCTACCTGATGGCAATGATGATTTTTTGGTATATTGTGATGCCTCAAATCGTGGATTGGGTTGTGTGCTCATGCAGCGAGACAAGGTTATAGCTTATGCATCTCGTCAGCTCAAGATGCATGAGAAGAACTACACTACTCAAAATCTAGAGCTTGGTGCGGTTATTTTTGCGTTAAAGATCTAGCGACACTACCTTTATGGTACTAAGCGTGTGGTCTTCACCGACCATAGGAGCCTTCAGCATATCTTTGACCAAAAAGAGCTGAACATGCGACAGAGACGTTGGGTGGAATTGCTTAACGATTACGACTGCGAAATTCTCTATCATCCTAGCAAGGCGAATGTAGTAGCTGACGCCCTTAGTTGTAAGACCCATTTCAAGGCTATTCGCATCTCTAGTGATCTGCATGCTTGTATTCGTGAAGCTCAGTATTCATCAGCAAATGAAGGAAGTTTAGAAGAAGAAATCCACGGCACTAGGATGGACTAGCTCGAAACTAAATCTGATGGCCTGCAGTATTATCTAAATCGTATCTGGGTGCCAGATCGCAATAATCTTCATGAGCTCATTATGACTGAGGCTCACAAATCCTGTTACTCTATCCATCCAGGTGCCGATAAGATGTATCAGGATCTGCGTACAACTTATTGGTGGCCTGGCATGAAGAGGGACATTGCGGTGTATGTGTCTAAGTGCCTTACTTGCTCGAAGGTAAAGGCTGAACACCAGCGTCCTTCTGGACTCTTAGAACAACCTAAGATCCCTGTCTAGAAATGGGATAGCATTGCCATGGACTTTATTACTAAGCTACCCCATACCTCTAAAGGTCACGACAGTATTTGGGTGATTATTGATCGTTTGACCAAATCCGCTCACTTTCTTCTTATTCGGGAAGATTTCAGAGTGGGGAAACTTGCTCGAGTCTATACTGATGAGATTATATGCCGTCATGGCATACCCCTTGACATAATCTCAGACCGTGATGGTCGTTTTACTTCGCGTCTTTGGCAAACGTTCCAGTCCGCTATGGGTTCGCACTTGAATCTTAGCATGGCCTTTCATCCTCAGACGGATGGGCAGACCGAGCGTACTATTCAAACCCTAGAGGATATGCTCCGTTCTTGTGTCATCGACTTTGGTGGTAACTGGGATGTACATTTACCATTGATTGAGTTCTCGTACAACAACAGCTATCATTCCAGTATTCAGATGGCTCCTTTCGAAGCTTTATATGGGCGAAAGTGCCGATCTCCTCTCAGCTGGCATGAGGTTGGGGAAAACCAGTTCACTGGCCCAGAGATTGTTCAAGAGACAAATGATAAGACTCTTCAAATTCGTGATAACTTGACCAAGGCTAGGAGCAGACAAAAGACCTATGCTGATAATAGGTGGAAGCCTTTGGAATTTGCGGTTGGTGACCGAGTTCTTCTCAAGGTATCTCCCTGGAAGGGAGTAGTTTATTTTGGAAAGAAGGGAAAGCTTGCTCCTTGCTATGTGGGTCCTTTCGTGATACTTGAAAGGATTGGCAAGGTAGCATACAAACTCGACTTGCCACAAGAACTAAACAACGTGCATCCAGTGTTCCACGTATCCAACCTACGTAAATGCCTTGCCAACGAGGGACTGCAGGTTCCTCTCGAAGACTTGCAAATAAATGAAGTTGTTCAGTTTGTGGAGAAACCGGTCGAAGTCATGGATCAAACCGTCAAGCGTCTGAGGCGTAGCAAAATTCCCATTGTTAAGGTTCGATGGGAAGGAAAGCATGGCGCCGAATTCACTTGGGAATTGAAAAGTGATATGAAGGCTATGTACCCGCATCTCTTTGAACGGTTTGAGTTATCAAATGATGAAACTATGAGTGATCCCTTAGATCAAGATACATTCTATGATGATGATGCCGACAACGACCAGGATGGTGATGATGATGAAATGGTTTTTTCGGATAATTCTTCAGATGTTGTTGAAATGGTTTTTTCTGGTCACTCTTCAGTTGAAGAAGAAGATGAACATGATTTTTAGGAATAGAAGTTGATTGTTGTTGTATACTTATTATTATTTGAGATTTATCATTTGGTATGTACATTGTAAATTATTTCCTATCGTAGGGTGTGTCGATCTTATATTATCTAGCTGGTTTGTGAGTCTTATATTATGTATCTGATGACTCTTATTTCATTAAAATGCAGGTTGCAGACATTATGAATTGTGGTAAAGATAATGTTGCTCATTGTGGTGGTAGTGGTGGTGGTCGCGGTTGTAACGCCCAGCGTCCCTAAACTTTAGACACTTGACAAGATCAGTCCCTGAACTCCTAGTAATGGTCAGTTTTAGTCCCTATAGTATGTGAGGTTGATACTGTTGGCATGAATCTTCTTGATATTGATGTTTGATACTATGATGCTTGATTCTTTATTCTAGATGCATGATTCTTGACACTTAAACTATGAGACTCGATACTTAATCTAGATACTTGACTCTTGATACTGAATCTAGACACTTGATTCTTGATGCTATGGAAACTAGATTCTCGATGATTCTTGATACTTGATATTTGGACTCTTGACTCTTGATGCTTGAGAAACTATGATGCTTGATTCTTGAAACTTATTTGGTGCTTGACTCCTTATGCAAGTAAAAACTTGATTCTTGGTTAAACGAGAGACTGGAGCCTTGTCACTGACGGAATCTATGAAACTCGGAAACTTTTGGGTTGTAATGTAATCTAGATACTTTACATAAACTATATGCAATGCAACGCCTAACCTAATGTGTAAAACGAATCAAAATCGGGAACGCGGAAAAGATGGATTGGTCAGAGTGGTCGTCCGATCGGATGACCGTCCGATCGGATGACCACCCGAGTGTCACACCCCGACCACGTATAACATACAAAACGTGGCGGAAAACGTCGGGGAGTGTTGTAACAGAATTAATTGTTTCATAACCTTGGCATACAAAGTTGTATTTTATTTATCAATCATAAGAGTTACATTGTTTTAAACAGGAATCAAAGAGTTCATAACATAATTAAACTAGTCTATCTTCATTTTAAGTCTCTAAGGCACAGGTCCGCCCTAGTGTCACGATCATCATCATACGCAAAAGCTCCTGAACACACATGTGAAAATAGGTACGTCAGCATAAAAATGCCTGTGAGATACATAGGTTTTGTGAAAATAGGATTCATGACTTAAGTTTAAGAAAAAGTTGTTGTTTAACAAAAGTTCGTCATGAACCTTGTAAATTGATTTGTTTTGTAAATCGTTTGAAAAACAATAAGTTCAGATGATACGTATAATAAGAGAATAATGTATGGTTAAATGTATAACCAAGTAAAATGAGTTGTATAAAGTAAATTGTTTGTAAACCAAAGTCTTGTAAGAAAATCGTGTTACTTGTGTAATATGTATAAGTCCAAATTGAATGATTTAAATAACGCTATGATATGTAATATAATACAAACACTTATATATAGGAAGCACCAGCAGCGTATCCACCATGCTTGTATCATAATACTCACATCTCGTTACTTAAGTCGCTTAAACAAACCAACAATGTATAAAGTCTATGTTTAAGCCAATTGTCAAAAGTCCTTGTATAAATCATATCAAATGTTAATAGTCCAAAAGTAGTCAAGTAATGTGTAACAAATGTTATGTATTGTAAGTAAAGTATTGTCACATGATCCAAATGTAGAAATGTACAAAACAAAGTATTTTGAATATATCAAAAAGTTATGTTTTGCAAAGTAATGCATGTTACATTGATACAAACATTTATGTGGTAAGTTAACACATACATTCAAGCCTTGAGACAGTCGGATAACCCTTTCAGTAAAGGTTATCAAAAGTAATGTTTTCGGATTCAGTCATTCCTTACATCCAAACAAACCCGGGATGTCAGGAATGGGATTTGTCAAGTCCTATGGTACCAGTACTTACTACCGAGCGGCGTAGCTAATGTTAATGAACGTATAATAGTCTCGTTTGTGCAAACCAAATGTCATAGCAAAAGTGAACATGTTATATGAAAAAAATGTACTAAGTATGCTAAGTTAACATACAAAGCAGAAAAGTCATGTAAATCATTGTGCTAGCATGCTATCAGTTAACATACATAGCAGGAATGTAATGTAGAACAATGTACTAAGTATGCACACAATGGGCATACATAGCATGAAATGTAATGTAAAACGATGTACTAAGTACGCACACAATGGGCATACATAGTATGAAATGTAATTAAATCATGTACTATAATGTACTAACAAACATAGCAGGTATATGATGTGAAAACAGGAAAGCATGAAAGTAACAAGTAGGCACATGTGTTCCACCCCAAAAAAGTTTGAAAACAGTAAAAGAGGGGTCTATGTACTCACTTGAGATTGCTCAGAAGTCCTAAGATAACCACCAAGCAATGCTAGAGATCTCGGAAATCAAACGGCACCTAATATAAGTAACTATGTTAATAAACCGGACCTAAATCAGAGGATTTAGATAGTATGAGGGTTCGTAAACCAAACGAGTATAGAGACTCGTGTAATATGGTTTAACAAAGCCTACATACTAAATGAAACCTAACCTAAGCGCTTATGACCCATCACGACCCGTTTAGGTAGCTTATGCTACTTTAACGCGTCGTTCACGTAAAACGCGTTCGGACTGCCTAACTAATCCTATGACAAGTAAAATATGCCTTAACATGTTTAATATTGTTTTCAAATCAGTTTAGATGTCAAAAGTTACGTCACATATGTTTAAAATGAATTTTGGTATTAAAGGGGTATTTTGGTAATTTACCTAAGGCATATAAACTACCTATCATACAACTACTTAAACGTCGTGACCATAAGGTATAACCTCGGAAGGTTATTCCCTATATACTATGGTCACCTAATGTATTTGGTCGGATCCTAATGATCAACCAAATGGGTCGGGTTCGAAGGTATAAGCGATTTATTAGATCGCTTACCCTTACGACCCTAGACAACGTGGTAATCAGTAGGCATAGTCACAAGGGACTATAACCATCGTGATTACAATCACGTTGCGAAGTTCAAACGAACTTCGCATTGACAATAAACTGGTCAACGCAGAAAGTCAAACAAAGTTTGACTTTCGGACTCGAAAAGCAATAAAAGAACGAAGGAATACTTACGAAGGGTCCCCGAATGCTAATCTAGATCAAAATAGCTCAGGTATGAAACAAAGGTTTCAACTTAGAGCACATTAGATCAGATTCTAGTGAGTTTGAAACAAATGGGGGTGGGGTATTTATAGTTTTTCCCGAACCGTTAAGATCGTTTCTTGGAAAACGTGATCGAATCTCGTGCGTACACTTGTTGGAAAGTTGTGGTAACTAAAAATGGCCCCTAATGAGCTGAAAGGGCAAGTGTGGGTTTGTGGTTGTGAGTTAAACAGTTGTGATCTGCTGACTAATCGATCTTATCTGATCTGGGACCCTGACGCGGGCCACGTAAAATTACACATAGATCTTACGCGGGCCGTCTGGCCTGCACAGATCAGAAACATGTTTCAGAATTTACAGTTTTGGTCCCTGCACGTGTTTAAGGCCATTTCCGACACTTCTAAGGCCCGTAAAGCCAAATTTAAGGCCCTAAAATGATGCCTAATCATTGTGGACATGAAACATGCTCAAAAATATGCCGGATGTTGGTTCGTTTGGTCGTACGAACGCGATGTTCGCTTAATTACGACGGAATGCGCACAAGCGCGAAAAACGATCCAAATGACGCGACGAATGGATTTTTCTCAAGCCAAATACTAAAATAAAATATTTTAGTGCTTACATAAATTTTTGGATGTCCGGATGTATTCAGAACGTAATTTATGCGCAAAAGTGCAAACTTGTGCACTTTTTGACACTTTTAGTCCCTGAATGACCCAAAAGTTTATTTTAGCACACTGAACCCCTCAAAGCCTATTTCTAAGCTATGTAAAGGATATTTATGGTATGTTTAACTTATGGTCATCTTCCGGAATGTCTGTTACAGTTCAAATTGGCATAATTTCGCAGTTTGTCAAATTTAGTCCCTGTAAGCGAATTAAGTTGTTTTTGCCATACCAAAGCCTTCAAAACTTATTTCTAAGTTATGTAAAGGTTATTTAAGGTATGTTAAGTATATGTTGATGTTCCGGAGTATTTTTCGCATTAAACTGGTTACGTTTACGCACCAGTTTGCGTATAACTCTCCAGAAAACGATATAGAGTTTGAAATTGAGCAAAAGTCAAAATATGAAAAATGTAAAACACAACCAAACAAACCTTGGGATCAAATAACATTGTTTTATTGATAATTGAACTGTTCATAGAGATTACAAGCACAGATGTTACAGTCTCCCCTACTTGTGGAAATTTCGTCCCGAAATTTATTTAGAGGAAACTCGTGGAAAAAGATGTGGATATTTCGCCTTCATTTGATCTTCGCATTCCCAAGTAAACTCGGGTCCACGTTTAGCTTCCCAACAAACTTTGACCAAAGGAATGCTCTTGCGTTTGAGCCACTTGACTTCACGTTCCATGATTTCCACTGGCTTCTCAACAAATTTCAGTGTTTTGTCAACACGAATTTCGTCAAGCGGTATGTGGAGGTTCTCATCAGCTAAACACCTTTTGAGATTGGACACGTGAAAAGTTAGATGAACATTTCCAAGTTCAGGAGGTAACTCAAGTCTGTAGGCTACCTTACTGATTCTTTCGACGATCTTGAATGGTCCAACATATCTAGGTGCAAGTTTTCCTTTCTTTCCAAATCTAATCACACCTTTCCAAGGTGAGACCTTAAGTAATACTCGATCACCGACTTGAAATTCCAAGGGCTTGCGTTTTGGGTCCGCGTAACTCTTTTGACGGCTTCTAGCTGTCTGAAGGTTATCAAGAACTTTCTTGACCTTATCAGTTGTCTCTAAAATGAGGGCAGGTCCAGTAAGTAGAGCCTCGCCGATCTCATTCCACCAGACTGGTGAACGATATTTTCAACCATAGAGAGCCTCGAAAGGAGCCATTTTGATGCTGGTGTGATAACTATTGTTGTAGGAGAATTCAATTAACGGAAGATGTGAATCCCAACTACCACCAAAATTGATCACACAAGCTCTAAGCATATCCTCCAGAGTCTGGATTGTTCTCTCAGATTGACCATCCGTTTGCGGATGATAAGCCGTGCTCAGATTAAGTTGGGTCCCCATAGCAGATTGCATGGTTCTCCAAAAATGAGAAGTGAAACGAGCATCTCTGTCAGAAATGATGTTCAAAGGAACACCATGTCGAGCTACAATTTCATCCACATAGATTTTAGCAAGTCTGTCAGCAGGAAAATCCTCACGGATTGGCAAGAAATGCGCTGACTTAGTAAGACGATCAACAACTACCCAGATGGCATCATGACCTTTCTTTGTGCGTGGAAGTTTGGTAATAAGATCCATAGTAATGTTTTCCCATTTCCAAAATGGGATCTCTGGTTGCACCAATAAGCCAGAAGGACGTTGATGTTCAGCCTTAACCTTAAGACAAGTAAGGCATTTTGATACGTATAAGGCAATGTCTTTCTTCATACCAGGCCACCAATAGTGAATACGAAGATCCTTATACATTTTATCCGAGCCAGGATGAACAGAATAACGCGACTTATGGGCTTCATCCATAAGCAAGGTGCGAAGGTTATCTTGGCTTGGGACCCACAAACGGTCCATGAAGTAATACGATCCATTGTCCTTCAGTTCCAGATCAGGTGTTATGTGATAGGGAAATTCCTTATCCATTAAACCTTGTGAAACACAAGATTGTTGAGCCTGAGAAATGCGTGCTTGGATATCGGATCGAGCTTGAATAACATATTGAACACGTACGCAATGAAGCTTAGTACGTTCCTTACGACTCAATGCATCAGCTACGACGTTCGCCTTACCAGGATGGTAGCGAATTTCGCAGTCATAGTCGTTTAAAAGCTCAACCCAACGTCGTTGCCTCATGTTGAGTTCTTTCTGATTGAAGATATGCTGAAGACTTTTGTGGTCTGTGAAAACCACACATTTTGTACCGTACAAATAGTGTCTCCAGATCTTTAGAGCGAAAACAACTGCACCCAACTCAAGATCATGAGTGGTGTAGTTCTTCTGATGTATCTTCAACTGCCTCGATGCATATGCTATGACTTTGTTCCTTTGCATCAGAACACAGCCAAGACCCAATTCAGATGCATCACAATAAACGACGAAATCATCATTGCCCTCAGGCAAAGTCAGGACAGGTGCGTCACAAAGCTTCTGCTTCAAGTTTTGAAAAGCTTCTTCTTGTTTGAATCCCCAATCAAAGGGCTTGTTCTTCTGAGTTAGAGCAGTTAGAGGAACTGCATTCTACGAGAAGTTTTCTATGAAGCGGCGATAATAACCCTCTAGACCAAGAAAAGAACAAACCTCAGTAGGAGTAGTAGGCGTATCCCAATCCTTAATCGCACTGATCTTGGAGGGATCTACATGAATACCTTGTTTGTTGATGATATGTCCTAAGAATTGAACTTCTTTAAGCCAAAATTCGCACTTGGAGAATTTGGCAAAAAGTTGCTCTTTCTTTAGGAGTTCCAAAGTAAGACGAAGATGTTGCTCGTGATCAGCTCGCGTCTTAGAGTAAATCAAAATGTCATCTATAAAAACAATGACGAACTGATCCAAATAAGGCTTGCAGACCCTATTCATTAAGTCCATGAAAACAGCAGGAGCATTAGTCAAACCGAATGGCATGACTATGAACTCATAATGCCCATATCGAGTGCGGAATGCTGTCTTGAGAATGTCTTCTTCATGCACCCGAAGTTGATGATATCCAGATCGCAGATCGATCTTCGAAAAATAAGAAGCGCCTTGTAACTGATCAAAGAGATCATCAATGCGAGGTAGGGGATATCGATTCTTGATGGTAAGCTTGTTAAGCTCACGATAATCGATACACATCCTAAAAGATCCATCCTTTTTCTTGACAAAAAGAACGGGAGCACCCCAAGGTGAAAAGCTAGGACGTATAAAACCTTTGTCAGAGAGCTCATGGAGCTGCTTAGACAACTCTTGCATCTCAGACGGTGCAAGACGATATGGAGCCCTGGCAATGGGGTTTGCACCAGGTACGACATCAATACGGAACTCGACTTGACGTGCTGGAGGTAGACCAGGTAACTCTTCAGGGAAAACTTCGGAATAATCCCGAACGACAGGAATATCTGAAATAGACTTACCCTTGCCTTTATCTGCTGTAACATGTGCTAGGAAGGCCACATAGTTCTTTCGGAGATACTTCCGAGCTTTAAAACAAGACATGAGTTTGAGACCACCGGCAGGCTTCTCACCACGAACCTGTAGGATCTCACCTATCGAAAGCGGCACACGAACAATCTTCTCAGAACAAACTATCTCTGCGCGATGCTTAGATAACCAATCCATAGCCACTATAACGTCGAAGCTTCCAAGTTGCATTGGCGTGAGGTCAATAGGAAAAAAGTGGTCGTTAAGGTTTAACTGGCAGTTGCGAAGAACAGAATCAAGAACAATGGGTTCACCACTAGCAACTTCTACTGTCAAAGGTTTACCTAGTTTCGTTCTAGACACGTGAAGCATTGGCTCAAAAGACAATGACACAAAACTCTTATCGGCACCCGAATCAAAGAGAACAGATGCAGGCTGATTATTAATAAAGAACGTACCGTTCACCACTTCATTGTCTGCTTGTGCCTCTTGAGTATTCATATTGAAGACTCGACCTCGAGCCGGAGCTTGATTCTGATTTGGATTCTGGTTCTGGTTGGCTAGTCTTGGGCACCGGTTCCTGTAGTGGGTCAGATCCCCACAATTGTAGCACGAACTAGGAGGAAAATGAGGTCGTGCAGCTTGACCTTGTTGCTGAGCAAGAGGCTGAGCAACTTGTTGGGCTTGGTTCTGAACTGCCTGGTTCTGGTTAACAGGAATGCGACAAGTAGCGGCAAGATGACCAGATCTTCCGCAGTTGGTGCACTGACGACACTGGAGGTGTGGTGGATGATGGCCGTTACACCTGTTGCACAAAGGTGCATTGCCAAGATAAGGCTTCTTGGCTAGTGGCTGCGCAGGCTGATTTGGTGCAGCTTGGACCTGTGCAGTAACGGCATAGTTTTGGGAAGCCTTTCGCTTCCTAGACCCTCCAGAATTCTTTCCCTTCTTGTTTTGACCTTTCTTGCTATCTTCCTTATCATACGCCTGCTTCTTACCCCTGTCACCCTTTTTGTGCAGCTTCCCCTTTCGAACCTGCGACTCAGTCAATGTCGCTGCTAACTCGATCGCCTGACGGAGTGTGGCAGGGTTACTACCAGTAATGATGTCTTGCACTGAGTCAGGTAGGCCGTCGATGTATCTTTCGATAGCCTTGTCGAGTGGGGTAACCATAGTTGGGCAAAGCAGACTCAACTCCTCAAACCTATCAGTATAAGCCCTGTGCTCGCCACTGTCTTGTTTCAAGTCCTCAAACTCTTTCTCCAACGCTCGCTGTTCATGACGAGGACAGAATTCCCTCATCATAAGGGCCCTAAGTTCAGCCCATGTCTGTGCTAGAGCAACTTCTGCACCTCGGTCTCTCATAACCCCATTCCACCATGTGAGAGCCCTCTTCTGAAACACACTCGAAGAAAACTCAACCTTGCGATTGTCAGGACACTGCACGTGGCGAAAAGTATTCTCAATGCTCTCGAACCATTGAAGAAGCCCAGTCGCTCCTTCAGAACCACTAAACTTGAGTGGTTTAGCCGAGTTAAAATCCTTGTATTTGCGTGGAGCATTGTTGTTGTTGTTGTTGTTGGCTTGGTGCCATTGAGCAAAGAGATTTGGGAATTGAGCAGCCATCTGCTGCGCAATAATTTCTGCCAGTTCGGCAGTCGCTATCTGGTTTTCGCGTCGAGGAGGCATTCTAAAAGAGGAACACATGAAAGGAAACGAGTGAGATGATTGGATGAAAAGAATGAGATGAAACAAAATTAACAAAAGAAAAGATGGTGGTCATTTGTCTGCATTACCAAGCAAACAAACGACACACAGTGACTAATCAAAGTAAATGGATCAAAAATAATGTATCGCGAAGACATGCTCGCCTATAAGTGAACACTCATCCCAAGAATTCCCAGGTAAGCACAACTGGTCTCGCGTCTGATGAGATATATACGAAGTGCTTGCCTAGACAGAAAACCCAAAATACAGGCATTCACTCTTCCAGTTTGCACGTGTTCACATTATTTAAAACCCAAAACCTTGACGAGATTTTGAAAATTTGAAGGCACAAGGCCAAAAAACCAAACTGGAAGGGTTCAAAACCATATAACAGAGGGTTCAAAACCTTACAATAGAGGGTTCAAAACCTTGTAATGAATCATCCAAAAACAGATGATTGTTTTTTTTTTTAAAATCGTTTCGAAAAATTTGGTTTCTTGTTTTGATAATCACCAAAGGATAGGTGATGTACATGTTTTAAGATCTAAACACAAGATAACTTGTGTTAGGGTCCTAGAAAGGTTATAGTCTAGGTCAAATAA
The DNA here is from genome assembly GCA_030545235.1 of Helianthus tuberosus. Classification (NCBI taxonomy): domain Eukaryota; kingdom Viridiplantae; phylum Streptophyta; class Magnoliopsida; order Asterales; family Asteraceae; genus Helianthus; species Helianthus tuberosus. Next base: position 49,169,873 of record CM060431.1, on the reverse strand, counting down.
TTACTAATAACCTAATTCCCTATAACCATTGGCTCTGATACCAACTCTTCTGTCACACCCCGACCACGTATAACATACAAAACGTGGCGGAAAACGTCGGGGAGTGTTGTAACAGAATTAATTGTTTCATAACCTTGGCATACAAAGTTGTATTTTATTTATCAATCATAAGAGTTACATTGTTTTAAACGGGAATCAAAGAGTTCATAACATAATTAAACTAGTCTATCTTCATTTTAAGTCTCTAAGGTACAGGTCCGCCCTAGTGTCACGATCATCATCCTACGCAAAAGCTCCTGAAAACACATGTGAAAATAGGTACGTCAGCATAAAAATGCCTGTGAGATACATAGGTTTTGTGAAAATAGGATTCATGACTTAAGTTTAAGAAAAAGTTGTTGTTTAACAAAAGTTCGTCATGAACCTTGTAAATTGATTTGTTTTGTAAATCGTTTGAAAAACAATAAGTTCAGATGATATGTATAATAAGATAATAATGTATGGTTAAATGTATAACCAAGTAAAATGAGTTGTATAAAGTAAATTGTTTGTAAACCAAAGTCTTGTAAGAAAATCGTGTTACTTGTGTAATATGTATAAGTCCAAATTGAATGATTTAAATAACGCTATGATATGTAATATAATACAAACACTTATATATAGGAAGTACCAGCGGCGTATCCACCATGCTTGTATCATAATACTCACATCTCGTTACTTAAGTCACTTAAACAAACCAACAATGTATAAAGTCTATGTTTAAGCCAATTGTCAAAGGTCCTTGTATAAATCATATCAAATGTTAATAGTCCAAAAGTAGTCAAGTAATGTGTAACAAATGTTATGTATTGTAAGTAAAGTATTGTCACATGATCCAAATGTAGAAATGTACAAAACAAAGTATTTTGAATATATCAAAAAGTTATGTTTTGCAAAGTAATGCATGTTACATTGATACAAACATTTATGTGGTAAGTTAACGCATACATTCAAGCCTTGAGACAGTCGGATAACCCTTTCAGTCAAGGTTATCAAAAGTAATGTTTTCGGATTCAGTCATTCCTTACATCCAAACAAACCCGGGATGTCAGGAATGGGATTTGTCAAGTCCTATGGTACCAGTACTTACTACCGAGCGGCGTAGCTAATGTTAATGAACGTATAATAGTCTCGTTTGTGCAAACCAAATGTCATAGCAAAAGTGAACATGTTATATGAAAACAATGTACTAAGTATGCTAAGTTAACATACAAAGCAGAAAAGTCATGTAAATCAATGTGCTAGCATGCTATCAGTTAACATACATAGCAGGAATGTAATGTAGAACAATGTACTAAGTATGCACACAATGGGCATACATAGCATGAAATGTAATGTAAAACGATGTACTAAGTACGCACACAATGGGCATACATAGCATGAAATGTAATTAAATCATGTACTATAATGTACTAACAAACATAGCAGGTATATGATGTGAAAACAGGAAAGCATGAATGTAACAAGTAGGCACATGTGTTCCACCCCAAAACAGTTTGAAAACAGTAAAAGAGGGGTCTATGTACTCACTTGAGATTGCTCAGAAGTCCTAAGATAACCACCAAGCAATGCTAGAGATCTCGGAAATCAAACGGCACCTAATATAGGTAACTATGTTAATAAACCGGACCTAAATCGGAGGATTTAGATAGTATGAGGGTTCGTAAACCAAATGAGTATGGAGACTCGTGTAATATGGTTTAACAAAGCCTACATACTAAATGAAACCTAACCTAGGCGCTTACGACCCATCACGGCCCGTTTAGGTAGCTTATGCTACTTTAACGCGTCGTTCGCGTAAAACGCGTTCGGACCGCCTAACTAATCCTATGACAAGTAAAATATGCCTTAACATGTTTAATATTGTTGTCAAATCAGTTTAGATGTCAAAAGTTACGTCACGTATGTTTAAAATGAATTTTGGTATTAAAGGGGTATTTTGGTAATTTACCTAAGGCATATAAACTACCTATCATACAACTACTTAAACGTCGTGACCATAAGGTATAACCTCGGAAGGTTATTCCCTATATACTATGGTCACCTAATGTATTTGGTCGGATCCTAATGATCGACCAAATGGGTCGGGTTCGAAGGTATAAGCGATTTATTAGATAGCTTACCCTTACGACCCTAGACAACGTGGTAATCAGTAGGCATAGTCACAAGGGACTATAACCATCATGATTACAATCATGTTGCGAAGTTCAAACGAACTTCGCATTGACCATAACCTGGTCAACGCAGAAAGTCAAACAAAGTTTGACTTTCGGACTCGAAAAGCAATAAAAGAACGAAGGAATACTCACGAAGGGTCCCCGAATGCTAATCTAGATCAAAATAGCTCAGGTATGAAACAAAGGTTTCAACTTAGAGCACATTAGATCAGATTCTAGTGAGTTTGAAACAAATGGGGGTGGGGTATTTATAGTTTTTCCCGAACCGTTAAGATCGTTTCTTGGAAAACGTGATCGAATCTCGTGCGTACACTTGTTGGAAAGTTGTGGTAACTAAAAATGGCCCCTAATGAGCTGAAAGGGCAAGTGTGGGTTTGTGGTTGTGAGTTAAACAGCTGTGATCTGCTGACTAATCGATCTTATCTGATCTGGGACCCTGACGCGGGCCGCGTAAAGTTACACATAGATCTTACGCGGGCCGCCTGGCCTGCACAGATCAGAAACATGTTTCAGAATTTACAGTTTTGGTCCCTGCACGTGTTTAAGGCCATTTCCGACACTTCTAAGGCCCTTAAAGCCAACTTTAAGGCCCTAAAATGATGCCTATTCATTGTGGACATGAAACATGCTCAAAAATATGCCGGATGTTGGTTCGTTTGGTCGTACGAACGCGATGTTCGCTTAATTATGACGGAATGCGCACAAGCGCGAAAAACGATCCAAATGACGCGATGAATGGATTTTTCTCAAGCCAAATACTAAAATAAAATATTTTAGTGCTTACATAAATTTTTGGATGTCCGGATGTATTCAGAACGTAAGTTATGCGCAAAAGTGCAAACTTGTGCACTTTTTGACACTTTTAGTCCCTGAATGACCCAAAAGTTTATTTTAGCACACCGAACCCCTCAAAGCCTATTTCTAAGCTATGTAAAGGATATTTATGGTATGTTTAACTTATGGTCATGTTCCGGAATGTATTCACCTTTAACTATTGTTTTTATTGATATACAATCAATTACAGACCTGACAACACTTCGGCAGCACTTCGTGGCTCAGCGGAAGACAATCACCTAGAACTATGTATGTGGTTTCGCTCTTACATCTATATATGGGCCAACATATTTCGCTCATACGAACATGTACGTATGAGCGGAACCTCTTTATGACACATAAGCGATACTATATGATGACACATGAGCGAAACCTAGGCTAATGACACATAAGCGAAATCACATGCTAAGACCACTACGGGCGAAAACAGAATGATACATGCATGAACGAAATCATCATCTAAGACATAAATTCTTTTGTCTTTTATGTAGTGATGTCATGATGACTTCACCATTATGATGTCATCATTAAAGATGATGACATCATCCTCTTTCAGATCAGCAACGAGACTGAGACTCGACATAAGACGAAGACAACAGATGTATGCACCAACAGACTCCCCCTCAGATGTTGATGGAGTCTTCAGTGTCGAGTCTTTACAATCTTCAGTCTTTATCAGTCTGTACTCTCTTTAAAATTCTCCATTGAAAGCAACCTCCATCAATCTCTTACTCTTTCTCGTAATCTTCAGGATCTGAAACTGTCTCTACAATCTTCAGACTCCCTCTTGATGTCTTCAGACTCCCCCTTTTTGCTAAGCTGGGATCGCAGTCTGGAATTTACTTTCAACAGGTTCTTATATCATAACCTGACACTCATCTAGCTCAGGTTTCGGAACCTGGCTAACCTGCACAACTCTACCCAAAAACAAGTTTCACAAAGATTAAATCTTTAAAATTAGAAACTATTTGCAGTCTTCAAAATGATTTGATCTCTGTAAACACTTGTAAAAATTTCTTCATATACTCTCTCCCAAACCTGTTCATCAAGTTTAGCACTTGGAATTTTGAATGTCAGCTCTCCAAAATCAGTTGTCGAAAATCTTTTTGGATTTTTACAAAATTTATGCTAAAACTCAATAAAATCTTTTTGGATTTTCTGAAAGAAAGTAACTGACACCATTTGTAGAATCAAGAAAATGCAGAAATGAAATATTTACAGACAATATTTTTGTGAGTTCGTGCAAGATGATCATATCAGTTTATGAGACCAATCACCAACACCGTTAAGCTTTATTTCATTTTAAGTTCTAAACAATTTACCTAGATTGTCAGTATATTGGTCCACTTAAATTCTCACACAAAGTTCAACTGATCCGAGATATGATATTAATGTTTTAAGCACTTAAACTCAATCACGTGTCCCACCTCAGAATATACTCCCGTATCCAGATCCCAATATTCAGTCTTACAGGTAATTATGACACAAATGATATCTGTAGGGGTTAATAAATTATGAAGAATATGAGAGCTCAGGTCAGAACTACCGTTCAGCAGAGAGATCATGACTCAACTTTTGGGTGTGTCCCCTTTAGAGGATCTTTTTTACAACAGCATTGCTAAGCAATTTTATTGTATTATCATTTATGCTGAGGGTGATGCTATGTTTCAAGCATTGCAGAAAGTATTATTCGAGGACTAGGTCAGAACTTCCATTCAGCAGAAGTCCAAGAATAATACCCCAGATATCACTGAGTATAAAGACCTAGTATATCAGAAAAAGGAATCTTTCAAACGAGATTTCGGGGGTTACCCATATATCCGAGAGATGTTTCCCCACGATATAAGCAAGTTTGAAATTTAGGTTTATATCTCGTCACAATCTACTAAATGTGCAAAAACCTACTGGCACATCATCAGTGAGACCGTTTATCACATTTTGACTTTACATTTCTTTAGCGTGCTGTGAAAGTCCACTGATGTACTATCATTTCCTCTTTTATGCAACAAAACTCATTTTTCATTTTATCTTGTTTTTGGCTTTTTCAGATTTTCAAATGTTTTTGGATTTTCTAAAATTTCTTACTCCCCCTAAAATGCAAACACATTTTAGGAAATTTGAAAACAAACTGTACAACAACGTGACAACTGATATCAAATCACTTCAATTCGCCATCCACTTGGCATAAACAATCAGAACTCCCCCTCACAACAAACTATTTTCCCATTGATTTCAAAACACTTAAGTTTGTTTTAATCAAATAGTTTTTCCGGAAAATAAGTTGTGTTGATTTTGTAAAACCATTTGTAGGTTTGGGGTTTGGTTCATCACTTTGTTGTTCAACCACTTGTAGAAAATCAGATACAACTTAATGTCTCTGATTTACCACTTGTAAGAATAATCCAATCAAGCATTTTCAACCAATCATCATCTGATGGTTGAATTCTCAAGGTGCCGATTCCTACTCCACGCTTATAAACCTGGGAGTTCCGGCAATTTCTGCGAAAACTTTTTCAAACACAGATTAAGAAGGATGCCGATTCATGATCCACAATTACCAACTTGGGATCTCCGGCAAGTCAGGTTTTTATTTTTTGAAAAATATGTCCACCCAAGCCTAACCTTCCTTGGGTGAAACAACCTCTTCTTCTTTGTCTTTTCTTTCAACAAACTTGTGAACACGTCTTTTAGAAGCATAAAATTCTTTGACACTTTTAGCCTTACCATTGACCATTTTTCCAAAAATATGTTTCACAGTTCCGTTGAAAGCCTTATCAACATCAAATTTCTTCTTATCAGAATGAAATTGGTTTGAAATTTCAACATTTCCAACTTTTTCTTAAAATTTTCAGCCCGCAAAGGTGGAAAATTCACATCATCCACATTCGGAACTGTTTTCTCAACCTTTTCTTTAACAACTTTTGGCTCCTCTGATTTTGTGGAATCAGATTCATCACCAGAACTGTTTCCTGAACCCTTAACAACCCATTTTTGATTTTTCAGATTTTCTTTTAACCACATTCTTTGAACATTCACCAATTTCAAAGGTTGAATTTTCAAAGCCTGTAAACTTTCTGGTTGTAAGTTCAGTTTTCTCGACCACTTTCTCTTTCAGTTTACCAGAGACTTCCTGTTTTGGTTTGAATGTCTTCGGACAGTCCCTAGCAACATGACCAACAGTTTTACACTGAAAACAAGTTCTCTTTTCAATCTTCTTTGGAACAGCATTCTTCTTCAGTTCTTCTTGCTTCTTGGCAAGGAATTCCTGATTTGTCTGCATTCAGAATGCTTGTTCTTTCTCAACCTCTGTCGTTTTCCCTGAAACAAACACAGTTTTTGATTTAGAAAATTTTTTTCATTTTTATAATTTTTCGGTTGAATAAAACCTGATCCTTTCTTTTTTTAATTACGATTATGATTTGGTTTCTTTTGGAAACTATAACCACAATTGTAACCCGTTTTCTTGTTAAATCTTTGTTGATCTCTTGAAGTGTATTGTTTAGGTTTTCCAATAAAATTTAAATCTTTTATTTCAGAAATATTAATTTCTGTAATTTTGAAAACCTTTTGAATCATTTCAAATCTTACACTTCTTATTGGAAAAATTTCATCAGAATATAATTTGTCAGAATCTTTCAAAGTATAAGTATTGACCTTTAACTGTTGTTTTTATTGATATACAATCAATTACAGACCTGACAACACTTCGGCAGCACTTCGTGGCTCACCGGAAGACAATCACCTAGAACTATGTATGTGGTTTCGCTCTTACATCTATATATAGGCCAACATATTTCGCTCATACGGACATGTACGTATGAGCGGAACCTCTTCATGACACATAAGCGATACTATATGATGACACATGAGCGAAACCTAGGCTAATGACACATAAGCGAAATCACATGCTAAGACCACTACGGGTGAAAACAGAATGATACATGCATGAACAAAATCATCATCTAAGACATAAATGCTTTTGTCTTTTATGTAGTGATGTCATGATGACTTCACCATTATGATGTCATCATTAAAGATGATGACATCATCCTCTTTCAGATCAGCAACGAGACTGAGACTCGACATAAGACGAAGACAACAGATGTATGCACCAACAGAACGAGTAACCACCCTATTCATCTTACACCGCCTTAGCTCCCTTCCTCACTATAAATAGGCATGTCACATCACCATTTTGAGTGATGTGATGGCTCTGTTCGACCAGGCACGCGCACTCTTCATTTTCTTCCTATTCTTGTTGATTTCTATCACGGCCCCCGACCCGGTTTGACCCGTTTCAGGAGCCGCGGGACAGAAATCCCGTGGTATTTATTTAACAGCGGAAGTTTTCTTCGGGATCTTTTTAAACTTGAAATATTTCCCGATTGTTTTATTTCACAACTCGGGATAAAACCCGGTAATTTACAATCATAAAATTTCACGGATAAATCTTTTTATTTTACAAAACATGTTTCTTTATTTTTATACTGAGCCATTTCCTTAAGCTTGTAGTGCTTCTCGGCATTTTTTCCTTGATCACAACAGATCACCTGAAACATGTTTGAAAAAGGTTTTGTCAGCGGGGAATACTGAGTGAATCATTCTTTTTACTAAAATGACTCATTTGTTATAATTTACAGTATTAAGAGCGATTACAATGTTTCTGATATCAAACCAACTACCCACAGTATTTGTCACTCGACCGGATCTGTGACTATGGTCATATCCCCCATTGGCTGCCCCAATGGTGACGATTATCAAGTAATGTATACAAAACCCCACATACCGGCTGTAACTTGGTGATTACAAAGACTTAATCCCCGTAATTATAACTTTGAAAATAAACATGCTTTTGAAAGTAAGTTGATAAAAAGAGAATGACTCACATTGCAGATTTAATTTGAGCAGAGCCTAGCCTACTGATTAGCCTTTTAACCTAAATTTAATAACATGCACACAACCTAGTTAGTAACTTAATACAGCATTTACGATAACTCACGAGATTAAAACCTTCACAACGAATGACAAAGTGCGATACTTAAACATCCATTGAATTAACAACGAATGACAAAGAATAAACCCTAATGTGGGCATCACTTAAACATCCATTGGATAGTTTAATCGATCGGACATTGAATCGTAGCAGCGATCGAGTTAATACCCGGTATCGGAGCAGCACCGGACTAATTAAAGTTGTATTTTCGAGTTCAGAGCTTTATCAATTCGTTTTTACGAAAAGATTTTGACACCAGTGGATTGTGCGAGTGACGGGCTATTTATAGTTAAAATTAGAACCTGTCGCGGCCCGCGTAAAACACCACCTAACTTTACGCGGCCCGCGTGCCGCCCAGTCTACGACTAGCTTTGACCAGTCATTAGTAGAGTAGCCAGGTGGTTCGATACGTGGATCCAGATACTTATCCGGTCCACACAGGTTTGACGCGGCCCGCGTAAAACACCCCTTGTCTTTTACGCGGCCCGCCTGAGACCTAATATTTTGTTTTTCTTAGTTTTTAATATAGTTTAAGGTTTCAGGGGTCCGGGTTTGAATTTACGGGTATTTTTAAGGCAGTTTTGAGAGTCCTAACATTCTCCCCACCTTATTTAGAATCTCGTCCTCGAGATTCACTGGAATAATTGAGGATACTTTCGCTTCATTTCTTATTCCAGTTCCCAAGTGTATTCAGGTCCTCTCTTTGAATCCCACTTTACTTTAACTAACACTAGTCGTTTGTGCTTGAGAAACCTCACCTTTCTGTCTTCTATCTGAAGAGGTTTCTCAAAAAAATTTAACTTTTCGTTTACCTCTATATCTTGGAGAGGTACTACCAAAGATTTGTCAGATAGACATTTCTTGAGATTGGATACATGAAATACATCATGTACTCCAGCTAACTCTTCTGGTAGTTGTAAACGATAAGCAACTGGTCCTATACGTTGAATTACTGGAAATGGTCCTATGTATCTTGGACTTAGCTTTCCTTTCTTACCGAATCGAACAACTCCTTTCCAAGGAGAAACTTTCAATAGTACTCTTTCTCCAATTTGGAATTCTAACGGCTTTCGTCAATTATCGGCATAGCTCTTTTGACGATCTCGAGCTGTCTTCAGTCTTTCCTTGATTTGTGTAATCTTGTCGGTTGTTTCTTGCACTATTTCAGGACCTGATAATTGACTTTCTCCTATTTCTGCCCAACAAACTGGAGTTCTGCACTTTCTTCCATATAGTGCCTCGAATGGGGCAGTTTCAATACTTGAATGGTAACTATTATTATAGGAGAATTCGATCAAAGGTAAGTGATCGTCCCAATTTCCACCAAAATCTATTGCACATGCTCGGAGCATGTCTTCTAGAGTTTGGATCGTCCTTTCACTTTGTCCGTCCGTTTGTGGATGATATGCAGTGCTTAGGTTTAGTCGAGTTCCCATTGCTTCTTGGAAACTTGTCCAAAAATGAGAAGTAAAACGACTATCCCTATCTGATACAATGGAGAGTGGAACTCCATGTAATGATACAACTTCATCTACATATAACTTTGCTAATCTTTCCATGCTAAAAGTTTCTTTCATTGGTAGAAGGTGAGCTGATTTGGTTAATCGATCCACATTTACCCAAATCACATCATTACCTTTTCTGGTCTTGGGTAACTTAGTAACAAAATCCATTGTTATGAGTTCCCATTTCCATACAGGCATTTCTAACTGTTGTAGTAGACCTGAAGGTTTCTGATGTTCTGCCTTAACTTGTGAACAAGTAAGACACTTAGAAACATACCTAGCTATATCCTTTTTCATGCATATCCACCAGAAATTGTTTCTTAAATCTTGGTACATCTTATTGTTTCCTGGGTGCATGGTATACCTAGATTTATGAGCTTCTTCTAAGATCTTATTTCTTAATTCTCCCTGCTTCGGTACCCAAATCCTTTTCTTATGGAATCTCCAAATTCCATCAGATCCTTGTTCTAACTCTTTTATTCTTCCTTTCATTCCTTCAGCATCTTCCTTGATTGCTGTTTCCTGAATATTCTTTATTTGTTCCATTAAATCTAATTGTAGATTTAACCTGAGAGTACGAACTCGTCGTTGTTTTTCATGATACTTACGACTTAAGGCATCTGCAACTACATTTGCCTTTCCTTCGTGATACTGAATATCACAGTCGTAATCACTTAGGATTTCCATCCATCTTCTTTGTCTCATGTTTAACTCTTTTTGCCCAAAAATATATTTTAAACTTTTTTGGTCTGTGTAGACAGTAAATTTACTTCCGTAAAGATAATGTCTCCAAATCTTAAGGGCAAAAATTACGGATCCTAATTCTAAGTCATGAGTCGTATAATTTTCTTCGGGCTTTTTCAATTGCCTTGAAGCATACGCAATTACTTTCTTGCGTTGCATTAGCACACATCCTAATCCTAGTTTTGAAGCATCACAGTAAACTTCAAAATCTTCAGTCCCTTCCGGTAAAGTTAGGATTGGAGCATTTGTTAATTTCTGCTTCAATATTCTAAAGGCTTCTTCTTGCTTAGGTCCCCATTCAAACTTAATGGCTTTACAGGTTAGCTTAGTTAATGGTACAGCTATTTTGGAAAAATCCTTAATAAACCGTCTATAATACCCATCCAAACCTATAAAACTTCTAATTTCCATTGTGGTTTGCGGAACCTTCCAATTGGTAATTGCCTCTATCTTAGCAGGATCTACATGAATACCTGCATGATTCACCATGTGTCCTAAAAATTGCACTTCCTTTAGCCAAAATTCACACTTCGAGAATTTGGCATAAAGCTTTTCTTTTCTTAACACAGTTAAGAGTGCATGCAAGTGCTGACAATGTTCGTCCTGACTTTTTGAATAAATAAGTATATCATCTATGAAGACAATTACAAATTTATCCAAATACGGTTTACAGATCCTATTCATCATGTCCATGAATGCTGCAGGTGCATTCGTTAACCAAAAGGGCATGACTGTAAACTCGTAATGACCATACCTAGTTCTGAAAGCAGTTTTAGGTATGTCTTCTTCTTGTACCTTCAATTGATGATATCCGGAGCGTAAATCTATCTTAGAAAAATATCTAGCCCCCTGAAGTTGATCGAATAGATCATCAATCCTAGGTAATGGGTTTCGATTCTTAATTGTAACCTTATTCAGTTCTCTATAATCAATACACATTCTCATTGAACCATCCTTTTTCTTTACAAACAACACTGGAGCTCCCCAAGGGGATGAGCTAGGTTGTATGAATCCTTTGCTTAGTAATTCATCTAATTGCTTTTTCAGTTCTAACATTTCGGTAGGAGCTAACCGATAAGGTGCCTTAGCTATCGGTGTAGTTCCAGGAATTAGATGAATCCTAAATTCTACTTCCCTATATGGTGGTAATCCCGGTAACTCTTCTGGGAATATATCTGGGTATTCTGAGACTACAGGAATTTCCTTAAGTTCTTTACCCTTAGTACTAATGATTACTAAAATCATATATACTATTCCTTGTTTTCGTTCATAACTAGCAACTTTCATTACTGATATGAACTTCATGGGCTTACGTGGCTTATCTCCTGTAATCGTGATTATTTCTCCAGTAGGTGCCTGAATTTCTACAGAATTTTTATCACAAAGGATTCGAGCATGGTTGGCTATTAACCAATCCATTCCTAACACAACATCGAATTCAGCTAATTTCATAGGTAACAGATTTGCAAAAAATTTATGACCTGAAAGTTCTATTTCTACTTTTTGCAAAACCTGATCTATTTTAACTAAATTCCCATCTGCGGTTTCGACTGTAAAAATCTGCCTAATGTTGGTTAAGGGTATATTAAGAGCTTGGCAGAATGAAGTATTGATAAAACTTTGGTTTGCACCAGAGTCAAATAATACTTTGGCGTAAATGTTGTGAACTAAGAACGTACCAGCTATTACATCTGGAATTAACTCGGCCTCCTGAGTTGTTAACTGAAAGGCTCGAACAATCTTCTTGGTAGCTCCGTCAGCTGTCTTGGCTTTGTGGTCTGCTGGTTTGACTAATTTAGGACATTCTGTTTTGAAATGCCCTGCTTCTCCACAATTGTAACAAATTGTAGATTTCTTCCTGCAGTTTTCTTCACGATGTCCTACAGTTTTGCAAAAATTGCAGGTTATATCGCACCATCCATAATGTTTCTTTTTGCATTTCCTGCAGAATGACGGAGTTGGAGATTGCCCTGTTCCTCTTTTCTTGAAGCTGTTATTATTACCCGTACGAAATCCTTGGGTAATTTTCTGAGCCAGTTCCTTCTTCTTGTTTTCATCTTGCGTGCGTACCAGTTCGTCGGTTAGGGTATTAGCTAATTCCACCGCATCGTCAATAGTGCGAGGTCTCGCAGCTTTAACGATGTTACGGATTTCGCTAATCAGTCCCCAAATATAGTGAGAAATGAGTACCGGTTCTGGCGAAGCCAGTGTTGGTACCACTCTAGCATATTCGAAGAATATCGAAGTATATCCTCGACAGTCCACATTAACCATCCGATGGTTTAGGAACTTATTTGCCATTTGATCTTTTTCATACTCGGGACAGAATTTTCTTTCTACAAGACTCTTAAATTCTTCCCAGTTCATGGCATAGGCCACAATCCTTCTTTTAGCTTGTAATACTATGTTGCACCATTCTAACGCCCCTTCTTTAAAAAGATTTGACGCATACATAACTTGATCTTCCTCAGCACATTTACTTATAGTGATTACTGCCTCAGTTTTCTCTAACCAACATAATGCTGCAATAGCCCCTTCGTTACCTGCAAACTCAGTTGGTTTACAGGCAAGGAATTCTTTGTAAGTGCAACCAGGTGTTGCAGCTTTCATTTTCTTGAAAATTGGGGCTTGCAGATCATTATTGTTATTAACATGATTTCCGCCTCCGTTTATACTATTACTAAAGTTGTCGCCTTGAGTACGTTTACTAGGAATGATTGATTGAGGTTTAACAGGTTTTTGAACAGCAGCAACGATTGCTGGAATAGCATTGGCTATTCCTTGTGCAACGATATCCTCTATATCTTGTCTATTTAACAATTGTTCTTCCTGAATTTGCTCAGATTGATTTACTTCATTTACTGGTTCATTACCAATGTTTGCCATCTGATAATTAATTTATAGATAAATAATTAGTATAAAAGAAATAATCCAATGTCACAATTAATTGCACATAATCACGAAAACGAATATACAAACAAAATTGTAAATTTTCTAAAATTTCATTTGTTTTATAGATTATATCATGCTTCTATATACAACCATTTTATTATTTATTTTACACATACTGATTTTACTATTACTATTACACAACCACAGTTTCATAAACCTACTATCTTTCGTCATTTGTTTTCCTAAAAACGAAGCTCCCTTTCATCATATTTCCAGGCAATTTGTCCCCCTATCTCCCGGATTCTATTTCCAGCATCCATCAACTCTTCACCAAAATGGCGAAGTTCAGCCATATTCTCGTTACTCATCGGTGGATTTGGTAGAGGTTCTGGATCAAATTGGGGAAGAAAGGAATAAGGACTGTTGATAATGTTTTGGAATTGCCAGTCATTTGTCCACCATTCGTCCATTCCCAGAGGTTGAGGATGGATTATAGGTTCTGGGATTGTTGGTTCTAAGTTTATAGGGAGTTGAGTTTCAATAGGACGAGTAAAAACATTTGTATTGACAGGCTGAATAGTATCACAGCTTGTCAATATAAAATCTAGCTCTTCCTGAAATGTCACTTCCTGAGTTTGTTTAGAACTTTCTCCAACTTCTACCTGAGAACCTCTTCCAATCTCCATTTCTATTTGCTTAGAATATTCATCAAACTGTAATCCCATCTGCCTAGACTCTTCCCTGACTTCAATTTCCTTTCCTTTATCTAAAGGATTTTCTATTTTAGGCATCTTCCTAGTAACAGGCTTCCTCCTACAAACACGCCTCCATCCTACAATTCTCCTTCTTTTCTTGGGCTTGGGTTTCTCCGGAGGTGGAGCATTAAATTCAACAGGTTCTTCTATGTCTGGTCTATACCTATTGAAATCTCTGGAAACCTCTATTTTTACCGGATATAGATTTAAATTCTGAAGGGCGTCGAACAAGTTGTTCATGCTGTTTAGCAAAATACACATAATTACTAAGTTAAAAATCATAACAAAATTTTATAGAAAAACTTTTAAATATTATTTCATACTGGGTAACTACCAAAACAACTGAAAAGTTAAAACACACTAGGTTTTGTTGTAAATTTATTTATTTACTGAAATAAGGTTTCTAGACTGTAGGTGATAAGGGTGCGAAGACTTGGGTAAAATTATTTAAAGATTTGCATTAACTGCTACAGTAGCTAGCATATAAAGATCTGCCCATTTCTCATCTAACTTGTCCTCCCAATGTGATATACTGGTTAATTCCTGGGTTTCCTGTTTAATCTTCTTTTCTCGGAATTTCTTTATTTTCTCTTTACTTTTTCTAATAATCAGACTTCTTTTACTGGGAGAAAGTGGTTCCTCATATTGTGCCTTTCGCACAAATATTCCTTCTTCAGGGATTGCAAAGTGTTTTGAGGATTTGGTTTGGGATGTACTTCCCTTCTCGTTGGATGACCTATCTAATTTAAGATAGATGTTTGAAAGCTTTTGTTTACCCATACTGTAACTAATAAATAGTCAGTTAATAAAACACATAATCACATAATGGTAATCAAGAAAATTAAATATTTCTAAATATTTAATTGGCTTAATTCAGTGGCTCTGATACCACCCTTTTTCTGTCACGGCCCCCGACCCGGTTTGACCCGTTTCAGGAGCCGCGGGACAGAAATCCCGTAGTATTTATTTAACAGCGAAAGTTTTCTTCAGGATGTTTTTAAACTTGAAATATTTCCCGATTGTTTTATTTCACAACTCGGGATAAAACCCGGTAATTTACAATCATAAAATTTCACGGAGAAATCTTTTTATTTTACAAAACATGTTTCTTAATTTTTATACTGAGCCACTTCCTTAAGCTTGTAGTGCTTCTCGGCATTTTTTCCTTGATCACAACAGATCACCTGAAACATGTTTGAAAAATGTTTTGTCAGCGGGGAATACTGAGTGAATCATTCTTTTTACTAAAATGACTCATTTGTTATAATTTACAGTATTAAGAGCGATTACAATGTTTCTGATATTAAACCAACTACCCACGGTATTTGTCACTCGACCGGATCTGTGACTATGGTCATATCCCCCATTGGCTGCCCCAATGGTGACGATTATCAAGTAATGTATACAAAACCCCACATACCGGTTGTAACTTGGTGATTACAAAGACTTAATCCCCGTAATTATAACTTTGAAAATAAACATGCTTTTGAAAGTAATTTGATAAAAAGAGAATGACTCACATTGCAGATTTAATTTGAGCAGAGCCTAGCCTACTGATTAGCCTTTTAACCTAAATTTAATAACATGCACACAACCCGGTTAGTAACTTAATACAGCATTTACGATAACTCACGAGATTAAAACCTTCACAACGAATGACAAAGTGCGATACTTAAACATCCATTGAATTAACAACGAATGACAAAGCATAAACCCTAATGTGGGCAGCACTTAAACATCCATTGGATAGTTTAATCGATCGGACATTGAATCGTAGCAGCGATCGAGTTAATACCCGGTATTGGAGCAGCACCCGACTAATTAAAGTTGTATTTTCGAGTTCAGAGCTTTATCAATTCATTTTTACAAAAAGATTTTGACACCAGTGGATTGTGTGAGTGACGGGCTATTTATAGTTAAAATTAGGACCTGTCGCGGCCCGCGTAAAACACCACCTCAACTTTATGCGGCCCGCGTGCCGCCCAGTCTACGACTAGCTTTGACCAGTCATCAGTAGAGTAGCCAGGTGGTTCGATATGTGGATCCGGATACTTATCCGGTCAACACAGGTTTGACGCGGCCCACGTAAAACACCCCTTATCTTTTACGCGGCCCGCCTGAGACCTAATATTTTGTTTTTCTTAGTTTTTAATATAGTTTAAGGTTTCAGGGGTCCGGGTTTGAATTTACAGGTATTTTTAAGGCAGTTTTGAGAGTCCTTACAATTTCGGTACGTTTTAGACTAGATTCTTGTACTTTCTTGCTCTACACATCATTCTCTACGTGGTTCTCGCTTGAAATCACACTTCTCATCGTGAAATCTCTCGGATCTGAGTTCTTGAGGGTGATGTCATGTAGGTTTGTACAAACTGACATGTGACGTCATTCTAAGCAAGACCTAGCTCAGATCTAAGATGATTCATGCGTTTTTATAGTAAATCTAAGCTAAATCTATACATTTCATATAAAACTTGGGTTATTTTTCATCTTTTCATCAACTTTTACCTTATTTTGGTAGAAACCGGATCTAAACAGGCTGTGGACTTGATGCATAGTCCAAAGTCGGCTTGGATCTGAGTCATACCAGAGAAGACGAGCATGAGATGGATCCCGACATAATTTCGTTAAGGACGGGTGACTGATTGGACAGGGGTTATTCCCACCCAATTAGGACGGCCTTATGCTAACGATTTACTGTCGTCAAAGTACGTGTCGTGCCGTCACCATTAAGCTAGAAACTTAGAGATTTTACAAAATGATGAACAAGAACAAGGGTAGCCCAATCGAACGGCAACCCGATCGGACAGCAATCCGATCGGACAGCCACCCTCTTGGGTGACACTTACCTTCTGTCTTGAAACTTTCAACACTTTGTAAACAAACAAAACTTGGAAGTCTGATCGCATGGCAACCCCATCGGATAGCCGTCCGATCGAGCAGCCATCTGATTGGAAAATCAGGATACCTGCACTCGGATCGAGCTGCTATCCGATCGGATTACCATCCGATCGGACAGCCACCCCCTTTCACTTGTGCTTTCCATGCAAGTGGCAACCCAATCGGATGGCCATCCGATCGGGCAGCCATTTGTCTATTCACAACTACGTCATCCAACCGACCGGCACTCCGATCGGATAGCCATCCGATCGGACAGCCATCCGACCCAGTGACATGGTTTGGCACTTTAATCAATCTCGCTTTTGCTTCCCGACTCTTACCATGATGTAATCTAATTAGACTAATCCTAAAAGAGCTCCCTTTGATCCAATAGCATTTGTATTGTTAAGCAATCACTATGAGTATACTCGATCCCCTTTTACTTTAAACTTTTGGGGTGTAACATGTATTCTATGAAATTTAACTCGAATCTTTGAAACTTATACTCTATCATATGTGAAACTTGTGATTCTTGACTCTTGATTCTTTGTGCTATGTGACGTTTAATCCAGAGTGTGTAGTTCCACCTTAACAATAGTAGCGCTATAGGAGATGCACCTCTCCCATTATTCTCGGGGGGTATTGTTAGGAGGATTCTAGTTTACCCTGAGTCTTGGGTAAACACTAAAGCATCGGGATACTTGGGCTATCACTGCGTGGACTGCGACACTAGCACGGCTGAAACTATTCTATTGTTTACACTACGGATACGAGTTGTTTTAATCTATTATTCTAATATCAAACTTGTATACTCGCCAATACTTTTGTATTGATATTTTAGTACATTTTGCAGGCTGATAGGATGCTTGGAATGCATGGAATTCAGCTAGGAAATGCTTAGAAACGTCGCCTAGTTAATAATAGTTTTTTGAACAATTTGAACAATTTATGATTTGGTTTGTAATATGATACTTATGATGATGATGATAGACATTGGCATGAAATCAATTAATCTTTATTGAAACAATAGCGTTATGGAATTCTCACGAGCAATCTGAACGCTTAGTGCTCGCACCCCGATGTTTCTGCCATCGGTTGGGGTGTGACAGCGGTCGTGGTGGTGGTGATGGTGGTGGTCGTGGTATTCGTGGTGGGAAAATAAAGAAAGTTGTAAGCAGACGCATTGATAGTGACATTGTTGTTGATCTCAATCTTCATAGAGGTGAAAGTGATGTCGCTAATGTTGCTTCTGGAAAAGGAAGATCTAAAAAGTCTGATCCAAAAAACCCCAATAAAAAGACACATGTTGATAAAAGTAGTGTATGGACCCTTGGGCCGTATGTGGTGATACGATCTCCAGAAGGTAAAACAATGGCATATCGTAGATTCGGAGCGGGTAGTTGTAGCCAAGTGGATGAGGGTGATCAAATAGCTGATGTAGTTGGGATATCAGATAACATTGTGCCGTCCCATGATGTGTCACGGGATATTGTTAATGATGATAACGATTTCGAGGAGGATTTCGGTGATGGTGACAGTGGAGATGGTAGTGACGATGGTGACAATGGTGGAGATAGTGATGGTGGCATTGGCGACGAAGGTGTCGACGGAGGTGGCGACGACGGTGGTGGTGACGACGGCGGTGATGGCGACGGTGGCGATGGTGACGATAGTGAGAAGGAATTTATGAAAAGCAACGGAAAGAAGTATGTCTCCAATTTTAAAATTTTATTTTATATTTTAAAAAAATGTTTTTCATGTTATAAATACAGATATATGGTTATTTCAAAATTGTAGGTTTACAAAGAATAAGGTAAATAGATGTGCAAAGGATATATTTGAGCAATGTTATGATGGGGATTGGGTCACATTCAAAAAGGTCCCACATAATGATAGGATGCGCTTGTTCAACCGCTTTCGGGTAGCTTATCAATTAGTTATTTGTATATGTTTTTGATTATTTCTTTTAATCATGGAATTTTGACTTTTGTTTTTAATTTTACAGGCCAAATATAGATGGAATCGGGGAGATGACCAGCTAATATATGATACATTTATCAACGTGCTCAAAAGAAGATTTAGAGACATAATGAGAAATCTGAGACAAAAATCTAAAAAAAAGCTACTGATAAGGGGCATAAAATACCTGCTGGTAAATACAATTTTACTGTCCAACGTAGATTTCCACCAGATGGGATACCTATTGAGAAGTGGGAACCAATGTGTAGTGTAAGGAATTTAATAAATTACTTTATATTTTTTTTTAAATTTCTATTTCTCTATATATATTCTGTGTATATATTTTTTCCCTTACAGTTCTGGAACACTGAAGAATGGCAAAAAAAAAAAGTCTGAAGCCAGGAAAAGAAACCGCAAAAATGACTTATGCATTCATACGGGAGGGTCAATAGGATTTGATGAGCACCGCGCCAACATGGTAAACTAATCATAATTATAAATTTTAGTAACTATTTCTACATTTAATACATATCATTTACATTACTCCGTTTGATGTAGGAAAAGAAAGAGGGTAAAAAAGTTGGATACAGGAAAGTATTCTTCCAGACCCACGCTACAAAGGAGTGCAAAAAGAGGGTACAAGATGGGGAGATCGATGAAAATGACTTTGAAAATTTAGAGTTTGTTACTAAGCGTGCAAAGAATTCATATGTTAGTTATCATTCATTATTTGTTTATAGTTATTGATTCAAGTCTTAGTGTTCAAAGTTTTCATTTCGTAAATTTTAGGTCGCGTACACGCAACAACTTAAAAAAATGTACCCGGAAGAAACAGAATGTGATGATTTGGCTATTTGGGAGAGTTTGAATCCGAAGCGTAAGGGTGGTAACTTGTTCGGGGTAGGAACTTCTGATCCTCATTTTGTGGTGACCGGCACACCATCTTCCACAACTTATGCGTCATATGATGATGCCAGGCAGTCACAAGAGGTATCATCATTATTGTTGTTCTTTTAGATTGACCCGCGGCCTTCACATATAGAACTATATATAAAGTTTTAGGTTTATGATATTTGTTGGCTTGTTGCTTTCATATGGTAGTACAATGCTAAAAGAGTACAGTGTGTTAGAAACTTGTTAAACCTTTTTTAGGCTTACACGGACATTGGGTTATGGCATGGGTTAACACCGATATATTTAGGAATTTTTGCATTTAGTTTGTTTTAAATATAGTCCATAAACAAGCATGCACCTATGGATTCTTTTGATAGGCACCCAAACTCTTTTCCCAATCCCAATTGAATATTGATATTTGTAGATTTGTATATTTGACAAACTGATGGACTTTTATTATTTATGTGTATTCTTAATATAAATTTGTTTATCGAGTGTTATGGTGGAACAAAATAGATCTGACTTTCATTTTTAGTTTAATTTGTATTGAAGAGCTACCCATTTTATGTGCTTTGGAATGAATAGTAAGATTATACAAATTAGACTTGGCTGCCAAACTGCATTTCATCAACTAAAACGTGAATAACTAGGTATAGTGGAATTAATTGTAGTTATTTTTAATTGTAAATTAGGTAAATATTTTCTATATTTATACTATATTTTCTTATGTTGATGAAATAGTTATATTAATTATATGGTCTAATCCTTTTTGATGTTTTTTGCTGAAAAATCTACATTTTTTAGCGTTTTTTTTTTCCTGGATGAACATGCAGTTTTTAGGTCTTTTTTTGCCGAAAGAACTTGACTTTTTTGACATTTTTTGATGATAAAAACCTGCATTTTTTGGGTTTTTTTTTCTGAAAAAACATGTAGATTTTTGGGATTTTTTTTGCTGAACAAACCTTCAATTTTTATGATAAAAACCTGCATTTTTAGGGGATTTTTTGCTGAAAAAAACCCTGCAGTTTTTAGGCCTTTTTTTGCGGAAATAATCTGAACTTTTTTTACTTTTTTTTTATGATAAAACCCTATTGTTTTTGGCATTTTTTCGCTGAATTAAACCTTCAGTTTTTTGCCGATTTTTTGCTCAAAAAACCTTATAAGCAACGTACATGTCGTTAACTGACAACGTACACGTCGTTAACCGATTTTGCCGATGTCGTGTTTACTGAATAGTTTACCTGTTTTAAGGTTATTTACAATAATGCCCTTGCACATGATAATGCCGCTAAATATGTGTTTAATGTTACAATTTGTTTTTTTTTTTTTTTTGTTAATATGTATTAATAATGTCCACTTTGATGAATTCTAGCTTTAAAAAGTTCAAGCAGAGTTGGAAAAAGAAAGAGAGGCCCGAAAAAATATGGAAGCTCGTTTTGCACAATGGGAACAAGAGCGGGAACAAGAGCGGGCCGAGCGTGAACGGGAGCGAGCCGCAAATGCAATATGGCAAAAAAAGATGAAAGAAATGATGAATAGTTCAAGAAAAAAGTAAAGATCGTGTTCGTTTTGTAATATGAAAACACGCTTTTCATATTACAAAAGCTCGTTTTCATATTAACTTTCGGTTTGTATTACATTTTGAAATGTTAAAATCGTATTAGTTTTGTAATATGTAAACGCGCTTTTCATTTAAATTTTTGGTTATTATTACAAAAGCGCGTTTTCATATTAACTTTCGTTTTTTATTACATTTTGAAACGTTAAGATCGTATTAATTTTGTAATATGAAACTCACTTTTATCAGGATTTTTGGTATTCGTATTTAAATATCGTGTACAGGTTTTTTCTATTTTCTAAAAAAATTTTCTAAAAATTTCCTACAATTATTTGAAAAAAAAAATCTGATTTTATTAAAAAAATTGTCGCAAATTTGTCGGAATCTGGTAACTTTATTTCTGTAGGAAATTTGTAGGTACCGTGTCGCAAAAAAAAAATCTAAAATTTGTAGGAAATTTGTCTAAAACAGTTTTTAGAATTTGTAGGAAATTTGCCGAAAACAGTTTTTAGAGTTTGTAGGAAATTTGTCGAAAACGGTTTTTTTAATTAATTGTTTTCTTAAATTATTATTATTATTAAAAATGACTAAAAATAAAATATTAATAAAGTATTCTAAAAGTGGGATTTGTGACAAATTTGTCGAAAAATGGTAGTAAAGGCTTTAAAAAAAAATTGTCAGAGTTTTGTGGAAAATCTTGCGATGGTTGTTATTTGTCGGAAAGTTGTAGCAAATTTTGTGGTAATTTTGTCGCAATCATACTTTCCGACAAGGATTTTTCACACGGACCTGTTTTGTCGCAAATTTGTAGCTAAGGCCAATTTTCCACAGATTTGCTACAAATATGCTTGTCGTAAATCTGGCTGTTTTCTAGTAGTGAAGCTCCCCAACCCCATCCCATGTTTGATAATGATGAACATCTTAGAAATGAAACAATCACATATTCACATGAATTTCTTTTGGAGCTCTTTTTATGCTGTTTTACATAATATATAGCTGCAACTTTGAAATGAGAACTATTATTTGGAGGACCAATGCATGAGAACTACTTTTTGGCCGTCAGAAGTGTTTAAAAGAAAAAAACCGTCAGAAGTGTTTAAAAGAAAAAAAACTTATGTTGTGATATATTTTCTTAACTAAGATGTAAACGTGTTATATCCACCAGTGAATAAGGTTCACACACATAATATATATTGGAGGAATCAAATAGAACTATTTTTTATGAGACTACGAGAAATATTTGAGTTTAGTCACGTGTTACTCTTTAAACGGTATGTTACACTATGGATTAGGATCAAATACAAAGGATCCTAATTGTAAGAAGGATTTATAAAGTGACAAGTGTCCAATAACCTAAAAAAAGCCCACTACACAAAAAACCCACTAAAAAAAAAACCTTAAACATCCACCACCACCAAAAACCCTCACCCCCACCCCTTTTTTTTTTGCCGAGGGGGTGAGGGGTGAGGGTTTAGGTTTTTTGGTGGTGGTGGGGGGTGGGTGTTTAGTTATTTTTTTTTAGGTTTTTTTTTTTTGGGGAGGGGGGTAGGTTTTTTGGGGGTTTTTTTTGCTGAGGTATAGTTTTTTTTGCGGGGGGGGGGGGGGGGGGGGTTAGGTTAGGTTTTTGGGTGGTGGTGGGGGGGGGGGAGGGGTGTTTAGGTTTTTGGGTGGGGGTGGGTGTTTAGGTTTTTGGTGGTGATGTAGTGGGTTTAGTTTTAGGTTATTGGACACTTGTCACTCTATAAATCCTTCTTACACTTCTTACAATTAGAAGCCTTTGTAGAATAACTTGACCTGTTACACTATAACATTAATTACATAAGTGTATTTTGTGTTTTCATTTTATTGGTCGCTATGAAGGGATGCCATACATTAAGTGGCGTTGTGAATAGGGCTATTCACTAGTCGAACAGAATCGATCAGACATTTGCTCATACTCGGTTCGTTTACAAATCAAACCGAACTGAGCATTTATTCAACCAAGCCGAAGTCGAACTAGTGTCTTTCGATCCGATCATTTTTCGACAGAACGCCGAGTGGTACCTAGCGCCATAGAACAGTAAAGGAAAGTGACGATGGGGGTGTTAGTTTTCAAAGTAAAGTGTAGTTTTCATCCCTTTGGTTTCGTTTGTATGTTCAATTCCGGATCGATTTTGTAACTCCGATGACTGCGTAGATCTCGTATCACATGCGGAATCCGTGTATGAGAGTGGATCAGACAAGAACAAGCTATAAAATGTTGATTTCTATTGAAGATCTGAAAGTTTGCAACCTTGAAATCAAATGAGCTCTCTAACTTTCCAAAGGCTCCAAAAGTTCTAAAATAACAAGACACTCCTCTATTTATAGGCCTTGTCCATCATCTCCAACATGCAAGCTTCATTCGTGAGGATGGACTTTCATGAGAACAGACTCTAAACTAAGGATGGACATTATATTCCATATTTAACACCTCTAAACCTTGTCTTGAACATTTCTTAGCTACGATACATGATTGACGGAAGCGATAGACATATGCACTCACAGACTCCCCCTTGGATATTGTTGCAGTCAATCTCGTAGTTTATTCTTCTCTCTGAGTCTTCTAGAAGCTTTGAAATCTTCAGCACCACAGACTCCTCATTGCTCTAACAAACTTCTCTTGAATCTGCGTCCTGCTTCAGCAACTCCTCCTTTCTTCAGACTCTCTCTTCAAACTCTAGATTGTCAGGATTGTCTCCTGGCTCTATCATTGCAAGCTCCCCCTTGCTTTGAGCTTTTCTCCAGACTCATCCTTAGACTCAACTATCAGGATCGTAATCTGGCTTACATCATATGACAATTCAAAACACACATGAGAGAATATCTAATCACACTAAAACACTCAGGATTGGTAATCTGGCTCTAATGCAAGATATCTGACAGTTTAGAATTTTAATCCCAGAAACCAATTACCTGGCTTTCTCCCCCTATCAAATAACTATATGTTATGGGTCATTTTCTGAGTATGCATGTTGACTAATATCCCGCTTTTAATTGTTTATTTGTGACCAGGATACTGGACGGGGATATTGCTAACATCCTGGGCGATATCCTAAGGTTGAGTGAATTAAACACGTGCAGGTTAATGGCTGTAAGTTACTAACGGTCATCAGGACTTCTTCTCCTCAAGACTCGGGCGTATTTGTTATGAGGAAGCCGTTGAACCCGAAAGACTTGGTCCTCAACGTTCGAGTGGGAATATTCGCTGGATCCCGGAAGTTTAGGATAGTTTGTTACATTATCTTTACTATAAATAGATGGGGGCGGATCAGATTAAGGCACACAATTTACACACTTTCAAACACTTTCTCTCTAGTTCATCGCAAACACTACACACAACACTTGTACTCAAATTACATTGTAACACATAGTCGATCCGCACCACATCCTGCACTGTATCCTGATATTTGAAGCAATAGAAGAACAAGGCAGCTGCGATTGTCAGCTCCCGAGGTTTTATGCCGGCGATCTAGATTGATCAAGGGCTTTCCTCGTACATCACGTGTCAACCTTTACTTTTTTGCTCATTGTTTGATCTTCGATACAGCTCTATATCCTGGGCTGTATCCTGAAACTGCTTTCACAACTAATTTGGTTAACACATTTTTCACATATAAATTTAGCACACTACCTCACTTAACTAATTTGATCACTTAATTGCTTAGGTAATTTTTGACCAAAACAATTTGGCGCCCACCGTGGGGCAAGTGGTGCTACCTTTACTAAAAATCTTTGTAAAATCATTAATCGGCTTTCTATTTTCAAAACTTTTTGCCACATTGTTTACAATGGCATCAAGATCAAACATGAGCTCTTCCACTATGTCTGCTACAACCTCTGCTACTACTGGTTCGGTGCTTCCACCACCTCCTCCAAGGATGCCATTTTCTTCACAATCTCAAGATGTTATCCCTACTCGGAGTGTCCAGGGATCTGCTCCCGTTTTAGCCTCTAACGATGAAATTTTGACTTTATTTGGAAGTGTGCAGGAACAAATGAGGCAGCAACAGCAGACTAACCAAATGCTGTTAAGAGAAATACAACTCTTAAAAGCTAGCTTGAGTAGACCCGCTGAAGAAACTGTCACTCCTATACAGCCCAGGGCTTTGAACTTCAGTTCCGCAGTTTACACTGAGGATAATAGGGGGAATATCGTCCCAAGCCATTCTCAGAATCATACCCCTGAGATACCCTCTTCGGTCAGGATATCGACTGTGAGAAGTTCAGGATATGCTTCAGGATATGGCCAAAATCCTCAGAACGGTAATGTGTCAAATAATAATATTCTTGCTACTAACAATAATGGCTCTTTGCAGGATGCAGGTATGACGTCAACATTTACCAGGGAGCTCCAGAAATTGAAGGACATGATATCCAGTGTACCTGGAGTGGTCCAGCCAATTTCGGAAGTATCCCAGGACAGCCACAGGATATCCCGCTTCGCATATCCCATCTGTGATGCTGAAATCCCAAAAAGATTTCAGACTCCCAACATGAAGCTGTATGATGGGACTACGGATCCTGAAGAGCATATTGCCCAGTATAGGGAAAGAATGGAGATTAACCCTATCCCTCTGGAGCTTAAGGAAGCATGCTTATGCAAGGGATTTGGTTCTACTCTGACAGGATCAGCCTTAAAATGGCTGTTAAACGTTCCTCCTCACTCAATTACTTCGTTTGCTCATTTGGTTAATTTATTTAACACTCAATTTTCTTGTAGTCGGAGTTTTGAGAAACTAACCAGTGACCTTTATAGGATAACTCAAGGGCCTCAGGAATCCTTGAGGGATTATGTGAACAAATTCAGTCGAGAATCCTTGGATATCCCACATCTTGATGTTGCAACAGCTGTGCAAGCTTTTAAGATGGGATTACAAAAGGATTCTCAGTTTTATCAGGATCTTGTAATGAATCCCTGCAGGAATCTCGACGAAGCTCGTAACAGGGCTTTGAGATATATCCGTCTGGAAGATGACAAGAAGATGCAGGAGAGGATGAATTCTACCTCAACCTATGAATCAACTAACAGGAAATCAGAAACCTCATATAAGCCATATCGCTCCAGGCCATATAGCAGAAATGATAACAAGAAAGTGAACGCTGTTGAAGACGAGGATCCTGAAGAATATCCTGATTTATCTGAATACTGCTTTTCTGTTAATATACCTGAATTAATGTATGTTATGCAGGGCTTAGGGGACAAAGCTAGGTGGCCTCGAAAGAACCAGCAGAAAGCTGATTGGAAGGATAAATCCAAATGGTGTGCCTTCCACGAAGACTTCGGACATATGACCGAGGATTGCATTGCTTTAAGGAAGGAGATAAGTTACCTGTTAAGCAAGGGGTATCTGAAGGACTTGCTGGGAAAAAAGAAGAATAAAGGGCAGGATCCCGAGAAGGATCCTGAACGAGCAGCATCACCCCCAGCAGATGCCAAGATAATTAACTTTATTTCAGGAGGATCCGACATTTGTGGGACTTCGTATTCGGCGGCCAAGAGACATGCAAAGGAAGCTAAGAGCGAGAGGGGAGACAGACCAGTCAGAATGACTACCCTCACAACTGATAAAGTGATCACTTTCGATAGTGATGACAGGGATACTGTTCAGGATCCTCACCATGATGCTTTAGTAATAACATTATATGTGGCTAACCATTTTGTACGCAGGATACTGGTAGACAACGGTAGTTCTGTCAATATAATTCAGCTGGAAACATTGAAGAGGATGAATGTATCTCCGATGGATATCACTTCGAAGTCCACTGTGCTCGTTGGTTTCAGTGGAGAAGCTAGGAATACCGTAGGGGAGATAAAGTTACCAGTATATGTTGAAGGGGTCAACTCAATACAACGTTTCTGTGTGATGGACTCCTTATCCTGCTATAACATCATACTGGGAAGACCATGGATTCACGATATGAAGGCTGTGCCATCAACATATCACCAATGCATCAAGATCCCTACCCCTTGGGGGGTTGTCAAGGTGTAAAGTGATCAACAGGAAGCGAAAGAATGCTACTCATCCTCGATGAAATCCTCAACTAAGCCTAGTACAACATAGCAATTAAAGATGCGGGCCCAGGATATCGAGGAGGATTCGGAGCAGGATGTGAAGAAAATTATCCTGGATCAAGATAATCCTGATATCTCGGTGCTCGTAGGAACCAATATCCCTCAGGATATTGAAGAACAGTTAACTAACTTTTTTAAATGCAGGATGTCAACGTTTGCATGGAAGCATGAGGATATGACAGGCATATCCAAAGACATTATCACTCACAAGCTTGGAATTGACAAATCATTCAAGCCTGTTCAGCAAAAAAGAAGAAAATTCGCTCCTGAGCGGAATGCGATTATCCAAGAGGAAGTTGAAAGATTGTTGAAGTCCAGGATGATCAGAGAAGTCAAGTTTCCAAGATGGCTAGCAAACGTAGTTGTGGTACAGAAGAAAAACGGGAAATGGAGAGTCTGTGTAGATTACACGGACTTGAACAAGGCTTGTCCTAAAGATCCATTTCCTCTCCCTCATATCGATGCAATGGTAGATGCTGCTGCCGGACATGAAATGTTAACATTCATGGACGCATCCTCAGGATTTCAGCAGATTCAAATGGAGCCTTCGGATCAGGAGGATACTGCTTTCATGACACCAACAGGTATATATTGCTATACTTCTATGCCTTTCGGTCTGAAAAATGCAGGTGCAACGTACCAGAGATTGCTAAACATGATGTTCAAAGATAAGCTGGGGGACACCATGGAGGTATATATTGACGATATGGTGGTAAAATCTAAAAGAGCTGAGGATCACCTCCAGGATATCAAGGGAGCATTTGATATCCTGGATCAATACAACATGAAGCTGAATCCTGCTAAGTGCCATTTCGGAGTGGGGGCAGGAAAGTTTCTTGGATATATGGTGACAAAAAAGGGGGATAGAAGCAAGCCCAGAGCAGATCAAAGTTATCCTGGATATAAAATCACCCTCAAATATGAAGGACGTACAAAGGGTTGACAGGCCGAGTAGCAGCTTTGAATAGATTTATTTCAAGATCCTCAGAAAAATGCAAGGAATTCTATGATATCCTCAAAAAGAATAAGAAATTTGAATGGGGAGCAAAGCATGAAGCAGCCTTGCAGGATTTATATCTCTCAACCGCACCTCTATTGATGAAGCCTGAAAATGGTGAACCACTATCCCTATACCTCGCTGTATCAGGGAATGCTGTAAGTGTCGTTCTTATAAAAGACCATGAAGGTCAGCAATATCATGTATATTATGTTAGTAAAAGTTTGTTAGATGCTGAAACTAGGTATTCTCATTTAGAAAAATTGATATTAGCTCTAGTCATGGCATCGACAAAGCTTAGACATTATTTTGAGACACATAGCATCCATGTTAAAACAAATTATCCTGTCAAAAATGTGCTTAGGAAACCAGAGATGTCAGGCAGGATGGCCAAGTGGTCAGTGAAGTTAAGTGCTTATGATTTAGTATATGAACCTAGAAATGCCATAAAGTCTCAGGCTTTAGCTGACTTTGTGGCTGATTTCAGTAGTGATATTCAGGATGAGGTAGACCTAGAAGTTCAACAGTTAGGAGAATCTTCAGGATCCTGGACATTATATACTGATGGTGCATCCAATATAAGAGGTGTAGGTTTAGGTATACTACTAAAATCGCCACAGGGGGACATATTACCCCAGGCCATTAGGTGTGAATTTTCTGCTACTAATAATGAGGCAGAATATGAAGCTTTAATTGCAGGATTAGAATTGGCTAAGAGTATGAGTATCAAGAATTTGCGAGTATATGTTGACTCCTTGTTAATTACTAACCATTTTAATGGATCCTATGCAGTTAAGGGTGAGAAATTAATCGAATACCTCGATATTCTC
Organism: Helianthus tuberosus; assembly: GCA_030545235.1. Taxonomy (NCBI): domain Eukaryota; kingdom Viridiplantae; phylum Streptophyta; class Magnoliopsida; order Asterales; family Asteraceae; genus Helianthus; species Helianthus tuberosus. The sequence continues at coordinate 49,140,725 of CM060431.1, read as the reverse complement.
AAAAAATTAGCAGAATATTTCGATGTTTTTACACTTGAACAGGTACCAAGAGAGGATAACGCTGAAGCAGATGCCTTAGCAAATCTGGGATCATCGATCAGGATACCAGAAGGAACCCAAATACCAATATTACATGTCTTGTATCCTGCAACGAATCCTCGGGATAAAGAAGTAGCGGGTATTCAGGATCCTGGAGCAGAGTATTCTGAAGAGGATCCTAAATCTTGGACGGCTCCAATAATGAGATATCTCAAGGAAGGACACATCCCCGAAAATGAAAATCCTAAGGCATTTAGGATGAAGGTATCACGATTCACTATTATAAATAATGTTTTATACAAGAAATCTCTTGCAGAACCGTATTTGATGTGCTTGGAGGATCCTGAAGCCAAAGAAGTACTTCAGGATATACATGAAGGGGATTGTGGTAACCATACTGGGGGCAGGTCATTATTCTCAAAAGCATTAAGGACAGGATATTATTGGCCAACAATGAGAAAAGATGCCGCAGAATATGCTCGAAGATGTGACGCATGTCAAAGACATAGTAACATACTACATCAGCCTGCTGAACCGCTGTATCCTATTGTTTCCCCTTGGCCGTTTATGAAGTGGGGTATGGATATAGTGGGAAAGCTTCCAAAAGCTCCAGGAGGAAAGGTTTTCATGTTGGCAATGACGGATTATTTCTCCAAGTGGGTTGAAGCAGAAGCATTTGTTCAAGTTAGAGATCAAGAAGTAGTATCCTTCATAAAGAGAAATATCCTGACCAGATTCGGAGTACCAGCCGAGATAATCTGTGACAATGGTTCTCAGTTTATAAGCAAGAGAACTACTGACTTTTGCAAGAGTTGGGGAATCAAAATGATCACATCTACTCCGGTACATCCTCAAGCGAATGGACAGGCAGAATCCTCAAACAAGATAATTGTCAATAACTTAAAGAAGAGGCTTGGAGCCAAAAAAGGAAGATGGGCAGAAGAATTACCCTTTGTTTTGTGGGCTGATAGGACAACGGTAAAGAATGCAACAGGCCAAACCCCATTTTCCTTGGTATTTGGAGCAGAAGCAATGATTCCAACGGAAATGGCAATACCTACTACAAGATCTACCCTACAGGATCCTGAACAGAATCCTGAAGCTTTGTGTCAGGATTTGGATACTATAGAGGAAAAAAGGGATGCAGCAAGGCTAAGGATGGCAGCATATCAACAAAGAATATCCAGAGCATATAACAAGAATATTAGGACCAGAAGATTTAAGGTTGGAGATTGGGTGTTAAGAAAGGCTTTTCAGAATACCACTAATCCTGCCGATGGCAAGTTAGCTCCAAAATGGGAAGGACCATATGAAGTTGAATCAGAAGCAGGGAAAGGAGCATATAGACTCAAGAATATGGAAGGGGATATGCTACCGAGATCTTGGAATGCTATACACCTTAAGCTTTATTTCAAGTGAGTTTAGAATTTAATTTCTAACTCAGAATGGTATGAATCCTATCTTTTTTAAATATGTTTGGTTTAATTTATTCTTTGAAACCCAATACTAACTTAAGCATCGGAGGGGTGTTAGCCAAGCTAACACCCACCTTAGTTTAAGGCTGTTTTGCAGTATATGCTCCAGGATATAGCTCCAGGATGCTCACTCAAGATACTTCGAAAGATTAGAGGATTGGCCCCCTCTCTCACGTATAAGGGATCCTGATCCCTTCACATGTTTAAAGGTATTTACCTTTCTTCCGAATTGGGTTTAAACACTCCGCCTGGAGCGCAAGTTATGCAGGGATAGTTCAAGGTGGCGGGACCAGTTCATGTAAAAGTGGCTGACAATTTCGTTACTGTTGGCTATATCCTGAATCCTAAAGGTATATGAGGATTCATCACCCTCTCTCACGAAAGGGTATTTTCATACTCTCTAAGGTTTAAAGGTTTTCACCTTTCTAAGTCTTGGAGTTTATACACTCCCGCCTGTAGCGCACGAAAATTTGGGATTTTCCCCAGGATACAAGGAATTTATCTCCAAGACATTTTTGGGTTTTACCCCTGTGACATGAAAAATTGCCTATACAATGGAAACTGATATTCAGAAGATTTCTAAGAAGACATTGTACACAGGGGACATTCCTATCGAGGCAATGGTGTAAAGCTAAAAGGATAAGGCTCGGAACTAATGCACTAAGTGTCTCAGACAGGGGACATTTCCATTGGAAGAGTTGCAAAGGGATTGAAGTTTGGTAATAGGTTTATACCCTATTCCTGGTATGATCTTTCCTTTATAAACAATGTTTAAATTTTTAATACTATGTTTGGTAAAGGAATAAATATCCTGATATATTCTCAAAATATGTTTTTAAATACTTTTCGGGATATTTGGGTAAGATATTTGAAACTAATACTAGTTTGAAATTAAAACCTTGATCAAACAAGTATTGTCAAAACAGTTTTTAGAAGGTGGACTATCTTTTATTCCTTTAGAAGTTTTCTCTAAAGTTGATTGAATTTTTAGAAATTATATTAAAAGTTTTCATAATGTATCACTGAGTATATTTATCAGGATATTTTCAAAAGATAGTTGTACTAAATTTTGCAAAGCTAAGATCTATGCTAAGAAAGACGGAAGATAATAACAAGAAAGATAAAAGATGAAATTATTTGAAACAATCAGTACTGGTTGATAACCGAAGGTTTCATCCTGAAACCCAGGACCCATCCACCTTCGGCTATCAAATTGTTTTGATGCAGAAATGAAAATTGTTCATAAAAACATAAAATTGTTCATAAAAACATAAAATTGTTCAAACAATTTAAAGGAAATAAACTTTAGGGGGCAGTATCTTCTTCGTCCATAATGATTTCAGCAGCATCCGTCTTGGGATCCTCCTCGGCATCCTTCTCAGTATGGGTTGCTTTTTCAACTGCTCTGGAAGATTCATCGACAGGTGGTTTAGAAGAAGTGCCGCCGAGGTTCTTTAGCTTGGTCTCCCAGGCACCAACGTCCCAAGAAGGGCATTCAAAACCTAATGTTTTGGCTTCATGGGCCATCTTCAACCTGGCTTGGAGGAGAGAAATGACGACGGAACTTTTGAGGCTTTCTCGGTAGCTAACCATATACCGTTCATGTTGCACATGGGCAGCTTCAAGATCGGCATGGGCTTGAAGAGTAGCTTTGTTGAGAGCAGTTTGGTGTTCTTGGATCATAGCTTTGAATTTCTCCTCGTAATGACGAGATTTGGCGGTTGCAATCATGCCTTGGTCGGAGATTGTGATTTCTGCTTCCTTTAGCTTTGATTCGAGCGTGTTGTTAAGCTTGCAGGATTCTTGATATAGGTGAACCAGACGCTCAAGACCCTACGAAGGTAAGAGGACAGGTATTAATATTGATAAATCTTTGTAAATGATGTAAACCGCAGGATATGATATGAGAATACTAACCTGGTTAAGAAAGGAAGTCATAAACCCGCTAGCTTCAATGAACCCGTGCTTCTCATAAGGAAATGTGTCAGAGATGACAGGAGAATCAGGCTCCTTCCTTTTGCGGGAACTTGAACTCCGGGGCTTGGTAGCCGGTGAAGGTTTGGGAATAATGATGGCTTTGGAACTGCTGGGTCTGGATGAGGCTGTGGCCTTGGGACTAGGTTCCTTCTTGACCTGAATCTGATCAGAATAACTGTCCAATTCGTCGAGGTCAAAGACTTCAGGGATCTTGGCCGGTGCTGCATAAAGGGAAAAGTTTCACATCATTATTACTCTTTATTTTATTATATTGTTTTAATTTTGAAAGTAATTCTTACCAGACATTTCAGATGACGAGTATTGACTGGAACTCGGGACGTGTGTGGTGAAAGTCCTGTCTATTGCAGGTAATCGGTAAACAGTGTTGATTCTTTCTTCTGATTCAGCGGTAGGGGGAGCTACTTCCTTGAAGTTCACTGCATAAGGATCAGAAAGAGGGATATTAGTGGGAGATAAAAACCAAACGGTCCATGAAAATATTTATAACCCTACCGGTAGTTAACCACTCCACCGGAAGGTTGGCACCCTCAGCAATGGAGTCTCGTTTGACAAAGAAAAACTTGCGTTGCCATCCGTCTTCGTTTTTTGTGGCTTTAAGAATAAGGGGCTTGCTAAAGGTCGAGAAAAGTAAGAACCGGCTAGAGCCGTGAGATCGGAGGCGATAAGCAATAGGCAAACCCTCGATGCAGAGGTCGGGGCAATGGAGGTTTTTGATTTGGTTAAGTACAATTAATACTCTCCAAACCATGGGCATGGTTTGAGCAAAAGAGATGCCGGTGGTTCGGAAGAATTGCATCATGAATTCAGGAAAAGGGTATCGAAGACCTAGCGAAAAAGGATATGCTGGAAAGCAAACCCACTCAGCGGAAGAAACATCCGATCGAATTGACCGATCGAACGGTCTAAAGACCGTGTTGTCAGGGAAAGCGCCGGAAGCTCTCAAAGCCGCAATGTCTGCGTTGTCAAAAGCACAGACCTCCTTTTCGGGATTTTTGAGGAGATTCTGCTGGGTGAAGGTCTCGGCATCCATTACGAAGAAGGCAAGGAAAATTGATAGAAAGTAAATGAGAAATGGAGAATTACCTGAAAGCTCTGTTGAAGATATCTGCTTTTCAAACAAGAAGAGAGAAGATATAGGGGCATTATGGGTCTCCATTGAGCAAAAAGCGCGTTGGAGGTTACGATGTGATCTCGACCGTCGCTTCGTTTTAAATGCCTTGAGTTATGGGATAAGACTTTTGAAATATATTCGTTGGATTGGTATACCAACCGATATATTTGGGGACAATTGTTATGGGTCATTTTCTGAGTATGCATGTTGACTAATATCCCGCTTTTAATTGTTTATTTGTGACCAGGATACTGGACGGGGATATTGCTAACATCCTGGGCGATATCCTAAGGTTGAGTGAATTAAACACGTGCAGGTTAATGGCTGTAAGTTACTAACGGTCATCAGGACTTCTTCTCCTCAAGACTCGGGCGTATTTGTTATGAGGAAGCCGTTGAACCCGAAAGACTTGGTCCTCAACGTTCGAGTGGGAATATTCGTTGGATCCCGGAAGTTTAGGATAGTTTGTTACATTATCTTTACTATAAATAGATGGGGGCGGATCAGATTAAGGCACACAATTTACACACTTTCAAACACTTTCTCTCTAGTTCATCGCAAACACTACACACAACACTTGTACTCAAATTACATTGTAACACATAGTCGATCCGCACCACATCCTGCATTGTATCCTGATATTTGAAGCAATAGAAGAACAAGGCAGCTGCGATTGTCAGCTCCCGAGGTTTTATGTCGGCGATCTAGATTGATCAAGGGCTTTCCTCGTACATCACGTGTCAACCTTTACTTTTTTGCTCATTGTTTGATCATCGATACAGCTCTATATCCTGGGCTGTATCCTGAAACTGTTTTCACAACTAATTTGGTTAACACATTTTTCACATATAAATTTAGCACACTACCTCACTTAACTAATTTGATCACTTAATTGCTTAGGTAATTTTTGACCAAAACACTATATATATTAACATTCAAAATATCCAAAATCACAAACCCTCACTGATAATTTTTCAAGTCCAAATTAATAACCTTGGAGATTTCACAAACTGTTTTTGGAGTTTTCAATTTAAAACCTCAAGTTTTCAATTAATGAACTTTTTTGTTTTATGAGACATGATCAGCAAACTTAGATTTTGAAAATTAGCTTTCAAACACCGGTTGTCGAAACATAAAGCAGAAATAAAATCTTTTTGTAATTTTTCTGTAAAGAAATGCATTAAAGAAATATTTACAGACATATTTTTGTTTGAGTGTACGTCAGATGACCATATCAGACCAGTTTATGACATATCACTAGCACCGTTGACCTTTACAGACTTTAAGCTTTAAACGATTCACTTAGATTGTCAGTATACTGATCCACTTAAATTTTCACACAAATTTCAATTGATTCAAGATACGAGATTTAGTGTTTTAAGAACTTAACTTATGCGTGTGTCCCACCTCAGAATATACTCCCGTATCAAGATTCCCTAGATTCAGTTTTACAGGTGAATATACCTAAATGATATATGTACTCTGGGTTAGTGCGAGGCCTTGAGAGCTCAGGTATGAACTACCGTTCAGTCAAAGATATGAAGGCTCGACTTAAAGGTGTGTTCCACTTAGGAATTGTCACACCCAGCTAGTAGTGGAAGCGTATTGTGTGTGACGTAAGAAAAGGTAATCATTGCATCCAAATGTGTAAACAATATAAACCAACAACGATGCCATAGATATATTGATTTCAACAAAGTTTACAAGTTTTCCAACACAGATTTTAAGTTATATTACACTTCACAAAAGATTCGTTTGACATAAAACCTATTGAGTTTTTGTCCACTACATACCCATACGAAGTTGGGATATAGAAGACAAATTCTCCAAAAGCAGCAAATGTTGTCATTGTCATTCCCGTTCTCCGTAGTTTCTCACCGGCTCAAGACTTGTTTCCTAAAATACATGTAGTTTTAAAAAGTCAACAAAAGTTGAGCAAGTTCATGCGGTTATTGTTATCATATGAAATCTCATAAGTGTTATCTTATAATGAAATCATGGTATGTAATTAGCATTCATGGAATTTAAATATCTATCAGTGTGTAGCTTGCACCCTGACATATATGCCATAAGTAAGTAACCAACCCGAGACAGCTTTGACATCATAGGGATCACAAAAGCACTCCTAAGGGTATACCAACCTGGAGTGGAGCGCGCCTCAAGCTTGATAGATCTATACCTTTTGCACCTTGGTCACTAAGTGATTAATGGTTACTAATGTCATCATCCTACTTACGCACATTGATCATGTTATCATCTAAATCCATAGCTAACATACCGTTTACTTAAATTGATTATCAAGTAATTGGGTCTTTTATAATCAGGTTTGACTAGTCTAACCAACTAACATGCAGATTCAGTGACCGGCTTCTAGTTAAACCGGAGATAACCACGTAAAACATGATGCCATATCATCAACCTTGATAGTAATACACAAAGGATGTGAAAATACGGACAAACAAGCTACATACATACTTATAATAATGACACTTGAGTTGGCAAATATTTTAGGTTCATGAATGTTTTAAGATGGTTGTATTTAGAGTCAAAGTAAGAGCTAAATGTTCTATCTATGTATGAGTCGATAGACCATCTACATCTCAGATAGTTTTTGTGAGCGAGTAGAACAAACTCTGACAAAGTGGTATAAGAGTCGAACGAGGTAGGTGTCGGGATATGGACTGGGACCGATGGCGAAACTTCTGTTTGGGCTGAGATCTACAAAGTAAGGCAAAAGGGTGGAAGTATGGGTTGGTACTGGTAGTCTGTTTCTTTTTGTTTTCTGTTTGGTGAGCATGGGTTTGTACAGCCTCTAATTACTTGATAGAGGTCTTGATGTAAAATTTTGGGGGTGCAATAATATTCAGCAGTTCAAAAAAAAAAGAACAAACTCTGACAAAGTAAGTGATTCTACTTGCCATAAAAAATGCTAACATCGAGGCAGTTGGGGTGGAGGGGACACTCTAAAAATTATCAACCAACTACAATATGTACCAAAAACTACCTGATGTTCCCAACTAAAAACAATCATTTGTGGTCAAATAAAACTTCGGGTTCATGAACCCACCACCTTTGCTACCCAAAGCATAGGAAGCGGTGTACCTGATTTACCCATATGCGCCCCTTCACCCTTGATAGACATTCCCTGAAAGAATCTCTAAGTGTGGAAGAGAGATGTATTATATTCTCGGAGTATCAGGTTGATAAGAAAAAACAAGTTGTTTGAAAGAGAAGGGGTATATGTTTTAACCATGGCGTAATATTAGCCGTAAATACACTCGTACAGAAAAGAAAAATAACTTATGGCCATTTCCCTTTGACATGTGATCATAGCAATCTCCATTTCTTTAAACTTGGCTAAAGGCGATGGCGGTTTTTGACCCTGAGCGACAGCCTAGATGCTTACAGATGAACTCACCGGTTTGCAAGAGCTTTCCAAGATCTACATTGGTTTGGATACCCAGGCCATGAAGCATGTAAACCACATCCTCAGTAGCAACATTTCCTGAAGCTCCCTTGGCGTATGGGCACCCTCCTAGACCCGCAATAGAAGAATCCACTATGCTTATTCCCATCTGTCAACAATTATGTATATCAGGTATAGTAAGGAAGGTTGTTACATAACTTCCTTAGGCGGTTCTCGTAAGCGTAAGCTTCGTACTGAACGGCTCCCTCTCTTACGGTCTTAACTAAAACTTTTTGGGCGACTTTGACTTCTTCCGTTTTTAGCTAAACTTCTATTTTACAGATGTGACTCGATATAGATAAGTGTAACCTAGTCCTAAATCGGCCCATCAATAAGTAAACTGGTTGAAACTGCCATCTATAAACTGTTACGATTCCTTGTTATTTTGGCAGTACTTTTAGTGTCTACTTGTTATTTTGACCTACAAGATTGCCTTATACTTCAATGGAGGACATTTTTGGTGTCTGACTAGTAGTCAATGAACAAATGAAGTTATGAAGTGTGAATTCGGTCAAAGTCCTTTTTTCGTTTGTTACATATCCATCTATGATGAACTGAATGATTTGAACATGCTTATCATCTAACGTTTCAGATTTGCGAAAGTTGCAAATGGGTCGATTCATGTAACCGGTAAAGTATGTGATGATATAGTAGTTTGAGGGAGAAAGTAGCTTACTTGGAGGGATACTAAAATGTTTGGAAGAGATTGGCCATAAGTGTCATGAAAGTGAACTGCTAGCTTTTCAACAGGAACAACTGACATCACTGCTCCGAGCATAGAAATTACCGTTCCTGCACAATCGAGTTTGCAATTGAATTAAAAGTTATGAAAATATAAAAATCTCAGCTAATCGCATATCAATAGGATTCTGACAATTACCTGGTGTGCCAATCCCAATAGTATCACCAAGTGATATTTCAGAACAACCCATATCATAAAGTTCTTTTGCAACGTGTGCCACTTTTGTTGGAGAAATCATTCCTTCAACCGGACATCCAATCACACATGATACATACCTAAATAATATAAAATAATATTAAATAGTAAACTGAATTATGCAAAAGTCTGAAAATAAAACACGTGTATTAATTATTGTATAGAATTAAGAGCATACCCGCGAACCCGAATATTGAGCTTTGTAGCAGCATTAACTACAGCCCGATAACGAGAAAAACTTTCGTCAATGGTACAATTAATGTTTGACTTTGAGAAGGACTCGGATGCAGACGCAAAAATAGCTATTTCCTTTGCGCCGGCTGCAACAGCAGCTTCAAGACCCTAGTTGAAACCAAACTAAAATCATAAGTTCATTTGTGTTAGTAAAATTTATCATCTTTTAATACTCAAGAAAGATCATGCACCTTCAAATTAGGCACCAGCACAGGCAGTCTTGTAGTATCTATGTTTTTTAGTGCTTCAATAACCTCCCTTGCATCAGCCAGCTTTATCAAAAATAAGAATTAGATACTAAAGGACACATGAAATAGAAACATTTAAAATTACTTACTCTACAACTATGTATTCATGTTTTTGGGTTATCTATTGCTAGCAGACCAAATGGGTTATTTTCGGTTATAGGTTATACCTCACCACTCCAATGGGTTGACCTATAAAAGTTATAAATACGAAAATTTGATTAATAGAATGGCTTAAAATAACCCAGCATGTGCTGCTTATTTATTACAACTTATTAACAAGTTTGGATAAGAAATCCGAAACCCCTTAAAAAAAACCTTATTGCTTATATCAAAATGCAATCACAAGCACCTTAATACATAGTATTAGACCATATTATTATTGTTATTAGTGTGAGCCCACGGGCCCAGCTTAGGTTTCTAGGGTTTCACATATTCTCTATATAATGTAATCTTATTGAATCAATAAAGCATTCAGTCTTTCATAATCTTACATGGTATCAGAGCCAACCTAACCTCTATACCGTTTCCGCTGTGTCACACACAAATAACCAAACCCTAGCCGTCACCACTTGAGAAAAACCCTAGACAGGGCGGCGTGCTGCCACTGCCGCCGCCGCCCTGTCCGGCCACCGTTCGTTTTCTGTTTCGTTTCCTATTCACTTTTCCTATTTGGTATCATAAATAAAGTTCCGGTTTCGGTTTTTAAATTCTAGCCACTATTCCTACATCTTTTATTCGGACGACACTTGTAATCAGGTTCGGTCGCCGTCCTTTTTATGGGTATCCTAGGAGTTTCAAGCCGCACAAACCCGTGTGAATACTTTTCATTTCGACGACTTTTCGGGTTGTGTTTAATTGTGTTCGCAATGGTCTGGTATCTTTTTCAACAGATGCCAAGAAAACCACACACATGATGCTACGGCATCTTGTTGATTCCGCTTCTCCGTCATGCCGCTCCTTGTTGGCGCCGCCGCCGCTCATTGGATTGGACTACGGTCCCGCGCCGCCTACAGGACTACGGTCCACTGCCGCGCCGTTATTTGCCGCCGCCGCCTTGCCGCATTGGATGCTTCTTGTCGGATCAGGGATCATTAAAAAAAAAAGTGGATTCTCATTAAAGATTACAAGATTGTGGAATTTTAGCAGAAGTTTTGACCGAATCTTAAGAACGCTCTTTTTCTTGATGTTTTTTTTTTCAGCCATAGCTTTCGGTTTTCTTCCGCTTCGACTGCGGGGGAGTATTAGACCATATTATTATTGTTATTAGTGTGAGCCCACGGGCCCAGCTTAGGTTTCTAGGGTTTCACATATTCTCTATATAATGTAATCTTATTGAATCAATAAAGCATTCAGTCTTTCATAATCTTACACATAGAACCTCCGAAATCGTTTTATGTAAAAAAAACATAGATGATTAGTGTTACCACTTAGTTTTTGCAATCATATGTAATGAATTAACGCATTAACTATCTATAAAATTGAACAAAAAATGTTTTTGGTTCAACCCGACTTGACCTAACCGATTTTGACCCATTACCCAACCTGCCAGACCAATCCATTGTGCCACATCTAATAAAGATGAGTATTTACAATAAAAAGGAACTAAATTCTGGTGAGAGAAAAGATACCTGAGGTACCCACTTGGGAGAAACAAAAGCTGTTGCCTCAACAACAGATAATCCAGTAGAAACAAGCCTCTGAATTAGTTCTATTTTCACAGATGTAGGCACCATATTCTTTTCATTCTGTAACCCATCCCTTGCACCAACTTCCACTATCTTTACATACTTTGGTATGCCCTTGAAAATCTGAAACAGTTAATTATAAGACAAGAAAATCTAAAAATATTAGTATATACCAATGCTGTCCATGTGAAAAAAAAAAACAGTGGTGTTCTTTGACTTGTGTTAGAACATTGGAGGCTAGTTAATCACCATATTTGTTATGTCCTGTAGTCCTACATCATTGCAGTAAGAGTTATGCTGACGGCTTGCTAAATGCCTTGAATCACACTGATTTCTATATGCTGCACGGTTTCCGTTTTGAGGCATATCTCTTGCATGGTGTCTCCAAGCGAACACTCCTTGCACATACTCAAAATCTTCCCTGAGAATATGCATGTTTCCAAGTTAGTACAGTTGGTTTCAGACTTCAGTATATACATCACATTCGTGTCGGCATAAGTGTACATATTAATGTACTTTTCATTTAAATGTAGTCTATTTGACCTATTGAAAACTTAACGGTACCATTAGCTTCATCTAGAAGATGAATGATGATGACATCAGAATACAATAACCTTACTTCAGTGTAAATTTTTAAATAATAAAAATTATGTCATAAGATAACTACACTATGCAAACTGCAAAGACACATACTTGTCATCATTTGATGATGTGGAAGTATTTCCCTCAACCCAGCAACGTTCCACTCCGCTGGTACTGCAGCCGTTGGATGAGAACCTATGGAAAAGATCAATGGTGCTTAAGCTTGGCAACTTGTCCATACCAAGAGGCTCCTCCAAACTCGACATTGCAGAAGCAGTACAACACTTCACGCTGTAAAAATTGGGTATATATATTCTTTAAAAAAAAAGGCAACAAAAAGTCAAGCATCTAAATCTATGTAGAAGCCAAACATTTTCACGCTTAAATTCATAAATGTTAAAACTTTTTCGATTGATTCAGCTCACTAAACTTGCAGGACAGGATAATGTATTCAAAAACATGTCTTTGCATATCACATATTAAAAACTTAACTTCCTTTATACGCATTTTTCTTCAATCAACAATATATAGTGAAGTTAAACTTCAAGTAAAGCCAGAGTTTGAACGCCTGAGCATTTGTGTCAATACTATAAGTTTCCAACATAAATCAATATGCATCATATCTACTCGCTTCATTGAATGGTGGAAAATGATTCGCTCACAACGACAATGCAGATAACATGTAAATTATCTGGTTCCAACTTTTAGAATGGACATAAATTGAGTACAAACAATCATTTTTTTTTTTGTTGTGAATTGCCAACTTTGATCTTAATCACAAAGAAATAACCAAAGTGATTTGCAGAAATAAAAGAGAGGGAAAACACAAACTGTTGATCACCTAATTGTTTACAATGACCCTATACCAAGCCGTATGTTTCTAAGCGTCATGCCGGTTGACATTTGGCATAACTGGCATGTCAAACTTATTACCGGATAAACACACCCCTAATTCTTAGTTTATACAACATAATTCATACATAACATATGTACATAATTTCATACTAAACTTAACCTAACATTTTTGTCAGCAGCTCCATAAAACTGACACAAATCCAAATTTCAATAAAGAAAATACTACAATACTATAAGACCGTCCGTAGTGGGCGTGTTTTTTTCAAAAAAAGCCCCCAAACATGCCCGAAAACGCCAATGCCCCACCCACTTGGGCGTGATTGAGCAAAAAAGCCCCCCAGCGTGTTTTGAATCACGCTAAAATGGCCAATCACATGCATCCCTCTTTTTCTTGGCCAATCCCCTTTTTTTTTGTTAGTTTTTTTTTATTTATTTAAAATCTTTACACCCTTATTAACATAATACCCACGTACCCACTACACCCATTTTAGAAAAACGCTCAATAATGCCCCTTTTGGACTGCCACATGGCGGAAAACGCCCAAAGGTGGGGCATTATTCATCCTTACCACTACGCATGGTCTAAGCATTCGTATTGCTAAAAACAATTAAAACCGAAACATATCTGATTTCAACAACTCATGAACTTAAGTTACCCCCCTTCCTAATTCAACAAATCCATCAAGTTTCAAACAAATTAAGGAATGTCAACTGAAACAAAAGCAAAAAACGTACCTGAAATCAATAAAAACAAACAAAATACGGCAAATTCTGATCGAAAAATGTATATATAAGTGTGAAAAGGAGAAGACGTAAGGTACAGGACTACCAACTGCATACATGTGGTGATGATATGTATATATTTTTTTTTTAATATTACTTACAAAAAGGGTAGTTGAAATTGTTAGCGTCATACCTAACAAACGGTTGTGTGAATTCAAAGCTTATGTGATTTCGTCGTTTTCAGTTGGATTGTCACGACGAGATCCCAGCTGTTTAGGGATTTGATTTATGGGTTTTGAGAAATCGTTGAATGCAGATGCGCTTTGAAGCACGTTTTTCATGATAGCTTGCATATTCGATTTCAACAATTGAATCAGCTGTCATAAGGTTGCAATTGAGACAAAAAGCACCGACCCGTCGGTGGACTAGTTAGCCTTCCAAAGGATTTTTCAAAAAACAAATTTCTCAAAAATCTTTAAAAAGCCATTTGTTAAAAAAAAATGTTGCATGCAAAATTTTACATCAGGTGTAAAAAAAATTTACATTCAAATAAAAAAAATTTACATTAGGCGTAAATAAAATTTACACCACGCGTAACTACCGACTCATCAATTTTTTTACAATGTGTTTATAACATTTTCATCTATGTTTCTGTAAAAAGTTGTGGTCCAACTCACGCGTGAAGTAGGAGTTCTCATAGTTCTTATAACTCGTGGTGATTCTTAATTGAACCGAATCCTATAAACATATTTTTTTTAAGATATAAAATATTTTTAAGGAAAACTTTGTTAAAACATGCTAACTTGAAAACCAAGCGGCCAAACAATAACAATTACATACTTACAAATGATTCACATGTAACGTTCCTACCTTTAGCTCTATTTTTAAACCAAAGGAATCTTACCAACCTTATCTCATTGGATATTTCGTCGATGTTTACATTTTTACCCGAGAAGATAAGGTCGTTTATGGCCTTTCAAATACTCCAACAAGCGATTATGACAATGCCTTGATGCACATCCTTCGTCGTGCCTTTTAATCCGCACTGATTGTGGGCGTCGAGCACGTCTTTGAAAGAAAAAGCGGAAATGAAAGTGTCTTGCTATGGCTGTCCAAAAAGCTTGTGACTCGAAGCTCGCTCGGATTTAGATCGGAAAAAGCTCACTCGATATGGCTCGATTTGAAAATGAGCCGAGAAAGTGAGTCTTGCTCGGCTCGTAACGAGTCGATTTGGCTCAGTTTGCCTCGCTTGGTAGCTCGGCATAGCTCAGATTATTTTACCTATAATATATTTATTTATTTTTGTATACATTATAATATATTACAAAAACCATGGTTGCAGAAATCGGCCTAGGCGGCCGATTAATCGGCGCCTAGGCGCTAGGCGGCCACTTACTGCCTAATTTTGAGCTAGTCGGTCAATTAATCGGCCATGGTCAAAGTAGGTCAAAGGCGGTACCTAGGCGGTCAAAAATCGGATTAATCGGACTATATTAGTCGGTCAAAATCGGTTCTAGGCGGTCCTAGGCGGTCAAAATTGGTCAAAATCGGTCAAAATCGGTCAAAATCGAACCATACTATCGGAAACTTGAAGTATTTATGTGAATTTTGAAGTATTATTTTTATATTATTGGGTATATATATATAATTTTGAAAAAATACATATAAAAATCCCATTCCGATTAATCCCGATTAATCCCTAGGCGGTACCTCACCGTCCGACTAGTGCCTAGCGCCTTCTACAACATTGACAAAAACTGATTATTATTTACATGTATTTAGGCCTTTAGTTTATATCTATGGCATATTTGAAGAATGATGTCACACCCCAACCGATGGCGGAAACATCGGGGCACGGCACTAGGGGAATCAGATTGCTCAAGAGAATCCATAACAACTATATTGCGACAGTATTTATTACATTTGTTATACCATACTAACAATCAGTACAATCACATAAGTTATCACAGATTTCTTGTCCTCTCAAACAATACAGATCCGACAACCTAGATTTTAGGTGAGTTTCTAGACTTCCTAGCTTGATTTGATGTAGCCTGTGATCTAACCTGCAACATACGTTAAAATAATGTCAATACAAAAGTATTGGCGAGTATACACGTTTGATATGTAATAGTGTAATAGATGAAAGCTGCGAATTTCCACATACATAAACGTAATACACGACATATATACTCACAAAACTGATACTACCAGCTAAGTCCTCGAGCTTCGATCGCGATTGCTAAACTAGACCCCGTCGGGCGCAATAGTACTATACTAGTCATGGTGGGACGTCGCGAGTATAAGTCCTAGCACATATGTAACTAGCATCACGTATAACTATGCACATTGGTCATTCGCAAGTGATAAATAGTTTAAGCATTTGATGTGATTTGATAGCAACATATGTTACACCCAAAAGTGCAAAAGCAAAAAGGGTTCAAGTATACTCATAGTCGGTGTTCAGCAAGTAAACACAACTTGGCTGGATTGAAAGAAGCGCATCTAAGATTAGCCTGAGTTTAGATTGATAGCGTAAGCGTTGGGTAGTGCGTGAAACGGTGGCGGTGAACCAAGAGTCGGATGGTTATCCGATCGGATGGCCAGTCGTTCGGGTGAAAATCCGTTCGGATGGTCATCCGATCGGATGGCCATTCGATTGGATTGTCACCTTGCTTGGTGAAGGTGTGTTTGTGTATGATGGCTTGTCTTTTGAAGTTTTCGTTGTAGCATTTTGAAAACAGAGAAGTATCTCTACCCTTCAAGTCGGTCAACCGAACGGCCGATCGATCGGGTGGCAACTTGATCGAGTGGCTGTTCGATCGGACGGTGATCTGATTGGCAAGACACTTTGGTTGATGATAAGCCCACAGCAAACTGGTCACTCGATCGGGCGGCAGTCCGATCGGGTGACAATCCGTTGGAACTGATGTGAAACGAAGATTTGTAAAACGTTTAAGTATTGAGGATCCAAAGCCGTTTGGATGGTCGTTCGATCGGACGGCAATCCGTTCGGACGGCAATCCGTTCGTCGTTTAGATCTTTGAGTGTTTGAAAATTGTTTAAGTCTTGATACCAAGTGCAATCCGATCGGATTGCGGGTCGATCGGGTGGCAGTTCGATCGGACGGTAATCCGATCGGACGGCAATCCATCCCGCAGCCTGATCATTTCACAACTTGTTTATTTCGTTAAGTTTTAGCGATTTGATCGAGACGGTATGACTAAGAGTTAAACAATGGAAACTACATCGAGTCCAAGTCGTTGGATCGGATGGGAATCACCCCGTCCGATCAGTTAACTGTTCTCGACGGTTGTTCGTGTTCAACACGATAAGCCGGTCATCTCGTTGATAGGAACCAGTTCTCAAACCGACACTTCACTAGAGATAGAGTAGAAGGTCTGTACGAGCTATGTTGCTACCGGTTTTTGAGTGTAAGTTAAGAAAGTTGAAGAAGCGTTTAGAAAACTTAGATTCAGCTTAGATTCAGGTGAGATTAGTGTTCATACACCGTGGAATCTATTAGGTCTGGACTGTTCTTGATGAGATGAGGTCACACTTCATTGTTCCTAAGAACTCCATGATGACGTCACCTTAGAACGGCTCAAATCCAAAGATTTCACGGTTAAAGGTTAAGATTCGAAAGAGAAAATGATGGAGAAGTGCGTGTAGATCATAGAAGTACGAAATCTAGGTCGAAAACTTACAAGAATCGCGAGGAATCGAGAGAAAAAGCCCCAAAAGCGTGCTGGTCGAGTGAGAGCTGTCACATCACTATTCAAGTGATGTGACAAGTGCTATTTATAGGTGAAGTGGGATGAAGGGGAGAAGTGCAACGGATCGAATGGCTGTCCGATTGGGTGGCTGTCTGATCGGGTGGCAATCCGATAGGGTGGTAATCCAATCAGGTGGCCACTCGATCGATCAGTCACTCGATCGGTGGTCTTCGGCGTGTTGCGTTTCGATGTTTCGTTTTGATCGTTAATCGTTACGATAGTTTGGTTACACATTTCGTCCACATTTTCATATATTTATTATAATTAGTCACCTTGGGTTGTAGGGGACCGCTAAAATGAGAACCACCTCCAGTTGTAAGAATCGTGAGAACTACACCGTACGGGGCGAGGTGGACCAAAATTTTTTTTTCATAAACGTAGATGCGTGTATTATAAACACATTTGTAAAAAAAAAATTTTAAAAAATGTCGTGTGTGTAGTTTTGAGCACCACAAGTTTGTGTTTACGGGTACCGTAAAATTTATTTAAAATTTATGGTACCCGTAAACACAAACTTGTGGTGCTCAAAACTACACACACGACATTTTTTTTTAATTTTTTTTACAAATGTTTTTATAATACACGCATCTACGTTTATGAAAAAAATTTTGGTCCAACTCGCCCCGGATCAAAAAGTTCTCACGGTTCTTACAACTGGAGGTGGTTTTCATTTTAGCGGTCCCCTTGGGTCGTACATACATATCCATATTCCAATCCTGCGATAATCGAGTTACGCGTGCTTGCGAGTGCGTTTTTGAGTACTGTGTTGCATTGCGACACATCACGGCTATCAAGGAGGGTAGAATTGGTCCTCACTCGACATCATCGTGGCTGTCAGCAAGTGCGATGTGATGCGATAGCGATAACGTATGCGATAATATGCGAAAATACTGCGATATGGCGATGTATGCGATATAGATACATTATGATCCGAATCTCTGGTGCTAGGCGTAACGAGTAGTAACAACGCACGAATGTGCGGGTTGTTACAGTCTCCCCTGCTTTAGGAAATTTCATCCCAAAATTAATCCATAAGAAGGGTTGCGAGACTTGATGCGAATGCAAGTAATGATAAAGCGTCAAGAATAAGTGAGCGATCGATTGAAGATTGACGAGAGAGAGCGTTGCGAAAGCTGAGCGATTGCGGTGAGTAAGACGATTCGTATACAAAAGATGGAAACACACAAAAAGCGATCCAAAAGTGTTCCGAATTCTCGAAGAGTCGATTAATTCGAAAGGTTTGAAGAAACTTGTTTATGAAAAAAATTTCCCACAGTGCGGCGTTAAACTGTCTCAATGTTCACACCAGCGCTATGAGTGGGGTTTTATTAGGTTGCTAAAAGATTTTATGGTGTTTAAAACTCGTTTTACAAAATTTTCTCGTCACGCGGCAGTAACCTAAGTCGATTGTCACACCATTGTTACAAGAAAATCTCGTTTTGTAAGAAAGTTTCTATCAAAAGTTTTGTAAGAAGGGCTTTGTTTACCCAAAAGGTTTTTAATAATATCAAAAATTCAAATTTTCAATCTTAAAGTCGGCCCCGCACGACACTTTCCCACGAAAGTTCGACAATATCGCTAAAACACTTATATATAGGAAGTACCAGCGGCATATCCACCATGTTTTAGCCATATGGCTTCCGTCTCATGAGGCGGTGTCATTTGTGTCGACATAGTACCGATAGGGTTCGATTCCCTCGGTCCAAGCGAAATATGGTCGGACCAAGTGTAAGAGAAGGATTGAGCAAACTGAGCGATGAAGTCGTTTTCGAACTCAGTTTAGCGATACGAGCGAGTGCGACAAGCGATAAGCGGTACGCGGAAATTTGATAGCACAACATCAACTTAATAAGCGATGACTGCGGCGATAAGTGTAACAACCCTCATTAAAAGTCCTATTTATTTTATTATTTTATCCAAAGGGAAACCCTAATTGAAACACCCAAGTGATTCTGCACAAACCCTACAAATTTCAGAACAATCAGAATCAGGATCAGGGCCCCTAAAACTCAGGTGGGGTATTCCCTACTTGACGATTATCCTCACAGAACGCCGTCAAAGTTTAATTTCTTGATTACGTCGACTCATCAGGGCTAGATAGGTGACAAAGCAGGCCTACCCTATTTTGACATCCCAGGCGATACGCGGCACATGCCACGGATTCTTCCGCGACTAGTGGGAGGTGCAAATTTTGGGTATAAATAGAAGGGCCTGGCACTTGCATTCTGTTGTTCGTTCGACGAAAAAACTCACAATATACGCTGAGATATCTTCCAAATACTCTCAAATCACACATGAATCACTAATTAGTATAGCGGGGTGCTGCCGCAAACAGGGTATTAACTCGATCGCTGCTACGGTTCAATGTCCGATCGATTGAAACTATCCGATGGATGTTTTAGTACTATCCTTTGTCATTCGTTGTGAATCCAATGGATGTTTAAGTAATTATACTTTGTCATTCGTTGTGATTCCAAGGGATGTTTAAGTGATTGCACTTTGTCATTCGTTGTGAGGGTTTTTATCTCGTGAGTTATCGTAAATGTTGTATTAGTTAATTACCTAGTTCGTGTGTACTAGGTCACAAGGCTAAATCAATAGGCTAAGCTCTGCCTGTATAAATCTGCAATATATCAAGGCTTATCTGTAGACTAAACTTTGGCCGTATGAATCTGCATGATTATAATGTGAGTCATTCTCTTTTTATCAACTATTTTACAATACCTCAAATTATTTTCAAAGGTTATAATTACAGGGACTAAGTCGTGGATATCTTGAATCACTGGCTAGTGGGGTATTGTGAACATTACTAATTTTCTCCCAGTTAGGTTCATTGACCTACTCGGGATAATCACTGTTAGGTTCATTGACCTACAGGGATAATCATCACTATTTAGGTTCATTGATCTAATAGTGGTATGACCATCGTCACCATTGTGACATGTCACCATTGTGACAGGACGCCATTGTGACAGGACGCCAGATAAAAATAAGATAGAAGCCATTGTAATCGCTCTTATGCTGTAATTAATAACTATGCATCATTTTATGTAAATAGAATGATTCACTCAGTATTTCCTGCTGACAAAACCTTTTTAAAACGCGTTTCAGGTAATTACAGTAGATTGGAGTAAAAGATGGATACGGCACTGAAAGGCTTCAAGAAGTGGCTTATTTTATTAATTCAATCAAATTAAGAAATATTGTTTTATGAAATCAAATTTATCTTTATTAAAGCTACCATTGTAAAACATGGGTTTATCCCCTCTATTTAATAAATAAAATCCGGTGTTTTATAAACTCTGATATTTTTCCTAACTCACGGTCCTGATGAAATTTTCGCTGCAACATTTTTCAAAATAATCACCGGTACCACTGGGCTGTTCGCGGCTCCCGATTCCGTCCAGGGTGGGTCGGGGGTCGTGACAGAAGGTGGTATCAGAGCCACTGCTTTAAGCCTATAGGTGTTGTGATAATAATACCTAAGTTTATATAAAAGAGTTAGGAGATTGCTATTAACTGGTAGCACACATGATAGCATTTAGACTTGAACTTAAGAAAAGATGCCTTAGTATCAACTTCGAGATAAGTTAAGTGCTTGTATAAATAAATTATGATGGGTTTTTTTATATATGCCATAAGAATGGTAATTAGAATATTGCAAGATATGATAAATAAGCAATAATTAATAGTAATTATTGTTTATTGATATTATTTGGACTAGAATAAAATACGTTATGGGAATACAAGTTTCCTTAATTCTGGATAAACGCCCTAATAAAAGAGGCACTTTTAAACCTTTAAAAAGATACTATTTATGGGAAATAGAAAATTTTCTCCGGCAAGACTGGGTATGGTGTAGCAGACTCTCCAGTTTGTCCGGATATACTGAGGTTACCGCTCCGGCGCGAATCGGATAAGACGGGGTATATAATATGTCAACAAGTGACAAGATTTCCCTAAATAGTATCATGACCAGATATTTGACTGGTTCTTGAAAATACAAATCTGTTAAATACATTATGAAGTATACGTATATTACAGTATGTGAAATATATGATTATATAGATATGTATATCTATAAGGAAATCCAAAAACCATAAGGATTGACAATTTGGAATAAAACACAAGCATCTGTGTCTAGATTTCTTTATCAGGAATTTCTTTTCCAATATCAAACATTATTTCGTTTGATCAGTTATCACGTAACTCGTACAACAAAATAAACAATGGAATTTTTTTTTTAAGTTGAGATACCATCAAAAGTATAAAGAATTTCCAAGGCATTATCATAAATTATTAACGTAAGTAAAAAGCTTGTAAAGTTGTGCTAATGCACAAGAAAATACATGAAACTTAAAATTTTACGTCCACGGACGTTGAAATATATCACACACGACTTCCAAGAAGATAAATTGGGCACGATGACACCAATGCTAATTCCGTCAGTAGGAGAACTACTAATCAAAAAGAAGCACTTTGCCACATGATCTTACAAACAACATATCGCTGAGGTACGTAGGAACAACATTTCACAACCATCGGTGCACAGTCTAATCAGAGTTATAATTATTAACATTGTAAAAAAAAATCACATACTTTTGCAAATTTCCTATTTCATTTTATTTGACATTCCCTGGTAATGTCATTTAACAACGGTTATCACACAAAATTCCAGATAAAATTTTTATATTTCTTTTTCTGACTTCTGCATATAATGAATTAACTTTCGTGTTTCTACTTCCCCTAAAGATCATCATACCATGAGGATTTATTTCATAATAGCGAATATTGATCTATTTCATTTCTTAGTAAATCCATACGTTACACATGCACTATTTGTTGCGCATGTGGTTCGTTTAATTGATGAAGACCACTGAAGGGCTTCATTCCGATTTGTTATTTTATCAAAACTCAAATATCATTTCGCTATACTTGATTTTTGGTACTATAAACCGCATTATTACAAAACGATAACTTTTTGATATCGAGTCAATGAATTTCTTGAAAAACTCAAATTTCTTTACATAGTTTTGTTGTGACCATGTCCGAACTTATCAAAACTCATTTTGTTTAAACCAAGTTCAATTATTTGAATTTGCTCACATTACATATTCAATTCAAGGTTCAATATGATAAATTAAAACTATTATATTTGAAATAATCCTAACAGGCATATCAATTCTTTTGAATTATAATATGCTTGTGTAATCCTCGACTTCATTAAATCATTTCTTTGATCACGATCACCTTGTAGTGACGTTTTCATAAATCTGAAGCTCGCACTAACTAGTTCGCACACATCATATACAGAATTTAATTATTTATTTATTCTTATTATTAAATCCATTTTGTTGATTATTCCTATAAAACCAATCTTAACACAATCATGTGCTATGATAATGATACCCAAATTCATGTCATATTTCAATATATCTTTTAACAATTATTACAGCATCAATCGAGCCTTTCGCGATAATTATTGCTTTATCATTTTCAATCGAAAAACATTATATAAATTTAATTGATTATGGAAACTTACATAAGTAATTACCTAATTTATAATATAGTATTACTATATTTAAAAAAAAATCTTGTTAAAACCATTAAAGGTGAAGAATTTTTTTGTTTAAGGTATATTCTCATTAAAATTTATGTTTAGTTAATATTAGTTTTATTATTTGTAATAATATATTAGTGTTAATATTATTTTAAATACTAGGGTTATTATCAAAGGCAGATATTGAGTAGCCTAGCCTTAGTTAGGCATGGACTGGCCACCTATGCTTAAATAAGTCAGCACTAACCAATATCCAACCATGATAATAACTAGTTAATATATATAAATTAAGTTATCATACTTAATTAGTAAATTTTAATTATATGTAGAAATATTATATATATATTTTATACTGTAAAGAGAAGTCATATTTTCATAAAACAATACAAGAATTAGAGGAACGAATAAAATTATATAAATAATTGTCTATTACATGTTTTGTGGTAACTATATACCGTAACGCTCTGGCAAGAAAATGACCATATAAAAATAATATGGTAGTCATTAACTACGTTGGGTTAGGAAAACATTATGATATATAAGAATAGTCTTCGTTCTCGCTTATTTACAACATTTGTAAATACATTCATAATGTTATATGGTTTCAAAATCAAAATAAATAAATCACATAGAATCGATTTATTAAGTAATATATATTTACAAAATATTTTACAAATATTTTTGTACAATAAATATTTTTACATCTTTAAATTTTCATTTAAACGTTATAAATAATAGTGATTTCTTTTACAAAATAATAAATACTAAAATATTTTGTAATATAATAACTTCATTACGGTGTTTTGTAATATATATTACATAGTAAATATAAGTTATTCTACATAGTATAGTAAAATACTAAAATAACATTTATTTAAAAAATGGTGACCATTTACATATAATACAAATGTGTAATAAATAATATATATTACATAGTATTTATATTTGATATATAAGATAGGGTTCAGACAAATATACAAATAATATATATTACATTTGCTTTACAAATATAATATAAATTGGTCATGCCAAAACAACTTGTTCTTATTATATTTCGATCTCTAGGACATAGTATGAAAAATATCGTCACTAATAATATACTATCACATTGTTTCACAATTAAAACTACTTGGAACTTTAAATAATGATACACTAACTCTATTGTCTTTTGGTGTATCTTTGCAATTCACTCATCTCAGCACATTGATTTTCTCATATCATAAATTAATATTTAATAAATCATTTTTCATGCTTTTATTTTATTTGGAAACTATCAATTCTATGTCTTCCTCAGTTACCAATCAAAGTAAGCTTTCTTTTGACAAAGAATTTTTATTGATTCTAAAAATCCTTCACATTCATTTTAAATATCTATTGATGATATATCTTTTTGAACCTAAGTCACCTTGGAAATTATATCATTTCATCTCATTCGTTTGTCATCAATTTCTTGAACTAGTTCAATTGAACCATTGAATCCTATTTATTGTACAACTAGTATTCACAAAATTTGATTCTGTGTCATCTACCGTAATATTGTTTTTATTAACTAAAATGTGACATAAAGTCTAAAAGAAATATCATAACCCAAATCTCGAGGACGAGATTTTTATTAAGGTGGGGAGAATGTAACAACCCTCATTAAAAGTCCTATTTATTTTATTATTTTATCCAAAAGGAAACCCTAATTGAAACACCCAAGTGATTCTCCACAAACCCTACAAATTTCAGAACAATCAGAATCAGGATCAGGGCCCCTAAAACTCAGGGGGGTATTCCCTACTTGACGATTATCCTCACAAAACGCTGTCAAAATTTAATTTCTTGATTACGTCGACTCATCAGGGCTAGATAGGTGACGAAGCAGGCCTACCCTATTTTGACATCCCAGGCGATACGCGGCACATGCCACGGATTCTTCCGCGACTAGCGGGAGGTGCAAATTTTGGGTATAAATAGAAGGGCCTGGCACTTGCATTCTGTTGTTCGTTCGACGAAAAAACTCACAATATACGCTGAGATATCTTCCAAATACTCTCAAATCACACACGAATCACTAATTAGTATAGCGGGGTGCTGCCGCAAACAGGGTATTAACTCGATCGCTGCTACGGTTCAATGTCCGATCGATTGAAACTATCCGATGGATGTTTTAGTACTATCCTTTGTCATTCGTTGTGAATCCGATGGATGTTTAAGTAATTATACTTTGTCATTCGTTGTGATTCCAAGGGATGTTTAAGTGATTGCACTTTGTCATTCGTTGTGAGGGTTTTTATCTCATGAGTTATCGTAAATGCTGTATTAGTTAATTACCTAGTTCGTATGCACTAGGTCACAAGGCTAAATCAATAGGCTAAGCTCTGCCTGTATAAATCTGCAATATATCAAGGCTTATCTGTAGACTAAACTTTGGCCGTATGAATCTGCATGATTATAATGTGAGTCATTCTCTTTTTATCAACTATTTTACAATACCTCAAATTATTTTCAAAGGTTATAATTACAGGGACTAAGTCGTGGATATCTTGAATCACTGGCTAGTGGGGTATTGTGCAGATTACTAATTTTCTCCCATTTAGGTTCATTGACCTACTCGGGATAATCACTGTTAGGTTCATTGACCTACAGGGATAATCATCACTATTTAGGTTCATTGATCTAATAGTGGTATGACCATCGTCACCATTGTGACAGGACGCCAGATAAAAATAAGATAGAAGCCATTGTAATCGCTCTTATGCTGTAATTAATAACTATGCATCATTTTATGTAAATAGAATGATTCACTCAGTATTTCCTACTGACAAAACCTTTTTAAAACGCGTTTCAGGTAATTACAGTAGATTGGAGTAAAAGATGGATACGGCACTGAAAGGCTTCAAGAAGTGGCTTATTTTATTAATTCAATCAAACTAAGAAATATTGTTTTATGAAATCAAATTTATCTTTATTAAAGCTACCATTGTAAAACATGGGTTTATCCCCTCTATTTAATAAATAAAATCCGGTGTTTTATAAACTCTGATATTTTTTCCTAACTCACGGTCCTGATGAAATTTCCGCTGCAACATTTTTCAAAATAATCACCGGTACCACTGGGCTGTTCGCGGCTCCCGATTCCGTCCAGGGTGGGTCGAGGGTCGTGACAATAAGCGATAAGCGACAAGCGATAGCGACAACCGTCAAGCGATAGGCGACGATCATTGCGTTGCAAGCGGTAGGAGTATACGTGATTAATGCAATTCGATTGGGTTGGTCAACACCACGAGATTTAACCAACATTAGACCCCACATGGCCTTTTCCATGAAAGTCTGCTGATATGGCTAAAACACTTATATATAGGAAGTAACGGCAGCGTATCCACCATGCTTTAACCGTATGAGTTTCATCTCGTGAAGCGAGGTCACGCGTGCTTACTTAACACAGATACGGTAAGCGATAGCATTAGTGATAGGCGACGAGCGATAAACGATTAGGTGAATAGTGCGATTTCGATTAGATTCCATATTAAGACCCACATGGCATGTTTCCACGAGAGTTGGCTAATATAGCAAAACACTTATATATAGGAAGTACCAGCGGCGTATCCACCATGTTTTGATCATATTAGTTTTGTCCCGTGATGCGATGTCATACATAATAAAACAACACAGATTGCGACGAGTATCAGGCGATGAGCGATAAGCGGTAAGCGGTACGTGATAAGCGATACACGGTATGATTAATCTCCACAGTTCCACAATTTAACCAACGTTAAGCCCCACATGGCATCTTTCCACAAAAGTTTGCTAATATGGCTAAAACACTTATATATAGGAAGTAACGGCAGCGTATCCACCATGTTTTATCCATACTAGATCTGTTCCGTGAATCGATGTCATGTGTGCCAACATAATCACAAGTAGCGATAAGCGATGGAAGCGATAAGCGATGCGAGTATCGAAGCGATGAGATTAATAGATGCGTTAAGCGTTAAAGTGTTGCGAGGGTGATGTGCGTTAGATCCAAGAGAAATTGCGATTGAGTTGCGATTAAAGACTTACGACCAGTCTTGCGTCGATGCAATTGCCCTGCGAGGGTAGACTCTCTAGAGTCAATCGATGAGGCACTTGCATTGCGTTTGCAGACTTACGACAAGTCTCGCGATGATGCGATGTAATTGTTACGCCTTGCGAATGAGTGTAGTGTATCGAAAATAACCATAATAGTATAGGTCTAAATAACGTTCAACTCCACGTGGCATTTTCTTTACTAGGATTCGGTAGTATGGAAAAACACACCTTGCTTTACCCCTACTACTTGCATCCCGTGAATAGATGTCGCACTTTGTTGACATGACCAAGACGCTTATATATAGGAAGTACCAGCGGCGTATCCACCACGCTCGACCATGCTTTTACGTTATGGCATCATTAGAACTTACTACGATCCCCGTGCACTGACAAAAAATAATCCCGTGTGCACCCGTGATTAGCCGTTCCTTGCACGTTTATCGTACCTTATTCTAAGAGTGTAGTGAGGGTAAAACACCTTATATCGTGATATAATATATAGCATGTGTGTGATTCCAGATTAAGTGCGAAGACGAGAGAGAAAGCGAGAGATAAATAGAGTCCACATTGCGTCGAGAAATAGAGCAAGTTTAACATGCAGAAGAAATTAATCGGCGAAGATCATATCATTACAAAAACATTGGAAGCATAACTAATGTTGTTGTGGAGGACTCCTGCGGAGACTACGATCGTTGCTGAGATTCCTCAAGTCTGCGGCCTTGTGCAGCAGTTCTGGGTAAAATGACCATACCAGTTGCAATTGTCGCAATAACGACAGTTAGCTCCTAGTGGGTGATGATACGTACACATGAGACACAGGGGATGAGTTCCGGTGTAGGCGCACTTCACAAGAACGAGAGCAAATCATAGCGGTGTGGGGTTTGGAATTTCATCCACGCTTGGTTCCTTTCGCTTGTGGCTGAGCTCGTTGCGATCCTGAGATGAGGTGTCGTAGTTGTTAGAGGATTCGTCTGATGATTCGCTGGAGACATCGTCGGAGGAATCTTCAGAATAATCATCGGATGAGCCGATGACGATTGCTTGATGAGCTTGTTTGACAGGATTCTTGGAGAAGAATCCGTCCAATACTCGTTTGTCGTTGATCTCTGAAGCCAAGCGATCGGTTTCTTCGATAGTAGCGGGTTTTGCAGCTTCGAAAAAATCGCCCACACATTCAGGCAAGCCGCGAATGTACTTCGTGATGGCTTTTTCTGAGGTGTTGACTTGATTTGGGCAGATTATGCTAAGTTGTTTAAACTTTGCGATGTAGCCAGTATTGTCATCTTCGACTTGCTTGATTTTCCAAAATCCGTCTTCTAGCTTCTGGACTTCGTGGGGAGGCAGTACTCTTTCTTCATGAGTTCCTTAAACTCATCCCAAGAGAGAGCATAAGCTACAGAGATCCCACGTGTGTTACGTTCGGCAGTTCACCAGTCGAGTGCTCGCGATTGAAATACTCCGGTAGCGCAAGTAGTACGGAAACCATCGGGACACCCACTCTGACGAAGGGTAACTTCGATAGAATCGAACCACTGGAGTAGTTGAGACACACCTCCTTCACCTGTGAAATCCATCGGGTCACAGGCTTTGAAGTGTTTGTAGAGGAAAGCAGATTGCGGCGTTTCCGTCTTAGAGTCTTACGGGGTTCGAGAGTTGCTGAGAGAGAGCACTTGAGCGACAATTTGAGGAATGACCTTGGCCACTTCCTTGGCCACAAGCGAGGAAATCCTCTTCTTGGCACTTCGTTTGGCTCTTCTCCTGGCTGTTTGTCTCGAGGTAGAGTTATTGGAAGACATCTAGACAGAGAGAGATTTGGAGTGAGATTCGATCATAATGATTTTTGAGTTTTGCGATGCGATTGAGCGCGATCAAAACTTATTGCAAGTAATATAATAGATTTCACATAGGAGCCACATAGGAGACACGAGATCCTAAGTTCTCTCACAATGGATTCGTTTTGTACATATAATTAGTTGTAGTTTATACTTACACACATACATGTCGATGTAGATTGCGCGAGGACGCGATGAAGAGGGAAAGCGAGTAATTTAGACATTAGTTTTGTTGCGAATATTCGGTTTTTCGTTTTAGATTGCGATGGCTGTGCGAGTTGTGCGTTTGCAAAAGCAGGGAGCGAAAATTGATAAATCGAGAAATCGATAAAGCGTAAAGTTTTAAATTGTAAACACATAAGCGTAAATAGGTTCCATAAAGCGTAAATTCGGCAAGTCGTAAACTAGAAAAGTAGATAGAGTGCCTCGGGTGTTTAGGCGTCGACTACCCAAGGTAACCCAACTATACCCAACAAGTTCATGCATGCGCGTTGCCCTAGAAGGCTTATGCTTCCACTGGGATGCAGCTCATGGCATTCGTCTTCCTAGGCATCGTGTGGCTTGAGTTATCGTTATAGTCGAGTCCTTGGTGAGAGCTTTTGAAAACTATTTTATATAGAGTGGAGCGGTCCATTAAGATACGGGTTTCACCCCTGACTTAATAACTTCGCTCCTAGCTGTGGTTGTGCTCTTCGAATAAATTCGGGAGTTCCACTAGATTTTGAAATGGAGACTTTTGTTGAGATATGGATGTCACTCCTAGCTCACCAGAAAGTTCTCGTGCTTAGAAAATGCGCTGAGTGAGTGATCTTATCGAGAGTTCTTGGTTTCACGCCTGATCTCGACTGGACCACTCGGTTGTGTTATGCGAATATTTTCGAAGACGTGTGTATTTTGTTGGCCTTAGGAAAGCCTAAGTAATATTCTAGCCTTAGGAAAGGCTCTTCGGGTGAAATTGTAGTATGCAACGTTCACGCGAAGTAGCAGTTTTTAGCGAATTCGAACGAGAGCATCAAGTAGGCCCGTGCAATTTCTACTGGGTTCGCACGAGTCGGCCCGTTGGTACTTAGACTATAGACTAGGTCGTTTCTAAGACATCGACCCGGACTAGGTCATGTCTGGCCTAATTCCCTATAGTTATGGCTCTGATACCAATCTGTCACACCCCAACCGATGGCGGAATCATCGGGGCACGACACTAGGCGAATCAGATTGCTCAAGAGAATCTATAACAACTATATTGCGACAGTATTTTTTACATTTGTTATCCCATACTAACAATCAGTACAATCACATAAGTTATCACAAATTTCTTGTCCTCTCGAACAATACAGATCCAACAACCTAGATTTTAGGTGAGTTTCTAGACTTCCTAGCTTGATTTGATGTAGCCTGTGATCTAACCTGCAACATACGTTACAAATAATGACAATACAAAAGTATTGGCGAGCATACAGGTTTGATATGTAATAGTGTAATAGATGAAAGCTGCGAATTTCCACATACATAAACGTAATACACGACATATATACTCAAAAAACTGATACTACCAGCTAAGTCCTCGAGCTTTGATCGCGATTGCTAAACTAGACCCCGTCGGGCGCAATAGTACTATACTAGTCATGGTGGGACGTCGCGAGTATAAGTCCTAGCACATATGTAACTAGCATCACGTATAACTATGCACATTGTCATTCGCAAGTGATAAATAGTTTAAGCATTTGATGTGATTTGATTTGATAGCAAGGTATGTTACACCCAAAAGTGCAAAAGCAAAAAGGGTTCAAGTATACTCACAGTCGGTGTTCAGCAAGTAAACACAACTTGGTTGGATTGAAGGGAGCGCGTCTGAGATTACCTTCGTTTAGATTGATAGCGTAAGCGTTGGGTAGTGCGTGAAACGGTGGCGGTGAACCAAGAGTCGGACGGTGATCCGATTGGCAAGACACTTTGGTTGATGATAAGCCCACAGCAGACTGGTCACTCGATCGGGCGGCAGTCCAATCGAACAGCCACCCGATCGAGTTGCCACCTGATCGATCGGCTGTTCGATCGACCAACCTGAAGGGTAGAGATACTTCTTTGTTTTCAAAATGCTACAACGAAAACTTCAAAAGACAAGCCATCATACACAAACACACCTTCACCAAGCAAGGTGACAATCCAATCGAATGGCCATCCGATCGGATGACCATCCGAACGGATTGTCACCCAAACGACTGGACATCCGATCGAATTGCCATCCGATCGGATAACCATCCGACTCTTGGTTCACCGCCATCATTTCACGCACTACCCAACGCTTACGCTATCAATCTAAACTCAGGCTAATCTCAGATGCGCTCCCTTCAATCCAACCAAGTTGTGTTTACTTGCTGAACACCGACTGTGAGTATACTTGAACCCTTTTTGCTTTTGCACTTTTGGGTGTAACATACGTTGCTATCAAATCAAATCACATCAAATGCTTAAACTATCTATCACTTGCGAATGACCAATGTGCATAGTTATACGTGATGCTAGTTACATATGTGCTAGGACTTATACTCGCGACGTCCCACCATGACTAGTATAGTACTATTGCGCCCGACAGGGTCTAGTTTAGAAATCACGATCGAAGCTCGAGGACTTAGCTGGTAGTATCAGTTTTGTGAGTATATATGTCGTGTATTACATTTATGTATGTGGAAATTCGCAGCTTTCATCTATTACACTATTACATATCAAACCTGTATGCTCGCCAATACTTTTGTATTGACATTATTTTAATGTATGTTGCAGGTTAGATCACAGGCTACATCAAATCAAGCTAGGAAGTCTAGAAACTCACCTAAAATCTAGGTTGTCGGATCTGTATTGTTCGAGAGGACAAGAAACCTGTGATAACTTATGTGATTGTACTGATTGTTAGTATGGGATAACAAATGTAATAAATTCTGTCGCAATATAGTTGTTATGGATTCTCTTGAGCAATCTGATTCGCCTAGTGCCGTGCCCCGATGATTCCGCCATCGGTTGGGGTGTGACAATTGATTACCATGCTAATGAACTAATTTGTATTTCGTTGAAATTTAAAACTTATTTTGCGTTTTTGAACTTTATTTGGGCTTCTAATATATTAGGTTGAACTTATTTTGGATATGTTCTTTTGAAATACTGAATAATATTTTAGACTGCTGAATATTGAGAGTTATGTTTTAATTTTTCTTTTTAAAATCGAGACAAACCAAGTTGAGCCGAGCTAGCTCGGTTTAAAACCAAGCCAAGCCCGAGCTTAGATTTCCAGCCTGAACATGATTTTGGCTTCTAGTGTATTATGTTGAACTTATTTTGGATATGTTCTTTTGAAATACTGAATAATATTTTAGACTGTTAAATATTGAGAGTTATGTTTTAATTTTTCTTTTTAAAATCGAGCCAAACCAAGTTCAGCCGAGCCAGCTCGGTTTAAAACCAAGCCAAGCCCAAGCTTAGATTTTCAGCTCGGTTTCAAATCTGAGCTGAGCCGATTTAGCTCGGTTTATAATCAAGCCGAGCTCGAGCTTGCCCTGGCTCAGCTCAGCTCATGAATAGCCCTAGGTCTTGCACCAATTGCTTACCTTCTGCCAAATGACCATCGCGATGTTATAAGCCGTAAAGAGATGGTTGACCGATTCAACTCCCATGTTACAGAACGAACTATTATCAGATGGAACTCCAAGAGGAGAATGCTCTTTGAACAACATGTCGAACGCAATGCAGCCATTTCAACTTTGTACATCATGATCATTGAGTTGATCAACACACCAGCAGCTTCAGGGATCGCATGAATCAACCGTATTTGTTGACGAGGTTCTGAATCCTGACCAGGAGAATGGAATGCCATGGGTGGCATTTGTATCTTATTTCAGAAATTCTGATAGAGGAGCCACTCTGCGCAAAGTCTTGATAAATGTAACTTCTGGGTTCGAGAGGTACCTTTTGGGCATATAATCAGCGTAGTGGGAATGTACGTGGATCTTGCTAAGATCCGTCTTGGTTGGAAACTGATCGACACCAAAGAGTCCTTCGAGGATACAACAATTTCTTGGTCTCGCTTAATACTATCGCAGATAAATCGCATGATTTTCGAAGGTCATGCAACTTAAATCTTTCTAGCACAGCAGGGTGCTGTGTTCGTGAAAGACAGAACAGGAGGACGTCTTTTCAGCTTTCAAATCCCAACTCTGCAATGCACCGAGCTTTGTCTTTACCAGAGGGTGTGGGTGATTCAGTGGTATATCCTTGTGGTTCGAATCAGAGTCCCAGTTACACATCGACGCAACACAAGAGAGTGATGACTTACGTAATAGAGTTATCAGAGGAACTGCACGACACAACCGGCGGTGGAAACCGTGGTATTTGGATTTACTTGGAGGCATTACTTGGACGGTACTGAATGCGTTACCTAGACCGATCACAAGGGCCTCCCTTGAATCGATATTCGAAAGAGCTAAAGCATGCAATGACATCGCTGGATGGAACTACTGAATGAGTACGACTGTGAAACCTAAACATACACGAGCTCTGTAGCTCGCTATCGACTCTAACATACCTGATCAGACTCGCTCTATTCAAACTGGAGAACTGTAGGAAGAGGATTTTCAAGTTGAACCCATGCGGGGCATGGGGAAGCAATTTTTGACAGGACGGACGATATTCGCTACCTCTATGAACGAGTGTGGATCTCATTACACGACAACTTTAGGGAACTGGTGTTGAGCAAAGCACACCGGCCTCGATATTCTAGTCGTCTGTGTTTTGGTAGGGGATATTAAGATTTATGAATCTTGTACTGGAGACCAGACATGAAGGCCCACCTAACTAGATATGGGAATGATGTTTGATGATGTAGGGTAAAATACACATATTTGTCCCGTGTAAAGTGTGTAATTTTTGTATAGATTTTATTTGTTTTTATTTAGTTTTAGTACTGTATTATTTTATTTTGTGTTGGGCCAGGTCCTGGTGCAAATGGAGCGAAAACGAGTAATATGGAAATAACCAGCTAATTGAGTAGAGTGGGGTGCCAGGAACCGAATTAAAATTGCCGCTATTTTTCTCGAGTGAGTCGAGCCCGCTATATCTAAAAAGGGCCCATTTATATATTATTATTACTATTCTTAGAGTTGAGAAAAGAAAAAAAAAACAAAGAGAGGCCATGGAATCCTTAAGCCCAACAGTACGTGAATGATAGGATTGAATTTCGAACACAATTATTAATAATCATTATTCAGCAAATTAAATGGATTAACTTGCACGACAAGGAGGATATGCACACACTTTGTTTGAGGCGGCAGATAGTTAGAGAACATAAGGAAGCACACATCATTCGCAAACTTTGGGGGCGGCTATTATTTTTGGAGCGACAGAAACTAATTGGGCCAAGCCCATTACGAATAAACATCAGACGAATAAAGGAGGCGGCTGGACATCATAAAGAGGGATATATCGTCAGAAGCAAATATATCGACAGAAGCAATAGGAGTCGCACAACAGAGACGGACGAAGTCAGCCAGGGGACGAATTCTTGGAGCTTCTTTGGCAAGGTTTTGAGCCACGGAATCGTTGGGTTGAAGCAAGAAGCTTGGAGAGCAAGGAATAACCGGGTTTTGCCATTCGGTTTCTTTTATTTTCTAGTCTTTTTGTTTTAATTCAATGAATTCATTACTTGAACCTTGTTTGATTATTTTTGAGACTTTGTTTGTTATGATTCTTGGCTAGACTTTTTCATACTACCTAGGTTATGACAATGGTTTAAATAAAGTTTAGATTTTTATTCGGTTTTTTGCGTGGTTTATGGATTTTCTTGTATTGTAAAAGCTATGGAATTTTAACTTGGTGTATATTCATGCTTGAT
The DNA here is from genome assembly GCA_030545235.1 of Helianthus tuberosus. Lineage (NCBI taxonomy): Eukaryota > Viridiplantae > Streptophyta > Magnoliopsida > Asterales > Asteraceae > Helianthus > Helianthus tuberosus. The sequence continues at coordinate 49,106,271 of CM060431.1, read as the reverse complement.
ATTTGTTTTATCGCTGTTTATTGCTTCGTATAATCCTTGGTGACGGTCTATATCACATAATAGGGTTGTGCTAGGGTTCTTGATTTAGGTGAGTGTCTATATCACATAATAAATCTTTAACTCTTTAAGCTGAAATTACGTAACTAACCTTAGAAGTAATAATCGGTAATTTAATAAAATCAAGTGTTCTGCTAATCTTGTCGCTGTGAGGCTCGAGGTTATTAATAGGTCTCGGTTTGGTTTATAGCTAGGTCTAAGAAATTGGTCTAGTCCTTAAACATTCTCTTGTCTTTTAAACCAAGATTAAAACCCATAGTTGCCTTAGACTTTCGCGCTGTGAGGTAGATCGTCTTATTTAGGCACTTTCAAGAAGTTAGAGGACTGTGAGGAAATCTAAACACCGGTAAGCGTAACAGCCTAGGTAGTGCCACAAGAATCACCTTGAGAGGGATTGAGGGGCTTAGTTGGTATCTTAATAGGTTTAGCATTTAAAGATCCCAGTTCCATACCACAAAACTATCGAATAGAAATCCATTCTGAGTTAAACTTGCGTTTAGCCTAGGTAGTCTTCATCGCCACCGGTTCTAGTCTTCGTCAAATTTCGTGTCTAGTTATTTAATATTATTTTAATATTTTATTTAGGATTTTTAGAAACCCCCCCCCCCCCCAATCAATAAACAATTAGTTAAGTCGTGTCATTCTTAGTCTAGATAGAGTCTTAGCGTAATCTTTAGAGTCTCGTGGGTTCGATACTCGGACTTACTTTAGCTATTCTACATTGATCGGTACACTTGCCGGTTGTGTGGTTTTAGTTTTAGATCGAGTCTAAGTTTATAAATTTAAAGCTTAGAGGGTCTAGATTTAGGGTAATTTTAGTTGTTTTTATTAAACCACTTTTAGCACATCATTTGACTTTTGGGAAAGTCAAGCTGAAGTGTTAACAACCAGAAACACCTATATGGAAAGCGAAAACAGACTGCCATGGATTTGGTCGCTAGTCTACTTACAACTCGAAATGGAAACAATATCACCTGGATGATTGTTGACTGTCTCATGTAACTGGCACACCTTCTAGCTATCAAGGAAATGGATAAGTTCTTCTGCACTTGCAGTCAGCTACCTGAAAGAAGTGGTTGCTATGCACGGGGAGCCAACCTCCATTATCTCTGATCGCGACCCACGATTTGCGTCTGATTCGTGGCAAGCGAGGCACAAATCCTTTGGCTCACGTCTAGACATGAGCCCAGCATATCATCCACAGACGGATGGGCAGACTGAACGCACCATCCAAACTCTTGAAGACATGCTTCGAGCATGTGTAATCGACTTTGATAACGGCTGGGAGCGGCACCTCCCTTTAGCGGAATTTCCGTGTAACAACAGTTACCACACCAGCATCCAGGCTGCTCCGCTCGAGGCATTGTACGGACGAAAGTGCCGATCACCTCTTTGTTGGGCAGAGGTTGTCGATAGCCAACTCGTTGGCCCAGAACTCCTCGTAGACACAACAGATAAGGCTGCTCAGATACGACAACGAATGGCGGCAACTCGTGACCGTCAGAAAAGCTACGCTGATAAGCGCAGGGAACCACTCGAGTTACAGGTTGGGGATCAAGTACTACTTAAAGTCTCACCTTGGAAATGTGTAGTTTGTTTAGCAATTGAGGCAAACTTAATCTGCGATACGTCGGACCCTTCGAAATCATAGAGAAAATAGGCAAAGTGACCTACAAACTAAACCTACCAACAGAACTTAGTGGAGTTCACAACGTTTTCCATGTGTCGAATCCGAAGGAGTGTCTGTCAGATGAAACCCTCATTGTTCCTTTCAAGGAGCTCACAATTGACGATCAGTTGCGATTTGTCACAGAACCAGTGGAAATCTTGGACCGGGAGGTCAAGATTCTCAAACGCACCAGTATACCCATAGTTCGAGTTTGTTGGAACTCCCGTCGTGGCCCAGAGTTCACCTGGGAACGAGAAGACCAAATGAAACACAAGTATCCCCAGTTGTTTGAGAAAATGAAACCGCTTCTGAGGCTGAAGCTACTGCGGAATTTCGGGACGAAATTCCAAACCAACGGGGGAAGGATGTGACACCCCAGGAAAACCGGGAAACCACGCAACCTAACTAGCTTCCTCACTAGCTACGTGCTAAATTTCGGGACGAAATTTCTTTCAAGTTGGGGATGATGTGACAATCTGTATTTTGTAGAGTTTTTCCCTTACACTGATCCCTTCTCATGCTTTGTACGGATTAACTGGGTTCCCGACCCCAAACCCCAAGCCCAAATGGGCCCGGCTCACTTAGTTAGGCACATACACACACGGTTGTGTGTGGGTGTTATTGATATAATTGCAAAACACCAACCTTGGAAAACCCTAGTTCTCCTGTTTCTTCTTTGAAGGATCACGACAACCTTTCTAGCTTGGGGATTCCTCTTCGATTTCAGCATACTCCTCCAATCACAAGTCTCCTCTTGGTTAGTGTTATGTTATGCTTCGATTTAATTTTGATCGTACATGGCTGCGGTTGTGCATGATGTTTATAATTGCTGACTAATAATCATAGTTAGGTTGTGGGTTGAGTAACATGCTGATGATTTATGTTGTTTGTAAATAATTGGAACGATGATTGCTGGATTCATTATTGAATGATAATGTCTAGTTTTGATATCATATGATTGATTCGAGTAATGGGTCTCGTATTAATTGGTAATTATAAGTAGAATTACTTGATGAGATCATAGGTTTATTAAAATATGGAACGGTAATATGCAATGGTTGGAATAATAAGAATTACTTGATCCTTTATTTGATCCGATTTGTTTAACCAGGGGTGAATGCATGAACTGTGAAATTGAATGTTGTTTTATGAGGGGTAGGGCTGATTGATATGCATGTGAAGTGTCTTGAAAATGCAACCAAACTGAATAAAGATCATGCTGGCATAGGAATTGTCAGAGGACATGTGATGGTTATTATGTGTGCCACTAATTAATGTTTTGCATGTATATCTAAGTTTTGATATGATGACTACTAGTGCTCTCGAAAATGGGAATTTGGCTCTCATCACAAATTGATAACCGATTGCTTGCTTTTGATTTGGGCTGATACAAATGAGATGTGATAAAATAATGTATGTGATGATAGCGGATATACATAAGAAACTAGGATTCTTGTCAACCAAATATGATGTCTTAAATATTCTGTCATGTGCGCATAGATAGCTATATATAGATTAGGGTTATAGTTTTGATAATTTGATGAGGTATGCATTGATATAACAAACTGTACGTTGACTTAGAAGTATCGATGATAATGGATGAAATAGGGCTGTTGTATATTAAACTGATGTTAATTAATGGATGACAACTAACCCATTGTGTTATAACATGTATTTTCTTTGGGATTAATAGAAGTTATAAGTGAACCAATAGAAAACAATTACTAAGTCCAGAGCATATGTATGCATGCGTGCTTTTTGAATTCAGCTAAAAGCAAATTAATAAGTTGTTGTAAGTCATAACATTGATTAGAATTTGTTATAGTGAAATAAAGGAACCGGATTTACTATTAATCAATGTAGAGTTATTGGATCGAGTTGCTCTGAGTTACTTTAATTAATATATGGGCCGCACATAATGAAACATATGGGTGTAAGTACCTATATTCTGATTCATTCACTTAAGTTTAAATTGTGAACACATGGGCCGATTACCTTTTCTTTGTCGATGAGATTTTAACATTGAATTGTTAGTGGAGAGTATGATTTCTAGTGTTAGAAACTTACAAGTTTAATAATTAGAATGGGATTCAACATATGCTTGTTAATTGAATTTGTATATAAAAACAGTTGGGTTACATATGGAACTGTTATGTTAATGGGCCGCATAGTTTTATGATGAGAAGTAATGGAATGTTGGGTGTTTATTGAACATGAACTAATAATGTGACTTAGTACGTGACCTGAATATATGCTATGTGAATATATGATGATTATGAATTAACGTGTTGCACGAATTACTGTTGCGGCTTGTATACTGTTATGTGAAATCTATGTACGCTACAAGTGTGGTATGTGTAGAGAATACGTGCTCTTTGTGCATATGACTGATTGTTGTTGGTAACTATGTTAGGATTTGGTTGACCAACTGTAAACGTAAACAAGTAACTAATCTTACCGAGCAAACCGAGGTGAGTTCACACACTTTCTAAGGCATGGGATTCCCAGTGGTTGGGAATGGGTTAATGAATTAAAACGGAACCTACATATCCACCTTGGGTAGGATATGTACCGCCATCCTCCATGGGTAGGATGCCAATATAAATCCTGCGTATTCTACTTGGGTAGAATATGTACGTTCGTCCTCCTTGGGTAGGAAAACAACCTTAAACTTACTAGACAAAACTCTATCATTAAGTCCCTCATTTTATATCGACTTAATCGCCGAGGCAGATGGCAAGCGGGTCATTAGTTAATAGCGCTATTAGGTTTGACAAACCTCACACCGTGCCGGTCGGACGGGCGTGTACTAATGGATCATGGCAAACAGTCAATGATGATAGACATTGACTTAGGGCACAACTTACTTTCGTCAGTAGTCAATATGGTAACGGTCTAGTGGTTCACATGGGGAAGCCCCCACTGATTATGGATATGGTTTGGGAAACAAAGATACTGGTTAACTCGTGGTTTACGAAACAACTTATGGTTTTCGAAACAAACTTTTAAAACTAAACAACCAACTGTGAACTCGCTCAACTTTGTTGTTGACTCGTTGTTACATGCCTTGCAGGTCTATATGCTTATATTATTTGGAACTTGCTGTCTGGGAGGCTGGAGTGGTCATGGGTCGAGATACATGGAATCTCAATACAAGCTTAATGGTTTATGTACTTTTGGTTTACTAAACACTTAACAAATGATTTATGCTTCCGCTGTATACAATGAATGATATGTAATGTTTGTAACGCTTTATGTTAATAAATGAAAGTTTTATTTAATTATAATGATGAGTTCAATGTGATTGGTGGCTTGGGTCCTGGTATGTCACACGCCTCGCGGGGGTTTCTGCACGTGGTATTTTGGGGGTGTGACAGATTGGTATCAGAGCCATTGGTTATAGTGAACTTGGTTTTAAAAAGGGGAAAAACGTTTTTGTAAAACCAGACTATAACCGAACAGATTCGAAAACATGAATACGACCATGAAACTCAGCTCCAGACTGCAAGGTTCGTCTCTCGTATACTCATTGTACTGCATAACTAGTGAACACTTACATATGATATTGCATGAGATTGCACGTTTAGCACAACAGTATGAATTCTTGTATTACTTGCCTGTGTTATGTGACTGATAGGGTGGTATTTCCCTAAACATTCATGACCCACGTTTCGTGATGCTCTCTGTTTGCTACTCGAGTTGGAGGAACCATTTGACATGAGTTAAGAGGAACTGAGATAAGCATGCAAATCACAGTATTATTGTGGGTGCACACATAATAATAATAATGTGGGGTGCATGTGAGTCCCAATGAGGCTTAACAAGTGAAAAAGGTGTTCCGTCCCGTTAATTGATCAATGTGAAACACAACAATCTATAGGAGTCATAGCAGTAATTGTCTCCTACTCGAACGTGATCTTTTCACTCCTCTCTGAATCCTTACGAATCTCGATGTTATCGAGTATCACCTGAACACTCATCTGAACGCCTAGCGAACTGTGTAGAATGTTAGGTGCTTGTACGAGCGTCCCTGAGTGAATGTTGCAACATCAATGATTGGTCTATACCTCTCACATTCCTCTTTGTTTGATGGAACTCACTGTACTAACGTCTTAGACCCCGACGTGCGATCACTTCTGCAAACACTCTCGTAACATACTGTGTAATACCCAGTGAACTTGCAAGAAAGATGGACTTCAGCATTTGGACGACCCTGATTACCGGCAACTAGCACCAGCAAATTGGCTTCAATCGAATCCTTAACCCTAGTCAGCGACTCATGGGAGTCAACTCTTACGAATCAATCGGGCATAAGCAATGACAATCGACTATAACGTGGCATGTGTAACTGCCAGCACAATAAGTACCGCCTTAGGACGTGGCACGGAATGTGAAAAGGTGGACCCCGTTGGCGAAAGGCCGCAGGACTCCATTTCGAGCATCGACATTAGAAGCAACAGTCACGATGACATCAAGGTACTCGCAAATCATGACTTTCGGTATGGAAAATGATGGTGGCTTCAACAAGGAATGGCTGATGTGAAGGCAAGACGCCAACAACCCAGGGAACAATGACAGTTTTGGGAGTTCTAGTAGCAATAGCAACAACACGGGAAACGATGCTCATAGAGGGACATTAGGGATTGGCGTGGGCGACGCCGGGATTATAACAACATGGTGGCCTACGTGTTCTTGGTGACTAATCACTTCGCCACTGTTCTACTTAACCCTGATGCTTCTTGAAACCGAACCTGTTATGGAATCGACTGATGGCAAGACAACGAAAACCTCATATGATCGTTGGGATGCAAACTCGACCTTGTGGGACAAGTGTTCGACATAGACCTTTCTTCTGTTGTTCTTGATAGATGTACCCTGTGAAGAGAAGATTCTACGTATCCCTCTCCTAGTGGAGGATTGTTATCTGTTCTAACGCGTCAGAGTGGTGCAGAGGTTAGCATCAATTCAGCAGTGAAGGCCAGAAGTGTCCACGGAAGGATTATTCCACTATGATAGCACTCGTTACTGATGTCAAGGCTAAGGAAAAGAGGATCGAGGATCCACCAATTGTTCGTGATTCCTCTCGGTGTACTACGGGAGGAACTATCAGGAGGGTTGCGAGAGTTGTCAAATCAGCAACAGGGACTGTTGGACAGGAGCTTTGTCGGACCTGGTTTTTGCTTTGGGGAGCCCCAGTTATATCCAGGAAGATAGGTTGTATCGTTGGAGATGTGTACTGATTATCGAGAACTCAACAAGGTGACAGTCAAGAACCGTTCGCTTCGACCATGTAGTAACATCCTGTTAACCAGTTGCGAGGAACAAGCTTCCATTCAAGGATTGGCTAGTGAACGAACTATTATCAGATGGAACTCCAAGAGGAGAATGCTCTTTGAACAACATGTCGAACGCAATGCAGCCATTTCAACTTTGTACATCATGATCATTGAGTTGATCAACACACCAGCAGCTTCAGGGATCGCATGAATCAACCGTATTTGTTGACGAGGTTCTGAATCCTGACCAGGAGAATGGAATGCCATGGGTGGCATTTGTATCTTATTTCAGAACTTCCGAGGGAGGAGCCACTCTGCGCAAAGTCTTGATAAATGTAACTTCTGGGTTCGAGAGGTACCTTTTGGGCATATAATCAGCGTAGTGGGAATGTACGTGGATCTTGCTAAGATCCGTCTTGGTTGGAAACTGATCGACACCAAAGAGTCCTTCGAGGATACAGCAATTTCTTGGTCTCGCTTAATACTATCGCAGATAAATCGCAGGATTTTAGAAGATCGTGCAGCTTAAATCTTTCTAGCACAGCAGGGTGCTGTGTTCGTGAAAGACAGAACAGGAGGACGTCTTTTCAGCTTTCAAATCCCAACTCTGCAATGCACCGAGCTTCGTCTTTACCAGAGGGTGTGGGTGATTCAGTGGTATATCCTTGTGGTTCGAATCAAAGTCCCAGTTACACGTCGACGCAACACAAGAGAGTGATGACTTACGTAATAGAGTTATCAGAGGAACAACACGATACAACCGGCGGTGGAAACCGTGGTATTTGGATTTACTTGGAGGCATTACTTGGACGGTACCGAATGCGTTACCTAAACTGACACAAGGGCCTCCCATGAATCGATATTCGAAAGAGCTAAAGCATGCAATGACATCGCTGGATGGAACTACTGAATGAGTACGACTGTGAAACCTAAACATACACGAGCTCTGCAGCTCGCTATCGACTCTAACATACCTGATCAGACTCGCTCTGTTCAAACTGGAGAACTATAGGAAGAGGATTTTCAAGTTGAACCCATGCGGGGCATGGGGAAGCAATTTTTGACAGGACGGACGATATTCGCTACCTTTAGGAACGAGTGTGGATCTCATTATACGACAACTTTAGGGAACTGGTGTTGAGCAAAGCACACCGGCCTCGATATTCTAGTCGTCTGTGTTTTGGTAGGGGATATTAAGATTTATGAATCTTGTACTGGAGACCAGACGTGAAGGCCCACCTAACTAGATATGGGAATGATGTTTGACTTTTGGGAAAATCAAGCTGAAGTGTTAACAACCAGAAACACCTATATGGAAAGCGAAAATAGACTGCCATGGATTTGGTCGCTAGTCTACTTACAACTCGAAATGGAAACAATATCACCTGGATGATCGTTGACTGTCTCACGTAACTGGCACACCTTCTAGCTATCAAGGAAATGGATAAGTTCTTCTGCACTTGCAGTCAGCTACCTGAAAGAAGTGGTTGCTATGCACAGGGAGCCAACCTCCATTATCTCTGATCGCGACCCACGATTTGCGTCTGATTCGTGGCAAGCGATGCACAAATCCTTTGGCTCACGTCTAGACATGAGCCCAGCATATCATCCACAGACGGAAGGGCAGACTGAACGCACCATCCAGACTCTTGAAGACATGCTTTGAGCATGTGTAATCGACTTTGGTAATGGCTGGGAGTGGCACATCCTTTAGCGGAATTTCCGTGTAACAACAGTTACCACACCAGCATCCAGGCTGCTCCGCTCGAGGCATTGTACAGACGGAAGTGCCGATCACCTCTTTGTTGGGCAGAGGTTGTCGACAGCCAACTCGCTGGCCCAGAACTCGTCGTAGACACAACAAAGAAGGCTGCTCAGATACGACAACGAATGGCGGCAACTCGTGACCGTCAGAAAAGCTACGCTGATAAGCGCAGGGAACCACTCGAGTTACAGGTTGGGGATCAAGTACTACTTAAAGTCTCACCTTGGAAAGGTGTAGTTCGTTTAGTAATTCAGGCAAACTTAATCCGCGATACGTCGGACCCTTCGAAATCGTAGAGAAAATAGGCAAAGTGACCTACAAACTAAACCTACCAACAGAACTCAGTGGAGTTCACAACGTTTTCCATGGGTCGAATCCGAATGAGTGTCTGTCAGATGAAACCCTCATAGTTCCTTTCAAGGAGCTCACAATCGACGATCAGTTGCGATTTGTCGAAGAACCAGTGGAAATCTTGGACCGGGAGGTCAAGATTCTCAAACGCACCAGTATACCCATAGTTCGAGTTCGTTGGAACTCCCGTCGTGGCCCAGAGTTCACTGGGAACGAGAAGACCAAATGAAACACAAGTATCCCCAGTTGTTTGAGAAAATGAAACCGCTTCTGAGGCTGAAGCTACTGCGGAATTTCGGGACGAAATTCCAAACCAACGGGGGAAGGATGTGACACCCCAGGAAAACCGGGAAACCACGCAACCTAACTAGCTTCCTCAGTAGCTACGTGCTAAATTTCGGGACGAAATTTCTTTCAAGTTGGGGATGATGTGACAATCTGTATTTTGTAGAGTTTTTCCCTTACACTGATCCCTTCTCATGCTTTATGCTTCGATGTACTTACGCGCATGCTATTTAGGAATGGTATATGTGTTTGAACAATGGTGAATTGTAATTGTGTTAAGTAAATGTTTTAAGTATGTATAATATTAGTCGAGTCGCACACCCCGCTCCTTTGTACGTATTAACTGGGTTCCCGGCCCCAAACCCCAAGCCCAAATGGGCCCGGCTCACTTAGTTAGGCACATACACACACGGTTGTGTATGTGTGTTATTGATATAATTGCAAAACACCAACCTTGGAAAACCCTAGTTCTCCTGTTTCTTCTTTGAAGGATCACGACAACCTTTCTAGCTTGGGGATTCCTCTTCGATTTCAGCATACTCCTCCACTCACAAGTCTCCTCTTGGTTAGTGTTATGTTATGCTTCGATTTAATTTTGATCGTACATGGCTGCGGTTGTGCATGATGTTTATTAGCATAAGAGTATATAATTGCTGACTAATAATCATAGTTAGGTTGTGGGTTGAGTACCATGCTGATGATTTATGTTGTTTGTAAACAATTGGAACGATGATTGATGGATTCATTATTGAATGATAATGTCTAGTTTTGATATCATATGATTGATTCGAGTAATGGGTCTCGTATTAATTGGTAATTATAAGTAGAAGTTCATGTGTGTCATGAGGAATTATGCATGTGATAGGGATTATCCAGCTACATGATGAGATCATAGGTTGATTAAAATATGGAACGGTAATATGCAATGGTTGGAATAATAAGAATTACTTGATCCTTTATTTGATCTGATTTGTTTAACCAGGGGTGAATGCATGAACTGTGAAATTGAATGTTGTTTTATGAGGGGTAGGCCTGATTAATATGCATGTGAAGTGTCTTGAAAATGCAACCAAACTGAATAAAGATCATGCTGGCATAGGAATTGTCAGAGGACATGTGATGGTTATTATGTGTGCCACTAATTAATGTTTTGCATGTATATCTAAGTTTTGATATGATGACTACTAGTGCTCTCGAAAATGGGAATTTGGCTCTCATCACAAATTGATAACTGATTGCTTGCTTTTGATTTGGGCCGATACAAATGAGATGTGATAAAATAATGTATGTGATGATAGCGGATATACATAAGAAACTAGGATTCTTGTCAACCAAATATGATGTCTTAAATATTCTGTCATGTGCGCATAGATTGCTATATATAGATTAGGGTTATAGTTTTGATAATTTGATGAGGTATGCATTGATATAATAAACTGTACGTTGACTTAGAAGTATCGATGATAATGGATGACATAGGGCTGTTGTATATTAAACTGATGTTAATTAATGGATGACAACTAACCCATTGTGTTATAACATGTATTTTCTTTGGGATTAATAGAAGTTATAAGTGAACCAATAGCAAACAATTACTAAGTCCAGAGCATATGTATGCATGCGTGCTTTTTGAATTCAACTAAAAGCAAATTAATAAGTTGTTGTAAGTCATAACATTGATTAGAATTTGTTACAGTGAAATAAAGGAACCAGATTTACTATTAATCAATGTAGAGTTATTGGATCGAGTTGCTCTGAGTTACTTTAATTAATATATGGGCCGCACATAATGAAACATATGGGTGTAAGTACCTATATTCTGATTCATTCACTTAAGTTTAAATTGTGAACACATGGGCCGATTACCTTTTCTTTGTCGATGAGATTTTAACATTGAATTGTTAGTGGAGATTATGATTTCTAGTGTTAGAAACTTACAAGTTTAATAATTAGAATGAGATTCAACATATGCTTGTTAATTGAATTTGTATATAAAAACAGTTGGGTTACATATGGAACTGTCATGTTAACAGGCCGCATAGTTTTATGATGAGAAGTATTGGACTGTTGGGTGTTTATTGAACATGAACTAATAATGTGACTTACTACGTGACCTGAATATATGCTATGTGAATATATGATGATTATGAATTAACGTGTTGCACGAATTACTGTTGCGGCTTGTATACTGTTATGTGAACTCTATGTACGCTACAAGTGTGGTATGTGTAGAGAATACGTGCTCTTTGTGCATATGACTGATTGTTGTTGGTAACTATGTTAGGATTTGGTTGACCAACTGTAAACGTAAACAAGTAACTAATCTTACCGAGCAAACCGAGGTGAGTTCACACACTTTCTAAGGCATGGGATTCCCAGTGGTTGGGAATGGGTTAATGAATTAAAACGGAACCTACATATCCACCTTGGGTAGGATATGTACCGCCATCCTCCATGGGTAGGATGCCAATATAAATCCTGCGTATTCTACTTGGGTAGAATATGTACGTTCGTCCTCCTTGGGTAGGAAAACAACCTTAAACTTACTAGACAAAACTCTATCATTAAGTCCCTCATTTTATATCGACTTAATCGCCGAGGCAGATGGCGAGCGGGTCATTAGTTAATAGCGCTATTAGGTTTGACAAACCTCACACCGTGCCGGTCGGACGGGCGTGTACTAATGGATCATGGCAAACAGTCAATGATGATAGACATTGACTTAGGGCACAACTTACTTTCGTCAGTAGTCGATATGGTAACGGTCTAGTGGTTCACATGGGGAAGCCCCCACTGATTATGGATATGGTTTGGGAAACAAAGATACTGGTTAACTCGTGGTTTACGAAACAACTTATGGTTTTCGAAACAAACTTTTAAAACTAAACAACCAACTGTGAACTCGCTCAACTTTGTTGTTGACTCGTTGTTACATGCCTTGCAGGTCTATATGCTTATATTATTTGGAACTTGCTGTCTGGGAGGCTGGAGTGGTCATGGGTCGAGATACATGGAATCTCAATACAAGCTTAATGGTTTATGTACTTTTGGTTTACTAAACACTTAACAAATGATTTATGCTTCCGCTGTATACAATGAATGATATGTAACGTTTGTAACGCTTTATGTTAATAAATGAAAGTTTTATTTAATTATAATGATGAGTTCAATGTGATTGGTGGCTTGGGTCCTGGTATGTCACACGCCTCGCGGGGGTTTCTGCACGTGGTATTTTGGTGGTGTGACAATTTTAATGGTGGTAAAATTGTAATATACGAAATATTTAAAACTCTAAAACATTTTATGAATGATTTTGTCTTGATTTTAAACGAGATATTCTCTAGTAATTCTCTGTTATTTGCTTTTATTTTCTAGTGTTAAATATGAATTAACAAACAAGCAAAAAATAATTAATCAACCAGTTAGTAATTTAAAGTTGAGTAGCAAAAGTCATATCGTTTGGGTTCGATACTTTTTTTTACATATACTCTACTATGAACGATAGGTACAGTTGCCTATTGTGTATGTTTAATCTAAATAATAATTATTTTTTATAAATTTAAAACAACATAAACATGTTTTAAAAGTTTCTAAGTTAACTCGCCTAATCATACTAAGAGTTATTAAATTAACTAGACCAACGTAATAAAACACACACCACATCAAGTACATAATGTTTCATGTTTCTAGTGTTGTACCCTAGGAATCAAAACAAGTTCTTTTGGACACTCAAAATTTGTTTTAATGTTTCCATGATAAACATGAATCATCATCTACTAAAAGACATTATCTACTTCTACTATTTGTATTTTAGTGTTTATCTTTCAATTTTCTGTATTGTTGTTTATCTAAAGAATTTTATTTTATTTTTATAGGAAAGGTTTCCTCTTAAATGACCATTATAAAACATTATTATGGTCGTGGTATGATGTAGAAATCATGTGAACGTAAAAGATTTTCTCCATCGACATACGTCCGGTCACATGTCTATACAAAAATCTCCTCCAATGGGATTGACACAAACTTTGTCTTTATTGATTGAATATACAAAAATCTCCTCCAATGGGATTGACACAAACTTTGTCTTTATTGATTGAAAAAATAATATGCAACTTTTATGTGTAAATAAATTTCATTTATTAAACTATGAAAAAATAAAAAGAGTAAAATGCTATAATGGTCTCTGAGTTTAGGTCATTTTTGCCACTTTAATCCAAAAATGAAATATTTTAAATCTGAGTCCCTAAATTTTCAATTTTAATGTCATTTTCATCCAAAAGACAAACAGGGTCATAATTTTCCAGTTAACTTCCACATTTTTTGTCGTCTTCCTCATTTTAATGAAGGGTAGAGTTGTCTTTTTATCTCTTCAATTATATATATATACTAGTCGTTTACCCGAGCGATGCGGCGGGAAACATATCACTTAGATTGGTGAGTTTAGGGCTATGTACGGAGCGGTTTGGTTTTGAGCCATAACCAAAATCAAATTCGCGATGCAACGGAAAACACAACACTTGTTAGTAATTCTAAGGGTGTGCATGAGTGCACCTCGCGCCTTTAATAACTATGGTGGAAGCTAAATTCGTCTCGGTATCTAACTATCTCGGATGGTGAGAAAGGTATTAATTGTTTATGTTGACAGCTCCTAAATATGACCAAGTTAAACCAGCATATGCTACAATTCACTAAGTTTAGACACATCAACATATTGTAGGTGTAACCAAAATATTCAGAGTACAAATCACAAGTTTCAACAACAAATCTACTCTACACAAAGATACATTACCTCAAATTTCAACTTTAACCCGATCGATGATCTGAGACTTGTTGAAACTTGTACTGAAATTTCACAAAGCTACAACTTTCAACAACAAATCTACTCTACACAAAGCTGCACTACCTACCTCGATTACGTCAATCTAATAGGAGACCCGCGTGATGCGGCGGCGGGTGGCGGCGGCGGCTGAAGGTGGTAGTGGTTGGCAGTTGCGACAGTGGTGGTCGGGGGTGGTAGTGGCGTTGGTAGGCAGTAGCGCCGATGGTCGAATAAAAAATAGATAATCTTAACGATAGAAAAAAATAGGTTTAATAATCTAAACTGTGAGCTATCGGTAAAAAATAATTCATAGTAATAGTTCGACCAATGATAATCCTAACTTTTATTTTTGTTGCCAAGAGCAATCGAGGTAGCATTATTGTCATAGATTCTACACTCAAGCTGATCCGGATTGGGTTCCTATCCTACGCGAATCACACGTATAAACCAGTTTAAAACTGGCCGAAGAAAAAGGATCCGAACCGGAAACATCAAAACCGGTTCCACCTCTACCCGGTCAAAACACGGAAAAGAAAATGGTGCAGACCTGTCAAAACCAGGTTAACACCACGAACATGCGTTGTACCTATTGTTGACCAAACTCGGACGTGATTCCGGTTCTAAAAAACCCCTTTTATGGATCTCTAGCCAATAGGTCATAGTAAGAATTGTTAAAATACATTTTTTTCTTAATTATTAAAATGCATCTCTAGCTAAAGGACATTTCAAAGACCAGTTGCAACCTGCAAGTCTGCAACTATATTACATAGATTATCAACTGTGAAATCCAAAAAACAATCAAGAGTCCCTAAATTTCCTAGACCGTGGACCCTCTAAAATTAGATGCAAAACAATGGTCATTTGGTCATAGCAACACTGAAAATTTAAGCCAAATCAGTTAAATAAAATGGTGTTTGATTTTCTTACATGCATTATCCATTTAACTAACATTCATGTAGAAAGACCATTTTGCCATCTTACTAACTTATTAAGTTTTACCATTAGTATATAATGGCTAGTGAATTTCACTTAAGACAACCATCTCCTTATTGAGTTAAGTTTGGCGAGTGGGTTTCTGTTGTGGAGTGGAAATGAATGAAGTTAGAAAGGGTTGTCGTCAAAGTTGGGATGATGATCCAAAAGGGGATGGAGTCACTAATTGCTATTTTAGTGAGTAGAAAATGTGTTTGGACCAGAGTAAAGAAGAATTTTAAAAGAAACTACACGGAGGCTGAGCATTTTAAAGGGATTTATTTAGTTATTTTGTGTTTAAATTAGTTTAAGTGAATTACATGAGACTCTTTATGTGATAGTTTTTAAAAACATAACCAAACAGTGTTAGTTTCAACTCTCAAGGACCGAAATAACATGAAACATAAATAAAAAATAAAAAAAAAACTAAAATCGAGGAAAAAATATTTTGACTAATACCAATATTTTTTTCAGACCTTAGGGACGAAAAAATTACTCATATGTATTTAATTTTGAGTAAATTAACGAAGTCCATAGGGTTTTGTTAAAAGGTGACTATTTAACCATAGCCGGTGTCAGAGCCTAACTTAAAAACATGTGGCCCGAATTGCAATTTTGTAACCTTACCGAATGTGTGATAAGGGCAAAATCATATTTACTCTTGTTTAATTACAGGTGTGTTTAATTGGTGTCAAATACATCAGACTCCTTTCTTGTTTTTCTAGAGCAACCAATACAAAAGGACAAAGTGAAAATCAACTCTTGAAGTCACTCAATGGCATTGCTTGTTTGAACTCTATTAACTGCTTTCCACACCTGATGACATTCAAAAACACAACCATTAACACATAAGGTTTGGTCAAGGTCATGACCAAAAAGACCTTCAAAACAGAGTTGATGTACCCTGCAGTCTGATTAGTAGACAAATTAATAGCAATGAATGCTACAACCTGTATAGAAAGAGCACAGATGATGAACATCCATGGCCCCTGAATCACAATGCCATTTTCATAGCACCTTACAATCCACTTTTATACACCTTGCAATCCATTTTATAGCACAAAAATCGAGCTACGGCTTAGTTATAAAAGGCGTGCAGGCGCAAACTGTACAGAAAGCGCAGCTGAGGCACGCTTTTTTGGTGAAAAATAAACTGAGGCGTGCCCCTTATGTACATGCCATATTTTTGTGCAGAAAATTGTGGTACATCAAAAATGGATTTTGAAACAGGGAAAAGAACAACCATTGATCAAAAGAATATAAAAATCATAACTTGGAACAGTTGGTGTCGGATTAAAAAAATTATGTCATCAAATTTTGTAAGTGACATATTTTGTTGAAGTTTGTTTGTGGGCTCAACAATTTACAACGCTTTCAACATTTTGAGCTTTGAGTACAGTAAGCTTTAAAAGTTTGTACATGTTGAAAATTGTGTAAAAGACCATCTTGCCCTTCCTAATTGCTTAATAATATAGTATAGAAGAATAGATAATATTGATGGTGCTCTTTGCTAAAGAAAAAAATACATTCGACTTACCACCATAGATATGGTGAAACGTTTATACACTGTCATGTAAATCCCTGGCCACAAGCTCTGGTGCAGGTACCTACCAAAAATAAGCTGAAAAATACTTTAAAAATAGTTCTTTTCAACCACATATGCCACAATACACAATCTAAAGTTGACTAATCTTTTACTGGTCAACTTAAACTGAAATCAATCAGCTATATATAAGGTAATAACATACATAACCTTTTACTGGTCAACTTAAACTGAAATCAACCAGCTATATATAAGGCAATAACATACATAAAACAATTAAAATTTTTAATGAACTATATTTCCTGCACACAACAACCCGCCTTTTTGGCGTTCCATTAACATTGACACTTATGGCACATAACTAACTCATGTAGTATAAAGAACGGTGGACTCACTTGCAACAAGGTATAGTATAATCAAGCTTTGTACAGGTGTTTATGTGGTTCTCTAATATCCACCACGCTCCTCGACAATTTTGGCAACGATTATGCTTCCTCCTAGTGCATATAGAAACACGTTGGAGAAGCATTTTTACTGTTCGACAATCCAGGTTGCAGCCCTCAACGCTTTTACATTAAGAAGTGTGAATTAAAGCATCTAGAGCCCTGTTTAGCAAAACAAGTTTAGCATAGCTATTTAAATTTATTAAAAAAAATTCTATCATTCCTTGTCATGCAGAGCTATTTCGCAGAGCTATCACATCACTACAGAAATCGCAGGTTAACACAAAAAGAAATAAATCATTTATAAATATATAAATGAATCAGAAAGCATTTACCTTGAGTGGTTGGAGCCCAAAGATATAAGGAGACAACTTCATTTGAGAAAATAGCACCAAGAGGGCCTCATAAAAGAGAAAATGTCATCAATAACACCAGGTAGATACAAACCAATAACGTTAATTCATTGTCCAGTGGCTGCAAAAAGTAGCAGAGGTGCAGATTACTATATATGAATATGGTAAATTAGCCCTTTTAGCATTCCAACAAAGATATACATCGTAAGAACAAATCTTTTAAGGGGCGCATATAATTTAAGTTATTAAGTATATGCATATATGCTTACAGTTCACATAAAGAAAGAACCAGTTGCATACCATACGTGATCCCGTACTCGTCCCAACCGCCCTGCACGGCTATACAGTCGTCCCCGAACACGATGTAACAGTCCTCGATTCGTGTATTTGTGCAAGAATCTGAAGAACAGAAGTTCATTCTAGTCAAACATATTACTCTTTGACTTTGAAATTAAGCTTAGTTAATTTTCATTACTTTAAGAAAAAGAAAATAATTAGATAACTACTCAAAACATTTGTCACAAACTTTACCAAGATCATATTTTTTATCCCTAAAGTCAAAGTATTATTCAAGTCAAATGTACCGAGTTTGACTTCGAAAATAATCAGAGTTAACAAGATCAAAGTTTTAGAAAATTGAAATCCGTAGTCTACGCGTTGTAAACATCTCTAAAAACTGAAGATCATGTGACATTTAAGATCAAATGCATAACATATTTCAAATTAAAAAGAGTTAAGTTTGTCTAAAAGAGTCAAATTATACATAAGTCATTACCGGGGTTGATTCCATCAGTATTCGGAGATCTAACTGGTGCAAGAATTGTAATTCCCTGAATGATTATATTGCTGCATCAACAAAACTGAATGAATCAACTACATTCTATAAACGAAAACCACAAACGACACACGATTAAAGCGTCTCGGCCAAACCTGCTATATATTGGATGAACGTTCCATGAAGGAGAATCGATCAAAGTAAGATTTGATATTTGAATGCCGTCTGAGTACATGAGTTCTATCAAGTTTGGGCGGGTGTACTTTAACTGGCATGTGCGATATTTCACCCACCACGGGCTTCCTTGACCATTAATCGTCCCGTTGTTTCCTTCAAAACCAATCACTAATGTCAAACAACAGACCCAAAGCCAGTATAGGCTGTAGCCGAGCCAGGTTGAGCTCGAGCTCGAACTTAAATGAGCCAACTCGGCTCATTTATCTTTTCAAGCTAAAATGTCAAGCTTGAGCCCGACTCAAAAAATGTTCGAGCCGGCTCGTTAACTTTTTTATTTTTATTTTTTTTACAACTATTGATAACATAAAAACAAGAACAAAAAAAAACACATATATCTATATGTATTATTTTTTTTTTCTAATATTTTAAAGACCGAAAAGCATGTTAAAAGTATTATCTGTATAATTTATGTTTATTTTCTTATATTTTTATATCTTATTGATTAATTAAACTTAAAATGATAATACTTCAACCCTCGCCCACAAAATTTTTATTTAATACATTTAAAATTAAAAATAACTTATATAAAATAAAAATATTTGCGCCGGCTCACGAGCCGAGCCCGGCGTAGCTCAAGCTCGACTCATTTACAAATCGAGCCAAGCCGAGCTGGCTCGTTTACGATTGAGCTTTTTCCGAGCTGAGCTTTTTCCGTATGAGCCATAAGCTGCGAGTTTTTTGAACAGCCCTAATCGAATATGACCTGTTACCTGACCTGACCCGCACATTTTGTCAGGCTTATCAAATATCAGAATAAAAAATGATTCTTTGAACATTTTTTATAATAACAATTGTTAGTTTGCAACTTGCAACCAAAGACAAATGTTTAAAAAGTTAATTACTCAAAATATAATATACCAGTGATTATAACATCAGTGAGATTGGTGCCAAATATCAGACTGATATATCTTCCACCATCAGCATCGCGTCCCCGGCCATACGACGGCAATGGCTCGATCACTGTCCACTCGTTTTCATTCTAGATGTCGAAAACATATCATTAGTTTACATTTCAAATATTTTCACTGATCGCATGATCATTTTTTATTAAAATAAAACATTAAAGAAGCAACACAACAGTCGAAACATTAGTCACCTCTAATTACTCTGTTAGACAACCAAACAAAAAAAAAACAGGTAGTTAAAAGTTGTAACCTTTGAATTCAGATTTTTTTTGGATAAAGGGCAAAGCCCGGTAAACTATATAAAACACAACTCAAAATACATCAATCAAAGGGGCATATCCCCCCCCCCCCCCCCGTAACATCGTCACCCAAAACAGGCTTTGTGTGAGTTACCTGAAAACAGGATCAAGATACTCATCCAGCAACAAACCTTCTCTTGATCTCCAAAAACTTCTAAACCCCAATTATCAAATCTGTCAATACAATGTCATGAACAAGTTTCAAGATAAGAAATTTATCCTATTTGGTTCAAAATGTCAAGAACAAGTTTCAATGAATGAGAATGAAAGAAAAGAATATACCATAGCCAGTACCTTCAACTTCAAAGAAAAGAATCATTGTGTTGTCACTCTTGCAGGTTCTTTTCTCATTGCAGATTCATACCACGATAGATCTGGCCACCAAACGGTAGATCTGTGTCATCGCCACCATCTTCCACCTACAACCACCAGGTAATCTGAAATATTACACAGATCCGATTCAAATAACAAAAAAAAAAGATATGGTAAAAAGAAAGGTACCGAGCGGTCAAACCAGTCGATCTGGTGTCGCATCTAGAGAGATTCATCAGTGAGGAAGCTTAGATTTTGAAGCGACAGATAAAGAAACCCTAGAATCGCCTGGTGAAACCTCGGGTTTACCTCGGGTTGAATAGACTGATCTTGAAGAGTAGATCTTTTCTCGACCACTTTTACAGACAACACCATTGTTGGATCTGGTGAGATCTTGCTCATACCACAGATCTCGTGAAACCCTAAATTGAAAATCACCAGAGAAAGTGGGTGTTTGGGATTCCTTCTCAAAAGTGACTTATTAACTTATATAAGTCAAAAGTGAGAAGTTAGAAATTATAACTTCTCAAAACTGACTTCTCAACACACAAAATCCTTCAAAATAAGCTAACCCAAACACTTAAAAATAACTTATTAACTTTTATAAGTCAATAAGTCATAAGTTGCTCCAAAATAAGCTAACCCAAACACCCCTAAAGAAGTAGGAGCGGTTGTGGATGAAATGAATTTAGGGTTTAGAAAGGAGTGAAAGAAACTTTATATTGGATCCATAAGAGGTAAAACGGGTCAAAGAGATCCGGTGTAACACCCCAACCCGGAAGGGCTGACGTGTCACAATAATATGATCATAAACAAAAGTCATAATCCCATTTATTTATTTGACAAGGATACAACCACACGACTACTAAACTTAAGGTTAATATTCAAGCGGAGACATTCGACTTGATTTACTAACATCTTCCGATTTAGTCCTAGGCTTTATTCTTCTCTCTTTTCCCCGCCCAAAGTAACCTGTGGACCTGTAAATAAAAAAAAATTACGGAATGAGCCGAATGCTCAGTACGGAATTATAGGCTCAAAGAACAAATAACGCTTTATATGAAATATTATCCGGATGGAACTTTATGCGAAAATGATACGATGCAAGAACATAATTTCATAATCATATCTTACGGATGTACCCATGAGCAAACTTAAAACGTGACAATACACATGTAGCTACTCCTGCATAATTATCACATGAGATGGCGAGTTGGCATACCCGTTATCCACCTCCTTATACTTAAATCCTAGGATCGATCCATACGCCTCCTAATAGCCTTATGTACCACACTTGTACTTAAGAGACGCCGTGAACT
The DNA here is from genome assembly GCA_030545235.1 of Helianthus tuberosus. NCBI lineage: Eukaryota > Viridiplantae > Streptophyta > Magnoliopsida > Asterales > Asteraceae > Helianthus > Helianthus tuberosus. Next base: position 49,084,891 of record CM060431.1, on the reverse strand, counting down.
GATCTCTCCGTCACGGGTGGAGCACATGATGTCGATGCCGCAACAACATGCTCGTGGGACACTCCACGAGAAGCGATACTCAGGGTAACAGAGTACAAATAATCTTATTTACATAACTTATCAAAATAATTTTCATAACAAGACTTAACATATATTGGAACATGCGATAATGAGTACAACTAACAGAATACTATCGCATGACATGAAAGCTAAATCCAAAGTTTAGAATAGGAATTCAACGGATTGTCAAATGAATCGATAATCAAAGACGTGAGGAGTGTATGAATTTAATGGTTTTATAACAATTTGAATATGAAACAATAAGGAGTGGGGTAAGGATCCGTACCTTAAAAATTCCAAAGTGATGCTACCTTGTGATAATATTTCAGATTTATACGGGCAGAGTTTAGACTACTGATTAATCTTTTAACCTAATTTAAATAATATGCACACAAACTAGGTTAGTAACTTAATACAGCATTTATGATAACTCACGAGATTAAAATCCTCACAACGAATGACAAAGTGCGATACTTAAACATCCATCGGATTCACAATTAATGACAAAGTGAAATCACTTAAACATCCATCGGATTCACAACGAATGACAAAGTGTAAACACTTAAACATCCATCGAAATCACAATTAATGACAAAGTGAGATTACTTAAACATCTATCGGAATCACGACTAATGACAAAGCATAACCCAAATTTGAGCAGCACTTAAACATCCATTGGATTGATTTCAATCAATCGGACATTGAATCGTATCAGCGATTGAGTTAATACCCTGTTTTGCAGCACCCCGCTATACTAATTAGTGTTTCGTGTGTGTTAATTTGAAGTAAACAGACGATAACTCGAAGTATTTTACGAATTCTTTCGTCGTTTCAGCGCCCAGATTCAAGTGCCAATGTCCTCTATTTATAGTCGAATTTTACCCTTGCTTACGGACCGTAAGACTTAACCCTTACGGTCCGTAAGGGACACATATTGATCATAGGGTTGCCACGCGTGGGACTAGCCTAGCTGAGTCGACACATTCTTGAAATTCAATTTAGACAGCGAGTTTTTAGGATAATCGTTAATAGGGAATACCCCCCCTTGAGTTTTAGGGGCCCTGATCCTGATTCTGATTGTTCTGAAATTTGTAGGGTTTGTGCAGAATCACTTGGGTGTCTTAATTAGGGTTTCCTATTGGATAATTTATGAATAATAATAATAATAATAGTTTTGGTTGATATACAGAAAGATGGATCATAAGATAAATATATATTATTTATTATTCTTTTATTTCTAGAATAATGATTTTTAAATTTAGGGTTATTACATCCGGATAGGATCCATAAGAGCTACCCGCGTGTTATAGAATTTTTCAACACATTTATGCTAAAATGGTTGTATAATGTGCTTAAAATGGTTGTACAATGGCAAATGATCAAAATTGCCCCTTAGATATGCTTTTATATATAGTATATATATATATATATATATGGAGAGGAACATGAGAAAACTACATATAAATGAGAAAACTAGAAAACTAACTAAAAAAGCCTAAAAAACATACCAATTTTTATAAAAAAAATCGCTATTTTATATATATAAAAAAAATTTCAGAAAAAAACTTGTACTGCAAATGTGCATTATACGTGTACTACACATATGCATTACATGCTTAAAATTAGTTTTTCAGTTTAGTTTAGCTTTTAGGGTTAGGTTTTTTGGAGGTTTAGGATTAGGATTAGGTTTTTGGGGGGTGGGGATGGGGGGTTTAGGTTTTTTTTTCGAGTTTATATTTAGGGTTTAGTTTTTGGTTTTCGAGAGGGGGGGGGGGGTTATGTTTTTGGGGGTGGGGGGGTTAGGCTTTTGGTGAGAGGGTGAATTTAGGTTTTTGGGGGTTAAGGATGGCAAAAAAGCCCAAGCCCGTCTGGTATACCCGAAGCCCGAAACATACAGGCCGGGTATATCCTAAGCCCAGTGGGTATGGGCCGGGTACGTGCTTAAAAATAGAAAAAATTCGGGTATGGGTACGGGTATGGGATTTAGTGATACCCGCCCGATATCCGGCCTAATACCCGAATAATACCCAAAAGTATCATAGATTTGCATATATATAAACTTAGTACATGTACTTATTACCTTCTCTATAGTCATATGTGGATATGTATTTGACAAGTGTTTAGTGAACATATAACTTATTTTTGAGCATGTATATTAGATATGAAAGCTATCACCCTTTATTATGTGGATGTTTTATGCAATTAGGTGGTCCTGATATAATTACTTAATTAAGTAATCGTTTTAATTTAGTTTAGTATATGTGGTCTGAATATGATATGTAAGTTATTAATCATATTTTCATTTGTTATAGTCATTAAAATAGTAATTATATAAACATCAAAGTAAAAATTTCACATTTGTCCCAACGGGTATTTTTAAGAAATTAATAGGTATACCCAATACCCGCGGGTATACCCGATACCCGGCGGGTAATTACCCGAAAAATACCCGACGGGTAACGGGCCAGGTATGGGAGACAAAGAATTACAACCGGGTACGGGCCTGGGATTACCAATACCCTGCCAAGCCCGACCCATTGCCATTCCTATTGGGGGTGGGGTTGGGGGGTTTAGGTTTTTGAGGGGTGGGTTAAGTGATTTAAGCTTTCCGTATTAGTGCACATATGCAATACAACAAAATTTTGTTTTTGTTTTTTTGAAATTTTTTTTTCATACATAAAAAATAGCGATTTTTTTATAAAAAAATGTAAAAAAAATTGGTATGTTTTTAGGCTTTTTTTAGTTAGTTTTTTGGTTTTCCCATTTAAACTAGCTTTCTCATGATCCATCATATATATACATATATATATATATATATAATAAAATCCAATGAATAGTATTTTAAATATTATAATAATATATATAGTTTTTTAATATTTTTATTTTTTTCTTTATTTTTTGAGTTGGATAAACTTGGTGTCAACCGGTACTGGTATCGAAAATACAGGTACGGTCTGGTTTGTTATCAGTACATTAAGGTAAAAATCTGCACTAGCCTAGTAAAGAATTATATATATAGTTTTTTTAATACTTTTATTATTTTCTTTATCTTTTAAGTTGGATAAACTTTGTGTCAACCAGTACTAGTATCAAAAATACTGGTACGTTCTAGTTCATTATCGGTACATGAATGTAAAAAATGACACATGGTACGTTCCGGTTCATTATCTGTACATGAACTATATATATATATATATGGTTGGGGTAAAATAGGAACCACATTTAGGTGTGAGAACTGTAGGAACTATTATCCACCCAAGATCTCTCATGTATAAGTAGTTGAGATTGAATTGTTTAAGTTTGATTTGTCTTGTTACTATTTTATTGATTAAAAAAGAATAAATAGTACAAGAATGATATTTTGGAAAATTTGACTTTTATACCATTTATGTCAACTTGTCAAACATACAATTAAACATAGTGATCACTCTTCATGTCAATATTAATTACCTTTATCTATTTAAACAAAATTAATTATAACACATGATTTTTTATACAAAAAAATTACACTACATGTATAAGAAAAACGTTTTCAATCTCTAGCCTTCATCTTCAATTTTTGTTCCTTATCCTCGTCATTTGAACGTAAAAGCCCCAACAGCTACGAAAATCAAAGAAAAAAAAACAGAGCGTTTACATTCAACAAACGTTTAGAAGAGCTCGTGCCGGCAATCAGGGACGTAAAAAAACAATTTTTATCTTATGTAATAAAAAACATTTTTTATATTCGACACCGTGCGTGTTTTTTTACATTCAACACCGTGCGCGAATTTTTTTTACATTCGACAACGTACGAGAAACAATTTTTCAAACGTATGTAAAAACTAAACATTTAAGTGTGTCGTTTTTACATACGTTTGAAAAATATATTTACGTGTGGCGTTTAGAGGAGCTCGGACCAACGATCAAGGGCGTAAGAAAATATTTTTTATTTCATTCGACACCGTGCGCAAAAAAATATTTTATATTCAGCAACTTACGTAAAAACATTTTTCAAACGTACGTAAAAACTATTTTACGCCTTCCGTTTTTACATACGTTTGAAAATTAGATTTACGCGTGACGTTTAGAGGAGCTCGGGTCGGCGATCATTTTTTTTACGCATGATGTTAAAACATTTTTTATTTATTTTTTGTACATAGTGGTGTTCTTATACTCAGTTCGTGTAAATGTTTACGCACGTTGTCTAACTTTTTTCCGCACGTTGTCAAAACGTTTATGACGCACGTTGTCAAAACTTTTTTTACGCACGTTGTCGAATAATTTTTTAAAGTTGTAGTGTAAAGTCATCAAACATTAACGAATGAAATAGAAATTCTCAATAAACATATAAGACAATTATAACTTGCATTTTATAAAGAATATTAAGTCAGAATAGGGGAAAATAGAGTAAAAATAAATAGATATTATTTTTGATAATTTTGTATTTTCTAATAAACATATAAAACAAATATAGCTTGCATTTTATAAAGAACATTATGTCAAAATTAGGGAAAATAGAGCAAAAAGAAATATATATCATTTTCGAAATTTTGTATTTTCTAAATTACGTAATACTTTTGATGTTTGAATTTAAAAACTAATATATTTTTTTTTCTCAATTTTAAATGTAAAAAGAATAAAAGAAATGAAATGATAGAGATAATGATGATGTGATGTGTTTTAGAGATAAGAGAGAGAAGTTGTGACATTGAGAGAAAAAGACTAAAATACCATTTTGAATAAAATTGATTATAGGTGATTTGTTAAAATTCTATTGGATGGGAGGGGTTCTCATGGTTCTTGCAACCGGGTGTGCCTTCGTACAAAGCCCGGGCTTCGCACATAACAGTCCAGCTCACACAAGTGGATGTTTTTTTGCGTTCGGAGCTGTGTTTTCGCTTAAATTGGATGTATTTTCGAGTCCTTTTCATGACGGTTTCGACACCACCTCGTCCCACTATCCAGTGAACGAAATATGTGTTGGTTTTGGTCCTTTTTTGTGTAAAAATCGAGTTTAAAAAGGGTTTTTTTACTTGGAATAAACACTTGATGAGTGCAAGATCTTCAGATCTACAACTTGGGAAGCCAAGGCTAAAACCAAATCACTCGTTTAAGTGTAGATCTGTAGTAAACTAAGAAGATTTGATGAAAAAGATGAAGGTATTTGTAAAAAGAATGAAGGTTTCATGAATAAAGTAGTTTTAGATGAAAAAGATGAAGATGAAGTTTGAATGAAAATAAAAGAGTTTTGATGAAATCGGAGATAAACTCATGTAAAATCATAGTGGAAAATGTTGTGTAACATGTAAAATTAGTAAATCTTACTTGAAAAACGGATGGACAACAATTCGGGAGCGTTTTGAATGAAATGGCAGCAAGTTAGAATGAGAGCTGAGGGCATGGTATTCATAGAAGAGGGCTGAGAGCTTGGTTCGAAGCGGGCTGCCTTCGTACGAAGTCAGTGACTTCGTACCAAGCTGTTGGCTTCGTTTGAAGGGGCCTGTTTGGTGACCAAGATCTCCGTTTCACGTGTAAGGTGCTCATTTGGCGCGTTTTGTTGCGTTAGTTAGTGCGAGTACCTTAAGTGTTTTAGCGAGACATTAAGTATTGCGTTGTGTTGTGTTGTGTTGCGTTTCGGTGCGATAAATCGAGTTGCGCGAGTTAGCGTTTTAGCGTTTTAAGCGAATGTTTCATCCATATAACATACTAAACAAGTAAACACACAAATAATATAAGTAAATCCGTGTTTCGAATTTGCGTTGAGTTTGCGTTGCGATAAGCGTTACGTAATAAGCGTTTAAATGCAATAAAATGCGTTAATAAGGCGTTTTAAAGTACAACTTAACCCATATTAATCATCGAATCTCAGAGTACAAGTGTTTATGGAAGAAACAACGGTAAATCAGGAATGTGACAACCCTCAAATTTGCATGTAACCGTACAATTTATTAATGACAATTAAAGTGTTTGACGACTGTGTGGAATTATTTAACTGCTCTCTGATTTATGTGTTATGCTTACATGTACTTGTTAACACACTAATAAAGTACAAAAAAGTCATTAAATAGTCCGTTATGACTTCCTAAGTGTTAGAAATTAAAAACGTTGCAAAGATATATATGTAGGACACCTTACGAATTAATTAAGCGCTTTAACGGAACAGTATCGAACCGAACGACCGGACTTTACCCGGAACCTAAAAATATTGTCAATGACATTGTTTTTCCTTTTCTGAGCCAGTTAGGGTCCCCGAATACCCTAACACCCGCTATAACTTGCAACACACTAGTAACTAAATTAACCTCCTAACTAACTAACTAATACTTATTCATTTAGTTCGAATCGAACCGAATACCCCCTCCCCCTCAACAAGTTCGGTCATCATGGGGGGACACCCCTTGTCCTTGCAAGATTATTTTAATCCTAATGTCTAAAATCTAGTTAACATAGAATCCATTGGTTAATTGTAAGAAATGGATTATATATATGTATGTAGGATTACTTTACACTCCACAACAACACAAAAAAAAAAAAATCAACTCCTTCCTTTCTTTCTTGCTTTTGCCGAGAGCATTCACTTCCATCCATCCTTTTCTTTCCATTGTGACCAAGGCATCCCACTTACATACAAGGGTGAAGGATCGCATACAATCAAGCTCGGTGCCTACGGAATCGCGAGGACCCCTCTACGTTGCTTTTAACCACCCGTTTTTCGACTAGTTTCTTCCCTAGCCTCGAGCTAGTAGTAAGTGACTCTAAACATCTTCGTGATCTATTCTAAAGTGGTTAATAAGAGTTTCGTCGGTTAAAAATCACTAACATATAAGATCACCAACTAAAAGTCTACTAAAGTGATGAACAAGGTGGTTAATGGATGGATATTAGTGTAAATCATGTAGATCTTGTGTGATTATGATTATTGGTTGATTATCTGATGTGTTGCTGGATTATATTGATGTTTGATGTTGTTACGATCACTAAACATAATTAACGGGATCAACCGAACACAAACTAGTAAGCTAGAGACTAAAAACAGCAATCTGTCCATACTTTACAGCCAACTTCAGTTGGCTGTAAACAGGTCATAAACTCAACGAAAAACCAATATTTTGAATCTAAAATATGTTATTATGAAATACGGTTCTAATGGCACCAGAATCGTAATTTTTGGACTTCGTTTACTATTTTTAATGTGTCGATTTGTAACAACAGCTTAAGCTGAATTTTGACAGCAATAAATGGGTGTCGTACTTTCAGTCATAACCTGAGTTTTGTGATGAATCGGACCATGAAATTTGTACAGTAGATGACAACCGATGCATTTGTAATTACCCCACTGGAATTTCATAAATCGAACACTCGATGAATTTTTAATAAATTGTTCCGTGGACTGTGGTCAGAAATACATAATCTGAGTTCAGTCCGGAATATGTATTTTTATAAAATATTGGTAATGAAACGGACCCCGATATTTTTCACAATAAAATATGGAACGTTTAAGACATCCTGTAAAAATTTGGGAATTTTTGGAATAATTTAACTATTTTATTAAAATGTCCGAAAACAGCCGGTTTTGAATATAAATGCTGAAATGACATAAGTTGTGACTCGCGTGTCTAAATGTCGAGTATGCTATCTGTGAATGATCTAACATGTTATATATGTTATGTGCATTATCGTATGTTTGATTTTGAGTGGGGAATGGATGGGAAACTTAGATGGGCATAAACCGTTAAAATGATGCATGTTGTGTGATAGATACGTGTAGGGACTTTGTGCTCTATTTGAAACCACTAAATGACTAACTGGTAAATCATACTAGGGCGTGATTGACCGACCTTGACTGTTAGCTATATTTGAGAATCTAACCGAGCAAACCAAGGTGAGTTCACACTTTTCTACAAAGCATGGTAAATTCCCGGTGGGAATGGGAATGGGTACAGGAATAGGGATTCCTCGTCCTCTGAGACGCATTCAGGAATGTAAATTCCTCGTCCTGTTGGGACGTGTTAGACTTACTGGACTAGAACTCTATCAGCGAAGTCCCTCCCTTTTTGTATCGACTTAATCGCCGAGGCTATGGCGAGCGGGACATTAGTTAATAGCGCTATTAGGTTTAACAAACCTCACACCGTGCCAGTTGGACGGGTGTGTACTAATGGACTATGGCACGTCGGTGGTGATAGAACACCGACGCTAGGGCACAATTGATTTCTTTTGTTAGTAGTTGATATGATAAACGAGTCTGGTAGTTTAAAATACTGGGGCAGCTCCCCACGGCCAAAGTGCCGGGCTGGATAGCCAGGGAAGGTGGACATGGGATGGTTAACAAATAAACGTTTTCGAACTATGGGGTAACCCCCACGGCTGGATAGCCGAATGAGATTAAACTATGTTTTTGGAAACAACTCTAAAATGGACAACCAACCGTGAACTCACTCAACTTTGTTGTTGACTCGTTATTACATGCTTTGCAGGTCATTAGATGCTATGGAGCTTGCATATGGAGGTGGTCGTTGTGGGATGCGAACTGATATGCCCCGTACTTAATGAATAAACTTTATGAACTTATTAAACCTATGTTTTGGACTTTAAACTTATGAACTATGGACTTGTGTTTTGAACTTATGTTTTATGCTTCCGCTGTTAACCTAAAATCGGTTTACTTCCTTTTGGTCACCAATCGCATTGTGTTTGGTTTTATTTACTTAATTATGTTGTTCAATATGATTGGTGGCTCGATCCTGGTCATGTCACGCCTCCAAGCGGTGATACTCCGCATGGTGGATTTTGGGGGTGTGACAGATTGGTATCAGAGCCATTGGTTATAGTGAACTTGGTTTTAAAAAGGGGAAAAGCTTTTTGATAAAACCAGACTATAACCTGTACAGTGCTCAACGATCCACAACGACGCTTCGCTCCACGTGCAAGACTCAACATCCTAGGTGACATCATTTATGTTTATATATTGCCTACTTGTTAGTTTCATGGTACATTGATCATGGTATGCATTAGTTAATGTGATAACTGTTATTTGAACCGTGTGTGCTTACTCTTTTTCTGTCACTCCACACTTACGCACTTGCAACACCTTTCTTACGTGTGTCCCTTCGATCTGAAGATCATGAGTGGACGTCTCGACATGACCCAGGGTCAGCTGACGACCTTGATCAACGAACGGATTGCTGAAGCCTTAGCAACCCAAACAGGGAGTCAACTGATGCACCCTCAAACACGCATGGGAACCTTCAAGGCGTTCCTAGAATGCAAACCTCCTACTTTCGACGGCACTGAAGGGACAATCGGCCTTCTACACTGGATCCGGAGAATCGAATATACATTCGAAGAGAGTGAAATCCCTGCCAGCAAACGAGTAGAGTACGCTACTGGCATGTTGCAAGGGAAAGCATATTCTTGGTGGAGCGCACAAGTTCATATGCTCGGGTTGGCAGACGCAAATGCCATCCTCTGGAGCGACTTCAAGGATTGGATTAAGGAAGAGTTCTGCCACCTGGACGACATTCTGAAACTTGAAATAGAGTACTATGGTCTGAAGATGGAAGGATCAGAGATTGAGGCATACACAAAGAGGTCCAACGACTTGGCTGCATTATGTCCTAACATGTCACAACCCATATCTAGACGAATCAAGCTATACCTCAGAGGCTTAGTCCCGGAAATCCAAGGGTCTGTAATTGCGGCCAACCTTCCCATAATCCAGCAAGTCGTTCATTTGGCGCACCAACTCACTGATCAGGCGGTTGAGCGGAACAGGCTGCCCAAACGTATTAGCGCTACCACTTCTGATGCTCCTAATGATAATAAGCGCAAGTGGGATGGAAATTTAGGCAAGGGTTCTACCTCAGTTCAGTCTCAGCAGAGAAAGACTGATGAATACCGGAGTCCTGGTCAGCAATCTTCTGGTAGTCAGGGACAGGGTGGGTACCGAGGGAACCACCCCAAGTGCAACCGGTGCAACAAGCATCATAGCGGGCGGTGCCATAAGGGTCGCTGTCTGAGGTGTAACAAGCTGGGTCATGAAGCCAAGGATTGCAGGAGCCCACGTCCTGCGAATCAGAATCGCCAACAACAACCAGCTCCACAGAACCAACAGCAACATCAGCAGGGTAATAAGGGATGCTTCCAGTGCGGTGCTGAGGGTCACTTCAAGAGGCATTGTCCACAGCTAAATCAAAATCAGAATCAGAACAACAACCAAGGAAATGAGAACAATTATGGAGGCAAAAACGGGAGTAACAATAATGGCAATGGCGCCCTAGGTCGCACCTTCGTGAATTGGTCAGGCTGATGCAAGGAACGATCCCAACACTGTGATGGGTAAGTTTCTTCTGAATGACTTCTTTGTCACTGTTTTATTTGATTCGGGTGCCGATACTAGTTATTTGTCCCTAAAAGTTAGCCAAATGCTTAAGCGCACTCCAACACTCCTGAACACCAAACACACGGTAGAACTAGCTAACGGTAAAGGTCTTGAAGCCACACACGTAGTTAAAGGTTGTAACCTCGTCTTAGCTGGTCAGACTTTCTCTATCGATCTTATTCCTATCACACTGGGTAGTTTCGACGTCGTTATTGGGATGGATTGGCTATCTCATCATCAAGCGGAGATTGTTTGCAAGGAGAAAATCGTCCGCATTCCTCGCTCTGGTGAAGAACCTCTCTGGATTCGTGGCGAAAAGAGTGGTGCTGTCGAAGGCATCATCTCTTTCCTTAAGGCCCAGAAGTGTTTGCGAAAGGGCCACACTGCCATTCTAACACTCGTTACTGACACATCAACGGAAGAGAAGAGAATTGAGGACATCCCTATTGTACGCGATTTTCCCGAGGTATTTCCTGAGGAATTACCTGGTCTTCTGCCTCATCGCCAAGTTGAGTTTCAAATCAAGCTAGCTCCTGGAGCAGCGCCAGTAGCTCGAGCACCATATCGTCTAGCTCCATCAGAACTTGAAGAACTGTCCAAGCAATTACAAGAACTTTTGGAAAAAGGTTTTATTCGTCCTAGCTCTTCGCCATGGGGAGCACCAGTGTTATTCGTGAAGAAGAAGGGCAGTACCTTCAGAATGTGTATTGACTACCGCGAACTTAACAAGGTGACTGTGAAGAATCATTATCCTCTTCCACGTATCGACGACTTGTTCGACCAGTTGCAAGGGTCAAGCTATTACTCTAAGATTGATTTGAGATCGGGATACCATCAGCTGAGAGTCCGAGAGGAGGACATCTCCAAAACAGCATTCAGAACTCGTTACGGCCATTACGAGTTTCTGGTTATGCCATTCGGGCTGACGAATGCACCAGCGGTCTTCATGGATCTCATGAACCGAGTGTGTCAGCCTTACCTGGATAAGTTCGTTATTGTGTTCATCGACGATATCCTGATCTATTCTAAGAGTCAGGAGGAACACGAGCAGCATCTACGACTTATGCTGGAACTTCTTCGAAAAGAGCAGTTGTATGCCAAGTTTTCGAAATGTGACTTCTGGCTTCGCGAAGTCCACTTTCTAGGCCATGTGGTAAACAAGGATGAAATTCATGTGGATCCATCTAAGGTTGAATCGATCAAGAATTGGCCTGCACCCCGAACACCAACAGAAATCCGCCAATTCTTGGGTTTGGCCGGATATTATAGAAGGTTTATAAAAGATTTCTCCAAGATTGCACAACCTCTCACTTCACTGACTCAGAAGGGTGTCATCTATCGTTGGGGTGATGCATAGGAGTCTGTATTTCAACACCTAAAGGATAGACTTTGTAGCGCGCCTATCCTCTCATTGCTCGAAGGCACCGATGATTTCGTGGTTTATTGCGACGCTTCCATCCAAGGACTTGGTTGCGTATTGATGCAACGTTACAAGGTCATTGTCTACGCATAGCGCCAACTTAAAGTTCACGAAAGGAACTATACTACACACGACTTGGAACTGGGAGCAGTTGTTTTCGCGCTTAAGATATGGAGACATTACCTGTACGGTACCAAGTGCACCATTTACACCGATCACAGGAGTCTCGAGCATATCTTCAAGCAAAAGGAGTTAAACATGCGACAACGCCGATGGGTCGAACTCTTGAATGATTACGAATGCACAATCAAGTATCATCCGGGCAAGGCCAATGTTGTGGCCGACGCCCTCAGTCGAAAAGATGCTATACCTAAGCGTGTACGTGCATTACAACTTACCATCCAATCCAACCTCCCCTCTCAGATTCATGATGCTCAGGTCGAAGCATTGAAAGCAGAGAACATCAGGGCTGAATCCCTACGAGGATCGAGGCAGCGGCTAGAACAAAAGGAAGATGACGCTTACTGTGTAACAGGGCGCATCTGGGTCCCACTGTATGGAAACCTACGCGAGCTTGTGATGGATGAAGCACATAAGTCTCGTTATTCAGTACATCCTGGTTCGGATAAGACGTACCACGACTTAAAGACCACATGCTGGTGGCCTGGCATGAAAGCCCACATAGCAACCTACGTCAGCAAGTGCTTGACTTGTGCGAGAGTCAAGTCTGAATATCAGAAACCATCAGGCCTACTTCAACAACCGGAGATCCCGAAATGGAAATGGGAGCAAATTTCCATGGATTTCGTTACCGGCCTGCCCAGATCTCAACGCGGAAACAATACTATTTGGGTGATTGTAGATCGACCGACCAAGTCTGCACATTTTCTGGCTATCAAAGAAACGGATAAGTTTTCTACTCTTGCAGACATTTACCTAAAGGAAGTAGTGTCAAGGCACGGAGTGCCAACCTCTATTATATCTGATCGTGACGCGCGTTTTACTTCTGAACTGTGGCAAGCAATGCACAAGTCTTTTGGCTCACGTTTAGATATGAGCACCGCTTATCACCCACAGACGGATGGGCAATCTGAACGCACCATCCAGACCCTTGAAGACATGCTTAGGGCATGTGTAATCGATTTTGGTAATGGCTGGGACCTCCCGCTAGTGGAGTTTTCGTACAACAACAGCTACCACACCAGCATTCAAGCCGCTCCATTCGAGGCATTGTACGGACGCAAATTCCGATCACCTCTCTATTGGGCAGAAGTTGGTGACAGTCAAATCACTGGCCCAGAACTTGTGGTAGATACCACCGAGAGAATTGCTCAGATACGACAGCGAATGGCGGCAGCTCGTGACCGTCAGAAAAGCTATGCTGATAAGGGAAGAAAACCCTCGAGCTTCAGGTTGGGGATCGAGTGCTACTCAAAGTCTCACCTTGGAAAGGTGTAGTCCGCTTTGGCAAACGAGGCAAACTCAATCCGCGTTATGTCGGACCATTCGAAGTCATTGAGAAAATTGGCAAGGTAGCCTACAGGTTGAATCTACCCGAAAAACTCAACGGAGTTCACAACGTATTCCACGTGTCAAATCTGAAGAAGTGTCTGTCAGATGAGACCCTCATAGTTCCTCTTAAGGAACTCACAATCGACGACCAGCTGCGATTCGTCGAGGAACCAGTAGAGATTACGGATCGAGATGTTAAGATCCTCAAGCATACCAGGATACCTCTGGTCCGAGTTCGTTGGAATGCTCGTCATGGCCCAGAGTATACCTGGGAACGAGAAGACCAAATGAAACTCAAGTATCCCCAACTGTTTAAGAAAAACGCAACCACTACTGAGGCTGAAGCTACTGCAGAATTTCGGGACGAAATTCCAAATCAACGGGGGGATGATGTGACACCCCAGGAAAATCAGGAAAACAACGCAACTTAACTAGCTTCCTCAGAAACCACGCGCTAAATTTCGGGACGAAATTCTCTTAACAGGGGGAGAATGTGACAACCCTCAAATTTGCATGTAACCGCACAATTTATTAATGACAATTAAAGTGCTTGACGACAGTGTGGAATTATTTAACTGCTCTCTGATTTATATGTTATGCTTACATGTACTTGTTAACACACTAATAAAGTACAGAAAAGTCATTAAATAGTCCGTTATGACTTCCTAAGTGTTAGAAATTAAAAACGTTGCAAAGATATATATGTAGGACACCTTACGAATTAATTAAGTGCGAGTACCTTAAGTGTTTTAGCGAGACATTAAGTATTGCGTTGTGTTGTGTGTGTTGCGTTTCGGTGCGATAAATCGAGTTGCGCGAGTTAGCGTTTTAGCGTTTTAAGCGAATGTTTCATCCATATAACATACTAAACAAGTAAACACACAAATAACACAAATAATATATGTAAATCCGTGTTTCGAATTTGCGTTGAGTTTGCGTTGCGATAAGCGTTACGTAATAAGCGTTTAAATGCGATAAAATACGTTAATAATGCGTTTTAAAGTACAACTTAACCCATATTAATCATCGAATCTCAGAGTACAAGTGTTTATGGAAGAAACAACGGTAAATCAGGAATGTGACAACCCTCAAATTTGCATGTAACCGTACAATTTATTAATGACAATTAAAGTGCTTGACGACTGTGTGGAATTATTTAACTGCTCTCTGATTTATGTGTTATGCTTACATGTACTTGTTAACACACTAATAAAGTACAAAAAAGTCATTAAATAGTCCGTTATGACTTCCTAAGTGTTAGAAATTAAAAACGTTGCAAAGATATATATGTAGGACACCTTACGAATTAATTAAGCGCTTTAACGGAACAGTATCGAACCGAACGACCAGACTTTACCCGGAACCTAAAAATATTGTCAATGACATTGTTTTTCCTTTTCTGAGCCAGTTAGGGTCCCCGAATACCCTAACACCCGCTATAACTTGCAACACACTAGTAACTAAATTAACCTCCTAACTAACTAACTAATACTTATTCATTTAGTTCGAATCGAACCGAATACCCCCTCCCCCTCAACAAGTTCGGTCATCATGGGGGGACACCCCTTGTCCTTGCAAGATTATTTTAATCCTAATGTCTAAAATCTAGTTAACATAGAATCCATTGGTTAATTGTAAGAAATGGATTATATATATGTATGTAGGATTACTTTACACTCCACAACAACACAAAAAAAAAAAAATCAACTCCTTCCTTTCTTTCTTGCTTCTGCCGAGAGCATTCAATTCCATCCATCCTTTTCTTTCCATTGTGACCAAGGCATCCCACTTACATACAAGGGTGAAGGATCGCATACAATCAAGCTCGGTGCCTACGGAATCGCGAGGACCCCTCTACGTTGCTTTTAACCACCCGTTTTTCGACTAGTTTCTTCCCTAGCCTCGAGCTAGTAGTAAGTGACTCTAAACATCTTCGTGATCTATTCTAAAGTGGTTAATAAGAGTTTCGTCGGTTAAAAATCACTAACATATAAGATCACCAACTAAAAGTCTACTAAAGTGATGAACAAGGTGGTTAATGGATGGATATTAGTGTAAATCATGTAGATCTTGTGTGATTATGATTATTGGTTGATTATCTGATGTGTTGCTGGATTATATTGATGTTTGATGTTGTTACGATCACTAAACATAATTAACGGGATCAACCGAACACAAACTAGTAAGCTAGAGACTAAAAACAGCAATCTGTCCATATTTTACAGCCAACTTCAGTTGGCTGTAAACAGGTCATAAACTCAACGAAAAACCGATATTTTGAATCTAAAATATGTTATTATGAAATACGGTTCTAATGGCACCAGAATCGTAATTTTTGGATTTCGTTTACTATTTTTAATGTGTCGATTTGTAACAACAGCTTAAGCTGAATTTTGACATCAATAAATGGGTGTCGTACTTTCAGTCATAACCTGAGTTTTGTGATGAATCGGACCATGAAATTTGTACAGTAGATGAAAACCGATGCATTTGTAATTACCCCACTGGAATTTCATAAATCGGACACTCGATGAATTTTTAATAAATTGTTCCGTGGACTGTGGTCAGAAATACATAAATCTGAGTTCAGTCCGGAATATGTATTTTTATAAAATATTGGTAATGAACCGGACCCCGATATTTTTTCACAATAAAATATGGAACGTTTAAGACATCCTGTAAAAATTTGGGACTTTTTGCAATAATTTAACTATTTTATTAAAATGTCCGAAAACAGCCGGTTTTGAATATAAATGCTGAAATGACATAAGTTGTGACTCGCGTGTCTAAATGTCGAGTATGCTATCTGTGAATGATCTAACATGTTATATATGTTATGTGCATTATCGTATGTTTGATTTTGAGTGGGGAATGGATGGGAAACTTAGATGGGCATAAACCGTTAAAATGATGCATGTTGTGTGATAGATACGTGTAGGGACTTTGTGCTCTATTTGAAACCACTAAATGACTAACTGGTAAATCATACTAGGGCGTGATTGACCGACCTTGACTGTTAGCTATATTTGAGAATCTAACCGAGCAAACCAAGGTGAGTTCACACTTTTCTACAAAGCATGGTAAATTCCCGGTGGGAATGGGAATAGGTACAGGAATAGGGATTCCTCGTCCTCTGAGACGCATTCAGGAATGTAAATTCCTCGTCCTGTTGGGACGTGTTAGACTTACTGGACTAGAACTCTATCAGCGAAGTCCCTCCCTTTTTGTATCGACTTAATCGCCGAGGCTATGGCGAGCGGGACATTAGTTAATAGCGCTATTAGGTTTAACAAACCTCACACCGTGCCAGTTGGACGGGTGTGTACTAATGGACTATGGCACGTCGGTGGTGATAGAACACCGACGCTAGGGCACAATTGATTTCTTTTGTTAGTAGTCGATATGATAAACGAGTCTGGTAGTTTAAAATACTGGGGCAGCTCCCCACGGCCAAAGTGCCGGGCTGGATAGCCAGGGAAGGTGGACATGGGATGGTTAACAAATAAACGTTTTCGAACTATGGGGTAACCCCCACGGCTGGATAGCCGAATGAGATTAAACTATGTTTTTGGAAACAACTCTAAAATGGATAACCAACCGTGAACTCACTCAACTTTGTTGTTGACTCGTTATTACATGCTTTGCAGGTCATTAGATGCTATGGAGCTTGCCTATGGAGGTGGTCGTTGTGGGATGCGAACTGATATGTCCCGTACTTAATGAATAAACTTTATGAACTTATTAAACCTACGTTTTGGACTTTAAACTTATGAACTATGGACTTGTGTTTTGAACTTATGTTTTATGCTTCCGTTGTTAACCTAAAATCGGTTTACTTCCTTTTGGTCACCAATCGCATTATGTTTGGTTTTATTTACTTAATTATGTTGTTCAATATGATTGGTGGCTCGATCCTGGTCATGTCACGCCTCCAAGCGGTGATACTCCGCATGGTGGATTTTGGTGGTGTGACAAGGAACAACCAAAAGTTCGGGTTGTTACAGTCTCCCCTACTTTAGGGAATTTCGTCATGAAATTAAGTAGTAGACGTATCAAAGAGTTGCGGGTATTTAGCTTTCATATCACTTTCGAGTTCCCAAGTTAACTCGGCGCCGCGTTTGCCTTCCCATCTAACCTTCACTATGGGAATGCGACTGCGTCGAAGCTTCTTGGTTTCTCGATCCATGATTTCTACTGGCTTTTCCACAAAGTGTAGGGTCTCGTTTATTTATAAATCCTCGAGAGGTACATGAAGATTTTCTTCAGCTAGACACTTCTTGAGGTTTGAGACGTGGAAAGTCCGATGTACGTTGCTGAGTTAAACCGGTAATTCGAATCAGTAGGCCACTTTACCAATTCTTTCCAGAATCTTAAAGGGACCCACGTAACGTGGCGCTTGTGACAACCGGTGATCTACGGCTCCTAATTACGTGATTAACAGACGATTAACGCGACTACGACGGATACCGACATTATTTTTACACGTTTTTAACTCTGAAATGTCATTTTACTAGGCTACGGTGATTTCGGTTTTAAAAACGTGTCTCGTAGGAATTACGGGCCACTTACACATGAGATGGGCTTGTGGGCCCTTGGCCCAAGCCCAAAACCCACAAGCCTAAACCTGCACATAATATATTAGATATTTTCCTTAAAAATCTTACCAAGATCTACAAAATCTTATTAAGATCTACAAAATCTGATAAGATCTATATAAAATCTTTACAAAATCTATACAAAATATTTTTGTCTCAAACCCACAAGACTAAAACAGGTATATATATAGGGCCTTATGGTTTCTTTAATGCTCATTCCATAAAATAAAGCAAGCACAGACATCAAGTCTGTCTCTCTCTCTCCCTCTCGATCCCTCCAAAAACCAACACCCCCTCCCTGTTAGATGAAGAATCCAGCGACCAGCTCAGGGCCGGCGACGGATGCCGGCGTCTCACCCATACCCCCCTTCATCAGTTAATAGAAGACGAGATCGGAGAAGCAGGAGGAACAGTGGCGGTGGAGAGAGAAAGGGGCCGAGGAGAGAGAGAGAGCGTGGTGGCGTGGTTGTTCAGCGGCAGCGGCACCGCCGCAGACGGCGGCGGCAGCGGTGGTCTCAGGTTAGGCTCGTTCAACATCAAATGGGTTTGATTCGATTCATTTCGGGTCCCATTTTCAGGTTCGGTCCAAGCTCAGATCCTGTGTTTGGTTCGAGTTGTTTTAGGTATAGTTCGGGTTTTGTTCGGCCAGCTCAGGCCTGCTTCGGTTCGGGTCTCGCGGCGTGGTTCGACTCAGGTAACTGTTGGGAGTCTCGGGTCAGATGGTCAGTCACAGTCAACCGGTCAGTGGCTCGGGTCAAAGATGGTCAAAGCTCGGATGGTTATGGTTAACAACATTAGATTCCGCTCGGTTCGGTGTTCGGGTCAGATTTTGGGTCTGGGTTGACTCGGTCAACCGAGTCAACACAGTCAACAGATGGGTTCGGGTCAACGGCTGGTCAACAGAGATGTTCGGGTCAAGCTTCGGGTCGGTCAACACGTTCAGATTCAGTTTTAGCGCGGTTCGAGTCGACTCGGTGAAACATGGTCAACTCAGCGAGTCAACTCGGTCAACTTAGTCAACGGTTCGACGCAAAGAGCGGTAAAGATTTAATGGCGTGAATTATTTCATTATTTTTATAAATCTATTTATTTAACGTGAACGAGCTTGAACCGATTTAGGTGTTTAGTTTATATTTCGTCATTTTTACGAAAATTACATATGTTGATGATTGATTCTCGACTGAATTTCGATAATATAACGACGACTTGTGTCGTCGGGGGCTTCCAAAAACAGAGGAAACTCTGCCCGATTTTCGAGAAAAATCGTAAACAAAATGTGTTTTATAATAAAACAAACCATTGTATTCAAGTGATTTTTATAAAAACAAATGCAAGTGTAACAATACTCTCGACAACACAAACTCGATTTATGAAATGAATATAGTTTATACATATATTTCAAATATCAAACAACGTGAATTCGTTTTTACAAAAATAAATATAGTTTGTATATTTATTTCAAGTATTAAACAGTACGAATTCTTTTATAAAAATAAATATAGTTTTATATTTATTTTAAACTTCGAGCGACTTGATGATGCTACTATAAAATAAATATAACTTTATATATTTATTTCAAACGCCTAAACGGTTTACGATATATAATATGAATTTATTATAAATTCTTTTCATGAAACATTCACAAACGACTTCACGAGACGGCTAACACGATTACAACAATATATTTATATATTTTTATAAATATTTATATACTTTAAAATCTTTCGAAAACTAAGTGTGTATAGACTTAGTAAATTATCGTGAGAATAAACGAAACTTAGCAAGTATAACTTCTTCGTTTCTCTTAAGTTAACAACAAACCGTCGAATCGTTCGGTCAACGATTCGGTAGAGCTCGGTGACACGTAGTTTAGTTATCGCTTTCATTTAGAGACTTATAGATATTCCGTGTTAGGAATGTTGTAGAATGCACACTAGTAAGTCAAGTCTTGGAAATGACACCACAAAGTCATATTAAGCTAGCTTTGCACAGGAATATTCAGGTGAGTTCATAACCCCACCTTTTTACGGTTTTACATTTTTCTAAATGTTTTCGGGGTGGAAAGACATGCATATTTTGCAAAACATACAAGGTTTTCAATAAACATGAATTACACACTTCTAAACCATTTTACAAACAAGTTTTAACTAACATAAATGGTTTACGAAAAGCTTATGTTCTATACCGGTTTTTCAAGCAAGAGTATTTTTCGAAATGTGCATACACATGTATTCTAGTTTCTAAAATTTGGAAAAAAAAAACAAATTCAAAGAGGTACATCAAACTAAGGAATGATACATAGATCACGTGACGAATAGGGTACTATAAGCACCATTAGTCAACGTATACATTTAGACCACGGAACAGAAGGGTTAGATCTAATGGGTTTCAGGCAACCCCACTCTTGGTCTACTTCTACCAATGAGTGCTTTTGTGTCTCAGTCGAACTCGACAAAAATGCCTAGGTTTGGTGGCTTCCTATGTCGTTACATATGTTAGTGGCCTCGCGAACCATTAGCGATCTCGTATTCCTTACATTTACAGAACTCAGTTTTAGATGCGTCTTTACAAATTACATATCATGTTTCATACAAATTCAAAGCATAGGATTATGCAGGCTTGATGTCAATGTCAGGTTGGTGAACATTGACAGTACACAAATTTTACAAACACAAGACTTTACAAATGCAAGGTTTTTGCAAATATAATGCATTACAAATACAAAGTTTTCATATAACTTGACAAGAAAATGATTTTTAAATTCGTTTTCCCAATAATATTTCAAAAACCGGTTATTCAAAAAGATTTATTTCAAATATTTTACAAACAAACTATGAACTCGCTCAACTTTATGTTGATTTTTCGCATGTTTCTTTCTCAGGTTACTTTTCAAAGTTATGGCATGGTTGGAATAGGAGAACCATGTGGAGTCGAGTACTTAGTGGGCGTTCAATTTTCTAGAAGTCTTAGCTTATTTGCTTCCGCTGTGCAATGAAGATACCAGTCCAGTCACGCCCGCTCTGATAATTTCGGGGTGTGACAACGCTAGTTTCCCTTTCTTGGCGAATCGGATTACTCCTTTCTAAGGTGAAACCTTTAAGAGGACGTGATCTCCATCTTCGAACTCTAGGGGCTTGCGACGTTTATCGGCATAGCTCTTTTGACGACTCCGAGCTTTCAGGAGATTGTATCTTATTTGGAGAATCTTGTCTGTCGTTTCTTGTATTAACTCGGGACCGGTGATCTGTGCGTCTCTAATCTCGTGCCAAACAATAGGTAATCGACATTTTCTACCGTATAGTGCCTCAAAGGGTGCCATTTGTATACTAGCGTGATAACTGTTATTGTACGAGAATTCTACTAAGGGTAAATGCGAATCCAAATTACCACCAAAATCAATAACGCACGAACGAAGCATGTCTTCGAGGGTGCGGATCATGCTCTCAGTCTGACCGTCGGTCTGGGGATGAAATGCGGTACTGAGATTAAGAGTTGTACCGAGAGCGGATTGGAATGTCTCCCAGAGACATGAGGTAAAACGACCATCGTGGTCATAGCCCCAAATAAAAGGTTTGTCCTTATGAGTTAGGGCAGTGAGAGGCACATCGATTTTTGAAAAGTCGGCGATGAATCAACGGTAATAACCCGCCAATGCGAGAAATGAATGGATTTCGGATGGAGTCTTCGGCGTAATCCAACTTCTTACTGCCTCAATCTTCTCGGGATCAATGTGAATTCCTTGACTGTTAATGATGTGACTGAGGAATTGAACCTCCTCGAGCCAAAATTCACACTTGGAGAACTTGGCATAGAGGCGATTTCCTTGAAGAAGCTCGAGAACTAAACGAAGATGTTGCGCGTGTTCGGCTCTCGACTTCGAGTAGATAAGGATATCATCGATAAACAAAATGACGAAATGATCCAAAAAGGGTTTGCACACTCAGTTCATCAAATCCATGAAAACCACTGGTTCATTGGTGAGACCAAAAGGCATGACCACGAATTCATAATGGCTATAACGAGTACGAAAAGCTGTTTTCGGAATGTCTTGTTATTGTATACGTAACTGGTGATAGCTGGAACGTAAATCGATCTTTGAGAAACACGTAGTGCCTTGAAGCCGATCGAATAAATCGTCGATTTGGGGTAGCGGGTATCGGTTCTTGAAAGTAAGCTTGTTTAGTTCTCTATAATCGATGCACATTCGGAACAATCCATCCTTCTTTTTCACAAAAAGAAGTGATGTACTAGGGCGTATAAAGCCTTTATCAAGCAATTCTTGAAGTTGGCTAGATAGCTCGCGCATTTCGGACGGTGCGAGGCGATAGGGAGCATTTGCAACAGGTGTAGTACCAGGAATAAGATCAATACAAAAATCGATATCACGAGTAGGGGGTAAACCAGGTAAATCATCGGGAAAAACTTAGGAAAATCACAAACAACTGGAACGTCCTTGACGGTTCTCTTCTCGTTTGTCGTCTCCACAATATGGGCTAAGAAAGCGATGTATTCCTTGCGTAAATACTTGCTCGCTTGGATACACGACATAAGCTTCTATTCTTTCGAGAGTACTTCACCGTAGACACATAATTGATCACTGTTTGAAAGGGAAAAACGAATCATCTTTTCGAAACAAACAACTTCAGCACGATTCTCGCGAATAAAATCCATGCCCACTATGACGTCAAAACTACCTAGTTGCATAGGTATCAGATCGATAAGGAAAACGTGATTGTTGAGTTCAAGAGTACAATCACGCAGAATGGAGCTGACGGTAACGGTTCTTCCGGTGGAAACTTCTACGTCGAAGGTTGGTGTGTGTAAGGTGTAATATTTTTTTATCAATATTTTAAGCCTATTTTACACATTAGTCAAGTTTTAAATTTATATAACACGATATTCTACTAACACTAAACACACACATGAGCGTAGTATAGCGTTGGTAAGATACCGAGGTCGTCCAAGGACACAAGAGCTTTTAGTACCGGTTTATCTTCAACGTCTAATCAAACTAAAATTTTTGGAAAAGGTTTTAAGCATGAAAAATAAAAACTAAAATGCTGAAATAAAAATAAAATAAAAACAGATAGACAAGATGAATCACTTGGATCCGACTCGCCTTTAATGTATCCTTTGATGATTTCCTCACTTTTGCACTATTTAAAAGATTATCTTAGTTATAGTAGTAGGCCCCTCTTTTGAAGGTGACGTTACCCTCAACCCAGTGGTTTGAGTCAACAATGATACAATCCCAAAGGGTCAGAATATTGGAAGATAATTAATTAAGTTATTAATGCGAAAAGTGGTAGGCACCTCTTTTGAAGGTGACGTTACCCTCGGCTAAGTGGTTTGAGTTAGCAGGGATACAATCCCAAGTAGCCGGTTTAATGTATTAATAGTAGTTTACATATGAGGGGATCAAGCCATTCGCACCCCCTCCATCCAATACCTATGGGTATTGAAGGAGGTCCTAGTAAGCTTGACCCAGGTCCTTGCAGGATCTATACACTGAACAAGGCAAGAACCTTACTAAACCATACCCTTAACCCCCAACCAGGTAGCCAACATATCTCTATATAGACCGTAGAGATATGAATGGTGAAAATATTTTACTTTATATAGACAGTAAAGTAATGCTAAGACACCATGGACAAATGACAAAAGAAGTTTCACCTTGAACATAAGAAACTAGTTATTAAAGTCATTAATACAAAACCAAATAAAAAGTGCGAAAATGTTAAAAATCAAAAGTAATACATTAAATGCTTGTATTCACCAAGTGATGTAAGAGACTTAGTCAAACATGTCCTTTGATTGATAAGAACTCTTACGATCAATCTTGGATCCCGAGACTACTAAACACACTCTAAGGTGGATGATGGATGATGGTGGTGGATGTGGGTGTTGTAGTGGTGGTGGAGTGGTGGCAAAGTAGGAGAGATGTGGTTTGCCAAGGGATGCCTTTGAAGAGAACCAAGCACCCCTATTTATAGCCTGAACAGAAGCCCGGCCACGGCCCCATGTCCGCTGGACACGCCCCCGTGGCCATCTCCTTTCTCTTCCTTCATTAATTGCAATTGCTGCATTAGGCTCCACACGGCCCCGTGTTCGCTAGGCACAGCCCCTTGTGCAGAAGCGTATCTGTACTATCAAGATTTGCAATATTTTGCAAATCTTAAAGTTGACCACGCCCCGTGCTGAGCTGGGCACGCCCCCGTGGTAGGCATAGAAGCTTCCACAACTTTGTCCATTTCTGCAGACATCTGACTACGCCCACGTGTCCAGTGGGCACGGGCCGTGGTCAGCCTTCTGTTTCTTGTTTTTGCTTGTGGAGATGTTGTCGAGGGGTCGGGCATGCCATGTTTATTCCTTTTCTTTGTATTTATGTTAGTTTTTGCTGCATATTTGTTCCTTTTGTTCGTTTAAGCTCATTTGGTCCTGAAAATACAAAAGGAAGACAAAAACACACTTTTTCCAACATTAGTACTAAAAAAGGGTTAGTTTTATGCCTCATTTGATGTAATTTATATGTTGCATTTTACACACATCAAATACCCCCACACTTGAATCTTTGCTTGTACTCAAGCAAAACTCTTTATTATGTGGCTTACACACCCAAATGGAATGGGTAGAAGAGAAGTTTTTGGGCTTGTCTCGAGTGTCGGGAATCCAAGATCTTTATTGGGTTTTATTTTTATACTATTTACAATCCTATTCGTTATGATTTATTTAGAACGTTTCATAAGAGAAATTACTTATTTGGGCATAACATGCCTTTTTAAAATTCCATTTATATACAAGTTCACATACCTCATGGGAGATCACTCAACACTCAGCCGAAGATGTATTTTTGTGAAACACTCGAGACCGGTATGGAACTTACTTCTACCATATGCTTGTCGAGCAATCAATCCTCCTCCTTTTTAACTATAAACCTTTGTAAATATCAAGAGGACTTGGGGAAGGGTTAGGCTTGGGCTAAGGGTAGGTGGTTCTGGGTTAGTGGTTAGTAAAAAGGGTTAAAAGCGTAAAAAGCGTCGGTCGTCGTAAAACTTTTTATTTTTGTAACTTTTATTCAAACTAAGCATCTTCAAACAAAGTTTCTTTGAGGAACTTGTTTGTTTATTGCTAGACTTTTTTTATAAAGAAACGTCACAAGAAAATCGAGCTTTTTACTAAATAAAGGGTTGAAAAGAAAAAGGTTTTGGTGGGTAAAGGTGTTTGTTTTGTGGGTTTAGAAATGAAAAGGTTTAGGCTCAAAGGGGATAACTAGGGGGATTTTGGGTAGGTGATAAAGAAAATGAAAAATAATGGTATTGAAAGGAAAATGGGTTAGTCCTAATGCCTCTATCATTTACTTACTTGGGTTTAAGTCGGTAAGGACCGGGAATGTATCGTCGTGGCAAGTTCTAGAGGTGTAAGAACCAAGCGGCTATTCACACAAGAAAAGAAAAATGAGCATTTTGTTTAAAGATGTGTGCTTGTATGCTCAATAAAGGCTCAAAACTCACTTATTGTGGGAATGGGTTTATAATGTGATCAAGTATATATAATCAAATTTTAACTAGATTTGTCATGTCGTTTCATAATTTTCTTATGTTGGTTCTTTTTGTCACGACGCTATCGGTTGTAAATTTGTAAAAATATAACCTTTTTAGAACTTGTTATTCCCAAATTAAACCAAGACAAGTAAAAAAAATTGAAAAGTTTTTGAAAAAATTTGGGGTGATTAGCGGTTCCAATAGAGTTTTGTGTAAGGCTTGTTATTAGGACTTGCAAAATTCAAGGTTTTAGCACCCCCCACACTTAAATTACACATTGACCTCAATGTGTCCCAAAAATAAGTTTTTAGGTTGATTAAATGTGTAAAAAGGTGTTGAAAAACAAAATTTCATGTTACTGGGCGTCTGGCCACGGGCCCGTGTTGGTCCGGGCACGACCCCGTGGTCAGATTGCCAGTATCATATTTAAACAGAAGGCTGGGCACGGGGGCATGTTCAGTGAGCACGACCCCATGTCCAGTTACCTGAACTGGGCATTTTGCTGCAGAACCTCGGGCACGGGGGCGTGTTCGCTAAGCACGGCTCCATGCTGAACTTGCTGTAATGATGGAAAATTGTCGGGATGCTCTGTTTTTGTGCATGGGGTGTGGGTTATTCTTTCCCTTGGTAACCTCCACCTTTTCGAGTGTGTTTTATTCCTGAAAAGTAAAGCTAGACAAGAAATCATAAAAGTTAATCTAAACTAAAACTAAGGATAGTTCCGCAGAATGCCTCCGTGGTGCACCACGTTTATAAGGGTCCTTGGCTAGACCCACCTTATCGGGTGGTTCTGGCTCATCTTCAATTAGGAGGTCGTCATTGGCGATTGGATATTTCATTGACCGCTCAAGATCGACACATCTTTTGAAGGCCCCTAATTGAATGGGTAAGTTGTTTTACTTCCGATTAATCAAAGCTTTGTAGGTTTTCACAAAAGGTTGTCCCAACACAAGAGGAGCGTCATCAAGGATGACAAAGTCAGTTGGGACTACCGTTTGATTTGTTTGGACTAACACATCTTCAACTACTCTCATAGATTTTATTATTTTCCGATTAGAAAGAAAAATGGGTATTTGAAGTGGAGAAAAATCACAAATACTTAATTTTTCGAAAATGTAGTTTGGCATTATATTAACACAAAGATCTTTATCAATTGTAATATTACTAATAAAGGAATTTTGAAAAAAAACATGGAACCGGTGTAATGTTAGTTTCAAATGGATCATCTTTTATTAGCGTAGTTTGATCATTTGTTAACTTAATGCTTACCGTTTCGTCAATTTTAGCGTTAGTGTTTAACTCTTTTAAAAACTTAGCATGAGTATGTACCAAACAATGGTTTTCGAAAGAAGGTGTTAAGAGATTAATTTCTTGAAAATTAGACTCTTTTTGAATTTTAACGTTATCGGACTCACCTTTTTCGTTGTTTAGTCATGTGTCGGTTTTTCACTTACTTGTTCTTCCATTTTTACCTCTTCAACTATCACTTCTTTAGTACATGTTACTTCTTCCCTAGCGTGGGATTCCTCTTCCCTTGCGCGGGCTTCTTTTATATAGCGCTCGATGGTTTTAAGGTGTTATATTATCTTTTCGGCTACGGGTTAGATAGTTGGTGGTTCGTCAAAGCGATCGGAATAAATATCTCCACTGCTTGAGTTCGGAAGTTCGATTCTTGGTTCCTCATGATACTCATATGTGGTTCGTCATACCATTGTTCCTCATTGTAAGTATATGATGGATAAGGGTTGTAACTTGGTTCTTCATAATACTCATATGAGGTGGGTTGTTCACGCCATGGTTCCTTATAGTAAGTATATGAAGGTGATGACTCATACCTTGGTTCCTCAAAGTATGAGTATGACAACTCATACCTTGGTTCATCAAGATATGAGTATGAGGGAGAGGGTTCATACCTTGGTTCTTCATAGTATGTGTATGAAGTGGTTGGCTCGTACTTGGGCTCCTCATAGTGTGTGTACGAAGGGGGTGGTTCGAAGAGGTCACAATATTGTACCGAATGAGGATTACTACAAATGGTACAATACTCTTCTTCATAATCATCCTCCTCATAGTGTTAATTGTAACCTCCTGAGTATTGATCCACAAGAATCACTCAGCAGACCACAACAGAGTCTCGGGACCAGAAAACAAAAAAAAATGGAAACAGAGGCTGAGCACGGCCCCGTGTTCAATGAGCACGACCCCATGGTCAGGTTCTGTATCTGGGCATTTTGAAAAATGTGACTAGTTTTGTGCAGCACGGGGGCGTGTTCAGTGAGCACGACCCCGTGTTCAGACTCTGTATCTGGGAGTTTGTTAATTTTTATGCAGCACAGGGGCGTGTTCAGTTTGCATGGCCCCGTGTTCAGACTACTGTAATGCAAAAACTACCAAAAAAATGTAAAAATGTGCGCGCAGTTTTAAAAAAAGGTTTTGAAAAAATGATTAGGCCGTCGATTTTATACGTTCTTAAAATCCTTGTGTCCCCGGAAACGGCGCCAAAAAATTGGTATGTGTAAGGTGTAATATGTTTTTATCAATATTTTAAGCCCATTTTACACATTAGTCAAGTTTTAAATTTATAAAACACGATATTCTACTAACACTAAACACATACATGGGCAAGTGCACCCATCTTGAGCGTAGTATAGCGTTGGTAAGATACAAAGTTCGTCCAAGGATACAAGAGCTTTTAGTACTGGTTTATCCTCAACGTCTAATCAAACTAAAATTTTTGGAAAAGGTTTTAAGCATGAAAAATAAAAACTAAAATGCTGAAATAAAAATAAAATAAAATAAAAACAGATAGACAAGATGAATCACTTGGATCCGACTCGCCTTTAATGTATCCCTTGATGATTTTCGCAGTTTTGCACTTTTTAAGAGATTATCTTAGTTCTAGTAGTAGACCCCTCTTTTGAAGGTGGCGTTACCCTTAACCCAGTGGTTTGAGTCAGCAAGGATACAATCCCAAAGGGTCGGAATATTGGAAGATAGTTAATAAAGTTATTAATGCGAAAAGTGGTATGCCCCTCTTTTGAAGGTAACGTTACCCTCGGCTAAGTGGTTTGAGTCAGCAGGGATACAATCCCAAGTAGCCGGTTTAATGTATTAATAGTAGTTTACATATGAGGGGATCAAGCCATTCGCACCCCCGCCATCCAATACCTATGGGTATTGAAGGAGGTCCTAGTAAGCTTGACCCAGGTCCTTGCAGGATCTATACACTGAACAAGGCAAGAACCTTACTAAACCATTCCCTTAACCCCCAACCAGGTAGCCAACATATCTCTATATAGACCGTAGAGATATGAATGGTGAAAATATTTTACTTTATATAGACAGTAAAGTAATGCTAAGACACCATGGACAAATGATAAAGAAGTTTCACCTTGAACATAAGAAACTAGTTATTAAAGTCATTAATACAAAACCAAATAAAAAGTGCGAAAATGTTAAAAATCAAAAGTAATACATTAAATGCTTGTATTCACCAAGTGATGTAAGAGACTTAGTCAAACATGTCCTTTGATTGATAAGAACTCTTACGATCAATCTTGGATCCCGAGACTACTAAACACACTCTAAGGTGGATGATGGATGATGGTGGTGGATGTGGGTGTTGTAGTGGTGGTGGAGTGGTGGCAAAGTGGGAGAGAGGTGGTTTGCCAAGGGATGCCTTTGAAGAGAACCAAGCACCCCTATTTTTAGCCTGAACAGAAGCCCGACCACGGCCCCGTGTCCGCTGGACACGCCCCCATGGCCATCTCCTTTCTCTTCCTTCATTAATTACAATTGTCTGCATTAGGCTCCACACGGCCCCGTGTTCGCTGGGCACGGCACCGTGTGCAGAAGTGTATCTGTACTATCAAGATTTGCAAGATTCTGCAAATCTTAACGTTGACCACGCCCCGTGCTGAGCTGGGCACGCCATCGTGGTGGGCATTGAAGCTTCCACAGCTTTGTCCATTTCTGCAGACATCTGACCATGCCCCCGTGTCCAGTGGGCACGGGCCGTGGTAAGTCTTTGTTTCTTGTTTTTGCTTGTGGAGATGCTGTCGAGGGGTCGGGCATGCCACTTTTATTCCTTTTCTTTGTATTTATGTTAGTTTTTGCTACATATTTGTTCTTTTTGTTCATTTAAACTCGTATGGTTAGTACTAAAAAAAGAGTTAGTTTTATGCCTCATTTGATGTAATTTATATGTTGCATTTTACACACATCAAAGGTCGTTGGGAGGTTTATGACAACTCTCATTAAACCAGGTATCCGTACAATTAATTAATATTAATTAAGTGCTTAATGACTGTGCTGAATTACTTAATTGCTTTCTGATTACTGCGTCATACATACATGTGCATCACATTTCATACTGTCACACCATTTATTACACACAAACTTTAGTGACATACTTGATGCACAGTTAGCACAGTGAGCGGATAACTCAGAAATATAATGACAGTGCCAGTACATAGACAGACAGTGTTTTGAGACCCAGTATGGGCCAGGGACAAAGTACTACACTAGTATAGTGTGTAGGGAAGTGAGGACCATAAAACCGCGTCAAGAGGTGATAGGTTGAGTGCCGAAATGTCCCTAAACTCACTTTAAGTGCAGAATTCTGCATTCTCAGCAAAAATTCAGCATTTTAACATACTAATATTATGCAGAAAATTGACTAAATGGTCCTGAATGCTTTCCTAAGTGTTGGGAATTAAAAGTGTTACAAAAATTTACATAAATGACACTATACGGAACAACTTAACACTTTAACGGAACGGTATCTAACCGAACAACCGGACATTACCCGGGACACCAAATTTTTGTCAGAAACATTGTTTTATTATTTTTGAACTAGTTATGGTGCCCGAACACCCCAACACATTATGGAAGATAACATACACATCATACACTAGATTTTTACACTTAACCTCCAATTATTTACCCACTATCATCAAAATTTTACAATTAACCCCCCCTTGCCTATTTACGGTCCATAGAGGACCCCACACTCCACTCAAGATTTGTTGATTATTATAATGGGATCTTGCTTGATATAGTGTACAAAGATATATGATTGAAATCTTATAAGTATGGCTCCCTAGATTGCTAATCATTCCATACCTTCTCTCACTTCACAAGATCACCCTACTTCCTTACACCCTCTCTCTCCCTCTCAGCTCACTCTCAAACCGCCACCACCATCACCTTGCAACCTCCATCAATCCATTTTCATGCTTGTTTCATACACTAGAAGGTGATTCTTGGAAGCTTGGAGATCTTGAAGGAACTTCATACATTGCTTTTACACACCATCTTCATCATCTTTTGTTCTTGAGTTCTTCCCTAGCTTTAAGCTAGTTGTAAGTTCTTGATTTACTCTTGTCAACTTCTATTTTTATGGTTAAAGATTATTTTATGATGAAATCATATGAACACTACATGAACACAAACATAAAACATGAACATAAGACTTTACATAAAGATGATATATGATGAAATCTTGTTGGATTAAGGTTGATTAAAGCATGCATGGCATTTGATTGTTGATTACTAGTAATATGATGTTGATCATCATATGGAACTTGTTAAAGTATGATTAAAAACATGGTTTAACAAGTTAGAGGGTGATTATGGGTTTACATGAAATAATCATCTTCTAATAAAAATATGAACTTGATAATAAAAATGATTTCTTGGAAAAATAAGTAGACAAGTAGGTTGATGATCATGTAAATCCGAGATTTACAAAGGACTTTTCAAACAAACCAAGTTCAAAAGACAATTTTTAAAAGATCACAACTTTTCTTGCACTTACATTATTTTTGAAATAAAATAAGTGTAGGAAGGCTAGTAGAACATGAAGATGTTGTAAATAAATATTTTTGTAAAATGAGTTCACAAGTTGTGAACATCTAGAAATCCCGAGAATGAGTTTTTAACAAAAGTAAATACACTTTGGAGGGTAACTAAGTCCACTAAACGGGTTACCAAATTACTACGCGTTTTTGTGGAATATCAAGTTCACGAGGTTATGAAAGTCATATAATTTTTGCATTTGGCGAACATAATATTGTTTAAAGTATGATTGTTGATTGATTGAATGAATTTTGAAAAGAAAATGATATGCTATGTAGCATGGACACCTCCATTTACAAAGGAGACTATGGCGAAATTTTCTAAAAATTTCAACACTTAGAAAATATTTTCTAGACAAGTGTTTCCTAGTGTATTTTAAACTATGTTTTTCAAATGTAAATCTCGGCATAATTTTTGTAACAAAAGTACAAGTATTGGTGGATGATTTTTGTAAATAAAAAGGGGAAAATATATATTTAGAATATATATTTTGTATTAAGACACTTGTGTGGATGTTTGTTTGATTTGTGGAATAGTTATATTATTTTAGGGTAAAATAATATATCCTAACAAAAGACCATGGAATTACAACTCCGACATAATACCAAAAATCACACGGAATAAATATTTAAGTTACACACCTGGTATGGTGAAACCAAACAATAAAACGTAACTCACAAAATATTCCGGAAATTACTTTTACTTGTATATTTTTGGTATATATTATTTTGGACAAGGAGTGAAAATATATTATTTTTGGGAAAAATATATATATTTTGGAGTACATTATTTTTTACAAATAAGTTATATATATATTTTCTAAGTGGGACTTAAAATTTTATTATTTCGAATACGAACATACATGTATAAATACCCTCATACATGGGAAAGAAATACGGAGTTAAATACTTTAGAAGTATTAATACAAGAATATTGAATGAACAAATTATTCCAACACTACATATAATTTAAGTTAAAATATTAATTATTTTGACAAATAATTATAACTTGGAATAACCTAAGAAACGCAACTGAAAAGCATTAAACTCTAAGCCAAGGCACGGCCCGTTCGTCTAATAGACATTAGTACGTTGTAGGTTGTCGTGTAGCTGACAGAGTTTGAGATACGGTACAAGACGCACTACAGTGAGTTCATGTCCCCCTTTTTCTCTTAACTGTTTTCAGTTTTATACTTCGGGGGTGGAATACATGTTACAATTATTACAGACATTTTTATACATGGTATGGTTAGCTTAAGGAGGGTTTACTGCGCGATCATGTGAGTGGTGGGCATGACACTTAAGGCCATTAATCCTCATTATAGGACCAAGGAACATGAGTGATAGATCTATTTGGGTGTAGCGAGCCCACAACCATGAGGCCGGGGCGGCCCATAGAGGTGACTATGTCTTCATACCGGAGACAAATTTGCTAGGTTTGAGTCTTCCTGCACCATTTTAACACATACCATTGGCTTTACAACCCATTGGTGATCTGTTTTTCCTTACTGCTACATACCAGGGACATTCTTACATACAGAATTACTTTAATGGTTTATACACACAGACATACACATGAACTCACTCAACTTTTTGTTGATTTTTCAAATTACATGTATTTCAGGGAATTAATCGGATCTGGCAAGTGATGCATGTTAGGCAAGTTGCGTACTAAATAAAGATGTCATCCAGGGTCGTAGGGTTTGGGAGATGTAACCTCTTCCTGGACGGGTTACATGTCTCTAAACCTCGTATTATTGAAAGTCTTTTGTTGAGTCTTGTGAACTCCTCTTAAACAAGTCATGGTTTGTAACTTATTTTGGGGTTGATGTTTTTAGACAATGTTATCGTGGTATTTTCTAAACTCTTTTAATGGATGAACATCTCGTAATTTTTTTTTCATATAGCATTGTTATGATAGTTGCTATGGTATTAAGAAGTCACACCAATTAAACCACGCTTCCGCAAAAGCCAGGGTGTGATAGCTTGGTATCAGAGCCTCGATCATAGCGAACTAGGATTTCTTTCTCGAGTCTAGACTATGATCACTATGGCTCTCACGAAAATGTTTTCAAACATTTTTACATTGCATACACAAAACATCCAGATCCAGGAACAAACATTTTTACAAACAAAAGGCACAAATACACATTTCAAAAGGTCTATGTATATAATTCAGTCTAAGAGACTGAGGGAGTTCAGTCTTAGAGACTGAGGGAGTTAGTCATAGAGACTGGGAAAGTTTGGTCTTAGAGGCCAGGGAGTTAGTCTTAGAGATTGGGAAAGTGTGGTCTTAGAGGCCAGGGAGTTAGTCTTAGAGACTGGGAAAGTGTGGTCTTAGAGGCCCGGGAGTTAGTCTTAGAGACTGGGAAATTGTGGTCTTAGAGACCAGGGAGTTAGTCTGAGAGACTAGGGAGTTCAGTCTAAGAGACTGGGTGGGATAGTCTGGGTAAGACTAGGATGCATACATGATTACATTGCTATTTGCTTACATTCTTATCTGATATATGTGCATATGTTGTGGTTGTGTTACAGAAACCATGGCATCTTCTTCTGATAGCGGAGTGTCCGACACGATAGACCCTATGGCTATTACCTCGGATGACGAGATAGCCACCGACCGGAGGTTTATACATCAGACACCACGAGTACCGACGAGGATGATTTTCAGCCATTTGCCCTACCGAACTTTGGAGATGACTTGCCCTTAGCTGATGGTCTACCGGGAGAGGATCTACCACTTATCCAGATCCCTGCCCCTCTCCCACTTGCTGCAGTTCCCTTTGAGGAATAACCACTTGACGCGTTATCTGATGACGACATCGATCTATTTATCGAGGGTCCCTCGGAGGGTGACCAGGATGGTGGGGTCCCGATGGATGAAGATGTTCCACTAGCTGATATCCCGGTCAATGACCCTGTTGTTCCTATGGTTGAGGTTCCTGCTATTGACGCCCTTGTTGTGCCACCTATCGAGGCTCCTGTTGTGGAGGCCTTACCCGATCCGACTGTTTCCTAATCGCTTGAGTTTGTATCATCCGCCACCCTTCACGCCCAGGACGTGCAGCACTACTCCACTGACACTGATTCAGACATGGCGATGTCTGCTGCACCCATTGTTCCCCATGACTTTGACCCGGATCCTGAGGTTGAGTTTGTACCTGCTGAGCCACCCGTTGATACACCAGTTGTTGCACCACCAGTCGTTGATGCACCATTTGTTGCACCAACACTTGTTGATGTTCCGGACATTGCACCACCAGTTGTTGATATCCCAGTTGTTGCACCTCTACCTGACCCTATGCCGGTGTTTGATGACCTTGCACCTTTTGCTACACACAT
Organism: Helianthus tuberosus; assembly: GCA_030545235.1. NCBI lineage: Eukaryota > Viridiplantae > Streptophyta > Magnoliopsida > Asterales > Asteraceae > Helianthus > Helianthus tuberosus. The sequence goes on along the minus strand of CM060431.1, from coordinate 49,050,200 downwards.
AGATCCCAGATACGCCGACACCCGTAACGGGTGGATTGAGGATGATGATGACTATCCTCCGCTTGTTCTACCAGTCACTCCCCCTGCTGCACCTGTTTTTGCACCCTCTAACGTCCCACAGTTTCACCCTCCCGTGTCAGACGTCCACCGCATGGATTTACCCGTCACTTTTCTCCAGGACATTCCTCCTCCCCGTCCAGGGGAAGGACCTTCTACTCAGCAGCATGATCACATACCACCTATGACAACAACTTTTCCATTTATACCCCCGGTTGCACCTGCTGCACACAATGCTTTTACTTCTTCAGTACCCACGGGCGAGCCATTTTTGTGGTATTCGCCCAACGTCATGCCTTTGTCATATCTATACCATCCTTTTCATGTTGGGTATACGACGGATGATATACTTATATCCCTGCAGTTACAGCAGGATGCGTTGAGCCAACGAGTCCAGGAGCTGGAGAGGATCCCACGTCCTCCCCCTTGTCATTGCCAGTCTCCATTTGCTACACCACCAGCTCCTCTCGGACTGCACCCTGATTCTGATGTCCGCTTCTTCACCCCGGACCAGCAGATTGCTTACCTGCTGTGTGTTGTCCATGCTCTTGAGGAGGATTTGGCGCACTTGCGCAGATTGGTTCTCACTCATCCACCTCCTCCTCCCCCACCATCAGCTTAGGGGTTCCAGGTCTCCTACAGACATGCTACTTTTGGTGAGAAGACAGCTATTGAGCCATGATTGTGAAGACTTTTGAAGACCACACTTTTAATATTTGACTTTTGGTTGTTGTAAATTGTTAGACGATTCAGACAAGGGTGATGTGACCCTTAGTCTCTTTTGACATATGATACAATTGTAAAACTATACTGGTGGTCTTGTTTTATGCAAAGCTCAATCACAGCCTTCTCATTACATGCATTGTTGATTTAATGGTTTATGATTATGACATGGGATGTTATGTGTTATTGTGTTGATGGGTTTTATTACATACGCATATTACTTAATATACTTACAATGACCTGACTATTACAATCTTCTTATAAAAGATGCCTCCACGACGAGACACACGTTTGCCTACCACCGAGGCGGAATTACAGGAGCAAATTACCGCAGCAATAGCACAGTATGAGGCCTCCCGCGCAGAGACTAGCGGAGGTTCCTCAAAGAACAACAATCCACCCAATGGTAATATCCAAGTCGCTTGAGACACATTACGTTACATTGGATATTTCTTACACTTTCGCTAATGCTTTCTGTAAATGATATTGCCTGTACAGGCTGTACCTACAAACAATTTCTGGATTGTAAGCCCTTAAATTACGACGGCACTGGAGGTGCTGTTGCGTTCGTCAGATGGACGGAAAAGACGGATTTTGTTTTAAGGATGAGCAAGTGTGTTCCTGAACACCAAGTTACATACATCTCAGGGCTCTTTCTTGATGGTGCTTTATCCTGGTGGAATCTTCAAGTACAGACCCTGGGGGAGGTGGCGGCGTATGCATTGACATGGACTAAGCTGAAGGAGCTCATGAGGAAGAAATACTGTTCACGGGCCGAAATACAGAAGCTGGAAACTGAATTCTGGCACCTCAAAATGGACGGTCCAAAAATTGCTGAATATGTACAAAGGTTCCACGACTTGTCACGCGTTGTGCCGTATATGGTTGATCCTGAATTTAAACGCATTGAGCGTTTCATCTGGGGATTGGCACCCCAGATCATGAGCATGGTAACAACGTCCAAGCCTCCAACGATTACCGAAGCCATTGATCTCAGCATGGCACTTACAGAGGAAGCCATCCGGTTAAACAAATTTTCAATCTCTGAACCGAAAAAGAAGGAAACACATGTTGAACCATCATCAAGTGAGAACAAGAGGAAGTTCTCAAACTTCAAAAAGGGTACCAGCAGTGTCAGCAAGAAAGATGAGGGAAGTGCACCAGCTAGGGCCAAAACTGGTGCCGAAAGCAAAGGAAGAGGATACATGGGACCTCTGCCCAAGTGTGATGCATGCCAATATCATCACCCCGGCCCACGCAAATTCAGGAAATGTGAGTCATGTGGGAAGACTGGCCACTCAAAAGAAACATGCTGGGCTGGTAATGGTGTTGGTCGTGGTAATCAAAGAGGTCATGGAGGAGGGAATGGAAACCGCCAACGGGGTGGAAATGGGAATCATGGGAATCAAGCTGGTAACCGGCGAGCTAACACCAAACGAGGTGGTAATGGTAATGGTAACGGTCGAGGACCGGGATGTTTTAACTGCGGAAACATCGGGCACTTCAAGCGCGAATGCCCAAAACTCAATCAAGCTCAGGGAAGGGTATTCAACATTGGAGCAAGGGAAGCACGCCAGGACCCGAACGTTGTCACTGGTACGTTCCCTATAAATTAACGCTTTGCATCTGTTCTATTTGACACTGGTGTCGACTATAGCTTTGTATCGTTAGAATTTAAAAGTATGCTTGGGTTAACTGCTAGTAAGTTAGATATTCCGTACTCAATCAAACTGGCTAATGGAAAGCTAGTTGAAACGAAGGAAGTCATCAGAGGATGCGTAATTGACCTGGGAGAGCACGAGTTTACACTGGATCTACTGCCAGTCGAGTTGGGAAGCTTCGACGTGGTAGTAGGAATGGATTGGTTGTCAAGCAACAGAGCCGAAATTGTATGTCATGAGAAGACCATTCGCATCCCAATGGCGAATGGGGAAACAATTGTGGAACACGGAGAGAAGCGTGATACGCCTTTAAGGATCATTAGTTGCTTGAAGGCTAGAAAATGTTTGAAGAAAGGATGTGTTGCCTTCTTGGCGCACATCATGGATAAGGAGGCCCCTGAGCCAAAGATAGAAGACATTCCAGTCGTAAAGGAATATCCTGAAGTCTTTCCAGAAGACTTGCCAGGATTGCCGCCACAAAGACAAGTCAAGTTTCATTTTGACTTAGTCCCAGGCGCCGCGCCTGTGGCTAAGGTACCCTATCGACTTGCACCTTCAGAGATGCAGGAGTTGTCGACACAACTCCAGGAGCTGTTAGATAAGGGATTTATCAGACCAAGCTTCTCGCCTTGGGGAGCTCCAGTCCTGTTCGTTAAAAAGAAAGATGGTAGTTTTCGCATGTGTATCGACTACCGGGAGCTGAACAAGTTAACAATCAAGAATAGATATCCTTTACCCGGGATCGACGACCTGTTCGATCAGTTACAAGGTTCAAGTTTTTAATTAAAGATCGACCTACAATCAGGTTATCACTAGCTGAGGATTCAGGAGGAGAGTATTCCAAAAACGGCCTTCAGGACTCGTTATGGACATTACGAGTTCCTGGTTATGCCGTTGGGTTGACAAACGCGCCAGCCGTGTTCATGGACTTGATGAACAGAGTCTGTAAGCTGTATCTCGATAAGTTCATGATCGTGTTTATTGATGACATTTTGATCTACTCAAAGACGAAAGAAGATCATGAGCAACACTTAAGAGCTATTTTAGAGCTGCTTAAAAAGAAGAAGTTATACACTAAGTTCTCGAAGTGCGAGTTCTGGTTACGGGAAGTACAGTTCCTTGGTTATGTAGTAAATGGAAATGGAATCCATGCGGATCCTACAAAGATTGAAGCAATCAAGAATTGGGAGACCCCGAAGGCGCCAACCGAGATTCGACAGTTTCTAGGTTTGGCAGGTTATTATCGCAGGTTCATTGAGGATTTCTCGAAAATCGCTCAACCATTGACCTCCCTTACGCAGAAAGATAAGAAGTTTGAATGGGGAGACAAACAAGAAGAAGCGTTTCAGTTGTTGAAGAACAAACTTTGTGACGCACCGATCTTATCTCTACCCGAAAGCACTGACGACTTCGTGGTATATTGCGACGCTTCACGTCAAGGTTTAGGTTGCGTGCTAATGCAGCGTCAGAAGGTTATAGCATATGCATCTCGCCAGCTGAAAGTTCACGATAAAAATTATACCACGCATGATTTGGAATTAGGCGCGGTGGTATTTGCTTTAAAGATCTGGTGACATTACTTATATGGCATGAGATGCACAATCTTCACTGATCACAAGAGCCTACATCATATTTTTTTATCAAAAAGAGCTTAACATGAGGCAAAGATGATGGGTAGAGTTGTTAAACGACTATGACTGCGAGATCAAGTATCACCCAGGGAAGGCGAATGTAGTCGCTGATGCCTTAAGTCGGAAAGAAAGGATTAAGCCCCTAAGGGTTAGGGCTTTGGAAATGATTGTTCAGACAGACCTCACGTTGCGCATTCGTGCTGCGCAAAGGGAAGCTCTTAAAAGAGAAAATCTTGAGAATGAATATCTCTGGGAGATGGAGAAGCAATTGGTACCAAAGGAGGATGGAACATTATGTTTCTTGGGAAGAATTTGGGTTCCTTTCTTTGGTGGTCTGAGAGACATTATTTTTTACGAGGCTCACAAGTCACGGTACTCAATCCACCCAGGATCGGACAAAATGTACCAAGATCTAAAGGATTTTTATTGGTGGCCAAGAATGAAAGGTGACGTTGCGATATATGTTGGCAAATGTTTGACTTGCGCCAAGGTAAAGGCCGAGTACCAGAAGCCTTCAAGCCTCTTGCAACAACCTGAAATACCCCAATGGAAATGGGAACATATTTCTATGGACTTCATAACGAAATTGCCAAGGATGCCCAAGGGCCATGACACGATTTGGGTAATTGTAGACCGTTTAACGAAATCTGCACACTTTTTGGCAATCAAAGAGAAAGACAACACGAGCAAAATAGCTGAGCTATACCTGAGAGAGATTTGTGCACGTCATGGAGTGCCTCTCTCAATTATATCTGATAGAGATGGAAGATTCGTGTCAAGGATTTGGCAATCCTTCCAAGAAGCTTTTGGTTCTCAGTTAAACCTGAGTACTGCTTTTCATCCGCAGACAGACGGACAGAGCGAACGAACGATTCAAACACTAGAAGACATGTTGCGAGCTTGCGTAATGGATTTGGGTGGAAGTTGGGACGCTCACCTACCATTGGTCAAATTTTCATACAATAACAGTTATCATGCAAGCATTCAAGCCGCACCGTTCGAAGCTCTCTATGGACGTAAGTGTCGATCACCGCTCTGCTGGGCAGACGCGGGTGATAGACAAATAGTTGGTCCGGAATTGGTTCAGGAAACGACAGACAAGATTTTCCAGATCTGAGAGCGCATCAAAGTGGCTCGCGATCGTCAAAAGAGTTATGCGGACCTGAGAAGGAAACCTCTGGAATTTGAGGTAGGAGACATGGTTTTGTTGAAAGTTTCACCCTGGAAGGGTGTGGCACGCTTTGGGAAGCGTGGGAAGTTGAACCCCAGATACATTGGTCCATTTAGAATCCTGGAACGGATTGGTCTCGTAGCATACAAGTTTGATTTACCTGCCGAACTAAATGGGGTTCATGATACATTCCATGTATCAAATTTGAAAAAGAGTCCAACTCAAGAGACAGTGGTCATTCCTGCCGACGAAATTCACATTGACGACACACTCCACTTTACTGAAGAACCAGTTGAGGTCACGGATTAGAAGATTAACAAAACACGCAGGAGTAGTGTCAAACTCGTCAAGGTTCGATGGAATGCACGACATGGCCCGGAATTCACGTAGGAATGTGAGGATCAAATTAAGGAAAAATACCCACATTTATTCCCCAAGACCCCTGCAACTAGAAGCAGAGCTTAAAATTTCAGGACAAAATTTTCTTAACGGGGGGAGAATGTGACAACTCTCATTAAACCAAGTATCCGTACAATTAATTAATATTAATTAAGTGCTTAATTGATAATAAAAATGATTTCTTGGAAAAATAAGTAGACAAGTAGGTTGATGATCATGTAAATCCGAGATTTACAAAGGACTTTTCAAACAAACCAAGTTCAAAAGACAATTTTTAAAAGATCACAACTTTTCTTGCACTTACATTATTTTTGAAATAAAATAAGTGTAGGAAGGCTAGTAGAACATGAAGATGTTGTAAATAAATATTTTTGTAAAATGAGTTCACAAGTTGTGAACATCTAGAAATCCCGAGAATGAGTTTTTAACAAAAGTAAATACACTTTGGAGGGTAACTAAGTCCACTAAACGGGTTATCAAGTTACTACGCGTTTTTGTGGAATATCAAGTTCACGAGGTTATGAAAGTCATATAATTTTTGCACTTGGCGAACATAATATTGTTTAAAGTATGCTTGTTGATTGATTGAATGAATTTTGAAAAGAAAATGATTTGCTATGTAGCATGGACACCTCCATTTACAAAGGAGACTATGGCGAAATTTTCTAAAAATTTCAACACTTAGAAAATATTTTCTAGACAAGTGTTTACTAGTGTATTTTAAACTATGTTTTTCAAATGTAAATCTCGCCATAATTTTTGTAACAAAAGTACAAGTATTGGTGGATGATTTTTGTAAATAAAAACGGGAAAATATATCTTTAGAATATATATTTTGTATTAAGAAACTTGTGTGGATGTTTGTTTGATTTGTGGAATAGTTATATTATTTTAGGGTAAAATAATATATCCTAACAAAAGACCATGAAATTACAACTCCGACATAATACCAAAAATCACACGGAATAAATATATAAGTTACACACCTGGAATGGTGAAACCGAACGATAAAACGTAACTCACAAAATATTCCGGAAATTACTTTTACTTATATATTTTTGGTATATATTATTTTGGACAAGGAGTGAAAATATATTATTTTTGGGAAAAATATATATATTTTGGAGTACATTATTTTTGACAAATAAGTTATATATATATTTTCTAAGTGGGACTTAAAAATATATTATTTCGAATACGAACATACATGTATAAATACCCTCATACATGGGAACGAAATACGGAGTTAAATACTTTAGAAGTATTAATACAAGAATCTTGAATGAACAAATTATTCCAACACTACATATAATTTAAGTTAAAATATTAATTATTTTGACAAATAATTATAACTTGGAATAACCTAAGAAACACAACTCAAAAGCATTAAACTCTAAGCCAAGGCACGGCCCGTTCGTCTAATAGACATTAGTACGTTGTAGGTTGTCGTGTAGCTGACAGTGTTTGAGATACGGTACAAGACGCACTACAGTGAGTTCATGTCCCCCTTTTTCTCTTAACTGTTTTCAGTTTTATACTTCGGGGGTGGAATACATGTTACAATTATTACAGACACTTTTATACATGGTATGGTTAGCTTAAGGAAGGTTTACTGCGCGATCATGTGAGTGGTGGGCATGACACTTAAGGCCATTAATCTTCATTGTAGGACCAAGGGACATGAGTGGTAGATCTATTTGGGTGTAGCGAGCCCACACCCATGAGGCCGGGGCGGCCCATAGAGGTGACTATGTCTTCATACCGGAGACAAATTTGCTAGGTTTGAGTGTTCCTGCACCATTTTCACACATACCATTGGCTTTGCAACCCATTGGTGATCTGTTTTTCCTTACTGCTACATACCAGGGACATTCTTACATACAGACATACTTTAATGGTTTATACATACAGACATACACATGAACTCGCTCAACGTTTTGTTGATTTTTCAAATTACATGTATTTCAGGGAATTAATCGGATCTGGCAAGTGATGCATGTTAGACAAGCTGCGTACTAAATAAAGATGTCATCCAAGGTCGTAGGGTTTGGGAGATGTAACCTCTTCCTGGACGGGTTACATGTCTCTAAACCTCGTATTATTGAAAGTCTTTTGTTGAGTCTTGTGAACTCGTCTTAAACAAGTCATGGTTTGTAACTTATTTTGGGGTTGATGTTTTTAGACAATGTTATCGTGGTATTTTCTAAACTCTTTTAATGGATGAACATCTCGTAATTTTTTTCATATAGCATTGTTATGATAGTTGCTATAGTATTAAGAAGTAACACCAATTAAACCATGCTTCCGCAAAAGCCAGGGTGTGACAAGGTTAGCGCGTTTACGTTTTAGAAGCCTTTCGAATTCGAACGATAGAAAACAGTTATCAGCCCCGGTATCATATAAGCATGAAGCATAAATACCATTAACAAGGAACGTACCATTGACAACGCTGTTGTCACTCTGAGCCTGGCGGACATTGATGTTGAGAGTTCTTCTCCGGGCGGCTTGTGGTTGTGGTTGCTGCTGCTGCTGTGGTTGCTGCTGCGGTGGCGTTGCTGTTGCGGCTCTTGTTTCACAACATGCTGTGGGCAGACATTTGCGAAATGGTTTGGGTCACCGCTTGTGTAGCAAGCTCGTGCATTAGAAACTTGTGCTGGATGAACCTGAGGTGCAAGAGGTTGAGCTGGCGGTGCTGCGAGAGCTTGAAGAGCTTGCTGACGAGGGCCTGAGCAACAGTGAGCTATGTAGTGCCCATAGAGGTTGCAGTTGACACAGAAATGGCAATTTGTTCCCACTGGATGATGATAAGTGCAAGTAGGGCACAATGGGTGAGTATCAGTATACGCTCGCTTAGCAGGCGGTGCGTTGGGAGTAGCAACCCGGCGAGACTGGTTGTTGGGTGGAACGACTACCGCGTAGTTCTTGTTGGAGTTCCTTCGCTTGCGACTTTGACGAGTAGACTTGGGGGCTTGAGATGGTGCTGTGTCAGTGTTTGGTGTTGCAGTAGCTTGGTTGAGACTCTTGGTCGAGGTCTTAAAAACTCTGGCAAGACTCGCTTGTCATTGATCTCTACTGCGAGCTGATAGGTTTCCTCAATTGTTGCTGGTTTCGCTGCTTGAAAAAAGTCAGCGACACAGTCAGGAAGAGCACGGATATACTTCTTGATGGTTTTCTCAGGGGTGTCCACTTGACTTGGACAGATGATGCTCAATTGCTTGAATCGGGCGGTGAGATCAGAGTTATCACCTCCCTCTTGCTTGATGTTCCAGAATTCATTCTCCAGCTTCTGGACTTCGTGGGGAGGACATAATTCCTTCATCATGAGCTCTTTCAGCTCCTCCCATGCGAGAACATAGGCTGCATCATTTCCGCGCCTGTTGCGATCGGCGGTCCACCAATCAAGTGCCCTTGACTGAAAGACTCCAGTGGCGTTCACAGTGTGGAGATTCTCAGGACATCCGCTTTGTCGGAAGGTAACTTCAATTGAGTCATACCATTGAAACATCGCATTGGGTCCATCTTTGCCAGTAAAGTTCATAGGACCACAGGCTTTGAACTGCTTGAAGCTGAATGGAGCTTTCGGCGAGTCATTCTTGGAATCAACAGAAGAAGTACTGCTAACAGCATGAATTTCACTGACAATCTAAGGGATCTCCTTGGCCATGAGAGAGGCGATGAGTTTGTCAGCATTGTTCCACTGGATGTTTCGGCGAGTGTGAGAGCCAAGAGAAGACATCTGCGGAAAGATTGGATGAGATTCGATTATATTGGGTTTGGTTAAGAGTTTAGTGTTTCATACAACATATTTATTATTATTATTCACACAAGGCATAGGATCACACACTCACGTAAGCACATAACCACATAGGCACATAATCACCTATTTGCACGTATACACATAAGCACGTATTAGCACATAATTCTCATACACATATTTTGCACGTATTCACCTTCATTTCAAATAAGCGTAGCGCGTATGAGATAAACGTGAAGTATAGTGTGGCATAAGCGAGTAGTATAGCGTAAAGTAAATAAGACTGCTTAGTTTGTTCGCGGTTAGTTTGTGTTTTAGATTGCGAGAGCTGTGCGAGTTGTGCGTACTTTAGTAAGGCGGGAAGCAATAAAACGAAACCAATAAGCAAAAAAATTCACAAATTTAAAACACATAAACATAATAAACTCAATGACGCGTAAAATCGGCGATTACAGGCTAGAAAATAAATAGAGTGCTTTGGGTATTAGACATCGACTACCCAAAGTGATTCAACTATTCCCAACAACTTCAAGTACACGTTTTGACCTAATAGACTATGCTCTCACCGTAATACGGATAACGACATTCATCCTTCCAGTTACTATGTGACTCGGGTTATTGGAACAGTCAAGACTTTGGTGAGATCTTTTGAAAATCATTTTAGGGAGTGGAACGGGTTATTAAGATGAGGGTTTCACCCCTAACTTAACGACTTCGCTCCTAACGGTGGTTACAACAACCACGAGATGGAGATGGAGATTTCCGTTGAGATATGGATATCATTCCTAACTCAACGAAAGGTTCTCGTGCCAAGAGTAAAATACGTGGGGTGAGTGGTCTTATCACGAGTTCTTGGTTTTCACACCTAATCTCGACACAATCACTCGTTGGTGGTATACGAGTTTTCGAACGTGTATATTGTGTTAGCCTTAGGAAAGACGAAATAATTTTTTTTCAGCCTCAGGGTACGAAGGTGGAATAAAGTGGGTTTGTAAGAGGGTACAACATGTGGGTTCGTACGAAGCCCCAAGTGGGTTCATACGAAGGTAGTCTGTTTGATACTTAGACTATAGACTAGGCCTGTTTTACACGACTCAACCTAAGTCCCTATAGTTATGGCTCTGATACCAATCTGTCACACCCCAACTGAGGCGGAATCATCGGGGCGTGGCACTAAGCGAATCAGATTGTTCAAGAGAATCTATAATGACTATTTTTAGTGACAATATTTAACAAGTTCATTATCCCATACTAATAAACAAATATTTCATCAAAAGTCATAACAGATTTACGTCTCTCAAACAAAACAAATCCGACAACTTAGATTTTCTTAGGTGAGTTTCTAGCAATCCTATCCATTTGCAGCAAAACAATCCATCAACCTATCACATACGTTAAAATAAGGTCAATACAATAATGTAAGGAGAGTACACAAGTTTGCATAAGTATAGTATAAAAGCGTTTACGCATAACCAGTATGTAACACGTAAAGGGCGAATCAAGTAAGCTATCAACAATGATACAGGCTAACCACATGACTGCAAGTAGAGTATGCGCGACACGTGTTTACCGCAGTGAGCACGTGAAGTAAAATATGTGATCCTTAACAACCCCTGAATAAACAGGTGTTGAGTCCAAACTATAGTACTATCGTTGCTAAGGACGGTAGGACAAGTCATCACTGTGTAACATAGCAACAAGTATTCAACTAATCACGTATAACATGCGAGGGCGGTTAGCGTTTAATAAGAGTTTAAGTGTTGTGTGTTTTGATAGAGAACGTATGTAACACACAAAAGTGCGTTAAGCGAAAAATGGTTCGAGTATACTCACAGTGCGTGTTTAACAGATAAAAATAGTCTGGAATGGATTGAAGGGAGCGCCGGATTAGCCTGCGTACGGGAACAGAAGCGTAAGTCCTCCAAAGTGCTGAAAAGGTCGAAATCAGAGTGTCGGATGGGAAACAGAGGCTTCGTATGAAGCTACTATCGTGCCTTCGTACGAAGGGATGCTTCGTACATGTGTTGCTTCCGTTGTCCAAAATCGAGTGTTCTTCGCGTCTTTCTTCGAGAAATCAAGTGTTCATCCCTCCAACCTTAAGCTACTGATTAAACTTAGAGCCGGAGAGGTCTTTGCTTGAGTCACGGGTGAGAATTGGATTGTGTTGTGCAAAGTCGGGTATGCCTTCGTACGAAGCCGGGGCTTCGCACAGAACAGTCCAGCTCACACAAGTTGTTGTTTCTTGCATTCTGAGCTGTGTTTTCGCCTGAATCGGATGTATTTTCGAGTCCTTTTCATGACGGTTTCAACACCACCTTGTCCCACTATCCAGTGAACGAAATATGTGTTGGTTTTGGTTCATTTCTGTGTAAAAATCGAGTTTAAAAAGGGTTTTTACTTGGAATAAACACTTGATGAGTGCAAGATCTTCAGATCTACAACTTGGGAAGCCAAGGCTAAACCCAAATCACTCGTTTAAGTGTAGATCTGTAGTAAACTAAGAAGATTTGATGAAAAAGATGAAGGTTTTTTTTAAAAGAATGAAGGTTTCATGAATAAAGTAGTTTTAGATGAAAAAGATGAAGTTTGAATGAAAATAGAGGAGTTTTGATGAAATCGGAGATAAACTCATGTAAAATCATAGTGAAAAACGTTGTATAACATGTAAAATTAGTAAATCTTACGTGAAAAACAGATGGACAGCAATTCGGGAATGTTTTGAATGAAATGGCAGCAAGTTGGAATGAGAGGCGAGGGCTTGGTATTTATAGAGGAGGGCTGGGAGCTTGGTTAGAAGCTGGCTGCCTTCGTACGAAGCTGCTGGCTTCGTTCGAAGGGGCCTGTTTGGTGAGTAAGATCTCCGTTTCGTGTGTAGGGTGCTTGTTTGGTGCGTTTTGTTGCGTTAGTTAGTGTGAGTACCTTAAGTGTTTTAGCGAGACATTAAGTATTGCGTTGTGTTGCGTTTCGGTGCGATAAATCGAGTTGCGCGAGTTAGCGTTTTAGCATTTTAAGCGAATGTTTCACCCATATAACATACTAAACAAGTAAACACACAAATAACACAAATAATATAAGTAAATCCGCGTCTCGAGTTTGCGTTGCGATAAGCGTCCTGTAATAAGCGTTTATATGCTATAAAATGCGTTAATAATGCGTTTTTAAATATAGTTTAACCCATATTAATCATCAAATCTCAGAGTACAAGTGTTTACGGAAGAAACAACGGTAAATCAGGAACAACCAAAAGTTCGGGTTGTTACATCTACTGTTAAAATATTGTCATGGATAATGTGTTTAAGATATATGGTTGTCCTGCAACCATAGTGTCCGATAGAGACCCTGTGTTTTTAAGTGCTTTTTGGAAGGAATTTATGAAGCCTGTGTATTCTGTTAGCTATGTCATCATCATATCATCCACAGTCGGATGGGCAGACTGAGGTGTTAAATAGATGTCTGGAATCATACCTCAGAAGCATGAGTATGGATACCCCTTTGAATTGGGTAAAATGGATTCCTTTAACTCAATGGTGGTATAACACCACTTGGCACTCATCTATCAAAATGTCTCCTTTTGAAGCCCTATTCTGAGTCAAACCTAACATTCACATTCCCTATATTCCTGGAGATACACAAGCTTATTATCTCAATTTTGACAAATGTTAAGGGAAGACACCAACTTTCTAGCGAGGTGACCATTCTATGCCTTCTCTTGAGTTAAAATGTACAAAACTTTTAACTATTACAAGAATTCCAAGCCCTTGGCCTAATCCTTAACTTTAAGTTTTTTTTCCATCCTATCTTGCAGGTTGGAAAGCATGGAATTATAATCGAGTTCACCAATCCCGATAATGTTACGAAGCGAAGTGCCACATACCACCCGAAATCATTGCTCAGTAAGGTTAGCTTTTTGGTGCTGATAGTTTTGGTTAAATGACATGTTTTAATCCAAATTTGTTTCGACCCGTTGCTCCCCACCTTTTGACCCATGAACTGGCAGCTGCTAAAACTAACAGTTAACATCTAATGATATATATTTTGGTTTTTCATGCTGGGCAAAAATAGAAGCCATTGACCGAATGAGGAAAGTTGGTTACCATGGCACCATAACTGAACCAGTAAAGAAGCGTATCCAACTAACGTGTTACCCGAGCACATTATTTACGTGTGCTATGTGTAGAAAAATCGAAGTGTCGCACCCTCTTTTGTTGGTATGAATTCTATCTAACTGCTTCGAGCCATAAATGGTTTTTTTTGGTTCTGAGGTAATTTAAGAAAAAAAAGATGACCTGTTAAGATTTAAATTATCTATTAATATAACATGTCATAAGCGAACCTAAAATGTAATGCCCATGTGGATATGTTAAATTTTATAAATAGAAAGATAAAAAATCTATTGGTTGTTGTGGATAAATTGTTTTATATTGATTATTTTGTCATGTAGTTGTTCAGAACTACAGGACTAGAGGGATAGAGGATAAGACATACATTTTGAAGCCTTCACTTCCCTTGTTCGTTCCTGCAGAAGATTGTGAATGTAGGACTTGATATTCCTTTCATATCTGGGTTACAGTTAAGGCCACGTCGATATAAAGTTTACCATTTTTATCTATCTTGTCTTCAGATGCTTTGAAGGTGTTGGATATTATGTCTGGTTCGATAAGTCAACGCTGCCGACCGGGTCTTGACCTGTAAGAGTTACACCTTGGGCAACAACTAAAATTCCACTTAACTTGTTTAACTGGTAATTACGAATGATACGCGGTTATTAACTGAGAGACGGGTACATGGACCGAGTGAGACAAGAATACTCACCCTACGCCACTTGTCGCGCATGCACCTTTACTGCGCCACATGTCGTGCATGCGTCACATACCACCACTTGTCGTGCACCAACCTTTTGGCCAATTGCAACACATGCATTATGCATGTGTGCCATTTGGCAAGCATGCACAAGACTCCATAGTTTTATATTGTTGGGTCTTGCAATTTTGGTGAAGTTGTTGGATGAACAAAATGTAGAACACAAAATGCTCTCAACAACACCACATACACAACCGGCCACCGTCGCGGGCCGCCGCCGCCCCCGCCTCCGCCGTCCCGCCTCTGCCCTGCCGCCGCTGTTTGCCGCGGTTGGCCGCCGCTTGGCGCCACCTCCTTCGTCGCGTTTCGTTGGTTCGTTTACTAGAACTTGTTCGTTGAACCTTGGTGTCTCGACCGGTTAGACATTAACCGAGGTATATCTTTCTCATCGGTAATTAAATTTTTTTCACTATGCTCCTATTTGCATGTAACCGGATCCTGTCGGGTTTCGTTTCCGTTGATCATTAGTTTATATTTGCGCTGCGTTTTATTAATTAACTCGTTTAATTAATTAACTATTATTTATTGAACCGGGTTTTTTTTATAAATAAAATTTTAACCGATCACCACGGAAACCCAACAGTGGTATCAGAGCCTTGGTTACAACATACGAGTCGGTACCGGTCCTTTTAACAGGAATTAGAACACAAACTTTATTTATTTAAAGTTTTTTATCTAAGTATTTTTAAGGGCACTTTTATTTTGGTCAATATTTTATTTGTTTTGCTTGACCAAAACATTGCCCGGTTTATTTTGTGATTGTTGTGTGATGTGTAAATCCGGCCCGACCTTGTTTTGTAGTTGTATTTTTTTATTCAGTTTTGTATTTATTATTTTTGGCCACCGAGATGGTTCAAAGTTGTAATAGATAGGCCTTTTGTCTTTGTTGAATTTACTTGTTAAATATTGTTGATACGAAGACGCGAAGCAAACCCGAAGCAAAACCGAATGCCAAGAGGAGTCTTGGAGTTAGTGGGAGTTGCTCAAGACAACAAGATGCACTCAAGTCCATCCTTGTGGTTGTTTATGTGTTGTGACCCTGTGACCCGTTTCATCTTGCTATTAGGTTCTAGCAAGATCGAACAATTTTTGGCCATATGGATATACATATTTGTCTTGCTATTGTGGTTGCTTTTATCTTATAAATTGTCATAACATAACCAACCTAAATACCAACTTGATTTTAAAAGGAGTTTTAAAATATTAAAACAATCACATTAAAACAAATTCTAAATTGTTTTTACAACTTGTTACAGTTTTTGTTATAAAACAAAGGTTGTTTTTGAAACAAATAATAACCAATTAAGTTTTGCAAATTAAACTAGTTTTATTTTCCAAAACTATTAACTTAATAGTTTCTATTAACTTAAAATTGGTTATTACAAATCGCGACAAACTTAGTTTTATAGGTTATCTAAAACTAATTGTCCCGAGAGGTGAAAGGGTTTTTTGGTTATGTCGCAAATTTAATATCTAAATTAAAACCGACTATAACGACCCTATTTGGTAAAAATTAAAATCAATAGTCTATGCCATTCTACTACTAGTAACACTTGGGGTATAATGCGAACCATCAGTGTTGGAGCCACAGCACGACGCTTGGTGTCTAGTTTATCCTTCCAAGGTGCAAGGGCTTCGTCGACACATCCGACCCTTACACATGTGACCGTTTTAGGACGACTATTACTTTTCTTCTCGTGTTTACGTGCCCCAGCTGTCTCGAGAACAAAAGTGGCATAGATGAGGCCAAACGTATCAATGCAAGGACAATAGGTTATCCTCGCAGCCTCATAAACCTCGGGAGTTTTGTTTTTTTCTCACAATTGACAATCGTTGTCAGTCCGCTTGAACCTCTTGCTAATGTTGCGTGCCCCAGCCGCCTTTGGAAAGAGCTTCTAACCGGATTCTCATTCCTTATCATCTCACCTCACGAAAAAATGACATATACATCGAAAATACTAATTAAAATCATCTTACTTATATAACAGATGTCTAATGAAAACAACTCCTTCATTTTCAAGTCTATACTTGAAAAGGAAAAGAAATAAAAAAAATTTGAATAACACCAACCTTCTCGAATGGCACCGCAATCTGATAATAGTTCTCAAGATGGAGGAAAAGCTGTATATCTTAGATGGCCCAGTCCCTACCGAGCCTGAAAGTAATTCTACTACTGCTCGCAAGGCACTGGATAAACATAACGAGGATGCCGTTGAGGTAGCATGCCTTATGAAAGCCACCATGTCTCCTGATCTTCAGAAGAACATGGAAGACATGGATGCTTATGACATGATCCAACAACTGAAAGGCATGTTCCAGAAAACAAGCCCGACAGGAGCGATATGACACTATGAAACAACTCATAAGCTGTAAAATGCTGGAAGGATCATGTATCAGTACTCATGTGCTAAAGACGGAAGGATACATTGACCAAATGAACAAACTTAGTTATTCCACAAAACCAACCAAGTTCTAATGGTCAAGTCTAGTGGTGTTAAGAAGCCCAATAACAAGAAAAGGAAACATAAGAGCAAAGGTAAGAGAAAAGTTGTTGTTGCTTCCAGAAATGCCACCAACAACAAGCATGTTGCAAAACCACACCCTCCTAGGAGCCTCAGTGCTTTGAATGCAACCAAATGGGCCACTTGAAAGGAAACTGCCCACACTATCTAGCCAAGCTGAGTATGAACAAAGCCAATAACAATTGCACTTCTTCTGATATTCTCATTTATGTTATCAAACTTTTCACTGTTTCTAGCAACACATGGGTATTTGATACCGAATATGGTTACCACATCGTTAGTGTCCTGCAAGAGCATGAAAAGTGGAAGAAACTGAAACAAGGCCACATAGAACTCATAGTTGGCAATGAGAGTTCCAGTTTTGACAACTGGAACATTTGTTTTTCATGTCCCTCGGCCTTGTAGTTACTTTAAATAACTGTTTATATGCACCTGGTTTGACCAGAAACATTATTTCAGTTTCTTCACTGTTTGAACAAGGATTCAAGTATGTTTTAATGGGTTTTCTATTTTAGCCTACTTGAATGATGTCTTTTATTTTGAGGCTAAACCTTGAAATGGTATTTATGAGATTGATGTTCAAACAAGTAATAACATATATCATCTTTCTAAACGTAACAAAGCTGGCATAAATGAAACATATATATGGCATTTCAGACTTGGCCACATAAGTAAGGCACGCATAAAATGGCTCCAGTCCAAGGGGATTCTTCAATCCACTAGACATGACTCCTTTGATGATTGCAAATCTTGCTTAGCTGGCAAACTCACAAAGCACCCCTTCACCGATGTTGGTGAACGGATCAATGGTTTTCTAGAACTCATTCACATAATGTATATGGCCCTTTCAGAACCATGACTAGAAACCATGACTAAAACCAGCTTGATAGAAAGATAAGAGTACTTCGATCAGATCGAGGTAGTGAATACCTCAGCTTTGAATTTCTCAATCATCTGAAAGAGTGTGGAATAGTTTCGCAACCCTCTCCACCTGACACACCCCAACTTAATGGCGTGGTTGAAAGGAGAAATCGAACTCCACTTGATATGGTTCGATCGATGATGTGTAGAACTAACTTGCCTCACTCCTTTTGGGATCATGCTCTTATGATCGTTGCCCGCATTGTCAATTTAGCTCCGACTAAAAGGGAAAAAAACCTCCATATGAGATATGGAATGGGCGTAAACCCGATTTAGAATACCTTAAAGTATGGGGATGTGATGCATACATCACAAGTGATTCTGATGATAAGCTCGATCCTCAAGGCGAAAAGGTTATTTTCGTCAGATACTATAAAATAAGCAGATATTATTTCTACCATCCTGATGCAAACGAGATTTCCATCAAACGGAAAGGACACTTTCTCGAGGAAGAACTTCTTAATCGAGAAACTGGAAATAATGTGGTTGATCTTGAAGAAATTCAAGAACCACAGATAACCGCTAATGTAGTCGGACTGTCTGATCAACAAGTAGTTGTTGCTAATGAATCAGACATAAAACACAAGCGTTTGCAGAAGTTGTAGAATTCACAAGAATATGATAGATGTCTATGGCATCTAAAATGTCCCAAAGTCTTATTGGTAGCTGAGTCTAATGATGAACCTGCTAACTACAAATCTGCAATCTTAGATCCGGAATCTGAGAAATGGCAAGAAGCCATGAACGTCGAGATGCAATCTATGCATGCCAATCAAGTATGGGACTTGGTTGAGCTACCCCCCGAATCTCGGGTAGTAGGGAGCAAATAGATTTTCAAGAGGAAAAACCGATATGCATGGAAATGTACACACCTATAAAGCACGGTTAGTTGCGAAGGGTTTCATTCAAAAACAAAGTATTGACTATGATGAGACCTTCTCGCCCGTTGTTATGATTAAATCAATCAGGATATTGCTTGCCATAATTGCGTACTGTGATTACGAAATATGGTAAATGGATATCAAAATCGCCTTTCTTAATAGACATCTCTCTGAAGATGTCTATATGGTTCGGCCTGAAGGATTCATCGATCCTAAATATCCAACTAAGGTGTGCAAACTAAATAAGTCCATTTATGGACTCAAGCGAGCATCTCATAGCTGGAATCTTCATTTTGACCAGAAGATCAAAGAGTTTGGTTTTATCAAGAATGAAGATGAGGCTTGTATTTACAGAAAGGTTAGTGGGAGCACCATATCATTCCTCATCCTGTGTGTGGATGATATACTAATCATTGGAAATAACATCCTTATGCTTAACAAAGTTAAACACTATTTGGGATCTTGCTTCACAATGAAAGATCTTGGAGAAGCTACTTACATTCTAGGAATGAAGATCCATAGGGATAGATCTAAGCGGCTTTTAGGGCTAAGTCAAAGAACGTACATACACAAAATGATGACACGCTTCAAGATGGAAAACTCCAAGAATGGAGGTGTTGTAACAACCCGCTTTTTGGAAAGTCAAATTACAAGTCAAAGTCAAAGGAAGAAAAGATTGCTAATTGCAATCTTTCACTCCTTGCTTAACTATTGATTGTACGTTAACGACTTGTAATCGAATTCTATTCTTTATATGTTTTAGTTGTATTATGTGGAGTATCTATTAATAATCGAGGTTTAATCGCATGTTTAAATCGCTAATCGCTATCGCATTCGCAACTCGAATTATGTGTTCTGGATATGGTTTTACGTGTGTGTGCTTTTATGTGTTACTTGTTCATGTTATGTTTATATTGAGGTGTTTAACCGAAATCGCAATCGCAATTCTATCGTGTCGCAGTCTAATCGCAAACGCTAAATGCAAGTAATTATAGTGATTGTATGTTAGATATAGTAGTTATGTTATTTGTGTAACTAATGGGTAATACTATCGCATCGCTCACTCGAATCGCATCGCAACACTCAACACGTAAAACGAAACGCCGAAACTCGACTCGTCGGACACTCAGATCGAATGGCCAACCGATCGAACGGCCATCCGATCGGATTGCCATCCGATCGAGGCACCATCCGATCGGTGCACCATCTGACCCTCGCTCCTCCTTTTTCATTTTTGGAAACCTATAAATACCCATCCTGTCACATCACAAGTGATGTGACAGCTCTCTCACTCGACCAGCTCGCTCAAGCCCTCTTTTCTCTCGATTTCTCACGATTCTTGTAAGTTTTCAACTCAAATCTTGTACTTCTATGATCTACACGCACTTCTTCATCATTTTCACCTTTGAATCTTAACTTTTAACCGTGAAATCAACGGATTTGAGGTGTTCTAGGGTGATGTCATCATGGAGTTCTTATGAACTTCAAGTTTTGGCTTCATTCCACCAAGAACAACTTAGATTTGAAGGATTTCCATATGATTTCGCACAGATCTAAACATTTTCAAAGTTAAAAGGATTGAAAGATGGTTTCTAACTTTCTTTCAACTCTTTTACACTCAATGCATTCAAAACCGATAGAATCGGAGCTCATTCATGCCTTTTACTCTTCTCTAGTGATGTGCCGGTTTGAGATCCGAGTCCTAACAACGAGACAACAGATTTCTGGTTGAACATGAAACCAACCGTCATGAACAATTAACTGATCGGATTGGGGTGATTCTCGCTTGATCGGATACCCTAGGTTTGATGGAGCTTTCCGTTGTTTAACACGTTGTCATACCGTCTCGAGCAAACCACCAAACTTTTCAAACTTAGCAAATAATCAAGTTTAAGACGATCAGGTTCGTTGGGATGGATTGCCGTCCGATCGTATTGCTATCCGATCGAACTGCAATCTGATCGGATTGCACTTGAGCACCAACACTTAATCAATTCCATGATTCTCAAAGAACAACAGTTTCCAACAGATTGCTATCCGATTGGATTGCTATCCGACCGAGTGCCCATCCTACTGTGAACTTGTTCTCCTTAAGTGTCTTGCCAATCGGATCGCTACCTGATCGAAGGACCGTTCGATCGATCGACCTGAAGGGTAGAGATACTTCTCTGTTTTCAAAATGCTACAACGAAAACTTCAAAGCCCTCATACACAAACACGTCTTTACCTAACGAATGTCAATCCGACCGACTGGCCATCCGATCGGATGACCATCCGAATGGATTAACATCCGATCAAATGACCATTCGATCGGATCGCCATCCGATCGGATTACCGTTGACACTTGGTCACTTTTCACCGTTTTATGCATCGCTCTTCGCTTATGCTATCGTTAACTGTCCAGGCTAATCACTCTAGCGCTCCCTTCAATTCATTTCCATCGCTATGAGTATACTTGATCCCTTTTTTACTTTATGCACTTTTGGGTGTTACATACGTTACTTATTCTAAATCACATCAATCACACAACGCAAACACTATTTATACGCTGACCATTATTGCATGTTACGTGTTACTCGATGAATGCTTGTATGTTATGTTAACACAGTGATTGTTGCCTGACGCCTTAGCAATGATAGTACTATTTGTTTGGACTCAACACTTGTCATGGACAGGGGTTGTTAAGGTTACCTCTCACATGTCATAGTGGTGATATGTGTTGCGCATTCTACAACTCGCAGTCTAGTCTGTGCATATTTCATTGTCGATAACGTACTAGCTTTGCATTATACATGTTACATGCTGGTTACGCGTAAACGCTTTCGAACTCTATTATATCTATTAAACTTGTATGCTCACCTTTACACTATGTGTTTTGACCGCTAGTTTAACGTATGTGATAGGTGTTTAGGATGCTTGTGTTTTGCTGCTATGTGGGAATCAAGCTAGGGTGGAGTCTTAGAAACAAACCTAAATAAATCTGAGTTGTCGGAATGGATATTTGTCTATGAGAACATCGTCTATAATAACTGCTTATATTTTATATGTTTGTGGTATGGGACATGAACCTTTAATATATTATAACAAATAGTTGTTATGGATTCTCCTGGACAATTTGTTTTGCTCAGTGCCATGCCCCGATGTTTCCGTCATCGGTTGGGGTGTGACAGATTAGTATCAGAGCCATAACTGTAGGGAATTAGGCAAGACTCGACCTAGTCCGGGTCGATGTCTTAGAAACGACCTAGTCTATAGTCTTTTTTTTGGGTAAAGGGTTACCCCGGTTAATTTTATATCACACCAAAAGAAAACAAGTGAGAAGCAAAACACACTCCTCAGTTCTCCTGAAAGACATGCCTAACAGGAGTTAAACACCGAAACAGAAACAACTAAACGACAACCAAAACACCCATAACAAAAAAACTAGCCAATACAAGGCACATACGAGATAAACAAGGCAACCAAACATCAACCACAGTCGTCATCCGCCATCATCAATCCCCGAGGGAGCATCCATTGCTGTAAAACTTGTGCCGTGTGATAAGTCCTCTTGAACCGCATCGTATGAAGCTTTAGACGAACAGTACCAAGAATCACCTCCACCAGCTGGTCTTTGGTCCTTTTCTTATTCAAGAAAAGTCTTCTGTTTCTTTCATTCCACACGAAGTATGCTGAGGCACTTACCACCAATTTAGCGATAACATGAGTAGCCGATGTTAAATTCGAAATCCCTACTAAAAAATCCATGATATCGCTCCAAATATTCCTGACCGAATCCATACCAGCGAAATATTACACCCCATTCCACACTTGAGCCGAATAGTCAAACTCAAAAAACAAGTGACCGTGGGAGTCTGGACCAGAAGTACACAACGAGCAACACATCAGACTATAGTTCATGTTACCTGAAGACTGCCAGCTACTCATGATGTCTTGAGTTTTCAGTTTCCTATTAACAATCAACCACATAATGAAAGAGTGCTTAGGAATAGCCTGCGCGAACCACACTACACTCCCCCATGGAACCTCGGCATCTTGCACCCGAATGTCTTCCCAAACTGTTGATGTATTGAAATCCATTTGAGTTCCTTGCCTCGACTTCCAAACTACCATATCTTTACGTGTAGGGTGAAGATTAAAATCATGAACAGTACGAAGCACCGGAAAGCGAACCAGTCGGACGGCCATCTCCACTCCCCATTCATATAAACATCCGCTAATTTAGAGTTAAGGTTAAAACCTGCATTTGCTATCAAATGAGGGGTAACGAAAGAGATAATCGGACAAACCTCATGCCACTTATCAAACCATACTTTTGTTTCCGTACCATCTCCAACTATAGTCCATATATACTCGCGAACAATCGTTCTAAGCTGAAGAATTTTCCTCCAACTCCAAGTAATACTATTCCTTATCGGTAATACCCAAAAACTCTTATCACGAATACGATATGAGTGAATCCACTTTACCCAGAGGGACTCACGATGAGTAAGCAAGCTCCAGATATGCGATACCATAAGAGCATTATTCATGTCTTCAACTCGACGTATGCCCAGCCCCCCTCACTTCTAGGAAGACAAACCGTTTTCCAACAAACCTTTGCTTTACCTTTAATCTTATTTCCTTGAGACCATAAGAAGCACCTCATCCCATTTTCGAGATCACAAATAATACGCTTTGGTAGAATGAAGACCGAAGCCCAATAAATATGCAGATGCCAACACAGAATGGATTAATTGGAACCTACCAGCAAACGATAGACATTTTGCTTTCCAATCCGTAATACGAGCCTCCATACTTTCAACAAGTCTTTTGCAGTCTTTATACTTCAACCGAGTTGATATGAGAGGAACACCCAAGTATCTAACTGGGAGCTCACCCTCAACAAACGGCATTATGCTCAAAATTCTCGCTTTCACATGATCCGTTACATTGCCAAAGAAAATAGTACTTTTCATGATGCTTGGAACAAGACCCGACATGGCGGTAAACTCCTTAATAGCCGACATTATGACTTCAGCCGATTTATGATCACCTAGCGCAAAAAGAAATAAGTCATCTGCAAAACACAGATTAATAATTCTTTGTTTTTCACACTTATTATGAAATCGAAAATCATTTGATATTGCTACATGCTTGTCTAATAATAAAGTGAGAACTTCCATAACCATCGTAAACAGATATGGCGACATCGGGTCTCCCTGTCGAAGCCCTCGTTTCCCTTTAAAATACCCAAACAGGTTCCCATTAATAGATAACGAAAACGAAGTAGAAGTTACACAAGCCATGATCCACTTCACCATCCTCGTATGGAACCCAAATCCAATCAACGTCGCTTCCAAAAAGGACCATTCCACCGTATCATACGCCTTTTGGATATCAATCTTAAACGCACAACTCGAAGGATCCACTTTCCGATGATAGTTATGCATAAGTTCTTGTGTTAGTAAGATGTTATCAGAAATTCGTCTCCCTGACACAAATGCAGACCGGTTAATACTAATAATATCCGCTAAACCATCTTTCATACGATCACTAACTATCTTGCTGATGCATTTGTATAACGTGTTACAACACGATATAGGTCTGTAGTCCGTGATAGAAGACGGGATTGGGACTTTAGGGATTAACGACACTATTGTGTGATTAAGTTGTTGAAGCAATTTCCCATTTATAAAAAATGCTTTCACCGCACGACACACATCATTGCCAACCACATTCCAAGCTCTTTTAAAGAACACCGACGTATACCCATCCGGGCCTGGAGCCTTATTCCCAGCAATGGAAAATATAGCTTTTTTAATCTCTTCATCCGTCACCTCTCGCACCATATACTCAGCTTTTATATTTGTCAACTTTGTTCGAAAGAGATTTGGAGTAGGATGCACATTAACATCCATACTCGATCCAAAAAACTTCGAGTAATGATCGACCAAGGCCTGCATAACCATATCTCCCTCAACCATGTTACCCGTAGCATCCTTTATAGACGATATCCTGCTCCGATGATTCTTTGCTCTAACTACATTATGGAAATACTTGGTATTCGAATCTCCCAAGTCTAGCCAATCTACTTTAGACTTTTGCTGGAGAAATAAAGCTTCGTCCCGAACCGCCCCCTTGTAAGATTGAAGAGAGTTTGAGAGTTTATTCATTAAGTCACTATTTGTCGGATCACTGTCAACCGCAAACTGACAATCATCCAACTCCTTCCTTGTACGTATTACATTCTCATGTAAGTTCCCTTGTTGATGCATGAGTTTCCTTAACGGATTCTTCAGCAATTTCAGCTTCCTCACAACCTGAAACGTACACACTCCTTGAACCTCCATATCCCAAACACGTTTTACTTCCTCCATAAAACCTGTCTTTTCCGCCAACAAATTCACAAACGTAAA
Source organism: Helianthus tuberosus (assembly GCA_030545235.1). Taxonomy (NCBI): domain Eukaryota; kingdom Viridiplantae; phylum Streptophyta; class Magnoliopsida; order Asterales; family Asteraceae; genus Helianthus; species Helianthus tuberosus. The sequence goes on along the minus strand of CM060431.1, from coordinate 49,025,222 downwards.
AGGTCTCGGTTTATCTCTAGCAATACTCGGTAACTTAAGAATCGCTGGAGTGTGATCCGATAACCTATACGGGTGGAAACAGCCCGCAACAGCTTGAAAAGTATCAATAAATTCAGAATTACCCAACACACGGTCAAGTTTCTTAAACACCGCTCGTTGGTTTTGCTGTTTATTAGTCCAGGTAAAGTGAAGCCCGGAACTGTTAACATCCATCACTTCAATAGAGTTAACACAGTCTTTAAAATCAATCATACCTGTATTACTCGAAGAGGCACCCGACAAAGTGTCATCCAGAAATAGCGTGCAATTGAAATCCCCCATGAGAACCCACGGCTTGTCACGCATGAAAGAATGGTGCATACACAAGTTACTCCACAACTCTCTTCTATTTTGATAGTTATTTTCCGCATAGACAAAAGAGAAAAACACAGTTTTTTTGTCAACTTTAGAAACGATCTGCGTATGAATGACTTGATCCGTTTGAGCTAGAACCATAACATCTACCACATTCCCATCCCATCCCAGCAAAATACGGGTACCCTTATTACAATGACCAGCATTAGAAGCCCAATCCCACGAAGAACAATTTTTTTTTTTGCAAACAGACTCTACATTAGAAGCATGAATATGAGTTTCCAAAAGCGCACAAACCTGAAGATGGTGCTCCCCCATTAATTGCCGAACCTCTTTCTGTTTGAAGGGGTGGTTCAAGCCCCTTATGTTCCATGAAGCTATGCTACCCATTTAAACTATCTTGACCGGGTGTGCTTGCACCCTCAGATTGTTTTCCTTCTGCTTTCCGATCCATAAACTTAGGGATTTTTTATAGCAGTTCATCAACATCCACATCACCCGCTATAACATCAGGTGTAGACGTTGTACCTCCCTTCCTGGTAGCCGCCATATGAGTTTGTCTATAGTCTTAGTACCAACAGACCGACTTATGCATACCCGATATGGGTCTTTGTACGAGCTTACTCGCTATTTCTCGCTTGGACTCGCTATACACTACACTCTTGCGCGAGCATCGCATACTACAGTTCAGCGCAAGACCAGCCTTTCCTAAGGCTGGATACACACACAAACGGATGATTTGGTTGAGATTAGGTGTGGAAATAGCGAAGTCTAGACCAAAACACTCGTTCGATTCGCTATTTTTACTATAAGCAAGAGAATTTGCATTGAATTAGGAGTGAAATCCTTACTTTGACGCAAATCCCCTTATCTATCTCATGATTTTATCATACCAACAAGGATGTAGTCGTTGAGTCAGGGGTGAAACCCGAACCTTGATGACTTGTTCCGCACTATACTTTTGGTTTTTGCAAAACTCTCACCAAAGTCTTGACGGACTCCAACGACTTGGGTCACGCTGTAACTGGAAGGATGAGAGCCAATCGCTCAAATTGAAGCGAGAGCACAGTCCCTAAAGGCAAAGTGTGCACTTAAGGTCCTTGTGAATAGTCGAATCACTTTGGGTAGTCGACGTCTAAGACACCTGAGACAATCTCTTTTTGATTTTATGTGTTACGATTCTGGAATCGTCGCCGCTGACTCTGTGATTTGTTGTTTTATGTGGTTTTATGCGTAATGTGTTTCGAATTTGGAGATTTACTCGCTTTTCGCTGTTCGCTTGATCAACACGCACCGCTCGCACTGCACATTTACCTCAATACGCAAACAAATCGCTGGCCTTTATTTGCAATCGCTGCTCACTAATCGCAACCGCTATACTTAATCGCTATACGTGCTATGAAGGATAGGTGAATACGTGCAAAATATGTGTTTAGGTTAGTTTATGTGCTTATCTGCTTATGTGCTTATGTGTTTATATGCTTATGTGATTCTGTGATTATGTACCTACGTGAATTTTGTGAATGGTTGTGTTCCTGAGCTTTATGGTGAATCGCTAGACTATACTAAGATTAATCGAAATTGTGTTTGAGTCTTATGGCAATGTTTGTTGCAGACAATGTCGTCGTTTGGATCATTCCACTCCCGAGCCGCTCGCCGAAACCATGATGACAAATGAATCGCCACTCTCGTCTCTAAGCAAATGGCGAAAGTCATCCCACAAATCGTCAGTGAACTGAGTGAGAATGCTAGCAAGTCCTCGGAAGAGTCCAGGACCAATGCTCCTAAGGACGCTTTTAGCTTTAAGCAGTTCAAAGCCTGCGGACCAAAAGAGTTTACCGACGAAGATGGTCCTACGGCCATGTTTCAATGGTTTGATTCTATCGAAGTCACCCTACGCCAGAGTGGCTATCTAGAAAACCTGCGCACTGTCAATGCTACCGGCGTCTTCCAATCCCGCGTTTTTGATTGGTGGATGGCCGAGAGGAACAAATGAGGAAATGATGCAGCTTTTGTATTGTCATGGGACGAGTTGAAGAACATTATGATGCAACAGTTCTGCCCTCCCCATGAATTCCAAAAGCTCGAGGATGAATTCTGGCACATAAAGCAGGATGGTGGAGATAACGCTGGTTTAACTACTCGCTTCAAGCAGTTGAGTATTATTTTCCCTGGTCAGGTTACTACCCCAGATATTACAATCAAGAAGTATATCCGTGCTCTTTCGGATTGCGTTGCAGACTTTGTTCAGCTTGCAAAGACGACAAAAATTGAGAAAACCTACTTTCTTGCCGCTGAGATTAACGATAAGCGAGTCAGGGCTGGTTATTTTTACAAAGCTGCCAAGAATCTACATCAAGTCATCGCTGCTCCCACCGCAGAAACCACCGCCGCACCGCGATCTTCAAAGCTCTCACGACGCAAGAGGAAGAACAACAGCAGTTCCAGCAACAAGAAAAGTTCAGTTACTGCTGCCCCACTCCAAACAGTGCCTGCCCAACCGCAACCTCAACACCACCAAGTAGAGGGCACCTTTGGTCAACGCACCGCCTGCCAAGCGTGCATACACTGGGCCACACTCACTTTGCTCTACTTGTACTTATCATCACCCGGTGGGTCTCGCATGCCGATTCTGTGTTCATTGCAATATGTACGACCACTTCAGCGCAAACTGCCGTACAGGTCCACGTCAAGTTCCAGCTCCAGCTAAAGGTCAAGCTCCTGCTCAACAAGCTCTACTTCCTGCTCCTCAAAGCCATCAAGCAGCTCCTGCACCCGCAGCTCACGCTCGAGCTTGCTTTGCATGTGGTGATCCCAACCACTTTGCAAACATGTGCCCCAACAGGGTAGTGAAACAAGAGCCCCAACAGCAGCCACAACAACAACAACAACAGCAACAGCAGCAGCCCGCAGACGCGCCTTCATCATCAACGCCCATCAGGCTCAAGCAGACAACAATGTGGTCAATTGTACCTTCCTTGTGAATGGTATATATTCTTCGTGTTTGTTTGATACTGGAGCAGATAACTGTTTTGCATCGTTTGAATTCGAAAAGCTCCTTAATCGTAAGCGCACCCATCCCCCCTCGACGTTCGATGTTGAAGTTGCCACCGGAAGAACCGTCGCTGTCAATTCTGTCCTACGTGATTGTACGCTTGAACTCCACAATCACGTCATCTCTATCGACCTTATTCCAATGCAACTCGGTAGTTTTGACATCATAGTAGGCATGGATTTTCTTCACGAAAATCGTGCTGAAGTTGTTTGCTTCGAAAAGATGATTCATTTCTCGCTCGCTAGTGGTGATCAACTTTGTGTGTATGGCGAAACTCCTTCAAGAGGTCTCAAACTCATGTCATATGTCCAAGCAAGCAAGTATCTCCACAAGGAATACAGAGCTTTCTTGGCTAACATTGTAGTAGCGGAGAAGGAAAAGAAAGGAAACACAGGAGTGAAAGATGTTCCCGTTGTTTGTGAATTCCCCAATGTTTTCCCCGATGATTTACCCGGTTTACCTCCCGCTCGTGATATCGACTTTTGAATCGACCTCATTCCTGGAGCAAACCCTGTTTCTAAAGCGCCTTATCGTCTCGCTCCTTTTGAAATGCGCGAACTCTCGAGTCAGCTCCAGGAACTACTTGATAAAGGCTTTATTCGCCCTAGCACCTCTCCATGGGGCGCGCCTGTCCTTTTCGTCAAAAAGAAGGATGGTTCGTTCCGGATGTGCATCGACTATAGGGAATTGAATAAGCTGACTATTAAGAATCGCTATCCCTTGCCTCGAATCGATGATTTGTTTGATCAGTTACAAGGTGTTACGTGCTTCTCGAAGATCGATCTACGCTCACGCTATCACCAATTACGCATTCAAGAGGAGGATATACCTAAAACCGCTTTTCGAACTCGCTATGGTCACTACGAGTTTGTCGTTATACCTTTTGGTTTGACCAACGTTCCCGCAGTCTTTATGGACCTAATGAATCGAGTGTGCAAACCCTTTCTTGACCGCTTCGTCATCGTGTTCATCGATGATATCCTGATCTATTCCAAGTCAAAAACTGAACACTCGCAGCATCTACGTTTGGTTCTTGAGTTACTGCGGGGAAACCGTCTCTATGCCAAGTTCTCCAAGTGTGAATTTTGGCTGGAGGAGATCCAATTCCTGGGTCACATTGTCAATAGTCAAGGAATCCATGTCGATCCCGCGAAGATCGAGGCTGTTAAGAGTTGGGTTACACCCAAGAACCCGTCTGAAGTCCATTCTTTTCTCGGACTAGCGGGCTATTATCGCCGGTTTATCGAAGGTTTCTCTAAAATCGCTGTACCGCTTACCTCTCTGACGCATAAGGATAAACCTTTTGTTTGGGGAACTAAACAGGTGGAAGCCTTTCAAGCTCTCAAGGCTATGCTTTGCAATGCCCCCGTGCTCTCACTGCCCGACGGAAACGATGATTTCGTAGTTTACTGCGATGCCTCGAACCTTGGTCTTGGTTGTGTCCTCATGCAGCGAGACAAGGTTATCGCGTACGCCTCTCGAAAGCTCAAGATCCACGAGAAGAATTATACAACCCACGACCTCGAGCTCGGTGCAGTTATTTTTGCGTTAAAGATTTGGCGACACTACCTTTATGGTACCAAGTGTACGATCTTCACCGATCATAGGAGCCTACAACACATCTTTAACCAGAAAGAACTGAACATACGCTAACGCCGATGGGTTGAACTATTCAATGATTACGACTGTGAGATTCGTTACCATCCAGGCAAAGCAAACGTCGTTGCCGATGCTCTCAGTCGACGAAGCTATTTGCATAGCGTTCGTAATTCTCGAGCCCAGTTTAATCTCGAAGCTCTCATCTGCGACGCGCATCATGCTTGTTTTACCGAACGAACTTTGAAGAAAGAAAGGATTCTAAACGATGGCCCCCAACTCGAGAATAAATCGAATGGTATCTTTCATTATTTGGACCGAATTTGGATTCCCAAGCGTACGAATTTGCAACAAATTCTGATGGACGAAGCCCACAAATCTCGGTATTCTATTAATCCTGGTGCTGACAAGATGTACCAGGACATGCGCTACAAGTACTGGTGGCCGGGCATGAAAAAGGATATCGTTATCTATGTTTCGAAGTGCCTAACTTGTTCCAAAGTTAAGGCTGAGCATCAAAGACCCTCTGGCTTACTCGTTCAACCCGAGATCCCTATGTGGAAATGGGAGAGTATAGCTATGGATTTCATAAGGAAACTCCCGCGTACTCAATCAGGTCATGACAGCATCTGGGTTGTCGTCGACCGCTTGACCAAATCAGCTCATTTCCTGCCGATACGAGAAGACTTTAAGGTAGAAAAATTAGCCCGAATCTACACCGATGAGATCATTTGTCGACACAGGACGCCTCGTGACATCATCTCTGACCGCGATGGTTGGTTTACCTCGCGTGTTTGGGAAACGTTTCAATCTTCTCTCGGTACTACTCTTAATCTAAGTAGCGCTTTCCATCCCCAAACCGACGGTCAGACTGAAAGGACGATTCGCACCCTTGAAGACATGCTCCGCTCGTGTGTCATAGATTTCGGTCGTAATTGGGACGCGCAGTTACCTTTAGTCAAATTCTCGTACAATAACAGTTATCATTCTAGCATACAAATGGCACCATTTGAGGCATTATATGGAAGAAAATGTCGATCGCCTATTGTATGGCACGAGATCGGAGACGCACAAATTACCGGTCCTGAGCTGTTGCAAGAAATGACTGACAAAATCCTCCATATTCGAGACAATCTGCTGAAACCTCGCAGTCGTCAGAAAAGTTACGCCGATAGACGCCGCAATCCCCTTGAATTTGACGTTGGCGATCACGTACTCCTAAAGGTTGCACCTTGGAAGGGAGTGATCAGATTCGGCAAGAAAGGAAAACTCGCGCCTCGATATGTTGGACCCTTTAAAATTCTGGAAAGGATTGGAAAAGTGGCCTACAACCTCGAACTACCGGAGGAACTTAGTAATGTCCACCCGACTTTCCACGTTTCGAACCTCAGAAAGTGTTTAACCAACCAGGAATTACATGTCCCTCTCGAAGATTTACAAGTGGACGAAACATTACACTTCGTGGAAAAGCCTGTCGAGATCATGGGATGAGAAACCAAGGTGCTTGGACGCTCACACATTCCCATTGTGAAGGTTCGTTGGGAAGGCAAACGCGGCGCCGAGTTCACCTCAGAACTCGAAAGTGACATGAAGGAGAAGTACCCGCAACTGTTTGTTACACCTACTTCTTAAATTTCGGAACGAAATTTCCTAAAGTAGGGGAGACTGTAACAACCCGCTTTTTGGAAAGTCAAAGTACAAGTCAAAGTCAAAGGAAGAAAAGATTGTTAATTGCGATCTGTCACACCTTGCTTAACTTTTGATTGTACGTTAACGACTTGTAATCGAATTCTAATATTTATTTGTTTTAGTTGTATTATGTGGAGTATCTATTAATAATCGAGGTTTAATCGCATGTTTAAATCGCTAATCGACTTATCGCTAATCGCTATCGCATTCGCAACTCGAATTATGTGTTCTAGATATTGTTTTACGTGTGTGTGCTTTTATGTGTTACTTGTGCATGTTATGTTTATATTGAGGTGTTTAATCGAAATCGCAATCGCAATTCTATCGTGTCACAATCTAATCGCAAACGTTAAACGCAAGTAATTATAGTGATTGTATGTTAGATATTGTCGTTAGGTTATTTGTGTAACTAATGGGTAATACTATCGAATCGCTCACTCGAATCGCATCGCAACGCTCAACACGCAAAACAAAACGCCGAAACTCGACTCGTCGGACACTCGGATCGAATGGCCAAACGATCGAACAACCATCCGATCGGATTGCCATCCGATCGAAGTGCAATCCGATCGGATTTCACTTGAGCACCAACACTTAATCAATTTCATGATTCTCAAAGAACAACAGTTTCCAACAGATTGCTATCCGATCGAGTGACCATCCTGCTGTGAACTTGTTCTCCATAAGTGTCTTGCCAATCGGATTGCTATCCGATCGAACGACTATTCGATCGATCGACCTGAAGGGTAGAGATACTTCTCTGTTTTCAAAATGCTACAACTAAAACTTCAAAGCCATCATATACAAACACATCCTTGCCTAACGAATGTCAATCCGACCGAATGGCTATCCGATCGGATGACCATCCGAACGGATTGACATCTGATCAAATGACCATCCGATCGGATTACCGTTCGACACTTGGTCACTTTTCACCGTTTTACGCACCGCTCTTCACTCATGCTATCGTTAACTGTTCAGGCTAATCACTCTAGTGCTCCCTTCAATCCATTTCCATCGCTGTGAGTATACTCGATCCCCTTTTGCTTTATGCACTTTTGGGTGTTACATACGTTACTTATTCTAAATCACATCAATCACACAACGCAAACACTATTTATACGCTGACCATTATTGCATGTTACGTGTTACTCGATGAATGCTTGTATGTTATGCTAACACAGTAATTGTTGCCTGACGCCTTAGCAACGATAGTACTATTTGTTTGGACTCAGCACCTCTCATGGACAGGGGTTGTTAAGGTTACCTCTCACATGTCGTAGTGGTGATATGTGTTGCGCATTCTACAACTCGCAGTCTAGTATGTGCATATTTCATTGTCGATAACCTACTAGCTTCGCATTATACATGTTACATGTTGGTTAAGCGTAAACGCTTTCGAACTCTATTATATCTATTAAACTTGTATGCTCACCTTTACACTATGTGTTTTGACTGCTATTTTAACGTATGTGACATGTGTTTAGGATGCTTGTGTCTTGCTGCTATGTGGGAATCAAGCTAGGGTGGAGTCTTAGAAACAAACCTAAATAAATCTGAGTTGTCGGAATGGATATTTATCTATGAGAACATCGTCTGTAATAACTGTTTATATTTTATATGTTTGTGGTATGGGACATGAACCTTTAATATATTATAACAAATAGTTGTTATGGATTCTCCTGGACGATCTGTTTTGCTCAGTGCCATGCCCCGACGTTTCCGTCATCGGTTGGGGTGTGACAGGTGTTCCTATGACTAAAGGAACCGTGTTGAACAAATCACAATCTACTTCAACGGGCATTGAAATTAAGCAAATGGAAGTAGTTCCATATGCTTCGGCGATTGGTTTAATCATGCATGCTATGTACTAGACTTAACGTCTCGTATGCTTTAAGCATAACCAGTCATTTTCAGCATAGTCCTGGCATTGCCCATTGGACTGCAGTAAAGAATATTCTGAGGTACTTGAGAAGAACCAAAGATATGTTCTTGGTGTTTGGAGGAGTGGAAGAGGAGCTCACTGTAAGGTGTTACACTGATGCTGGCTCCCAAAGTGACCGAGATGATTCTTGCTCACAATTAGGATTCGTATTCACTCTCAATGGAGGAGCTGTCTATTGGAAAAGCTCCAAACAGAGTATAGTGGCAGATTCAGCCACCGAATCCGAATGTATAGTTGCATCAGATGTTGCAGAAGAATCTGCTTGGATGAAGTAATTCGTCAACGACCTCGATGTGGTTTCAAGTATTTAGAAACCGATCTAGGTATTCTATGATAACACAGGAATCATTGCTCAAACCAAGGAGCCCAGGTCACAGGGTTAAGCTCATTCTAAGAAAGTTCCACTATATACAAGAAATACTGGAACGAGGAGACATCTTAATAAGCAAAATAGTCACAGATCAAAACCTAGCAGACCCGTTCTCTAAATCGATGACTCAGGACAAGCTGTCGGTCTTAGATTGGATAACCATTTGTTTGATTTAGTATTTGGGTAAAGGGTTACCCCGGTTCACTTTTATATATCACAACCAAATAAAACAAGTAGTAAGGAGAGTCCTTACTAGTTCACTATCCTAACATGCCAAGAAGATAAACTAGTAAGGACTCTCCTTACTACTTGTTTTATTTGGTTGTGATATATAAAAGTGAACCGGGGTAACCCTTTACCCCAAAAAAAAAACATTCAAACAGTTGTACCTTTTGAATTCACCTTTGACTTACTGGTTAAATGCAAAGTTTGAATCTTACAGCTGTGTTTGATTTTTGTACGTTTAATCCATGAATCTTGTATTCTAAATTATTCGTAGTCGGTTAGACTCGTGGGAACGACTCTGAATTAAGACTATTCTGACTTTGGACTCAAGGAGTTGACTTCCAAACTCACAAACCTCATTATGAATGACGTTGGATGTAACTCACATCAAATCATCTTCATGGATCATGGTCATAAGATGTATTTGATTTAGGTATACTCATTTAGTATCCTCTGACCTTAGATACATACTAGAACTTTCGTTTACTGAAGACTATTCTTTGAACAGTGTCAAACGCTGTCGTGTAACTGCCAGTCATAAAGTCATTGGTTGGGAGTGGTTCTGAAGTTCAGTGGGAGTTGTATGTAGTCAAGATGGGATTTTGTACTCTTACATTATATGTAACAGTTAGACATCTGGGCGCCCTCGTTGATTCAAACTGGTGAAGTGTAAGGCCTTACCCAAACTTACTGTGTGTTTGATTGGACCACTTTGATTCTGTAAACGAGAACGATAATGATTGAACAACATGTGAGATTGAATCTGATCCATGTCTCATTGTTCAATTGATGTCTTTTACAGAAAGGATAGATGATGAGAATTGCCATAAGTCTACTTTCTTCATGTAGCAAGCCGTTGCTAAAGAGAGATACCTTGGTTAATGACTTTAAAGTGTCATGACCCGTTGGGGGCATCTATGTGTAGCTAGAACACCGCTGGCTGTATGCGTTGAGATCTTATCAGAGACCGTCCAAGTGGGAGCTGTTGGATATTATGCCCGGTTCAATAAGTCAACGCTGCCGACCGGGTCTTGACCCGTAAGAGTTACACCTTGGGCAACGAACTAAAAATCCACTTAACATGTTTAACTGGTAATTACAAACGATACACGGGTATTAACTGAGAGATAGGTACATGGACCGAGCGAGACAAGAATACTCACCCTACGCCACTTGTCGCGCATGCACCTTTACTGCGCCACATGTCGTACATGCGTCCACATACCGCCACTTGCCATGCACCAACCTTTTGGCCAATTGAAACACATGCATTATGCATGTGTGCCACTTGGCAAGCATGCACAAGACTCCATAGTTTTAAATTGTTGGGTCTTGCAATTTTTGTGAAGTTGTTGGATGAACAAAATGTAGAACAAAAAATGCTCTCAACAACACCACATACACAACCGGCCACCGCCGCGGGCCGCCGTCGCCTTCCCCGCATCCGCCGTCCCGCCTCAGCCCTGCCGCCGCTTGGCGCCACCTCCTTCGTCGCGTCTCGTTGGTTCGTTTACTAGCACTTGGTCGTTGAACCTTGGTGTCTCGACCGGTTAGACATTAACCGAGGTATATCTTTCTCATCGGTAAATAATTTTTTTCACTGTGCTCGTATTTGCATGTAACCGTGATCCTGTCGGGTTTCGTTTCCGTTGATCATTATTTATATTTCCGCTGCGTTTTATTAATTAACTCGTTTAGTTAATTAACTATTATTTATTGAACCGAGTTTTTTTTATAAATAAATTTTTAACCGATGGAAACCCAACAGATGGATGGCTCATAATTGAGAAGATGCTGGGATAATTAATTTTAAGATTTTTTCGACTCTTGTCTAGGATATGCACAAATCTTGCTGTGTTGATTGCACGAAAACATGTAAAGGTATCTTTCAAGTCTCAACTTTCTAATCCATTAAGACCATGTGTGTAGTGGTGGAACAAAATAATGCCCCCACCATGGGGCATTACTCGACACGTGTCATCCCAGTCAGCATAGGACATTATTGCAAAAGTGGCGTAGTGGGGCATTATTCCAATAACGCCCCTTCCAATCAATAAACAATTATTTTTTTATAAATAAAAGAAAAAAAGAAATGGCACCTTACACTTGGAAGTCTCCCATTGGCCACATCCATTATTGCATTTGACCACTTGCACATTATTCAAATATAACGCCGGCTTGCACATCCAATTTAGCGTTTTTTTTTAAACGCCGGCTTGCAAAATTTTGAATTATAACGCCGGAAAACGCCCGGTGTAGTGGGGGGAGGGGCGTTTTGGGGCGTTTTTTTTCATTTTTTTTTTTTAAAACCACGCCCCACTACGGGTGGTCTAATAGGCCCTTAAGTGATGAATGACAAAAATGCAATGTATTAAAAGTCACTTGGTAATCGACTTTTGACACTGAGATATCAAAGGAAACACTGACATATTAACATCTTTACAAATCGGTTCACTTTTGTATCTTCAAATCAAACACCACTATCATGGATATACTTTACATGGCCAAAAGGCTCAACATTAATGTACACAATGTTTTCGCTTGAAGCTTTTGTTACAACATGAACAAACTGAATTCAAGCGAATTGTGAATTGTTGCCGCCGCCACATCGTGCGGGTTTTCTACTAGTATATGTGTATATATATATAGGGTAAGGTTCATTTGAGAACTACCCTTATTGCGAGAACCGCGAGAACCAATGTGAACACAAAAAAATGCCTAAAAATCCAAAAGACACACAATTTTTTAAATATTTTTCTAATAAAAATCGCTATATTTCGTTACCAAAGAAAAAACTTTTTTTCCGAGTAACAGTTATAGATGCACATGTGCATATGTATCATTTCTTGGACAAATTCCGTAATATATTACTAGTAGTAGGAAAATGCACTTTCATTTACATTACAATCCGCAATAAACTACTTCTTACATTACCAATATTAAGAATGCACATATGCATCATTATGTATAACCATCATATACATGTGTTTTGGTTAGTTATATCTAGTGGTTGATGGTTTGATTATATTTGTTACTTTATGATGTAATATGTTGTTTGGATGATATAAAAGGTGTTGATGTACATGTAATAAAGTGAAATATTGGTAATAGTATTGTATTATGGATGGTATGAGGCAATGGTATTGTATTACGGATGGTAGGAGGTAATGGTAGTGTATTATGGATGGTATGATAGATGAAAAGGAAAGTGTATTCAAAGTTGTGTACCAAAACACGTTATAACATGTTCATACATATAGATGCACATGTGCATTTCTAGTGTTGTTAATGTTATAACAAGTTCATACATATCTGCACATGTGCATTTCTAATATTGTTAATTGATGCGTGCGAAGTGTCGTATATATTAGGTGTATATTTTAAGCCCTTTTTAACACTTATTTTAGCCAAGTTTTAAATTTATAAAACATGATATTTCACTAACACTAAACACACATATGGGCAAGTGCACCCATCGTTGAGTGTAGTATAGCATTGGTAAGATACCGAGGTCGTCCAAGGACACAAGAGCTTTTAGTACCGGTTTATCCTCAACGTCTAATCAAAAATAAAAGTTTAGAAAAATGTTTTAAACTAAGAAAAATAAAAACTAACTAAAATGCTGAAAATAAAAATAAAATAAAAACAGATAGACAAGATGAATCACTTGGTTCCGACTCGTATCTAGTATAACCTTTGATTATTTCCGCACTTTTGCACATAATTAAGAGATTATCTTAGTTATTGTAGTAGGCCCCTCTTTTGAAGGTGACGTTACCCTCACCCCAGTAGTTTGAGTCAGCAAGGATACAATCCTAAAAGGGTGGATTATTGGAAGATAATGAATTAAGTTATTAATGCAGTATTGTGGTAGGCCCCGCTTTTGGCGGTGACGTTACCCTCGGCTAAGTAGTCTGAGTCAGCAGGGATACAGTCCTAAGTAGCCGGGTTATAGTATTAATAGTAGTTAACTTATGAGGGGATCAAAGAGTTTGGACCCCCGCCATCCAATACCGTGAAGTATTGAAGGAGGTCCTACTAAATTTGACCCAGGTCTATTGCAGGACCTCTAAACGCTGAACAATGGCAAGACCTTTACCAAACCGTTCCCTTAACCCCCGACCAGGTAGCCAACATACCTCCATATAGACCGTGGAGATATGAATGGTGAAAATCCTTTATTTTATATAGACAGTAAAATAATGCCAAGACACCACGGACAAACGATAAGGAAAGATCACCTTCAACATAAGTAACTAGTTATTAAAGTCATTAATACAAAACCAAATAAAAAGTGCAAAAGATTAGAAATAAAAAGTATTATACTAGACACTTTGTCTTCACCAAGTGATGTAAGAGACTTAGGCAAACATGGCCTTGATTGTCAAGAACTCTTACGATCAATCTTGGATCCCGAGACGACTCACACACTCTGCGATGGACAATGGATGATGGTGGTGGATGATGGTGTTGTGATGGTGGTGGGTGGTGGATGAAGTGTGAGAGAGGTGATGTGCCAAGGGATGAGTTGAAATGAATCCAAGCACTCCTATTTATAGGCTGAACAGAGAGCTGGGCACGGCCCCGTGTCCGCTGGGCACGGCCCCGTGTCTGTCTAACACTCTCTCTCCTCATTAATTGTAATTCGCAATTACAATTAATGCGCCTGCTGTACTTTCGACACGCCCCCGTGTCCGCTGAGCACGGCCCGTGGTGGGCAATAGAAGCTTCTATAGGTTTGTCTTTTCTGCTGCTTCTTGGGCACGGCCCCGTGCTGGCTGAGCACGGGGCGTGTTCAGTCTTCTGTCTTCTCTATTTTGCTTTGGAAGGTGCCGTTGAGGGGTCGGGCAGTCCACTAATGTTCCTTTTCTTGTATTTATGTTGGATTTAGCTGTTTTTTTTTTGCTTCTTTTGCGTTTTTGAGCTCATTTAATCCTGAAAATACAAAAGGAAGACAAAAACACTCTTTTTTCAATATTAGTACTTAAAAAGAGTTAGTTTTATGCCTCAATTGATGTAATTTATATGTTGCATTTTACACACATCATTAATGTAAAAAAATGTATTATGAATGGTAGTGTAAATGAAAGTGCAATTGTCTTATATTAGTAATGTATTACGAAATTTGTCAAATAAATGATACATATGCACACGTGCATGGATAATTGTTACCTAAACTTTTTTTTTGACGAAATATAGCGATTTTTTTTATAAAAAATAGTAAAAAAAAAATTTTTGAGTGCTTTTTGATTTTTTAGGTATTTTTTGGTTGTGTTCACACTTGGTTCTAGCGGTTATCGCAATAAAGGGTGGTTCCTAACGTATCCTTCTCTTATATATATAGTAGGTTTCATGTGAGAATCACTTTTTTATCGAGACTAAACACCCACCCCCCACCCTAAAAGAAAGAAAACCTACCCCCCCCCCCCCCCACCACCTAAGCTAAAAACTAAAACCCAAAACTAAATGCTAAAAAGGTTAAGATTTTTAATGTATTTTTTTTAAATTGTGTTTTTAAGCTTTTTAAAGTAGTTTTGGTTGTGTTCACACTAGGTCTCGCGGTTTTTTCAATAAATGGTGGTTCCTAAATGATATCCACCCTATATATATATATATATATATATATATATATATATATATATATAAAGATATATATATATATATATATATATAAAGTTAATTACTGTTTTCGTCCATATGGTTTGTCAAAAATCACCATTTCAGTCCATTAGTTTAAAAATTGCGATTTTAGTCCCTGTGGTTTCACTTTCGTAACCATTTCAGTCCACCTCCGTTAACCCCATCCATTTATTCTGTTAAGTACACATGAATTGACCATAATTCCTTTATTAATAAAAAACAAAAAGATATCTAAATGAGTTAATTATTGTTTCCGTCCCCGTGGTTTGTCAAAAATCACTATTTCAGTACATGTGGTTTCACTTTCGTAACCATTTCAGTCCAGTCTCCTAACACCGTCTATTTTACCGTTAAGTTTTTAATGAAATACCTAAATTACCTTGTGTTAATTAAATATGGACTTATATGATTTTATCATTGGATTTATATGATTTTATTGTTGTATGACATATGGACAATTGGATTGTAGGGTTCGATCCACCATGGCTTCAGTAGATGTAGAAGTCTGGCACTATTTTTACATATATGGTTCCAAAATTTTAATTTTGGATTTTAGAATGAGAAAATGTCCAAGTAAGCATTATTTTTCAAAGTTATTATATTAATTGATGATGCTAGGAAGATATTAATTGGGGTGGGGTAATGGGTCACCGAACATTAAGAGGGTGGGGTTGTGATGCCGGAGACTGGACTGAAATGGTTACGAAAGTGAAACCACAGGGACTGAAATCGTAGTTTTTAAACTAATGGATTGAAATGGTGATTTTTGACAAACCACAGGGACGAAAACAGTAATTAACCCATTTAGATATGTTTTTGTTTTTTTATTAATAAGGGCATTATGGTCAATTCACCTGTACTTAACATAATAAATGGATGGGGTTAACGGAGGTGGACTGAAATGGTTACGAAAGTGAAACCACAGGGACTGAAATCGCAATTTTTAAACTAATAGACTGAAATAGTGATTTTTGACAAACCACAGGGACGAAAACAGTAATTAACTCATATATATATATATATATAGGGGACCGCTAGAATGAGAACCACCTCCAGTTGTAAGAACCGCGAGAACCACTTTCTGGCCATTAGATCAAGAAGATGTATGGATGAGATTAAAAGTATTTAAAAATAATATTAAGTATTTTTTGTCTTATTATGTCTTTAATATTTTAATCCAAAAGGGTATTTAAGTAAATTACTCTATTTTGTCTTTAATGTTTTTTTATTACTTTTTGATATTATTATATTAGATTTTTATTTTTTAAACATAATTTTTTATTAAGCATTATTAAATTCATATTTATTTACAGATTTTTACGTTTAACGTTTTACATTTTTACGCCCGGCCTTTTCACACATCGTTTTTTGACGCGCCGTTTTTACGCCCGGCTTTTTCACGCGTCGTTTTTTCAACGCGCCGTTTTTACGTTTTACGCCCCCGGTTTTTTACGTTAACGTTATTTACGTTTTACGCGTCGGTTTTTTACGTTTTACGCCCCCGTTTTTTACGTTAACGTTTTTTTTACGTTTTACGCGCAGGTTTTTTACGTTAACGTTATTTACGTTTTACGCGCCGGTTTTTTACGTTTTACGCCCCGGTTTTTTACGTTAACGTTTTTTACGTTTTACGCGCCGGTTTTTTTACGTTTTACTAAAAAAATTTACGTTTTACGATTTACCTAAAACTTTTAACGTTTTACGGAAAACTTTTTACGTTTTACGTTTTTTCGTTTTTACGTCTTACGTTAAAAAGTTTACGGTTTAATTTTTTTTTACAAAAACGTTTTTACGCAAAAACGAACACACCCAGAAAATCGCACACTCGGGATTTGTCTCAGATACTTTGTTATCATCATCGACGCCTCAAAAAAATCAAAAGAACGAGAGGATTCTTGAAAAAAATCAAAATAAACGGGGTTTGGCTCAGATTATCCGATAAACAAGAGGCTGCAAAAAGTGGGGTTGTAGGTTCAAGAAACCTACCCTCTGCCGTCCTTGCCGCGCCATCGTTAGCAAAATCTACGTTTTTATTTTTGCATCATCGCCACCCCATCGATCGTATCAAAACCCACAGATTCATAGAACACAAATCAAAACCCCCATAACATATCAAAAAACCATCAGATTCAAGAAGAAAAATCATCAAAACCCACCAAAAAATCACCAGAAAAGTCAAGAACACAGGCAACCAGAAAATCACAAGAAAAATCAAGAACACAGGCCAAAAAATAACCGCCCCAAAACCAAAACCATACTTCAATCGACCACCGGCACCATGCGGGCACCACGGGGCACCACCGGGCACCGCTTTGCAAATAAATAGACCGCCCCCTTCACCCACCCCCTCACCATCGTTCACCGCCAACGCCGCTCACACAACAACCACCGCCGCTCACGCAACAACCACCTCCAAACACCGTCGCTGCAAAAAGATCCAAAACAACACTCTCTAAATCAAGTTTTCACCCACAAAAAAACAACAATTTCTCACCTACAACAAACATCAATATCTATCAAAACAAAATCATACACAAAATCATTAACTTAGCTAAATCAAGTTTCCAACCGACACCATACCTTTAACTTCTGACGATGTATCAGTGGCGGTGGCGGTGGAGGCGTCGGAGATCGGAAGACGTGGCAAAACCCATTTCTCCACCACTGAAACCCCAAGTCGAACAAACGACCACCACTACAACCCCCCCCCCCCCCCCCATTTTCTTTCTCCTGCCCTAAACCCTGCCGCCACACCCTACCGTACACCACTGCCGCCACACCCCGTTCAGATCTGAGCAAACCCCCCTAAAGTTTGACGGTGAAACGATGAGACAAAGAGTAGAGAGAGGGGTGAGAAAGAGGGGGTATCCGGGTGGTGGTAGTGATCAGATGGTGGTGAAGCAAAATAGAGAGAGTTTACCGGAGATGTTGTTAGCTCCGCCGGAGTTGTGGCCGGAGAAGGAAGGGGTACAGGGGCGTAGGAGGTGGTGAACGGATCTTTGTGAGAGAGAGGGGGGGATTTCAAATTTTGGGGAAGATGAATTAAAAAGTCTGTGATAAAGACTTTAAAGAGAGAGAATGTTGAAAAAGTGGAGAGAGAGAGAGAGAAAGTGATCAGACATAAGGAAAGATATAGGGAAATGACATTTGGTAGTAAATGACCAAACTACCCTTTTGTGTGGCTGAATCTAATTGGTTGAGAGTGGTTCTCGCGGTTCTTACAACTGGGGGTGGTTCCTATTTTAGCGGCTCCATATATATATATATATATATATATATATATATATATATATATATATATATATAACTAATATTATTGATGTATAATCTTTATCTTTATTTTTTGTTTTGTTTTTCGCTTATTTCTTATTTATTTAATATTTCTTTTCTTAACTTTTTTTTTATTTTTCTGCTTATTAAAAACTATTTAATATTTAACTGATCTAACCACATGTAACACATAAATTTTCTAACCTATTAATGTGCAATACACAAGTTTCTAACCTAATAATAAATAAAAAGCAAAGTAAACATTATAACAAATAAATAATACATCAAAGTTTTTTATTTTTTTCAAAAACATATCTTGACAACTATGTGTTAACCGATCATTTTGTTATTTTATTCGTTGCTCATATGCTTATTTGAATGTTATACATGTTAGAGTTCTTAGATGATATTATCCTTTGATCCTTATACTAATCTTGAAAAGCATGTTAAAAGGATTTTCCTAAAATTAATACAAAACTTATTTTATAAAATGTGGAAATTGCTCACCAACATATTTGTTGATCCAAAAATATTTTTTTTAACGTGATGCAGGTAATCGAGCGTGAGGATCAAGAGAAGAGGACATGTAGGACGAGCCTTAGAAAATTAAACATAAACTTTGCCTTATGTTTTGTATTTTGAAGATTGTATGAACTATTTGAATAATTTTATGATGTGTGACATTTTAATTTGAATAATTTTATGATGTGTGACATTTTAAAATGGTTGTGTTTTAAATACTGAAATGGTTGATAGTGTCATTAGCCATGAATAATCATCATGTCCTGTACCAATCCGATACGGAGGTGTGACAAACGCGTATATCATCACACGTATAATTCAAAATTCTAGATATATCTAACACAAACGCCAAATAATGATAATGTATGCTTTCATATATAATATTGCATGTAAATCTATGGGAAACATTATATCTTGCACTAATTATCTTAACATCTAAATATATTTAAATTTAAACTATCTTATAAATGATTACAAATTTGGACACGTGTTACCATCATATTTAACCTCACAAATATTTTCCCGTTTAAATCCTTGTTTTAGAAAATCTATTCTATACATATAATAAAAGAAACCAACTTTGGGACACTTGTCATCATATTATGCCATGTCTTATGGATAATTATAATTTTAATTTAATCTCTTCTAATGAATTATAGATAATTCTCCTACTAAATATTGTTTAGTTTAATTATTACTTTTATATTTATCTATTTACTTCAAATTCAAACTTAGTTCTCTAATTTGATATTAGAGTAAATTACGATTTTGGCCCATGTGGTTATTTCACTTTTACCCTTTTAGCCCAAAAAGGATTTTTTTTTTAACATCTGAGTCCCCAACGTCTTTTTTTTCTAACCCTTTTGGACCCCAACATCTTTTTTTTTTATTTTATGATTTTCTCGCCTCATTTCCAAACTTATCTTATGTTAATTAAATAAATAAATGAATAATGAACTAATATTAAATTTCATCCTACTTTAAATTTTGAATACCATTCTTCTATTTTTCTAATAAAATACGATTCTAAAATTTAAATTGTTAATTTAAGATATTTTTAAATAAAACAAATTATTTATCACGAAAACCAAACTTTGTATTAATATATGAAATATTTTTATTTTCATTACTAAAAAAATTATTATATCAATTTTATTACATAATTTATAAATCAATTTTTCGAAATTGGTACCAACATTTTAGCACTCAAATAGATATTGATTTGCTTCTTGAATAATATATCTTATTTTCAAGAATCATCTTCACAGTCACCATATTCATCGCGTATCGAGTATTATCCATTAGTATATTGAAAGATATGACTTTTTTTATTATTGGTATATAAAATTAGATTTATTAAACTTGTGTAATACACGTGGTTTTTTATAGATATACTTTTTTTATTATTTACTATACAAAATTACATTTATTCGACCCTTGTAATAGATGAGGTTTTTTAAGATATAACTTTTTTATTATTTGATATATAAAATTAGATTTATTCAATTCATACAATACACGGGGTTTTTTTAAGGATATATATTTTTTATTATTTATTAACGAAAATTACATTTATTCAACCCGTGTAATACACATATTTTTAAAGATGTAACTTTTTATTATTTGGTATATAAAATTACATTTATTTAACCAGTGTAATAAATGAGGTTTCTTAAAGATCTATTATTTTATTATTTGGTATACAATATTACATTTATTCAACTTGTGTAAAACAAACGGTTTTAAAGATATAACTTTTTTATTTGGTATATAAAATTATATTTATTCAACCCGTGCAATAAAAGAGGTTTTTAAATATATATTGTTTTATATTATTTAGTATATAAAATTTATTTATTCGACCCGTGTAATACACGGGGTTATAACCTAATATACTATTAAATAACTTATTTAGGAAATGTACTATTAACTATCAATTTATGATATTTTTATTTACAATTAGGGATATGATAAGTTAATTCTATTTTTGAAATTTTTTTTATTTAACCAAATATATTGTTTTCATATTGTTGTTCAATTTAAATTAACAATAACAATTAACTTTTCTTAATAAAGAATGATTATAGAAGATTTTCTAAACGTATTTTTATTAATAATTAGTATCGAATCTTTATTATTTTATATACGTAAACTTTTATATTATTATTAAGAGTAAACTGCCATTTTGGTCCCTGTGGTTTGGCCAGTTTTGCCACTTTAGTCCAAATCTCAAACTTATTACATCCAGGGCCCTGTGGTTTGCATTTTGTTGCCATTTTAGTCCAAAATCCAAAAACCCTAGTTTTTTTTACTGTTGCAACCTCCTATTTTGTCCTGTAGTGCAGGGGCATTTTGGTCATTTTTTAAATTTCATTTGTTTTAGTTTTTTTTTAGAAAAAATATATGAGGAGGATGATGATGATGATATTGGGGATGATGATGATCAAAATGGCAGTTTACTCTCTCTCTCTCTTCTCTCTCTATAGCACCACATCTCTGCCGTATCTTCATCCTTCATGTCCGAAATCTCTTCAAATCTCTCAAATACTCCTTTGATTCCTCCTCAACCCCCTGATCCACCTCCAAAATCGTCTTCTACCTCTTCGATTTCATCCCTGGTGGTTCAAATTGGAGCTAATTCCGTGCCTGTTAAGGCGTCTTCATATCCGCCGCCTCCAAATGGAGATCCCCAACTCGACTCTCTAGCTCAGCTGACACCTGCTCTAGGTGTTCAACACACAGCCTCTACACATGTAGTAAGTGATGCGGCTTCAGATGTTCTCACAGCTCCTGCTACAGCATCAAGTATTGCAACGATTCTTGATCCAGTACCTGAGTTGGTGTTCAATATTGAGAATTCGGCTACCCAACAACTTGATTTTGGTGTTCAATCTTGAGAATTCGGCTACCCAACAATGATTCTTGACCCAGTACCTGATGATGATATTGGGGATGATGATGATCAAAATGGCAGTGTTCGATTTGAATTTTGATCGGTTCTGATGTTGTGTTTTGAGTCGGTTTTTTGTTTTGTAACTTCAGATCTGAATTTGGTATAATCAATTATACATATGTGCAGGTTGTTCTTGATTTTCTGGATTTTTTGTTTTTTGTTTTTTATTTTCTTGAAGATGATGTTCTTGATTTTCTGGATTTTATGGGTTTTGATGATGATGTTTGATGATGTTCTTGAAGATACAGATCTGAGCCTCGTTTCTTTTTACAAATTGGTTTTTGATTTTCTTGAAGATGATGTTCTTGATTTGCTGGATTTTCTGGGTTTTGATGATGATGTTTGATGATGTTCTTGAAGATACAGATCTGAGCCTCGTTTTTTCTTGAAGATGTTCTTGATTTTCTGGGTTTTGATGATGAACTTTGAAGATGTTCTTGATTTTCTGGGTTTTGTTGTTGTTGAAGAAGATGTTCTTGATTTTCTGGGTTTTGTTGTTGTTGTTGTTGAATTGCTTTAAATAAAACATAAATGACCAAAATACCCCTACACTAAAGGACAAAATAGGCAGCTCTCAACAGTCAAAAAGGGGGGTTTTTTGGATTTTGGACTAAAATGGCAACAAAATGCAAACCACAGGGCCCTAGATGTAATAAGTTTGAGATTTGGACTAAAGTGACAAAACTGGCCAAACCACAGGGACCAAAATGGCAGTTTACTCTATTATTAAATATTATGTTCAAATTCAACACTATGAATATCAATTAAATAGAAAGATTTTATTAATATGGAGTCGAGAGTCTCACTGGAAGCAACATCTTTATTTATTTGTGGTAAAGGTAAGGTTGTCTACGTCTTACTCTCCTCAGACTCTACATTAACTTTGCTTTTCATGAGATTTATTGAGTATGATAATGATAAATTAGCTACAATTTATTTTCTACATATTTGTTATTTAATATATTTGTTTTGAATGCTATGACCACAAATTACATTGACATTAATTTATTTCCGTATACATAATTTAATTAGAATTTCAAATCATTTAATTAACATTCCGACAATTTTTATCTTTAAAAAACCTATTTTTAAGGATTTGATTTTCCATGCCTCAATATATATTATTCAATCATTCATAAAAACATCACAAATAGCGCTTGTTGTGGCTGCTGAAAATTATGTGAAAGTTTATCATGCAATTGTATGTTTTTGTGACTAGTAAACTTTAAGAGAAAGTTGGTAAACATCACATATTTTGATCCTACACGATACAATTTATATGGACATTTAGAAAAAGTCTCAGTAATATCATTTATAATTCTTAAACTTTCATTATGAACTATTTGATTTGATTTTTTTCTTTATTCAACGCGTGTAAGAGACGAGGTTATAACCTAGTATTTTATATAACAAAAATCAAGGCACCTTATAACTGAAGGTAGCAAAATGAGTTCCTCTTGTTTTGTAGTCTTGTTGTATTCTAAGCAGTGTGAAATTTTATCATGTTGGTGAGTTGACTGTTTGAATAGGTGAATCCGAACAAGACTTATGTATTTATTTATGCTAAAATAATCAATCCTCGGTATGGGATCAAATACAAACTCTTATGTTTGTAAGAACCATAAGAACCAATACATAAATGACAAGTGTTCTTCAATTAAAAATTAGTTTAGGGGTAATTTAGACCTTTTGACCTATTTATTTATAACTAATTAAAATTAATTATCAAGATATCCCTAAATCCAAGCAGATTAATTCAAAACAAAATTTTAATTTTGTAATATATCCATATCAAACCAACCTGCAGGAACCACCAATAAAAAAAAACATAAGCACACCCACATATATGACATTAGCACAATAAAAAAAAGAACTTCCATTATCAGCACTCTCGTTTCAATAAAAAGGGAACTTCCGTTATCAACGACCTTAGCACAATCAAAAAACGACATTAGCATAACATAAGACCATCCACATTATCAGCATTCTCGTTTCAATCAAAAAAGGAACTTCCATTATCAACGGCATTAGCACAATCAAAAAACGGCATTAGCACAATCAAACAGCGACATTAGCACAATCAGAAAACGACATTAGCACAATCAAATAACGACATTAGCACTCTCTTAACACCACCGTCTGGGCATCCGACGGTAACACCAACATAAACAACATTAGTACAATAAAATAACAACCTTCCAACGAATTTATTTCTAAATAGGCTCCCAATAACAACACAAAAGAAAAAAAAAATAACAACAGATACTATTACATAACTAGCACAATTTCACTTTTTTTATTTTATAAACAACACATATTGTTCTATACTAGCACAATTTCATTTTTTTTTAAATTTTATAAGACAATACATACTGTTACATACTAGCATAATTTTATAACTATTACATAAATAGCACAATTTCTTCTTCTTTTTTTTATTTTATAAACAACACACACTGTTAAATGCTAGCACAATTTCATGTTTTTGTTTTAATTTTGTAAATAACACATACTAGTAGAAAACAAATTTATTTCTAAATAGGCTCCCAATAATAACACAAAAGGAAAAAAAAACAATACATAAGAATTACATAATACAATAAGAACTTATATATAGATTTAAAATCAACACAATACATCAAATTTATTTCTAAATAGGCTCCCAATAATAACACAAAAGGAAAAAATAACAATACATAAGAATTACATAATACAATAAGAACTTATATATAGATTTAAAATCAACACAATACATTTTCATATTAGCACATTTCAACTACATAACTAGCACAATTATAAAACATTTTTTTAAACTATTTTAAAAGTCATTTTTATAAATAAAAAAAAATATAGCAATATGGTACTTATATTAAAGATAAAAAAAATACTTGATTTTATGGTATAATTTTTTTCCAAAATAAATGAAATATATAAAAGTTATTTTAGTTTAAAAAACTTGGTGGAAAGAGTATTTTATGGGAAATGACTAAATACCCCAAACTTGATAGTATTAATTATTAGTTATAGGGGTTTTATTTATAATCAATATCAACCCTTGATTTATACTATTAATGGCTCAGATCTGTTCTTACGGTTCTTACACTTAGCACTGTTTGTAGAGTATCTCAACTCATCAATCCTCCACTTAAAATAAAAGTTGTGTTAATATTATGTTTTGGGTCGATTAATTTAATGTCCATCTACAAATATAGGTAAAACGTTATGATTTGGTAACAATTTAAACAAGTAATCATGTCTGAAAAGAACCTTTTATTTTAATTGTTTTTTCTTATCTGTCTTTCCAAATTAACAAGTTGAGATTAGAGGAACCAAAGTCATTAGAGGGAAAATTTTAAAAAATGGTATCAAACTTTAAATTGTTAACACTTTTAATAGCATCCTCTAAAATGCAAACATGCACTTTTTTTAGAAAAAAAGAGAAGCTTAAACTTAAATGGGTTATCGGGTCAATATGTTTATTAAACAAGTTATGTTCGAGATAACCCATTAATTAAACAAGTTGTGTTCAAGTTGACGTGTTTAATAAATATGTTACACTAGCCACCCAATAGGATAATTTTTTTGTGTCGATACGGATGGCATTAGAAATTAATGCCGGTGATTCTAGGCATTAATTTAACTTTCATGCTCGTTACTGTGAACAAAATAACCTGTACATATATTCAAAACGTGTATTGTAAGCCTCATGTTAACATGGACATGAGGACTGTTATGTCTTCTTTTCTTTCTCTTGTTTTTTTACTTTTCGCACTTGAACGGCTTGTTTAAGCTTTGATAATAAAGTTGCCCTTTAATCCTCAAAAATAAAATATAACCCTCAAGAGACATATTGACAAGTGGATTGTTCAAAAATGATATCCACCTTAAAAAGCTCAAATGATTATATATTTATTATCCTTCTGTTTTTAGAAAATATATACCTCTTTTGTTTTTATTGCCTACAATTTGGTGATAAAAGGACATTTAGAAGCATTTAATTCTTTGAATATTAGTTTAAAAACCAACCAAAGTGGTCAACACATGTGAAATTCTTCAACCTTAAATTCAGGATGCTAATTGTCCACTAACTCCAGAAATCATCCTCATTTTCAGGCCACCCCTTGTCTCATTAAGCCTCATACATATTCTTCATCCCACATTCTTCATTTTTCTCAAACTAAAATGGATTCTGCTTCACTTCCTTCCTTCTACCTTAGTGCACCCACAAGCCCCAGCTGGCGGCGAACCCCGGAAACCATTCAATTCTACAGCGTGCATTCGAGCCCATTGCATCAAACCGAATCAGACTTGTTTGGTTACGAGTCTGGTGCTGATAAGCCCAATGATGATTTCGAGTTCGAGTTCAAGAGTGGTCAGATTTTAGCTAATGGATGGGACCAAGAGGACCACAAGTATAGGCTACCGGCTCGAGCAAATTCATTTTCGACCATCTCGTTTGCAGATGAACTCTTTGGTAACGGTCAGGTTTTGCCTTTGAAACCCCCTCCACGGCTGCAGAGCTCGGTCCCCACCTCGCCAAGGTCATTTAACTCGCGGGTCAGGAGCCCCTTTGGCCAGCGGTGCACGTGGAATGATGATTTTGATCCTTTCAAGATTGCATTAGAAAAGGTCACTGAGGAAGCAGAAGGAAGGGTGAGTGTCCATAGACGGTCTCGTTCATATTCACCGTTTAGGGCTCGTAGTATTTCTCGCAGGGTCAACTGCACCGAAGACTCTGACCAAGGTGAAGAAAAAGAGCCAACGGTAACCGCGATGGTGGAGCGCAAAGGATCGATGTATTCAAGATGGGTCAGGAGTCAAACCATGGTCAAGAAAAGGTCAGACTGGAGTATGCGACAAAACCCGACTACCCGGACCATGATCAAAAGGTTATGCATGGGCAGTAAAGAGCCCGTGAAGCCCATTAAGCCGAATGAACCAACCTCTAGAGGATCAAAGATGCAGAAACTTAAGTCGGTTTTACTTCGGTATGCATCTTTAAAGAAGGAAAACAGTGAAGGAAAGCAAACAAGAGACATAGTGGCAATATCGAAAATAAGTTATTTCAAACGACTGAGCCACTCGATCAAGACAAACCCGTGGAGAAGAGACTCGATAGAGCCCAAAACGTCAATTGTAAAACACGACAAGAAACTGCCTCGATGCTTCGTCTATGCTCAGGGTAGTCCCATATTGTTGTAGTTTACTTGAATTTAAATACAATGATTCTTTCAGTTATGCTGACGAATTAATTCTCAGTCACATCTGCACCATGTAACCCGCCACATCAGTATTACAAATTTCAGTTCATCCAATGCTTCTAAAGTTGCAACTGTTTTTACTTACAGGTAAAGCAGAACATTTTATACCTAAAATATAAACAAAATCATCACCCTGATTACAAACGCCTGTTGTCAGGGGTGTTTAATGGGTCATGTTCGCGGGTTGACGAGTCAAACGCGACACGACCCGAAAATCATGTCATTGAACCTGAAAACGACAAACGTATTCGAAGAGTGACGACATAAAACATTTTTTTTTAATTTATAAAAATAAACCATTTAACCAGCAAACCCTCCAGGTCGACCTGATCACCCGAACACCATCTGTTTAGCTAAACGTGTTCACTGATTCGACTGGGAACTCACCCGAACCTCTTTAGAATAAACCCAAACCCGTGAATTTTGTGTCGTGTCAGAAATTTGCACCCCTTTGTCATGTACTAACTTTTTTTTTGTCAACAAACGGGAAAAAAAAGAATCTCATTCATTCAAAGTCAAAAGCCAAGATCAGTACAATTACACGATATATTTTCCATTTGAATGATTGAATCATATATGGCCATTCTAAATCTTCAACTAGCCATTAAAAATACATATATGTATATATATAATCCTAAAAGAACGGGCGGAAATCATGTAAAAGAGAACACAATATTCTATGTCCTAATAATGACTGTGGTAAACTATTAGTTCATAGAGTTGACTGTTGAGTTGACCTCTATTATTCCAAGATTTCAGCAGGCCAAAATTGTTGCCACATGGATATCTCATCTTTGTGATATAGTTTTCTGATTCCGCCATAAAATCCATCGGCTTCGTTTCCTTCCTCACGATGGAATTTCCTGTTGATCATCGTATGCCTCCATCTTGAACCGGGAGTATACTGGTTGAACTCCAGCACCACAGTATCTATCAACAGAAGGATATTCATATTAAATAAAATAAAAAAGTCACAATATTAATTGCAGCTTCAAGTTGAATCATTATAGCTTCACATCTGAGATCTAAAGGGAACACTAGTCTTTTCGATTGCGATTGGCATACACAATGGTCCATACTCAATTGACACAGCAAGATGCAATGTTTCAAAATGATTATGACAAACTGATAGCCAGCCATACATCTTACGGGACCATTTAAATATAGAAAAAGGGGGCATAGAAAGACGACATCAGCATACTAACCGTAGATTCATAGATTTTAATAAAGATATGGGCCTTCTAGAAGCCAAGCAAAGAAGCATAAATATTAATTACAAACACTTCGTTCCAACACTTAGGTTCACATATGTATTATAATGGAACAATAGATCAGATTTGACCATTGACAATTATTATAATTATATTTCTATATATTGTTGTACGCGTAAGCTAGACTGGACTCACCACTTTCATGGCAATGGCAGTAACTGATATTACCATCACATGCTTCTAAGTGGCCAACAACACCATACCACCAACCTGCAAGAACACAATTCTTTTTATATCAACCACAACGATAGGATAGACATGAAAAAAAAAAAAAATCTTTTTACGCAACTTTTTTTGCCAATCTGTGAATTGTTGGCCATCCTAGGATAAAGGAAACCTTTTAAAAGTAAAGTGGTTTGAATTATTGGTGATGTTCAAATAAGAAAACTTTAGAACAAGACAAGAAGAAATGGATTCCATATTAAGTTATTTGCAGCCAACTAAACATGAGAATGCGTCATGTTGTAAAGGGCATTTGTTTTTTCCACTTATTATTATAATAAAAAGTTTCCATACCATGTTAGATGATCTCATCCTTCTCGACAAGAAATCGACTAGAGGTGGCAAGTTGGACCTCGTTTACTTTTAAAAGGGTTAATTCGGGTTGTGAGTTGTGACTTTTTGTTTATCTAAAAAGGACCAAAAGGGCCCATCTAAAAAATATTTAGTGGAAGTTGCCCAAATCCATTATTGATGCATACAACTTCCTAAACCATTACAGATTTATATGTTTGTTGTAATAATAATAATATTATTATTATTATTATTAATTTAAGATGTTGAAACTTGAATTCAGGATGAAGAACTGACCGTATGGAAATTGTTTGTTCCTCCTCCATTGAATCTCAATGTGATCTTTTGGGCGTAAATCATTCAAACAGTCTGAAACATGTAGATCATGAGGTGATGTCTCAACGGGTGGGGCCCGTAGCCTATCCCAACTCACCCCAATTTCTATTGCTGCTGCCCTCCTGCCGTGAGGCGGATATCTGTGTCACAAATAAAACCTTAAAGATCACAAAAACTTCTAAAAAGGTTAAATTACTTTTGGAAATCATCATAAACTCGTACCTAGCCTGGAATGTATCGGTATGAGAATCATAGCTAAGATCAGCATCGTAGCAAGACAACATGAATCCAACATGCCCATTCTGTAAAAACCAAGTAAATTTTACGACAAATAAATATCACGCAAAATGCAACGAATTCACTTCTTGAGTTATGAACAATAGTCAAGAAACCATCATACCTCACGGTTGAAAACCTGAGCCGGGAACCAAAACTTTCCAGTCTCAAGAGCTCGATAGCAAGACACAATCGAATCAACCGACGGCTGAGATGAACTCTCCATCTTATTAGCATCATCATCAGCGAAACTAGTGGAGTTGGGTCCATGTCTAATCAACATAACAGGCGGCCAGAGTTTACACAGATAACCCATTAAAAGCCCTCTTCCTTTATCACCAGAAAGAAAGTAATTTGGTTCCTTTTTAGTGGCAATTTGCAACTGCCATTCTTTAACAGCAGCATGACCGATAATCCTACCCCATCTTTTCTTCATATGGTTTTCCCACAGATGATCACTTAAACACATGTCCTTTAAATAAGTACAAACACAAGCCATATTACAAAGGCCAGCAGGCTCAAGCCTTTCAAGAATGCATTCCAGTGCTAAATTAGGCAAATCCAACACAGACATCCCCTCCCCAATCATCATACTTTGATTCTTCTTTGAGGTTGAAAGAGTGCTGCTAGTGTTATTATTAGTAACCTTTTTTGGTGACAAAACATTGAAGAGGGTGTTCTTAAAAAGCTTAGCAAAAGGGAACAAGGTTGACAAATCTTTCCAAAAATAGAAAGAGAGTAACCTCATCTCAGAAGCCCATGGTGGAAGTGGCTTTATGGGTAAAGAGTATCTAAAAAACAGGATGAAGGAGAAGCAAGTAACAAAGATTAAAAGCATTTTCAAAAGGCAAGAAAAAAAAAAATCTTATCTTTCTGATGCTAGAATCCCAATTTCTTTCATTTTAAAGATTGTTTCTTTCTCATCAGACAAAGCCCACCATGGGCATTGCCACATTGGATAAATCCTCTAAAACCAAAACAAGATCTCTTGGTTTCCCTTCTTCAATGCTTCAGTGGAGGTGCATAAAGCTTCAGAAAGTTGAGATAATAATAGGGTTAAGACCAATAATAAGAGAATGAGAGAGATAGATTCAGATCTAACATGAGTGTTCTGACACCAACACTAGTGGGCATGTGGATCAGATTAGATTCTCAAGAAATCATTGCAAATTGCAGCTGAAATGGTACCAACCCGAAATGAAAGTGGACCAAATAAAGAATTATGTTGAATCTTGATGAGGTTTGATTTGATTGTTGGTTCAAATACAAAAGAATTATTTGAGTGGGGAATTTTAACAAACAGGTTGTGGGCAAGAAAGAAGGAAGGAAATGAGGATGAGAAGAAGGGATTGGCTACGTGTGTGTGTGCGTGCGGCTGCTGCTTCTTTTAAGAAGTTGGATTTGTGTGGATATGATTTTGGTTCTCTCTCCTACGCCATTGCTTTGCTTTGCTTTGCTTTGCTTTGCTTTGCTTGATAGGATGTGGATGAGAGATTGATTGGACTTGGGAAGTAACTTTATTATTCGGTTTCTTCTTTAATCTATTCAACTGTTTCTCACCTACTAAGATTAAGATTGGGACTATTAATTAAAATATAATTATATTCAACCAAAATAGAGTTATGGGAAATTAGAATAGACGGTCCGGGTATCTGGATATGAGATTAGTTAAAAATAAAATAAAATATTAAGACGGCAGTAGGTGATATCCTTACATTAGCCGAACTTGTTTACACACATCAAAATTGAATAGATTAATATATGATTATTGTCGTGTAAATATAATTAATCGTGTGTTGAAATTATTAAAAACTATAAGTTATTGAAATTATAGAAATTGAAGACAAAGCAAACTCATCTCACTTGTATCAAGAAAAGCATTCAAGTGTAGAATGAGAAGATCGCTCCGATATATAGGAGGATGAAATGGAGCTACCAAACCAACTCACTAATAGACTAACCGAAAGGTAACAAACTCTAACAAGCTATACGTCTACTTATATACATACACACACGCTAATACGGGCCATTTAAGCTGAGCGGGGCACATCAATATGAAGCTTGGACCTTAAAGTGTCAAAACGAACTGAAGATAACCCTTTGGTTAATGATCTGTAACCTAAGTGTAGTCGGTACATATCAAACACATAAGGTCCAAGTTAACACCATGTCTCAAATAAAGTGCAGGTCAATCTCAAAATGTTTCGTACGCTAATAAAACATTGGTTGACTACAAGATAAGTAGCTCTAATGTTGTCACACCAAAGAGTAGCAGTATGAGCAAGAGAACGGGCTCGCAGTACTCAACTTCAGCAGCAATATGAGCAAGAGCACGGTACTCAACTTTTGTACTAGATTGAGCAATAGTGTGTTGTTTCTTAGAGCTCCAACTAATGATGTTGGGCCCAAGAAAAGCATAGTAACTAGTAGTCAAACGTCGATCATCCATGCATCCAACCTAATCAGCATCAAAATAAGCATACAAGTTAAGACAATCAGACCGACGAATACGTAACCCATGAGATATGTTATAGCCTAAGGTACCATAAATACGTTTGACCTCAACCCAGTGTTGATCGGTAGGTGTATGGAGAATCTAAGACACATTCCTGACCGCATAAGCAATCTCTGCACGATCAAGACAAGATACTGTAAAGCTCCAATTGTGCTTTGATATAAAGTAGGGTCAGGCATGGGAACTCCATAATGAAAAGAAAGTTATCAACCAGAAGAAATTGGTGTAGATAAGGGTCGATGATGTATTGCAAACACATCTTGATTTCTAATGTATTTTGTATAAGATTTTGATAGTTTTCGAGGTGTTTTTAGTCGTATATAACTTATACTTAATAACTATGGTGTTTTGTAGGTGAAATGGTTCAAACGGAGCTTAAACAGACTAATAAGATGAAGAAACGAGCATACGAATGAAACAGGGTGATAAAAATCAATTTTCTAAGTGAATTGCCCCTAGGCGTATCACAACCAAGTCCCCATGTTCTCTCATGACTCGCCTGGGGAAATTAGAGCTACGAATAGACGATTATACCCCTCAATAATTCAATAAATTACATCATTATGCCACCGCCAAAATTCTTTAGGATTTTATAGAGTCGTGCGTCGCGACCCGGTCCCTTGTCCCTGTCACGACTCACCTAGCGAGTTTAAGTCGGCTAAAGTATTTGGTTTCATATAAAACAAGTGTATTAAACCTATTTGAGATAATTTTTGAAACGTACAATCAAAATTACCATCTAGAAGCAACAAAAGGCTATTCAAGGGACATATTTAAGGTGTTGTAGTGAAGAGGAAGCTTGGAGTTGAAGATATTAGCTTAAAGATAGGTACTTTCGATTAGAGAACTTTTTATTGTTTCAGTTTGATAGAACTTACATATTTGACAATGTTTTCTGGATTCGTTTGCTTTAAACTTATATGTGTTTTGCTATTGAACATGATTAGCTAAGCTTTTTCTTAGCTACCTAGGCGTATGGAGGATTGTTGATTCGTTACCTGCTTTTCGATTTTGGTTTAATTGTGATTTGGCTTAACGTTTTGGTAAAGAGTAATTCTAATTCAGGTTTTAATGTTTATGCATGCCTTGTACTGATTAATAATCAATTATTCATTCCATGCGCGTCTTATTGAATATCTTTTAGTTATAGATACGTATTAGGTTACATTATGTGTTTTTGTGACTAGTTTATGGTTTTCTAACATCGAATCCCATAGGAACTTTGATTGAGAGTTTAGAGGTACTTAGTGTTCTACCAAGTCTAGAGACCAATAGGTAATAGATTGTCGAGTAGTCTTTGTCATTGGGTGGTTTCAGAGTTAATTGAACGAGAATGAGTTATCCTTTATTGTCTTTTGATCATTACTATCCTGCGTTAGAAACCTGTTAGATTTACTACCCCTTATATCCCTTACACTTTCTGGATATATTGTTTCTGGTAGGACTGAGAGGATCTCCAGATTTAGGGTACCATTGATTTAGCTTAGAGAGACCTGGGGGTGATCTGAACCCTAGACTGGTGAGTTCACACACTTCCTTAGATTCTATATTGCGTCCTATTTGGAAAATGATCTGCCAGCCAGTTTAGGTCTATATTAGTGTATCTTAAGATCCTGGTGGCCAAATCCAATCCCATGAGCTGTATCGAGTTAACATGATTCTTGCATAAGTAGTTACTTTCTCATCATCTAATTTCTCCTATATTCATTATCTATTTGCCTGCTTTCGTGATTCGTATTAGTAGTTAATTTTAGTAGTTGAAAAATCCAAACCATTCACTAAAGATTACTAGACTAGGACTCTATAGAGGTTTAGTATCGAGAGTCGCGCCCTTGTGTCCTTGGATTGATACTCGGTCTTACCGACTTGACTACATAATGACCGATACCGATTTTATGTAACTAAGTTAGTCTGATTATTTAATCTGGTGTTTTCAAAATTAATTAAACATTTTACACATCAGTCGACCACTCAGCAAGACTAGTACATTGTAACAAATCAAGCAAGTAGCTTTGCTAAGATAGATGTAAAATATCCTCTTAAAAGGCAGCCTGAATACCCAAGAAGTAAGAAAATACCCCCAAGTCTTTGAGCACAATCTGAGAATGTAAGCTCTCAATCAATCTTGTAACAAAAATTGTGGAGCTCCTAGTGATGATAATATCATCCACATACACCAAGACATGGCATAAGATTGAGTCTCAATTGTAGACAAATAGTGAAGCATCGGATTGACACTGTGAAAAGCCATCAGTAATAAAAGAAGAAGATATCTTGGAAAACCAAGCTCTGGGAGCATACTCTAAGCTATAAAGAAACTTCTGGAGTAGTAAAACATGAAGTGGCCCAGACAAATCAACAAAGCATGGAGGTTGTGACATGTATACAATCTCAAATATATCTCCATGCAAAAACGCATTGTTGACAACAACCTGTCGAATAGTCCAACCACGAGTGAAAGCAACAGATACTACAATCCAAATAGTGGTGGGTTTTACCATAGGATTAGAAGTCCCAGTAAAGTCAATACCCTCGGATTGCTGAAAGCCCTTGGCAACAAGTCAGGCTCTATATCGGCTAATAGAACCATCAAGATTATGCTCAATCCTGTAGACCCACTTTCAGCCAACAATGTTGGCATCAGTGGGTGTGGGAACCAAAACCCAGGTTATGTTTAAGTGTAATGTGGACATCTCCGAATGCATTGCATCTCACAAAACAGAACACTGTTGAGCCTGACAAAAAGTAGAAGGCTTAGGTGGTAGGGGCAGTAGAAGCATAAAAAAGTACATGATCAAGAAATTGTCATAGTTGTAGAGTATGAACACGAGAATGAGTTATCATCAAATGTAAGAGAATGGGAGGATTAGGAGGGGGAGAAGATGAAGAAGAAGTAAAAGATGATGAAAAAGTATGAAGAGATAATAAGTAGGAGGAGATGAAGAAGTTGAAGGAGGATGAGGCAGAAGAGGAGGAGAAGGATGAGAAGCTAGGAAACAAAGAAGTAGAAGAAATGAAAAGGAGAGCGGAAATAGAAGAAAATGTGAGAGAGTAAGAACTCACTGGAATATCAAAAATCATCTCACAAAATCGAACATGTTGAGAAGTGTAAGTGCGAGACGAGTGAGGATTATAGCAAAGATGTCCAAGATGACAAGGGGCATAACCAACAAAGATACAAGGAAGAGATTTGGGTGAGAGTTTATCCGATCGAGTATTACCTAGAAACAAATATCACAAACACCCAAAAGTACGAAGAGTAGAACAATTCGGTCGAGAACCTAAAAGAACCTTATAGGGAGATTGTGAGGACCGTTTTCGTCTCGATGTACGCTTCGACCGGCTTCCTAGATCCTACTATCACGTGCGGAATCCATGTAATAGGTAGACATGATCACAAAGATACCGTGGAAAGATCTTTTCATTGAATAAGAACACTTTACAGATCCTGGAAAAGTTTTGACAGAGTTTCCCCAATATGTCAAAAGTTTTATCAAACAAGACCCCAACACTCCTATATATAGGCATCGTCCCTTCGTACGAGCCTAGGAGTGTGGATCCATACGAATCAAGCCATTAGTCCATTCGTACGAACGTACTATTATATCAAAGTTCCATTTGATTCGATACGGATTACATACAGTTACATACAATACATGATAAACTAAGACTCGATACAAGATGGAAGCTACAGACATATGCATTCACAGACTCCCCCTTGGATGTAGTTGTAGTCGTCTTCATGTATAGTCTTCATTAAGCCCATCTGCCATACTTCCTCTTTTCCTTCTTCTTTTTCTCCTCTTCACCCTGTTGCTTCTGTGCTCTATACTCAAATCTCCCCTTGGTCAACCACCACTCTCTACCCACATCTGTATAGTCGAAAAACTTAGTGAGTCTAATCC
Source organism: Helianthus tuberosus (assembly GCA_030545235.1). Classification (NCBI taxonomy): domain Eukaryota; kingdom Viridiplantae; phylum Streptophyta; class Magnoliopsida; order Asterales; family Asteraceae; genus Helianthus; species Helianthus tuberosus. Next base: position 48,989,526 of record CM060431.1, on the reverse strand, counting down.
TCTTTTTCTCTTCTTCTCGATCGGAGTCTCATCAGTCGGAATAGACTTGTAACTAGGAAACTTGAAGCTTGCCAAGAGAGCAACTTTCTTCATCCTTTCATTCATCAATGCATCATGTTTTTCCTTCTTCAGAAACTCTTCTGGTTCCAGATCTCGCCAGTTAGTCTTCCAGTAGTAACCAGAGTTGATTTCCTTTTCAAAACATACCCCAACTAGCTTCTGATATTGCAAGGCTTGTTCTTTATCAGCTTCATAGTACATAATCTTGTTGAAGAACAAGCACTCAATATCTTTCTTCGAACAATTCACAAGCCACACTGGGTCGAGCACACGTATCTGCCTCCAAACACAATCTTTATCTTGCAAAGAAATCACTGCTTGACATGTCATCGGATCATAAATTGACCCTTTGAATTTAGAAATCCTGCTCCATCTCCTTCAAGGGCATATTATTCATACATCTTGGTCTTTTAACATGCAACTTGATATCCTTCTCACCAGTCACCGGGTCAATCTTTATAGTACGCTTTGGGTAATGAGGCTTCCATTCGGGAAAACCTGCATTTGCTTGAGCACGAATGTAATACCAAAGCTTTCTTTCATGTAATCTCACCTCTGGACCCCACAAACACTGTTGGATGTTCTTTGTCTTCACCAGTTTTTCCATATCCCACCAAGGAAATGTCTTCAAATCTTTGACAAATTCGAAGTATTGAACTCCAAATTCTCTCTTGATCGCATAAACCTTTAAGTCTTCAAGATATCCCCAAGACAAAATGTCTCCGAGAGAGTAATCTGGATGCCTCGTAAAGAATTTCAATGGTTATTTGAACTTTCTTTCATCAACCATTGGTTTGAACCATTTCTTTCTCTCTTCACGGAGTTCTTACTTTGATAATGTTCTCAGGATACCATCTGTGTTTATCTTTTCTGCAACTTTTCTCTTCAATTCATCCTCGTTGTGTGTTCTGAATAATTCAGCGAATGTAGGGAAATCTTCAGTGTCTTTGCCAGAGTAATGAAAAGGCTCATCTTGATCAGACCCTGAATCATCTTCCACGACTACATCATCGAAATTATCAGCTTCATCAATCAATTTGAAAACATAATCACTATCAGGAGCATCTTCAATATCCTTCTCAAAGTCGAAGTTGAAATTGTCATCATATATGCCCAATGATTCCTTCATAGTCTCCCTTGTCCAATTTTATACCAACTCCCCTTCTTCGACATCGTGACTTAGATAAATCACCTTGGGAGTAGAAGAGAATACATTCACATATTCATCATGTGTTTCCCCGGATGTAGACTCCCCCTGAGGATGAACATCCTCATGTTCTTCGTTCTGTGCATCATCAAGATAATTGTCACACCCCAAAAACGTCGCAACGGAAATATAAACGTAGTGGTGATGAAAGTTGGTGCCCATAATTATATTGGTGAACGATGCATTGTTAATGTTGGACATTCAACTTAATCAAAACATATTTTAAAACTTAACGTTTAAAAGCACACCACAACCATAACATAGTTAAGTTGTCTTGATCCTTATGGATCTTAATACATAGGTCCTAAAAGTTTTAAAAGTTGTCCAAAACATTTATTTAAATAAGACATGCATCAACAACCACAAGATACGCCAAAATTCCCGAAGCTGAACTCAAGTACCTGAAGAACACGTTAAAATCAAGGGTTAGTACAAAGGAGGGTGAGTTCACATATCCAAATTAAAAACAATTTGATCCAAGGAAAACTTTCTAGTTATGTGTTTATTATCAAAACATCCATATAATTTAAGAAAGTCATTTTATATCCTTAACAAAAATCTGAGGGTCAGCCGTCGCAAGCGTTTCCCAAAAACCTTCGACCAAAAGCATCTTCCCAAGTTTACATATTAAATTGATAGCATCATATGTTCAGATTCGTAAGTTTGCAAGACATTACGAGCTATATATTAACAATGAAGGTATAATCAAAGCTAGACAATAACAGAATATCAATTCGTCGCTTGACTTGACACGGAGCTACCGGCCACGACGGGGAGGTCAACCCGATAGATTTATCAACAATTCCACGCGTTCAATACTTAAATGATTAAACGACATTAGTTGCACATGCGCCCATAACGGGCCATCTATAATGCCTGCCTCATGAACAATATATATATCCTACTAATATTGATAAATTTAATATATCGTGTTGTACGAATTCCCCGAAGTCCCCACCGAGACATAAGCCTATATCTGATATTTATTCTCTTGAGATCAAGCAAATTCGTCCCAACTTTAGATTTAAGCATTTTTAAATCTACACGGTCGTTTTCTCCCAAACACCGTAATAATCCCCGTTTCTCCCCGAAACATATTTATTCATCAAAACCGTTTCTACCCGAAACATATTTATATCATCAAAACCATATATTTTCCACGAAAATATACACTTAATATTATCAAAAGGTATGTTTTATACAAAAACATATTTAATCCTTTTTAAGGCGTGTTCTTCCCCCAAAACATATACAAAACAGTAAAAAGAGGGGGTTTAGTGACACTCACCTTTGGGTGCGTAATTATATTAGCGCAATCCCACAATAGATCTACACATCCTAATTTCCATAGGCACGATTTAATAATCAATAATTCACAAAATACCTAAGTTTCTCCAATACTTAGAATTTTTCGCATACTTTAAGACTTTCTCGAAAGTCATTATTTTTTATTATGCTGGCGTAATTATATATATGAGTTCATATATATATATTTTAAGAACTTTGTGACTTGAACGATCTTATTGGTGACCCTTATTATGTTATATCCATTAACACACCCATTTATAAGCAATATATCTACGATTTGCGCGTCGAAATATATATACATAAACGTGAACATATATTTAATATCGTAATATGCGTAATCTCGTCAACTTATATACTTCATCATTTAAAAGCATTTATACATGAGATAACTTATTAAGTTAACCTATGTATCAATTTTCATGCTCGACAAATAAGTTACCCATTTAACGCGACTTTACCGATATTACCGCTTTAAACACACAAGTGTACATGCATAGTCTAAATCCTCACTATCATGCCAACACTTAACATATCATCATACACATATTCTAAATCACATAACACATTGTAACACATAAGGTTCAGCCATGAACAACCCATTATAGTGTACATTGAAAAACACGTATTTTAGTGATTCGGTAACGTTTTTGGGCGTCGAAAGTCACGTATGACTAACCAAACACCAAAGATACTTAATATAAGTTAAAATACTTATATTTATATCAAAAATATCAGTTTATTTACTGATCTAAAACATTTTTATAAAAATCCCCCGAAAAGCCGATTTTTAACCGTTTTACTTCATACTTTTGCATCAAACGTTACTATAACCATCCCAAATCGTAACGACTTTATATTTAACATAATGCATGTTATTTACTGAGTAAAATGGTATTCATACTCATGACAACTCAGATTTCATGCAAACCACATAAATCATACAAGTTTCACCCATTTTACCACTTTTCATGCTTCCTGTACCACATGTAAAGCTATATAACTTATGACAAAGTTTCCTATCATTATAACACTTCAAATAATAATATTTTTAGTGTTTATAATCTGATTTAACTCACTTTAGTCATAACATAAAAAATTTATAAACTTATGATCATTTAACCTTCATGCATGCTCATGTACAAGCATCTAATGCATGCATATCACAACATCGTCATATCACAAGAACTTAATGCATCTATACCCATATTAAATTCATGTTCAAATATTCAAAGACATCTTCATCATATCATCATCACGTTAACATAAATGTATGCAATATTCTTTCATTTATATACTAACTAACAAAACCAACATGTGCATATACATATATATACATACACGACACATGCATACATACATATGTATTTCCAAAAATTTCCTTTTTCAAATAACCAAATCAAATCACAAGAACCTTTGTATGACACCTTTTTTATCATACATGCATTCACTTTTCAAGAATCATGACAATCAAGAATCAATCAAAACTCCAAACTCAAACTCTACCACTCATACATACATACCTACGACCACATATATACACACACACTAGCCTCCATATTTATTTGTTTAAAAACCCATTTCTTATTATTTTCAAGTTTGTGAATAATCCAAAGATTAAAAGAAACCTTCCACTATCATCAACATAACCAAGAACAAGATTTTTAAAGTTTTATACCTTCAAGGTTTTGGTGGGTTTTTGATGAAATTTAATGATATGGAGCTTGGTTCTTCTTGAAAACACCTTGAAATCACCTTTGGACCTTCAAAACCACTTGGAAACACTTTGGAATGAGCTTGGATCTTCAAAAAAAGCTTCAAAATTTGAAAATGGAGGTGTGGGAGGTGGGTTCGACCGAGATAGAGAGAGAGTGAAGATTTGTTTTGACTTTTGATTTTGATCTTGGAATTGTAATAATATGGAGTGTTGAAATAGTATTAATCATTAGGTGATGTTTCCAATTTCAACACTTATCAAGAGAGAGAATGTGAGGACTCCCCCTAGCCGCCACCTCTCATATGCACACACATTTCTCATATATACATACACATGTATTATATATTAGGCAAAAACAGGTTTTTTACTGGTCATCGGGTATTTTAACTAGCGTTTTAATCCCGTTTTATGGCGTTTTAAATTATTTTTATCACTCTATAAAAATAAACTCGCCAAATTATTACTGAAATAATTATCAGTTGCCTTGACTGGCTGCATTGACAGTATTTTGTCAGATACGCACAGTATCGCTAGTTTCTTAGTGTTTCAATTTATTTTTCCTCCCAAACATGATTAAAAATACCATTTTAATCATAATGGAATATTTGTAGGATTTTAACATTAATCGGGCGGTCACCGACGTTCGTTTCGCATTTTGTTCGTTACGCGATAAGCGTTTATCTTGTAATTGCCAACATAATTTTTAACCATGTTTGGAATTACCAACACATCAAATACCACATATAAGCACCAATATCAATAAAATATAGCCTTTTATTTATCCATGACATGTGTTACACTTGTACAGTACAACTTAAAATAGCCGGGTGTCACAGTCTCCCACTGTTTAGGAAATTTCGTCCCCGAAATTCTATTCTACAGGTTTCATTTTTGCACTAGGCGGAAATAGATGAGGATATTTCGTTGCATCTGGTCCTGTCGTTCCCAGGTGAACTCGGGTCCACGTTTAGAATTCCAGCGAACCTTGACCAACTTAATTCTACTCCTCCTAAGCTTCTGAATTTTCCAATCCAGAACTTCTACCGGTTCTTTGATAAATCTCAGTTTATCGTCAACTCAAACCTCAATAGGGGGTATAATCAGTGTCTCATCCGACGGACACTTTTTCAGGTTGGAAACATGAAACACGTCATGAACTCCACTTAATTCATGTGGTAGCTTGAGCCTATACGCGTCTGACTCAAGATGTGATTTCGAGAGGACCTATATAACGCGGGCTCAACTTTCCCCCTTTCTCGTATCTCACAACACCTTTCCAAGGTGACACTTTCAGCAGCACACGATCGCCGACCTGAAACTGCAACGGTTTCCCTCGGTTGTCCACATAACTCTTGTGAGTGCATTTATGTCTATCGCCTCCATCAATCCAGCTCGTAGCAGATTATAGAAGAATACATAGCCTTATATTGTAATATTTAGATAGAAAAATGCAAGGTGGCATTATTGTAAATAAGGAAACTTTCCTTATAACCTTGGCCTATAAATAGGAGACTTATGCCTTTAGTTTAGGACTTTTAGCCATTTGAGAGATTTGTAGCTTGGTGCTTAAAGAGAGAAAGTAGAGAGAGAAAGGCAAAAGGTGATTCACGGTTCATTGCATCTTTTCATATATTCTAATCGAATCACAGATTATAGTACGCTCTTGTGTTTGGTCCACGCACGTGCACGGATTCCGCACGTCACACGTCTCATACGCAATCGTTTGGGAGTCAAAACCGGTCCTACAACTGGTATCAGAGCAGGAGCTCAATTGCACGGATCAAGCTCACAAGAATCGATGTGAATTCAATAGATTCAGATCCAAAATCACATCAGATTTGTGAAATTTCTTACTCTACTCATTTTCTTCACAAAAACGCAAAATTAACGAGATTTTCACAGTTAAAATTGGATGAAATTTTGACATATTGTGCGAAAACAATTGTTTTACAAGCCTACAAAATTTCAGATCTAAATTCCAAGTGGTTTGAGAGAAATCTTGATTTTTGTGTTCGAAAAGTATGAAAATCGCTGCTGTTCATCCTTCAAACAGATGGCCATCCATTCGGATGACCATCCGTACATTGGTCTATTCAAAAATTGAGCTTGTAAGTATCGAAGGGCCATTCGTTGATAGTAATAGTGATCCGAATGGATCACAATCCGTTTCACTGTACAGGGATATTAAAAAGTGATCCATGAGGATCACAATCCGGTCCGTTTTGCACATTGAGTCATCCGATCGAAGATATTGTTTGACATGTAACGGATGGTCCTCCGAGCGAAGGACCCTCCGATCCAAAACTCATCCGATCAATATAAGAGGCCCAATAATATTTCAATTGTTGTCCTATTAACAGTTCTCGGCCCAATCAGAATTAGAGAATCATGTGATTGTTATCGATCCAAGAGTCTGTGCATGTGAAACAATTAATATCTTTGGCCCAATTAGAAATTGATGAATATCAAAGTTGTTGGCCATTCTAAAATTGGTAGTCCTTTAATTCAAATGAGTGCATGTGAATTTTGATTATTTTTGCCTGGTGCTTATCGAGAAAATCAAGATTGCATGTGATTAAAAGTCTGTAAGCCAAGTTTCAGTTTGATCGGTCCAATAGGATTAAGACTTGAATTATGATGTCGGCCAGTATCATAATTTTTAGGATCCATTTATGCAGCCCATTTGATTTTGAGAAGCCCAATAGGATTCTCGGTCCAATAATGTGTTAAGAAAGTCAGATATCATGTGACTCGATCAGATTTCAAGTGATTTTGTTGATTACATTCAGGTGACCCATGTACATGTAATGAGATAATTGTATCATCGGTCCAATCAAAATTGGTTATAGCTAATATTGTCAGCTGATATTGAAAGTATCAATTCACGGATTGTAATATGATCGAAGGCTATATTTGTTCCATCTCATTTAACGGATTGTCATTCGTCAGTAAAAAGTGATCCGAACGGATCACCATCCATTCCATTGTACAAGACCAATTAAGAAGTAATCCGAACGGATCACAATCCGTTCCATAGTCCTCCGATCATTAAACTAGCGGCCCAATTTAATTTGTGTAGTTTGTTTTGATATTGCATGAGCCCAATAGTTGTTGGATGTGAGTATAAATTATTGTCACACCCCGAATTCCACGTGTCACCGGTGGGCCCGGTGGGGAGTATCGTGACGTGGTTGGCAACATAATAGTCAAACAACACAACATTTAAATGCACAGCGGAAGCAATTGAAAGATATATTTCAACCGAATAAAATATTGTAATACCGTGTATTACAAACAATTGAAAGTTTATCCACAGACGGATCGAAATAAATAGGAAACAGTAGTTCAACAGACGATAGGCATCTTAAGCTTGCGAGACTCTTTATTGATGCTAAGGAGAGAATCCAGCCTATTACGCTTAGTACCTGCATTTAATCTTTTTGGGAAAATACGTCAGTTTACACTGGTAAATACAATCAACTGACTCATTTTAAAAATGATTAAAAATTGATTTGGATGCACGTGGCATAAACATTTTATAACTTGGGATAATTATTTAAATATATAATCTCGTAAAAGAATTACATGTTTCTTATGCGTTCAGTAGCCCGGATCGTGTCCGGGCTAAAGATCAATAGACACACCACATTATTCTTTTATGCACTGACGGGTGTACGCCTACACCCCGCGCTTAAGTCGTGGCCATTTCGTAAAATGATGCCAAGGATATCCGGGACATGGTCATTAACCCCCCAAAGGCTTTAAGTAAACAAAACATATTTAAACGGGCCGATCAAATTATTCAATTAACCACCAAACGATGGAAGATTTAATGCCCGACCAAGCGGTATTTTATATACCGTAACCCAAGCCCGAATAGGGAAAACAAGTTAAAAGTATTTACCTGAGCAAAGTAATAATCACAATAAGCAAATGCAAGTAGCTTTTACTGGTCCTCCTATTCTGGAACGAAGGTTTATAATAACCTATTAGAATCCTAACGGGTCTTTAATTAAGCTTAAGCTTAGACCGGTTAGTTTCAAAGATACGGTTCGTACGCACGATTAAGCGAAGACCGGATAGAATGTGATTTAGACCCGACAAGTTTAAATACTTGCTTAATATGGGTTCATTATACACATTCTGGATTTTGAGATAAAACCGATAAGGTTTGACCCGTTTCGGCTAATTTATGTAAACTAGTTACATAAACCGAACTGAATGCGTAAAAAGCGTAACGGGTATCCGTAAGAGCCATATATAGGTTTCCTAAGTTAATATGCTTCAAATATGTTGTGACATCAGTAAGATGTCTTCTATTATGCCCGAAATGAATTTAAACACAAACTATGCCCCGTAGGGGTAGTTTGGTCATTTACAAGGTTATAAAAGAGTTTAAGTATTAACCTGAGTTACAGGTCTGCTATAATCAGCAAAAATACTTATTTTACTAAGTTATAACAGTAGGGTAAAGTATATATGTGAAATTTATCAATTATAACCAAACTATGCACCGTAGGGCATTTTGGTAATTTCACATAAGCCGAAAAGCTCAAAACTGAAGTCTGAGTTGAACAACTTTTGCTTACAGTTAAAATATTATAATTTACCTAAAATATCAGTAGGTATCAACCTTTGTATGTTTAAAATAGTTCTAGTACATACTATGCGTTAAAAACGCTTAAAAAGGCGATTAGAAGCCATTTCCGGGTTCTATACATAAAGATGATATTTTTATTATTCCAGAAGGCGTAAAATAATTTATTTATCATATCTAATCAGTAGCAAAAGGTTTGGAGTCGATTAGATATGCAAAACTCATTTTATAGCCCGTAAGGGCAAAACCGACAATTACCGGATTAAGCCTATGACTATAAGTTATGCTCAACCTAAAATTAATTAAAAATCTTCAAAAATCTCTAAATAATATATTACATCAGTGGGTAATAAGTTTGATATCAAAAAGTAGGTTTAAATAGGCTATATGCTAATTATGTCGTTTAATTAACATAAAGCTTTCAATTAACGCTAATGAGCATAACTCTTAATCTACACCTCAAACTGATGTCAAATTTTGGGTGCAAGTTTATAATTCAGTAACTAAGGTTTCTACTCTTTTACATTTGCTAATATCACGTGTTAAGGTGAAAAGGGCATAATGGTCAACATATGAGCAATTAACGGAATCATGCATATTAATTGGTTAACTAATGAACCATGGTGTATAATCACAGAGGGTTATACTAGCATGTAACCTGGTCCAATTAAAGCTCTAAGGCATTTCTAAAACATGCCTAAACGGGTCAGAACTGAAAGTCAAAGCAAAAGTCAAAGCTTTGCGACTTTCGGTTCCGAACCGGGTCTAAACAGAAAATCGTCGGGTTGAACATGTTTAGACATGTTCTTACACTAGTTACCAAGTTATATTAATGATCAAACAGGTTGTATGTGTTCTACATTGCTAATTATGCATAAATTAGAAAATAAGCATCCTGTTGACTTTTTAATAACAAGTTTAACCCGACATTTGACCTAGTTAGAGTGGAAATCAGGGGGAACCCTTTTAAGGGTTTATTACCCACATAATTACCAACTTATAACTACTTTCAATTCGACTAATCACTGAACCATCAATGATTAATCACTAAGTCAACCGTTAATTACGACGGTTTGACTTTTAAGCTAAAACTAAGCAAAAACTTAACTAAGGAAGGTTAGGCATACTTACTGAAGTCCTATGCACGAAATGTGAAGCTTAGAGAGAAGTCTTGAGCTCCAGAAATGTTCCAAAGTGCAGATGGAAGGTGTGAAGAACTTGTTGCAACCTTGGCCCTTTATATAGTGCTCAAGAACTCTTGGATCATTGACACACAAGTCTAACCAAGGCCATGGATCACTTCCAGATGTCCCTAAGTGTCTAGGGGTCGTTTAGGGGTCAAGCAAGATGAGGAAAATCGAGTTAAAGGCGGTTACAAGGGCTATGGCAGACAACAATCCAAGAAAATCCAAGAAAAAGGAAATTCTGATCAGATAAGGCTGTCGCGTAGCGCGACGGCATATAGGTTAGTGCTCGCGCTACGCGAGCATGTGTTGTCCAGCCAAACCAATTTTCCATTATTTTCAGTTTTGGTCCCTGGTCCTTCTAAAGGTCGCTTTCACGTCTTGTTTTGCACAATGAGCCCTCTAAATTGACTTATAAGGGCTTTAAGACATTTACCCACTTTGTTTAGTCCTCGGTTAACTTTATTGTTACCCAAAAAGTCATAAACTTCAACTTTGTCGCTTTAACCCCTTGTATACGAATTTGATCACAACCTTCTCATTTGATAACGAAACTTTATGAAATTTATATCGTGCATTCTAGTGAGCATAATTAACCGTTACAAAGCTTTGGGTTTGTCAAAAGGTCACTCAGAGGTATAACTTAAACATGTTGACACATTTAACCCCTGTAGTTTGAAATCTCTCACTTTCTTTCATATTTAGCTTCGTATGATCCATGATTTATTCGTTTGAAGGTATGAGCTTCATGTAGGGTTAATGTACAATATATTTATTCACTGTTGACATTTAGAACTCGTATATTCACATACTTTCCATGATTGTCAACTTTAATCCTTTTATAACATTCTTTCACACGTTCAAACCTATGACACGTGTCAACACATTATAGGACGTGAATTTTCGAGGTGTTACATCCTCACCCCCTTAAAAGAAATCTTGACCTCGAGATTTACTGAAATAAATAAGGGTACTTTTCTTTCATCGTGGACTCAACCTCCCATGTATATTCGGGACCTCTTCGGGCATTCCATTTGACCTTTACAATAGGCACATGCTTCCTTCGAAGCTTCTTAACCTGTCGATCTTCAATCGACAATGGTTTTTCCACAAATTTCAAGCTCTCATCTATATGCACATCTGTATGTGGTATGACTAGCGATTCATCAGCTAGGCATTTCTTCAGATTGCAGACATGGAATACGTTATGAATACCACTGAGCTCTTCAGGTAAATTTAACTTGTAAGCCACTGATCCAACACATTCGATAATATCGAACGGTCCTATATAACCTAGGGCTTAACTTACCTTTCTTACCGAATCGCATCACCCCCTTCCAGGGTGATATTTTTAGCAACACTTTGTCACCAACTTCAAATTTCATAGGTTTACGCTTTGGATCTGCGTAACTGTTCTGCCTATCACGGGCGGCTTTGAGACGGTCACGAATCTGGACAATCTTGTCCGTCGTTTCAAAGACTACTCTGGTCCTGATAATTGGACATCTCCAACTTCCGCCCAACAAACGGGGGTTCTACACTTTCTACCGTATAAGGCCTCAAAAGGCGCAGCTTTAATGCTGGTATGGTAGCTATTGTTGTAGGAGAATTCGATTAATGGTAGGTGGTTATCCCAACTACCACCTAAATCAATCACGCATGCTCGAAGCATGTCTTCCAAAGTTTGAATAGTACGCTCACTCTGACCGTCCGTCTGAGGATGGTAAGCCGTACTAAAATTCAAACGCGTGCCCAAAGATTGCTGGAAAATTTTCCAAAAATGTGACGTGTATCTAGTATCTCTGTCAGAGATAATAGACACAGGTATGCCATGTAAGGCTACAATCTTATCCACATACAATTGGGCTAACATGTCGGAGCTGTAAGTCTCCTTGATGGGTAAGAAATGTGCTGACTTAGTCAGTCTATCTACGATCACCCATATCATATCATTGCCTTTCCTTGTTTTTGGCAACTTGGTGATGAAATCCATCGTCACCATCTCCCACTTCCATGTGGGAAGTTCAGGTTGTTGTAGCAAACCTGACGGCTTTTGATGTTCTGCCTTTACTTGTGCACACGTCAAGCATTTAGCTACATAGGTAGCTACAGACTTCTTCAAGCCTATCCACCAATAGTTTGCCCTTAGATCCTGGTAAATCTTATCAGCTCCAGGATGAACGGAATATTTAGAACTATGGGCTTCCTGGAGGATAACATCTCGAAGTCCTCCATAAATTGGAACCCATATTCGTCCATTTAATCTTAGGATTCCATCCTTGCCAAGAGATAACTGCTCCTCAGTTACTCCTAGCTTTTCGTTAGGATAGTTAGCTTCCAACACAGCTTCCTTCTGTGCAACTAACAACCTTTCATTCAAACTGTTCTTTATTTCAATGCTCTTGGCATTGATTCGGATGGGTTTCACCCTTTCCTTTCGACTCAAGGCATCAGCGACTACATTCGCCTTTCCGGGATGGTATCTGATTTCACAATCATAATCATTTAAAGTTTCCATCCACCGGCGCTGCCTCATGTTTAAATCCTTCTGATTAAACAGGTGCTGAAGGCTCTTGTGATCAGAATAGATCACACACTTGATACCATACAAATAATATCTCCACAGTTTTAGTGCAAATACAACGGCACCCAACTCTAAGTCGTGGGTGGTGTAATTCTTTTCATGCACCTTTAACTGTCGTGAAGCATATGCAATCACCTTGCCTTTCTGCTTAAGCACACACCCCATGCCAGTGTGTGATACATCACCTTCAGGCAATGTCAATACAGGAGCGTTGCTCAACTTCTGTTTAAGGATATCAAAGGATTCTTGCTGCTTAGGACCCCAAACAAATTTAACCTTCTTCCTAGTCAAGGAAGTTAGGGGCGCAGCAATCCTTGAAAAATTTTCAATGAAACGCCTATAATATCCTGCTAAGCCTAGAAAGCTACGAATCTCCGTAGGCGTCTTTGGCTCTTGCCAGTTCATAACAGCTTCGACCTTAGCGGGATCCACTTGGATACCACGCTCACTAACCACATGTCCAAGGAATTGGACTTCTCAAAGCCAAAATTCACATTTTGAAAATTTGGCGTAGAGTTTCTCATGGTGTAGGAGTTTAAGAATACAGCGAAGGTGTTTCTCATGGTCAGCTTGGTTCTTCGAGTAGATGAGGATGTTGTCGATGAAAACGATGACGAATTTATCTAAGTAAGGCTTACAGACGCGATTATTGAGATCCATGAACGCGGCAGGTGCATTAGTGAGCCCAAAAGGCATCACTAGAAACTCGTAATGACCATAACGAGTCCTAAATGCAGTTTTGTGTACGTCTTCATCTCTAACCTTCAGTTGGTGGTAGCCTGACCTCAAGTCAATCTTCGAGAAATAACTTGCCCCTTGCAATTGATCAAACAAATCGTCGATCCTGGGCAAAGGATACCTATTCTTTATTGTGACCTTGTTAAGCTCACGGTAATCGATGCACAGGCGCATCGATCCATCCTTCTTTTTGACAAACAAGACTGGCGCTCCCAAGGAGACGAACTAGGTTTAATGAAACCTTTGTCTAGCAATTCGTCTAGTTGCGCTCTTAATTCCTTCATTTCTGTTGGTGCCAACCTGTAAGGCGCTCTAGCAACAGGTGCTGCTCCAGGGATGATGTCGATTCCGAATTCCACTTGCCTATCTGGTGGTAACCCAGGTAGTTCTTTAGGAAAAACTTCAGGGTATTCAGAAATGACGGGGATGTCTTCCAACTTGGGTTTTGGCTCATCAAAAGTCACTTGTGCCATGTAGATGACACAACCCTTCTTCAAGCACTTAGAGGCCTTGATCATAGTCACTTGCTCAGGCAGTCCATACCGGGTATCTCCCCGAATGGTAAGTGATTCACCAGATGGAGTCTTAACCACTACTTGCTTTTTGTTGCAGACAATTTGGGCCTGGTTATGAGATAACCAGTCCATACCCAAAACTATGTCAAAATCGGCTAACTTAAAGGGAAGTAGAGACAGAGGAAAAGAGTGGTTCTTAATGGATATACCACATCCATCTAACACAGTTGAGACGGTTTCTATGGTGCCATCTGCTAACTCCACCTCATAATTGACACTTAAGGTTTTGACAGGTAAATTCATCAATTTGCAAAACTTATCATCTACGAAAGACTTATCAGCGCCTGAATCAAAAAGTACTCTTGCATAGACATCATTTACAAGGAAAGTACCTATGATCACGTTATCGTCTTGCACAGCTTCTTTCGCATCCATCCTGAAGACCCTAGCATTGGTCTTCTTGGCCTCCTCAGGCTTCTTGGCATATTTAGGGCAGTTAGTTTTAATGTGCCCTTTCTCATTGCAACTGTAGCACGTTGCATCCTTGAGCTTTTTGCAATCCAAGGTCTTGTGCTCCTTGGACTTGCATATCCCGCAAGCAAAAGTTCTTGACTGAGTCTGCGAGTTCGATTCGAGTCTGCACTTTCCAAAGTGCTGTTTCTTGCAAATCTTGCACTTGGGCTTATCGCCAAACTGATGCCCATCCTTCCTTGACTCAGACCCCTTCTTGTTGTCACCGTTTCCTCGGTGCTTCTTGTTTGACCTCCGTGAATTATCATCTTCACGTTTTCTTTTCTCAGCATCTTTGTTCCTCAGCGATCTTTGTTTGACCGCGTCCAGCATGTGGGACAAAGATATATCCGCTACTGATCTGAAAGTAGCTGGCCGAGAGGGCTTCACGCTTGCCTTTATCTCGGGGGCTAAGCCCCCAATGAATCGAGCTATTCGTTTGGGTTCCGGGGTCACCAGATAGGGAACCAATCTCGACATCGTATTAAAGCTCGTGAGGTAAGCTTGGCAATCTAGATTGGTCATTACCAATGAAAGGAAGTCTGACTCAATCTTTTCAACCTCGTGCTGAGGACAGTAATTCTCCCTGATGAGGGCAACAAATTGTTCCCAAGACATGTTGTACAATGGGATCTTCCCAGTGGCTTGAATCAGCGATCTCCACCAGGCTAAGGCCTCGCCTTTAAAAGATTGTGACACAAACTTGACTACATCCCTCTCAGCGCACCCGCTGATATCCACTACTGTGTCCATCTCATCTATCCACGTCATGCAGTCAATGGCTCCTTTTTCCTCAGTAAAATCCCTGGGTTTGCATGAAACAAAGTATTTATAGGAGCAACCCTTATTACTGGGTTCTTGATTTAGTACAATCTGTTGTGATGGAGCACTGTGGTGGTTTGAGGAGAGTCGATCATCATTTTTCTTGGGTTCATCCTTCTTGGGAGGAGGCTTGCTGTGAGCCTCAGAATGAGTCCTCGGCTTTGAATGCGGCGCATACAGGGTCCTACTTCGAGTCCCACTGTATTCTTCATACTGCCGCTCTAAGGCCTTTGTCACAGCGTCGTCCACTAACGCTTTCAGTTCGGCACCCGTTGTATTAATTCGGGCGTTATCATTATTCTCCACTGGGTGACTATTAATTTCATCTGAGTCAGCCATTTTAATTGAACTGTTACATAAAACAAGGACAATAGTTTATTTGGGAGTTTGTTATAGAATTGTCTTTTATGGCAATTCATTAACCACGGTAAACAGAGAACATATTTGGTTAATTTATTAATCATATTTATTTAGGATTTTTATTGCAATTTATCCTAATTATACAAACAATAACAGTTTTATTAGTGGCACAAAAGGCCTAGTCACTAGGACATTTATAAATTATAAGCTATGATTTCAGAGAATCAAGGCTTTAAGGCTTGAACATAGTTCATTACCTTTTTCGGACAGGGAGTCATAGCTACCACTGTCTTTTGGCTCATGTAGAAATGAGCAAGGCCCGTAGGCATTATATTGCCAATGTATGGTCAAAATATGATCATCTTAATTGATGATCTAAACCCATGATTCAGAGATCATTAAGTTGGGTTAGAAATCTTTTAAAGAATCCTTATATAAGAATGACATGTGTGATTTTAACTAATCACATCTGTCAGGAGCGTTAACATGTTTACAGATGTTAACAGGGATTCGAATATTTTAAACAGGTCTTACCATCATGGCCAGGTCTTCACAATGACACTCAGGCTAGGTTTCACTCTTAAGATTCTTATTCAATATTTATATAGGCAGATTATTTTTAAAAGGAATGATTTTGATTTATTTATTCCATATAATATATTTATGCACATAATAGCAAGAATGAAATTTATAAATTAAACATTCCATTAATTATTAATAGGTTACACGTCGCCCTAAACAGGACTTTTTTAATAAAGCAACATACCCACGCAGGGGTCAAATTGAAATACTAGTCCACGCAGGGACTTAAACAAACAACACACCCTCGTAGGGGTTAACAGAAAGATAGACCCACGCAGGGGTTCAAAATAAACAACAAACATACATACCCACGCAGGGGCTAATACAGCAAGACAGGACCACGCAGGGGCTCAACTGTTACAAGGAAATTACAACAACAGTGGAAGGATTCAATGGTCCTTCTTGCTCTTCCCTTTTATTAGGCTTGTCAATCCTTGGAAGAAAGTTTGTCGCTCCCTGCGATCTCGGTGAAAGTCTCGCTCGACCTGGTCCAGTCTCTGAAGAATTTCCTCGCGTTCCGGGGGAGAAAACCGTGGCGGCTGCGATTGTGTCCGTATTATAGGTCTGGCAGGTATCTGGTACCCATGAGTTGGGTACCCTGCTCCCCAAGGAGCTCTATACGGTGCTTCAGGGTTAATGGCGTTGTAATTGGATGCTACCAAGTATGGGTCAGCTTCAGCGTAATTGTAGTTGGTGTGAACCGGCGGCCCAAACGGGTTGTACATCATTGAACCCGTATATGCAGGGATTGGGTTATCAAAACCCACCGGTGGTGGTTGCGATGCAACTGGGTTCGAAGGTCCACCCATTTGTGGATCTTCTTGAAGTGGCGGATAATGACTGCCACTTGATTGTCGAGGAGAGCTAAAATGAAAGTCCCCTCCTCGTGTGGACATACGTGCTCCGGTTCTCCTACGCCTTGGCGGTTGCGGAGGTGCCGGCTGAACTGGCGGTGGTGGAGGCGGTGGCATGACTGCCACGAATCATGAATCCTCAGAGGGATCCTGCTGCTGCTGGTGTGGCGACGAATGGTGCGAGGGTGTAAAATACCACTCGTGCTGGTTAAATCGCGCCTGGTAACTGTCCGGACCATGGTAGGGTGATCCGTGAAAAGATGAACCATCTGAGACCTCGATAGGATGGTTCGGAGTTCCTGTTGCGGGCTCGATTGGATCGGTGTCCTCGTCCATATCTTCCGCATGATCGCCGGAGAAATGGTCCTCCGGCCCCAATGGGTTAAAACCCACTGGTTCTTGTATGTAATTTACCGGGTTGAACCGGCCCCTAAAAACAGGTGTAGGGTCACCAAAAGAATTATGCGATAGGGATCGTTGAAGAGGTATATAAGACGGTTGAGGGTTGTCGGGCTCATTTGCCGAATGTGGCCCATATGAGTTGTGAATGGGAGGTGTCGAACTGTGCGAAACTGATCGTCTAGCTGGTTCAAATAGGTTCCTCCGGTTTTCTCTAGGGTCAGCACTCGCAGTGGTGGTAGGATCTCGCATGTGCGAAGGTCCCGCCTTGTCGTCATTGGGGGCGGTGATTGGCCCCTTTCCTCGTCCCCTTCGTCGAAAGAATCTTGGCGGCATAATTAATCCTGTCAATACAACATGAGATAACGACAAGAATATATAAAATAAAAGGACAAAACAAAACACCACAAAGTAGAATTTGTCCTATGTTATTTGTCAAGACTCGAAAGTTTTGGAATGTGCAATTGTGTAATTGAGATTAAACACAAAAAGGCTAGTGTTTAATTCACTCAGTGTTGGCTCTGATACCAACCTGTCACACCCTGATTTCCACGTGTCACCGGTGGGCCCGGTGGGGAGTATCGTGACGTGGTTGGCAACATAATAGTCAAACAACACAACATTTAAATGCACAGCGGAAGCAATTGAAAGATATATTTCAACCGAATAAAATATTGTAATATCATGTATCACAAACAGTTGAAAGTTTATCCACAGACGGATCGAAATAAATAGGAAACAATAGTTCAACAGACGATAGGCATCTTAAGCTTGCGAGACTCTTTATTGATGCTAAGGAGAGAATCCAGCCTATTACGTTTAGTACCTGCATTTAATCTTTTTGGGAAAATACGTCAGTTTACACTGGTAAATACAATCAACTGACTCATTTTAAAAATGATTAAAAATTGATTTGGATGCACGTGACATAAACATTTTATAACTTGGGATAATTATTTAAATATATAATCTCGTAAAAGAATTACATGTTTATTATGCGTTCAGTAGCCCGGATCGTGTCCGGGTTAAAGATCAATAGACACACCACATTATTCTTTTATGCACTGACGGGTGTACGCCTACACCCTGCGCTTAAGTCGTGGCCATTTCGTAAAATGATGCCAAGGATATCCGGGACATGGTCATTAACCCCCCAAAGGCTTTAAGTAAACAAAACATATTTAAACGGGCCGATCAAATTATTCAATTAACCACCAAACGATGGAAGATTTAATGCCCGACCAAGCGGTATTTTATATACCGTAACCCAAGCCCGTATAGGGAAAATAAGTTAAAAGTATTTACCTGAGCAAAGTAATAATCACAATAAGCAAATGCAAGTAGCTTTTACTGGTCCTCCTATTCTGGAACGAAGGTTTATAATAACCTATTAGAATCCTAACGGGTCTTTAATTAAGCTTAAGCTTAGACCGGTTAGTTTCAAAGATACGGTTCGTACGCACGATTAAGCGAAGACCGGATAGAATGTGATTTAGACCCGACAAGTTTAAAGACTTGCTTAATATGGGTTCATTATACACATTCTGGATTTTGAGATAAAACCGATAAGGTTTGACCCGTTTCGGCTAATTTATGTAAACTAGTTACATAAACCGAACCGAACGCGTAAAAAGCGTAACGGGTATCCGTAAGAGCCATATACAGTTTTCCTAAGTTAATATGCTTCAAATATGTTGTGACATCAGTAAGATGTCTTCTATTATGCCCGAAACGAATTTAAACACAAACTATGCCCCGTAGGGGTAGTTTGGTCATTTACAAGGTTATAAAAGAGTTTAAGTATTAACCTGAGTTACAGGTCTGCTATAATAAGCAAAAATACTTATTTTACTAACTTATAACAGTAGGGTAAAGTATATATGGGAAATTTATCAATTATAACCAAACTATGTACCGTAGGGCATTTTGGTAATTTCACATAAGTCGAAAAGCTCAAAACTGAAGTCTGAGTTGAACAACTTTTGCTTACTGTTAAAATATTATAATTTACCTAAAATATCAGTAGGTATCAACCCTTGTATGTTTAAAATAGTTCTAGTACATACTATGCGTTAAAAACGCTTAAAAAGGCGATTAGAAGCCATTTCTGGGTTCTATACATAAAACTGATATTTTTATTATTCCAGAAGGAGTAAACTAATTTATTTATCATATCTAATCAGTAGCAAAAGGTTTGGAGTCGATTAGATATGCAAAACTCATTTTATAGCCCGTAAGGGCAAAACCGACAATTACCGGATTAAGCCTATGACTATAAGTTATGCTCAGCCTAAAATTAATTAAAAATCTTCAAAAATCCCTAAATAATATATTACATCAGTGGATAATAAGTTTGATATCAAAAAGTAGGTTTAAATAGGCTATATGCTAATTATGTCGTTTAATTAACATAAAGCTTTCAATTTACGCTAATGAGCATAACTCTTAATCTACACCTCAAACTGATGTCAAATTTTGGGTGCAAGTTTATAATTCAGTAACTAAGGTTTCTACTCTTTTACATTTTCTAAAATCACGTTTTAAGGTGAAAAGGGCATAATGGTCAACATATGAGCAATTAACGGAATCATGCATATTAATTGGTTAACTAATGAACCATGGTGTATAATCACAGAGGGTTATACTAGCATGTAACCTGGTCCAATTAAAGCTCTAAGGCATTTCTAAAACATGCCTAAACGGGTCAGAACTGAAAGTCAAAGCAAAAGTTAAAGCTTTGCGACTTTCGGTTCCGAACCGGGTCTAAACAGAAAATCGTCGGGTTGAACATGTTTATACATGTTCTTACACTAATTACCAAGTTATATTAATGATCAAACAGGTTGTATGTGTTCTACATTGCTAATTATGCATAAATTAGAAAATAAGCATCCTGTTGACTTTTTGATAACAAGTTTGACCCGACATTTGACCTAGTTAGAGTGGAAATCAGGGGGAACCCTTTTATGGGTTTATTACCCACATAATTACCAACTTATAACTACTTTCAATTCGACTAATCACTGAACCATCAATGATTAATCGCTAAGTCAACCGTTAATTACGACGGTTTGACTTTTAAGCTAAAACTAAGCAAAAACTTAACTAAGGAAGGTTAGGCATACTTACTGAAGTCCTATGCACGAAATGTGAAGCTTAGAGAGAAGTCTTGAGCTCTAGAAATGTTCCAAAGTGCAGATGGAAGGTGTGAAGAACTTGTTGCAACCTTGGCCCTTTATATAGTGCTCAAGAACTCTTGGATCATTGACACACAAGTCTAACCAAGGCCATGGATCACTTCCAGATGTCCCTAAGTGTCTAGGGGTCGTTTAGGGGTCAAGCAAGATGAGGAAAATCGAGTTAAAGGCGGTTACAAGGGCTATGGCAGACAAGAATCCAAGAAAATCCAAGAAAAAGGAAATTCTGATCAGATAAGGCTGTCGCGTAGCGCGACGACATATAGGTTAGTGCTCGCGCTACGCGAGCATGTGTTGTCCAGCCAAACCAATTTTCCATTATTTGCAGTTTTGGTCCCTGGTCCTTCTAAAAGTCGCTTTCACGTCTTGTTTTGCACAATGAGCCCTCTAAATTGACTTATAAGGGGTTTAAGACATTTACCCACTTTGTTTAGTCCTCGGTTAACTTTATTGTTACCCGAAAAGTCATAAACTTCAACGTTGACGCTTTAACCCCTTGTATACGAATTTGATCATAAATTTCTCATACGATAACGAAACTTTATGAAATTTATATCGTGCGTTCTAGGGAGCATAATTAACCGTTACAAAGGTTCAGGTTTGTCAAAAGGTCACTCAGAGGTATAACTTAAACATGTTGACACATTTAACCCCTGTAGTTTGAAATCTCTCAGTTTCTTTCATATTTAGCTTCGTATGATCCATGATTTATTCGTTTGAAGGTATGAGCATCATGTAGGGTTAATGTACAATATATTTATTCACTGTTGACATTTAGAACTCGTATATTCACATACTTTCCATGATTGTCAACTTTAATCCTTTTATAACATTCTTTCACACGTTCAAACCTATGACACATGTCAACACATTATAGGACGTGAATTTTCGAGGTGTTACAATTATCGGCCATTTTCATAAAGTTAAAATTGAAACAACAGTTGGCGGCCCATTTTGTAAAAAAGTGATCCGATCGGATCAGTATGTCCTCCGAATGAACGACAATCTGTTTCAAGTGATCCGATCGAGAGTCATCCGATCAGAGATATCCGATCAGTGTCATCCGATTTGAGTCATCCGATCCGAGTTATCCGACCCAAGTCATCCGATCATTAACATTCGATTGACTTTCGTTGACCCCGTCCGATAGGTTACTCCTCTGATCCAATTGAGTGTTTGTATTAAACTGATCGTTTGTTTGTTCGTTTGCAGGTGATAAACAAGGTGCAAATATCAAGACACAATTCGAAGATGTCGGGCGTTGGCGAAAAGTTTTACAACACATTTTATAATGCTTACACTTCTGAAACAAAGTCGGAGACTAGCAGTATTTCAAAAACGATTTCAGATAGTTTTAAATATGATAATGTGTACGGAAACCAACAAAAGCCACTGAGATTAATGAATATCGAGGACTATAACTGGTGGAAAAAACGGTTTGAGGGTTGGGTAAAAGCATTCGCTCATGATAGTTGGTTAAAGTTGAAGTTAGGATATAAAGAACCAACAAAACAAGGTGGAATCTTATTGACAATTGAAGAATTCACATATCAAGAAGTAAAACATATGTGTGATGAACAAAAGATGATTGCATTGTTGTATCAATCTGTTTGAGAAGATATTATTTCATTACTTGATGATGAAACTACTTCAAAAGGTTTGTGGGAAGCTTTAGAGAGAAAATGTACGGGTGGTGAAGAAATTATCAAAAACAAACGATCGTTATTGAAAAAAGAATTTGATTTGTTTAGATGCATGAAAGGTGAAATCGTCCGTCAGATGATTGAAAGATTTTGCCATCTTAAACTCGAACTGGAGAGGTTTGGTGTTTCCAAGGATAATGAAGAGATCATTGACAGTTGATCTAAGCTCTTCCAAATGAAAACGATTGGTCAAACTATGTCATGATGCTCAAAAACAACAATGATATGAGCAAAGTGACCCTTGATTGGTTAATTGAGAAGCTTGAAGGTCATGATTTGGAAATACAAAAGCAGAACAAAATGGCAAATCAACAGTATCAACAAAATGTCGATCTATACTATAGAAGAAGCATGATGGATCAAGCGTCAAAGATGGCATTTAGTGCAGGAAGTTCAAAGGATTCATCCCAACACAGTTTTTCAAAGGATTCGGGTTATCATTCATTCGTTTCAAATTCGTCAAATCCGAACATAGTTCAGTACAATATCGCCAAAGATCTGAAAAACTCTTAAAGTTTAAATGTAGAAGCTGCCAAGCAACAAATGGTGTTTTTAGCATCTGTTCTGGAATCATACGAAAGTCTGATTGCGGGTAAGGTTGGAAACCCGAATATGACAAAGGAAGATTATGACCAGATCGATCCAGAGGAGATGGAGTTGATAGACATAAAATGGTGTATGGCTAGCACTATGAGGAGAGCACAAAGGTTTATGGAAATCACCGGAAGATCATGTTTGGGAACTGCTGATACAAAACTGGGATTCGACAATTTGAAAGTTACCTGTTTCAAGTGCAAACAGAAAGGGTACTTCAAGAGAGAGTGCACAAACAGGCAAACTAATGAAGTTGTGAATCCATTTAAAGATGATTATTATCAGAAAGCAATCTATCATCGCAATAGCGAGTCATCAAAGGTGAATCAAAAGCAAATCAATGAAGGTTCATCAAAAGAGAAGTCGAGGGCTCTAGTAGTTATTCAGGACGACGAGGGTTATGACTGGAGCAAAGTTCTTCCAGAAGAAGATTATGTTGGATCCGCATTTGTAGCTGAAGTTGTTGATGATAAATGATGGCAGAAAGATAATGCTCGATTTGAAATCAGAAAGCTGTATGCTCCTTTTAAGGAAGCACAAAAAGCCAAAAGATGGGATGCTGAACGAGAATGCTATTTGGATCCACAAGGTAATCCAGTGGTTGATCCTAAGAAGGTGGATTTTGATACAGAGACAAACATATTTCCAGATTGTGACACGTTTCATACGAGGATGTTATCTGAAAAAGATTATGAAGCTAATCTGTTTAAACGTTTAAAAGAAGTTTTTGAGGCAAGCCTACCAAAAGTGATGGAGTTGAGAAAGAAGAAAGAAGAAGAGATTGAGAAGCTGGTCTAAGAGGTGAAGAAAACAGAAGGGGATGTTGATGAGAACAAACCAAAGAATGATGAGGATCAGAAGTTGACAACAGAAGAATCAAACGTGCCAGATAAAATTGAGGTAAAAATTCTAACTGAATCTTCTGAGCATTAAATAATAATGAAAATGTTGATAAAATTGAAGATAAGTGCAGGAATTGCATAGAAACGTGCAAAGCCTGTACTGAGAAAGTTGAAAAGATAAAATCAAAAGATATTGAATTAAACAAAATCGAAACTGTTTTCAAAACAAAATGCAAAGAAATGCTTGAAAATGAAGAAGTTTTGAAACAAAAGATTGAAAAGCTGACACTGAAATGTCATGATTTTGAAAAAAAAGAGATTTTAAAACAAAAGTGTTCAGAAAAATGTGATGATTGTGTTCAAAAAGATAATAATATTCAAGATTTACAAAAAGAATATGATAAAATGAAATGGTCAAGTCATAGAGTACAAGAAGCTTATGATACTTTGAAGAAACAAGTCAAATGTATGGATGAAAGATTGTCTGAAAACTTAACAACAACAAGATTTTATGAGAAAAAGTTTGAAGAAAAGCAACAGGAGTTAAATAAATGTATTGATGAAGTTGCTAAACTCAAACAAGTTTTGGTTGAAAAAGAAAAGATTGTTACAAAACTTCAAAGTTATCATAGTTCTTCATACATTCTCGAACGTATTTTCAACATCACACTAGATGACAAAGATTCTAAAAAGAATAAAAAAGGTATTGGTTCAGAATATCATCAGGTGCCACCACCGTTGAGATGTAATTACACGTTTTATGATGAAGAAAAGGTGGCAAAAGGTCTGAACATGGTTGACCAATTACCTGAAAATATAGATGTGATTTACACCAAATCTGATGATGCTGATGATTCAGAGGTGGTAAGTAAGGTTGTTGAAAGCGTTTTGAGAGATGAATCTACCCAAGGTAAGTCTGAATCACATGATGAAAATAAGGGAAGTTTTCATGATAGTTATCTTAAACATTCAAAATCTGAGAAAGTTGTGAACGATGATTCAAAAGGATTGGCCTATACCATGATTGGATTGGACAAATTATTCTCAGATAACGAGTTCCTGATTCAGAATGTGATTGTGGATAAAATTGACAAAGTGTTTAAACTTGTAGAAATTGAAAAGTAAGAAATTTCAAAATACACTGGGAAGAACAAGAAAACTTTTTATAATAAATCTGGTTACAAAAAGAAGAACATGAAGGCTGGGTTGGGTTATAAAAAGAAACAAAATCAAAAGAATAGGTTTGAAAAGCAAAATTCTCAAAATAAAATGAATTTCGTTCATGGGAAAAGTTTAGAAGAAGAGAAAGAACTTCAATTTAGACGACAGTCTAATGAAGAGTTCTATGCTCAGAAAAAGCAACAACAACAGGCTAAAGATGTTTCGAGGAAAACTTGTTTTAAATGTGATCAAACTGGACATCTTGCACGCAAGTGTCCAAACTCAAAGCCTGTTGATGTTGAGAAACAGAAATCTGAGGATGTGAAACAAAGGTCTACCAAATTTGATTCAAAACAAACTTGGAGGTACAACACAAACAAGTTTGCTTCGACTCAAACTTGGAAATCAAACCAGACTAGGTTTGATTCAAGACAAACGTGGAACTCTCACACACCCAGATTTAGAACAACACAAAGTTGGCAAACATCGGTTGATATGACAAAACCAAACCAGTTTTGGAAACCAAAAGTTGTTGTTCAAAATCAAAAAAATCAAAACGAGTTACGATTTTACAAAAGAAGTGCTTCAAAAGGACAAAACTGGGTGGTTAAGAAACAAGTTACTTCTATGAATGACGAAAAAGTTGAAGTCAAAGATGAAAAAGTTTTTGTACAAAATGACAAAGATTTTCCATCATTGAATGAATTTTGTGTTGAAATGCCTAAGGTCAAACAGGCCTGGGCTAAATTATTCAAGTGATTGAATTGTTTGAATGTGCAGGTGCTCTCGATGTCAGTTAAATGTAAAGATGGAGAGCGGAGTAGCCTGGCACTAGAGGAGAAGGCTGCTGGTCCCTGCCACTGAGAAACAGGGAGTTAGTTTGTTTCTGTACATAAATAAACAATATTAAAAAACCATAAAAATGAAAATTAAAAAAAAATGTTGAATTTTTTTTATCTTAATGTGTTCACATTCAAACTGTTCTTGACAAGTTGATCGAAGGGCAATCCGATCGGATGACCATCCGATCGGAGAGCCATCCGATCCAAAACACTATCATATGTTTGTGCTTAACTGTTTATCATCTTTGGAATGAATGATCATTCGATCAGATGATCATTCGATCAGATGACCATCCGATCCAAGTGCACCTTCACATTGATAATCATTCTTGGTGAATTGTTCTTGAATGATGATCGAATGACTGTTCGATCGGATGACCATCCAATCGGATGGCCATCCGATCCAAATGCATATGATTTGATTCATTCTCATTGAGCTTAAATGTTTCTATTGGATGATCATCCGATCGGATGACCATCCGATCCATTGCACACACATGTATACACATGCTTGAATGTTCACTGCTTGTCTGCTCATGCTTGATATGTTTGTTTTTAAATTTTGTCAAAAATCAAAAATTACAAAAATATTTTGATTGAATATGCCGAAACCCTCACGACGGAACAAACATGATTAATTTCACAAGATTGGAAAACGGTTTTCAAACTGTAAAATATCAATGTGTTGTAAATCATAGGGGTATATTTTCTACAAAACAGAGCACGTGAAGTAGAAAATGGATGGCGAGACAAAGCTGTCAGCATCGGTTATCAAATTTTCTTTAAATGTTTTGAATTTTAGGGGGAGTAAGAGTTGTTGTTAGAAAATCCAAAAACATTAGAAAATTTGAAAAACCCAAAAACATGACACAATTTAAAAATGAGTTTTTGTGTAAAAAGAGGAAATGATATTACATCAGTAGACAGTCACAGTGCGCTAAAGAAATGGAAAGTTAAATGTGATAAACGGTCTCACTAATGATATGCCAGTAGGTTTTTACACATTTAGTAGATTGTTTCGAGATATAAACCTAAATCTCAATACTTGCTTATCTCATGGGTAACATCTCTCGGATATATGGGTAACCCCCGAAATCTTGTTTGAGAGATTGCCTGATTCTGAGATACTAGGTCTTTATACTGTTTGATATCTGGGGTATTATACCTGGTCTTCTGATATTGTGGGAGCAATGGCCTAGACCTCGTATAATACTTTATGCGCTTTTAAAGCTTATCCTCTGCATAAAATTGATAAAATATCGAAAGATACGAATCAAGTGCAGTTGTAAAGAAGATCCCCTAGGGGGACACACCTAAAGTCGAGCCTTCATCTCTTTGACTGAACGGAAGTTCATACTTGAGCTCTCAAGGTCTCGCACTAACCCAAAATACATATATCAAATTGGTATATTCACCTGTAAGACTGAATCTAGGGAATTTTGATACGAGAGTATATTCTGAGGTGGGACACGCAAATAAGTTTAAGTCCTTAAAACACTAAATCCGTATCTCGAATTAGTTGAACTTTGTGTGAAAATTTAAGAGGACCAGTATACCGACAATCTAAGTGAATCGTTTAGAACTTAAAGTGTTAATAGCTTAACGGTACTAGTGATTTGTCATAAACTGATATGATCCTCTGACACGAACTCAAACAAAAATATTGTCTGTAAATATGTTTGTAAATATTTGTTTACTGCTTTATGTTTCAGAAAAATACAAAAAGATTTTGTTTTCATTTTATTTTCGACAACCGATGTCTGAGAGCTAAGTTTCAAAATCTAAGTATGTTGAACGTGTTTCTGAAAATAAATTGAAACTTGAAAATTTTCAAATCAAAATCAAAAACAGTTTGTGAAATCTCCAAGGTCATTAAGTTGGACTTGGATGATAATTCGTGAGGATTTTGGATTCTTAACATTCAAATCTATAAAGTAATTTGAAAAGGGGAATGAAGTCAAGTAACCCTGGAAATATTCATATTTTTATATTTGTGCAAGAAAGCCAGGTTCTTGATTCAAAAAGTTTTTAAGAGCCAGGTCATCATTCCTGGACAACCGAAAAAGCTTTCACTGTTGCATATTTGAAATGTTTCAGTTTATACTGAGAGCCAGGTTTTCAATCCTGGATGATTCAAACTGATTTTACTTATAAATGTTTGAGAAATTGCAGATACTATGCCAGATTACGATCCCGATAGCCGAGTCTAAGGGGGAGTCTGAAGACGAGCTCATCACAAGGGGGAGCTTGTAACCGGAAAGCCAGGTGTTGATCCCAAAAGCAAGGAAGCTTAACGAAGGGGGAGACTGAAGGAAGAGTCTAACAAGAGGGGGAGCAACTGAAGCTGAAGACATATTGTAAATAAGGAAACTTTCCTTATAACCTTGGCCTATAAATAGGAGACTTATGCCTTTAGTTTAGGACTTTTGGCCATTTCAGAGATTTGGAGCTCGGTGCTTAAAGAGAGAAAGTAGAGAGAGAAAGGCAAAAGGTGATTCACGGTTCATTGTAGCTTTTCGTATATTCTAATCGAATCACAGATTATAGTACGCTCTTGTGTTCGGTCCACACACTTGCATAGATTCCGCACGTCACACGTGTCATACGCAATCGTTTGGGAGTCAAAACCGGTCCTATAACTCTTTTGTTGATCCGCGGCAGCTTTCAACCTTCCCTTGATCTGGACAACCTTGCTGGTGGTTTCCTGGATAAGCTCGGGTCCGGTCAATTGCTTTTCGCCCGACTTTAGCCCAACAAAGAGGTGATCGACACTCTCTAGTTGCTGCAGAAGCCCAGACGGCTTCTGATGCTCAGCCTTAACCTTCAAGCATGTCAGACATTTACTCACGTACACCGTAATATCTTTCTTCATATTCGGCCACCAATATAACTCCTTAATATCCTGATACATCTTGGTAGAACCTGGGTGAATAAAATACCTGGACTTATGAGCCTCATTCATAACCAGTTCACGTAGGTTACCCATAAGCGGAACCCAAATCCGGTTCATGAAGTACATCACTTCATCCGCTTTTGGTATCAGTTCACATTCTAAACCTCTCAAACCTTCTCTTCTCAAGTTCTCATCCCTTAGAGATTCTTTCTGTGCATCACGAATTTGAACAGTCAAACTCGTCTGTATGGTCAAGCCCAAAGCACATACGCGCAAAGGCTTCTCCCGCTCTTTCCTACTGAGCCCATCAGTAATGACATTTGCTTTTCCCGGGTGATAGCGAATATCACACTCGTAATCATTGAGTAACTCTACCCAACGTCGTTGTCGCACGTTGAGTTCCTTCTGATTAAAGATATGCTGGAGGCTCTTATGGTCAGTGTAAATTGTACACTTCGGGCCATACAGATATTGTCTCCAAATCTTCAAGGCAAACACAACAACTCCCAATTCCAAATCGTGAGTTGTGTAGTTCTTCTCATGCACCTTCAGTTGTCTGGATGCATAGGCTATCACTTTGTCCTTCTGCATAAGCACACAACCAAGGCCCAAACGTGACGCATCACACTATAGAACGTAGTCATTATTTCCTTCAGGAAGGGAAAGAATAGGCGCACTATACAACTTTTTCTTCAACAGCCAAAAATCTTTCTCCTACTTTTCCGTCCAATCAAACTTCTTATCCTTCTGGGTCAATAGCGTCAATGGCTGTGCTAACCTGGAGAAATTCTCTATGAATCTCCGATAATACCCAACAAGTCCTAAGAATTGTCGCACCTCTGACGGAGTCCTTGGCACTTCCCAATTCTTAATTCCCTCTATCTTCGATGGATCCACATGTATACCTTTCTTATTTATTACATGTCTGAGAAAATGAACTTCTCGAATCCAGAATTCACACTTAGAGAACTTGGAATACAACTTCTCTTTCTTCAGTAGCTCCAGAATCATCTTTAGATGTTGCTCATGATCCTTTTTGGTTCGCGAATAGATAAGTATATCATCAATGAATACTATCACGAATTTATCCAAATAGGGTTTGCACACCATGTTCCTGAGATCCATGAACACTGCTGGCGCATTAGTTAAGCCAAAAGGCATGACTAAGAATTCATAATGACCATAACGTGTTCGAAAAGCAGTCTTCGGAACATCTTCGTCAGCAACCTTCAACTGGTGATAGCCTGAACGCAAGTCAATCTTTGAATAGTAGTTGGATCCTTGTAACTGATCAAATAGATCATCGATTCTTGGTAGAGGGTACCGATTCTTGATAGTTAGCTTGTTTAGCTCCCTATAATCTATGCACATCCTGAAGGAACCATCCTTCTTCTTCACAAACAAAGCAGGTGCTCCCTAAGGCGAAAAGCTTGGTCGAATGAAACCTTTGTCTAGTAGCTCTTGAAGCTGATTTGACAACTCTTTCGTTTCTGATGGTGCTAATCTGTAAGGAGATTTTGCAATCGGTGCAGCACCAGGTACAAGATCAATTCTAAATTTGAACTATCTTCCGGATATTCATGAACTATAGGAATTTCTTCGATCTACCTACCTTCAACTTTTGTATCCACTACGTTAACCAAGAACGCAGGATAGCCCTTACGCAACATCATGTGCATCTTCATAACACTAACAATTCTCGATACTCGACTCGATCGGTCACCGTGAACAATTATAGCTTCACCACTAGGACGAGGTATCCGCACTTGTTTCTTCGAACAAATAATCTCAGCTTTATTCTTGGATAGTCAATCCATCCCAACGACTACATCGAAGCTACCCAACTCCACTAGTAACAAATCGATACTAAAACTATGATTACGTAATTGAATACTACAACCACGAATGACTTCTCTAGTTTCTATCAATTTACCATTTTCTAATTCTATCGAGTACTTTTTACCTAACTTACTTATTTGAGAACACAGAAATGGTTCAAAGTTTTTTGAAACAAAACTCAAGTCAGCCCCGGTATCAAACAATACGAACGCAGAATGGTTATTAATCAAGAACGTACCGGTAACAACTGCAGGGTCATCACGTGCCTTCCCAGCATTCAGCTCAAAAGCTCTGCCCCTGGCATTCTGACCTTTCATATTCGGACAGTTTCTTTTGAAGTGTCCCTGCTCTCCGCATTAGTAGCATCCCTAGAGTCAGATCGCTCTAATCGATCAGATTTCCCATCTTCCTTGGCTTTTGCCGACGATTTCCCAGTCTCATCCTTTTTGTTAAGGCTACTTCTGCGAGCAACATCATTAGCTAATGATTTCGCTAGTGTAGTAGCTTCTAGATAGGTAGTGGGTTTCGCTGATGTGACCATACTGCGAATCTGCGTTAGCCCCCAAATATACCTTTCTATCTTAACATAATCAGGAGTGACCATCCAAGGAACCAACCTAGCCACATCAAATACCTCCACACTTGAATCTTTGCTTGTCCTGAAGCAAAACTCTATATCGTGGCTTACACTCCCAAACGGAATTGGTAGAAGAGAAGGTTTTGGTCTCATCTTTAGAGTGTCGGGAATCCAAGTTCTAAATTTATTTTGTTTTTATTTTATTTACAATCTTATTCCTCATGATTTATTAAAACACAAGTTCAGAAAATTTATTTACTTTGGGCATAACATACCTTTATAAAATTCCATTTAGTTATATACAAATTTACACACCTCACAAGTGGTCACTCAACACTCTGCCGAAGTTGTGTAAGTGAGAACGCTCGTGCCTGGTATTTGGAATTTACTCCTACCATAGGCTTGAAAATCAATCAAACCTCCTCCTTTTTGACGTTGAATCCTTGCAAATATCATGAGGACTTTAAAAGGTAGGTGGTGGTTCGGGTTTGGTATGTTTTATTGAAATGGCGAAAAGCGTAAAATATTGGTTTTTCTATTGCTTTGTGGCTTAGCAAAAATACTTTGGGCATTTTTTCTAATTTTTTTGATTTTTTTGGCCAAAGTTGAAACTGAGCCATAATCGTAATTTCATAACCGATAGGTTTACAAAAATGAAAGATGAAAAATGAAAAGGTTTGTTTTTGTGGGTTTGGTAATGAAAAGGTTTAAGGTTCAAAGGGTTTATCTAGGGGGATGTTTTTGATTAAAGCAAAGAAAAATAAAGGTTTTGATTTGAAAAATGGGTTGATCCTAATGCCTCCATCATTTACTTACTTGGATTTTTGTCGGTAAGGACTTTGAACGTATCGTATTGTCAAGTTCTAGATTCGTGAGAACTAAACGGGCTATTCACACAAGAAACGAAAATTGAGCATTTATTATAGATTTGTATTTATATGTTCGGTAAAAGCTCAAAACTCACTTTTGTGGGAAAAGGGGTTGTAGTGTAAAAATGGTTATATAATCAAATTTTACAAAGATTTGTCATGCCCGTTTTCATAATTTTCTAAATTGGTTCTTTTTATCACGACACTATCAGTGTAAATTTGTAAAAACAGAATTTTTAGAACTTGTTTTACTCAACTAAACCAAGATAAGTAAAAAGAATTAAAAAAAAATTGAAAAAGTTTGGGGTGATTAGCGGTTACAAGGCGAATTTTGTGTAAGACTTATTTTAGGACAAATGATTCAAGGTTTTATCATCCCCCTACACTTAAATTAGACATTGCCCTCAATGTGTCCCAAATATGACTTATTTTGGTTAAATGTGTAAAAAGTGTGAAAATAGCAAAATTTTTTGTTACTGGCACTTGCAGCACGGGGGCGTGCTATGGGGACACGGCCCCGTGTACAAGGTGCTAGTAACAAATTAAAATCAGAAGACTTACAGTGGGGTGGCCACGGGGGCGTGTTGGGTGAGCACAACCCGTGCCACCTTCTGGGCAAAAGATTTTGGACATCAGTAAGTTGGGCACGGGGGCGTGCGGGTGAGCACGGCCCCATGCTGTAGACACTGTTTTGTAGTTCTTGAGTCGGGAGGCCTGTGATTTACGTGGATGGGTTCCATTTTTCGTCACCTTTCTAGCATTTCCCAGTTCTTTAACACATTTATTAAAACCATCAACATTCACTCTTCCATTTCACTAATAAAGACAATTACAAGAAAATAAAATTTACAAACCTATATTAACCTAAGATAGATAGATAGATAGAATCTTGAGGAATGCCTCCCTGAGATCATTATTTAACACCCCTAGAGCTACGTTCCTAGATCTAAGAAGGTCAGATGTTGAGGGACTTGAGCTCTATAACAACCCTCAAAAACACCCCTAAATGCTCCTAAAATACCCCGTATACGCAAAATTTTACCTGAATAACATTAATATTATTAAAAATCAAATAAAACCAATAATATAGGTTCTCGCGGGCCGCGACCAAGTCAGCTGGCCGGTTCGCGGGGCGCGACCGAATAACACTAGGCGACACCTCCTTGCGCCACGTGTCCGGACAAGTGTTGAACCTATATTGGTGACTAATCAAGGCTAGGACCTAGCCTAGCCACTCGCGGGCCTTGAAGGAGAAGGAGTGGGGGCTCGCGGGGTGCGAGCCGCCCCCTAGACCAGCCTATATAAGGAGGCCTCTGGCCTCAGTTTCATTCGTTCAGAATTTCTCTATCTCAAATTCTTAATAGGCGAAAATACTCGGGTATAATACCCCTAAAACACGAAGCTCTGCCTCGTTGTAAGTATTTTAACCCCTGGACACTAAGTCGATACTCTGCCCGATTGATCTAGGACTCTGTAATGCATGTCAAGGCTCTGCCTAACTCAGTTCGTTGGAGTTCTGTCTCGTGTTGTATGACTAATGTGATTTGGGTTATCTAACTAACACGTGTGCATTGTTTATTTTAATAGAATATAATCAGGAACGCCAACGGGAAGCTATATAAATACCTAAGTCTACAATGCGAGTCCATTCTCTTTTCTCACAATTTGTGAGTCATTCTCCTTTTCTCACAGTTTGTGAGCCCTTATTTCAAATGTTTTTCCAAAACCATAAATGTTTATAAAATAGAATTACAGTGATTAAGTCTTTGTATTCTACAATTGTTGCCAGTATTATGGGGTTTGTATACAGTACTTGATAACCTTCACAATTGGGCACAGGTATCCAATGTGTGATTTGACCATAGTCACAGATCCGTCGAGTGACACGTACTGAATGAGTAATTGGGTAGATATAAACATTGTAATTGCCCTTAATACTGTAATATTATAACAACTAATGTTTTTACAAACTGGAATGTACTTGCCAGTATTTCTTGCTGATAAAACCTTTTTAAAATGCGTTTCAGGTAACTTAATGTGAAATCCAATAGAAGTCAGGTATGGAGCACCGAAAGCTTACAGAAGTGGCTTTAAAAGTTACCTAAATAAAAAGGAGATTATGTTTTCAATAATTAGGGTTTATCCCTAAAAATGTATTGTGAATAAAACCTGGGTTTTATCCCGTTTACTTATTTGGTGTTTTGAAACTCTGAAATTATTTACTAACTACGGTCCTGATGAGAATTTTTGCGCTGCGTAATTAATAAACACCGATACCATCTGACTGGCTCGCGGCTCTCGCTCCTAGGGTGGGGTTGGGGGTTGTGACAGAAGGTGGTATCAGAGCCAAGCCTCTGGTTTAATCCACTTAGGTGTTCTTCTAATACCTAAACCTTAAACATTTATGTTAGGAAATTAATACCTTATGTCACACCCCAACCGATGGCGGAATCATCGGGGCATGGCAATGAGCGAAACAGATTGTCCAGAAGTTTCCATAACAACTATCATTACCATTCAATTTAAATTAACATGTCCCATACCATGTCTCAAATAGTAACAAATTATTACCGATAAAATCTAGGCAAATATTCTGTTCCGACAACTCAGATTCAAACATAAACAGTTTATTTATTGGTTTCTAGGACCCCTTTTCCTAGCTTCGATTTCATCACAGCGCAGAGAGCATCCTAGACCTTTCCTAGCCTCAAGTTCACAGCATGCTAAGCATGTAAACTTCCTAAGCACCTGTCAAATACGTTAAAATAAAGTCAATACATATAATGTAAAGGTGAGCTTACAAGTTTGATAATAGCATATAGAGTTCGAATTCGTTTAAGCATAACCAGCACGTACACATAGTGAAATGAAGCACGTTATTTATCGACATAGATCCATCGATACCAATGACTGCGGGTTGACTGCCCGTGGCAGTTCGCAATACATGATTGCCACCGTAATCCATGCAAGTAAAAGATCCTTAACAACCCCCGTGTGAACGGGTGCTGAGTCCAAACTATAGTACTATCGTTGCTAAGGCAGGTAGCCAGCATTCCATGTGTAAACATAACAAACAAGCATTCATAAGCCACGTATAACATGCGTTAACGGTTAGCGTTCAATTAGTTTGAGTAGTGTGATAGTTGTAGTTTGAATATTCGTAACGTATGTAACACCCAAAAGTGCTTAGAGCAAAAAGGGATCGAGTATACTCACAGCGATTTATGGATTGAAGGGAGCGCTTAGCGAGTATGGTTAGCCTGAATAGATTTGATAGCATAACGATAAGTGAAACGTATAATGGGAAACAAGTTTGGGAGAGTCGGACAGCTGGTCGATCGGACGGTAGTTCGATCGGACGGCTGACCGTTCGGCTGACAGCCCGTGCGGCCTGCTGTTCGGTCGGTCGGTAGGCCGATCGGATGGCTGTTCGAGTGGATTGTTCCTTCCTTTGAGAAGGATGTGTTTGTGTATGATGGTTTGACTTTTGAAGTTTTCGTTGTAGCATTTGAAAACATTGAAGTACCTTTGCCTTTCAGGCCGGTCGATCGGACGGCTGTTTGATCGGCCGACAACTCGATCGGTTAGGCATTCAAATGAATTACAATGTTTAGTCTTGGGACCGGTCAGGTGTTCGATCGGACAGGTCAACAAGTCAAAGACTTTAAATGAGATGTAAAGTATGGTGCAGTGGATCGGATAGTTGATCGATCGAATAACACAACTGCTGTTCGATCGGACAACAGGGTGTCACCTGATCGGACGGCTGTTCGATCGGGTGGCACTTCTAGTGCATTGAACATGTTGAAAATCGATTAAGTGTTGAAGTATAGTATCTCATGATCCGAAGAGTAATCCGATCGGACAGTAGTTCGATCGAACAACATTTCGTTCAATACTAGTCTTCAAAATAATTTGATTGTGTGGGACCATGTGTTAGCCGATCGGCTGGCCAGTCGATCGGCTGACTATCCGATCGGCTGGCTGTCCGTTCGGACAGCAGTCCGATCGGTCAGCATCCTGACCTGATTAGCCCTTGCGTCTAACACTTGGTTGTTCTGTTTGTTTGTCATTCTATTGAGGTATTTTGACAACGAGTAGAACCATAGATCCCTCGTCCTTACTTGGTTCCTTGGGTCGGACAGGAATCACCCAAATCCGTTCGGTGGACTGTTCGGAACGAAGTTTAACGTTCAACCCAAAGTCGGTTAACCTCGCGGATAGAATCCGGATCTGGAGCCATACAACCACCGAAGTGATTTGTAAACCGGCTCAGGCTCCGTTTCTACCGGTTTGAAGTTATTGAGTGAAAAAGGAGTTGGAAGAAAGTTGGAAAATCCATCCTCCAGTCCTTTTCACCGTATTTATGTTTAGATCTATGAAAGATCCTTGTTTGCTTATGTGGAAATCGGCTAGATTCAAGTCATTCTTGGTGGATTGAGGCCAAATCATGAAGTTCTTCAAGAACTCATGGTGACATCATCCTAGAACACTTGATTCTTGGTGATTTCATGGTTAAAAGTTAGGATTTGAAAGATAGAAAGGTGTAGGAGTGTGTATAAATCAAGAAAGTACAAGATTTTAGGACGAAAACTTACTGGAATCAAGAGAAATCTGCGAAAAGGTGAGTTGAGCGTGCTGGTCGAACAGAGGTTTCCAAAAGTGGAAAAGGATGACAATGACAGGGGTACTTATAGGATGACAAAAGAGGAAAGTGCTGGCCGATCGGCCAGGCAGCTCGATCGGACAGCCTGTCCGATCGGACAGCAGTCCGTTCGGCTGGCTGTTCGATCGGCTGGGAGCCTGATCGATCAGTTGCACCTTTTGAGTGTTTTGCGCGACGATTTTTTTGATATTCGATCACGATTGCGAGCGGTTCGATTCGATAGGGTTTCCTAATCAAATTACTTTCAGTCCCATACACTCATATCTCGCATAATCTATTTTCCACCAATTATCATAGTTCGTTCACGATTCGAGTTCGATTGCATTTCGAGTTAGATTTCGAGTTTCGATTGAGTTCGCTTGATTATCACAACACATCATAAATAAACATGCACAGGTAACACGTAAGGCACACACACACGTATAGTAACAAGTAAAAATACGTAGCTCGAGTTGCGAATTGATGTCGATTCGATTAACATAGCTTGATATTTAGTTAATTAACTTTATCGCATTGTTACTTCCTATAGCTCACAGTCGTCGGTCGATTGAATAACGATTAACACAATTCGATTATTGTCATTAACAACACTTACTCCACATAATACGAATTAAATAAAGAAATTCCTGTAAGTCAAGTTGCGCGAAATCGGTCGTTGACTTAGACCTTGACTTTGACTTTAACTAGTGAAAACACGGGGTGTTACACCTTATGTATTATTCTGTGAAAATGAAATCTTACTATTTATATTATGATTTTATTGCCATTCTAACAAATTTCGAATTCCCAATATGTGTGACCAATATCTGTATCTTACAGTTATGCTATGTTTAACATTACATATATAACGGTGATATATTAATAATGTTATGTCTTATTAATTTCTGTGATATATTATATATATCATACCCATATATTTATATGAATATAATTCAATATAAATTTTATAACATTATAATAATATTATGATATTAACATTAATATCTTAATCAAAGCTATTAATATAAGATAACATAATTCAGGTACGATACCTCTGAAACATCATAATATAAGATACTATTTGATACGAGTAATATGTTTTATGGTTTATGATATAACCTAAAATTTTACTTGACTCAAACATATATTTTTGTCAAAGTTTTGACAAAACATATAATTCTATTAATTTTGTTAAAATATAATTAGCATACTTAAAACATGTTTATTGTGTAATACAATATTAAAACAAGATTTTCATAATAGCACTATGAAAATATTATATTTTATTACGTATGCTTTTGTTATATTATATAAGCACATGTACATGTACATAGACATGGAAAGTGTATATAAAATATTTTATATTTCATAAACCTGTATTAATAAAACAAATGATATTTTATACATAAAATAGAAGTATATACAAAAACATTTGGTACTGTATAACTATATGGTTTAAAGTATATGTACTTAACACATATATATATCGACAGGAAATAGCTTAAGAATTTCTACCATTTAATAGTTTAACTCATCTCTTAAACTATATTTGAGTCATATATATATATATATATATATATATATATATATATATATATATATTCTAATACAGGAATACTACTTCATTACTTAATACATTAAGAATCAAATTTAGAAACGCCAAACTTTGTATCATTTACTATAATACTTCTTTGAATAAATAAATACGATAAATTAAGAATCAAGTCCTTATATTTTACAACCAATATGATTCAACCCTCTGGCTAAAAATAAAATTGTTCTAATAAATCTAGAAGGTTTATATTTTGATCAAATTTATTTCTTTTAGTTATCCACCCTTTTTATTCCAATATATTATATTTAATAAATTTAACATAATTTTATTTCAATATAATACTACTATCGTTATCATAAAAGAATGAATAATGTTATTGGAATGAGCAGGATAATTAATATCATCAGTTATATAATTGGATTTTTATAAAATGATGTAGTATTATATATGGGTGGGGTTCCTCTACAAAGTGTGTTTTTTCTACAAAGTGTAGGAAGTATTTTGTGCCATTGGATGTGTTTGATCAATGGTTGAAATTAGTTGGGTGACATTTTTTGTAATATTTTTGTTTAATTATTGATTCATTTAATGGGCGAGGGGCATTGTAGTCATTAATTGTGTTTTAAATAAATAAACTACCATCAGTTCCTTTATTCTAGCAAGAGTAAAGTCATATTTGAGTCCTTGTGGTTTGTGCAGTTTAACCATTTGAATCCAAAAACCAAAACTGTCTTGATTTGAGTCCCCGTGGTTTCTAATTTTAACCATTTGAATCCAAAAGTAAACAACATCCAAATCAGAAACATTTGGATTTTGGATTCAAATGGTTAAAATTAGAGACCACAGGGACTCAAATGGTTAAAATTAGAGACCACAGGGACACAAATCAAGACAGTTTTGATTTTTGGATTCAAATGGTTAAACTGCACAAACCACAGGGACTCAAATAGGACTTTACTCTTCTAGCAATTTCTTTATTAGTTAAACACCAATCTCTAAAATCATGGATCTAGACATCCAAACTAAAGAAGATTCATTCCAACATGATTCAAGAACATTCAAACAATGGAAAACAATAACACTATAATCTATTCCAAAAAAGATGTTTATACATATTTTTAGTTTTTTTTTTGCCATCTAATTTGTTTATACTAGTGTGTTATACGAAATGCAAGCTTTTATAATGGGTGTTATACATAATCTAAGTTGTTTACATTGGTGTGTTATACTGGAGATCGAAGCTGTTTATATTGGTGTGTTATACATAATCTAAGTTGTTTATACTAGTGTGTTATACTGCCGATCAAAGTTGTTTATACTGATGTGTTATACAAAATCTTAGTTGTTTATACTAGTGTATTATACTGGCGATCGAAGCTGTTTATACTGGTGTGTTATATGGAATCTAAACTGTTTATACTAGTGTGTTATATGGAATGTAAGCTGTTTATACTGGTGTGTTATACAGAATGTAAGTTATTTATATTGGTGTATTATACAGAATCTAAACTATTTATACCAGTGTGTTATACGGAAATGTAAGTTGTTTACAATTGTAACAGATAAAACACAACGTGAATAAACTAATAACTGCTAAAACACGACGTCAAGAATTTGTTCATGAGTGATCACATGTCATGTTAATTTGTTATGTATACGTTCTTTGTATTATAAGTAATTGACAATTTTGAATTCTTAAAAGATATGTTGTTTCCTTAAAAATTTCCTTATTTTGTTTAAGAAATAAATCTTCCATAAATAAGTTAATTGTTCAATTACCTTTATGCCCTTTAATATAAAAACTCTAAATGCCACATGTCACCCTTAGAACACTTCCTACACTTTGTAGGAAAAATGGACTTTGTAGCCAACTCCCACCCATTATATATATATATATATATATAAATATATTATAGGAAATTTGAATTTTTGTATACATATGCATATACAGGACAAAAATTCTTGATGGTATACACAATATAATAATCAAATATCTTCTGTAGAAAAACAAGCTTTTATATAGCAGAAGAAACAAACTCAAACCTACATGTTTACTCAAAACCTATTCCGATGGTTTCTTAACCAATACTCGCATTTAACCCTAAAGAAACCTTAAGGATACCCGTACTTGTAAGTCCTAAAACAATACAATCGGATATCAAACACCAAACAAGTAGCGGAATTACAATCAAGATGTCGAAGATTGAAAAGCAATATATTGATTCAAAGCAAACTAGAACGCACGAACTCAATGATTCGTCTGGTATCCTAGTAGCACAAAACACAAGAGTTTATCCAAGAATCAACAACCACAAATGACTAAGGAATCCCCTATTTATACAAGCATTGGAAATCCTATTACATTGGGCCAAGCCCATACCCAAATAGACTACAAAATAACCAAATAAACCCACTAAGTGTTTCGAACCCAACCCATACAAAATAACCCAAGACAGACGCAAACCTACACTAGATTATACCCTTACAATATCCCCCTAGGTTTGTGTTGGCTTGGCGTCTTTGGCTTCACTTCTGCTTCCTCTGCTGCTTCTTAGCTTATTCCTTCTTTTTCTCTGTAATTCAGGTAAGATCGGTATATTTCTTCCAACATACGGACCAAACAGCTATGTCTCCACTCAAGTACGCTGCCTTGACCACAATTTAAAATTCATGATCTGAGCCACAGCTCCTGTCCAGCTCTTGGCACGTACTTCATACTGAGGATCACTCTGAATCTGTGACTTTGCCAAGAGATTGATGTCATTTTCACCAAAACACATCAAGTCTCGAGTATCAATAAATATGTATTCAGCATCATCATAAACAATGACCGCCTGACCAGACACAGGATCATGCATCCAAAACTAGAAGTTCTTCAGTGTGTTATCAGGAAGTTCCTTTAATAATGGCACTGTGTTTGTCTGTTTTGTTGCAGGCCACTTAACTATCTTATACGGCTTCCCTGTAGCAGGATCCAACACTTCTTCATCCTCTTCAATAGTAGACTCGACCAATTTCATGTCTCTAAAATTGACTCGTGCTTGTTGCTGCAGCTTGTTAAAGAAATTAACTCCAATCTTTCAATTTGGATTCTTAACCTGATCATGAAATCCTGCATTGCTCAGTTCCCTCAAATCAATTGGAGTCCAGGAATTGAATGCTTCATAGTTAGCATAATACTCCACATCACCATTTTTCCTCAGCACAATAAACATTTCCTTTTCATCATTGTATGCCCAGCTTCTAATGCCAGATCTGTTCCCCTTTTTGCTTTTCTCTGTGGTGATCACATACCTGTCAGGTTTATCACCAAACTGCAAGTTCCTCTCAGCCCCTACATTCCTCATAACAACCATTTTCTTTCTTGGTTTTTGATTTGCCATACGAGGAGGGTTTTCATAATACCTATTCATGGCATCTTCGTAATCTTTCCTCTGCTGCTCTCTCTCTTCAGCAGTGGATTCCTTTGGTGGATCAGCAAACTCTTTAGGAAATTTTCCTTCAAGCTTCTGCTTCATATCCATAACCACAGCACTGAGGGCTCCCAGATTTGTTTCCAACTCATTTATCTTCTGATTTTTAGCCACCAATTCTTCCATATGGCTAGCAATCTGTGCATCCTTGAATATCATGTCTTTTCCAAGAGTAGAGATTCTTTGCAT
Source organism: Helianthus tuberosus (assembly GCA_030545235.1). NCBI lineage: Eukaryota > Viridiplantae > Streptophyta > Magnoliopsida > Asterales > Asteraceae > Helianthus > Helianthus tuberosus. Next base: position 48,947,713 of record CM060431.1, on the reverse strand, counting down.
CAGAATTGTTGTCTCATTTTCCTCAAACAAATATTCACTATCAGAACTTTCAGCAGTCTCAGCAGTTTCAGGGGTTGCAGCTTGTTTTAACTTAGCTGCTGCTTCAACTTAAACAACAGCAGCATGCAGTAGCTCAACAACTCTAAGAACATCAGCTCCAGATGGACCACTGCTTGAACCCTCACCTGGTTTAGGATCAGGCATATACATAGCCGCTCTTTCATTTAATATAAAATCAATGATTTTTGGATTGAGTTCTGACGGTGTGTAGTTAATCTTTGGTTGTGAAGTGCCAGTGGGTGTAGATGTTTCTGTGGTTGTCAGAACTTCAATAATCATCTCACCGCTGATCCTAGGATCTCTTCTGCTACGTTTCCTAGGAGGAAGATCAGCGGTAGGATCTTCTCGAGAATGACCAGCATCAGCAGTTTCCGTCGTAGTAACAGGTTCATCATGAGGAGGGCTCATATGAACTGGTTCATTAACATCTTCAGTTTCTGCTGTGAGGCCTTCAGCCAGTGTCTCTGTCTCATCAACATCATCATTTACTTCATCATCTTCAATCATTCTATCATCTGCAACATCCTCTTCACTTTCAACACCAGTCAAATCCACGTTCTCGACTGGCTCTTGTGTTCCAACAAGAGCTTCAATTATTTCTACATCATGCTCTTCAGCTACAATGGCATTTATCTGAGCAGGTGTCTCTACTTGAATTTCAGCAAAAACTCAAAATTTCTCTAACTTTCGCTTGTTTTGATACTTTATCTCAACATTGTCTCTTGACCTTTGATTCAGCCAAGTGAATACCAAGTGATTCATCATCTTGACGTCATAAGTTTTTACAATAATTAGCAACTTTGGATATTTCTTCTCTAAGATCAGCTGCACAAATCTGGGAAACTTGTACCAATACTTCTCATTTATGGTTTTGACATTAGCCATCATATCTTCAAATACACTCTTTGAGTAGTTGTGTTTCCATCCTTCAACTACTGAAACCACTCCAGATGTCTGCTTCAATGTCAGCCTGTCAAGAGCACTCTTGTTCCCACTAATACATACTAGATAAATGTGTGCCAGAAATCTCTAGTATGGATGCAACAACTTCTTAATTGTGGGAGGAGGACATGCTCCCTCATAACTAATTTTTACCCATACTTCCATAACTTTTTCTTTCGGATACTCCACTGAATCATCAGCCTCGTCACCAAATAGTAAAACCTCACGAACGTCTTGCTCATTGACTGAAACTTCTGTTCCCTGAAACTTTGACTTGATAACCACATCTCATTTCTTTGCCGTGGCATTATCCCATAAATCCTTTATCCAATCTTCACGAATAACAGGATTCTCTCGAAGTGAATGAGCCAATCTGCATGTATTCAGACCCACGATCATCGACTTGTACATTTCGAAACCCTTTGGAGGATCTGATAAGTAACAAGCAACGTTCATCGTCTTTTCCCATGCTGGAACATGAGAACCTGTCGTTTTCTTTCCTGTATCTGCACCAAAGGAGACGAAGTAGTGTGGACATATATAAGTTAAAACCTAAAATTCCCGAGTTTGACCGTGAACTTGGTCAAACTAAGTCAACTGTTTCAAAATATTTTTAGAATCTTTAAAAGCAAAACACATAATTATATTCTGTTAAAAAAGAATCACAAATTATAATATAACAAGTTGACAGATTCAATGTTTCAATATCGGCCCAAATACATTGGATCAGGCCCAAACACAAGGGTTTGTACGATTCAAAATGAGTTGTGCGATCAGGCCTCAGATGTGTGATGGCACTTTTGTAATTACTTTAAAAATGATTTTGATTAAAATAATAAACAAAATCACACAAATCCAATCGCACATTTTGCTTGTCAACAAAAGTCAATCGCACAAGTCTTGGTCAAATAAGGTCAATCGCACAAGTCTTGGTCAACTAAGGTCAATCGCACAAGTCTTGCTCAACTAAAGTCAATCGCACAAGACTAGGTCAAAGAAAGTCAATCAAGTCTCAATCGCACAAGTTTGGTCAAATAAGGGCAAAACAGGGTTTTCACTCAAAAGCTTAGGGGAAAAATCTTCCACCCCAACTTGTGCGATTCAATCAGGAGCGCGTGTAATTCACTCGCCGTCTCCTCTCATCTTCTTTGGCGAGACCTGTATATTTTGGCGACTAGCTAGGGCTCCGAACACAATTTTCTAGCCAAACATTTGAGTTTCGTTTCAAAATTCAGTAAAAAAATAAGCATGTGAAACCTTAAAAACCTTAAAATCTTTCGATTTCAACAGGAAACCCCTCTGCTTAAAACATATTATTCAAACAAACATAGAACCAAACTAAACCTCACCTTCTGATGTAGACCAACATACTCAGATTCAAAAGAAGTTTGCAATAAAAGAACTAACCTTTTGCCTTTCCCTTTGGATTCGACATTGCAGCTAACAGATATGAAGAAGAGGACAGATGTGTGATCGGATCCTTTTGAGTTTTGAGAGAGATCAATTTTAAAGCCAATGATTGTAAAGTTGAAAATGCCGTCGCACATCTCCCATATACCCCAAACCATATTGTTTTTCAACCAAGGGGGCCCACCAAGTGTGTGGTGGGCCCAACCGCCTTTTCAAACACACTTCTTTTAGAAACTGTCTTAGATTTTGTGGGGCCCACCAAGTTTACGGTGGGCCCAACTCGAATCCCAATGACAAACCTTTTAAAACTTTGTGCAAGAATTGTTTGTTATGAAGTTCGGTCTTTTTCGATTCCTAAATACACGGCCATGAATTTTTTAAAGTATATATATATATATATATATACTAAAGTCTAAAAACTTACACACAAAAAGGCATGAAACATTTTCAAAAGACAAACAATATATACACCATTTTCGCATGCACTTTTCTTACGAGATCAAATCACAGAGTTTCGGGCTAGACTACACTTATCAACACTAATTTACTTTGGTAGATCCGAGCGATTGTCAATATGTTTTTACTCTTAAACTTATCTCCCTAGGCCTTTATCAAATAACAGACTGCAACTTATTTATCATGTTTTCGTTTCAAATTATATGAGCACACAAATCAATCACAATCAATTCCCGGAATTTTAGATTTGAACAGGCTATCATACGAGTAGTTTCCCTACCACATATTTCACAAGCCCGTTCTAGGATTCTGAAACCTTGACTGGACTGGATTGAGAAAAGAACAGAATGGATCAGCAGAGATGGATATAATGTACAAATCAAATGAGATTTTCTCAGTTTGATATAGGTTTTATTCTTTGGGGTTTCTTTTGGGCACTTGAGGGCCTATTTCGGGTGTATTTGATCCACAGAGCGACAACGTACAGCTAGGTCTTTGCTCACGCAAAACAGAAGCCGACATTGCCTAGCACCTCTAGGTCTTTGCTCACGCAAAACAGAGGAGATACACGAGTTGGTTAGAAAAGATTTCAGAACTAGAACGAAATTGTGTGTATCGGGACATCACACACGTATTCAAATAGCTATGCTCTAATTCCAAGTGACGTTCTTTCCTGAGGTCATAGAATAAATATTAGTGTTCTATGCAGAACCAGTCAAAGAATCCAGCCATCGGGATAAAGCCTACCAACACATCGCTCTAGAGTCAGACCATTTCAATATTGGTCTTACATGAGTCAGCCTTAATCCACATAGTGAAAATTCATTTCATTTCCCGAGTTGTAGCAAAGGCATAGCAAAGAACTATTTTTGTATTTTTCTAGTTTTTCAAATGTTTTTGTATTTTTCTTGTTTTTCAAATGTTTTTGTATTTTTCTGGTTTTTCAAATGTGTTTGTATTTTTCTGAGAGACTACATCCCCCTAAATTTTTGCTTAAAATAATGAAAAGACAATTTTAAGAAACAAATTTACAGAAACGAAGAAAAATATTTTTGTGTGACCGCGGTCAATCCTCGAAATCGACCATTTTGAGAAGTTCAAGAAGAGTAAGAAAGCGTGCTTTATCAACCGGTTTTGTAAAATATCTGCGACATTGTCATCAGTATGAATTTGATCCATTTTAATTAAACCCTGGTTGAAAGAATCACGAATGAAGTGAATTTTTATGGCAATATGCTTGGTTTTTGAAAAATATACCGGATTTTTCACTATTTGGATAGCTGCATCATTGTCATAATAAATGGGAGTTTGGGAAAAATTCAAACCGTAGTCCACCAGCTGGTGTTGAATCCAGATAACCTGTGAGAAGCAGGCTGAAGAGGCCACATACTCGGCTTCTGCAGTCGACAATGAGACAGTTTGCTGCTTCTTGCATTGCCAGGAGATCAGGTGATCCCCCAGAAACTGGCATCCAGCTGACGTAGACTTCATGTCCCTACCAGTGCCTCCAAAGTTGCTGTCAGAAAAAGCACACAGATCAAATGGAGATTCTTTTCGATACAGAAGTCCAAGGCCTGCCCTTAAGATACCGAAAGATTCTTTGAACAACATTTAAATGAGAAAGTTTAGGAGCAGCCTGATAACGTGCACACTGACACATATCAAACATGATATCTGTTCTACTGGCTGTTAAATACATCAACGAGCCAATCATCGACTGGTACAGTGTAGCGTCAACAGCTTCCCCTTCCAGATCTTCAGTCATCACTGGTCTTTCTACCATAGGAGTATTTGTAGGTTTAGCATCCTGAAGTTTGAACTTTGCGATGATATGATCAACATATTTCCCTTGATGAATGAGAATTCCTTTGGAATCTTGACGAATCTGCAGACCCAGAAAGAAACTCATCTCTCTCAACGCACTCATTTCAAATTGCTTGTTCATAACCCCCTCAAATTCTTTGCACAGTGCTTCACTGGTGGATCCAAAGATGATATCGTCCACATAGATCTGCACTAAGATTTGATCCTCTCCCACCTTTCGGATGAACAGTGTCTGATCAATTACTCCCCGAGTGTATCCATGAGCAAGCAGATGCTCCGTCAGAGTGGCATACCATGCATGAGGAGCCTGATGCAATCCGTACAAAGCCTTATCAAGCTTATAAACATGACGAGGACACTGTTTGTTCACAAATCCCGGTGGCTGTGACACATAGATCTCTTCCTTTACTTTGCCGTAGAGAAACGCCGTCTTGACATCCATCTGTCTTTTTAGAACTTGAGGACTTGTGTGGTTCCTGAGATGCAAACGAGACATGTTTAACATTATCTTTAGAAACAGAATGACATTTAATTGGCTTGTTTGATTTTGATTTTGGAGGAACATATTTTGTTTCACTTCCTCTTTTAGTCTGTTTTACCAATAGATTTTTAGACTTATCAACTTTATTAGGTAAAACAACTGAATTCAAATCCACACAAATAGAACCAAAATAAATGTCAGAACATTCATAGCTCTTTAAAACAGAGCCCACACAATCCAAAGCATTAGAAGAAATTGAAATATTTATTGATTTGTCAAAAATTGAAGAATTGTTTTTCTGAATTTTATTTTTCAAAACACTTAAAGCAACGTCATCCTGATCAACTTCTTCTATCCAATCTTCAATAATTACTTGGTCTGCATTTGAAGCAACAGGGTTAGTATCATTCATTTTCTCACAAATGGTGTCACTCGATGCAGCAGTATCGCTTTCAGCTTCTAGTGACACCATTGATTCAGAAGGATCAGAATTATTTTTGCTTAAATATTCAGCAGGGGCTTCTGTGGTTTTATCATCATTTAACTCAACAGAAGCTCCTGATGTTGCTTCTGATTCTTCTTTGGTCGATTCTGATTCAACGGTTTCAAATGATTTATTTTTTGACTCTACTGAATCAATTGACTCTGAGTTGTCACAGTCAGTCTTTTCAGAGGAATCACATGTTGAATTAGATAAAACTGATGATTCAGAACATTTACCAGACTCTATCTCAGTTTGAGGTGTCTCTGCTTCTTCAGGTGATGCATTGTTGACATCAAATGATTCAACCATTTCTGATTTCTCAAGAGTGGCTGTCTCAGAAGTATCACAAGTGGTATCACATGGAGAAGTAGATTCATTCTACTTGCCATTTTTGAATTCTTTCATAAACTTAGTCAAACCTTTTATCATGGCAAACTCAATATTGTCTACATTCACTCTAGACTCTCTTACCTCAGGCTCTTGTGTTAATGATTTATTTTCATACGACAATTGTGACACACAAGATTCTCCTTTTTCCAACACTTGAAAATGTTTATCAACACTTACATTTTTCTCAAAATTTAAGGCTTCTGTGTGATTTAAAACATTTTCTGATTTAACAAACGTTTGTTGATAAGCCTGCTTCTCTAGAATGATTTCAGTGTTATCAGGCCTAGTGATTTTTATTTTTCGAGACTTGACAGGTTCAGGTTTCTTATCCTCTGGTTTCCCGTATTCCTTCTTGGGTAAATTGTCTATCTCCTCTTCAATCATTGGAATTGAGGAATAGTTGTGATTGTATGGTGGAGGTATGCATACAAAACCCAATCCTTTATTCCTCACTTCCTTTTTGCTATACTTTAACTGTTGATTTATCATCTTTTCGACTTTTTTCCCTTGAAACATCAAACTTTTTAAAATTAAATTCTGTATTTTCAAAAGTTGATTTCAAGTCATTTAATTCAACAGTTAATTTTTCAGATAACTCTTTGAATTGGAGATATCGACAATTCGCTTCTCTTTGATCGCTATGCAACTTCCGAATATCGCGCTTTTGTGCATCCACCACATCCTTATACCCATCCAGTTTCTTTTTGAATTCATAACTACTGGATCTGGTATATTGAAGTTGCATAACAAGTGAATCGGTCTGTTCTTTGAACCCTTTTACCTTCTCCCTACACTTTGAAGTACAACAAATATCATCTACACATACCTCAGCCTCAGAAGGAGTGTAGTCGTTCATTTGAGCCACGAGGGCGTGATAGATTGTTCCCTCAATGTCTTCAATTGTTGATTCAGCTTCTTCTTTCACTTCTGCCACAAGAGCTTGATTTGACTGATATAAAGTGTCTGCAGTGAGTTGCAAATCATTCATTTGTTGGGTCCAATCAAAGCCCCCTCCTTCCTGAACCACCAGTGCACTTCCAGGATTTGCAATCGATTCTGAAGCGATTGTTTGATTTCTGGCAGCAGTGTTTGAGGATGAAACTTGAGCGGGACGAGAATCAGTGATGTTTGAGGTTGACACAACATTTGGAGCTGGTCTTGCCGCTGAACTAACAGTAACAGTAACATTTGAATCAGCTCTATCCCTTCTTGGTTGCTTGCACTCTCGAGCATAGTGCCCAGGCTCATGGCAGTTATAACATCTGAGCTTAGACTTGTTCCAACCAAGCTCATGATCAGTGGTTTCCCATTTGTTTCTACCAGTTTTCTTCATGAAGTTTTTGGCTTGAAACACTGCCATGGCCATCTGCCAAGTGATATCCATTTCTTTAACATCATTAGGATGGATTTCTAGCAGTTTAGTACAATCGATGTTATTTGCTACCCTTCCAGCAATAAATGCATGATAACAGTTCATGAATCCTGTCATAAAAGCCATAGCTTGCTCAAATTCCTTTGAAGTAGCTATAGAAGAATTTGTTGCAGCAAAAGCAGTGGTAATGTTTGAAAGGAGTTGAGCGGGTGTAGGAGCAGATTGATTAGCAGGCTGTGGAACAGATTGAATTGGGTTTACTTGTTGAGCAGGAGCAGGAAAATAACCAGATTGATTAACATAAGTTCCAAGATTAGCGGGAAACAGAACAGTAGAAGGTGTTTAAAGCGAGCTCATTCCTTGCTGAGACACCAAAGCAGTGTTAGTCAACACACCTGCATTGTTGTAGCTTGCAGTGTGATTGTCGAGCCTTTGTTTATCATCTATCTCATAGGATTTCAGCAATGATATCAGCTCAGAAAGAATCATTCTCGCCAAGTCCCTGGTTCTTTTGATAAGGGTTACATTTGTATCCCAGTTTCTTGGAAGAGCATTGAGCAATTTCTTGTTGATAACAAAATTTTCCATCCTGATATCATGGGTCTTCATATCACTAACCAAAGCAACAAATCTCTAAATTTGGTTTTCCAAAGTTTCTCCTGGGAAGTGATTGAACAAGTTAAACTTCTGAGTGAGCATTTCCCGTCTGCTTTCCTTCATCTCTTTGTTTCCTTCATACATGGCCAGAAGAGCTTCCCATATTTCTTTTGAATTTTTACAATCACGAACTCCAATGTCAATTTCTGGTGCAAGAGCAGAGTGTAGCATAGCAAGAGCCTTGAAATCAATGTCAAGCTTTTCACGATCCTCTTCAGTAAACTGAGGCTCAGGCTTAAGTGCAGTTGTTCCCTCAGCTTTGTTCACGACATAGGTGATCACAGTTGGTCCGTTGCAGATGGACCTCCAGGCCTTTGGATCTTTGATTCTCATGTATTGAATGAATCTGAATTTCCATTCTGAAAGGATCCCCTAGAAATGAGCCTAGGAATCCTGTTGTTAGTTCCAATTATATTATCTAGATCCTGGTTAATAGCAGCTGTTTCAGTCAATCCCAATTGATTAATTTGAGCCATTTCTGAAAAGACAATTAAACGTATAAGTAACAGGTAATTTTAAATATGAAATAAAATATCAATATCCCTTATGATTACAATATAGTTTAAAAACAATCCAGAAGGTTTAATAAATAGTCAAATGGTCCAATACAGAATATGGTCCGTGTAACAGTTCAAAAGTTCAACACAGTTCAGCCCACTTGAAGAAGCCCAATCACAATCGCACAACTTCACAGTCCAATCGCACAACTTGACCCCTTCGATCGCACAAGTTGACCCTTCAAATGAATCTTTTGTCAATCGCACAAGGAGTCACTTCCAACTAAACCTTTAGCCAATCGCACAAGTTAACCCTTCAACTGAACCTTTAGCCAATCGCACAAGGTGTCACCTTCAGCTGAACCTTTAGCCAATCGTACAAGGGGTCACCTTCAACTAAACCTTTAGAATCGCACAAGTTGTCAATCCCACAATTCCAATATCAACAGTTCAAATGAACAGTTGATCGCACACGATACTCCCAATCGCACAAGTAGTTATGGATCGCAAAGTGATAAAATTTGGGCCTGAATCCTTAAAAGCCCATATATTTATGATCGCATGACTGTCTTTGAATCGCACAATTGATGCAATTTGGGCCTGGTTCTTTATCAGTTCAAACACTTCATGATCGCACAACTTATATTTGGAAATATGATCACACAAATTTTTAACCACAATCCCGAGAAATACGGTGATTGATTTTTCAAAATTTGTTTGAGGATTTCCTGCAACAACTTTCCAAAATTCCTGCAAACACAAACAATCTTGCACACAAACAGATCAAACCCACTTTTACTCAAAAATTCTGATGAATGTTTGATGAACTTCGAAGCACTAAACCCAGAAATTTAAAGTTTTTTAAAAGAACTTTTAACTAAAATTATGACCTTTTTGGTTTGAAAACTTTCAATTTTAACAAAACTAAAAATTTAATATCAAAAATCAATACTCAAATCTCAATTTTGATATCAAAAACTGATTGTTCACGAAAATTTTAACCAAACCAAATCAGAATTTCAGATTAACAGTTTCGTTTTGTTTTACAATATATCAGATTGATTTTGAACAAAACAGAATAACAACTTCAAGATCAGTGTTCGAGCCTTAACTTGGGTTGATATTTAGATGTAACTAATCAGTTTTTCAAGAAGAAAATTATGCAACTCACACCCTTTATATCCCTAGAAACAGTCGACAAGAAAGAACAATATAAATTAAACTGAAATAACCAAAAATTCAGACCTTTCTTTGTCGAACTAGAACACCGATTAGCAGTAAAACAGTCTTCAATCTTCAAGATATCCGATCCAACCGAGCCTTCGTAAGACTACTTAGGCTCTGCTACCAATTGTAAGTCCCAAAACAATACAATCGGATATCAAACACCAAACAAGTAGCGGAATTACAAGCAAGATGTCGAAGATTGAAAAGCAATATATTGATTTAAAGCAAACTAGAACACACGAACTCAATGATTCGTCTGGTATCCTGGTCGCACAAAACACAAGAGTTTATCCAAGAATCAACAACCACAAATGACTAAGGAATCCCCTGTTTATACAAGTATAGGAGGTCCTATTACATTAGGCCAAGCTCATACCCAATAGACTACAAAATAACCTAAGACAGACGCTGTCACACCCCGACCGCGTAAAACAACAAATCGCGGCGGAAACATCGGGGCGTGTTGCAACAGAATTAATTGTTTCATAACCATGGCATACAAAGTTGTGTTTTATTTATAAACAAAGGTGTTACATTGTTTCAAACAGGAATTTAAAGAGTTCAGAACATAATTAAACATAGTCTATCTTCTTTTAAAGTCTCAAAGGCACAGGTCCGCCCTAGTATCATAATCAACATACTATGGAAAAGCACCTGAAAACACATGTGAAAATAGGTACGTCAGCATAAAAATGCCTGTGAGATACATAGGTTTGTGACAATAGGATTCATGACTTATGTTTAAGAAAAATGTTTAGTCATGAACCTTGTAATTTGCTTTGTCTTGTAAATCATTTGAAAATAATAAGATCAGATGATATGTATAAGTAAATGTCAGGTTAAATAAATGACCATGTAAAAATGTGTTTGTATGAGATAAGTTGTTTGTAAATCAATGTCTTGTGAAAAATATGTTATTTATATAAAATGTTCTATGTCTCAATATTGAAATGATTCAAATAACGTTACGACATGTAATACCATACAAACACTTATATATAGGAAGTACCAGCGGCGTATCCACCATGCTTGTATCATATTACACACGCATCGTTACTTAATCACTTAATCAACCAAACCAACCAATGTAAGAAGTCTATGTTTAACCCAATTGGCAAATGTATTGAATAATATGTCAAAGTGTTTATGTCAAGATGTAAATCATGTCAAATGTCTATGTCAAATATCCATGTCAAATGTCTATGTCAAATATCCATGTCAAATGTCTATGTCAAATATCCATGTCAAATGTCTATGTCAAATATCCATGTCAAATGTCTATGTCAAATATCCATGTCAAATGTCTATGTCAAATATCCATGTCAAATGTCTATGTCAAAATGTCAAATGTCTATGTATGGCAAGTGAAATGTCTCAAACTAAACCATATGCACAAAAACAAAGTATTGAAGTAAAACTTGGTTTAAATCAAAGCTATGTTTTGTATAAATGCATGCAACTATTTAATATGAACATTTATGCGGTATTGTGAAAATGCATACATCCAAGCCTTGCGACTGTGGTGATAAACCCTTTAAACAAATTAAAGGTCTATCTGTCTTATATCAACGAATTCGGTCATTCCTTGACACCCTTTCCCTGGGATGTCCGGAACGGGAGTTGTCAATTCCTATGGTACCACTACCTACTAACGAACGGCATGATCGGTGTTAATGAATGTATTGTCCCATGTAAACAAACCAAATGTCATACCAAAATGTAAGCATGTGAAATAATGCACTAAGTATGTAATCAAATGAACATACATAGCGTGAAATGTCATGTAAAACGATGTACTAAGTAATGCACACAATGGGCACACCTAGCATGAAATGTCATGTAAAACAATGTACCAAGTAATGCACAGAATGGGCACACCTAGCATGAGATGTAATGTAAAACAATGTACTAAGTAATGCACACAATGGGCACACCTAGCATAAAATGTAATGTAAAACAATGTACCAAGTAATGCACACAATGGGCACACCTAGCATAAAATGTAATGTAAATCAATGTACTAAGTAATGCACACAATGGGCACACCTAGCATAAAATGTAATGTAAAACAATGTACTAAGTAATGCACACAATGGGCACACCTAGCATAAAATGTAATGTAAAACAATGTACCAAGTAATGCACACAATGGGCACACCTAGCATAAGATGTAATGAAATCATGTACTATAATGTACTAACGAACATAGCAGTATATGATGTTAAAACAGGAAAGCATGAAAGTAACAAGTAGGCACATGTGTTCCACCCCAAAACAGTTTGGAAAACAGTAAAAGAGGGGTCTATGTACTCACTTGAGATTGCTCAGTTGTATAAAGATAACCACCAAGCAACGCTAGAGATCTCGGAATCAAACGGCACCTAATATAGGTAACTATGTTAATAAACCGGACCTAAATCGGAAGATTGGGTAGCATTAGGGTTTGTAAACCAAATGAGTGTAGGAACTCACGTGATATGGTTTAACAAGGCCTACATGCTAAATGAAACTTAACCTAAGTCTTATTTACCCATTATGATCCGTTTAGGTAGCTTATGCTACTTTAACGCATCGTGCGCGTGAAACGCGTTCGGACCGCCTAACTAGTCCTATGATAAGTGTTATATGCCTAAACATGTTACATAATCATTTATGTGACAAAGGTTTAGGTTACATATGCTTAATTACCAATTATACATGAAAAGGGTATTCTGGTAATTTACCTAAGGCATATAAACTACCTATCATACAACTACTTAAACGATGTGACCATAGGGTATAACCTCGGAAGGTTATTCCCTACACAATGGTCACCTAATGTATTTGGTCGGATCCTAATGATCGACCAAACTGGGTCGGGTTCGAAGGTATAGGCGATTTATCAGATCGCCTACCCTACGACCCTAGACAACGTGGTAATCAGTAGGCATAGTCCCAAGGGACTATGACCATCGTGATTACAATCACGTTGCGAAGTTCAACCGAACTTCGCATTGACCATTACTGGTCAACGCTGAAAGTCAAACAAAGTTTGACTTTCTGACTCGAAAAGCAGTAAAAGTAAGGAAAAGAACGAAAGAATACTTACGAAGGGTCCCCGAATGCTAAACTCGATTCGAAAATCTCAGGTATGAAACTAATGTTTCAACTTAGAGTTTCTCAAATCAAATTTCTAGTAATTTTTGCAAAGGGGTGATGGGGTATTTATAGTTTTCGGTGAACCGTTGAGATCGTTTCTTGGAAAAGGGGAAAAGATCTAGTCCGTACACTTGTTGAAAGGTTTATGGAGCCACATATGCTCCTTAACTTTGTGACACATCAACTTAAAACATGTGGAGGAGGATTAAACAGCTGCAAACAGCTGATTAAAACATTGAATCTGGTCTGCAGACTGCTTTACGGACCTCAAAGCTGCCAATGTTGAGGTCCGTAAGGTAACAACTTTGGCAGATTTACAGTTTTGGTCCCTGTCATGCATTCAGCCCATTTTTGACATGTTTAAGGCCCGTTAACCCCATTTCAAAGCTCTAAAATGAAGTTAAAGTATAGGGAACTTAAAACATGCTCAAAAATATCTCGGATGTCGGTTCGTTTGGCCGTACGGTCGCGATGTTCGGTTAATTACGACGGAATACGCATAAGCGCGAAAAACGATCCAAATGACGCAACGAATGGATTTTTCTTAAGGCGAACACTAAAATATAATGTAGTCATGCTTACATAAATTTTTGGATGTCCAGATGTATTCAGAACGTAAGTTATGCGCGAAAATGCAAACTTGTGCACTTTTTGACACTTTTAGTCCCTGAATGTCCCAAAAGTTTATTTTAGCACATCGAACCCCTCAAAGCCTATTTCTAAGCTATGTAAAGGATATTTAAGGTGTGTTTAACTTATGGTCATGTTCCGGAATGTTCGTTACAGTTCAAATTGACATACTTTCGCAGTTTGTCATATTTAGTCCATGTAAGCGAATTAACTTGTTTTTGCTATACCAAAGCCTTCAAAACTTATTTCTAAGTTATGTAAAGGTTATTTAAGGTATGTTGAGTATATGTTGATGTTCCGGAGTATTTCTCGCATTAAGCTGAGTACGTTTACGCACTAGTTTGCGTATAACTCTCTAGAAAGCGATGTAGAGTTTGAAATTACATAAAAGTCAAAACATGAAAAATGTAAAACACAATCAAACAAACATTGGGATCAAATAACATTGTTTTATTGATAATAGAACTGTTCATAGTGATTACAAGCACAGTTGTTACAGACGCAAACCTACACTAGATTATACCCTTACAGTACTAGTACCAAGTCCAAGGGAACTATGGTAGGGCTAATGACTGGGAATCTCAGAATCTCATACAAAACCCTTATCTCTATCCACAACCGTAATTTCCACCAACCATCCTGAATGCCTATCCAACCATGAGCTCTGAAAATATAGCTGAGTTGAGACAATATGGAGAGAAGCTATTATCAGTAGGACACCGAGCTCGTAATATAGAAGAAAAGCTTGCCTGCAACTACGACAAGAGGGAACAACACATAATATATATATATATATATATATATATATATATATATATATATATATAAGAAAAGCTCGCCTGCAACTACGACAAGAGGGAACAACACATAATATATATACTTTCCTTATATTTTGATAAAATATATAATAAAAGTAAATGATAATACATATATATATATATCAACGCACAATACTGATAGGTATTATTATAGTTGTACTAATGCAATATGAACGGCAAAATGTGTCTGAATAATTGTTTAGTTTTGCAATTCAGATGTCAAAGGAAATAGCACATAATCAAGAAATTCATGCTAGTAACGAAAATTCTTTGGATAAAAGTGCTATAGAAAAATAATAGCTCAAGAAATATCTAATGCCATACCTTCGATCATTGAAGCTATTAAAATTTTTGTGCCTATAAACGAGTATCCTACTATACGTTGTAAACATACTCATCACTTTAAACCTAGCCCTAGTATCAATGAAGGGCATGATATTCGTATCGAAAATCCATTTCCCAAACGAAAGAAAACCACAACCTATGGTTACTCTTATAAGGAATTCCGCTCTGACAAATCCTATAAGAATAAAGGAATTGAATCGTCAATCGCGCAACCTACCTACAAAAACTATAATAAGAAGCATCCAAGAAAATTCCATTTTAGGAGGACACACTACTGTAACTTCTACAGGAAGACTGGGCATACAAAGAAGGAATGTAGAAGGAAAACTAACATCTATTTCAACTGCGGAGAACCAGGTCATATCCGTCCCTACTGCCCAAAACTATCTAAGGCACCCGACAACAAGACTAAAACATGTTGGTTCATCCGTCTGTCGACTTCGTCTTGTATCGAGTCTTGTATTGTATTAGATAGATCAGGGCACGCAAAACGAGAAAAGTGTATTTGTGGGTATTTCGCACGAAATTACACCTAGGTAATTTCGTACGAAATCAGATGGTAATTTCGCACAAAATTAGATTTCGTGTGAAACTGATTTCGCTTGAGTTGGCCCGTGCGAAATTAGCTTGCCTATAAATACTAGGTGTGCCAAGTCATTTGTAACTTTCCGGTTTCAGTACCGAACTGCTGCCGAAGTGTCTAATCGTTGTAAATCTTTGTCAAATCAACCAAAAGACTGTTTAAAATGTATCTAGCTGAATTAAACTTGATACGTTTGTTTCCGCCTCTCGTATCGAGAAAAAAATCTTCTGATCGACTCATTCGGGCCAGAAAACGATCCTACAAGTGGTATCAGAGCTCAGGAGGAAGAGTTCATATCAATTCAGGTGAAAATTCTGATTTCTACACCTTCTTTTCAAAATTGACCGTGAAATCTTGGTTAAAATGTCTTGAATTTCACATATTATACTAGCAATAGTGTTTTAACAAATCCTTGAAAGTTTCAGACTTAAAATCGGACAAAAACCAAATCAATTTTGACAAAAACAGCTCGAGATGATGACATCAGCAGTATTTCGCATGAAATAAGGCTTATTTCGCTTGATAGTTCCACACGAAATTATTTATTTCGCACCAGATTATAATTTCGTTTGAGAGGTTCACACGAAATTAGTTATTTCGCAACAAATCGGAATTTCGTTTGAGAGGTCCACACGAAATCATCTATTTCGTTTGTGTCACACCCCGACCACGTAAAACAACGAAACATGGCGGAAACTGTCACACCCGACCACGTATAACATACAAAACGTTGCGGAAAACGTCGGGGAGTGTTGTAACATAATTAGTTGTTTCATAACCATGGCATACAAAGTTGTATTTTATTTATTAAACAAGAGTGTTGCATTGTTTTAAACAGGAAACAAAGAGTTCTGAACATAATTAAACTAAGTCTAACTTCATTTTATGTCTCTAAGGCACAGGTCCGCCTTAGTGTCACGATCATCATCCTATGCAAAAGCTCCTGAAAACACATGTGAAAATATGTACGTCAGCATAAAAATGCCTGTGAGATACATAGGTTTTGTGAAAATAGGATTCATGACTTAAGTTTAAGAAAAGGTTGTTTAGCAAAAGTCAGTCATGAACCTTGTAAATTGTTTTGTTTTTTAAATCATTTGAAAAGCGATAAGATCAAATGATATGTATAAATAAAAGAATAATGTGTGGTTAAATGTATAACCAAGTAAAATGTGTTGTATAAAGTAAGTTGTTTGTAAAGCAATGTCTTGTGAAAGATAGGTTATTTGTATAAAATGTTATATGTCTAAATTGAAATGATTCAAATAACGCTACGATATGTAATACCATACAAACACTTATATATAGGAAGTACTAGCGGCGTATCCACCATGCTTGTATCATATTACACACGCTTCGTTACTTAAATCACTTAAACAAAACCACCAATGTATAAAGTCTATGTTTAAACCAATAGTCAGAAGTACTTGTATAACCCATGTCAAATGTTTAAAAGTCCAAATGTAGTCAAGTAATGTGTAACAAATGTTATGTATTGTAAGTAAAGTATTGTCACATAGTCCAAATGTAGAAATGTACAAAACAAAGTATTTTGAATATATCAAAAAGTTATGTTTTGCAAAGTAATGCATGTTACAATGATACAAACATTTATGTGGTAAGTTAATGCATACATTCAAGCCTTGAGACAGTCGGATAACCCTTTCAGTCAAGGTTATCAAAAGAAATGTTTTCGGATTCAGTCATTCCTTACATCTAAACAAACCCGAGATGTCAGGAATGGGATTTGTCAAGTCCTATGGTACCACTACTTACTCCCGAGCGGCGTAGCAAATGTTAATGAACGTATAAAAGTCTCGTTTGTGCAAACCAAATGTTATAGCAATTGTATACAAGTCATGTGAAAACAATGTACTAAGTATGCTAAGTTAACATACAAAGCAGAAAAGTCATGTAAATCAATGTGCTAGCATGCTATCAGTCAACATACATAGCAGAAATGTAAAGTAAAACAATGTACTAAGTATGCACACAATGGGCATACATAGCATGAAATGTAATGTAAAATGATGTACTAAGTACGCACACAATGGGCATACATAGCATGAAATGTAATGAAATCATGTACTACAATGTACTAACAAACATAACAAGCATATGATATGAAAGCATGAAAAGCACGAAAGTAACAAGTAGGCACATGTGTTTCACCCCAAAACGTTTGGAAAACAGTAAAAGAGGGGTCTATGTACTCACTTGAGATTGCTCAGAAGCCCTAAGATAACCACCAAGCAATGCTAGAGATCACGGAATCAAACGGCACCTAATATAGGTAACTATGTTCATAAACCGGACCTAGATCGGAGGATCGAATAGAATGAGGGTTCGTAAACCAAACGAGTATGGAGTCTCGTGTAATATGGTTTAACAAAGCCTACATACTAAATGAAACCTAACATAAGTGCTTACGACCCGTTTAGGTAGCTTATGCTACTTTAACGCGTCGTTCGCGTGAAAGGCGTTCGGACCGCCTAACTAGTCCTATGACAAGTAACATATGCCTTAACATGTCTAATATTGTTGTCAAATCAGTTTAGATGTCAAAAGTTATGTTACATATGTATAAAATGAATTTTGGCATCAAAGGGGTATTTTGGTAATTTACCTAAGGCATATAAACTACCTATCATACAACTACTTAAACGAAGCGACCATAAGGTATAACCTTGGAAGGTTATTCCCTATATACTATGGTCACCTAAAGTGTTTGGTTAGATCCTAATGATCGACCAAATGGGTCGGGTTTGAAGGTATAAGAGATTTATTAGATCGCTTACCCTTACGACCCTAGATAACGTGGTAATCAGTAGGCATAGTCACAAGGGACTATAACCATCGTGATTACAATCACGTTGTGAAGTTCAAACGAACTTCGCATTGACCATAAACTGGTCAATGCAGAAAGTCAAACAAAGTTTGACTTTCGGACTCGAAAAACAATAAAAGAACGAAGGAACACTTACAAAGGGTCCCCGAATGCTAATCTAGATCAAAATAGCTCAGGTATGAAACAAAGGTTTCAACTTAGAGCACATTAGATCAGATTATTGTGAGGAAAAGTGAAGGGTGGAAGTGGGTATTTATAGTTTTCGGTTCACCGTTAGGATCGTTTCTTGGAGAAGAGGGAATGATCTCGCCCGTACACTTGTCGGAATGTTGTGGTAACTCATATTGCTCCACCATAAGAGTTTGACACTTGGCCTTGGCCTTTGGAGGGGTTAAAGGCTGTTAACAGCTGATAAAAAACATTTTGCTGCATCTGACCCCTGCTTGCGCACCGCAACACTCACATTGTTGAGGTGCGCTAGGACCAAGTTTGGCAGATTTACAATTTTGGTCCCTGTTGTGTTATAAGGTCATTTCCGACGCGTTTAAGGCCCGTTAACCCCATTTCAAAGCTCTAAAATGAAGTTAAAGTATTGGGAACATGAAACATGCTAAAAAATATGCCGGATGTCAGTTCGTTTGGCCCTACGATTGCGTTGTTCGGTTAATTACGACGGAATGCGCATATGCGCGAAAAACGATCCAAATGGCGTGATGAATGGATTTTTCTTATGCCAAACACTAAAATAAAATATTTTAGTGCTTACATAAATTTTTGGATGTCCGGATGTATTCAGAACGTGAGTTATGCGCGAAAATGCAAACTTGTGCACTTTTTGACACTTTTAGTCCCTGAATGAGCCAAAAGTTTATTTTAGCATACCGAACCCATCAAAGCCTATTTCTAAGCTATTTAAGGGGTATTTATGGTATTTTTAACTTATGGTCATGTTCCGGAATGTTCGTTACTGTTCAAATTGGCATACTTTCGCAGTTTGTCAAGTTTAGTCCCTATGGTCGAATTAACTTGTTTTTGCCAT
Organism: Helianthus tuberosus; assembly: GCA_030545235.1. Classification (NCBI taxonomy): domain Eukaryota; kingdom Viridiplantae; phylum Streptophyta; class Magnoliopsida; order Asterales; family Asteraceae; genus Helianthus; species Helianthus tuberosus. The sequence goes on along the minus strand of CM060431.1, from coordinate 48,928,512 downwards.
ACCAAAGTCTTCAAAACTTATTTCTAAGTTATGTAAAGGTTATTTAAGGTATGTTAAGTATATGTTGATGTTCCGGAGTATTTTTCGCATTAAACTGATTACGTTTACGCACCAGTTTGCGTATAACTCTCCAGAAAGTGACATAGAGTTTGAAATTGAATAAAAGTCAAAACATGAAAAATGTAAAACACAACCAAACAAACATTGGGATCAAATAACATTGTTTTATTGATAATTGAACTGTTCATAAAGATTACAAGCACATATGTTACAATCTCCCCTACTTGTGGAAATTTCGTCCCGAAATTTATTTAGAGGAAACTCGTGGAAAAAGATGCGGATATTTCGCCTTCATTTGATCTTCGCGTTCCCAAGTAAACTCGGGTCCACGTTTAGCTTCCCAGCGAACTTTGACCAAAGGAATGCGCTTGCGTTTAAGCCACTTGACTTCACGTTCCATGATTTCCACTGGCTTCTCAACAAATTTCAGTGTTTTGTCAACACGAATTTTGTCAAGCGGTATGTGGAGGTTCTCATCAGCTAGACACCTCTTGAGATTGGACACGTGAAAAGTTGGATGAACATTTCCAAGTTCAGGAGGTAACTCTAGTCTGTAGGCTACCTTACCGATTCTTTCGACGATCTTGAATGGTCCAACGTATCTAGGTGCAAATTTTCCTTTCTTTCCAAATCTGATCACACCTTTCCAAGGTGAGACCTTAAGTAATACTCGATCACCGACTTAAAATTCCAAGGGCTTGCATTTTGGGTAAGCGTAACTCTTTTGACGGCTTCTAGCTGTTTGAAGGTTATCACGAACTTTCTTAATCTTGTTAGTTGTCTCTAAAATGAGGGCAGGTCCAGTAAGTTGAGCCTCGCCGATCTCATTCCAGCAGACTGGTGAACGACATTTTCGACCATAGAGAGCCTCGAAAGGATCCATTTTGATGCTGGTGTGATAACTGTTGTTGTAGGAGAATTCAATTAACGGAAGATGTGAATCCCAACTACCACCAAAGTCGATCACACAAGCTCTAAGCATATCCTCCAGAGTCTGGATTGTTCTTTCAGATTGACCATCCGTTTGCGGATGATAAGCTGTGCTCAGATTAAGTTGGGTCCCTATAGCAGATTGCATGGTTCTCCAAAAATGAGAAGTGAAATGAGCATCTCTGTCAGAGATGATGTTCAAAGGAACACCATGTCGAGCTATAATTTCATCCACATAGATTTTAGCAAGTTTGTCAGCAGGAAAATCCTCACGGATTGGCAAGAAATGCGCTGACTTAGTAAGACGATCAACAACTACCCAGATGTAGGGCTGTAAACGAACCGAACGAACACGAACAAGGCCTTGTTCGTGTTCGTTCGTTAAGGAAATAAATGTGTTCACGAACAGTTCATGAACACTTACCGAACGAGATTTTATGTCCGTGTTCGTTCATTAAGGAAATGAGCGTGTTCGCGAACGGTTCACGAACACAAATAAATTTGGCCAACGCGACGAAGGATAAAGATAGATGGCCCAGAGAGTAGCACTCGAACTTGAATCCCTTATTGTGAAACGGAGGTCGATCGTATTCGTGGATGTAAATAATGAGAAATGAAAGGGAAATGATGCATAAACAAGGTGAAAGTGGGTTTCCTAGTTTAATTGTTAGAGAAATAAAATAAATAAAAGTTTAATAAAATAAAAAGTACAAATAAAATATAAGAAAGTACAAAGATCTTCAATTAAAACACAAACATACGAACATAAACAAACGCAAATCAACGAATGTTCACGAACACGTTCACGAACACCTTACCGAACGTTCACGAACACAATCGAACGAACGAGACCTCTGTTCATGTTCGTTCATTTAACTAATCGAACGAAATTTCTTGTTCATGTTCGTTCGTTTATTAAACGAACGAACATAAACGAACTTCCCGCCGAACGGTTCACGAACTGTTCGCTGAACGTTCGGTTCGTTTACAGCCCTACCCAGATGGCATCATGACCTTTCTTTGTGCGTGGAAGTTTAGTAATGAGATCCATAGTAATGTTTTCCCATTTCCAAACTGGGATCTCTGGTTGCACCAATAAACCAGAAGGACGCTGATGTTCAGCCTTAACCTTAAGACAAGTATGGCATTTTGACACATATAAGGCAATGTCTTTCTTCATACCAGGCCACCAATACTGAATACGAAGATCCTTATACATTTTATCTAAGCCAGGATGAACAGAAAAACGAGACTTATGGGCTTCATCCATAAGCAAGGTGCGAAGGTTATCTTGGCTTGGGACCCACAAACGGTCCATGAAGTAATACGATCCATTGTCTTTCAGTTCAAGATCAGGTGTTATGTGATAAGCAAATTCCTTATCCATTAAACCTTGTGAAACACAAGATTGTTGAGCCTGAGAAATGCGGGCTTGGATATCGGATCGAGCTTGGATAACAGATTGAACACGAACACAATGAAGCTTAGTTCGTTCCTTACGACTCAATGCATCGGCTACGACATTCGCCTTACCAGGATGGTAGCGAATTTCGCAGTCATAGTCGTTTAAAAGCTCGACCCAACGTCGTTGCCTCATGTTGAGTTCTTTCTGATTGAAGATATGCTGAAGACTTTTGTGGTCCGTGAAAACCACACATTTTGTACCGTACAAATAGTGTCTCCAGATCTTAAGAGCGAAGACAACTGCACCCAACTCAAGATCATGAGTGGTGTAGTTTTTCTCATGTATCTTCAACTGCCTCGACGCATATGCTATGACTTTGTTTCTTTGCATCAGAACACAACCAAGACCCAATTTAGATGCATCACAATAAACGACGAAATCATCATTGCCCTCAGGCAAAGTCAGAACAGGCGCGTCGCAAAGTTTCAGCTTCAAGTTTTGAAAAGCTTCCTCTTGTTTGAATCCCCAATCAAAGGGCTTGTTCTTCTGAGTTAGAGCAGTTAGAGGAACTGCAATCTTTGAGAAGCTTTCAATGAAGCGGCGGTAATAACCCGCAAGTCCAAGGAAAGAACGAACCTCAGTAGGAGTAGTAGGCGTATCCCAATCCTTAATCGCACTGATCTTGGAGGGATCTACATGAATACCTTGTTCGTTGACAATATGTCCTAAAATTGAACTTCTTTAAGCCAGAATTCACACTTGGAGAATTTGGCGAAAAGTTGCTCTTTCTTTAGGAGTTCCAGAGTAAGACGAAGATGTTGCTCGTGATCAGCTCGTGTCTTAGAGTATATCAAAATGTCATCAATAAAAACAATGATGAACTGATCCAAATAAGGTTTGCAGACCCTATTCATTAAGTCCATAAAAACAGCAGGAGCATTAGTCAAACCGAATGGCATGACTGTGAATTCATAATGCCCATAACGAGTGCGGAACGCTGTCTTGGGAATGTCTTCTTCATGCACATGAAGTTGATGATATCCAGAACCCAGATCAATCTTTGAAAAATAAGAAGCGCCCTGTAACTGATCAAAGAGATCATCGATGCGAGGTAGGGGATATCGATTCTTGATGGTAAGCTTGTTAAGCTCACGATAATCGATACACATCCTAAATGGTCCATCCTTCTTCTTGACAAAAAGAACGGGAGCACCCCAAGGTGAAAAGCTAGGACGGATAAAACCTTTGTCAGAGAGCTCCTGAAGCTGCTTAGACAACTCTTGCATCTCAGACGGTGCAAGACGATATGGAGCTCTGCCAATGGGATTTGCACAAGGTACGAGATCAATATGGAACTCGCCTTGGCGTGCTGGGGGTAGACCAGGTAAATCTTCAGGGAATACTTCAGAATAATCCCGAACAACGGGAATATCTTGAATAGACTTACCTTTGCCTTTATCTGCGGTAACATGTGCCAAAAAGGCCACATAGTTCTTTCGTAGATACTTCCGAGCTTTAAAACAAGACATGAGTTTGAGACCACCGGTAGGTTTCTCACCATGCACCTGTAGGATCTCTCCTGTTGAAAGTGGCACACGAACAATCTTCTCAAAACAAACTACCTCTGCGCGATGCTTGGATAACCAATCCATACCCACAATAACGTCGAAGCTTCCAAGTTGCATAGGCGTGAGGTCAATAGGGAAAAGATGGTCGTTAAGGTTCAACTGGCAGTTGCGAAGAACAGAATCAAGAACAATGGGTTCACCACTAGCAACCTCTACTGTCAAAGGTTTACCTAGTTTCGTTCTAGACACTCGAAGCAATGGCTCAAAAGATAAAGACACAAAACTCTTATCAGCACCCGAATCAAAGAGAACAGATGCAGGCTGATTATTAATAAAGAACGTACCGTTCACCACTTCATTGTCTGCTTGTGCCTCTTGAGCATTCATGTTGAAGACTCGACCTCGAGCCGGAGCCTGATTCTGATTCTAGTTGGCTAGCCTTGGGCACCGGTTTCTGTAGTGGGTCAGATCCCCACAATTGTAGCACGAACCAGGAGGAAAATGAGGTCATGCAGCTTGACCTTGTTGCTGAGCAAGAGGCTGAGCAACTTGTTAGGCTTGGTTCTGAACTGCCTGGTTCTGGTTGACACGAATGCGGCACGTAGCGGCAAGATGACCAATTCTCCCACAGTTAGTGCAATGACGACATTGGAGATGTAGTAGGTGATGGCCGTTACACCTGTTGCACAAAGGCGCAGTGCCAAGATATGGCTTCTTGGCTAGTGGTTGCGCAGGCTGATTTGGTGCAGCTTGGGCCTGTGCAGTAACGGCATAGTTTTGGGAAGACTTTCGCTTCCTAGAACCCTTTGAGGAACCAGAATTCTTTCCATTCTTGTTTTGACCTTTCTTGCTATCCCCCTTGTCAGATGCCTGCTTCTTACCCTTGTCACCCTTTTTATGCAGCTTTCCCTTTCGAACCTGCGACTCAGTCAATGTCGCTGCTAACTCGATCGCCTGACGGAGTGTGGCAGGGTTACTACCAGTAATGATGTCTTGCACTGAGTCAGGTAGGCCGTCGATGTATCTTTCGATAGCCTTGTCGAGTGGGGTAACCATTGTTGGGCAAAGCAGAGTCAACTCCTCAAATCTATCAGTATATGCCCTGTGCTCGCCACTGTCTTGTTTCAAGTTATCAAACTCTTTCTCCAACGCTCACTGTTCATGACGAGGACAGAACTCCCTCATCATAAGGGACCTGAGTTTAGCCCATGTCTGTGATAGAGCAACTTCTGCACCACGGTCTCTCATAACCCCGTTCCACCATGTGAGAGCCCTCTTCTGAAACACACTCAAAGAAAACTCGACCTTGCGATTGTCAGGACACTGCACGTGGCGAAAAGTATTCTTAATGCTCTCGAACCATTGAAGAAGCCCAGTCACTCCTTCAGAACCACTAAACTTGAGTGGTTTAGCCGAGTTAAAATCCTTGTATTTGCATGGAGCATTGTTGTTGTTGGCTTGGTTCCATTGAGTAAAGAGGTTTGGGAATTGAGCAGCCATTTGCTGCGCAATAATTTCTGCTAGTTCGGCAGTCGCTATCTGGTTTTCGCATCGAGGAGGCATTCTAAAAGAGGAAACATGAAAGGAAACGAGTGAGATGATTGGATGAAAAGAATGAGATGATGCAAAAATTGACAAAAGCAAAGATGGTGGTCATTTGTTCGCATTACAAAGCAAACAAATGACACACAGTGACTAATCAAAGTAAATGGGTCAAAAATAATGTATCACGAAGACATGCTCGCCTATAAGTGAACACTCACCCCAAGAGTTCCCAGGTAAGAGTGACTGGTCCGATTATGTGGATTTGTACGAACACTCTAGCCTTAGACAGAAAACCTAGGGTACAGGCATTCACCCTTCCAGTTTGCACGTGTTCACATTATTTAAAACCCAAAACCTTGACGAGATTTTGAAAACTCAAAGGGGTTCAAAACCTTACAATAGAGGGTTCAAAACCTTGTAATCAATCATCCAAAAACAGATGATTGTTTTTCAAAAATCGTTTCGTAAAAAATTGGATTTCGTTTTGATAATCACCTAAGGATAGGTGATGTGCATGTTTAAAGATCTAAACACAAGATAACTTGTGTTAGGGTCCTAGAAAGGTTATAGTCTAGGTCAAAGCATTACTAATAACCTAATTCCCTATAACCATTGGCTCTAATAACAACTCTTCTGTCACACCCCGACCACATATAACATACAAAACGTGGCGGGAAACGTCGGGGAGTGTTGTAACAGAATTACTTGTTTCATAACCATGGCATACAAAGTTGTATTTTATTTATTAAACAAGAGTGTTGCATTGTTTTAAACAGGAAACAAAGAGTTCAGAACATAATTAAACTAAGTCTATCTTCATTTTATGTCTCTAAGGCACAGGTCCGCCCTAGTGTCACGATCATCATCCTATGCAAAAGCTCCTGAAAACACATGTGAAAATAGGTACGTCAGCATAAAAATGCCTGTGAGATACATAGGTTTTGTGAAAATAGGATTCATGACTTAAGTTTAAGAAAAAGTTGTTTAGCAAAAGTCAGTCATGAACCTTGTAAATTGTTTTGTTTTGTAAATCATTTAAAAAGCGATAAAATCAAATGATATGTATAAATAAAAGAATAATGTGTGGTTAAATGTATAACCAAGTAAAATGTGTTGTATAAAGTAAGTTGTTTGTAAAGCAATGTCTTGTGAAAGATAGGTTATTTGTATAAAATGTTATATGTCTAAATTGAAATGATTCAAATAACGCTACGATATATAATACCATACAAACACTTATATATAGGAAGTACTAGTGGCGTATCCACCATGCTTGTATCATATTAAACACGCCTCGTTACTTAAATCACTTAAACAAAACCACCAATGTATAAAGTCTATGTTTAAACCAATAGTCAGAAGTACTTGTATAAGCCATGTCAAATGTTTAAAAGTCCAAATGTAGTCAAGTAATGTGTAACAAATGTTATGTATTGTAAGTAAAGTATTGTCACATAGTCCAAATGTAGAAATGTACAAAACAAAGTATTTTGAATATATCAAAAAGTTATGTTTTGCAAAGTAATGCATGTTACAGTGATACAAACATTTATGTGGTAAGTTAACGCATACATTCAAGCCTTGAGACAGTCGGATAACCCTTTCAGTCAAGGTTATCAAAAGAAATGTTTTTGGATTCAGTCATTCCTTACATCCAAACAAACCCGAGATGTCAGGAATGGGATTTGTCAAGTCCTATGGTACCACTACTTACTCCCGAGCGGCGTAGCAAATGTTAATGAACGTATAAAAGTCTCGTTTGTGCAAACCAAATGTTATAGCAATTGTATACAAGTCATGTGAAAACAATGTACTAAGTATGCTAAGTTAACATACAAAGCAGAAAAGTCATGTAAATCAATGTGCTAGCATGCTATCAGTCAACATACATAGCAAAAATGTAAAGTAAAACAATGTACTAAGTATGCACACAATGGGCATACATAGCATGAAATGTAATGTAAAACGATGTACTAAGTACGCACACAATGGGCATACATAGCATGAAATGCAATGAAATCATGTACTATAATGTACTAACAAACATAACAAGCATATGATATGAAAGCATGAAAAGCACGAAAGTAACAAGTAAGCACATGTGTTTCACCCCAAAACATTTGGAAAACAGTAAAAGAGGGGTCTATGTACTCACTTGAGATTGCTCAGAAGCCCTAAGATAACCACCAAGCAATGCTAGAGATCACGGAATCAAACGGCACCTAATATAGGTAACTATGTTAATAAACCAGACCTAGATCGGAGGATCGGATAGAATGAGGGTTCATAAACCAAACGAGTATGGAGTCTCGTGTAATATGGTTTAACAAAGCCTATATAGTAAATGAAACCTAACATAAGTGCTTACGACCCATTACGACCCGTTTAGGTAGCTTATGCTACTTTAACGCGTCGTTCGCGTGAAACGCGTTCGGACCGCCTAACTAGTCCTATGACAAGTAACATATGCCTTAACATGTCTAATATTGTTGTCAAATCAGTTTAGATGTCAAAAGTTATGTTACATATGTTTAAAATGAATTTTGGCATCAAAGGGGTATTTTGGTAATTTACCTAAGGCATATAAACTACCTATCATACAACTACTTAAATGAAGCGACCATAAGGTATAACCTCGGAAGGTTATTCCCTATATACTATGGTCACCTAAAGTGTTTGGTCGGATCCTAATGATCGACCAAATGGGTCGGGTTCGAAGGTATAAGCGATTTATTAGATCGCTTACCCTTACAACCCTAGATAACGTGGTAATCAGTATGCATAGTCACAAGGGACTATAACCATCGTGATTACAATCACGTTGCGAAGTTCAAACGAACTTCGCATTGACCATAAACTGGTCAATGCAGAAAGTCAAACAAAGTTTGACTTTCGGACTCGAAAAACAATAAAAAAACGAAGGAACACTTACAAAGGGTCCCCGAATGCTAATCTAGATCAAAATAGCTCAGGTATGAAACAAAGGTTTCAACTTAGAGCACATTAGATCATATTCTTGTGAGGAAAAGTGAAGGGTGGAGGTGGGTATTTATAGTTTTCGGTTCACCGTTAGGATCGTTTCTTGGAGAAGAGGGAATGATCTCGCCCGTACACTTGTCGGAATGTTGTGGTAACTCATATTGCTCCACCATAAGAGTTTGACACTTGGCCTTGGCCTTTGGAGGGGTTAAAGGCTGTTAACAGCTGAGAAAAAACATTTTGCTCCATCTGACCCCTGCTTGCGCACCGCAACACTCACATTGTTGAGGTGCGCAAGGACCAAGTTTGGCAGATTTACAGTTTTGGTCCCTGTTGTGTTATAAGGTCATTTCCGACGCGTTTAAGGCCCGTTAACCCCATTTCAAAGCTCTAAAATGAAGTTAAAGTATAGGGAACATGAAACATGCTCAAAAATATGCCGGATGTCAGTTCGTTTGGCCCTACGATTGCGTTGTTCGGTTAATTACGACGGAATGCGCATATGCGCGAAAAACGATCCAAATGGCGTGACGAATGGATTTTTCTTCTGCCAAACACTAAAATAAAATATTTTAGTGCTTACATAAATTTTTGGATGTCCGGATGTATTCAGAATGTGAGTTATGCGCGAAAATGCAAACTTGTGCACTTTTTGACACTTTTAGTCCCTGAATGAGCCAAAAGTTTATTTTAGCATACCGAACCCATCAAAGCCTATTTCTAAGCTATGTAAAGGGTATTTATGGTATTTTTAACTTATGGTCATGTTCCGGAATGTTCGTTACTGTTCAAATTGGCATACTTTCGCGGTTTGTCAAGTTTAGTCCCTATGGACCAATTAACTTGTTTTTGCCATACCAAAGCCTTCAAAACTTATTTCTAAGTTATGTAAAGGTTATTTAAGGTATGTTAAGTATATGTTGATGTTCCGGAGTATTTGTCGCATTAAACTGATTACGTTTACGCACCAGTTTGCGTATAACTCTCTAGAAAGTGACATAGAGTTTGAAATTGAATAAAAGTCAAAACATGAAAAATGTAAAACACAACCAAACAAACATTGGGATCAAATAACGTTGTTTTATTGATAATTGAACTGTTCATAAAGATTACAAGCACATATGTTATAGAAACGTCGGGGGGTGTTGTAACAGAATTAATTGTTTCACAACCATGGAAAGTAAAGTTACGTTTTATTTATCAATCAAGAGAGTTACAATGTCTTAAACAAGATAGAAAGAGTACATAACATAATTTAACTAGTTCTTGCTTCGTTTTAAGTCACTAAGGCACAGGTCCGCCTAAGTGTGTCTCGATCATCCTATGCAACAGCTCCTGAAAACACATGTGAAAATAGGTACGTCAGCATAAAAATGCTTGTGAGATACATTGGTTTTGTGAAAATAGGATCCATGACTTGAGTTTAAAGAAACTGTTTAATAAAAAGTAGCCATGAATCTTGTTGAGTGTTCCCTTTCATAAATCATTTGAAAAGTGATAAATAAACCAAATGATATATATATATAAAAGAATAATGTATGGTTAAGGGAATAACCAAGTAAAATGGGTTTTGTATAAGTTAAGTTATTTGTAAAATGATGTTTATGTGAAAATTGTATTGTAGATGTAATATGTCTAAACTGAAATGGTTTAAATAACGCTACGATATGTAATACCATAAAAGCACTTATATATAGGAAGTACCAGCGGCGTATCCACCATGTTTTTATCGTATTACACGTCGCCTCGTTACTTAAATCACTTACCCAAACAGCCACCAAGATGAAATGTTTAACAATTGTAGAAATGTTTATGTATGGTCAAATACGGTTCATACGGTTCAACAGTTACAAACGGTTCATATAATCAAATGATTACAACGGTTCACATAGTCAAATAGTTACAAACGGTTCAAAATGTAATATAATGTGTTCATATGCTGGATGAGCATATGCAACAAAATGCAATGTAAAACAATGTGTCCATATGTTGAGTAAACATATGTAACTAATGTAATGTAAATCAATGTGCTAGCATGCTCAGTCAACATACATAGCAAAAATGTAAAGTAAAACAATGTACTAAGTATGCTAAGTAAACATACATAGCGAAACAATGTAATGCAAATCATGTACTAATAGTGTACTAATGAACATAGCAAGTATATGATGTGAAAACAGGAAAGCACGAAAGTAACAAGTAGGCACATGTGTTTCACCCCAAAACAGTTTGAAAATAGTAAAAGAGGGTTCTATGTACTCACTTGAGATTGCCTAGAAGTCCTTGTGTAACAACCAAACAATGCTAGAGATCACGAAAATCAAACGGCACCTAATATAGGTACCTATGTTAATAAACCGGACCTAAATCGGAGGATCGGATAGAATGAGGGCTCGTAAACCAAATGAGTTGGGGAACTCATGTAATATGGTTTAACAAGGCCTACATACTACAATGAAACCTACCCTAAGTGCTTACGACCCATTACGACCCGTTTAGGTAGCTTATGCTACTTTAACGCGTCGTTTGCGTAAAACGCGTTTGGAATGCTTAACTAGTCCTATGATAAGTAAAATATGCCTTATCATGTCTAATATTGTTGCCAAAACAGTTTAGATATAAAAAAATATGTTACATATGCTTAAAATGAATTTCGGGCGTAAAAGGGCATTTTGGTAATTTATCTAAGGCATACAAACTACTTATCATACAACTACTTAAACAAAGCGACCATAAGGTATAACCTCGGAAGGTTATTCCCTATATACTATGGTCACCTAATGTGTTTGGTCGGATCTTGAAGATCGACCAAACGGGTCGGGTTCGAAAGTATAAGCGATTGTTTAGATCGCTTACCTTTACGACCCTAGACAAGCACTAAACCTAAAGTGACGAGCTAAGCATGTTAAAACATGCTTAAATAAGTTAGAAAACAAGTTTGGTATCAAATTAAACGGTTTTGATACCTAAAAGTAGTTTGGTTACAAAATACGCAAGAATACGCATTTTGGCCGAAACTACGACTCATCACTGAGCCTAGTTAACGTGGTAATCAGTAGGTATAGTCACTAGGGACTATAACCATCGTGATTACACTCATGTTATGAAGTTCAAACAAACTTTGCATTGACCATAAACTGGTCAAAGCAGAAAGTCAAACGCAGTTTGACTTTAACGATAAAAACGAATGAAAAGAACGAAAAAATACTTACAGAAGGTCCCCGCAATCCGATTTACTCTCAGGTATGAAGCATAAACTTCAACTTAGAGAGCCAAAATCAGATTCAAGTGTGAGTTTGCAAGGAAATGAAGGTGGGTATTTATAGGAATTCAAGAACCGTTAAGATCGTTCATCGAAAACTGAGCTTTGATCTGGACCTTACATGTGTGCCCATGGTTTTCTAAAACCATGGGAGCCCCTAATAATGGACTAGGTTCATTGAATACCAGCCCATGGTTTTGCAAAACCATGGGTTAAAACCATCAACACTTCAAAATGGACTAGGTTCATTGAATCTGGTCAGAAATTTCAAAAATGGTCCTTGCACTTGTAAAACTTGAATTTTTTGCACTTTTAAGCACCGTTAACCCCATTTAAAGGCTCTAAAATAGAGTTAAAGTATAGGGAACTCAAAAAATGCTCAAAAGTATCTCGGATGTCGGTTCGTTTGGTCGTACGGTTGCGTTATTCGCTTAATTTCGACGGAAGTCATAACGAACGCAAAAACGATCCAAATTAAGCGACGAATGGAATTTTATCATGCCAAACACTAAAATAAAATATTTTAATGCTTACATAAATTTTTCTATGTCCGGATATATTCAGAACGTAAGATATGCGCGAAAATGCAAACTTGTGCACTTTTTGACGCTTTCAGTCCCTGAATGACCCAAAAGTTTATTTTAGCACACCGAACCCCTCAAAGCCTATTTCTAAGCTATGTAAAGGATATTTATGGTATGTTTAACTTATGGTCATGTTCCGGAATGTCTGTTCTAGTACGAATCATCATACTTTCGCAGTTTGTCGAATTTAGTCCCTGTAAGCGATTAAACTTGTTTTTGCCATACCAAAGCCTTCAAAACTTATTACTAAGTTATGTAAAGGTTATTTAAGGTATTTTAAGTATATGTTGATGATCCGGAGCATTTGTCGCGTTTAAACTGATTACGTTTACGCACCAGTTTGCGTATAACTCTCCAGAAAGCGATTTAAAGCTTGAAATTGAACAAGAATTGATATGTGCAAAAGATACACATATTTATACAAATCCCAAGTATGAAATACAATAATTAATTGGTTTGGTATTTGTTTGATGGTCACAGTGACACAGGTGTCATAGTTTGAAAGGGTGTAATTTCGCACGAAATTAGTGATTTCGCACAGGATTGGTATTTCGTTTGAACAGAGTAATTTCGCACCAAAGGTTATTCCGTTTGAAGGAGTTATTTCGTTTGAAATTGACTGTTTGTGATTTTTTGAAAACCTAATCATGGAAGAGGAATTTTACAACGCCTTTGCTACTTCAATCAGTATTGCACAACACACAATGTTAGAAAATGAAACGGGTACCATGCAAAAACCGCCAAAGCTTATGAACATTGAGGAGTATAAAGGATGGGAAGAACGATTTGAGAATTGGGTACAAGCAAATTACTTAGTTTTATTGCAACACAATGGAACTGCTTACTCTATCTGGAAAGCTTTAAAATCAAAGTTTGTTGGTAGTAAAGAAATGAACAAGAACAAAAACCCACTTTTGAAAAAGGAATTTGATCTATTTCATGGTTTGAGAACTGAAAGCACAAAGCAGATTATCGAAAGATATTGCAATTTGTTAGTCAACATGAAGAGGGTGAGCATCACAAAAGATAATGAAGAGTTGATTGAAAAATTAGCCGATGCATTGCCACATGAAACTTGGGGCACATATCTTATGATGTTGAGGATTAAGAAAGATTTTGGAAATCTAACATTGAGTAAGCTCATTGAGAAACTTGAAGTTCAGGAAATGGAACAAAGGAAGATATCAAGAATGAAGGATTTTGATGGTGAACAAGATATCAGTCTTTATTACAAAGGAGGTATTAGTGATAAGACCAACATGTCACCAAAGGTTGAAACTGCATTCAATGCTAAGAGTTCGTTTGGAGGTTCATCTAAAGGATCAAACAACAAAACAAGTTTTTCTTCATATCCATCATTTGATCCAAACTTGTCAACAACAAAGAATGGCAAGATGCTTCAATGCAACATTGTATTAAACCTTGAAAATGATCAAATTTTTCGGAAGAGGTTGCAAAAAGTCACATGTCTTTGTTGGGAACTATGCTGGAATCATATGGAAGTCTAGTAGCAGGAAGGATTGGGAATCCAATGCTGACAAAAGAGGATTACGATCAGGTTGATGCTGAGGAGATGAAATTGATGGATATAAAGTGGTGTTTGGCAAGTGTTTTGAGAAGAGCCGAAAAGTTTAAACAAATTACGGGAAGAGATGATTTCCGTGATGCAAATGTTTATACTTTAGGTTTTGATAAATCTAAAGTTACCTGTTTTCGTTGCAGGGAAAAAGGACACTTCAAGAGAGAGTGTATAAATCGCGAAGCAAGTGGAGCTCAAAATCCGTTCAACAACAATGATTACTATCGGAAAGCAATTTATCATCAAGTTGCTCAACAACCAAATCAACAACAACCACAAACTACTCATGCCAGGAAGGAGATTGAAGAATCATCAAAGAGAGCTTGTATGGTGAATCAAGATGATAAAAAGTCAACAAAAGGATTTAGTTGGGACAAATATGTTTCAGCTGGTAGTAAAGCATGTCTGATAAACCAAGATGATGAAAAATTATCAGAAGGGTTTAGCTGGGCAAATTTCAGTTGGGATGATTATGATCCTAACAAAACTTCAAATCACAAAGCTTATGTTGCTCGAGTTGCTGAAGACAATGAAAATGATGATGATTATTATGCAAGGAGAATGGAAGAGCACTTAAGAATGATGGAAGAGAGTGACAGTGATGATGAAAAAGCTAAAAATAAAAAAACAAAGTTAAAAAACCTGTCAGCAGTGATGATGAAGAAGTTCGTGTGATAAGGAAGAAAATAAAAGACATTCCAGTTTTTAAAGTTGATACAGAAGCTGGTGCACAAAAGATTCCTGTGAAATGTGAAAATTGTGAAGCAGTGAAGAAGCAAAACAATATATTGATTCACAACATGAACATATTGAAACAATCTTATGATGTTCTTAACAAAGCAATGAATCAGTATAATCAATCGAGCAATGAATCAATATAATCAATCGAGCAATGAACAAGCAACAGCCATGAAAACACTTAAAGGAGCTTTCATGACAAAGCAGAAAGTCGTCAACAATTATATTGAAAAGTGTGATGTGCTTGAACAAAAATTGGAAACTCAGAGAGTAGAAACAGAAAGAGTAAATAGGTTGTTAAAAAGTTACTCATGTACTTCTTATGTTATTGACATGATTTATCCAACCGTTGAAGGCATGAAGGCATTTGAAGAAGAGGAAACATCTGAGGAAAAGACTTCTGAAAAGAAGAAGAATACTGAAATGAATGATTCTGGTAAGAAACAAAGTTTTAGTTATACAAAGTGTCCACCCCCGCTCGAAAATGGATATTCTCCACGAAACCCAAATTCGGAAAGAGTAAAAAAGGCAACCAATTTACAGTGGGAGTCTGAGTCTTTAGAAAATTTGCCAGATAACATTGATGTTACTTTCACTTCGTCTGATACTGATCATGAGTCCGAATTAATAAAGAAAGTGGTCGATCAGGTGTTGGATAAAGATGAAACCGAGGAATCAAAGTCGGAGTCAAATCTGGAGTCAAAGTCTGAAATGTCAAATCCAACCATCAAAAAGGGCAAACGGGTTTACAATAAAGAATTTTTGTTATCAAAATCTAATTTGAATGACGAACCAATCAAAGTGGCATATACTTTGAAGGATTCTGACAAATTATATTCTGATGAGGAATTTCCAATAAGAGGTGTTAAAACTGAAATGATCAAAAAGGTTTTCAAACTAACAGAAATTAATATTTCTGAAATAAAAGATGTAAATCTTTCTGAAAAATCTAAAAAGTACACCTCAAGAGATCAACAAAGGTTAAACAAGAAAAAAGGTTACAGTTCTGGTTTAGGTTTTCAAAAGAAACCAAACCATAACGGTAATTTCAAAAGGAAAGGTCTCGGTTTTATTCCACCGAAAAATGATAAAACTTATAAACCAAAAACTGTTTTTGTTACAGGAATATCAACTGAAGAAGAAAAGGAGCAATTGTTCAGAAAGCAGACAAACAAATAATTCCTTGCGAAGAAGCAAGAAGAAATGAAGATGGTAGTTGCTCAAAGGAAGGAAACTAGAACCTGTTTTCAATGCAAAATAATTGGTCATATTGCCAGGAACTGTCCAAAGGCAATTCAAACAAAACAGGGAGTTTCTCTTAAACTGAAAGAAAAGATGATTGAGAATGAACCACCAACTAAACAATTCAAAGTTTTCAAAAATTCGAAGTTTGAAGTTGGTGAATGTTCAAAAAGGTTTTACAAGAGAAAAGCAAATCTTGACAACCACAAGTGGGTTGTTAAGAAATCTGATGATAGTTCTAGCAATAATTTTGATTCATCAAAATCATAGGAGCTATTTTCAGGTAATGAATCTGATTCCATAAAGTCAGAGGAGCCACGTGTTGAGTTAAAGTTGGAAACATCAGTACCGCCAATGGATGATGTCAATTTTCCACCATTGAGGGGTGAGAATTTTAAACAAAAAGTTGGTAAGATTGAGATTTCAAATCAATTTTTCTCTGAAAAGAAAGAATTTGATATTGAAAAATCCTTTAACCCCACAGTTCAAAGTATTTTTGGAAAAATGGTTGATGGGAAGGTCAAAGGGGTAAAGGAATTTTATGAGAAGAAAACGAAGAAACCAAGTAAAGATGGGTCATCCCAGGTTTGTGACTGGGATGGAACCTATTATGATTGAAAACCAGGACTTGCCAGAGCTTCCAGGTTGGTAAGAGTGAAGCAGGAATCAACATCTTTCTTGAGGAATTCACTTCGGTGATATTTCGACCTACAAGTGGTAGTTATTTTTAAAATTGTTATATTTTGATTTACAAAAGGTATGGTTGGTAAGTGAACCTACAAGTGGTTGAAGAAGGTTTTTACCTTGAAGAGGTAAATCAAGGTCATTAAGTTGAACTTGATTTAACTTTCATTCAAGTGGTTTTTGCACATTTAGTATATTGTGACGAGATATAAACTTAAATTTCAAACTTACTTATCTCATGGGGAACACCTCTCGGATATATGGGTAACCCCTGAAATCTTGTTTGAAAGGTCCCTCTGTAACAACTCTCATCAAAAGTCATATTTATTAAAATAATTTGTCCAATAGGAAACCCTAATTAAGACACCCAAGTGATTCTACACAAACCCTAAAATTTTCAGAATTTTCAGAATCAGAATCAGGGCCCCTAAAACTCAGGGGGGGGGGGTAAACCCTAGTTACGATTATCTAAATAACTTGTTCTCCGTTTTGAATTTTACAATTTCATCAACTCAGCAAGCCTAGTTAAACACGTAGCTACCCTATGAACCTAGGTGACCCCTCGAGCCACGCGACGCCCAGGGGGGTACCCCTCGCGTCACGCGAGGGGGGTCAAAATTCGTGTATAAATAGTGGACATTGGCAATTGAATTTTGGCACTTGAACGACGTAAAAAGTCGAAATACACACTGAGTTACGTTCTGTTTACTATCAAAACACACACGGATCACTAATTGCTGCCGCAAATCAGGGTAATAACTCAATCGCTGATACGATTCAATGTCCGATCGATTAAACTATCCAATGGATGTTTAAGTGCTGCCCACATTAGGGTTTATACTTTGTCATTCGTCGTTAAATCGATGGATGTTTAAGTATCGCACTTTGTCATTCGTTGTGAAGGTTTTAATCTTGTGAGTTATCGTAAATGCTGTATTAAGTTACTAACCAATTTGTGTGCATGATATTAATTTAGGTTAAAAGGCTAATCAGTAGGCTAGGCTCTGCTCAAATTAAATCTGCAATGTGAGTCATTCTCTTTTTATCAAATTTGTTTATAAAAGCATGTTTATTTTCAAAGTTATAATTACAGTGATTAAGTATATGTAATCACCAAGTTACAGCCGGTATGTGGGGTTTTGTATACATTACTTGATAATCTTCACCATTGGGGCAGCCAAGGGGTGATATGACCATAGTCACAGACACCATTGGACTATGGGAGGGCCAATGGGTCGAGTGACAAAATACCGTGGGTAGTTGGTTTGATATCTGGAAACATTGTAATCTCTCTTAATACTGTAAATTATAACAATTGAGTCGTTTTAGCAAAAAGAATGATTCACTCAGTATTTCCCGCTGACAAAAACTTTTTCAAACATGTTTCAGGTGATGTGTTGTGAACAAGGAAAAGTGCCGCGTAGCACTACAAGCTTAAGAAAGTGGCTCCATATAAAATAAAGAAACATGTTTTGTAAAATAAAGATTTCTTCGTGAAATCTCAAGATTGTAAATTACCGGGTTTTATCCCGAGTTGTGAAATAAAATAATCGGGAAATATTTCAGTTTTAAAAAGATCCTGAAGAAACTTCCGCTGTTAAATAAATACCACGGGATTTTCTGTCCCGCGGCTCCTGAAACGGGTCAAACCGGGTCGGGGGGCCATGACAGAAATAAGGTGGTATCAGAGCCACTGATTTAAGCCAATTAAGTATTTAGAAATACTTAATTTTTACTGATTGCCAATTACGTGATTATGTGTTTTATTAATTGAATATTTATGTACAGTATGGGTAAGCAAAAGTTGTCAAACATCTATCTTAAATTAGATAGGTCATCCAACGAGAAGGGAAGTTCATCCCAAACCAAATCCTCAAATCACTCCGTAATTCCTGAAGAAGGAATATTTGTGCGAAAGGCACAATATGAGGAACCACTTTCTCCTAGTAAAAGAAGTCGTAAAGAGAAAATAAAGAAATTCCGAG
This sequence comes from Helianthus tuberosus, assembly GCA_030545235.1. Taxonomy (NCBI): domain Eukaryota; kingdom Viridiplantae; phylum Streptophyta; class Magnoliopsida; order Asterales; family Asteraceae; genus Helianthus; species Helianthus tuberosus. Next base: position 48,909,951 of record CM060431.1, on the reverse strand, counting down.
AAAAGAAGATTAAACAGGAAACCCAAGAATTAACCAGTAAATCACCTTGGGAGGACAAGTTAGATGAGAAATGGGCAGATCTTTATATGCTAGCTACTGTAGCAGTTAATGCAAATCTTTAAATAATTTTACCCAAGTCTTAGCACTTTTATTACCTACAATCCAGAAACCTTATCCAGTAAATAAATAAGTTTACAGTAAAACCTAAGTGTGTTTTGATTTTCAGTTGTTTTGTCACCCAATAATATTTGAAAGCTATTTATGAAATTTGTCTAGTAATTGTGTGTATTTTGCATTACAGCATGAGTGATTTGTCCGAAGCTGTTCAGAATTTAAATCTCTTACCGGTAAAAATAGAGGTTTCCAGAGATTTCAATAGGTATATACCAGATATAGAAGAACCTATTGAATTCAATGCTTCACCACCTCCAGAGAAACCCAAGCCCAAGAAAAGGAGGAGATTTGTGGGATGGAGGCGTGTGCGTAGGAGGAAGCCTGTCACTAGAAAGATGCCAAAAATAGAAAATCCTTTAGATAAAGGGAAGGGAATTGAAGTTGGGGAAGAGTCTAGGCAAATGGGATTACAGTTTGATGAATATTCTAAACAAATAGAAATGGAGATTGGAGGAGGTTCTCAGGTAGAAGTTGGAGAAAGCTCTAAAAAAATCAGGAAATGACATTGCAGGAAGAGCTGGATTTTATATTGGCAAGCTGTGATACTATTCAGCCTGTCAATACAAATGTTTTTACTCGTCCTATTGAAACTCAACTCCCTATAAACTTAGAACCAGCAATCCCAGAACCTATAATCCATACCCAACCTCTAGGAATGGATGAATGGTGGACGAATGACTGGCAGTTTCAAAACTTGCTCAACAGTCCTTATTCCTTTCTTCCTCAATTCGACCCTGAACCACTACCTAATCCACCTATGAGCAATGAGAATTTAGCTGAACTCCGCCACTTTGGCAAAGAATTGGTGAATGCCGGAAATAGGATCAAGGAAGCAGGAGAACAGATCTCCTGGAAGTATGATGAGAGGGAGCGCCGTTATTAAAATATCAGCTGACGAGGGATAAGAGGCTTATGAGACTGTGGTTGTAAATTAGCAATAATAATCTAATCCTGTGAAATAACTTAAAATAAAACTTTGTAAGATAAAGGTGTGTAATGATGCATAATATTAGAATCGAGCAATCGATAGTTTTGGCTATATGTAAGTTGTGAAATTTGGATGATGATTTTGTGTATATTTGTTATTTAGTTGATACTAATAAATTATATAAATTAATTACCAGATGGAAAACGTTGGTAATGAACCAGTTAACGAAGTTAATCAATCTGAACAACATCAGGAGGATCAATTTCTAAATAGACAAGATATAGAAAACATCGTTGCTCAGGGAATAGCCAACGTTATTCCAGCAATAGTTGCTGCTGTTAGAAATCGAATCGAACCACAACAAATCATTCCTAGCAAACGTATTTATGAAGATAACTTCAGTAATAGCGTAAATGGAGGCAGTAATTATACTAATCATGACAATAATCCACGGCAGGCTCCGCTCCCTAAAAAATGAAAGCTGCAACGCCTGGTTGCACTTACAAAGAATTTCTTGCTTGCAAACCCGCTGAATTTGCAGGAAATGAAGGAGTGACTGCGGCATTGCGTTGGTTAGAGAGAACCGAGGCAGTGATTACAATAAGTAAATGTGACAAAGAAGATCAGGTCATGTATGCATCAAATCTTTTTAAAGAAGTGGCACTAGAATGGTGGAACACGGTGTTACAAGCAAAAGGAAGGATGATGGCGTATGCTATGAACTGGGAAGAATTTAAGAGTCTTGTAGAAAGAAAATTCTGTCCCGAATATGAAAAAGATCAAATGACAAATAAGTTCTTAAACCATAGAATGATGGGCGTAGATTGTCGCGGTTATACTTCGACATTCTTTGAATATGCTAGAGTGGTACCAACGCTGGCTTCGCCAGAACCGGTACTCATTTCTCGCTATATTTGGGGACTGATTAGTGAAATCCGTAATATCGTTAAGGCTGCGAGACCTTGTACTATTGACGATGCTGTGGAATTAGCCAACACCTTAACTGATGAACTAGTACGCACAAGAGATGAAAATAAGAAGAAGGAATTGGCTCAGAAAATTACCCAAGGATTTCGTGTGGGTAATAATAACAGCTTCAAGAGAAGAGGAACATGGCAATTTTCAAATCCACCTTTCTGCAGGAATTGCAAAAGGAAACATTTTGGAAGATGCAATATAACCTGCAATTTTTGTAAAATGGTAGGACATCGTGAAGAAAACTGCAGAAAGAAAACCATAGTCTGCTTTAACTGTGGAGAAGTGGGGCATTTCAAAACAGAATGTCCTAAATTGGTCAAACCAGCAGACAACAAAGCCAAGACAGCCGACGAAGCTACTAAGAAGAATGTTCGAGCCTTTCAGTTAACAACTCAGGAGGCCGAGCTAATCCCAGATGTGATAGCTGGTACGTTCTTAGTTCACAACGTTTATGCAAAAGTATTATTTGACTCTGGTGCAAACCAAAGTTTTATCAATACTTCATTCTGCCAAGCTCTTAATTTACCCTTAACCAACCTTAGGCAGATTTTTACAGTCGAAACGGCAGACGGAAATTCTGTTAGCATAGATAAAGTTTTGCAAAAGGAAAATATAGAACTCTCAGGTCATAAATTCTTTGCAAACCTATTACCTATGAAATTAGCCGAATTTGATGTTGTGTTAGGAATGGATTGGTTAGTAGCCAACCATGCTCGAATTCTTTGTGATCAGAATTCCATAGAAATTCAGGCACCTACTGGAGAAATAATCATAATTACAGGAGATAAACCACGTAAACCTATGAAGTTCATATCAGTAATGAAACTTGCTAGTTATGAACGAAAGCAAGGAATAGTATATATGATTTCAGTAATCATTAGTACTAAGGGTAAAGAACTTAAGGAGATTCCTGTAGTCTCGGAATACCCAGATGTATTCCCAGAAGAGTTACCAGGACTTCCACCAGATAGGGAGGTAGAATTTAGGATTCATTTAATTGCCGGAACTATACCGATAGCCAAGGCACCTTATCGGTTAGCACCCACAGAAATGTTAGAACTGAAAAAGCAATTAGATTAATTACTAAGTAAAGGTTTCATACAACCTAGTTCGTCCCCGTGGGGAGCACCAGTGTTGTTTGTAAAGAAAAAGGATGGTTCGATGAGAATGTGTATTGATTATAGAGAATTGAATAAGGTTACAATTAAGAATCGATACCCATTACCTAGGATTGAAGATCTTTTCGATCAACTTCAAGGAGCTAGATATTTCTCTAAGATTGACTTACGTTCCAGATATCATCAGTTGAAAGTACAAGAAGAAGACATACCTAAAACTGCTTTTAGAACTAGGTATGGTCATTACGAGTTTACAGTCATGCCCTTTGGATTAACGAATGCACCTGCAACATTCATGAACATGATGAATAGGATCGGTAAACCGTATTTGGATAAATTTGTAATTGTTTTCATAGACGATATACTTATTTATTCAAAAAGCCAGGAAGAGCATTGTGAGCACTTGCATGCACTCTTAACTTTGTTAAGAAAAGAAAAGTTGTACGCCAAATTCTCGAAGTGTGAATTTTGGTTGCAAGAAGTGCAATTCTTAGGACACATGGTGAATCACGAAGGTATTCATGTAGATCCTGCAAAGATAGAGGCAATTACCAAATGGAAGGTTCCACAATCTGCAATGGAAATTAGAAGTTTTATAGGTTTAGCTGGATACTATAGACGGTTTATTAAGGATTTTTCCAAGATAGTTGTACCATTAACTAAGCTAACCTGTAAAGCAGTTAAGTTTGAATGGGGACCTAAACAAGAAGAAGCCTTTAGAATCTTAAAACAGAAATTAACCAATGCTCCAATCCTAGCCTTACTGGAAGGAACTGAAGATTTTGAAGTATATTGTGATGCTTCAAAATTAGGATTTGGATGTGTACTTATGCAACGCAAAAAGGTAATTGCGTATGCATCAAAACAGTTGAAAAAGCACGAAGAAAACTATACGACTCATGATTTAGAATCAGGAGCCGTAATTTTTGCCCTTAAGATTTGGAGACATTATCTGTACGGAAGTAAATTTACTGTCTATACAGATCATGAAAGTTTAAGATATATATTTGGGCAAAAAGAGTTAAACATGAGGCAAAGGAGATGGATGGAAATCCTAAGTGACTACGACTGTGATATTCAATATCATGAAGGAAAGGCAAATGTGGTTGCAGATGCCTTAAGTCATAAATATCATGAAAAGCAAAAGCGAGTTCGTGCTCTCAGATTAAATCTACAGATAGATTTAATGGAACAAATAAAGAATGTCCAGGAAACAGCAATCAAGGATGATGCTGAAGGAATGAAGGGACGAATAAAAGAATTAGAACAAGTAGCTGATGGAATTTGGAGATTCCACAAAAGTAGAATTTGGGTACCTAAGCATGGGGAATTAAGAAATAAGATTTTAGAAGAAGCTCATAAATCTAGGTATACTATGCACCAAGGAAACAATATGATGTACCAAGATTTAAGAAATAACCTTTGGTGGATAGGAATGAAAAAGGATATAGCTCGATATGTTTCTAAGTGTCTTACTTGTTCACAAGTTAAGGCAGAACATCAGAAACCTTCAGGTCTACTACAACAATTAGAAATGCCTATATGGAAATGGGAACTCATAACAATGGATTTTGTTACTACGTTACCCAAAACCAGAAAAGGTAATGATGCAATTTGGGTAATTGTGGATCGATTAACCAAATCAGCTCACTTTCTACCCATGAAAGAAACCTTTAGCATGGAAAGATTGGCAAAGTTGTATGTAGATGAAGTAGTATCCTTACATGGAGTTCCACTCTCCATTATATCAGATAGAGATAGTCGTTTCACTTCTCATTTCTGGAAAAGTTTCCAAGAAGCTATGGGAACTCGACTAAACCTAAGTACTGCATATCATCCTCAAACAGACGGGCAAAGTGAAAGGACGATCCAAACTCTAGAAGACATGCTCAGAGCATGTGTGATAGATTTTGGTGGAAACTGGGATGATCACTTACCTTTAATTGAATTCTCCTATAACAATAGTTATCATTCAAGTATTGAAACTGCCCCATTCGAAGCATTGTATGGAAGAAAATGCAGAACTCCAGTTTGTTGGGCAGAAATAGGAGAAAGTCAATTATCAGGTCCTGAAATAGTGCAAGAAACAACTGACAAGATTACTCAAATCAAAGAAAGACTAAAGACGGCTCGAGATCGCCAGAAGAGTTATGCAGACAATAGATGCAAGCCGATAGAATTCCAAGTTGGAGACAGAGTACTGTTAAAAGTTTCTCCTTGGAAAGGAGTTGTTAGATTCGGTAAGAAAGGAAAGCTAAGTCCAAGATACGTAGGACCATTTCCAGTAATCCAACGTATAGGACCAGTTGCTTATCGTTTACAACTACCAGAAGAGTTAGCTGGAGTACATGATGTATTTCATGTATCCAACCTCAAGAAATGTCTATCAGACGAATCTTTGGTAGTACCTCTCCAAGATATAGAAGTAAACGAAAAGTTAAAATTTGTTGAGAAACCTCTTCAGATAGAAGACAGAAAAGTGAAATTTCTCAAGCACAAACGACTAGTGCTAGTTAAAGTAAAGTGGGATTCAAAGAGAGGAGCTGAATACACTTGGGAGCTGGAATCAGAAATGAAGCGAAAGTATCCTCAATTATTCCAGTAAATCTCGAGGACGAGATTTTTATTAAGGTGGGGAGAATGTAAAAACTCTCATCAAAAGTCATATTTATTAAAATAATTTGTCCAATAGGAAACCCTAATTAAGACACCCAAGTGATTCTACACAAACCCTAAAATTTTCAGAATTTTCAGAATCAGAATCAGGGCCCCTAAAACTCAGGGGGTAAAACCCTAGTTACGATTATCTAAATAACTTGTTGTCCGTTTTGAATTTTACAATTTCATCAACTCAGCAAGCCTAGTTAAACACGTAGCTACCCTATGAACCTAGGTGACCCCTCGCGCCACGCGACGCCCAAGGGGGTACCCCTCGCGTCACGCGAGGGGGATCAAAATTCGTGTATAAATAGTGGACATTGGCAATTGAATTTTGGCACTTGAACGACGTAAAAAGTCGAAATACACACTGAGTTACGTTTTGTTTACTATCAAAACACACACGGATCACTAATTGCTGCCGCAAATCAGGGTAATAACTCGATCGTTGATACGATTCAATGTCCGGTCGATTAAACTATCCAATGGATGTTTAAGTGCTGCCCACATTAGGGTTTATGCTTTGTCATTTGTCGTTAAATCGATGGATGTTTAAGTATCGCACTTTGTCATTCGTTGTGAAGGTTTTAATCTCGTGAGTTATCGTAAATGCTGTATTAAGTTACTAACCAATTTGTGTGCATGATATTAATTTAGGTTAAAAGGCTAATCAGTAGGCTAGGCTTTGCTCAAATTAAATCTGCAATGTGAGTCATTCTCTTTTTATCAAATTTGTTTATAAAAGCATGTTTATTTTCAAAGTTATAATTACAGTGATTAAGTATATGTAATCACCAAGTTACAGCCGGTATGTGGGGTTTTGTATACATTACTTGATAATCTTCACCATTGGGGCAGCCAAGGGGTGATATGACCATAGTCACAGACACCATTGGACTATGGGAGGGCCAATGGGTCGAGTGACAAAATACCGTGGGTAGTTGGTTTGATATCTGGAAACATTGTAATCTCTCTTATTACTGTAAATTATAACAATTGAGTCGTTTTAGCAAAAAGAATGATTCACTCAGTATTTCCCGCTGACAAAACCTTTTTCAAACATGTTTCAGGTGATCTGTTGTGAACTAGGAAAAGTGTCGCGTAGCACTACAAGCTTAAGAAAGTGGCTCCATATAATATAAAGAAACATGTTTTGTAAAATAAAGATTTCTTTGTGAAATCTCAAGATTGTAAATTACCGGGTTTTATCCCGAGTTGTTTTAAAAAGATCCTGAAGAAACTTCCGCTGTTAAATAAATACCACGGGATTTTCTGTCCCGCGGCTCCTGAAACGGGTCAAACCGGGTCGGGGGCCGTGACACCCTCTTTCTGAGATACTAGGTCTTTATACTCAGTGATATCTGGGGTATTATCCCGGGATTTCTGATTTTGCAGAAGTAATGGCCTAGTCCCCGTATAATACTTTATGCTTGCTTGAAATATAGCACACCCCTCAGCATAAAAAATTATGAAACATTGAAAAATGCTAATCATGTGATGTTGAAGAAAAGATTCTCTAAAGGGAACACACCTAAAGTCGAAGCCATCATCTCTCTGATTTTGCAGAAGCAATAGCCTGAGCTCTCATGGCCCTCGCATTTAACCCTTTACATATATCATCTAGGTATACTCACCTGTAAGACTGAATATTGGGATCTGGATACGGGAGTATATTCTGAGGTGGGACACGCGTATAAGTTTAAGTCTCTAAAATATTAATCTCGTATCTCGAAACAGTTGAACTTTGTGTGAAAATTTAAGTGGATCAGTATACTGACAATCTAAGTGAATCGTTTAGAACTTAAAATGTTTAAAGCTTAACGGTGTTAGTGATTTGTCTCAAAAACTGATATGATCCTCTTACACAAACTCGAAAAATATTATTTGTAAATATTTCTTTACTGCATTTTCTTTCAAAGTTTGAAAATCTTAGAAAAACCCAAAAAGATTTTAGTGTGTTTTAGCATAAAATTTTGAAAATTCAAAAAGATTTTTGACAACTGGTGTTGAAGAGCTGATTTTCAAAATTCCGAGTGCTAAACATGATGAAAAGGTTTGGGAGAATGTGTTTGAAATGTTTGAATTGAAAAATTGTTTGAAAAGAAAAATGGTTATTCATACAAGTGGTTTATCAGAGATTAACATTGTAAAATCATTCATTATTTGTTTGTATCTACAAGTGGTAAACAGAGAATAAATTTGTAAAATTTTAAATTTGTGAAAATTATTTCTGGGTTAAGATTGTGCAGGTTAGCCAGGTTTTGATCCTGAGCAGGATGTGAGTCAGGTCACGATTTTGAACCTGTGGAAGTCAGACTGCGATCCTAAGCACAATTTAATGGGGAGTCTGAAGTTGTATAGAGTCAAGTTCTGATTCTGGACCTGATGTTCATTCAATCTGCTGATACTGATGAACTTAAAGAATCAAGAGACCTGATCAAGAGGAGTATAGAGCCAGGTTGCGATTCTGGAAGAAAGAAGAGAAGATTGAGGATACTTTACATTGTTAGATATTTTGGAAGAGTTCGAGAAGGCTGATAAAGACTGAAGATTGAAGACTCGACATCGAAGACTTTGTCAACATCCGAGGGGGAGTCTGTTGGTGCATCCGTCTGTCGACTTCGTCTTGTATCGATTCTTGTATTGTATTAGATAGATAAGGGCACGCAAAACGAGAAAAGTGTATTTGTGCGTATTTCGCACGAAATTACACCTAGGTAATTTCGTACGAAATCAGATGGTAATTTCGCACGAAATTAGATTTCGTGTGAAACTGATTTCGCTTGAGTTGGTTCGTGCGAAATTAGCTTGCCTATAAATACTAGGTGTGCCAAGTCATTTGTAACTCTCTGGTTTCAGTACCGAACTGCTGCCGAAGTGTCTAATTGCTGTAAATCTTTGTCAAATCAATCAAAAGACTGTTTAAAATGTATATCTAGCTGAATTAAACTTGATACGTTTGTTTCCACCTCTCGTATCGAGCAAAAACTCTTCTGATCGACTCATTCGGGTCAGAAAACGATCATACAAAGCAAATAGACGAAGCTAAGGAAAACGCATAAACAACGCAGGAGACAACAACAAATTCTTATATAAGCACCCGTACGTTTTGTCTATAGTAATGTATTAGTTGACTTTTGGTTCCAACCAAAATTTTATAAATACACCAAGATTTCTTTCAAAAAGCAAACACTCATTTGCCTCATCTCTTGACAAATTCATATGTTGCACATGCATTGTTTGTTACGCATGTAATTTCACTTCAAAAGATCATTTTATCAAGAATTCGAATATTAATTCGTTATATTCAATCTAGATATTTTGAATTTTGGATAACTAGATTATTTGACTTCCTGATATCGAGTCAGCAGACTTCTTGGAAAAATTCCTTTTATTTTCCAAGTTATTTACCGGATTTTTCATTATAAACCATTTCTTGTCAATACATGTATCCATTATTGGAATATGTCTAAACCAAGTTCAATTGTTTGAACTTGCTCACATTATATATTCAATTCAAGTTCCCATATGATGGACTGAGATCATCATATTCAAGGTAATATCAACTAACACCTCAATTGTTTTGAATCATAATAGACTTGTTTAAGTCTTCACTTCCATTAAATCATTTGTTGGTTTCAACACATTGTATTGGCATTTTCATTTACTTAAAAATTTCATCAAACTTATTTACATACCTGATGAACTAATTTGTTTATTCTCTATTTGGTTCATTATCCTAAACCAGTATTAATACAATTATGTGTTAAAAAAGGTACATAAATTCATATTATATTCCCATATACCTCTAACATTTCTTTCATCTTTGATCAATTCTATGACATTCATTTATTCCTTCATTTGAAAATCCTATATTTTCGAATATCCAGATTCACTTCATTAAAACTTTCCTTTAATTTTGAGAAAAGTTGAATTTGTTCGGTCACCGTAATTATTGAGCTATTACGATCGTTACGACACCTTGCGGCGTCGGTATAAATTTGTAGCCTGAGCTAATCATAGCCATAATCATATAAATCCATACGTTTTTCGTTTGACTCGTCAATTAAAGTAGTCTTGATACAATTATGTATTAGGACAATGATACACTAAACTCTATTGTATTTTCGGTGTATCCTTGCAATTCAAATAAATGTCACTACACAGATTTTTGACAATTGACAAATCATTTTCGTGCTTCTATTTTCATTTGAAATTATTAATTCTGAGTCTTCCTCAATTGACAATCAAAGTAAGTTTTCTTTTGACAGTAAATCCTATTGTTTCTAAAAGTCATTTACATTCGATTTATATATCTACTAAATCTCTCTTTTAATTTGACCTTGTAAATACTTAGTCAACTTGATGATTGTATCATTTCATCTCGTTCATTTGAACATCGAATCCTGAAACTAATTATGGAACCATTAAGTTCCAATTGTTGTATGATATCCTTATATTCATATCTTGATTCTGCCTCAAGATACCTTGATACTGTTTTTACTAACTAAAAGACGTAACATAACTACAAGGAGATAACGTAGCCCAAATCTCGAGGACGAGATTTAAAACAAGGTGGGGAGGATATAACAACCCTCGAAAATACCCCTAAACGCTCCTAAAATACCCCATATACGCAAAATTTTACTTATTAAAAATCAAATAAAACCAATAATATAGGTTCTCGCAGGCCGCGACCAAGTCAGCTGGCCGGTTCGCGGGGCACGACCGAGTAACACCAGGCGACACCTCCTTGCGCCATGTGTCTGGACAAGTGTTGAACCTATATTGGTGACTAACCAAGGCTAGGACCTAGCCTAGCCACTCGCGGGCCGCGAAGGAGATGGTGTGGAGGCTCGCGGGGCGCAAGCCGCCCCTCGACCATCGTATATAAGGAGGCCTATAGCCTCAGTTTCATTCGTTCAGAATTTCTTTCTCTCTCAAATTCTTAATAGGCAAAAATAATCGGGTATAATACCCCTAAAACACTAAGCTCTGCCTCGTTGTAAGTATTTTAACCCCTAGACACTAAGTCGATACTCTGCCCGATTGATCTAGCACTCCGTAATGCATGTCAAGGCTCTGCCTGACTCAGTTCGTTGGAGTTATGTCTCGTGTTGTATGACTAATGTGATTTGGGTTATCTTACTAACACGTGTGCATTGTTTATTTTAATAGAATATAATCAGGACCGCCAACAGGAAGCTATATAAATACCTAAGTCTACAATGTGATTCCATTCTTTTTTCTCACAGTTTGTGAGTCGTTCTCCTTTTCTCACAGTTTGTGAGCCCTTATTTCAAATGTTTTTCCAAAACCATAAATGTTTATCAAATACAATTTACAGTGATTAAGTCTTTGTATTCTACAATTACTACCAGTATTATAGGGTTTGTATATAGTACTTGATAACCTTCACAATTGGGCATGGGTATCCAATGTGTGATATGAGCATAGTCACAGATCCATCGAGTGACACGTACTGAATGAGTAATTGGGTAGATATAAACATTGTAATCGCTCTCAATACTGTAATATTATAACAACTATTTTTTTTACAAACTGGAATGTACTCGCCAGTATTTCTTGCTGATAAAACCTTTTTAAAACGCGTTTCAGGTAACTTAATGTGAAAGCCATTAGAAGTTAGCTATGGAGCACCGAAAGCTTAAAGAAGTGGCTATAAAAGTTACCTAAATAAAAAGGAGATTATGTTTTCTATAATTAAGGTTTATCCCTAAAATGTATTGTGAATAAAACTTGGGTTTTATCCCGTTTACTTATTTGGTGTTTTGAAACTCTGAAATTATTTCCTAACTACGGTCCCGTTGAGAATTTTTCCGCTGCGTAATTAATAAACACTGATACCATCTGATTGGCTCGTGGCTCCCGCTCCTAGGGTGGGGTCGGGGGTTGTGACAAGCTCTTTTTAGGAGTAATCAATTAGAGGTCATTGAGCATCTCTTCGATCTCCCTTGGTAGGAAGATGTAGGGTTCCTCTTCGACTTATTCTTGAGGGGGAGCAGGATTTACTGGGACCTCGAAAGCAACATTGAGAGGGGGAGGTTTCAGGATCTCATCTTCCCACCCGGTGGGCTGAATGACCTCATTCGCGAGGTTCCAATCTTCTTATGGGCAGATTGGTTCCATCGGAGGCATGGCCAAGATGTTCAACCTTTGGTGCAAAAGGTTGATTTCCCTGAAGTAATCCTCTAGGCCCATGGAGAGATAGTTCACACGTTATATAAGAACTTCTTCCACTAAGGTCATTTCGTCACGAGACTCTCTCAAGGCACTCACGTATCTCACAAGAGTAGCCTCAAGGGAGAGTCTCCTCCCTCTTTGGTGGTTCCTGGAGCTTGTTGATGAAGTCCTACTTTGCTGGCTCGACATTCTAGGAAAAAAATGACCAACCATTTGTAAGAGATGGAATATCAAAACATTCAGCACGGCCAAGAAATTTTCTGGATTCTTATATAACGTGCTGCTCCATCTGTTCCGGATTCTTAGCTCAAGAAATTTTATTTTAAGTTAAATTTGTCTGATTTTTTATTTTCAGAATGTAAATAACTTAAAATAAGTTTTACTGTAGTAGATTCGCAAAATTTTGAGCTAAGAATCAAGTGTTTGAACCTCTTATTCGAGCTTTTAAAGGTTGAAGCTTCAAGCTTCAATGGAGTTCATGGTGGAAGGAAGAAGGGGAAAGAACCAAAAGAAGAACGGACAAGAAGGTCAAATGAGACCTTTTCAAGAACATACCTTTTGGGGTATGTGTGAGAAATCTGGATAATCTTGCCCTTTCTGAATGGTTCCAAACATTCTCCTTAAGGGCTGACTTTATAGACAGTGACAGTTCGCTGGCATGGCCCCGTGCCATCTGCATGTGTCAGAGAATGTTGTTTGTTAGTACATGGGCCACGTTATCACTGACACGGCCCCGTGCCAAAAAAATGTGAGGGGCACGGCCCCGTGTTAGTTCGGCACGCCCCATGCTTCTGAAGGATGTTGGGCACAGCCCCGTGTTCAGGGATTTTATGAAGATTGTCTAGGTTTTTTAATGAATTATCCATTATTGGGTGCTTCCTTACTGTTTGGAACAACACCGTATTGCCGGATATACCTTAGGCTCCGGTGAGAGGTAGAAACACGCAAACGGTTATCGGAAAGGTAGAAGCCTTCTTTAAAAATGGGAAAACGGAACCATCCTTGTTGGTGCATATATCTGTCGACTTCGTCTTGTATCGAGTCTTGTATCTAGATAGGATAGAATGAAGCTCAGTAGGCTAGATTATAGTATCTTTAAGGTAGTGGACCAGTTCGCACGAATTGGGAAAGGCCAATTCGTACGAAATGGACATTGTCCATTTCGCACGAAATGGATCTTGGCCATTCCACACGAACTGACTCCCCTATAAATACCTGAGCTTGGAATTCATTTGTAACAGTTGTGATTCCAAAGCCGAGGTGCTGCTGAAGTGTCGTTTGATCTGTAACGCTTTCAAATCAATAATCAAGTCAGTTAAAGTGAATCTGTGTGTGAATCAAGCTGTAATCAAGTCCGTATCATTGAATTCCGCCTTTTATATGGATTAGAACTCTTCTGATAGACTCGTTTAGATTGAATCTCGATGCTACAAGTGGTATCAGAGCTCAGGAGGAAGAGTTCATACCGATTCAGCTTGTTTTCATTAAAATTTCTGACTTCTACTCATTCTTCTTCACATTTTTCAAAATTAACAGAGAATTCATGGTTAAAATGGACTGATTTCTTCATATAATGTGCGAAACATAGTTTTAATCAATCCTTAAAAGAATTAGACCTTAATTCGAACTAAAACCTGATCAATTTTGTCAAAAACTGCCCGATCGTGTGACATCGGCATCATTTCATATGAAATGGCCCAATTCGTGTGAATCAGACCTCCATTTCACACGAATTGGACTTCCTGGTCGCACCAAAGTGTCCACTTTGCTTAAATAGTGCCAATTCCCTTGAAAGGAACCCCATTTCGCACGAAATGGTCAATTAGAGAACCATTTCGCTTGAAGTTGAACCATTTCACTTGAAGTTGAACCATTTCACACGAATTGGCTCATTTCGCTTCAAATCAGGTCATTTAATAATCAGAACCAGTTCGTATGGAATGTATTTAAACCAGTTCGTTTGAATTGAATAGGTTCAGGTCGTTTAAGTTCAAACCTTTTGAACTTGATCATTTGAGAATTAGGTAAGTTCGCATCAAAGTGTAATTCGCATTAAGTTCAATTCGCATCAAACCCAGTTCGTGTGATCAGTCAGATTGTAGGTTCAGTTCGTTTGAACTAGTTCGCATCAAAGTAGTTCAGTTTATTTGAGATCCCAGTTTGTTTGAACCTCCAGCTTGCTTGAACTTTGTGAAACTTTTTACCGAAACATGGAAGAAGAGTTTTACAACGCGTTTGCTACTACTCCAGCTGCTCCAATTACAATTGCTGAAATTTTTGAAATCGAAAATGAAACGGGAACGTCTCAAAAGCCTCCAAATCTTATGTACATCGAGGATTTTAAAGGATGGCAAAACCATTTTGAAACTTGGGTGCAAGCCTATAAGTTTGATGCATGGGTTTCGTTGGACAAAGATTACGTTAAACCGAAAGATGACCGTGGAAATAAAAAACCTTTAAGTGACTATTCAGCGAATGAGAAGTTAAAATACACCAGTGATAAAATGATGATTAGCATTCTCCAACAAGCAGTAAAATAAGATATTTTTGTTCTACTGCAACATGAGGAAACTGCTAGATCAATTTGGTTGGCATTGCTTCAAAAGTTTAAGGGAAGTGCTGATATGATAAAAAATAAACGTGCATTACTAAAGAAATATTTTGATATGTTTACAGCTTGTAAAGGTGAAACGACTAAGAAGACTATCGATAGATATTGTCATCTTGTCCAGGAAATGAAAAGATTGGAGATAACAAAAGAAGATGATGAATGGGTTAATAAGCTATCTGATGCGTTACCACAAGATAAATGGGGAACATATCTGTTGATTTTAAAACATATGAGAAAATCTAAAAGTACGAATTTGTGTAAGTTCATTCAGAAGCTTGAAGAACATGAATTAGATGTTCAGAAAACTGCTATCATGAATAATCCAAGTGCTCAACAAGATGATAGTTTATACTATAGAGGAAGCAGAGTTGAGACTACTCCGAGTCCGAAGATTCAGACTGCGTTCAGTGCTGATGGTACTTCAGGAACAAATGTTAGCACTACGACTCAGAGTGGTGGATATTCTTCGTCTTATTCAAGTTTTAATCCGAATTTCTCAACACCAAGTGCTCAACGACAGAGTTCAACAAATCTGCAATGCAATGTTACATTGAATATTCAAAATGGTCAAAATCTCTCTCAAGAAATGGTTAAGCAACACATGGCATCACTTGTTACTATGTTAGAGTCTTATGAAAGCTTAGTTGCTGGAAGAATCGGAAATCCAATGCTTACTAAAGAGGATTATGACCAGATTGATTCTGAGGAACTTCAGTTGATGGACCTCAAGTGGTGTTTAGCCAGTGCTGTAAGAAGAGCAGAAAAATTCTAACAAATCACTGGTAGAGATGATCTTCGTGATGCTACTACATCTCCGTTAGGGTTTGACAAATCAAAGGTTACTTGTTTTCGTTGCCGAGAAAAGGGGCATTTTAAACGAGAATGTACAAACAGAGAAGCAACCGGAAGACAAGATCCGTTTGGAAACAATGATTATCATCGAAAAGCAATTTATCATCAGATTGCTCAACAATTGTCATCATCCCATGCTATTGAAGATGGAAAAAAGAAAGCTTATCTTGTAAATCAAGATGATGAAAGATTGGCAGAGGGATTTAGCTGGGACAAATATATTCCAGCTAATTCGGAAAAAAACAGCCTTTATTGCTCGAATCTTGGAAGAAGAGTCAGCCAAACCTAAGCCAAAGAGAACGAAGATTTTCAAATCATCAGAAAGTGATGAAGACACAGATGATGAGGAAGAGTATATTAATAATGCTAGATTGGAATTGGATCCTTATAGTTTTAATTTGGTTTTTGCAGATAAGATCGAGATGTTGAATGAGAAGAAGGCTGCTAGATTGAAGAGAGAACTGGAAGCAAAAAGGATTGCTGAAGAAAAGGCAAAATTGAAAGCTGAGAAAACAAAAGTTGAAGAAAAACCAACAGAGAAAGCCGAAGTTGAAGAGAGTGAAGTAAAAATAGAATTTGATGAAGAACAAAATGTGATTGAGAAGGTGGTGGAGAAAATAGTTGAAGTTGAAAAAATAATTGAGGTTGAGAAAGTAGTTGAAAAAATTGTTGAAGTTGAAAAAATTGTCGAAGTTGAAAAGATTGTCGAAGTTGAAAATATAGTCGAAGTTGAAAAGATTGTCGAGGTCACTAAACCTTGTCTAAAATGTTTGGAACCATGCAAACATTGTGAAGAGAAAGACAAAAAGTATAATGAATTAGACGAGTTGAAAGAAAAATTGTTGTTTGATGTTAAGTATGTAAAATAATCATATGATGTGCTGAACAGAACGGTTGATAGTTTGAACAAGACAAACTTAGAAGTAGAAGCTGCCTCAACGATGATGAGTTCAACATTAATGATTAAGCAGAAGGTCATCAATAGCTATATTGAAGCGTGTGCAAAGCTGAAGCAGGATTTGGAGACCGATAAGATTGAAAATGAGAGAATCAAACGATTGCTGCTGAGTTATACAGCTTGTGATTATTTGATTAATAGAGTTTATCCTACTGTTGCAGGTCTTGAAGCTTTTCAAGATAAAAAGACGGAAGATACAAATACTGGTAAGAAACAAGGTGTCAAGTATAACAAGTGTCCGCCTCCGATCTGGGAAAGTTATTCTCCCAGAAAACCAAATGAGGAACAATTAAAAAGGGCAGTCAATATAAAGTTAAAGTCTGAAACAACTGATGAGTTACCAGACAACATTGATATCACATTCACAGCGTCTGACACTGATCATGAGTCTGAGTTATTAAAGAAAGTGGTCGATCAGGTGTTGGATATGGATGAAGAGTCAAAGTCGGAGTCTAAATCTGAAAGTTCGAGTTCATCAGACAAGAGTCCGAGTTCACCAATCAAAAGGGTTTACAATAAAGAATTTCTGTTATCAAAAAATAATTTGAATGATGAACCAATCAAAGTGGCATATACTTTGAATGATTCGGACAAATTATATTCTGATGAGGAATTTCCAATAAGAAGTGTCAAAACTGAAATGATCAACAAGGTTTTCAAATTAACAGAAATTAATATTTCTGAAATAAAAGATGTAAATCTTAATGAAAAACCTAAAAAATACACTTCAAGAGTTCAACAAAAATTAAACAAGAAAAAAGGTTACAGTTCTGGTTCAGGTTTTCAACAGAAGCCAAACCATAATAGTAATTTCAAAAAGAAAGGTTTAGGTTTTATTCCTCCTGAAAATTATAAAAATGAGAAAAATTATAAACCAAAAACTAAATTTGTTTCAGGTACAAGTTCAGAAGAAGAAAAGGAGAAACTGTTTAGAAAACAGTCAAACAAAGAATTTCTCACAAAAAGAAAAAGAATGTTTTAAAAAAATCTGCACCAAGAGTTGACAGAAGAACTTGTTTCAAATGCCAAGAAGTTGGACACATTGCTTGGAATTGCACCAAGTCCACTTATACAAAACAGGGAGTTAATTCTAACTCAGATTTGAAAAAGAAATGTGTTGATAAGACAGAACAATCAGTAGAAAAGTTTAAAGAGTTCAAAAATTCGACTTTCGAAGTTGGTGAAAGTTCGAAACTTTTTTTACAAAAGAAGAGTCGATTTGAACAAACAAAAATGGGTTGTTAAATCTGAAACTAGTTCTGACAATGAATCTGACTCATCAAAGTCAGAGGAGTCATTTGTCGTGTCAAGTGATCAGAATTCCGTTCCAGAAATGAACGATTAAAACTTTCCGCCATTGTCAAAAGATAATTTGAAATCAAAAGTTGGAAAGATTGAGATTTCAGATCAATTATTCTCTGGTAAGGAAGAATTTGATGCTGAAAAGGCGTTTAATGGAAAAGTGAAATATATTTTTGGAAAAATGGTTAACAGGAAGGTAAAGGGCGTGAAAGAGTTTTATAAATAAAAAAGATGGTGGAGTGAAGATGACTCACAATCACCCAAGACTGGTCAGGCTTGGGTGACAACATTCTCTACTTAAAATCCTGACTTGCCGGAGCTCCCAAGTTGGTAATCGTGGAGCATGAATCGGCATCTTTCTTGAAAAATGTTTGTTGTGAATTTTCTCAAGTTGAAAATTGTCATATTTCGATTTACAAGTGGTATTGTGATAAGTACCTACAAGTGGTTAATCAAGGTCATTAAGTTGAACTTGATTTAACTTTCATACAAGTGGTTGAGAAAACAAAGTGATGAAACCCCACAAAACTAATTTTCCGGAAAAACCATTTGATTAAAACAAACTTAAGTGTTTTGAAATCATAATGGGAAAATAGTTTGTTGTCAGGGGGAGTTCTGATTGTTTATGCCAAGTGGATGGCGAATTGAAGCAATTCAGATCGGTTTGTCAAATTTTCTTTAAATGGTTTTGAATTTTAGGGGGAGTAAGAAATTTCAGAAAATCCAAAAACATTTGAAAATTTGAAAAAAGTCAAAAAACATGATAAAATTCAAAATGAGTTTTGTTGTGAAAAAGAGGAAATGATAGTACATCAGTGGACTAACACAGCACGCTAAAGATTTGGAAAGTCAAATGGGATAAACGGTCTCACTGATGATATGCCAGTAGGTTTTTATACATTCAGTAGATTGTTTTCAAGATATAAACCTAAATATCAAATACTTACTTATCTCGTGGGGAACATCTCTCGGATATATAGGTAACCCCTGAAATCTTGTTTGAAGGGCTTTCTATTTCTGACATACTAGGTCTTTGTGCGTGGTGATATCTAGGGTATTATACCAGGACTTCTGATTTTGTGGGAGCAATAGCCTAGTCCTCGTATAATACTTTACATTGCTTTAATCATAAAGCTCGCCCTCAGCATAAAAAATGATGAAACATTGAAAAATGCTAATCATGTGCTATTGAAAAGAAGATCCCCAAGGGGGACCCACCTAAAGTCGAACCATCATCTCTCTGATTTTGCAGAAGCAATAGTCTGAGCTCTCATGGTCTCGCATTTAACCCGATTACATATATCATTAGTGTACATTCACCTGTAAGACTGAATATAGGAGTCTGGATACGGGAGTATATTCTGAGGTGGTACACGCGAATTAGTTTAAGTTTCTTAAGACACTTAATCTCGTATCTCGAATCAATTGAACTTTGTGTGAAAATTTAAGTGGATCAGTATACTGACAATCTAAGTGAATAGTTTAGAACTTAAAGTGTTTAAAGCTCAACGGTGCTAGTGATTTGTCATAAACTGATATGATCCTCTTACACAAACTCACAAAAATAATGTCTGTAAATATTTCTTTACTATTTTTCATTAGTATGTTTTAGCATAAAACTTTGAAAATCAAAAAGATTTTATTTCATCTTATTTTCGACAACTGCTGTTGAAAAGCTGATTTTCAAAATTCCGAGCGCTAAACATGATGAACAACAGGTTGGGAGAGTGTGTATGAAATGAGATTTGATTTTGAAATCGTAAGAGCCAGCCACAGATCTTGGGATAGCATTCGAGATAGAAGCTGATGAAAGAAGATAAAGATTGAAGGCTTACAGTGTTAGATACTTTGAAGAAGTGCAAAGACTGATCAAGACTGATCATACTGAAGACTCGACATCAAAGACTTCGTCAACATCCAAGGAGGAGTCTGTTGGTGCATATGTCTGTTGACTTCGTCTTGTATCGAGTCTTGTATCTAGATAGGATAGAATGAAGCTCAGTAGGCTAGATTATAGTATCTTTAAGGTAGTGGACCAGTTCGCACGAATTGGGAAAGGCCAATTCGTACGAAATGGACATTGTCCATTTCGCACGAAATGGATCTTGGCCATTCCACAAGAACTGACTCCCCTATAAATACCTGAGCTTGGAATTCATTTGTAACAGTTGTGATTCCAGAGCCGAGGTGCTACTGAAGTGTCGTTTGATCTGTAACGCTTTCAAATCAATAATCAAGACAGTTAAAGTGAATCTGTGTGTGAATCAAGCTATAATCAAGTCCGTATCATTGAATTCCGCCTTTGATATGGATTAGAACTCTTCTGATAGACTCGTTTAGATCGAATCTCGATCCTACAATCCTTTATTTACCTTATCCAGACTCTTGTTAAAGAAGATATGAGTTAATTCACTCATATCTAAACCGTCGGTGTGAAATTCACACTCTGTAAAGGGGACGGTCATCGCGAAATCGAAACAGGGATGACTATCGCTCTCGTCTTCGCAAGCGTCTACGGTAGAGGGTTGGTTGACCTTGGTGTTGTTGTTTGTACCTGATGTTGTTGGCCCATGTAATCAAACCCAGAAGAACAGATGATACTGAAAGCCAAAACTGGTTCTCAACAGTTGATCATCAATAAGCAATGCATGTCCTAAGTTCCCTCCAATGGCAGTGCTTCTATTAGCTGATGACTCTAAGGGGCTGTTTGGCAACATCTGAATAGTTAAGTGTTGAACTAGTAAGAGGTCTGAACCATTAAGTGCTGAACCAGTAAGAGATCTGAACCATTAAGAGCCTGTATAATGCTTAATCGTGCAGAGGTAAATGTCTGACCAATTCAGATTAGAGGTCTTAACCATTCAGACTCTGTATAAATCTTAACCATTATGAGGTAAATGTCTGGACCATTCAGACATCTGCTCGTGAAACAAACAGTCTGAACCATTAAGTGCTAAACCAGTAAGAGGCCCGAACCATTAAGAGCCTCATTAAGAGGTAAACAAACAACCCCTAGGTACTGATCCTCTCAACAACAACTCTTCAAAGAACTGCTGATTATAAAGATTGAAGACCTAACAACTGCTGCTTGTCAAAGTACTGATGAAAACTAAGCACTGCTGATTCAAGGCCTGATCAACCATTGAAGAAAGCACTGATCCGCAACATCAGTGCTTAGGAAACTACAGTGGAAAGCAACATCAATATTTTATGTATCAGTTGTTTATTGTAACAGTGCTTTGTATAGATCAGTGTTTAGAGGTTGTTAGTCTGTTAGATGTCATTGTCTAGGTGACGTCAGCATTAGATGCTCAGTGGTTTGGATTGTACTATAAATAGAGCAGTACCTGTACTGTTCTATTAGCTCTTTCGCACACACTCATCTTGTACGAACTAACTGTGAGCTCAGGCTGAGGTGGAGTTTAGTGTTGCATGCATGCATAGTTAAATCTTGTAATTCATACAATCATTCGATTAATGAAATCATGTTTGCTAAAAACTATTCTTCTGTGATTGTGTTATAAAGTTTACTTTCTATTTCCTCTGCAATTCTTCTCGATTTTACCTTCTTACATTAATTACTTATTTAAACACCACAATCAAACAAACTCAGATCCTAACAATTGGTATAAGAGCTTTGGACAGTCAAATTCGATCTAACAATCAATTTGACGTAAAAGTTCAGGTCAAATCCATTGATGCTTAAGTTGTTCGTATTTAGTTGAAAAACAGAGTAAAGGGTAATCACATATAAAAGTTGATTATTCAAAAAACATATGTAAAACAACCAAGATGACGTCACACTCACAGGACCTTCACAACACTGGAACACTATTCAAGCCACCTATTCTTGTCAGATCCGAGTACAATATCTGGCAACGTAGGATGGGCCATGTGTTAGCTCAGCAAAACACCAGCTACTAGAAGTCAGTCATCTTTGGACCACACGCTCCAATGGTGCCTAGCACAGAAGATCCCAAAGGCCAAGTGCCTAAAAGCCCTGAAAATTACTCAGAACAAGATTTTCAAAAAAATGAATTAGATGCAAAGGCTTTTAGCATAGTGGCTTCAACTCTCCCAAATGACATTTATGCTGGACTGTTACGCTGTAATAGTGCCAAAGAGCTGTAGGATGCACTGAAAGAGCAGTTCGGTGGAACAGAAGAGGTTATCGAAAATAATAGGGAGGTTTTGAATCAACAGTATGAAACCTTTTGTCATCTCAAAAGAGAGTCTCTAACCCAACAGTTTGAAAGATTTAGTTGTCTCATTAGTGAACATAAACTGGTTAATGTTGAATTTGCAAAGTCCACTTTAAATAGTAGGTTTCTAAGGTCATTACCAGACAAATGGGATACTATAGCTTTTGTAACAAGAAATTCTGTGGGTTTTAAAGAGCTAAGTTTGACCCAACTTCATGGTCGACTCCTCACCTATGAGAGAGAGTTGAACCAGAAAAAGAAGTTACAGGAATCTGGGAAGGTTGCTGATGACTACACCTTTGGTAACACATCACTTCTGGGTCAAGAAGAATCTGGTGGTAGTAAGGATCAGAGTTATGATCATTACATTGACATAACTGCTGGTGGAGCTTTTAAGAACTCTGAATCTTACTCACCCAACTATGCATTTACAGCAAGTGGGGAAAACCATAATTCTAACAACTTATCCTTTGAGCTCAATGACCTCCAGCACTTTGATCCCACTGATCTGGAGGAAATGGACATTTTGCACCAACTGGTACTACTGAGTGTAAGAACCAGCAAGTTTTATAAGAGAACAGGAAGAAAATTTCCAGGGTTACATGGGAATCTAAAAGTGGGGTTGGATAAATAAAAAATTAAGTGCTACAAGTGTAATAGGCTAGGACACTTTTCTAGAGAATGTAAAAGTCAAAATAATGGACCAATCATTACACATCCTAGCCCTAGACCTCAAAACACACAAAACACTGTGCACTATTCCCAATATACCCCTGCTGCTCATGTAAACACTGCTCATTATGCACACCCTGTAACAACTGTTCCAGTGCAATATGTTCAAACCCCTGTTACAAATACAGTATGTCCAAGCCCCAGTCTCTCAGGTTCAAGTGCAACAGCCTGCACCACAACATGTTGCACAAACATCTGCTCCAGCAGAGGCCAGTCAGCAAAGCTTCTTTACCCAAGGCTTTGTTGATTGGAGTAGCATGCCTGATGAGTTATCTGATGAAAATTTTGCTCTGTTTACTAAGAATGATGCTCCTTGTGATGAATTTTGTTTTGCAGCTTTAGAGTCAAATCCAGATGGGCTGGAAACTGAAGAAGTGGAATCCAGTGCTGAAACAGTGGATGAAGTTGCTGAAGCAGTGGTTACTGCTGATGTTGGTGAACAGCTCTGCTAGAGAAGGAACCTGAACCACTGTTAGAACCTCTTGCTGACCCATGGTGTGTTGATAAAGTGGAGAAGAACACCAGTGCTTGTGAAAATGTCTGTGACTGTGCCATGATGGCTGAAGCTAAGGTACTGCCTCAGGTCTTGAAAAACCTATGTTCAGACAAATGCATCATAGCATTTGCAAATGTTAAAGAGGTGAATGAAAACCTTAGGGATAAAATTTTGAAAGATGAAGTACAATTTGAAAAGTCTATTAAAGAACTGAAAAACAAATTGTATGAAAAAGATAATGAAATCTGCAGTCTTAAACATGAACACAACATAACCAAGGACCAACTCCAAGCCATGATAGAGAAATATCAAGCTTGTAAAAAGGAGTTGGAATCCACCCAAATCACATGTGAAAAATGGGTGTAATCTTGCATAGGTTATGAGCTGATGTTAGAGAAACAGATCAAAAGCAATGTAAAGTTTGGCATAGGTTTCAGGAAAAATAACCAAACTGAAAACA
This sequence comes from Helianthus tuberosus, assembly GCA_030545235.1. Lineage (NCBI taxonomy): Eukaryota > Viridiplantae > Streptophyta > Magnoliopsida > Asterales > Asteraceae > Helianthus > Helianthus tuberosus. Next base: position 48,886,278 of record CM060431.1, on the reverse strand, counting down.
CTGCTGTAAATGATTCTGATTTAGTTGAGTTTATACCAACAAACAAGGATGGTCAAGAAGTTAAAATCACTGATAATTAACAAAATCATTTTGCAAAAACCATAGGGGTCATCAACCTTTAAGGAGATTGAAAAATATCAATTCAAACCCACCTGGTCAGATGAGTGTGACATCCTTGAGAATTTCAAACCAATGGATTTTTCCACAGTTGAGGGTGTGAAAGCACCAAAGGCTTAGATCATTCCTCTCAAAGACATCCCAATAGTAGTTCAAAACTCTGTTGCAAAGGAAGTTGAAAATAGGAAGAAAAGAGAAAGAGTTAAAAATCTGTTTTTTGACTTGTGTGAAAAGAAAAATCATTCCACAAAGGATTGTTTTCACTTAAAAGCTTATGGCATTAACAAAACAAACATAATTGAGCCTGCACCAAGTTGCACCATCTGTGGAAAAACCAACCATCTCACTCATGAGTGTGTGTACCTCAAAACTTTTGAGGTTAAAAGAAAAGAGTACACCTCAAAAACACTTGTGAGTTCTTCAAATTCATCCATCAAGAAACAACAACCATTTGTGTCTATCCAAATAGCTGTTACAAAATAGTTGAACAAAAACTCTGCTCCCAGAGATGTTCAAGTGACAGATGCACCTCCTGCCAACCAATTCCAAAGAGGAAACGGTCAACCTCCATACCAAAGGGTCCCACATGTTTATGAGGCTTACAAAAGGCCTTCTAAACCAAAAGTGAACAGGCATCCTTTTGGATTTCAACACCTTATAGGAAATGGTCCACAACAGTGGTTAGAGAAAAATGGTCAAAAACTGTTCAAACCCCTCTAAGCTAACCACTATCCATGTTCCTGGACTTGATCTTGACTCTGTTGTGACCCCATCTAAAGCCTTATTGGCTTTGTAGACCCTCCTAAACTAATTGTTTACTTGATGTGCAGGGAGCTTTTGCATGCTTAGATAGTCTTTGGTATGTAGATAGTGGAGGCTCCAGGCACATGACTGGATGTAGAGCCCTACTCAAAGAATTCAAAAATCATGGAGGGGGTGATATATCCTTTGGTAACAATTCTTAGGGAAAGGTGTTGGGGTCTGGAACATTTCAGTCAGGAAAAATCAAGTTTGGAAATGTCAATCTTATTGACAATCTGAAGTTCAACCTCCTTAGTGTCTTACAAATGAGTGACAAAGGCTATGGGTCATTCTTTACTAAGGAGAGTTGCAAGATTGTTGGACCAGAAATGGTGAAAAAGATTGAAGAAATAATAGTCAAAGGAAAAACATAACTTGTTTCTCAAAGGAGTGGCAATGTGTATGTAGTTGATTTATCAATAGAGAGCCCAATGACTGATGCTTGTCTGTCTCAGCTGCCTCTAACAAAGAGACAAAATTATGGCACAGAAGACTTGGGCACACAAATCTCAAGACAATCACTACTCTATCAAAACAAGGCCTTGTTAGAGGTCTTTCACAAAATTGTTTACTTGTTCTGAGCATTGTGTTTCCTGTCTAAAAGGTAAACAACATAAAAGCTCATACAAGTCCATTAAAGAGTCCAAAACAACCAAGTGTTTGCAAATGCTGCACATGGACTTGTTTGGCCCAGTAAAAATCATGAGTTTTAAAAAGAAAAGGTACTGTTTGGTTATTGTAGATGATTTTTCTAGGTTTATATGGACTTACTTTTTACATTCTAAAGATGAGACTTCATGTATTTTGCAAGACTTTGTCAAACAGGCTGAAAAGCACTTTGATCTGCCAGTAAAAATCTTTAGAAGTGACAATGGAACAGAGTTCAGAAATTGTAGGTCCCCTCGTTCGTACGGATCGTCACGGAATTGTCAATCCAACCTAGAGTGTGTAATCCTCTAGATTAGATTAGCACAGAAATGAGTAAAAACAGAAATTACTATCAACTGGGTTTTTATTGATTATCTATCACAACGATTACAATCAATCAAAACCCTAAATTCGTCCAAGCTATAATGCCATCACGAAAACTCTCTCACGAACTGTTTTGACTTATTAACCTAAACCCTAATGCAAAGCCTTGATTATATAACACAAGGTTGCAACTTAAGCTAGGGTTTCCTACATTGGCAAGGCCCAATTCATCCCCCCTTAACCCAATCTGGGTTTGGTTTAGCACAAACACTATTAATTGACTAATACAAAGCTAAACCCGCTAACCGTTTATTGTTTTACTAATTACAAGATATCCAAAGACCAAATCTAAGCTGTTGTCACAAATATGCACCAACAAACTCCTCCTTGACAATAGATTCAAAAAATAACTTTGTCTTCAGTCATCTTGCATTCTTCATGTAAACTTGCATTGTCTTTGGTCTTTGGATAGCTTCATCTTTAATAGCTTCCGTCAGCAACAGACTCCCCCTAAGCTGATGCATCCAATCACCAAATCTTCAAAATGTTAGCACTTGAGTAAACTCCAGTTCAGCATTTGCATAACAATCTTCAAACTCTTCAACTTTGATTGCAATGTAGAAAGGAGGTTCTACCATGCATCTAATCAAACTCTCATCTTCTCAACACAGCAACTTCTCAGCAACATACTGCTTCAATCTGTATACTATAAAACGAACATCTCGAGAAACCATATGAATTTTTCAACAAAGTTAAATAAATTATTATTATTCAAGAGATAGTTAAACTATATCACAGATTAAGCAATTTCAATTTCTCAGCAACACGCAAAACTTTTGTCCAACACACAAGACCCTGTATGATTTAAAATTTTGAACTCACTTTCTAACACCGTCTCCCCCTATCGGTAACAATTCCTCCAAGAATAACAGTTTTTCGTACATTAAGAATTTTAAACGAACTGGACACTATTTTTTGGATTCTTATATTTTCTGAAAGCAGGTAAATAACAAAAGCAATAAACACTCTGTTTTTGTGAGAATCACCAGTAAGAAGATCATATTAGCACAATCAAACTGTTTTCACACTAATAGATAATTCTTTATATAATTTTTCATGAAAAGCAGTCCAAGATGATTATCAGTATGTTTGTCCACTTAAGCAAAATGCATGAACATTTCAAGTTCCATTACCGTATGATACATTAAGGTAATTTTATACTGATATACTAGTGTGTCCCACTTCAGGATGTACCCTCGCAATCAAGGTATGCACAAGGATTCCCCGTAGTAGGTGAGTATACCGAATTCATTCGTTTTGCATTTACAACGATAGATAATTGGTGATCAGGTCAGTACTTCCGTACATCAAAGAGACCAAAATATCTAACGAGGGCTAAGACAAATACCATTTTTGGTACGAATTATGCATTTTGCACATTTGAATGACTTTCTAGGAGAGCTTCTTCATTTATGGGTTTTGGCATTTTTTGTGACACCCCGTTGAAACGTTCTCATTTACACTAGCTTGTCAGTGGCTGCCTTAACTTTCGGGACGAAAGTTCTTAAAACTTGGGGATAATGTGACATTCTAGGTTTTCCGAGCAAACACCTTGTAATTACGTTGTGCGTATATATGTGTTATTAAATGAAAAGTTGCGTTTTACCTTAATGTGCTATGTGTGGTATGTATGTATATATATATATGTGTGTGAACCGAAACCATGACTCGAGACCACCCGGTCTCGAGTAAACAATGTAACAACGGGCCGGGCCGGTTGGGCCGTAACTTTAGCCCACCCAAAACCTCCCACTCGAAACCACCCTAAAACCCACTTTGGGTGCACTACCTCTTACTTGCACCTAAAACCCTCACACACTCCCTTTCACACTCTCTTCTCACTAAAACCCAAGAACACCACCACCAAATCTCTCCTCCCTTCTCTCGGATTCAAACCGGAAGCATCAAGACTCGGTCAAGCTCGTAATCATCTCCCGGATACTTCAATTCCTCATCCTCTTTCTCGACTTGGTGCTTTCATCTCTATCGGTTAGTGTTTCCTTTAGGTTGATTAGTTACATAAATACATGAAGATGGTTGTTGTTTTTATGTAATGAAGGTGTTTCTTATATAGAAAATGATATGCATGCTTGTTAGATGATTTGTATGTATATGATGATGATTATCGGTTAACATGTCTTGATTTCGGATATATTACATAAGGAGTTAGTGTTATCTTGTGTTTGAATGTGGTTTAAACCATGAGTTGTTGATGATCATGAAATTGGTTGCTTAGCGTTCATGCTAATCGGATTATATACTCTTATGCTAAGAAATCAAATGCTTGTTAAAAGGTTGCACACATGTGGAAATCGGATTAGTTGTTGATGTGTTTCTATTGTTGTTCATGCTATAGTTCATAAAGGGTGATGATAAAAACCTAAATGAAGAACTTGATGAATATGATATGAATGTGTTTTGAATGTGCTTTGAACATGAAAAGATGCTATGTTTGATCCATTTAGAATTAGGGTGAGACAAGAAAACATGTTTAATGGGATAGTACACATATTGCATGAAATCTCAAATCCATTGGATAGTACATAAGGCAGGTTCTAGAAGGTTCGGACATCAGATGTGCGACTCGAAACCTTCGGTCTCGACTCGAAATCATCGAACTGCAACTCGAGACCGAGTGATTGCGACTCGAGACCATATGTGACAACTCGAGACCGGGCAAAGCAGACATCAGGGACTTGAAATCAGCAAGGTTTCGACTCGAGATCTCACGATCCCGACTCGAGACTGGACTCGAGACCTTCTAGATTGCGACTCACACCAGCATTACTCGAGATCTCATGGTTGCGACTCGAGACCGCACGTTCTCGAGTCGAGACCATATTGTCTCGGATGGGCCGATTGTCACCGATTATTGGGCCAAACATGTGTGGGCTATGCATACTGTTCTATTTAGAGTTCCGTGATTCTGTTAACTGTTAGCATGATCGGATAAGGCCCATTGATGTGCGGTAAGTGTCGTATATTTTAGGTGTATATTTTAAGCCCTTTTTAACACTTATTTTAGCCAAGTTTTAAATTTATAAAACACGATATTTCACTGACACTAAACACACATATGGGCAAGTGCACCCATCGTTGAGTGTAGTATAGTGTTGGTAAGATACCGAGGTCGTCCAAGGACACAAGAGCTTTTAGTACCGGTTTATCCTCAACGTCTAACCAAAATAAAAGTTTAGAAAAATGTTTTAAACTAAGAAAATTAAAATCTAACTAAAATTCTGAAAATAAAAATAAAAGAAAAACAGATAGACAAGATGAATCACTTGGTTCCGACTCGTATCTAGTATAACCTTTGATTATTTCCGCACTTTTGCACACAATTAAGAGATTATCTTAGTTATTGTAGTAGGCCCCTCTTTTGAAGGTGACGTTACCCTCACCCCAGTAGTTTGAGTCAGCAGGGATACAATCCTAAAGGGGTGGATTATTGGAAGATAATGAATTAAGTTATTAATGCAGTATTGTGGTAGGCCCCGCTTTTGGCGGTGACGTTACCCTCGGCTAAGTAGTCTGAGTCAGCAGGGATACAGTCCTAAATAGCCGGGTTATAGTATTAATAGTAGTTAACTTATGAGGGGATCAAAGAGTTTGGACCCCCGCCATCCAATACCGTGAAGTATTGAAGGAGGTCCTACTAAATTTGACCCAGGTCCATTGCAGGACCTCTAAACGCTGAACAATGGCAAGACCTTTACCAAACCGTTCCCTTAACCCCCTACCAGGTAGCCAACATACCTCCATATAGACCGTGGAGATATGAATGGTGAAAATCCTTTATTTTATATAGACAGTAAAATAATGCCAAGACACCACGGACAAACGATAAGGAAAGATCACCTTCAACATAAGTAACTGGTTATTAAAGTCATTAATACAAAACCAAATAAAAAGTGCAAAAGATTAGAAATAAAAAGTATTATACTAGACACTTTGTCTTCACCAAGTGATGTAAGAGACTTAGGCAAACATGGCCTTGATTGTCAAGAACTCTTACAATCAATCTTGGATCCCGAGACGACTCACACACTCTATGATGGAAAATGGATGATGGTGGTGGATGATGGTGTTGTGATGGTGGTGGGTGGTGGATGAAGTGTGAGAGAGGTGGTGTGCCAAGGGATGGTTTGAGCTTGAGCCAAGCACTCCTATTTATAGCCTGTACAGAAGCCTGGACACGGCCCCGTGTCCGCTGGACACGGCCCCGTGTCCACCATTTTCTCTTTCTTCATTAATACAGTTTGTCTTTATTAGCTCCACACGCCCCCATGTCCGCTGGGCACGCCCCCGTGCCTGTCTGACACTCTCTCTCTTCATTAATTGTAATTCGCAATTACAATTAATGCGCCTGCTGTACTTTCGCCACGCCCCCGTGTTCACTGGGCACGGCCCCGTGGTGGGCAATAGAAGCTTCTACAGGTTTGTCTTTTGTGCCAGGGCTGACCATCCTGGACACTGCCCCGTGCTCGCTGAGCACGGCCCCGTGTTGAGCTGGACACGCCCCGTGTCGAGCTGGGCACGCCCCGTGTCGAGCTGGGCACAGCCCCATGCTCAGCTGGGCACAGCCCCATGCTCAGCTTTCTTCTTGTTTTTGCTTTGGGAGATGCTGTCGAAGGGGGTCGGGCATGCCACGTTTGTTCCTTTTCTTGTATTTATGCTAGATTTAGCTGCCTTTTTGCTTCTTTTGTTAATTTGAGCTCATTTAATCCTGAAAATACAAAAGGAAGACAAAAGCACACTTTTTCCAACATTAGTACTAAAAAAGGGTTAGTTTTATGCCTCATTTGATGAAATTTATATGTTACATTTTGAACACATCAAATACCCCCACACTTGAATCTTTGCTTGTCCTCAAGCAAAACTCTTTAATATGTGGCTTACACTCCCAAATGGAATGGGTAGAAGAGAAGGTTTTGGCTTGTCATAGAGTGTTGGGAATCCACGATCTTCTTGGGTTTTATTTTTATCTATTTACAATCCTATTCGTTATGATTTGTTTAGAACGTTTCATAGGAGAAATTACTTATTTGGGCATAACATGCCTTTTTAAAATTCCATTTATATACAAGTTCACATACCTCACGGGAGAAATCACTCACACTCGGCCGAAGGTGTATTTCTAGTGAATCACTCGAGAGCGGCATGGAACTTACTCCTACCATAGGCTTGCCAAGCAATCAATCCTCCTCCTTTTTAACTTTTATACATTTTGTAAATATCAAGAGGACTTTGTGGGTGAAGGGTTAGGCTTGGGTTAAAGGTAGGTGGTTGGGTTAGTGGTTAGTAGAAAGGGCGAAAAGCGTAAAAAGCATCGGTTTTCGTAAGACTTTCTATTTTTTATTTATTTATTTATTTATTTTTTTGATGAAGATATTTTTCAAACAAAGTTATTTTTGATGAACTTGTTTGTTTATTTTCTTTTGCTTCATCATCAAATTTTTTTTTTTAATTTTTTTTTTTTTTGAAGAGTCATACGAAAAACCAAGCTAGTTACTGAAACAAAGGGTTAAAAATGAAAAAGGTTTTGGTGGGTAAAAGGGTGTTTGTTTTGGGTTATGAAATGAAAAGGTTTAGGCTCAAAGGGGTTAACTAGGGGGATTTTGGGTAGGTGGTAAAAAAAAAGAAAAATAATGGTGTAGAAATAAAAAGGGTTAGTCCTAATGCCTCCATCATTTACTTACTCGGGTTTAAGTTGGTAAGGACCGGGAATGTATCGTCATGGCAAGTTCTAGAGTTGTAAGGACCAAGCGGCTATTCACACAAGAAACGAAAAATGAGCATTTAGTTTAAAGATATGTAATTGTATGCTCAATAAAGGCTCAAAACTCACTTTTGTGGGAATGGGTTTTTATGTGATCAAGTATATATAATTAAATTTTAACTAAGCCTGTCATACCTTTTCGTAATTTTCTTATGTTGGTTCTTTTTATCACGACGCTATCAGTTGTAAATTCGTAAAAATATAACCTTTTTAAGAACTTGAATTTCCCGAGTTAAACCTAGACAAGTAAAAAAATGAAAAATTTTTGAAAAAATTTGGGGTGATTAGCGGTTCCAATAGAGTTTTGTGTAAGGCTTGTAATTAGGACTTGCAAGATTCAAGGTTTTAGCATCCCCCCACACTTATATTACACATTGTCCTCAATGTGTCCCAAAAATAAGTTTTTCGGTTGATTAAAATGTGTAAAAGTGGGTTAAAAACAAGATTTTATGGTACTGGGTAGCTGAACACGGGGTGGTGTTGGCTGAGGACGGCCTAGTGTCCAGACTGCCAGTACCAAAAGTAAACAGAAGGCTGGGCACGGGGGCGTGTCCAGTGAGCACGGCCCCGTGTCCAGGTACCTGAACTGGGCATTTTCTACAGAACCTTGGGCACGGGGCGTGTTGGGGTGAGCACGGCCCCGTGCTGAACTTGCTGTAATGAAGAAAAATCGTCGGGAGGCTCAGTTTTTGTGTATGGGGTGTTGGTTCAAGCTTCCCTTCTCATCCTTCACCATCCCGAGTGTGTTTTATTCCTGAAAATTAAAAACTAAACTAGAAAACATAAAGGTTAATCTAAACTAAACTACGGATAGTTCCGCGGAATGCCTCCGTGGTGCGCCACGTTTATAAGGGTCCTTGGCTAGACCCGTTTTATCAGGTGGTTCTGGCTCATCTTCAATTAGGGGGTCGTCATTGCCGAATGGATATTTCATTGATCGCTCAAGATCGACACTCTTTTTAAATGCCCCTAATTGAAGAGGTAGATTGTTGAACTTCCGGTTTTTCAAAGCTTCGTGAGTTTTTACAAATGGTCGTCCCAACACTAGAGGAGCGTCATCGAGGATGACAAAGTCGGTCGGGATTACCATCTGATTTGTTTGAACCAATACATCCTCAACTATACCGATTGATTTTATTACTTTCCGATTGGATAGAAAAATGGGTATTTGAAGTGGAGAAAAATCACTAATACTAATTTTTCGAAAATGTAGTTAGGCATTATGTTAACACAAAGATCTTTATCGATTGTAACGTTACTAATAAATGAATTTTGAAAGAAACATGGAACCGGTGTAATGTTAATTTCAAATGGGTCTTCTTTTATTAGCGAAGTTGGATCATTAGTTAACTTAACACTTACTGTTTCGTCAATTTTAGTGTTAGTGTTTAACTCTTTTAAAAACTTAGCATGCGTGGGTACTAAACAATGATTTTCAAAAGAAGGTGACAAGAGATTAATTTCTTCAAAATTAGACTCTTCTTGAATTTTAACGTTGTCGGACTCACCTATTTCGTTGCTTAACTCATGTGTCGGTTTTTCACTTATTTGTTCTTCCATTTTTACATTTTCAGTTATCTCTTCCTTTTTTAACTCTTCTCTTGCGCGGGACTCCTCTTCCCTTGCGCGAGCTTCTTTTATACATCGATCGATAACTATAATGTGTTCTAATATCCTATCGGTCACTTCGGTTATAGAGAAAGAATCGGAATTTTCTAAGCTTGAATCCGGTTGTTCGACCCTTTGTTCCTCATAATACTCATATGAGGTCGATGGTTCGCACCATTGTTCTTCATTGTAAGCATATGATGGATAAGGTTCGTAATTTTGTTCTCCATAATACTCATATGAGGTGGGTTGTTCACGCCAAGGTTCCTCATAGTAAGCATATGAAGGTGGTGGCTCATATCTTGGTTCCTCAAAGTATGAGTATGAAGGCTCATACCTTGGTTCATCAAAATATGAGAATGAGGGAGGAGGTTCATACCTTTGGTCTTCATAGGATGTGTATGAAGTTGATGGCTCGTACCTGGGCTCCTCATAGTAGGTGTATGAATTGGATGGTTGATATGAGCGATTATTTTGAACTGATCGTGCGTTACGACAATTAGTGCAATAATTACCCCTATAATCATCCTCCTCATAGGTGTAGTTGTAACCTCCTGAGTATTGATCCATAAGAATCACTCAGCAGACCACAACCGAGTCTCGAGATCAGAAAACAAAAATAAAAATGGAAACAGAGGCTGGACACGGCCCCGTGTTCAGTGGACACGGCCCCGTGTTCAGGATCTGTATCTGGGCGTTTTAATTAAATTTACTAATTTAGTTGAGCACGGGGCGTGTTCAGTGAGCACGGCCCGTGTTCAAGCTTCTGTTACTGGGTGTTTTATGAAAAATATGCAGCACGGCCCCGTGTTCAGCGAGCACGGCCCGTGTTCAACCTACTGTAAATGCAAAACTAAACTAAAATGCAGAAAAATGTGGGCCCGTTTTGAAAAGGTTTTGAAAAACTGATTAGGCCGTCGATTTTAAGCTTTCCTAAAATCCTTGTGTCCCCGGCAACGGCGCCAAAAACTTGATGTGCGGTAAGTGTCGTATATTTTAGGTGTATATTTTAAGCCCTTTTTAACACTTATTTTAGCCAAGTTTTAAATTTATAAAACACGATATTTCACTGACACTAAACACACATATGGGCAAGTGCACCCATCGTTGAGTGTAGTATAGTGTCGGTAAGATACCGAGGTCGTCCAAGGACACAAGAGCTTTTAGTACCGGTTTATCCTCAACGTCTAACCAAAATAAAAGTTTAGAAAAATGTTTTAAACTAAGAAAATTAAAATCTAACTAAAATGCTGAAAATAAAAATAAAAGAAAAACAGATAGACAAGATGAATCACTTGGTTCCGACTCGTATCTAGTATAACCTTTGATTATTTCCGCACTTTTGCACACAATTAAGAGATTATCTTAGTTATTGTAGTAGGCCCCTCTTTTGAAGGTGACGTTACCCTCACCCCAGTAGTTTGAGTCAGCAGGGATACAATCCTAAAGGGGTGGATTATTAGAAGATAATGAATTAAGTTATTAATGCAGTATTGTGGTAGGCCCCGCTTTTGGCGGTGACGTTACCCTCGGCTAAGTAGTCTGAGTCAGCAGGGATACAGTCCTAAATAGCCGGGTTATAGTATTAATAGTAGTTAACTTATGAGGGGATCAAAGAGTTTGGACCCTCGCCATCCAATACCGTGAAGTATTGAAGGAGGTCCTACTAAATTTGACCCAGGTCCATTGCAGGACCTCTAAACGCTGAACAATGGCAAGACCTTTACCAAACCGTTCCCTTAACCCCCTACCAGGTAGCCAACATACCTCCATATAGACCGTGGATATATGAATGGTGAAAATCCTTTATTTTATATAGACAGTAAAATAATGCCAAGACACCACGGACAAACGATAAGGAAAGATCACCTTCAACATAAGTAACTAGTTATTAAAGTCATTAATACAAAACCAAATAAAAAGTGCAAAAGATTAGAAATAAAAAGTATTATACTAGACACTTTGTCTTCACCAAGTGATGTAAGAGACTTAGGCAAACATGGCCTTGATTGTCAAGAACTCTTACGATCAATCTTGGATCCCGAGACGACTCACACACTCTATGATGGACAATGGATGATGGTGGTGGATGATGGTGTTGTGATGGTGGTGGGTGGTGGATGAAGTATGAGAGAGGTGGTGTGCCAAGGGATGGTTTGAGCTTGAGCCAAGCACTCCTATTTATAGCCTGTACAGAAGCTTGGACACGGCCCCGTGTCCGCTGGACACGGCCCCGTGTCCACCCTTTTCTCTTTCTTCATTAATACAGTTTGTCTTTATTAGCTCCACACGCCCCCGTGTCCGCTGGGCACGCCCCCGTGCCTGTCTGACACTCTCTCTCTTCATTAATTGTAATTCGCAATTACAATTAATGCGCCTACTGTACTTTCGCCACGCCCCCGTGTTCACTGGGCACGGCCCCGTGGTGGGCAATAGAAGCTTCTACAGGTTTGTCTTTTGTGCCAGGGCTGACCGTCCTGGACACTGCCCCGTGCTCGCTGAGCACGGCCCCGTGTTGAGCTGGACACGCCCCGTGTCGAGCTGGGCACGCCCCGTGTCGAGCTGGGCACAGCCCCATGCTCAGCTTTCTTCTTGTTTTTGCTTTGGGAGATGCTGTCGAAGGGGGTCGGGCATGCCACGTTTGTTCCTTTTCTTGTATTTATGCTAGATTTAGCTGCCTTTTTGCTTCTTTTGTTAATTTGAGCTCATTTAATCCTGAAAATACAAAAGGAAGACAAAAGCACACTTTTTCCAACATTAGTACTAAAAAAGGGTTAGTTTTATGCCTCATTTGATGAAATTTATATGTTACATTTTGAACACATCACCCATTAACACTTATGATTTGCATAAAAGGTGTAGACGTTTACTGGTTAACTGCTACGTATTAGAATAGGACCGATAACTTGCTGGACGATCATGTGTTATGTATGCTATGTGTTAGTCATGTGTAGATTATACGTGAATATTTGTACCCCAACTTGACCTATATTGGTGACCATGCTAGGACGTGGTGACCAACGTGATTGACCAAGTAAATAATCTACCGAGCAACCCAAGGTGAGTTCACAACTAATAAAGCATGCGTTCCCGGTGGTTGGGAAACGGAAACTTACAACAACGCTATCCCCTCGTAAGGGATACAAACCTACTTCTCTCCCCTTAAATGGGACCTTTAGTTAATTACTGTTTATACTGGATGCAACAAGCAACACTAAACAAAACTTTATCACTCAAGTCCTCACTTCGTAATACCGATTAGTCGCCGGGGTCAGGCGAACGGGTTATTAGTTGATAGCGCTATTTAGGTCTCACCAACCTCACACCGTGCCCGCGTATGGGATCGGGCGTGAACTAATGTACTCTGGCAACCGTCAATGATGATAGAACATTGACAAACGGGCACTCTACGGAAACGTACGGATGAATAGTATTCGGTATTGTAAAAACAGTTTAGTCGCTTACTTACGGGGTAGCTCCCCATCGCATGTATAAACGGATTAATTAACTGGTGAAACAAGTTTTTGATAATTAAAACTGGACAACACGTGGACTCGCCAACAATTTTTGTTGATACCCTACTGCATGCTTTGCAGGTACTCAGTGACTCAGGAGCTTGCAGCTTGGGAAGTGTAGTGGTCGTCTAAACCCATGTGTTGGGTTCTAAATAATCTTGAACTATGAACTTTGTTTCGAAACTATTTGGCTTATGCTTCCGCTACTTACTTAAAATGTCATTTGAACTTAAACTATTACACCTTAATGTTTACTAACCATTATGGTTGATGAACATTCTTACTCTTAACCAATACTCAGTATAATTGGTGGCTGGATCCTGGTCAGTCACGCCTCCAAGCGGTGGTACTCCGCATGTGGATTTTGGGGGTGTGACATTTTTAGCTCTTTTAAGATATCCTGGTTGTGCCTAGGTCAGCATGTATCTGGATGCAATAGAAGGACAACCCTGATACCCCAGGATTAAATAACAATATAAAGACCCAAAACCTCATATTTTGGCAATCTATCAACACAAGATTTAAGGTCATTAAACCATACGCCACTGATGTGTTCCCCACTCATACACAGTTCGTTATGTTTATATCACATTGGTAAGTTGATTATATCATGCTTTTTGCCTACTGGTACATCATATGATGAAGCTGCTATCACACTTAAGCCATTTAATTCATTTTCAGTGTGACAGTCTAATTTGCTGATGTACTATCATCTCTTCTCTTTCACACAGTGATAACTCATTTTTAATTTTCTAATTTTTATGTTTATAATTTTTCATTGTTTTTAGATTTTTTGGTTTTCTATTTTTTTATTTTTGATTTTTAAGAAAACAATAAAATATTTACAAAATTCTTATGAAGAACCAATTATTCAGGATTTCTCATTCCATTGAGTTTGACTAAATTTTCAAAGCGAGACCTGTCAAAAGCTTTAGTATAAAGATCTGCCAGGTTATCTAGTGTGTCGACTCGACGTAGTTCAATTAGTTTCTTCTCAGCACAATCCCGTATAAAACGATGACGAATGTCAATATGTTTTGTGCGACTGTGTTTCTCGGGATTATTTGTTATAGAAATTGTGGCATTATTGTCTATAATAATAGGAGTACGAGTGAAAACCAAACCGTAATCGTGCATCTGCGGTTGTATCCAGATAACCTGAGTGCAGCAGCTACCTACAACAATATATTCAGCTTCACATGTAGAGGTAGACACACAAGATTGCTTCTTGCATTGCCAAGACACAGTCCTGCCTCCTAAGAACTGACAACCACTTGTTGTAGACTTTCTGTTAGACTTGCATCCTCCAAAGTCAGAGTCAGTGTAAGCAATAAACTTCAAATCAGTATCAGCTAGATACCACAACCCAAGTTTAGGTTTCCCATTCAAGTAACGAAGAATACGCTTCACTGCTTTCATGTGTGACTCTTTTGGATTAGCCTGATATCTGGCATTCAGACATACGGCAAACATGATGTCTGGTCGTGAAGCAGTCAAGTACATTAGAGAACCAATCATTGCCCTGTATTGAGTAGGATCAACATCTTCAGTACTTTCATGATCTGGGCCAAGATTGTGATTTTCGCAAATAGGTGTGTTGAAAGTAGCACAATCATCCATTTTGAAACGAGATAAAATGTCATACACATACTTTGTCTGATGTATAAACATCCCATCCTCCTTCTGATCAACTTGTAACCCAAGAAATTAAGACAGCTCACCCATAGCGCTCATTTCGAACTTGTTCTTCATCACCTTCTCGAAACTCTTGACACATGCTCTCATCTGATGACCCAAATATGATGTCATCCACGTATACATGTACCAACATAAAATCTTCCTTCTTTCATTTAATGAACAGTGTACTGTCAATCTGACCTCTTTCAAAACCATTCTTGATCAGATGTGTTGATAGTTTCTCATACCACACCCTGGGTGCTTGATGTAATCCATACAAAGCCTTATTAAGTTTGTACACACGATCTGGATAGTCTGGATCAACGAACCCATCTGGCTGTGAGACATACTCCACTTCTTGGACTTTCCCGTAAAGAAATGCACTCTTCACGTCTAGTTGGTAAACTTTGAAGCCCTTGAAAGAAGCGAAGGCTAGGAACAAATGAATTGCTTCCAACCTTGCCACTGGTGTAAACACTTCATTGTAATCAATCCCTTCTTGCTGATTGAAACCTTTGACAACCAATCGAGCCTTGTTTTGTTTTACTATCCCTCTGTCATCTTTCTTGCACTTAAACACCCACTTAGTGCCTATTTCTTTTTCACCTTTAGGAAGGTCAACTCACTCCCAAACCTTTAACTTTGCAAACTGGGCCAATTCCTCTTGCATGGCTTCAACCCAAGAATTGTCTTACAGAGCCATATGAATGTTCTTCGGCTCCTCTTGAGAAATGAAGTAGCTATATAAGCACTCGTTCACAATCCCAGTCTTCTTAGTTGTAACAAACAGACCTGAATTCACTGCTATACTTCTCCTTGTCTAAACACCTGCACTAGGATCTCCAAGTATCATGTCAACTGGATGATCTCTATTTGCTCGTGTAGTAGCAACGGTATCGACTTCTAAATTGTCTCCCAGGTTTGATCCAACCTCCCTCTGAATATTCTGATTCGCAAACGGATTAATGAAATCCTCCCCCTGAATGGGTTCAGACTCACTATCACTTGAATCAGACACAACAGCACTTGAGGAAGTTTCCGGAGCATCTGTCATAGAAACACTCGATCTAGGCGTGAACTCGCCTTCATCGTCTTAACTGATCACTGTTTAAATCAACTGAGAGTCATCTGCATTTGAAAACTCAGGAATATTAAATGATTTAAACACAGTTTCATAATCATATAATATAGCTGGACCACTCGTTGATTGTTGAGGTTTGTATGTAGTAATTTCAACATTAAAAACAACCTCAATTTTACCAGTTTTTAGATTGAAAACCCTTTTATTCAGTGTGCTAGGTATATAACCTAGAAAGTAGCCTTCATCAGCCACCTCACCGAATTTTTGTTTATCTTTTTTTCGCACAATGGTGCAGAGTAATCCAAATGGTTCAAAGCCTGTTAAGTTTGGTTTTTCGTTAAACATAAGTTCATGACATGTTTTGTTAAAACGTTTAACAGTTAAAACTTTGTTTAGGACATAGAAAGTTGTATTCATAGCTTCTCCCTAGAAAAGATCTGGAAGCTTTGAATCAGAAAGCATAGTCCTAGCAGCTTCAATCAACGTCCTGTTTTTCCTCTTAGCTACTCCATTCTGTTGAGGCGTATAAGGAGTAGAATATTGATGTTGTATTCCCTTGCAAAGACAATAGAGATCCAGAATCCGATTCTTGAACTCCGTGCCATTATCACTCCTTATCCTCTTGATCTTTGCTTCATGGACGTTCTCCAATTTTGTAAAAAGATCTATCAGCATCTCCGCTGTCTCATCTTTTGTACCTAAAAAGAAAACCCATGAATAACGTGAGTAATCATCTGTGACAACAAGACAATAGTACTTTCCACCTATGCTCCTCACATTCATTGGACCGAATAAATCCATGTGAAGTAATTCATAAGGGGCATCTATGGAATTTACTATTTTTGATTTGTGAGGTTTCTTATGTTGTTTTCCCTTTTGACATGGAAGACATTTATCTTCCACATGAAACCTCTGCAATGGCACCCCTTTCACTAGCTCATTTTCAATAATGTAATTCATTTGGCAATAGTGAATATGGGCCATGTGTCTATGCCACAACATTGACTCAGCCTCAGATGCTTTTGACAATAAACACACCACTACAGTAGAAGAATCCTTAGCACCCATGTCCATGACATAAGTGTCATTCCTCCTTGGCGCTCTCATCACTATCCAATCATCCAGAATCACCAAACCCGGTTTCAACACTAATACTTCAGTCTTGGTAAAATGGACCGAGTGACCCTTGTCGCAGACTTGTGACATGCTCATCAGATTGTGTATAAGCTGCTTAACATAGTTCACTTTGTCCAGTGTGATCTTCCCATTGGTCACTTTTCCTCGACCTGTAATCCTACCACCTTTCGCACCAGCAAAATTCACATGTCCACCATCATAATTTTCAAACTCAGTCAACAATCTCGCATCCCTCGTCATGTGCCTGGAGCAACCACTATCAACATACCATAAGTTGATAATCCTCCTTAGCAGCTCCTGGACACACAAACCAAGAAATTAGTTAGATTGGGGGACCCAAGCCTTAATGGTCTTGGGTCGTCCAAATTCACCAACTACTGGAACATCCATCCAATATCCATTACTCCTAACATGATTCTTGGATCTCAGACCTGTTGATGGAATTTGATTTTTATTTCCCCTAGGTCTATGGTCCTGAGGGTTCCTATATGTGTTTGGACTATTTGACCTTTGAAAATTTTGATTTTGATATCTTGAGGTTTGATTCCAAGAAGCTTCATTGTTGTAATTTCTAAAGCCATTATTATAAAAAGTTCGACCACCATTATTTTGGTATCGATTTTGATATTGACATCGACTTCTAAAATTACTTAAATTTCCATTAAAATTGTTCATTCTAGGTGAAAGACTTCTAGGTCTCTCATATTTGCCTGATGTAGATTCAGGCTGAAATCTTGGTTGATTTCTTTGAAAACGAGGAACTTGTGGAGTTCCTTTTTCAGCTTTATCTATACCAACAACAACACCCTCTTATTTCTTAGGAGAAGATTTCTTTGGAGAGTTGGACATTTTCTCCACATTATCACCACTCTTCTCTGGAGATTCCTCTCTCTTTTTTCTCACTAACTTGTGCGTCAGTCTTTTTGTTAGGACAGCAGCTAGCTACATGTCCCTTTATGTGACACTTGAAGCACGGTCTCTTTTTCGAAGACTTCTTAGCTGAAGTCTTTGAACTAGATTCTTCATTTGATGATGATGCCTTAGAAGGATTTTGTTCAGTTTGCTTGAATTCGGATTTTTCTATGTTTTTATTATATGCAAACTCTACATTTGATTCGTTTTCAATAACAGTGGTTTCATTTTTCATGTCACTTCCCTGGAACAAAATTAACCTTTTTAACAAATGTTTGGTTTTTATTCTTAGAAGGTGAATTTTTCTTTTTCAAGACCGGTTCCCTGTTATTTTCCTTCTTAGCATCATCACTTTCAGATTCATCACCTTGACTTGATGTGAAACTACTTGGTGATGTTGACATAAAGTCTGTGAGCTCATCTTCATCAGGCAAGAAAGAATAGTCATGACTAAGAGGAGGTGGGACTTCATTAAATCCCTTGAAGCCCACACTGGTCTTGTCATTACTTTTCTTTAACCCACCCATCATGTGTTTCATTACAAAAGAGGAATCTCTAAATTGATTCAATTTCTTTTCCAATTCAACAACTTTTAGTTGTGCTTCTGACAACTCTTTGCATTTTTCAGAAATCTCTTTTGTTTTCTCACTCATCGTATCATGAGCTAAGTCTATAATTTGAAGTTTTTCGTTTAATTTGCAGGTTAAAGCTTCAATTTCAGTTTCATAACCTTTTATCTTCTTCAAATATAAAGACTCATTCATTTAACAAAAAAGTTTGATTCTTTAATGTTAGACATCTCATTCACCAGACTTTGGTTTTGTGTTGACAACCTGTCAACCTCACCCTGTAATTCACGACATCTTAAATAAACAGATTTAGGACTTACCTCTCTAGTTTGTTTGTCTAAGTTGGCCATGAGAGCTGCAAGGTCAGCTACCTTCTTTCTATATGCAGCATCCTATTCGTCATCAGACTTTAGCTTTTCTTCTTCAGCTTCAGTAGTCTGATCATCTGTAACCTCTTCAGCTTCAGTCACATTGTCAACTTCACCATCTATTTTTGCTTCAGCATCCTCATCTTTAGCTTCAGCATCATCAACTGGTACAATCTCTGCCATGAATGACCGAGTGACATTCTCATCAGCTTCTAGATGAACACTCCAATCATATGACCCCTCTCATGCAGTAGAGATCAAAGCTTTTAAGCCAGAGTTGTTTGATACATTTCTGTTACTTGAACTTTGACCCGAAGACTCTGTCTTTGGTCTTTGACATTCTATAGCAAAGTGTCCATAACTTTGACAGTTGAAACACCGAACCTTGGTCTTGTCAAAACTAACAGTCTTCCCCACAAACTTCCTTCCTGTTCTATTCATAAACCTCTTCACCCTCCTGGAAATCATGGCCATTTGCCACTGTAGATCCATCTCTTCTAAGTCATCAGGGTCAACCTGATCATAATCTTCATCAAAAGTAGCTGGATCAGATATCTTCCTCTGAATGTAATTCTCGTAAGAGGCAATGAATGAGGCGAGTAAGGCTATATGTTCTTCAGCAGCCTTCACACTCATAGGCATAGACTTGGTACTGCTGCTCTGATTTGTAGCTGAAGTTCTCTTAGCACCTGTAGATCCTCCTGAAGCAGCTACAAAACACACATCACCATCTTCATTCACAGTAACCTGCTCATTCTCACATTACAGGAACACAGTAACAGAGTCACTAGAAGCACTGTGAGACGAAGAAGATGGAAGTCCATTGTAAATCCCTGGATCTTGAACCTAATCATATCCAGTTTCCATCTCTTCATATTGAGCTCATAAGCTCCCAGCTTACCAACCACTTTTTCAAGTTCCTTTGTCTCATAATCTTCTTCTCCCTTGATCATGAGAGTGTAGATATCCCATTTAGCAGGTAAAGCATCAATCAGCTTGTCATTTTTCTCTATGTCAGAATAACTATCTATATCATAATTGTCCATTTCTGACATCAGATGGTAGTATCGAGTGATGATATCCTCAAGTGATTCATTTCTCATATACTTGAATACCGCAAACTGCTTCTTCAGTAGATCAACTTTGTTCTTTTTGAAATCTGCATTTCCCTCATATCTTTTCTCTTATGCATCCCACATTTCCTTTGAAGTAGTGTACTTCTTAAAGGTATGCTTGATGCCATCTGGTAAGGACATTTTGATTGCAGCCAAGGCTCTCTTTTTAGCCTCATACATCTTTTTATCAGCATCTTGCATGTTAACGTAGGCTGCGATACGTTGTCTGCCCTCAAAATCATGTGTTGGGTTTGTGTACCCATCTACAATACAGATCTACAAGCGTGTGTCCTGATATTCAATAAAAGATTGAAACCTTTCCTTCCATGTCAGATAATTCTCCACCTTCATCATCTTAGGCGGTTTGTTGGTTATGCCAACCTCGTGCTCCATCCTCAAAAGTTCATTCAAATTAGACAAGTTCGACATTTTAACGTAAGAGACTGGTAAAACCGTACAAGAAGTGTCCGAAAACTAGGATTACCAAATTATACCGTTAGAATCATCACGAAAGAACGAATCCAAGGATATATAATGTCGAAAACGTTTTTCGAGATTTTTTTGGTCCTAAAAATACGTGGAGTCCAACAGTGCAAACGGTTTGCTGAGATGAGCTACGGATCGTTTTCTATTTATGAAAATGTTAAATACTCTATACGCAACCAATTACTCCACCAAAATAAATACTCCACCTTTTTAATTCCTGCAACAAATACTCCACTTAGCCAAAATAAATATGCTGGGTCAAGAAGGTGGTTCAATTACCCTGTTCAACTATGCTGATCAAATACGCTGGTCTATTATGCTACCTAGTAAAAAACGCTAGTTAATTTCGCTGATTATTAAATTCACCGGTTAATTTCGCTGATTAATTACTTTTGCCAACAGTTCAATATTACGATGACTAGTAATGTCGCCGATCACCGTGATAATGTCGCTAAGGACAATTAGCACGGTTACCAAAGTCTCCTTTGTATTTTAAATACTCTGGTCACTCAATTACGCATGTCAGATAACTACGCTAGACAGTCAAATTCGCAGGTCAATCAGCAAATCCGCCAGAACAACTTGTACAGCAAGTCAGGTAACAAATCCGTCGGAAATCACTCAAAAATCAATCTTTTCAAAATTTAGAGAGATCCTATCTCTTCTCCAACAGAATCCTGCAAAATCAAACACCCAAATTCAGTAAAATTTTGACAAAATTCAAAGAACTCAACCAAGAACACGAAGAACAAATCTTCGAATCTTCAAGTTTTTCAGCCAAAATTCTTCAAAAATCAACCAAAACTATCCCGAGATCCTGCAAATCAGCAAAACTAACAACGCAGTAAGATTAAAACAAACACAAATTCGCCGAAATTATATCAAAAATCCAAAATTTTCGAAACCCTAATTTTTCAGTTTCAAAAATTTTCAGTTTCTTCAGCAACCAATTATGAACCGAGCCGCTTCAAGAGCCTAATGCTCTGATACCAATTGTAGGTCCCTCGTTCATACGGATCGTCACAGATTTGTCAATCCAACCTAGAGTGCGGAATCCTCTTGTCACGGCCCCCGACCCGGTTTTACCCGTTTTAGCAGCCGCGGGACAGAAAATCCCGTGGTATTTATTTAATTGAGTTTAACAGCGGAAGATTTCATCAGGATCTTTTTAAAATTGCAATTTCCTGATTATTTTATTTCACAATTCGGAATAAAACCCCGGTAATTTACAATCATATGATGTCACGGAGAAATCTTTATTTTACAAAACATGTTTCTTTATTTTATTTTGAGCCACTTCCTTAAGCTTGTAGTGCGTCGCGGCACTTTTCCTGGATCACAACAGATCACCTGAAACATGTTTGAAAAAGGTTTTGTCAGCGGGAAATACTGGTGAATCATTTTTTTTACTAAAACGACATGTTTGTTATAAGTTACAGTATTAAGAGCGATTACAATGTTTCCTGATATCAACCAACTACCCACGATATTTGTCACTCGACATTCATCGGTAACCTCATTTTCCAATGGTGTCTGTGACTATGGTCATATCACTCATTGGCTACCCCGTTGTCCAATAGTGACGGTTATCAAGTAATGTATACAAAACCCCACATACCGGCTGTAATTTGGTGATTACAAAGACTTAATCCCTGTAACTATAACTTTGAAAATAAACATGTTTTTGTAAATGAGTTTGATAAAAAGAGAATGACTCACAATGCAGATTTATTTGAGCAGAGCCTAGACTACTGATTAGCCTTTTAACCTATATTTAATAACATGCACACGAACTCGGTTAGTAACTAATACAGCATTTACGATAATTCACGAGATTAAACCTTCACAACGAATGACAAAGTGCGATACCCTAATGTGGGCAGCACTTAAACATCCATCGGATAGTTTAATAGATCGGACATTGAATCGTAGCAGCGATCGAGTTATTACCCTGTTATCGCGGCAGCACTTCGTGAATTGTGTGTGTTTTGTAGTAATTAGACCATAACTCAGTGTGGATAACGAATTTTTTCGTCGAACAAGTACCAGAATTCAAGTCCCAATCCCCTCTATTTATACTTAAATTTTGACCCCCTCGAGTGACGCGAGGGGTACCCCTTTGGGCGTCGCGTGGCGCGACGGGTCACACCCTACCATAGGGTAGCCCCGTGTGTGTGTAGCCTTGCTGAATCGACGAAACTTTAAAATTCGAATTTGACAGCATTTTATATGGATAATCGTAAATAGGGAATACCCCCCCTGAGTTTTAGGGGCCCTGATCCTGATTCTGATTGTTCTGAAAATTTTAGGGTTTACTCAGAATCACTTGGGTGTCTTAATTAGGGTTTCCTATTGGACAAATTAAATAATAATTAGGACTTTTAATGAGAGTTGTTACATCCTCCCCACCTTAATAAAAATCTCGTCCTAGAGATTTACTGGAACAAGTAAGGGTATTTTTTTGCTTCATTTCTGATTCCAGCTCCCAAGTGTATTCAGGTCCTCTCTTTGAATCCCACTTGACCTTGACAAGGACTAACCGTTTGTGTTTGAGAAATTTCACCTTTCTGTCTTCTATCTGAAGAGGTTTCTCAACAAATTTTAACTTTTCATTTACCTCTATATCTTGGAGAGGTACTACCAAAGATTCGTCTGCTAGGCATTTCTTGAGGTTAGATGCATGAAATACATCATGTACTCCAGCTAATTCTTCTGGTAGTTGTAAATGATAAGCAACTGGTCCTATACGTTGGATCACTGAAAATGGTCCTGCGTATCTTGGACTTAGTTTTCCTTTCTTACCGAATCGAACTACTCCTTTCCAAGGAGAAACTTTCAATAGTACTTTGTCTCCAACTTGGAACTCCAATGGCTTCCTTCTATTGTCTGCATAACTCCTTTGACGATCTCGGGCCGTCTTCAGTCTTTCCTTGATTTGTGTGATCTTATCAGTCGTTTCTTGCACAATCTCCGGAGCTGATAATTGACTTTCTCCTATTTGTGCCCAACAAACTGGAGTTCTACACTTTCTTCCATACAGTGCTTCAAATGGGGCAGTTTCAATACTTGAATGATAGCTATTGTTATAGGAGAATTCGATCAAAGGTAAATGATCATCCCAATTTCCACCAAAATCTATTACACATGCTCTGAGCATGTCTTCTAGAGTTTGGATTGTCCTTTCACTTTGTCCGTCTGTCTGAGGATGATATGCCGTACTTAAATTTAGTCGAGTTCCCATTGCTTCTTGGAAACTTTTCCAGAAATCGGAAGTAAAACGACTATCCCTATCTGATACAATGGAGAGTGGAACTCCATGTAAAGATACTACTTCATCTACGTACAACTTTGCCAACCTTTCCATGCTAAAGGTTTCTTTCATAGGTAGAAAGTGAGCTGATTTGGTTAATCGATCCACAATTACCCAAATCACATCATTACCTTTTCTGGTTTTGGATAACTTAGTAACAAAATCCATTGTTATGAGTTCCCATTTCCATACAGGCATTTCTAATTGTTGTAGTAGACCTGAAGGTTTCTGATGTTCTGCCTTAACTTGTGAACAAGTAAGACATTTAGAAACATATCGAGCTATATCCTTTTTCATTCCTATCCACCAAAAGTTATTTCTTAAATCTTGGTACATTTATTGTTTCCAGGGTGCATGGTATACCTAGATTTATGAGCTTCTTCTAAAATCTTATTTCTTAATTCTCCCTGCTTAGGTACCCAAATTCTTCTTTGGTGAAATCTCCAAATTCCATCAGCTCCTTGTTCTAATTCTTTTATTCGTCCTTTCTAGGGCTGTAAACGAGTCGAGCCGAGTCGAGCCAGGGTGGGATCGAGCTCAAGCTCGAAATAAATTCAGGCGATTAAACTTGGCTTGAGCTTTACGTCGGAGTTAAACGAGCCTAAGAACGAGCCAACGAGCCGAGCCATGGGCCGAGCCGAGCTTAGCTCGAGCTGGGCTTGGTTACAAAATGAGCCAGCTTGGTTCACGTCATCTCAAATTGAGTTTTTTAGCTAGTTTTTCTCGAGCTTCTTTCGAGCGAGCTACGAGCCGAGCTACGAGCCGCGAGCTTTATGAACAGCCCTAGTCCTTTCATTCCTTCAGCAGTATCCTTAATTGCTGTTTCTTGAAAATGCTTCAGTTGTTCCATTAAATCTAACTGTAGATTTAATATAAGAGCACGAACCCGTCGTTGTTTCTCATGGTATTTACGACTTAAGGCATCTGCAACTACATTTGCCTTTCCTTCGTGATACTGAATATCACAGTCGTGGTCACTTAGGATTTCCATCCATCTCCTTTGCCTCATGTTTAACTCTTTTTGCCCGAATATGTACCTTAAACTTTTATGATCTGTATAGACAGTAAATTTACTTCCGTACAGATAATGTCTCCAAATCTTAAGGGCAAAAATTATGGCTCCTAATTCTAAGTCATGAGTTGTATAATTTTCCTCATGCCTTTTCAATTGTCTTGAAGCATACGCAATTACCTTCTTGCGTTGCATAAGCACACATCCAAATCCTAATTTTGAAGCATCACAATATACTTCAAAATCTTCTGTTCCTTCTGGTAAGGCTATTGGAGCATTTGTTAATTTCTGTTTTAAAATCCTAAAAGCTTCTTCTAGTTTAGGTCCCCATTCAAACTTAACTTCTTTACAGGTTAGCTTAGTTAATGGTACAGCTATTTTGGAAAAAAAATCCTTAATAAACCGCCTATAGTATCCAGCTAAACCTATAAAACTTCTAATTTCCATTGCCGATTGCGGAACCTTCCATTTGGTAATTGCTTCTATCTTAGCAGGATCTACGTGAATACCCTCGTGATTTACCATGTGACCTAAAAATTGTACTTCTTGCAGTCAAAATTCACACTTCGAGAATTTGGCATAAGGCTTTTCTTTTCTTAACAAAGTTAAGAGTGCATGCAAATGCTGACAATGCTCATTCTGACTTTTGGAATAAATAAGTATATCGTCTATAAAAACAATTACAAATTTATCTAAGTACGGTTTACAGATTCTATTCATCATGTCCATGAATGCGGCAGGTGCATTCGTTAACCCAAAGGGCATGACTGTAAACTCGTAATGACCATACCTAGTTCTGAAAGCAGTTTTAGGTATGTCTTCTTCTTGTACCTTCAATTGATGATATCCGGAATGTAAGTCGATCTTAGAAAAATATCTAGCTCCTTGAAGTTGATCGAAAAGATCATCAATCCTAGGTAATGGGTATCGATTCTTAATTGTAATCTTATTCAATTCTCTATAATCAATACACATTCTCATCGAACCATCCTTTTTCTTTACAAACAACACTAGTTCTCCCCAAGGGGATGAACTAGGTTATATGAAACCTTTACTTAGTAATTCATCTAATTGCTTTTTCAGTTCTAACATTTCTGTAGGTGCTAACCGATAAGGTGCCTTGGCTATCGATGTAGTTCCTGGAATTAGATGAATCCTAAATTCTACTTCCCTATCAGGTGGTAATCCTGGTAATTCATCTGGGAATACATCTGGGTATTCTGAGACTACATGAATCTCCTTAAGTTATTTACCCTTAGTACTAATGATTACTGAAATCATATAGACTATTCCTTGATTTCGTTCATAACTAGCAACTTTCATTACTGATATGAACTTCATGGGTTTACATGGTTTATCTCCCGTAATCATGATTACTCCTCCGGTAGGTGCCTGAATTTCTATAGAGTTCTTATCACAAAGGATTCGAGCATGGTTGGCTACTAACCAATCCATTCCTAACACCACATCGAATCCAGCTAGATTCATTGGCAATAGGTTTGCATGAAATTTATGACCTGAAAGTTCTATATTTTCTTTTTGCAAAACCTTATCTATTTTAATAAAATTCCTATCTGCTGTTTCGACTGTAAAAATCTGCCTAAGGTTGGTTAAGGGTAACTTAAGAGCTTGGCAGAATGAAGTATTTATAAAACTTTGGTTTGCACCAGAGTCAAATAATACTTTTGCGTAAATGTTGTGAACTAAGAACGTACCAGCTATTACATCTGGAATGAGTTCTGCCTCCTGAGTAGTTAATTGGAAGGCACGAACATTCTTCTTGGTAGCTCCGTCGGCTGGTTTGGCTTTGTTGTCTGCTGGTTTGATCATTTTAAGGCATTCTGTTTTAAAATGTCCTGTTTCTCCACAGTTAAAGCAGACCCTTGTTTTCTTTCTGCAGTCTTCTTCGTGATGTCCTACAGCTTTGCAAAAGTTGCAGGTTACATTACATCTTCCATAATGTTTCTTTCTGCAATTCTTGCAGAACGGCGGAGTTGAAGATTGCCCTGGTCCTCTTCTCTTGAAATTGCTATTATTATCCACCCGAAATCCTTGGGTAATTTTCTGAGCCCGTTCCTTTTTCCTATTTTCATCTCTTGTGCGTACCAGTTCGTCAGTTAGGGTGTTAGCTAGTTCCACCGCATCGTCAATTCTGCGAGGTCTCGCAGCTTTAACGATATTACAGATTTCACTAATTAATCCCCAAATATAGCGAGAAATGAGTACCGGTTCTGGCGAAGCCAGTGTTGGTACCACTCTAGCATATTCAAAGAATGTCGAAGTATACCCTCGACAATCTACACCCATCATTCGATGATTTAGGAATTTATTTGCCATTTGATCTTTTTCATATTCGGGACAGAATTTTCTTTCTACAAGACTCTTAAATTCTTCCCAGTTCATGGAATAAGCCATATTTCTTCTTTTGGCTTGAAGTACTGTATTCCACCATTCTAGTGCCCCTTCTTTGAAAAGATTCGACGCATACATGACCTTGCCGTCCTTGGCACATTTACTTATTGTAATCACTGCCTCGGTTTTCTCTAACCAACGCAGTGCCGCAGTCGCTCCTTCATTGCCTGCAAATTCAGTGGGTTTACAAGCAAGAAATTCTTTGTAAGTGCAACCAGGTGTTGCAGCTTTCATTTTCTTAGGGAGCGGAGCCTGCCGTGGTTCATTATCATGATTAGTATGATTACCGCCTACATTTACGCTATTACTGAAGTTATCTTCAGAAATACGTTTACTGGGAATTATTTGTTGAGGTTCAATAGGTTTTTGTGCAGCTGCAAGTATTGCTGGAATAGCATTGGCTATCCCTTGAGCAACGATATTTTCTATATCTTGCCTTGTCATAAATTGATCCTCTGGGTGTTGTTCAGAATGGTTAACCTCATTTTCTGGTTCATTATTAGCGTTTTCCATCTGATAATTAATATATAATTTATTAGTATCGAATAAATAACAATCATACACAGATAATTATATAAATTTCACAACACACATATAGCCAAAACTATCGATTTCTCGATTTCCATTTTTATATTTTATAATATGTGTCATTACACACCTTTATCTTACAAAGTTTTATTTTATAGTTATTTTACAAACTATATTCTACTTATTTATTTTACAATCACAGTTTCACATTCTCACACCACACTATCCCTCGTCAGTTGGTATTTCAGTAACGGCGTTCCCTCTCGTCGTACTTCCAGGAGATCTGTTCTCCTACTTCCCTGATCCTATTTCCTGCATCCACCAACTCCTCACCAAAGTGGCGGAGTTCAGCTAAATTCTCATTGCTCATCGGTGGGTTGGGTATAGGTTCCGGGTCGAACTGAGGGAGAAAGGAAAAAGGAATGTTGAGCAGGTTTTGGAACTGCCAATCATTAGTCCACCACTCATCCATTTCTAGAGGTTGGGTGTGGATTATTGGTTCTGGGATTGCTGGTTCCAAGTTTATAGGGAGTTGATTTTCGACAGGATAGGAGTTGAAATTATTGTTTATAGGCCTGACGATATCACAGCTCTCCAATGCACGATCTAATTCCTCCTGAAAGGGTAATTCCTCAATTTGTCTAGAGCTTTCCCCACTTTCCCTCTGGGTTTGCCTAGAACCTTCTCCAATCTCCATTTCCATTTGTCTAGAACCTTCTCCAAACTCCATTTCTAGTGGCCTAGAATCTTCCCCGACTTCAGCCCCCTTTCCTTTATCTAATGGATTTTCTATTTTAGGGATCTTCCAAGTTGCAGGTTTCCTCCTACGCACACGCCTCCATCCCACAAATCTTCTCCTTTTCTTAGGCTTGGGTTTCTCCAGAGGTGGAGCATTGAATTCCATAGGTTCTTCTATGCCGGGTATATACCTATTGAAATCTCTGGAAACCTCTATTTTCACCGGATAGAGATTTAGATTTTGAAGGGCTTCAGACAGGTCATTCATCCTGTTTGTCATAAAATACACAAAATTTGCTAAGTTAAAAAGAAATTATAACAAAATTTTATAAATAACCTTTAAATATTATTGCATATTGTGTGACTAATTTAGTACAAAGAACAACTGATAATTAAAACATATTAGGGTTTCCAGTATTTAATTATTTACTGGATAAGGTTTCTAGCTTGTAGGTGATAAGGGTGCTAAAACTGAAACATGTATTTAAAGATTTGCATTTACTACTACGGTAGCTAGCATATAAAGATCTGCCCATTTTTCATCTAACTCGTCTTCCCATGGTGGTTTACTGGTTAATTCCTGGGTTTCCTGGTTAACTTTCTTTTCTCGGGATTTCTTTATTTTCTCCTGACTTTTCCTAATAATCAAACTTCTTTTATTAGGAGAAAGTGGTTCCTCGTAGTGGGCCTTTCGAACAAATATTCCTTCATCAATATCTGTTGGGTATTTTGAGGATTTTGTTTGGGATGAACTTCCCTTCTCGTTTGATAACCTATCTAATTTAAGATAGATATTTGAAAGCTTTTGCTTACCCATACTGTAAACAAATATTCAAATAATAAAACATATAATCACAAAATGGCAATCAGTAAAATTAAGTATTTTCTAAATACTTAATAGGCTTAAATTAGTGGCTCTGATACCACATTTTTCTGTCACGGCCCCCGACCCGGTTTGACCCGTTTCAGGAGCCGCGGGACCGAAAATCCCATGGTATTTATTTAATTGAGTTTAACAGCGGAAGATTTCATCAGGATCTTTTTAAAACTGCAATTTCCCGATTATTTTATTTCACAATTCGGAATAAAACCCCGGTAATTTACAATCATATGATTTCACGGAGAAATCTTTATTTTACAAAACATGTTTCTTTATTTTATTTTGAGCCACTTCCTTAAGCTTGTAGTGCTTCGCGGCACTTTTCCTGGATCACAACAGATCACCTGAAACATGTTTGAAAAAGGTTTTGTCAGCGGGAAATACTGGTGAATCATTCTTTTTACTAAAACGACACGTTTGTTATAATTTACAGTACTAAGAGCGATTACAATGTTTCCTGATATCAACCAACTACCCACGATATTTGTCACTCGACATTCATCGGTAACCTCATTGTCCAATGGTGTCTGTGACTATGGTCATATCACTCATTGGCTACCCCGTTGTCCAATAGTGACGGTTATCAAGTAATGTATACAAAACCCCACATACCGGCTGTAATTTGGTGATTACAAAGACTTAATCCCTGTAACTATAACTTTGAAAATAAACATGTTTTTGTAAATGAGTTTGATAAAAAGAGAATGACTCACATTGCAGATTTATTTGAGCATAGCTTAGACTACTGATTAGCCTTTTAACCTATATTTAATAACATGCACACGAACTCGGTTAGTAACTAATACAACATTTACGATAACTCACGAGATTAAACCTTCACAACGAATGACAAAGTGCGATACTTAAACATTCATCGAATTAACGACGAATGACAAAGCATAAACCCTAATGTGGGTAGCACTTAAACATCCATCGGATAGTTTAATTGATCAGACATTGAATCGTAGCAGCGATCGAGTTATTACCCTGTTATCGCGGCAGCACTTCGTGAATTGTGTGTGTTTTGTAGTAATTAGACCATAACTCAGTGTGTATAACGAATTTTTTCGTCGAACAAGTACCAGAATTCAAGTCCCAATCCCCTCTATTTATACTTAAATTTTGACCCCCTCACGTGACGCGAGGGGTACCCCTTTGGGCGTCGCGTGGCGCGACGGGTCACACCCTACCATAGGGTAGCCCCGTGTGTGTGTAGCCTTGCTGAGTCGACGAAACTTTAAAATTCGAATTTGACAGCATTTTATATGGATAATCGTAAATAGGGAATACCCCCTGAGTTTTACGGGCCCTGATCCTGATTGTGATTGTTCTGAAAATTTTAGGGTTTACTCATAATCACTTGGGTGTCTTAATTAGGGTTTCCTATTGGACAAATTAAATAATAATTAGGACTTTTAATGAGAGTTGTTACACCTCTAGATTAGATTAGCACAAAAACGAATAGAAATAGAAATTACTATCAACTTCGTTTTTATTGATTATCTATCACAACGATTACAATCAAACAAAACCCTAAATTCGTCCAAGCTATAATGCCTTCATGAAAACTCTCTCACAAACTATTTTGTCTTATTAACCTAAACCCTAATTCAAAGCCTTGTTTATATAACACAAGGTTGAAACTTGAGCTAGGGTCTCCTACATGGGCAATGCCCAATTCGTCCCCCCTTAACCCAATCTGGGTTTGGTTTAGCCCAAACACTATTAATTGACTAATACAAAGCTAAACCCGCTAACCGTTTATCGTTTTACTAATTACAAGATATCCAAAGACCAAATCTAAGTTGTTGTCACAAATATGCACCAACAGAAATAAGGAGTTGGATGAATTCTGTGTGTCAAAAGGGATTGTAAGGCAGTACAGCATCCCAAGAACACCAGAATAAAATGGGGTGGTTGAAACGAAAAACAGAACTTTGATTGAAGCTTCCAGAACAATGCTTGCAGACTTAGGTTTACCCTTAACTTTTTGGGCAGAGGCTGTAAACACTGCTTGTTATGTGCAGAACAGAGTTTTGATCAACCCCATGCATCAAAAGACTGCCTATGAAACTCTGTTCAAAATCAAACCACTAATCTCATATTTCAAAGTCTTTGGCTGCCCATGTTTTATCTTAAACTTGAAAGATTCTATTTCAAATTTTGCAGTCATGTAGGATCGTTTGCACGACCAAAACGAGTCGTTCAGAAAAGTTCTTTTCAATACGAGAGGCGGAATTCAATCGTATCGAAGTTGTTTCAGCTGATTGCACAAGATTCACTTTAAACTGTCTCGTATATTGAGAACACAATGGTTTACAGACTGGAGACACTTCGATAGCACTTCGGCACCGGAATCAGAACATTGCAAATGATTTGGCACGACCTTGTATATATAGGCTTACTCATTCCGCACGAAACCGCTCAAACGAAATAGACTTTCCATTTCGTACGAAATGGCCATAGCCATTTCGTGCGAAATGATCACTTCTCATTTCGTGCGAAATGAATGTTTCCTATATTTTTTACATTTTCTCGAATATCGTGCTCTAATCTATCTAATCTAAAACAAGACTCGATATAAGACGAAGTCGACAGACATATGCACCAACAGACTCCCCCTTGGATGTCGACGAGTCTTCAATACTAGTCTTCAGCATGTCGAGTCTTCAATCTTTATCAGTCTACGTGCTCTCTTCCAAAATATTCTCCATTGTAAGCATCCTCAAACTTTTCTCTTCTCTCTCTCTTTATTACTTTCTCTATTAGAATCGCAACCTGGCTTTATCCTCTCTTGATCAGGTCTCTTGATTCCTTAAGTTCATCAGCATTAGCAGCTTACGTGATCCTCAGGATTCGAATCTGGCTCTTGCATCTATAGACTCCCCTTTGCTAGCAGACTCCCCCTTAAATTGTTCCGGGATCGTAATCTTACATAGCTCTTGTTCTAGAATCGTGACCTGACTCACACTCTACTTAGGCTTAGACACGGGGATCTGCACAAATCTCTACCCAGAAATAAATTTCACAAATTTAAAATTTGACAACTTTAATCTCTGCTTACCACATGTAGAATCAATTTCAAACCGTCACTTGAACATATCATCTAAAAAGATTTAACATTTAAAAACTCGAATGACTACTTGTAAGACAATCTTTTCAATCACACTTTCCCAAACCTGTTCATCATGTTTAGCACTTGGAATTTTGAAAATCAGCTCTCCATCATCAGTTGTCAAAAAACTTTTTGAATTTTCAAAATTTATGCTAAAACACACTGAAAATCTTTTTGGATTTTGATATTAATGAAATGCAGTAAAGAAATATTTACAAACAATATTTTTTGCGAGTTTGCGTAAGAGGATCATATCAGTTTATGAGACAAATCACCAACACCGTTAAGCTTTAAACATTTTAACTTCTAAACGATTCACTTAGATTGTCAGTATACTGATCCACTTAAAATTTCACACAAAGTTCAACGGTTTCGAGATACGAGATTAATGTTTTAGAGACTTAAACTTATTCGCGTGTCCCACCTCAGAATATACTCCCGTATCCAGACTCCTATATTCAGTCTTACAGGTGAATGTACACTAGTGATATCTGTAAGGGGTTAATTGCGAGACCATGAGAGCTCAGGCTATTGCTTTCGCAAAATCAGAGAGATGATGGTTCGCTTTTCGGTGGGTTCCCTTTAGAGAATCTTTTATTTTCAACAGCACATGATTAGAATTTTTCAATGTTTCATCATTTTTATGCTGAGGGCGAGCTTTAAGAATAAAGCACTTGTTGGACCGTTCCTTGACCCGAAAACGTCAATCCGAGTAGCTCATCATTACATATAAAGGCGGAAACAGAATATGTAATGTAACAGCAGCTTATCCTTTCAGTTCTATCACTTTATTAGCTTTCTGATGAGATTTTGACAGAGTTTCGTTCCACAAGCACACACATACAACTATGAGATCCGCTCAAATGAATCCCCTATATATAGACTTGGCTGGATCGCTTATATGACATGACACAAAAGCGGACCAGACAAAACCCTATGAGCGATCCAGACTATTGACACTAAAGCGAACCAGACACTACCCTATGAGCGGACCAGACTAAACCAACTGACATAAAAGCGATCCAGACTCTATTTCACACAATATTTACACTATGACTCCCTGTTGACCAATCTTGACTTCAGACTTTTCGTAGACGTAGTCAACAGACATTCTATTCATCAACAGACTCCCCCTTGGATGTTGACGTAGTCTTTTAGCTCCTGAGTCTTCAGTCTTAGTCTTTTCTTCAACTCTGTCTTTTCATCATAAGCACTCTATCTTCACATTCCCATTGACTGTTGATTCAGACTCCTCCTTTCACAGACTCCCCCTCTCAGTATGCTGAATCTGAGATATCTGGTTCAAGCTTTGACAAATAGCTTCCTTTGGGAATAATGAAGATCAAACCTGTTACTCAACCAACAAACATTACAAACTATCTTTTCAACATTAAATCACAAAATCAATCAGTTATAGCAATCCACTCAAGTATTCAGGTCCAAGCTAATGACCCTGATTACTCAATTAATCTACCAAGTCCAATTTAATGACCTTGGTTGATCTTTTGACAAAACAAACTGATTTAAAACAACAATTTCAAACAATTTCTGAAAATAACAAGTATCAAGTTAATGAACTTGTTTTTTACTATACAATAAATCAAACTCTATCAAGATAAGCTCTCCTCATTCTTCAGTCCAGAATCTCCTGCATCTGCTTCAAACATCTGAGAATCCAACAATCAACTCTCCACTTTGATTTGTCGGAAAATAAAGCAGAAATAAAATCTTTTTGTATTTTATAAAATGTTCTAAACTAAGAAATGAAATATAGAAAACTTAAATTGCAGAAATTAAACGAAGTAAACTATTTACAAACATATTTTTGGTAAGCGTGTCAGGGAATCATATCAGCTTTTCAGACAAATTACAAGTACCGTTAAGCTTCATTTCATACTCAGACTTAAACAATTCACCTCGATTGTCGATATACTGATCCATCTTAAATTCTCACACAAATTTCAACTTACTCAGGATACGATTTAGATGAATTATGAACTTAGCTCATTCATGTGTCCCACCTCTTGAATATACTCCCGTATCCATAATCCCAATAATCAATCTTACAGGTGAGTATACTACAATGATATCTGTATATAATTTAGGTATGCGAGGGCCGAGGGATCTCAGCTTCGACTTTTCGGTGTGTCCCCTTTAGAGAATCTTTTTTGCTTACAACAGCAGCATTTATCAATTTTATTGTTTCAGCATGCTGAGGGTTTAATGCTGTGTTTCAAGCATTGCAGCAAGTATTATCCAAGGACTAGGTCAGAACTACCGTTCAGCAGAAGTCCCGGAATAATACCCCAGACATTATTGAGTATAAAGACCTAGTATATCGGATTAAGAGACCTTTCAAACGAGATTTCAGGGGTTACCTATATATCCAAGTAGTGTTCCCCACGAATTCACAAGTTTGAATTTTAGGTTTATATCCCGAATAAATCTACTAAGTGTGTGAAAACCTATCGACACATTATCAGTAAGATTGTTTAACTCTTTTATACTTTTCAAATCTTTAGCATACTGTAATCGTCTAGCTGATGTACTATCATTTTCCCTATATACACAAGCTCTTTTTCATTTTATCATGTTTTTGTATTTTATCATTTTTACTGTTTTTGAATTTTTGCATTTTTTACTGTTTTTGTATTTTCTGAAAACATAACTATGTACAAACATCTACTCCCCCTAAATACCAAAACAAGTAAAAATTCGACAAACCATTGCAGATTGTTTCTCGTCTTCATCCGCAACAGTACTCTCATCAACGCCAATTATGCCATCCGACACCGACAGAAGCTTCATACCATTCAGTTTTAACAAATATTTAAACCGATTTTTATCAAAAGCTTTGGTATGTAAATCAGCTCTCTGTTCGTCTGTGTGGATTTTCTCAATTCGTATCAACTTTTTCTCAAAGCAATCACAAATAAAGTGATGACGAATTTCTATATGTTTAGTTTTAGCGTGATGTACTGGATTCTTTGTTATATTAATTGCGGCCTCATTATCAACAAAAAGAGGTGTGTTAAGAAACTGCAAACCGTAGTCGCGCATCTGTTGCTGTATCCACAGGATCTGAGAGCAGCAACTGCTAGCAGAAACATACTCCGCTTCACAAGTAGATAACGCCACAGACGTTTGTTTCTTACACTGCCAGGTAACCAATCTAGAACCAAAGAACTGGCATCCTGCAGTTGTTGATTTTGAATTGACTTTGCAGCATCCGAAATCCGAATCGGAATACCCTTCGAGCGTAAAATCACCTTTCCTAGGATACCACAACCCCAATGAAGGAGTTCCTTTCAGGTAGCGCAATATCCTCTTCACAATGATCATATGTGATGCTCTCGGGTTAGACTGAAATCTTGCTGCGAGGCACGTTGGGTACATTATATCAGGACGTGAAGCAGTTAGGTACATTAAAGAACCTATCATGGATCGGTAAAACGTTTCATCAGCCCTGTCTCCGGTGAGATCTGGGTGAATCCCATGATTTGTTGCAAGTGGGGTAGCAGCTGGAGTAGAACTTGACATCCCGAATTTCTCTAGAATATCATGAACATACTTTGACTGATGAATGAAAATTCCTTCAGGAAGTTGTTCAACTTGTAAACCCAGAAAGAATTTCATCTCCCCCATTGATGACATTTCAAACTTCTGCTTCATCACTGATTCAAAATCTTTGCATAGATTTTCATTTGTTGACCCAAAGATTATATCGTCCACATAAATCTGAACAATCAGAAGATGACCATCGACTTCTTTAGTGAAGAGAGTGGCATACACTTTTCCACGAATGAACTTGTTGGCTAGTAGGTGTTGCGACAAAGTCTCGTACCAGGCTCTCGGGGCCTGATGTAAACCATACAGCGCTTTGTCCAATAAGTAGACCTTGTTTTTGTGGATTGGATCAGTAAAGCCCGGCGGCTGACCGACATAAACCTCCTCTTTAACCTTCCCGTAAAGAAACGCCGATTTAACATCCAACTGATAAACTTTGAAGTTCTTCCAAGACGCAAATGCTAGGAAAATTCTGATTGCCTCTAGTCGTGCTACAGGAGCATAGACTTCCGTAAAATCAATTCCCTCCTGTTGACTAAATCCCTGAACAACGAGTCGAGCTTTGTTCCTTACGACAACTCCTCTATCGTCCCTCTTGCATTTAAATACCCACTTGGTGTTAATCTTCCTCTGACCATCCGGCAAATCAACTAACTTCCACACTCCCAATTTCTCGAATTGACTAAGTTCCTCCTGCATTGCATTGATCCAAGAGTCTTCAGTAAGTGCCTCTTTGTAAGTTCTTGGTTCAATCTGTGAGATAAAGCAACTTAATGAGAATTCAGTTTGCAAAGAAACAACTTTTGTATAAAAACATGTAAGCCCTTTATCAATCTGATTTCGAGTGCGAACGCCTTTCTGCAAATCTCCTATGATCAACTCCTCTGGATGATATGAAAAAGTTCGCGGCATCACTTCACTCGGAACCTCTACATTTCCCTCCAGATTAGTAACATTCTGCTCTGCATCTTGTTCACCAACTTGGTTTGTTTGACCTGAAATCTGAATTTGCTCCCCCTCAGAATCTGAATCTGAATCACCATGATCAAATACTGGCATGTTTTCATCTTCTAGATTATCATTCTGAACCGACTGATTATCTTGAGCAACTTCATTCTGTTGGACATCATTATGTTCACCAGCATTACTTGGACCTGCTTCATCATCATTTGAAGTTTCCCGTGGTCTTCGCGAATACTCAGCTGGGAACCTTAACTGCGACTCATATTCACGCAAAATATCCAACTCATCAAAGAAATCTTCATCATCCTCTGATTCTTCTCTCATGTCAAACGAATCCCAAAGGTTGTCATAATGATAACGCCATGAATCACCAGGATTCTGCGGCGGCATAGTATAACCTTGACATTCAACATTTGCAGCTTCAATAATCCGCTTTTCACTTGGAACGAAGACACGTCGCAATGGACTTGCATAACCAACAAATATTCCCTCAATGCACTTCGGACCAAACTTCCCAAAAGGTTCTATAACCGTACAGGGTGACCCGAACGGTTCTAGATACTTCAAATTCGGTTTGCGGTTATTTATTAGCTCAAAGCATGTTTTGTTGAACTTCTTGACAGTAAGAACCCCGTTGAGCGTATAGCATGCGGCGGAAACAGCTTCAGCCCAAAAATTAATCGGTAACTTTGAATCTGCGAGCATAGTTCTAGCCGTCTCGATTAGTGTCCTGCAAATCCCACATAACCACCATTGAGATGCGCCACTATCCATGATCCATCTTGAAATGGCTCTTGGAAGATCCTGCACATACCACAAGTTGATTTTAAAACATTTCAATAAAGATGCCGATTCATGCTTCGCGATCCAGGAAGCTCCGGCAATTCAAACTGCTTATTCGAACATGGTGTCCACCCAGGCCTCATCAGCCTTAGGTGTAACCTTGACTCTCGCAATTTGAATTTTGAAATTTTCAGCCTTCAAAGGTGGAAAATTTGCATCATAATCAACCGAAATTGATTCTTCAGCCTTTTTCACTTCAGAAGTTGAAATTTTCATTTCTGTTTTTGGTTTCCAAACTTGTTGAGATAATGCAACCCGTTTGTAAAATGTTTCATTTTTAGTTACCATTTTCTTTACAGGTTCATTTTTCACTTTGATGTTGTCATTTTTCACATTCTTTTTCTCAACAAAAATTGGTGCTTTACCCTACACATCAACTTTCTTCTGTTGAAACTTCACATTTTCAATCTTAGGCTTCACATTGGTACACGTTCGTGCAATGTGACCAACTTGATTACATCTAAAACATGTTCGAGTATCAACAACTCGACTTGTGCCTTCAGACCGATAATGTGAATCTCTTTTCTCAAAGAACTCTATATTTGATTTTGAAAAAATTTCATTTTCCTCATCAGAAAGTGAACTTGAACTGTTCACAAACACCTTCTTTTCAGCAAACCTTCTGTTTTGAAAACTCCTTTTCTGATAACTCTTACCACCCTGATAACCACCCGACCAACTGTTTCGATTGTTATTATAAAAACGTGATGGATTAACAGATTTCTTGTAGTATGATTTATCTTTCTCAAAACTCATTTTTCTCTTTGTTTGACTGAACTTGTTCACTTCTGACAACTCAACTTCAACCAACTTGAAAACATTTGTCAATTTGTTCACATTAACATTCTCAATCGGAAACTCAGAATCCGAATACAACTTATCAGATCCAGCCATCTTGTACATCACAAGACCCGATTCATCACTTAAGTTGTTTTTGGATTTTGATTTCTGAATGTACTTGTCCAAGAAACACCCATCTTCCTCAGTAGTGTCACTATCCATTTTTAGTACATTTTCAACAACACCTTTTACAATATCATTTTGGACACTATCGTCATTGGAAGACGTAAACATGACATCAATGTTCTCTGGAAGTTTAACTTCACTTTCTTCCTCTATTTCCACCAAACTAGACTGCTTTTTCGTGTAGTTGTCTAAAATTGGCGGTGGAACTTTGTGAAAACCTACACCCGTTCCATCAGAAAACACATCCTCGCCATCTTTGTTTTTCCCTATAGGTTTAGGAACAATATGCTGCAAAACAAAACTTGCTGATTTATAGCTGT
The DNA here is from genome assembly GCA_030545235.1 of Helianthus tuberosus. NCBI lineage: Eukaryota > Viridiplantae > Streptophyta > Magnoliopsida > Asterales > Asteraceae > Helianthus > Helianthus tuberosus. The sequence goes on along the minus strand of CM060431.1, from coordinate 48,847,427 downwards.
TAAGCTTCAACTGGATTCGTTCATTCTCAATTTCAGCTTCTTGAACTTTAAGTTTCAGTTTAGCAATTTGATCCAGTTGTTCATTAATCGATTCTTCTTTTAATCTCAAAACAGCTCTTAGATGTTCATTTTCTTTAAATGTTTTGCCATTACGATCATCACTATCTTTGACAATATTTTTCAATTTCTCAAACTTTACAGAAATCTGACGGTTTTCAAGAATTAACTTTTCATTTTCAGATTTTATTTTCTCACGTTCAGTTTTATCATTTTCAATTTGAGCCGTTAATTCTTTGATCCGTTCAGTTGAAGCTTTTACAGTTTTGTCACGATCGAGAATCTGATCTTCAACATTTCTAACCTTTGTTGTCAGATTCTGAATTTTCTCATTGTTAAGATACGTGACAGTGCTACAAAAATTGCATTGTTTGGTGCAATTTTTGCAGTCAGCATTCCCGTCAATCTTGTTACCTGATGCATTTGTTGACACACTTTGACTGACCGACCCCTTTGACTCAGTAACAGAATTAGAGTCTACCTTAAGTGCTTTTGCAGCTAGCACTTTGTCAGCCATCACTCCCAGATTCTCAGCTGTCAACTCTTGCGTAGTATCAATTATGCCTGTATCAACCTGCTTTTCTTTCTTCTCTTTCTCCTCTTTCTCCTTTCTCTCTTTCTCTTTCTCTTCTTCAATCATTTTCGAAGTTGGAGTTCCCCACCATTTGTGTTGCCAATACTCGTCATCTTCTTTGTACTCCTTGATGATGGCTTCGATATCTATCGTTTTGTCATCAATCGCAATGTTGCCATACCTATCAAGATAGCACTCTCTATCTGGATCCCATCTGTTTGCTCTTCTAGCTTCCAGAAAGATACCAGAAAGTCTGATAATCTTGTTTTCAGCAATCATCTTCCGGTATTGATACTTCTGTTCCTCAGTACGATCATCTTTCCACTTAATGGGTTCATCATTGCTTGCCATGAATGCGTAACCCACCGCATCTTCTTCCGATAGAACTTCCTTACTCCAATCATACCCCTCATCATCATAAATCACAGCAAGAGCCCTTGATTTGTCTCTGTTATCTTCAGACTGCTTCAATCTAGGCGGCTCGGATTTATTCTGATGGTAGATTGCCTTTTTGTAATAATCATCTCGAAACGGATTCTCTGACTCATCAGCATACGCATTCCTGCATTCCCGTTTGAAATGACCCTTCTGCTTACACTTAAAACATGTAACTTTTGACTTGTCGAACCCCAGTTTTGTAGACGGACCACCAATCGTTTTTCTCCCTGTAATCTCCATGAAGCGTTGTGCACGTCGAACTGCACTTGCCATTGCCCAACGAATGTCGATCAGCTCCATTTCTTCAGGGTCTATCTGATCGTAGTCTTCTTTCGTCAGATTTGTATTCCCAATTTTTCCAGCCACCAATCCTTCGTAGGATTCCAAAACAGATGCCAGAAAGACCATTTATTGCTTGGCCGACTCCTCATCAAAATTCTGTGCGTTCTTCAGATCTATCGCGATATTGCAAGAAAACTTCGCATCAGAATGATTTGCAGAAGACGTAGATCCACTGTGATAACCACTATGACTTCAACTGCTTGAATTGCTTTGACTTTCTTTGCTTGCTGGAGAAACATTCTCAGCAGAAAATGCAGTTTTTGGAGAAGTAACTTTCGGGATCAAACTTTTTGGATAGTACAGATCCAGATTTTGCTGATAAGATGAATTATTAACTTTGTACGTCTTCTTCAATTCCAGTTCATGACTTTCAAGTTTCTCAATCACCAAATCTGGTTTCAACAACTCAGAAGGAATAGTGTTCTTAAGCATGAGAGCATAATATCTCCACTCCATCTCATCTGACAACGAATCGAACAACTTGTCTACTTGCTCATCATCAGAATATCTGATATCATGCCTTGCTAATTCCAGCTTCAGATGACCAAACCTTTCAATCATTTTACACACCGATTCATTTTTAAGACAACCAAACATATCAAACTCTTTCCTAAGAAGTTTCTTTTTATTTTTTACAATCTCTTTGCTTCCAAGACACTTATTTTCGAGTTTTTCCCATAAGTCTTTAGAATTGGAGTAATCTATCAACGAAATGATGTCTTCACGCACTGATTGAAACAATAATGCCACACATTTTTGCTCGGCCACAAAACTGTCAATCTCTTCAACTGATCTTAATGCTTCACCATTCTTCTTTCCTTGGGCATAACCATTCTTCATACTCTTCCAGCTAGAAAAAGAAAATGCCATCAACCAATCTTCGAACTTTGTTGCCCACCTGCTATAATCTTCTATAGCCATCAGCTTAGGAGGTTTGTTAAATGTTCCAAATGCACTTTCAGACTCCCAAGCTTCCTTCTTTCTTTCTTTCGGTGGACTTTTGTTTGCATCGCTTGAAGAAGTATCGTTGTTTCCTGAACTACCCGTGAAAGCAAACATATCGCTGAAGGGATTCATGAAAATATCATCCATTTTGATCGTACCTGCAAAATCAAACAACACTTAGAAAAATTTTCGGGAATTTTGAAAAACAGAAACACAAAAGCGAACCAATCTGTGCACGTGACAGATAAGCGAACCAAACAGTGTACTAATGAGCGAACCAGAAAGTCTGTTCGAGCGAACCAGACTTTGTCCGTTTGAGCGAATCAGATGTTGTCCGTTCGAGCGGACCAGCTGATGTTTGTTCGAGCGAACCAGCAGATGTTCGAATAAGCAGACCAAACAATATCAAAAATGTTCTCTAGAGCGGACCAGATAAGGTTCGTTCGAGCGAACTAGAAAAATACGTATGAGCGGTCCAGAGAATGATCGTTCGAGCGGACCACGTAGTATCCGTTCGAGCGGTTCAGAATATGATCCTTCGAGCAGACCAGACAAAGATTCCAGATCTGAAACTCGCAATCACCGTAAAAGCGAACCACAATTTTTAACCCATTTTTAGTCTGAATTACAATCTAATACTTTCAAGGATTGTAGTACTCTTAATTCCGATCACAATGATATGATTTTCGTTCAATTCCGACCGCTAATTCATTCCAGATCTAAGTTTGAAAATCCTGTCCGAGAACCGATCACGTTTTTGATAAAATTGAATGATTTTTACGGTGTTTTAAAGTCTGATACTGTTACTGATTGTTTAACAACAAGTTTTGTTCAATATACTAGAACTTCAAACCATTTTGTCCGTCAAAACTTGTTTAAACCGAAAAATAAAAAGAGAAAGTGAGTAGAAATGAGATAATAGAGCCGAATCAGCTGATGTAGTATGAGCTCCTCGTCCTGATGCTCTTATACCACTTGTTGGACCGTTCCTTGACCCGAAAACGTCAATTCGAGTAGCTCATCATTACATATAAAGGCGGAAACAGAATATGTAATGTAACAGCAGCTTATCCTTTCAGTTCTATCACTTTATTAGCTTTCTGATGAGATTTTGACAGAGTTTCGTTCCACAAGCACACACATACAACTATGAGATCCGCTCAAATGAATCCCCTATATATAGACTTGGCTGGATCGCTTATATGACATGACACAAAAGCGGACCAGACAAAACCCTATGAGCGATCCAGACTATTGACACTAAAGAGAACCAGACACTACCCTATGAGCGGACCAGACTAAACCAACTGACATAAAAGCGATCCAGACTCTATTTCACACAATATTTACACTATGACTCCCTGTTGACCAATCTTGACTTCAGACTTTTCGTAGACGTAGTCAACAGACATTCTATGCATCAACAGCAATGCAAAGTATTATACAAGGACTAGGCTATTGCTCCCGCAAAATCAGAAGTCCAGGTATAATATCCCAAATATCACCACGCACAAAGACCTAGTATGTCAGAAATAGAAAGCGCTTCAAACAAGATTTCAGGGGTTATCTATATATCCGATAGATGTTCCCCCGAGATAAGTAAGTTTGAAATTTAGGTTTATATCTCAAACACAGTCTACTAAGCGTGCGAAAACCTACTGGCACATCATCCGTGAGACCGTTTACCACATTTTGACTTTCCAATTCTTTAGCATGTTGTGATAGTCCACTGATGTACTATCATTTCCTCTTTTTACAACAAAACTCGTTTTTAGTTTTCTCAAAGTTTTTTTACCTTTTCAAATTTTTGAAATTTCTAAAAATTTTTACTCCCCTTAAAATCAAAAATATGTTTCAATTTTGGATTTTCTGGGAAAATTTGAAAACAAACTGTACAAATAAAATGACCACTGTTGTGAATTGCTTCAATTTGCCATCCACTTGGCATAAACAATCAGAACTCCCCCTTACAACAAACTATTTTCCCATTATGATTTCAAAACACTTATGTTTGTTTTAATCAAAATGGTTTTTCCGGAAAATTGGTTTTGTGTGTCATTTCACAAACATTGGGTTTCATCACATTGTCTTTTCAACCACTTGTAAAAATATCACATTTGTAAGTTTTTTCACAAACACACCACTTGTAGGTCGAAATTTCACAAATGTGAATTTCTCAAGAAAGATGCCGATTCCTGCTCCACTCTTACCAACCTGGGAGCTCCGGCAAGCCAGGCTTTTCAGTTAGAGAGATTCTCCCAAGCCTGACAGTCCTTGGGAGATTCCGAGTTATCAACACTCGGTTTCTTTCCTTTCTTCTTTTTCTCATAGAATTCCTTTACCCCTTTGACCTTCCCATCAATCATTTTTTTCCAAAAATATGTTTCACTTTGGGGTTAAAGGCCTTTTCAATATCAAATTCTTTTTTTTTCAGAAAAAAATGATTTTGTTGAATCAGAATCAATGCTAGAACTGCTATCAGATTTCTTAACAACCCATTTTTGGTTGTTAAGATTCACTTTTCTTTTATAAACATTTTTTGAACATTCACCAACCTCAAATGTAGAATTTTCAAAAACTTTAAATTTCTTGGTTGGTGTTATGTTCTTTTCAACAACTTTTTCTTTGAGTTTATCAGAGACTCCCTGTTTTGTTTGGATTACCTTTGGACAATTTTTGGCAATGTGACCAATTACTTTGCAGTTAAAACAGATCCTTGTCTACTTCTTTTGAGCAATGCCATTCTTCATTTCCTCTTGCTTCTTCGCAAGGAATTCTTTGTTTGATTGCTTCCAGAATGAGTTTTTTTCTTCTTCTACCGAGCTTGATCCTGAAACAAACACAATTTTTGTTTTAGAAATTTTCTCATTTTTATGATTTTCTGGTGGAATAAAACCAAGTCCTTTCTTTTTGAAATTACCGTTATGGTTTGGTTTCTTTCGATAACCCGAATCAGAACTGTAACCCTTTTTCTTGTTTTCTCTTTGTTGTACTCTCGAGGTGTATTTTTTAGGTTTTTCAGAAAAATTTACATCTTTTATTTCAGAAATATTAATTTCTGTTAGTTTGAAAACCTTTTTGATCATTTCAGTTTTGACACCTCTTATTGGAAATTCTTTATCAGAATATAATTTGTCAGAATCATTTAAAGTATATGCTACTTTGAATGTTTCATCATTCAAATTAGATTTTGATAACAAAAACTCGTTATTCTAAACTCGTTTGCCCTTTTTGACTGTTGAACTTGACGTTTCAGACTTTGACTCTGAATTTGACTCCGACTTTGACTCCTCGGTTTCATCTTTATCCAACACCTGATCGACCACTTTCTTTATTAACTCTGACTCATGATCAGTATCAGATGAAGTAAAAGTGACATCAATATTGTCTGGAAAGTTATCTGAAGACTCAGATTCCCATTGTAAATTGGTTGCCATTTTGACTCTCTCCGAATTAGGATTTCGTGGAGAATATCCATTTTCAAGCGGAGGCGGACACTTTGTATAACTGGCACTATGTTTCTTACCAGAATTTTTTTCTTCAGTATCCTCTTCTTCAAATGCCTTCATGCCTTCAATGGTTGGATAAATCATGTCAATAACATAAGAAGTACATGAGTAACTTTTTAACAACATGTTTACTCTTTCTGTTTCTATTCTCTGGGTTTCCAGTTTCTGTTCCAGCACAGCACATTTCTCAATGTAATTATTAACGATTTTCTGCTTTGTCATGAAAGCTCCTTGAAGTGTCTTCATAGCTGTTGCTTGTTCATTGCTTGATTGATTGTATTGATTCATGGCTTTGTTTAGAACATCATAAGATTCTTTCAATCTATTCATGTTGTGAATCAAAGTACTGTTTTGTTTTTTCACTGTTTCACAGGTTTCACATTTCACAGGAATCTTTTGTGCCTCAGCTTCTACTTCAACTTTGAAAGCTGGAATTTCTTTTACCTTTTTCTTTATCACACGAACTTCTTCATCATCACTGCTAACATGTTTTTTAACTTTCTTCTTTTTCACTCGAATTTTTCCATCATCACTGTCATCACTCTCTTCTAGCATTCTTAAGTGCTCTTTCATTCTGTTTGCATAATAATCATCACTATCTTTAACAACTCGAGCAACAAAAGATTTGTGATCTGAAGTTTTGTTAGGATCAAAATCATCCCAACTAAAACCTTTTGGAAGCCTTTCATCATCTTGATCTATCATTTTGTTTATTAAACATGCTTTACTATCTTCTGAGATATATTTATCCCAACTGAATCCTTTAGACGAACCTCCATCATCTTGACTCACCATATAAGCTTTCTTTGATTCTTCAATCTCCTTCCTAGCATGTGCAGTTTGTGGTTGTTGTTGATGTGGTTGTTGAGCAACTTGATGATAAATCACTTTCCGATAATAATCATTGTTGGTGAACGGATTTTGAGCTCCACGTGCTTCGTGATTTGTACATTCTTGCTTAAAATGCCCTTTTTCCCTGCAACGAAAAAAAGTAACTTTAGATTTATCAAAACCTAAAGTAGAAACATTTGCATCACGGAAGTCATATCTTCCTGTGATCTGTTTGAATTTCTCAGCTCTTCTCAACACACTCGCCAAACACCACTTTATATCCATTAACTTTATCTCCTCAGCATCAATCTGATCGTAATCCTCTTTTGTCAACATTGGATTTCTGATCCTTCCGGTAACTAAACTCCCATACGACTCTAACACAGTCACCAACAAAGACATGTGACTTTTTTCAACTTCTTCCGAGTAATTTTGATCATTCTCAAGATTTAGTGCAATGTTACATTGTAGAACTTTGCCACTCTTGGTTGCTGAAAAATTTGGATCAAATGATGGATATGAAGAAAATCCTAGTTTGTTGTTTGATCCTTGAGATGACCCTCCAGATGAACTTTTAGCATTGAATGCAGTTTCAATCTTTGGTGACATGTTGGTCTTATCATTGATACCTCCTTTGTAATATAAACCAATATCTTGTTCACCATCAAAATCTTTCATTCTTGATACCTTCCGTTGTTCCATCTCTTGAGCTTCAAGTTTTTCAATAAACTTTCCCAGTGTTAGATTGCCAAAATATTTCTTATTTCTCAACATTATAAGGTACATGCCCCAAACATCATGTGGCAACGCATCAGCCAACTTTTCAATCAATTCTTCATTATCTTTTGTAATGCTCAACCTCTTCATGTTAACTATTAGATTGCAATATCTTTCTATGATCTGCTTGGTGTTTTCAGTTCTTAAACCACGAAATAGATCGAACTCCTTTTTCAAAAGTGATTTTTTGTTCTTGATCATCTCTTTACTTCCAACAAATTTTGATTTTAATGCTTTCCAAATTGAATATGCACTTCCATTGTGTTGCAGTAAAACCAAGATATCTTCTTTAACAGCTTGATGTAATAGACTAGTCAACATCTTCTCATCTTTGTATTTCTTTTTCTCTTCAACACTTAGATCTTTAATTACAATAACCTCTTCCTCATCGTTCACCGGTCTAACATATTTTGTTTAAATACATTCCCAAGCATCCAAGTAATTTGCTTGAACCCAATTTTCAAATCGCTCCTCCCATCCTTTATACTCCTCAATATTCATGAGCTTTGGCGGTTTTTGCATGGTGCCTGTTTCATTCTCTAACATTGTGTTATGTGCAATAGTAATCGGAGTGGCAAACGCATTGTAAAACTCTTCTTCCATGATTTCGTATCAAAATTTCACAAAATCAGACTGTTCAAACGAAATGATATTCACGCGAAATGGATTTGATACGAAATGACACTTCCAAGCGAAATGGTCACTTTCAAACGAAATGGTAATTTTCAAACGAAATAACTATTTCGTGCGAAATGCTCAAATGAAATGCCAACTTGGTGCGAAATGAGCTGATTTTGTACGAAATGGGATAAAAAACTTCCAATTCATGCGAAATGAATCAATAACTGTGCTAATCCGTGCAAAATGAACCAACAACTGTGCTATTCCGTGCGAAATGAACCAGAAATAAGTGATTTCGTGAGAAATGAACTAATACTGAGTGATTTCGTGTGAAATGAAATGTTTAATTCGTGCGAAATGCTGCTGACGTCATTCTTTCGGCCATGTTTTTGTCAAATTGATCAGGTTTTAGTCCGATTTTAGATTTGAAACTTTCAAGGCTTTGTTAAAACAGTATTGCGCTTATAATGTGGAAAATCAAGCCATTTTAACCATGAAAACTAGTTTAATTTTGAAAAGAAGGTGTAGAAAATAGAATATTCAGCTGAAATAGTAAGAACTCTCCCTCCTGAGCTCTGATACCACTTGTAGGATCGTTTGCACGACCAAAACGAGTCGTTCAGAAGAGTTCTTATCAATACGAGAGGCGGAATTCAATTGTATCGAAGTTGTTTCAGCTGATTTGCACAATATTCACTTTAAACTGTCTCGTATATTAAAAACACAACGTTTTACAGGCTGGAGACACTTCGGCACCGGAATCAGAACATTGCAAATGATTTGGCACGACCTTGTATATATAGGCTCACTCATTCCGCACGAAACCACTCAAACGAAATAGACTTGCCATTTCGTACAAAATGGCCATAGCCCGTGTGAAATGAATGTTTCCTATATTTTTTACATTTTCTCGAATATCGTGCCCTAATCTATCTAATCTAAAACAAGACTCGATATAAGACGAAGTCGACAGACATATGCACCAACAAGGCAAAGCAGATTGTGGTTATCATTTGGGATACTCAACCACTGCTAAGGCCTATAAAGTGTTTAACACAAGGACTAGGTGTGTGGAAGAAACTTTGAATGTAAAGTTCAATGAACTTTCTTCCCTGAAAATCCCAGCAAACCCTGCTGAATTGTTTGATCTTGATAGATTTACTTTTGAAAATGTGTCTGTCAAGACTAACCCAGCAGGTATTCAACAACCTCCTCCACAAGATTATGGATATGATGTTGTGATCCCACAATATAAAATCACATCCACCACCAGAGCAGCATATGTTCAAAACAATTGTCAAAGCTCCTCCATTGTTGCATCAACAGTTATTGACCAAAGCAGCCCTTCAACCTCTGTCAACCCATCATCCCTAACCACTGTTGATAAAAATCCACCATTAGTGGATAAAAATCAACTTTGTGCCACACCCATTCCTCCTATCACTCCACCTCCATTTTAAACAGATGTTGGATCATCAAAGTCACCAACAATTGTTAGCTCAGATGATTCACATCTCAACCTTCACCTTTAAATGCCATTGTTCCATACGAGGGAGATCTGATCTTTCTTAAATCTCATCCACCAGACCAAGTGATTGGCAACATCAATGAAGGGGTTCTCACCAGAAGTCAATCCCAAAACATTTGTCTTTTTGTTGGCTTTCTATCACTCCATCAACCAGTCAAGTACCAAGAGGCACTGGAAGACAACAGTTGGGTAGAAGCTGTGCAAGAAGAGCTCCAACGGTTTAAGAGACAACAAGTATGGGAACTTGTACCACTGCCAGAGGGTGTAAGTCCAATTGGCACAAAGTGGGTCTTCAAAAACAAAACTGATGAAAGGGGCATTGTTGTCAAGAACAAAGCTAGGCTTGTGGTTCAAGGCTTTAGACAAGTAGAGGGCATTGATTATGATGAAACTTTTGCCCCTGTAGCAAGATTGGAAGCTATTAAACTGTTCTTAGCCTTTGCTGTCAACCATAATATCAAGGTGTTTCAAATGGATATCAAATGTGCATTCCTCTATGGTAAGAGTCAAGAAGAGGTATATGTTTGTCAACCTCCTGGTTTTGAGGATCCATTTAATCCAAATCATGTATACAAGCTAAACAAAGCTTTGTATAGATTGAAACAAGCACCTAGGGCCTGGTATGAAACTCTTTCCACTTTTCTAATCTCTATTGGTTTCACAAGAGGTAAAATTGACAAAACCTTGTTTTTAAAATAGAGAGGAAAAGACTTGATGATTGTCCAGATTTATGTGGATGACATCATATTTGGAAGCACATGCAATGCAATGTGTGAAGAGTTTAGACAACTCATGACAGCTGAGTTTGAAATGAGTGCAATGGGTGAACTATAGTGCTTTCTTGGTCTCCAAGTTAAGCAACTGCAAAATGGCACTTTCATTCATCAAAGCAAATAAGTAAAAGATCGTTTAAACAAATTTGAGATGAATGATTGTAAACCATGTAGTACACCCATGGCAACCACAAAGCTGATCATGTCTGATGAAAAGGATGGTTTGGTTGATCAAACACTATATAGAAGCATGATTGGGTCTTTATTGTAACTAACTGCATCTAGGCTAGACATCATGTTTGCAACATGTGTTTGTGCAAGATCCCAATCAGCACCTAGGAAGTCTAACCTCATTGTTGTAAAAAGGATATTCAGATACATAAAAAGTGCTCCCACACTTGGTATCCAGTAACCTGCTAATGGGAATGTTAAGCTTTCAGGTTTTTCAGACAGTGATTTTGCTGGATACAACACAACCAGGAAGTCTACATTAGGAGGGTGCCAATTCCTAGGTGATTGCTTAGTGTCTTGGCAAAGCAAAAAGCAAGCAGCTGTTTCTACATCCACTGCTGAAGCAGAATACATTGATGCTGCAAGCTGTACAGCCCAACTATTGTGGCTTCAAAATCAACTGCTAGATTTTGGTATAACTGCTTTAAAGACACCTCTCATGTTGGATAGTCAAGCAGCTGAAAATATCATCAAAAATCCAGTATCTCATTCAACCACCAAGCACATTGACATCAGACATCACTTTGTGAGGGATTGCTATGAAAAAGGTTTGATTTCTCTGCATCATGTTCCAACTAAGGATCAGCTAGCAGATGTGCTAACAAAAGCATTAGACACATCCACCTTTGAAAGCTTGATCTCTAGAATTGGCATGCTTAACATGGACTAATAAGAAAAACCTTGTTTGAACATGAATAAAAAGCATTAAAATGTTTTCAGAAAATCAAAAACCCATCCTTAAAAATAGTTAAAATGAAATTTTTTCATAAATCCTTAAGAGTCTGTCCATATCCACTGTTTGGTTCAAACATCTGATTGTTGATTTTTACCCACTGCTGAAAGACAACCTCTGTTTCCTCATTTTTCTTGTTGACCACTGTTGACCAAACACCAGTGCTTTAACCCCTGATGTCTATCCCTTGATAGTTAAAATTAGACATTGTTATCATTTTTCACTGTTGTTGTAACACCTCGCAAAATCATGTCTAATACAGTGGTGACACGTGTCATAAACCCTGATCATGTTAAAAGTTAACTTGAGGGACTAAAATTATCAAACAATGAAAAGATGTATGTGGAAGGACCAAAAGGATCAACATGCCAAACTTGTGCCTCTGAATGACCTCATATGATGTTCGTATTCTTTATTGAATACATTGTCGGACACAAGATGCCGTTTGTGCTTAAAACCAAAAGTTTGCAAAACACAGGGGTTAAAAGTGTCAACATGTTAATTCTTACCTCTGAGTGACCTTTTAACAATCCCGAGGCTTTGTAATATATTATTATACTCTCATGAATATCAGATAATGATTTCATGGAGTTTTGATACAATCTTGTGATTTAATTGCAATTTTCAAGAAAGAGGGGTTAAAAGTGTCAAGTGACAATTCTACTCTCGGGAGACCTTTTCAACAAATCCAAAACATATGCATGTATGGTTTTACTCCCAAGAACATTTAAGACCTGCTTATATGGGCCCCTCATGCTGAAAATGTCAGTTATTCGAATTCTGAAAGTGCAGGACTGAACATGCAAACAACAAAACAATTTTTGAAATTTCACTCCCCCGCGTGTCGCGCAGGGTTTGCCTGCACCTGGCACGTGTCGCGGGCGGGACCTATTTCCAGCCAGTACTGGCAGGTTCCCAGCATGCAACCTGATAATCTTTTCTGATTCTCTGCAATACTGGAACGAATTCAGCAGCTTGTTAATGGTTTTTAAATACCACTTGGACACTTGTAATTATCTAGAAACATCAGATTACACCCTCCTTGATCTTGTGAGATGGAATTCACTATAAATTGAGCTCATTTGAAGCTCTCAAGACTTGCTCGCTTCAAAGAAATTCTCAAACAAACTCTCTAAGCTTTATCTTTGGAGCATCCTGGTTCATAAAGAAGCTCTCTTAGTTCAATTTTTCGTGCTAAGGACCCTTGTAAGTGTTCTTGGCTCCTGTAGTTCAGTTTTCATTAGAATAAGGACCGAAAGTCAAAATTAGTGTAATTCTGCTTTGAGTTGTAGATTAATCTTAAACTGTCTAGCCATAATTCTAAACGAATGTGGCTATGTGTTGGTAATTATGTAGGTGTTAAACCCTCAAAAGGGCACCTCCTAATTATCATAATTGCTTGGTCAATTGTTGGGTCAAAGTAATGAACAGAAAAGTCAAACGAGTCAGTTTTTATAAAAGAATTCATAACTGATAATGTAGAAGCTATAAAATACGTTTTATCACTTTAATAACTTGGTAAATATTATAAGAACATGTTTAGACATGTTCAACCCGACAATTTTGGGTTTAGGCTCGGTTCGCAACTGAAAGTCGCAAAAGTTGTCTTTTGTTTTGACTTTCAGTTCTGAACCGAATTAGCTTAGTTTAGTTATGCCTTAGGGTTCCTTTGTGACCATAATATATGTGAGTATAACCCTCTGAGGTTATACTACATGGTCCCTTTGAAATCAGAGATTATTTGCATGTTCCGTTATTTGCTTAAAAGTTAACTATTATACCCTGATGTTATAAAAACGGGATTTTTGAAAATGTGAGAGGATGAAAAGCTTTATTACTAATATATAAGTATGTCAAATAAATTTGACATCAGTTTATGGTCTCAAACTAAAGTTATGCAAGATATCGTAAAATGAAACTTTATATTAATTAAACTACATTTTTAGCATAAATCATGTTTAAACCCAAATTTTGACACCAAACTCATTACCTACTGTTTTGATATTATTTTTAGGGATTTTTGGAATTTTTGGTCAGATTATACACTGACCATATCATTGAGTTCTCGTATAAATCGGTAACTGACGATAATACCCTTTTTGTTAATAAAATGAGTTTAACATATGATTTGCATACCAAACCTTTTCCCACTGATATCATGTGTTAAATAAAATATTTTAAACATTAAAGGCTGATCAAAATCTCAGGATTTCATAAACATCTCAAATATCGTCAATTACCGACTTTTATGATAATTAGGTGCATAGTATGGTTTAAAACCATATTTAACACCTAAGACTTGTTACCTACTGATTTTATAAATAAATTTTAATACTTTAATAGTAGGTATAAGTCTTGAACTCAGACTTCCAATTTTGTCCTTAAAAGCATATGTGAAATGACCAAAATGCCCCTACGGTGCATAGTTTGGCCATAAATGATAAACCTCACATATGTATGATATCTTACTGATGTAACATGATAAAATAAATATTTTTACTAAATTATTTAGACCAGAACCTCATTTTACCATTAAACTTCTTTTATAAACTTTAAAATGACCAAATTACCCTTTCTGGACTTAATTTGGTTTTAAATTCTTTAGGGGCATAATTGTTGATATCCTACTGATATCATAACATACTTAAGGCATAATAACTTATGGAACTTGTACATAACTCATCCGGTTACCCGTTATGCTTATACGCGTTCGGTACGATTTATGTAACTAGTTTGCATAAATTAGCCGAAACAGGTAAAACCTTATCGTTTTTACTTCAAAATCCAGAATGTACTTAGTTTACCCATTTTATACAAGTCTTTATACTTGTTGGGTCTAAATCACATTCCAACCCGGTCATCGCTTAATCACGCGTTTCATACCGTAAACCTTTCCTTAAACTAACCGGTCTAAGTTTATAACTTAAATAAGACCCGTTAGTAATCTAATAATTAATAAAACCTTCATTCCAGATTAAGAGCCCCGGTAGAAGTTATTTGCACTTGCTTGAGTAGAATATACGGCTGAGAATAACTAAACTTCATTTTAAGCTCAGGTAAATACTTTTAACGTATTTTCCCTTATACGGGCTTGGGATACGGTAAAATATTACCACTTGGTAGGGTGTAGAAACCTTTTAATCGAATATGGTTAAATTACATAATCCCGCTTTAATCAGTATTGCTTGATAACAAATAACATTGGGGATTAACGACCGTGTCCTGGATATCCTTGGCTCATTTAAAAAGCGTAAATGGCCACGACTTAAGCACGGGGTGTAGGCATACACCCGTCCGTTGTGTATGTAAAAGATATACTCATTTGCTGGGATGACCCGCCGTGAGTTTATATTTGTGGTGTGTCGATTAATCTTTTTCGACTTTCATACCGGCCCTAAATGTTGGACAAACATGTAAATCTGATACAAGATTGTTATTAATATAATTCTCCCAAGTTATAAAATGATTGTGCCTTGTGCATTTAAATCAATTTTCATAAATGTTTTCAAAAGAGTCTGTTAATTGTATTTGCCAGTGTAAACTGACGTATTTTTCAAAAAGACTAAGTGGCAGGTACTGTACGAAATTGGCTGGGAGCTCGGGGCGTTAGTTAAAGAATCTTGCAAGTTCTGAACGCATAAAGTTTGTTGAACAATATTTTATATTTCTGTTTTAGATCCGCCTGTGGATCCTCTTACACCCATTTGTATAATATTTACTTATACTTTAAATTTCGGTTTGTAATATTATTTTCATCCAAGACTTCCGTTGTGCATTAAACTGTATACATTTGACTATGACGATATCAACTACGTCACGATACTCCCCGCCGGGCCCACCGGTAATATGTGGAAATATCGGGGTGTGACAGGTTGGTATCAGAGCCAACATTGAGTGAATTAAACACTAGCCTTTTGTGTATAATCTCAATGACACAGTTACACATTCCTTGACTTCCGAGTTTTGGAAAACGATCTAGGATTAATCCTAATCTTATTTTTTGGTTTATATCTTTTGTTTGTCTTTGTTTTTGACAGGTTTACTTTAACCATGCCGCCAAGAGTACGAGGACGTGGAGGTCATGGCAAGGCACCGATGGGATCAAGGAATGATCATGAAGCAAGACCGTCTCACAGACGCACACCCTCAGCATCCTTTAGCTCCAACCCGCATGAGGATTGGAGGACCTATCTTGAGCCCGCGAGGCGTTCTGTCTCGCTTAGCTTTTCGCCCTCATATGACCACTCATTTGGGCACAGCAGGAGGATGAGCCCAATGACTCACACCACTCTTACATTCCTTTGCAGCGTTTGGGTTCTCACCACTCATTTTAGAACCCCACACCCTACTTCCAAAGCAGGTTCAACCCAATGAACCAAGTTGAAGAACCAGAAGGTCAAAACCCTTTGGGACCAACAGACCACTTCCCCGAATACCAAGACATGGAGATGGACGATGATCCAGATCCCGAGATGCCACCATCAGGGATGCCCACACATCCCATCGAGATTTCAAGTGGATCATCCTTTCATGGTTCGCCATACAGGAGCCCTGATATCTGGGCCGAAAGGTGGAGTACATATAAGTGGGAGTATACTCCCCCTCACCGCAACTCACCTCCACATCAGCGGGTTTCCTCAAAGGCCCCACAATTTCAGGCGGTCACGCCACCGCCACCACCAGCGCCAGAGCAACCACCGCCTCCAAAACCATCGAGGCGAAGAAGAACAGCACGGATGTCCGTGCAAGGGGGTTTCCACTTCAGTACCCCCCAACACTCCAGCAACTACCCTCCGCTCTATGAAGACTCGCAAATGGGTGGGCCTTCAAATGTTGTTTCTGAAGTCGACTCTCCACCAGTCGCACCTGCACCACCAATGGGTTATGAAAACCCAATTTCGTCTTACCCAGATGAAGCTGGGTACAACTCGTTTGAGCAGCAAGCTTATTCGGGTTGTATCTACAACAATGCACCTGCCGTCGACCCATACGTCGAGGCAGCAAACTTCAATGCTCTCTACCCCTCGCCCTTTCCACCTGCGTACCCAACTGGGTACCCTGCATATGGGTATCAATACCCACCACCTCCAAAACTTCAGCAGCAGCAACCGCCGCAGCCACCACTTCAACAACCACAACAACAAGAAATTCTACAGAGGTTGTATGAGGTGGAACAAAGGGTAGACGAAGAGCGTAGATGTCGCCGCGGTCTTCGAAAGGGTTTGGCAAACCTCATTAAGGGGAAAAAGAAGAGGGATTATTAGAAACCCTTAATTATTGTATTGTAATTTTATTTCAATTAAGTCCCTACGTGGACATTTCCTTTATGTATTTGGTCCCTGAGTTGACTTGTCTTTTTATTTTAGTCCCTGCGAGGACAAGTTATTTGTTAAAGACCCGTTTAGGGCATTATTGTAATTCCTAGGATTTATTTATGAGAAATTTCCTTTTTGCAAATTACTTTTGGCATTAAATATATAAATATACATTATATCACAAATCAAAATATCAATTCAATTTTTAATTGATCTGCCATTAAATCTCAAAAGAAAATCTTAAAGGTATAACCTAGCCTATATGTCATTTTAGACATGGCCATGATGGTAAAGCCTTTTAAGATAATAAATCCTTGTTAACACCTAAGAACGTGTTAGCACTCTTGGCAAATGTGATTCAATAAAGTCACACTAGTCATCCTAATATTGGACACACTAGTCATCCTAATATTGGACTCTTCCAATTTCTTATCTAGGCTAATGATCTAGAAATCATGGCTTACATCATCAATGAGATGATCATTTTACAAACATCCAGTAGTGATGAAGTGCCTACGGGCTATGCTTATTGTTCAATAAGACAAATGAAAATTATAGTCTATGACTCCTTATCAAGAAAAGGCGATGAACTATGTTCAAACCTTAATGCCTCGATCCTATAAGATCATGCCTTATAAATTAAAGTTGTCCTTGTGACAAGGCATTTTGTGCCATTTTAATATCCTTAATAGTTTATAACTGGGATTAATTATAATAAAAGTTTAAAATAAACCTGATTATCAAATTAACCAAATATGGTCTATTTATACCATGGTTAATGAATCACCGAAAATGATGATTCCATAATACACCGCTAAACAAATTATTGTCAATTGTTTTATAGCAAACAAGCTTCAGCATGGCTGAATCAGACAAGGTTAAAAGTCATCCCAACATGAGGAATGACAACACCAGAATGAATGTAACGGGTGCAGATCTATAAGCAATGATAGATAATGCTGTCACTAGAGCCGTTGACAGAATGTTCAAAGAACCAAGTGGTACTCATGCTAGGACCCAATCTGTACCTCATACTAAACCTCCTTCCAAAATACATACATCTCATAGGGATGATTCTCGGCATTCGTCAAATCAGAAGAGTCTTCCGTCTAAGCAATTGTGTTAAATCAAGACCCACGCTCAAAAACCTGCTCTTATGAATACTTCGTCTCTTGTAAGCCAAAGGATTTTTCAGGCGAAAAAGGTGCCATTGACTGTCTGACATGGTTTGATGAGATGGATACCATTGTGGATATCAGTGGTTGCGCGGAGCAGGATGTTGTGAAGTTTGTTTCTCAATCGTTTAAAGGGGAGGCATTGGCTTGGTGGAGATCGTTAATTCAAGCCACGGGGAAAATCCCACTATATAACTTGTCATGGGAGCAATTTGTGGCACTGATCAAGGAAAAGTTCTGTCCTCGGCATGAGGTAGAAAAGATTGAAACAGACTTCTTGACTCTAGTCATGAAGAACTTGGTTTGCCAAGCTTATGTCATGAGTTTCAATACCATGTCCCGATTGGTTCCCTATTTGGTAACCCTTGAACCTAAGCACATAGTGCGCTTCATTGGAGGCATGGCCCCAGAAATCAAAGGGAACGTAAAAGCTTCCAGGCCTACTACCTATAGGTCCGTGGTGGATTTGTCCTTATCCCTCACTCTTGATGCAATAAGGAATAAGTCTGTTAAGACTTCTGATAAGGGAAAGAGGAAGAGAGAAGATGAGAGCTCACGTCGCTCTGATAAAAAGAGGAAAGGCAATTCTGAGCAAAAGAAAGGTTCTGAGTTTAAGAAAACCTCAAATCAGACGGATAACAGGCCCAAGTGCAAGAACTACAAAAAACGCCATTCAGGTAAGTGCACGATTGACCCGCATGCTAAAATTTGTGGAATTTTCAAGACAAAGGTTCATAAAACTTTAGAATGCAAGGAATTAAAGAACGCAACTTGTTACAACTGTAACGAGAAAGGGCATATCAAAACCAACTGCCCAAAACTTGCAAAGAAGCCTGAAGAGGCCAAGAAAACAAACGCTCGAGTTTTCCAGATGAATGCACAGGAGGCAGTACATAATGATAATGTTATAACAGGTACTTTCCTCATAAATGATGTATATGCTAGAGTTTTATTTGATTCTGGCGCAGATAAGTCTTTTGTAGACAATAAATTTTGCAAACTGTTAAATCTGCCTGTTAAAACTCTAGACATAAATTACGAAGTAGAATTGGCCGATGGTACCTTAGAGACTGCTTCAACAATTTTAGATGGATGTTTCATATCCATTAGGAATCACTCTTTTTCGTTGTCCTTGTTACCGATGAAATTGGCAGGATTCGATATAGTGATAGGCATGGATTGGTTATCTCTTAACCAAGGCAAAATTGCATGTGGTAAGAAGCAAGTGGTTATCAAAACTCCTTATGGTGAATCACTTACAATTCAAGGGGATATGTAGTATGTGTTTCCTAAACAAGTATCTATGCTTAAGGCTTCGAAGTGTTTGAAGAAAGGTTGTGTCATTTACATGGCACAGGTAACGATAGACGAGCCAAAGCCCAAGATAGAAGATATCCCTGTTATTTCTGAATACTCAGACGTATTCCCTGAAGAACTACCAGGTTTACCTCCCGACAGACAAGTGGAATTCAGGATCGATATTATTCCAGGAGCAGCCCCAGTAGCACGAGCTCCTTATCATTTTGCACCGATCGAGATGAAAGAATTAAGAACACAATTGGATAATCTATTGGAAAAAGGTTTTATTCAACCAAGCTTGTCACCTTGGGGAGCGCCTATTCTATTTGTGAAAAAGAAGGATGGATCAATGCGTCTATGCATTGATTGTCGTGAGCTGAATAAAGTTACAATCAAAAACCGATATCCATTGCCCAGGATCAACGATCTATTCGATCAACTACAAGGGGCAAGTTACTTCTCAAAGATCGATCTAAGGTCCGGGTATCATCAGTTAAAGGTCAGAACCGAAGATGTACACAAGACCGGATTCAGAACAAGATATGGCCATTACGAATTCTTAGTGATGCCTTTCGGGCTCACAAACGCACCTACAGCATTCATGGATCTCATGAATCGCGTTTGCAAGCCGTATCTAGACAAGTTTGTCATTGTCTTTATTTATGACATACTTATTTATTCAAAAAGTCAAGCCGATCATGAAAAACATCTCCGGTGTATTCTTAAACTTCTGCAACAAGAAAAGCTCTACGCAAAATTCTCTAAATGTGAATTCTGGCTTCGAGAAGTCCAATTTCTTGGACATGTGGTAAGTGAGCGTGGTATCCAGGTGGATCCCGCTAAGATTGAAGTGATTATGAATTGGCAAGCACCTAAGACGCCCACTGAGATTCGTAGCTTCTTAGGTTTGGCAGGTTACTACAGCCGATTCATTGAAAAATTTTCAACAATTACTGCACCTTTAACTTCGTTGACTCGCAAGAATATAAAGTTCGATTGGGGTCCCAAACAACAAGAATATTTTGAGATTCTCAAACAGAAATTAAGCAATACTCCTATGTTGACATTGCCAGAAGGGATAGAAGAGTTTGTCATTTATTGTGACGCGTCGCACACAGGTATGGGTTGTATGCTTATGCAGAAAGGCAAGGTGATTGCCTGCGCTTCTCGTCAGCTGAAGGTGCACGAAAAGAACTACACCACCCATGATTTGGAATTGGGTGCTTTTGTATTTGCACTAAAACTATGGAGGCATTACCTTTATGGAACCAAGTGTGTAATATATTCAGATCACAAGAGCCTTCAACATTTGTTTAACCAAAAAGATCTCAATATGAGGCAATGTCGTTGGATGGAAACATTGAACGACTATGATTGTGAAATCCGCTATCACTCGGGCAAAGCGAATGTGTTGCTGGCGCACTAAGCCGAAAAGAAAGGATCAAACCTATTAGAATCAACGCCAAAAGCATTGAACTAAAGAATAGCTTTAATGAAAGGTTGTTAGCTGCTCAGAAGGAAGCTATACTGGAACCTAACTTTCCAAATGAAAAGTTAGGTGTAACTGCTTATCAGTTATCTTTTGGCAAAGATGGAATCCTTAGATTGAATGGTCGAATCTGGGTTCCAATTCATGGAGGACTTAGAGATATAATCCTCCAAGAAGCCCATAGTTCTAAATATTCATTACATCCGGGCAGTGATAAAATGTACCAAGATCTGAAGGCAAATTATTAGTGGATAGGTTTGAAGAAATCTATGGCCACTTATGTGGCTAAATGTCTGACGTGCGCACAGGTTAAAGCCGAGCATCAAAAGCCGTCAGGTTTGCTACAACAGCCTGAACTTCCCACTTGGAAGTGGGAAATGGTAACTATGGATTTTATTACCATGTTACCACGGACAAAACATGGGAATGATACAATATGGGTCATAGTCGATAGACTGACGAAGTCAGCTCATTTTATACCTATAAAGGAGACGCATAGCTCCGATAAACTAGCCCAGCTATATGTGGATGAGATTGTATCTCTCCATGGAGTGCCAGTATCGATTATTTCTGATAGGGATACAAGATACACATCTCATTTTTGGAAAAGCTTTTAGCAATCTCTTGGCACACGTTTGAACTTCAGTACTGCTTATCATCCTCAGACGGATGGGCAAAGTGAGCGTACGATTCAAACACTTGAAGACATGCTCAGGGCTTGTGTTATTGATTTGGGTGGAAGTTGGGATGACCATCATCCTTTGATTGAATTTTCTTACAACAACAGTTGCCATTCGAGCATCCAAGACGCGCCTTTTGAGGCTTTGTATAGAAGAAAGTGTAGAACGCCAGTTTGTTGGGTGGAAGTTGGAGAAACCCAACTATCAGGACCTCAGATTGTCATCGAGACGATGGATAAGATTATCCAAATCCGTGATCGTCTCAAAGCTGCCAGGGAGAGGCAGAAAAGCTACGCGGAGAAGAGGCGTAAACCTCTGAAATTCGAGGTAGGTGATAAAGTATTACTCAAAGTGTCTCCTTGGAAAGGAGTAATGAGATTTGGAAAAAAAGGGCAAGCTGAGCCCAAGATATATCGGACCATTCGAGATTATTGAATGTGTCGAAACTGTAGCCTACAAGCTAAATCTACCTGAAGAGCTTAGTGGAATTCATAACGTGTTCCACATCTGTAATTTAAAGAAATGTCTAGCCGATGAGTCGCTAGCTATGTCTCATAAGGACGTACAAATTAACGGAAGCTTGAAGTTTGTTGAAAAACCTTTGTCGATAGAGGATCGACAGGTTAACAAACTTCAAATAAAGAATGTGCCTATTGTAAAAGTAAAATTGGATGCCCGTAGAGGCCCAAAATATACATGGGAAGTTGAATCCATGATGAAATAGAAATACCCTCATTTGTTTCAGTAATCTCGAGGTCGAGATTTCTTTTAAGGGGGTGAAGATGTAACACCTCGCAAAATCATGTCCAATACAGTGGTGACTGTTAGGGCATGAATTTTATGCTAAGGATCATTTATCCTGAGACTAGGCATGGATCATGGATGCTTAATGGCTGATGCAGAGAGTCTGAGGATCCAGAGTCTGAGGATCACGAGTCTGAGGATCACGAGTCTGAGGATCCAGGATCCTTAACAGAACTTATGTTTTGCACGTTTTTAATGTGTAAATGTAGGTAATGGACGTAGTGGACCACTTCTTTGATGGAATCTCGTGGAATATGCTTTTAGGCACGTGCATATTGAAGAAATAACCGTTAGTGGTGGTCATGGGTGACTTCCACCTTTTTCGGGAAGTTAGTTAGTTGATTTTTCCTTATCATTTTAAGGGGAAAACGAGCTCAAAAAGGCATAAGTCGTGCACACCACACAAAAAACACATTACACTCGAATTCTCTGCAAACACTTAGCAAAAAAGACACACTTACACTAGAAATTCGTTGTATTGAGCTTGTTTTCTTCCGAAGTTGTACAAGGATCACTGTTGTTTTTGCAATATAGTTGGTGATCGGTAGGTTCCATCACCCGAGGTTTTTTATGCCGGAGATCTTCTAAAGATCAAGGGCTTTTTCCTTGTATAAATCTCGGTGTTCATCGTTGATTTCATATACTTGTTGTTCATACAATTAACCAAGCATCATACCCCGTAACAGAGAGTTTGGTTGCATTATCCTCATCAGATTTTTTGACCAAAACAGTTTGGCGCCCACCGTGGGGCAATTGGTGCTTCAATTCTGAGAAATTTTGTTCATTTCATTCATTTTGGTTCATTACCTTTAACCACATGGCTTCTCAGGGAAAACTACTCCAAGTTCTATGTCGGCGGTCACTTTTTCACAGGGCATTCCGCCTTTGCATCATCTCCCCCTTGCATTCCAGAAGAATGCTGAGAATTCTCCGAAGAAGACAACCCTCGTTTTCACAAAACCAATTGTTGTTTCTTCCTCTATACTTACTAACAGTAATTTTTATGCTTTGATTGTGCAGATGGAGGATCACATGCAGCAGCAGGTCAAAACTAATGGCAGGATCCTTCGCGAAATTGATAAAATCAGCAGAGGATCACTCCCCTTTGATGTCGAGGTCGCTGAATTTCGACACTCCAGTCTTAACTACCCAGCACTTTGCAGCTCCAGATGTCCAATACCAGGGTGCATCAATAGGAATGCGTTCTGGATCATCAGTAATGTCTCAGGCTCGAGGATCCTCTTTCCAGCCTTCAGGATCCTCATTTCAGCATCAGGGATTCTTCACCAATTTAGGAGGATGCATGGGGACGCAGCCAATTCAGGGATCCTCCTCTCAGGTTCAAGGATCCTCTCAGGTTCAAGGATCCTCTCAGGTTCAAGGATCCTCTCAGGTTCAGGGATCCTTTTAGGTTCAAGGATCCTCTCAGGTTCAGGGATCCTCTCAGGTTCAAGGATCCTCTCAGTTTCAAGGATCCTTTCAGGTTCAAGGATCCTCTCAGGTTCAAGGATCCTCCTTCCAGGTTCAAGGATCCTCATCTCAGGTTTTCGGATCCATGGATTATCCTCCAAGACCTACATTCACAGCACATCAAGGATCCAACATCTTCCAGGATCAAGGATACTTAAGGAGTGTGCAACCCGGAAGTTCAGATGTTCATCTAGGAGACTTCATACCGATGCAGACTATTGCTTCTTCTGGTCCCTCAGTTATACCAGAATCCCGTCAATATGGATTCACATCTGGAATTCCAACCTTTAATCCATTAGGAGGTAACACTTTGAATACTTCTTATAATGCTAACCATGGCTTCATGCAGGATATAGGAATCAACCAAGCTATGGCTAAGGAATTGCAGAAACTTAGAGATATAATATCCAACGTTCCAGGAGTGGTTAAGCCCATTCCTGAAATTCCTGATGAAAGCCACAAGATATCTCGTTTTGCACCACCTACTTATGATGCAGAGATACCGAAGAGGTTTCAGACACCAAATTTGGTTGCTTGTACAAGGGCTTTGGATCCACACTTACCGGATCAGCGTTAAAATGGCTGCTAAGTCTTCCTCCTTACTCTATTACTTCATTTGCTAATCTACTTAATTTGTTTAATAGCCAATTCTCATGCAGTAGGAGATTTGAACGATTAACTAGTGATTTATATAGGGTCACTCAAGGTCATAATGAATCACTTAGAGATTACATAATTAAATTCAGTAAAGAATCCTTAGAAATCCCTAACTTAGATATTGATACAGCTCTAGAAGCCTTTGAAATGGGTTTGCTTAGGGATTCAATGTTCTATGATGATCTTGTCATGACCCCTTGCAGGAACTTAGATGAGGAAAGGAACAGGGCCCTTAGGTTCATCCGTTTAGAGGATGACAAAAGGATCCATGAGAGATTGGCAGGATCCTCAAAGCAAGACAAATAAGGATCCTATCTCAAGGATAATTAATCCAAGCAATACTCCAAGCATGACAACCAGAATGTGCATGCTGTGGAACAAGAGGAAGATGATGAGGATCATCCTCCTATTTCTGAATATTGTTTTTCTGCTGATAATAATGAACTAATCCTTTCTATGCAGAGTTTAGGTGACAAGGTTAGGTGGCCAAGGAAGAATGACAAACCGCCTGCCACCAAAGACGAATCAAAATGGTGTGCTTACCATGGGGATTCTGGTCATCTCACAGATGAGTGCATAGCATTAAGGAAGGAGATAGGTTATCTTTTGAGCAAAGGATACTTGAAGGAATTGCTTGGAAGGAAAAAGTCAAGGACCAAGGATCCTGAAAAAGCTCCTCCTCCACCAGCTGATGCTCAAATCGTCCATTTCATCTCCGGAGGTTCTCAGCAGCTAAGAGACATGCAAAGGAAACAAAGATGGAGAATAGGGACAGACCTGTTCGAACTTCCATCCTTACCCAGGAAAAAGTCATATACTTTGATGGGGATGACCGTGTCGACATACATGATCCTCATCATGACGGTTTGGTTATTACATTATTTATATCTAACCATTTTTGTTCGTAGGATTCTCATTGATGGGAAAAGCTCAGTGAACATAATCCAGTTGGATGTCCTCAATAGAATGGACATCCTTGGATCCGATATTGTCCAAAGATCATCTGTCCTTGTGGGATTCAGTGGAGAGACAAAGATTACATTGGGGGATATCAAACTTCCTATTTACATAGAGGGAGTTAATTCTTTTCAAAAATTTTGTGTCATAGATTGCTTATCCTGCTATAATGTTATCCTTGGAAGGCCATGGATACATGATATGAAGGCAGTCCCCTCAACATATCATCAATGTGTCAAGCTCCCAACTCTATGGGATGTGGTGAAGATAGAAAGTGATCAGCAGGAGGCAAAGAACTGTTACACTTCTTCATTGAAGCCAACCTCCAAGGAGCAAGACGTCAAGGATATTCTGTTGAACCCAGAGGATCCTGAATCCAAAATTTTTATAGGATCCGGGATCCTAGACAGTATTGAGCAGGATTTAATATCCTTCTTGAAAAGAAGAAAGTCTACCTTCGCTTGGAAACATGAAGATATGACAGGAGAAAGTTTGCACTCGAAAGAATGCCATTATCCAAGAAGAGCACCAGCCCTGATGAAACCAGAAAATGGAGAATCGTTATCCTTATACTTAGCTATTTCAGCTAAAGCAGTAAGTGTGATCCTAGTTAAGGATCATGAAGGCTCTCAACATCCGGTATACTATGTAAGTAATATTCTACTTGATGTTGAGGCCAGGTACTCTCATTTAGAGAAATTAATTCTTGATTTAATTATGGCTTCTGCTAAACATAGACATTATTTAGAAACTCATACCATTATTGTGAAAACTAACCTTGCTATCAAGAATGTTCTCAGGAAACTTTAAATGTCAGGTAGAATGGCAAAATGGGCAATCAAGTCCCAAGCTTTACTTGACTTTGTGGCTGATTTCAGTAGTGATCTACAAAGGGAAGCTGAATTAAAAGTTCAACAACTTGAGAAGACCAAGGATCCTTAGACACTCTTCATGGATGGAGCTTCAAATGTTAAAGGAACTTGACAAGGCACACTACCAAAATCGCCACAGGGGGACATTATACCTCGATCCACTGCATGGAATTCCAAACCACTAATCATGAGTCAGGAAACTGGCAGATTCTTTTGCTTTTTTCAGTCTATCACAGGTACCCAGGGAAGAAAATGCAGAAGCTGACGCTTTAACTAACCTTGGATCATTCCTAAAGATGCTAGAAGATGTGAAAAATACTCATCACCCATGTTTTAACTCCTGCAATTGAGGATCATGTAGCCATGGAGATAGTGGAGGATTCTGCAATCATACCTAGTGATCCTGCACAGTCAAATTCAAGATCTTGGATCCTTCCAATCCTAAGATATATACAACATGGGGAGATCCCTACAGGACAAAATCCTAAAGCTTTCAAAGTCAAGGAGATTGTGGAAACTACACTGGGGGCATAGCACTATTCTCAAGGATCCTTAGAACAACATACTATAGGCCTACCACGAAGAAGGATGTTGTGGATTATGCAAAGAAGTGTGATGCTTCTCAAAGACACAGTAATATTCTACGCCAACCAACATAACATCTGCATCCTAAGAAGAAGCTTTTGCTCAAAGTCAGAAAAAAGGAAATGGCCAGTTATCAACAAAGAATGGCTGGAGCATACAACAAGAATGTCAGGATTAGAAGATTTCAATTTGGTGATTTTGTGCTAAGAAAAGCATTCCAGAACACTACAAATCCTTCTGATGGCAAGCTAGCACCAAAGTGGGAAGACCCCTATCTAATTGAAGCTGAATCAGGAAAGGGGGCATATCATTTGTTAACAATGGATGGTGATCTCCTACCAAGAGCTTGGAATGCTGTTCATCTCAAAAAATACTAAGTAAGAAGGATCAGGGATCCTCAACGATACCGGTATTCTGATTAAGGATCCAGGATCCTCAAAGGATATATGATTCTACATTTGGTAACACATTACTTTCATTTTCATTCATTTTATACTTATTACTTATCATAAGTTAAAGATGTTAATCAGTTAACATCTATTTTCACAAAGTTTAAGCTTTTGCAGAGTTGTTATCATTTTACAGAAGATCAAAGTGGTTGGCCAACTCTCCGAAGTTTATGGGCTTGTCCCCAGTTATTTGGGCTTGTCCCCAGTTTCGCCAGTAGCGCACGATGATCCTGGTGCAGTTCAAGGCAGTGCGACCAGTACTCGTTTTAGGGGCTGACAATTTCATTGTACTGGGTGTACCCAGGATCCTACGTATAATGGTAGACGTACCATACATCTGTTCCTAAGGTTTCTAACGTTTTCACGTTAGCTAAGGTTTCGGCATTTTCATGTCGCTCAAGTTTGGATAGTCGCCAGTGAAGGCCATACTCCAGTTTACATCCGTTTATATGGGCTTGACCCCAGTTTACATCCGTTTATATGGGCTTGACCCCAGTTTAGATCCGTTTATATGGGCTTGACCCCAGTTTACATCCGTTTATTTGGGCTTGTCCCCAGTTTATTTGGGCTTGTCCCCAGTTTGTTGGGCTTGTCCCCAGTTACTAACTCTTATCTTATATTGGCTTAGTCCCAAGGTGTATCCTATTTCAGGTTTTTGGAGAGAAACGACCAAGGATCCTTGATCCTTACCTTCCATTAAGGTTTGTCTTATGGTTATCTTGTTTATAATGATAAAGGTTAGGATCCTAACTTGGATTCTCAGGTATGATCCTTAACTATTTTGATTTTATTCATTATTCATTTGAATAACCCTTATACTTGACAACTGAACTTGTGATTCTTAAACTATATCACTTTTTAGAACTTACCGGTTATGGGATATGTGATCCTTGATCATATCCTAAACTTTTTGGATATCTTTTTTAATTTTTCAAGGCTTGATAAGTATAAACAGAATGAACATTACAACAGTTGGAAAGTAAGATATTAACAAGGATATCAACACAAAATAAGCCAAAAAGTTCAAGTTATTTTATTCGCAAAAGGTTAAACCATTTACGGTTGTCAAAATTGCCAACCCACGTTTCTACCAGCAAAACATGGCCCGTCCACATGGGTTGGAAAAGGGTGTCCATTGTTTACGGGTCTTTGTAGTGCAGAAAATAAAAGACGGAAGGATAACGAGTGGCTTCATCCCCCAAACAGAGGATCCATCCACCACCCATTATCCTGCCTATTGTTCAAGGATTCCTGATCCTTCACCCTAGAAACTACTGTCTAAAGTTATACAAGTTCTGAGGATAAGGATCCTTGATCCTAGAAGCTTTACTTTTCATAGTTTGCATATTTAGCAATAATTTACAAGGATATAGAATCCTAACTTGGATTCTCTGGTATGTTATATTCTAACTTTTTCTAAGCTGTAAGTTGTCTCTTATCCTTTTTGGTTAGGGATCATTGATCCACATTTGTTCGAACACTTCAAGTTTTATGTTAAAAGTTTTACATTATCATCAGATTTTCAATAACTTTCCAGTTGTTTGGTGATGATATTTTTGAAAATAGAAAGCATACATGAAAAATAAAAAGGGAAGAAACAACTATATATGTAGCTAAAAAAGTTTAATGTTATTACCTATTCATTATGTATCAAAATCATCTGGCCTGGATTTCACCAGCAAAATCGTGGACCATCCACCCAGGCCGGATAAGGCTATCTAACAGTTAAAGTGTCTATGCAGAAATTAAAGTGCAGGAAGGTTAATAGCAAACTGTGTAGAAGGATTCATTCTCCACGAACGGAAGGATCTTCTGATCTGTAAAGGCACTTGAGGAGTTATCTCTAACTCTATATTCTGCAATGATGATTATAGCAGGTCTTATCAGTGACGACAGGCAGTGTAACAACAAGTTACTAGCAGCAACGGCTAGTCCGCTTCTGACGGAAATATGACAGCTGTGAATCCTTATCACAACTGCCATATTGGGGGCAATTGTTAGGGCATGAATTTTATGCTAAGGATCATCTATCCTGAGACTAGGCATGGATCACGGATGCTTAATGGCTGATGCAGAGAGTCTGAGGATCACGAGTCTGAGGATCACGAGGCTGAGGATCACTAGTCTGAGGATCCAGGATCCTTAACAGAACTTATGTTTTGCACGTTTTTAATGTGTAAATGTAGGTAATGGACGTAGTGGACCACTTCTTTGCTGGAATCTCGTGGAATATGCTTTTAGGCACGTGCATATTGAAGAAATAACCGTTAGTGGTGGTCATGGGTGACTTCCACCTTTTTCGGGAAGTTAGTTAGTTGATTTTTCCTTATCATTTTAAGGGGAAAACGAGCTCAAAAAGGCATAAGTCGTGCACACCACACAAAAAACACATTACACTCGAATTCTCTGCAAACACTTAGCAAAAAAGACACACTTACACTAGAAATTCGTTGTATTGAGCTTGTTTTCTTCCGAAGTTGTACAAGGATCACTGTTGTTTTTGCAATATAGTTGGTGATCGGTAGTTTCCATCACCCGAGGTTTTTTATGCCGGAGATCTTCTAAAGATCAAGGGCTTTTTCCTCGTATAAATCTCGGTGTTCATCGTTGATTTCATATACTTGTTGTTCATACAATTAAACAAGCATCATACCCCGTAACATAGAGTTTGGTTGCATTATCCTCATCAGATTTTTTGACCAAAACAGTGACACGTGTCATAAACCCTGATCATGTTAAAAGTTAACTTGAGGGACTAAAATTATCAAACAATGAAAAGATTTATGTGGAAGGACCAAAAGCATCAACATGCCAAACTTGTGCCTCTGAATGACCTCATATGATGTTCGTATTCTTTATTGAATACATTGTCAGACACAAGAAGCCGTTTGTGCTTAAAACCAAAAGTTTGCAAAACACAGGGGTTAAAAGTGTCAACATGTTAATTCTTACCTCTGAGTGACCTTTTAACAATCCCGAGGCTTTGTAATATATTATTATACTCTCATGAATATCATATAATGATTTCATGGAGTTTTGATACAATCTTGTGATTTAATTGCAATTTCCAAGAAAGAGGGGTTAAAAGTGTCAAGTGACAATTCTACTCTCGGGAGACCTTTTCAACAAATCCAAAACTATGCAAGCATGGTTTTACTCCCAAGAACATTTAAGACCTGCTTATGTGGGGCCCTCATGCTGAAAATGTCAGTTATTCAAATTTTGAAAGTGCAGGGACTGAACATGCAAACAACAAAACAATTTTTGAAATTTCACTCCCCCGCGTGTCGCGCAGGGTTTGCCTGCACCTGGCGCGTGTCGTGGGCGGGACCTATTTCCAGCCAGTACTGGCAGCTGCCCAGCATGCAACCTGATAATATTTTCTGATTCTCTGCAATACTGGAACGAATTCGGCATCTTGTTAATGGTTTTTAAATACCAATTGGACACTTGTAATCATCTAGAAACATCAGATTACACCTGCCTTGATCTTGTGAGATGTAATTTACTATAAATAGAGCTCATTTGAAGCTCTCAAGACTTGCTCACTTCAAAGAAATTCTAAAACAAACTCTCTAAGCTTTATCTTTGGAGCATCCTGGTTCCTGAGGAAGCTCTCTTAGTTCAATTTTTTGTGCTAAGGACCCTTGTAAGTGTTCTTGGCTCCGGTAGTTCAGTTTTCATTAGAATAAGGACTGAAAGTCAAAGTTAGTGTAATTCTGCTTTGACTTGTAGATTAATCTTAAACGGTCCAGCCATAATTCTAAACGAATGTGGCTCTGTGTTGGTAATTATGTAGGTTTTAAACCCTCAAAAGGGCACCTCTTATTTATCACATTTGCTTTGTCAATTGTCGGGTCAAAGTAATGAATATAAAAGCCAAACGAGTCAGTTTTTATAAAAGAATTCATAACTGATAATGTAGAAGCTATAAAATATGTTTTATCACTTTAATAATTGGTAAATATTACAAGAACATGTTTAGACATGTTCAACCAGAAAATTCTGAGTTTAGGCTCGGTTCGCAACCGAAAGTCACAAAAGTTGACTTTTGCTTTGACTTTCAGTTCTGACCCGAATTAGCTTAGTTTAGTTATGCCTTAGGGCTCCTTTGTGAAAATAATATATATTAGTATAACCCTCTGAGGTTATACTACATGGTCCCTTTGAAATCAGAGATTATTTGCATGTTCCGTTATTTGCTTAGTATTATGCCCTTATGTTATAAAAACGGGATTTTTGAAAATGTGAGTGGATGAAAAGCTTTATTACTGATATATAAGTATGTCAAATAAATTTGACATCAGTTTATGGTCTTAAACTAAAGTTATGCAAGATATCGTAAAATGAAACTTTTTATTAATTAAACTACATTTTGAGCATAAATCGTGTTTAAACACAAATTTTGACACCAAACTCATTACCTACTTTTTTGATATTATTTTTAGGGATTTTTGGAATTTTTGGTCAGATTATACACTGACCATACCATGGAGTTCTCGTATAAATCGGTAAATGACGATAATACCCTTTTTGTTAATAAAATGAGTTTAACATATGATTTGCATACCAAACCTTTTCCTACTGATATCATGTGTTAAATAAAATATTTTAAACATTAAATGTTGATCAAAATCTCAGGACTTCATAAACATCTCAAATATCGTCAATTACCGACTTTTACGATAATTAGGTGCATAGTATGGTTTAAAACCATATTTAACACCTAAGACTTGTTACATACTAATTTTATAAATAAATTTTAATACTTTAATAGTAAGTATAAGTCTTGAACTCAGACTTCCAATTTTGTCCTTAAAAGCATATGTGAAATAACCAAAATGCCCCTACGGTGCATAGTTTGGCCATAAATGATAAACCTCAAATATGTATGATATCTTACTGATGTAACATGATAAAATAAATATTTTTACTGAATTATTTAGACCAGAACCTCATTTTACCATTAAATCTCTTTTATAAACTTTAAAATGACCAAATTACCCTTTCGGGACTTAATTTGGTTTTAAATTCTTTTGGGGCATAATTGTTGATATCCTACTGATATCATAACATACTTAAGGCATAATAACTTATGGAACTTGTACATAACTCATCCGGTTACCCGTTATGCTTATACACGTTCGGTACGGTTTATGTAACTAGTTTGCATAAATTAGCCGAAACGGGTCAAACCGTATCATTCTTACTTCAAAATCCAGAATGTATTTAGTTTACCCATTTTATACAAGTCTTTATACTTGTTGCGTCTAAATCTCATTCCAACCCGGTCATCGCTTAATCACGCGTTTCGTACCGTAAACCTTTCCTTAAACTAACCAGTCTAAAACTTAAATAAGACCCGTTAGTAATCTAATAGGTTAATAAAACCTTCGTTCCAGATTAAGAGCCCCGTAGAAGTTATTTGCACTTGCTTGAGTAGAATATACGGCTGAGAATAACTAAACTTCATTTTAAGCTCAGGTAAATACTTTTAACTTATTTTCCCTTATACGGGCTTGGGATACGGTAAAATATTACCGCTTGGTCGGGTGTAGGAACGTTTTAATCAAATGTGGTTAGATTGCATAATCCCGCTTTAATCAGTATTGCTTGATAACAAATAACATTGGGGGTTAACGATCGTGTCCTGGATATCCTTAGCTCATTTAAAAAGCGTAAATGGCCACGACTTAAGCACGGGGTGTAGGCATACACCTGTCTATTGTGTATGTAAAAGATATACTCATTTGCTGGGATGACCCTTCATGAGTTTATATTTGTGGTATGTCGATTAATCTTGTTCGGCTTTCATACCGGCCCTAAATGTTGGACAAACAATTAAATCTGATACAAGATTGTTGTTAATATAATTGTCCAAAGTTATAAAATGATTGTGCCTTGTGCTTTTAAATCAATTTTCATAATTTTTTTCAAAAGAGTCTGTTAATTGTATTTACCAGTGTAAACTGACGTATTTTTCAAAACGACTAAGTGGCAGGTACTGTACGAAATTGGCTGGGAGCTCGGGGCGTTAGTTAAAGAATCTTGCATGTTCTTAACGCTTAAAGTCTGTTGAACAATATTTTATATTTTTGTTTTAGATCCGCCTGTGGATCCTCTTACAACCGTTTGTATAATATTTACTTATACTTTAAATTTCTGTTTGTAATATTATTTTCATCCAAGACTTCCGTTGTACATTAAACAGTATACATTTGACTATGACGATATCAACTACGTCACGATACTCCCCGCCGGGCCCACCGGTAATATGTGGAAATATCGGGGTGTGATAGTTGTCAACCACTGAAATTGTCCATCAGTGGTTCCTAAACAACTGTCTTCCACTTTTTCATCAGAGGTTGCCACGTGGGCAGATGTTAACCGTCCGATCTTTGAAACCGCTGACACGTCAGCATTCACTTTTTCACTCAAATAAAACCTTGATAAAACCCCCAAATAGAGTTTTCATTGCCGTATCGAATTCAAAAATTCTTCAAAAGCGGTTTCCGTCTCACTTTTTCTGATCTTTCATTCGCGATTTTCACAATCACCATGGCTCTCATCATAAAACACCCACACAACTACCTCTGTACTCTTGAAAAATCAAGCAAAAATACAGATTTCCATTCCATCATCGATGCCCTATCATCATCAAAGTACAAAACTTTGTTGATTTGCAATGCTTCCATCTATCAAGATACACTATGAGATTTCTGGGCAAATGCCAAACTTGAAATTCAAGATAAAAAGGCTTGGGCAATCTCATCAGAAGTAGGTGGAATCTTGGTCCCAATAACACCACAGACCATTTTAGAAGTTTTCCAGATGAACGACCAAGCAGGTAAAACCTCTTTCCCTAAGGACGAGTATCAAATTGATTTGATCGAAAGAGGGTATGTAGGACAACTGTCAAAAGCAACTATGCAAAAGGGAGAATTTCCAACTCCCATGAAATTCCTGTTTCATACCCTACTCACCTGTGTTTCTAATAAAACAACTGATTTTAATGAAATTCCTCTGAAAATCCAATACTTGGGGTATGCTATTATGTCTAAAATTGATTTCAATTACTCCCAATAAATTTTTAATGATTTGGTCAAATATGTGAAAATATTAAAGAAGCCACAGGCTTTCTTATTGTTTCCAAGACTTTTGAGTTATTATTTGCAACAAAAAATCCCAAAAGAAAATGCACAAGTACTTGTACAAAGCGCACCTTTTCAAATAAACAGGTTGTCTGCTGAAACTTTTACTCGCCTCATGGCTAAAGAGTCAAAAAGTTCAAAAACACAAGCAGGGGAGTCTGAGAAAATTTTGGATGAGTCCACATCTGCTTCTTAGACTTCAGCTGCTAAGCCCACTGCTCTTGGTGACCATAGCAGCACAACCACTGTTGTGCAACCCCCACCAACAACCACCAAAAATGTGACAACCCGCACTAAACCAGGTATCCGTACAACTTAATTAATGATTAATTACTACTTGATTACTGTGCTTGACTGAAACTAGCTGATAAACTGCTACCTGCATACTGATACATGCACTCACTTGCATCATACTTTATTTGCTGTCACTACATTATTTACTTACGGCACCTCAGTGACAAACATGATGCACAAAAAGCACAGTAGCACTAAACGGATACATAGTGAACATGCTGATATAACCAGCATCAGGCAGACACTGCCTCTAAGGCCTGTTAAGAGCCTCATATGTTTTGGCTACACTGGTAGTGAGTGTAGGATATAAGGGTTGTGGTACCGCGTCTCTAGGGATAAGATACACTGATTCAGATGTGCCTAAAACGTACTTTATGTACCAAACACAGCACTTTAATAAATAAACCAGCTTCTAGCTGACTAATAAAGTGCCAGAACATGAGAAAATATTACTCTACACTTTCTAAAGTGTCGGGAAAACAAATGTGTCACAAAATGTAATAACGACACTTTAAAGCGTTACAAAAGACTTTAACGGATTACTATCCAACCGAACAACCGGACTTTACCCGGAACATGAAAATAATATTATTTTCACTAATCATATTTTTCTGAGCCAGTTAGGGTCCCTGATTACCCTAACACCCATCATAACACATAACATACAACTAACTAAGTTAAATACTTAGTTAACTTATTTAACCAAACTAAATCTCCTAACAATTAGTTGAAATCCAACTTAACCTTTTCCCCCATGAAATTGACGGCACAAACATGGCCCCCTCTTCTCAACTTTTGTTTTCCCATGTGCCAACTCAAGGAATATATCAAGTTCCCATGCAAAAGGATCCTACTACTTACACTTAGCACCCCTAAAGTAGTTATCTAATTACCAAAAGTCTTACACTAAAACTCCCACATGCTGAATTCGGTTCAAGCTTATCCTAGAGATATTTTATTTGAATTCTTTACTTTCCCCATGAAATCTCATGGGAAATTAGGAAGATATTGTGCTTGTACGATTATGGACATTTTAACCAATGGATTAAAGGAATTTAGATTATAAAATACCATCACTCCCACTAACCACACAAACTCAAAAAAAAAAAAAAACAATTTCCTCCTTCCCCCTCACTAGCTACTGCCGAGACCAAGAAGTACCATTCACCCACATTTTTTTATTTCATTCCAAAAATTTCAAGTATATTCAAGTGTGAAGGGTCACGCATAAGGAAGCCCGGTGCTTGCGGATCGTCAAGGACCTCACCTCAAAGCTTTTATCCACCCATTTTTCTCTAGTGTTTCTTCCCTAGCTTCAAAGCTAGTAGTAAGCTCCTTTGATCGTCTTTTATTTTAGATTTTAGTGGTTAAAAATTATGTTGTGATGTAAAAAGAACACTAGAAGATCATAAATGCAAACTTGAACATAAAGTTAGTATGAAGATAAAATAAGAAGAAATCTTGTTGAAATAAAATTGTTTTGATGTGGTTATTATTTATTTTGTTGCTTACTAGTAAGATGATGTTGGACATCAAAATCTAACTTGTTAAAATAAGATTAAAAACTTATGTTAACAAGTTAGGAGGTGACTAATGTTTACATAAAAGAATCACCTCCATGTTTCACATAAACTTGGTAACAAGTGGTATCTTGATAAAATATATATATATATATATATATATATATATATATATATATATATACATATATATATAAATAAGGTCACTAGTTGTGAACATCTAAAAATCCCGGGAACGGAAGTTTTACCAAAATGAACACACTTTGGAGGGTGACTAAACCCACTAAACACACCACTAAATTACTACGTGATATTATGAAACGCCAAGTTTATGTTGTCATGAAAAATGTATTGTTTTTGGCACTTGACTAGTGTAACATTGTTTAGTAAATTGTTGGTTGATTTGAATGATTTTATAAAAGAAAATGATACGCTAGTAAGCGTGGCCACCTCCAGTTACAGGGGAAACTCTGGCGAAATTTCTAAAAACCTAACACTTAGAATTATTTACACAACGAGTGTTAGAACTATTTTTGGACATACTTTCGAAACATAAATTTCGCCAGCACTATATTTTACTAAATATCCGGAGGTGGGGTTTTCACAAAGATTAACGTGATAAATATATTTGTCACAACACTGTTTATGATTATTTTGTGAAAATACATAAATATTATTTTAGAGTAAAAATAATATTTACAAGCGTTAATGATTCCAAAACTTTGCGAACGCTTTCACCATGAATATATAAGTTACACCGGTAATTACATTACCTCAAGATTGATAAAACGTAACTTACGCACATGTATTGTATCCCCCATCCTTGGGAAGGAGTTTAACTACCAAGTATATACAAAAAGTAGACACGAAATAGTTGTCTAACTATTTCCCAAAAACATAAACTATAAAGCTAAGGCACGGCCGTCCGTCTAATAGAATTAGCACTTGTAGGTCGTCGCGCAGCTTTCTGATTCAGGGATACTTGGTAGAGACGCTTCACTGTGAGTTCATGTCCCCCTTTTCTCTAACTGTTTTCAGTTTACTTAACCCCGGGGGTGAAATACATGTTACTTTGCTTACAAGTACTTTTATACACGGTATGATAACGTAAGGAGGTTTAGATCATGTGAATGGGTAGGCGGAAACTTGAGGCTATTAATCCTCAGGGTAGGACCGAGGGACAGGAGCGGTAGATCTATCTGGGTGTAGCGAGCCCAGCCCCAGGCCAAACAGAACGGACCTTGGGGTGACTTTGTGCCCAACGCATAAATCCGCTAGGGTTGAGTCTTCCTACTTGCATTTCACAACATGCTAATGGCCTTGCAAACCATTGGTGATCACAAGTCCTCTTACACTGCTACATACCAGGAAACTTTTATACTTACAAGTGTTTTACATACTCGCTTACACATGAACTCGCTCAACATTATTGTTGATTTTTCAACTTACATGTATTTCAGGAAATTAACGAGATCTGGCACGGTATGGCATGTTTTTCCGCTGCACTAGTTTCCGAGGTCATCCGGGGTTTAGGGGATGTGTCTCTTTCCTGGACAAGACACAATCCTTAAACCATGTCTATGTTATGTTTAAAATTGTAATGTCTGTGGAACAAGGTTATGGTTATTGGTTAAAACAATGGTACTGTATTTGGTTTTCAAAACTTAATGGATGATCTTGCATGTTTTTAAATTCATATAGCTTGTTATGGTTAAGCTATGATATTAAGAAGTCACACCAAAATTAACCACGCTTCCGCAAAGCCAGGGTGTGACAAAAAACCACCAAAAAGAAATCCACCAAGCCCACCAAACCCAGTAAAAAGGGCCTTCTGGAAGATGAGATCCTAGAAGTTAACACAGTGACAACACAAAAGTCACCTGAAACCACTATTGCTACTTCCTCACAACATTTGGAAAGATCTCGACCCAAAGCCTCAACTCCTCATGATTCCTCACAAAAGGAACATGTTGTATACATAGGGACACCACAATATGAATCATTACCCTCATTTGAGAGTATGATTAGTAGTCCACCTCCCGAGGCTAATTCTCTTTCAACACCACTCCCTTCATCTCAAATTCCACCATCCATTATACCTCTATTTGATGCCATTGAACTTCAGACTCAAAACAACCCCTCTCACTCACACATTAAAGAGAGTACAACTTCCACAATGGTTGTGTTTGAACCACCTCAATTGGTTATCCCACAAACAGCTGAGGAGGCTACACCACAAGGATTCTATGAAATCCTTGTTGGTAGTTCAAGTGGAGCAGCTACTACAGATGTTAGATCCACTGATCTACATCTGGATAGTAGTTTCATAAGTAAGACTCCCTTGAAGGCAATTTCTTCTATGGGAACCAAGGTATCCACTGGTGTGTTCAAGTTAACCGTTGGTGTGTTATCCAAGGTAACCATTGCTGAAGAAAGAAGTCCCCAGTACCAAGAAAAGGGGCATCAGTTGATGAGACTTTGGAGACTCCTCCTAGTCCAACAGCAGATACAACCACCACTGGTAGGAAATCAGATGATCCCATTAATTTGGGTGATGGTTTAAAATACCAAGATTTGACGGAGAGGTTATCTTCCATTGAAACCACTGTTCTCACAATGAATCGGTCAATACAAACTCTGGTAGAAGCTTCCAAAAGTCAACCAACACATCAACAATTATCCCAAGAGCTCTGGAACTCAGTCTAGCCCATTCTTACTGCTCAAAGGGAACTTGCAGAAAGTCAACATAATACACACATGGCACTGATTAGAAATATGGTTGAAGCAAGGTATAAAGATACTCAGGCTGAAATCAAGGCTATCAAAGATGCCTTGACAAAGATGACTGGCACTACCCCTGCACCTATCTTTGAAGATGATGATGATAAAGATGATGCCAAAAAGGGGGAGAAACATGATATGAAGAAGTTTGGCAGGCCTACTCTAAGGCAAAAGCCAACTCAAACGCCAGAGCCTGAAAAGAAGTCTTCTGCAACCACTGCTGAAACATCTGTCATAGAAAAGGAAAAGGGAATTGATGAAACCTTGAACATTCAAGCAGATGAAGAGGCTGCAAACAAAAAGACTATCCAAAATCAGAACGCAACAAAGGAAAGGATTTCGAAGAAGGAACAAAAGGCATTGAAAGATTGGGAGATAAAAACAAAGGATCTTGGCGCTTCAGAAAGAAGAAAATCCCATAAACACAACAAACCACCTATTGCCACATACCCAAGATCACCTTCACCACCAAAACAAACATCTGACAACCCTGAAAAGCAAACCACTAATGGTCTCAAAACCACTACTGGTATCAAAAAGCCATCCACTGCTACACCCAAACCAACACCACCACCACCACAAAAACAACTTGCCAAAAAGCAGAAAACAAAACCATCCTCACCAATACCATCCAACACTGCAACAAATGTTGACACTTCAATAGTTGTTATGACAACAGCGGTTGAAAGACCAGTTGTTTCAACTGTTGTTAGTCAACTAACCACTATTTTCCAATTTCCTTCCCAAGCAATTTTCATTCCTATTTCCAACTCTCCAACAAAAACTCCTTCTCCTAAATCTGTTTATGAAAGGAAAAGAAATTCCAGATTAATGATGATGATATACTTGCACCTACTCCCATATCATCTTTAACCATTCATTCAAACCAACCCTGAACCATTTATTCCTCCACCATCACCAACATCCAATCAACTTGTTCAACCACAAACACTCGAGGGTCAAGACCCTTCAACAACCATACCATTGGTAGTAATTTATCCTCTGGAATTGCATGCATTGAAAGCTAAAATGAGGCAATTCTATATAGAGGATGATCCATCCAAAAGAACCTTCCCATCTCTTCATGGCTTCAGAACTCCAAAGAACATGGATGAATATCTAAAACTCAAAGCAAAGCAAGCTAAATA
The DNA here is from genome assembly GCA_030545235.1 of Helianthus tuberosus. Lineage (NCBI taxonomy): Eukaryota > Viridiplantae > Streptophyta > Magnoliopsida > Asterales > Asteraceae > Helianthus > Helianthus tuberosus. The sequence continues at coordinate 48,807,422 of CM060431.1, read as the reverse complement.
TATTGCTAAGCAAGAGAGCAAAGGGAAAGGTGATACCAACTTGTCAAGTCGAATGCAGCATGGGTTAAGTGAAGTGAGGAAACTAGAAGACTATGCAAGAGACTTGAGCAAGGAGATGTCAATTCTGCCACCAAATGCTGAGCTTTAGAAAAAGCTAAGGAAATATCACTTAAAGATTATAATGAGTGACAAAACATACCCTGCTAAGGAACACCAATTCAAAGATTGGCCTCTAACAACTCTAAAAGAAGAAGACAATAGAATTGAAAGAATGAAAAATAATCCTCAGATGAAGAAGTCTGCACCAAACTAGAACAGGTTCAAGAAATCCAGTGCAGAGCTTACTTTAGAATACAAGAGGAAGAAAGTTTAGTTGGTTGCAGCTAAGTATGGGTCTGCAAAGACCATTTCAAGATGGTCCAGGCAGTATGTTGATCAAATATATGACAAGCTGGAAAAATTAAGAGAAACTGATCCAACATCTCCAAAGAAGCCAGTATACAAAGACAAAACCACTGATAAGCCTGAACAACAGGCCCTCTCTCTGAAAACACTATTCACATCCTATGACTTATCCACCCATGTCTTAGTTCAAAGAAAAAGACAGAAGCAGATGGATGAGGAAGATGCAAAGAGAGAAGCTGAAATTATGAAACAGGCTATCAAGAATCAGATCCTCTATGGCTTGGATGATGCCTCATTAAAGCTTCAAGCTCAACTTGTTGAAACAGTTCAAAGGCTGACATGCAGACCTCCTTCACCAAACTCATCACAAACGTTATTTTTATTTCATTTTTACCTATTATAATTTCACACCAAACGTTATTTTTATGATTAACAATCCAAACTCCACTCAAAATATTCATTTAAAGATTTAAAAACCATTATGACTTGACACGTGAAATTGTTTCCTTCATTTGCATTCCCAATATATCAAAGCTGTCACTAAGTACGGATACATCAAGATATGGAATGCGGTCAAATTAAATGGTTTTTGATAATTATCTTCATGTCCGAAAAGTGATACCATTTTCTTTATTATTACACAAACAACAAAATAAAATCTGGTGAAAATAATTACACAAACAACATTTAGTTTTGAGTCACCCTAAACTTTATTATCTTTATTTTTTTAGTTTCCGACCATTACTCAACATTTAGTTTTGGTCAACTAACCCACACCCGAACTCTAATCTAACCCAAAAATCTTCCCAAATACAATCTGATTCTTACATCACCGTCTATGCACCATCGTCCTCCGCACACACACTCATTATTACTAACCATCACTCAAACTTAAAAACCAAGTATCAAATAAAAACTCAAAAAACAAAGAACAAAAACTCAAAATCAAAACCAAAATCAAAACCGAAAGCATAGGCTTAGTTGTTTAAAGAGGAAGTTGCAAGGGGGATGCAGGTTCAGACCTACCATCCAACATCATGCATCCACTTTCATGAATGTTCAAGTAAATTTCTAAACTCATCAAAGCTAGAATCAAATTGGACACCGACACGGACACTGACAATGTAATCGGCATAGACAGCTCAACACCATCAAGTACAAACCACTGAGCAAAACAACAACACCAAACCAACATCGGAGGCGTACACCGGCAACGTCACCGGAGGTAAGGATTTTATACCCAAAAGAGGGTACAACCCCACAACCAAGAGTACAAACCCCTTCATGCATAAAACACTTCCCAAACATCATGTACTACACCAAGAACCACAACACCAAAACAAAAATGGCAGCAGACGGTGTAAACATGAGACATCGACACCGTCAACAGCACCTCAACAAAAACCCATGAAAACTGACATAAATAACCACAACACTGTCAGCACATTGTGTAAACATGAGACAACAGCACCGTCACCAACACCTCAACAACATGTAGCAAAAACCACTAAAACCGACATAAATCGGTAAAGAACCGTGGTCACTGGAGGGAACTTATTTATAGAGAGAGAAAGAAGAGAGAATGAATCTGAGAATGTGAATTACAGATAGAGACAGATATGTAGGGATTTATACCCAAATTTGAGTACAACCCCATTAGCAAGAGTACAATTCCTACCATGTATAAAACACATCTAAAGCGTGATGTACAACACCAAATAGCCTATCCTTGTTGCTAATTCATAATATTAAATAACCTTTGTTTATTTTGAAATACAATATGTCACACCCCAACCGATGGCGGAATCATCGGGGCGTAGCACTAGGCGAATCAGATTGTTCAAGAGAATCCATAACAACTATAAAGCGATAATATTATTACATTTGTTATCCCATACTAACAAACAATACAATCACATAAGTTATCATAGATTTCTTGTCCTCTCGAACAATACAAATCCAACAACCTAGATTTTAGGTGAGTTTCTAGACTTCCTAGCTTGATTTGAAGCGAACTGCGACTAAACCTGCAACATACGTTAAAACAACGTCAATACAAAAGTATTGGCGAGTATACAAGTTTTGTTGAAGTAGCGTAATGGATAAAAGTGCTGCGAATTACCACATATATAAACGGGATACATAACATATACACAAGACAGTTATTACCAGCTAAGTCACTCGAGCTGCGATTGCGATTGCTATTCATCCTAACTAGACCCCGTCGGGTTCTATAGTACTATACTAGTTAAGGTGGGATGTCGCGAGTAATAGTCCTAGCACATATGTAACTAGCATCACGTGTTAATATGTAATTTAGCCATTCGCAGGTGATAGATAGTTTGAGTATTCGATTAGTTTAGTTTGATAGAAACGTATGTTACACCCAAAAGATGCGATAAAAAGGGGTTCGAGTATACTCACAGTGATGGAAATGGATTGAAGGGAGAGCTAGAGTGATTAGCCTGAACAGTTAACGATAGCATAAGCGAAAAGCGGTGCGTAAAACGGTGGAAAGTAACCAAGTGTCGAATGGTAATCCGATCGGATGGCAATCCGATCGGATGGTCACTCGATCGGACGTCAATCCGTTCGGATGGTCATCCGATCGGATGGCCATTCGATTGGATTAAGATTCGTTTTGTAAGGATGTGTTTGTGTATGATGGCTTTGAAGTTTTTGGTGTAGCATTTTGAAAACAGGGAAGTATCTCTACCCTTCAGGTAGATCGATTGAACGGTCGTTCGATCGGATAGCGATCTGATTGGCAGGACACTTAGTGACAACAAGTTCATAGCAGGATGGTCACTCGATCGGATAGTAATCCGATCAGATAGCAATCCGATCAGATAGCAATCCGTCGGAACTAATGATCTTTAAAAATTTTGAAATTTGATAAGTGTAGGAGATCCAATTGCCAGCTGATCGGATGGTCGTTCGATCGGATGGCAATCTGTTCGACGTTCAGATCTTTGGAAGTTTGAAGAAAAGGTTAAGTATTGGAACCAAGTGCAATCAGATCGGATTGTTGTTTGTTCGGATGATAATCCGATCGGATGGCAATCCGATCGGACGGCAATCTGTCCCAACGATCTGATCGTCTTGAAACTTGATTATTTTGAAAAGTTTGTGGTTTGATCTAGACGGTGTGACAACGTATTAAACAATGGAACTCCACCGAGGCCAAGTCTTCAGATTGGATGGGAATCACCCCGTCTGATTAGTTAACTATCCTTGACGGTTGTTCGTTTTCAACTCGTTAACTGGTCATCTCGTCGATAGAAATCAGTTCTCAAACCGACACTTCACTAGAGAATGAGTAGAAGGCCCGAACGAGCCCCGATTCTACCGTGTTTTAAGTAAAAAGTTAAGAAATTAAGAAAGTTTGATGAAAGCTTGAAATACTTAGATTCGGCTTAGATCTAGGTGAGATTAGTGCTTATACGCCGTGGAATCCATTAGATCTGAACTGTTTTTGATGAGATGAGGTCTCACTTCCTTGTTTCTAAGAACTCCATGATGACATCACCTTAGAACACCCCAAATCAGAGGATTTTATGGTGAAAAAGTGAGATTTGATGGTGGAAAAGGTGAAGGAGTGCGTGTAGATCGTAGAAGTACAAGATTTGAGGTAGAAACTTACAAGAATCGCGAGGAATCGAGAGAAAATAGCCCCAAAGCGTGCTGGTCGAGTGGGGGTTGTCACATCACTTGAACAGTGATGTGACAAGTGTTATTTATAGGTGAAGAGGAGTGAAGGTGATGGAGTGCAATGGATCAGATGGCAATCTGATCGAATGGCCATCCGATTGGTTGGTCACTCGATCGGATGGTCATCCGATCGGATGACCATTCGATCGCATGGTCGTTCGATCGGTGGTCTCCAGCGAGTTGCGTTTCGATGTTTCGTTTTGTTCGTTAAGCGTTGCGATGGTTTGATTGCACATATTCATATATTTATTTTAATTAGTCACAAGGGGTCGTATAAATATTCATATTTCCAATTTTGTGTTGCGATAATCGAGTCCAGTTTCGAATATGCGCTGCGTTGCGACGCATCACGGCTGTTGAGAAGGGTAGAATAGGTCCTCACTCAATGTCATCATGAGCGTTAGTGTGTGCGATGCGATGTGTTATAACGATAAAATATGCGAGATATGCAAAAATACTGCGATATAGCGATATAGTTACATTATGATCTGAATCTCTGGTACTAGGCGTAATGAGTATGGCGAGTAGTAACAACGCACGAACGTGCGGGTTGTTGCAGTCTCCCCTGCTTTAGGAAATTCCGTCCCGAAATTAATCCACAAGAAGGGTTGCGAAGATTGATGCGAGTGAAAGTAGCAATAAAAGTGACGAGATAGCGAACAATCGATTGAGAGTTGATAAGCGAGGGCGCATTATGAAGACCAAGCGAGAGCGACGAGTAAGGCGATTCGTATAACCAAAGACAATATTCCATAAGAAGGCGATTCCAAAACGTTTGGAATTCTCGAAAAGTTGATTAATTTTTTTTTTTTGGGGGGGGGGGGGGGAGGGGGTTCAGAGAAAATTTGTTTGTGAAAAATCTACCCACAGTGTGGTGTCAAACTGTGTCGATGTTCACACCAGCGTCATGAGAGAAGTTTTATTAGGTTACTAAAAGATTTTGAAATTTCCTCTTCGCACGGCGTCAACTTGAATCGATTGTTACGCCAGCGTTATAAGAAAATCTCTTTTTGTACAAAGGTTTAGATTAAATTTAGAAAAAAAGATTTTGTAAGAAAAGGCTTTGTTTTCACAAAGGTTTTATTAAAGTCAAAAGGTTTAACTTTTAAAGTCGATCCCGCAAGGCACTTTCCCATGAAAATTCGACAATATGGCTAATACACTTATATATAGGAAGTACCAGTGGCGTATCCACCATGTTTTAGCCCTATGGCTTCCGTCCCGTGAGGCAGTGTCATGTGTGTCGACATAGTATTGATAGATTTTGATAACTCAGTCCAAGTGAGAAATGGTTGGACCAAGTTTAAGAGAGAGGTTGAGCAAACTGAGTGATGAAGTCGTTTTCGAACTCAGTTTAGCGACACGAGCGATAGTGACAACCGTTGGGCGATAAGCGACGATCGATGCGTTGCAAGCGATGAGAACATGCGATTGGATTAGATTAAACAACACCACAAATTTTAACTAACATGAAGCCCCACATGGCCTTTCTCCACGAAATTCCGCTGATATGGCTAAAACACTTATATATAGGAAGTACCAGCGGCGTATCCACCATGTTTTAACCCAATCAGTTTCGTCTCGTGAAGCGAGGTCATGTGTGCTAACATAACACCGATAATTCGGATAATGGTAAGCGATAGTGATAGCTATAGTTGTTAAGCTATATACGATGAGCGATAGGGCAATACACAAAGCGATAGAGCGATACACACGATAAGCGATAGCGCGATACACACAATAAGCGATTGAGATTTCGAGATAGATTCCAGCGATAATGCGATTGCGAGCGTGTTGACTTACGAAAAGTCTAGCGATGACACGCTTTGAGTTGCGATTGAGATTGTTACACCTTGCGATGTAGTGTAGTGTGTTGAAAATAGATTCAATAGTATACTTGGTCTAATAACGTTCAATGTGCATGGCACTTTCTTCACAGAACATTAGTTGGCATGGCTAAGAACTTATATCTAGGAAGTACCAGCGGCGTATCCACCATGCTTCAACCACACGCCTCTGTCCCGTGAATAGATGTCACACTGTGTCGACATGGTCAAGACGCTTGTATATAGGAAGTACCAGCGGCGTATCCACCACGCTTGACCATGCTTTTAATGTTACGGCATCATTGCAACTCGTTACGATCCCTGTGCACTGATCCTTGTGTCACACCCCGACCACGTGTAACATACAAAACGTGGCGGAAACGTCGGGGAGTGTTGCAACAGAATTAATGTTTCATAACCATGGATACCAAAAAGTGTTTCGTTTTATTAAACATTGAATAATTACATCGTCTGGAAATCTAAATACACAAATTAAACATAGTCTATCATTGTTATTGAGTCACTAAGGCCTTGTCCAGTCCTATGTGAGCATGCATCTTATCAATCGATATCATTCAACAATACCTGAAACATATGTGAAAACGAGGTCAGCAAAGAAATGCTGGCGAGTACATAGGTTTTGTGAAAAATAAGATTCATGACTTCTGTTTAAGAAAATGTTTAGTCATGAACCTTGTAATTTGCTTTGCCTTTGTAAATCATTTGAAAAATAATAAGTTCAGGTGATATGTATAATAAGAGAATAATGCATGATTAAATGAATAACCATGTAAAATGAGTTTGTATAAGATAAGTTGTTTGTAAATAAATGTATTGTGAAAAGTATGTTACTTGTATAAAATGTTCTATGTCTCAAACTGAAATGATTCAAATAACGCTACAATATGTAATACCATACAAACACTTATATATAGGAAGTACCAGTGGCGTATCCACCATGCGTGTATCATATTCCACACGCATTGTTACTTAATCACTTAATCAAACCAAACCACCAAAGTAATGTTCATGCCCAAATGTAAATCATGTAATATGTATAACCAATGTCAAAAGTGTTTTTGTGTCAAATGTAAACCATGTAATATGTAACCAAAATAATATCGTATATCGCTTTGAAGCCAATCGTTTACCCAATCGTTAAATCATCGTGTGAAAACCTATCGTTTACCCAATCGTTTAATTCGTTTTAGGTCGTGAAACTACTTAAATGGTCGTCTCGCTAATAACATTCAAACCTTCTTGACACGCATTAATAAACCCTTACCAAAGGATAGATTAATAATTCGCATTAATAAACCCTTACCAAAGGATAGATTAACATCTCGCATTAATAAACCCTTACCAAAGAGTAAATTAATAATTACAGATTCAGTCGCTACCCACAACACCCACACATAACTACGGGTGTAGTAAATAACGGGACTTGTCAGATCCTATGGTACCATAACCTAATACTGGTCGGCTTGATCATTGCTAATGAATGTCATTTGTTATGTAACTACAACCAACAAGTTTGTTCACTTTATTGAAATCGTTATTAGTTTTGTATAAATCGTTTTAATTGTTTTTGAAACCATCGTTATAACATCGAAAACATTTAGCACATATGAGTCACCCCAAAACAATTGAAAGCAGTAAAATAGGGGAATAATGTACTCGCCTGAGAATGCTTGGAGGTCTTGAACAACAACCAAACAAAGCTAGAGAGAGCACGGAATCAGTCGGCAATCTAAAACTATATAAATAAACCGGACTTAAATCGGGAGATCGGATAGGATGAGGCTTGGTAAACCAAATGAGTGTTGGAACTCATATGATATGGTTTAACAAGGCCTACATACTACAATGAAACCAAACCTAAGTGCTTTCCACCCATCGCGACCCATTAAGGTAGCTTATGCTACTTTAATGCGTCGTGCGCGTGAAACGCGTTCGGACCGTCTAACTAGTCCTATGACAAGTGTTATATGCCTAAACATGTTACAAAATCAGTTATGTGACAAAAGTTTAGGTTACATATGCTTAATTACCAATTTTACATGAAAAGGGTATTCTGGTAATTTACCTAAGGCATATAAACTACCTATCATACAACTACTTAAACGAAGCGACCATAGGGTATAACCTCGGAAGGTTATTCCCTACCTACTATGGTCACCTAATGTATTTGGTCGGATCCTAATGATCGACCAAATGGGTCGGGTTCGAGGTATAAGCGATTTATTAGATCGCTTACCCTACGACCCTAGACAACGTGGTAATCAGTAGGCATAGTCCCAAGGGACTATAACCAACGTGATTACACTCACGTTGCGAAGTTCAAACGAACTTCGCATTGACCATAACTGGTCAATGTAGAAAGTCAAACAAAGTTTGACTTTCAGACTCGAAAGACTCGAAAAGCAATAAAATAACGAAAGAATACTTACGAAGGGTCCCCGAATGCTAACCTCGATTCAAAAATCTCAGGTATGAAACAATAGTTTCAACTTAGAGTTTCTCAAATCAAAGTTCTTGTAATTTTGAAGCATGGGGGGTGGGGTATTTATAGTATTCGGTTAGCCGTTAGGATCGTTTCTAGGAAAACGTGATACGATCTTGGCCATACACTTAGCACACATGGTATTGTAATACCATGTGCCCAAAATACCAGCCCATAGATTCCCAAAACCATGTGCAACAAGTGGGAAGGACTAGATTCGATGTATAAGCAAACATCTTTCAGAAATGACAGTTTTGGTCCCTGTTATGTGTTTATGCCATTTCCGACACTTCTAAGGCCCGTAAAGCCAACTTTAAGGCCCTAAAACGATGTCTAAACATTGTGGACATGAAACATGCTCAAAAATATGTCGGATGTCAGTTCGTTTGGTCGTACGAACGCGGTGTTCGCTTAATTACGACGGAATGCGCATAAGCGCGAAAAACGATCTAAATGGCATGACGAATGGATTTTTCTTATGCCAAACACTAAAATAAAATATTATAGTGCTTACATAAATTTTTGGATGTCTGGATGTATTCAGAATGTAAGTTATGCGCGAAAATGCAAACTTGTGCACTTTTGACGCTTTTAGTCCCTGAATGACCCAAAAGTTTATTTTAGCACACCTAACCCCTCAAAGCCTATTTCTAAGCTATGTAAAGGATATTTATGGTATGTTTAACTTATGGCCATGTTCCGGAATGTCTGTTACAGTTCAAATTGGCATACTTTCGCAGTTTGGCAACTTTAGTCCCTGTAAGCGATTTAACTTGATTTTGCCATACCAAAGCCTTCAAAACTTATTTCTAAGTTATGTAAAGGTTATTTAAGGTATGTTAAGCCTATGTCACTATTCCGGAGTGTTTGTTGCACTAAACTGGTTATATTTACGCATCGGTGCGCGTATAACCTTCCAGAAAGCGATTTAGAGTTTGAAATTGAACAAGAATTGATATGTGCATATGATACACATATTTTTACAAATCCCAAGTATGAAATATAATATTTCATTGGTTTGGTATTTGTTTGATGGCCGTGGAGGCACAGGTGTTACAGTCTCCCCTACTTTAGGAAATTTCGTCCCGAAATTTATTTAGAGGAAACTTGTGAGAGCTTGGAAATATGAAGTTGAAAAGATCGAACAACATTGGTTAGGGTTCTTGACCTTCTAGTAACCTTAATAACATTATGTTTGCAATGTAAGAGGGACACTTATATACAAGTATATAAAGCGTCATTGGTGCGTCCACCGTACCTCCATTACATCGTTCTCATTTCGTTATTTTTGTCACTATCGGTTCTTACACATAATAAATCTTACTGGGTTCCTATGCACTAAATTTCATAATTATGTACGCGTCCATAATTAGACAATTCCTTGCACAGTTCACACAGTCTATTTTATAATGTGTAGGGTAAAACCAAATGAACAAACCTGTGATGAGTGTAACTAGACCGCCATAGAGTCCTTTTAATTAAATCAATAAATGATCTAAATAGACTATCAAGGAGTCTGTTCAGCTACATCACTAGATGTAGTTCTTTAACCAAATTGTGAATCAATCTTTTAGACTAGACCACTCAAGGGTCTCTCATCAAATCATGGAATGGTACTATATAACCCAAGGGTCTTAACTACTACGTAGAAGCCCATAAGGATTTAAGGTAGTACTTTTTGAATATCCTACTATGAATCCCTCATATGAAGATATGAAAGATTCTATGAGGATTTGAAAAAACGTAACACACAAAAACATAGAGGAGAACACATAAACACATATCATATAACCACAAAATTGTTCGTTAATTTGTCTTGTAAATTGCGTACATGTATTTAAAGCACACTAGGAATCCATTCCGTGGATTTCATTTGGTACTTTAAACGTTACCAAGAATCCAACTATAAAGATAGAAAGATTCAAAAAGAAAATTCGATTTCGATTATTAGGAACCGAAGTGTTCGAATTAAGGTACATAAGGAATCCAATTAAGGACTCTGATTTGAATGATAATCATCCACAAGGATCTAATTGTAAAGATAAAAAGATCCCATATGAATTTTAGAAGTTGAAGATGTTTTGAAACCTTGCACTGGATGTGCTTAGGTCAAAACATGATGTAAAATGCTTATGAAGTTGAGATGCTTGATATGTCAAGGCGACATATGAAGCAGAATTTTGAAGGTTAAGTCAATATATGAGGAAAATATTTTTGAAAACTATGCATGGGGTTCTTTTAAGAAAAATGTGTTTAACGTTTTTGAAACCTTATATATAATACTTTTTGAAATCATAAAGTAGGTGTATTAGGTAGATATATTTACAAAAATGTTTTAAAATCATGCGAGATGAATTTTGAAATTATGTATAAGGTTTTTGAAAGACATGAATGATGCTTTTCGAAATCATGCACTTGATCAGAAAATGTATTGTGTTAATATTGTCTTCAGACTATATGAAATATTTTGAATTTAGAAAGGTTGGTTTTGATAACATGGCCAATGTTTTTGAAATAACATAGACAATGCATCTAGAAAAATTGTTTTCAAACTATATGAAATGTTTTTGAGATCATGAAGATTGTTTTGAAATACTGGTACTGTGTATGTTTAAAAATCAAAACGTAATGGGTATGAGATTTGAAAATACCCTTAGTTATCTAACCAAGGATTTAAAGGCACAGATGTGCGAAAAGCACGATTACTCATAATGTCACTTAATTTTCTGTACTTTGTTTCTTAGAGTGAAACGAGTACTTAAAATTTTTGAGGGAATCATGAGCAATCATTTGAAAGAGAGAAATCACAAGAGTAGTTTGTAAGGTACATAGTTCCTTGATGTAGGTATCATAGGAAAAGCCATACACACCTAGCAGGGGGTTGAGCTGGTTGGTTGGGGGACTGCTTTACCATTGTGAGCGACCATGGCGAAGTTCTGAGAAGCCTTTCGCTTCTTTGACTTCTTAGGGGATCGTTCATCCATGGTCTTTGATTCCTCGATTGGTTTATTGGCTGATGGTGTTGTCACCTGACTAGGTCCTGCCTGTCTTGGTGACTATTGAGTGGCTTCATCATGGAGATGATACATGGCAGTAGCTAATTCAACAGTCTTCAGGACTACTTCGCCTATTCGCTGAGCGAATTTTGGCTGCTTGCTCAGATATCTGGGCGTCATCGTGATGAAGAGACATTCTTGAAGAAAAAGAAAGGCATAGGGAGAAACAGGTGAAAGATTATTGGACAATCAAAACAGAATGATAACGCATGAAGATTGCGATCATTTGTTTGTTACCTAAGGCAAACAAATGAGACGGTGACTGATCAAAGTAAATGGGTCAAAAATAATGTATCGCGAAGACATGCTCGCCTATAAGTGAACACTCATCCCAAGAATTCCCAGGTAAGCACAACTGGTCTCGCGTCTGATGAGATGTATACGAAGTGCTTGCCTAGACAGAAAACCCAGAATACAGGCATTCACCCTTCCAGTTTGCACGTGTTCACATTATTTAAAACCCAAAACCTTGACGCAGTTTTGAAAACTCAAAGAGGTTCAAAACCATATAATAGAGAGTTCAAAACCTTACAATAGAGGGTTCAAAACCTAGTAATCAATCATCCTAGAACAGATGATTAGTTTTCAAAGCGGTTTTGAAATTTATGTTCTTGTTGTGGTCGTCGCCTAAGGATAGGTGACGGTATTGTTTTATGACTAAACGCAAGTAAACTCGCGTTAGGGTCCTAAGAAGGTTATAGACTAGGTCAAAGCATTACTAATAACCTAATTCCCTATAACCATTGGCTCTGATACCATCTTTCTGTCACACCCCGACCACGTGTAACATACAAAACGTGGCGGAAACGTCGGGGAGTGTTGCAACAGAATTAATGTTTCATAACCATGGATACCAAAAAGTGTTTCGTTTTATTAAACATTGAATAATTACATCGTCTGGAAATCTAAATACACAAATTAAACATAGTCTATCATTGTTATTGAGTCACTAAGGCCTTGTCCAGTCCTATGTGAGCATGCATCTTATCAATCGATATCATTCAACAATACCTGAAACATATGTGAAAACGAGGTCAGCAAAGAAATGCTGGCGAGTACATAGGTTTTGTGAAAATAAGATTCATGACTTCTGTTTAAGAAAATGTTTAGTCATGAACCTTGTAATTTGCTTTGCCTTTGTAAATCATTTGAAAAATAATAAGTTCAGGTGATATGTATAATAAGAGAATAATGCATGATTAAATGAATAACCATGTAAAATGAGTTTGTATAAGATAAGTTGTTTGTAAATAAATGTATTGTGAAAAGTATGTTACTTGTATAAAATGTTCTATGTCTCAAACTGAAATGATTCAAATAACGCTACAATATGTAATACCATACAAACACTTATATATAGGAAGTACCAGCGGCGTATCCACCATGCTTGTATCATATTCCACACGCATTGTTACTTAATCACTTAATCAAACCAAACCACCAAAGTAATGTTCATGCCCAAATGTAAATCATGTAATATGTATAACCAATGTCAAAAGTGTTTTTGTGTCAAATGTAAACCATGTAATATGTAACCAAAATAATATCGTATATCGCTTTGAAGCCAATCGTTTACCCAATCGTTAAATCATCGTGTGAAAACCTATCGTTTACCCAATCGTTTAATTCGTTTTAGGTCGTGAAACTACTTAAATGGTCGTCTCGCTAATAACATTCAAACCTTCTTGACTCGCATTAATAAACCCTTACCAAAGGATAGATTAATAATTCGCATTAATAAACCCTTACCAAAGGATAGATTAACATCCCGCATTAATAAACCCTTACCAAAGAGTAAATTAATAATTACAGATTCAGTCGCTACCCACAACACCCACACATAACTACGGGTGTAGTAAATAACGGGACTTGTCAGATCCTATGGTACCATAACCTAATACTGGTCGGCTTGATCATTGCTAATGAATGTCATTTGTTATGTAACTACAACCAACAAGTTTGTTCACTTTATTGAAATCGTTATTAGTTTTGTATAAATCGTTTTAATTGTTTTTGAAACCATCGTTATAACATCGAAAACATTTAGCACATATGAGTCACCCCAAAACAATTGAAAGCAGTAAAATAGGGGAATAATGTACTCGCCTGAGAATGCTTGGAGGTCTTGAACAACAACCAAACAAAGCTAGAGAGAGCACGGAATCAGTCGGCAATCTAAAACTATATAAATAAACCGGACTTAAATCGGGAGATCGGATAGGATGAGGCTTGGTAAACCAAATGAGTGTTGGAACTCATATGATATGGTTTAACAAGGCCTACATACTACAATGAAACCAAACCTAAGTGCTTTCCACCCATCGCGACCCATTAAGGTAGCTTATGCTACTTTAACGCGTCGTGCGCGTGAAACGCGTTCGGACCGTCTAACTAGTCCTATGACAAGTGTTATATGCCTAAACATGTTACAAAATCAGTTATGTGACAAAAGTTTAGGTTACATATGCTTAATTACCAATTTTACATGAAAAGGGTATTCTGGTAATTTACCTAAGGCATATAAACTACCTATCATACAACTACTTAAACGAAGCGACCATAGGGTATAACCTCGGAAGGTTATTCCCTACCTACTATGGTCACCTAATGTATTTGGTCGGATCCTAATGATCGACCAAATGGGTCGGGTTCGAGGTATAAGCGATTTATTAGATCGCTTACCCTACGACCCTAGACAACGTGGTAATCAGTAGGCATAGTCCCAAGGGACTATAACCAACGTGATTACACTCACGTTGCGAAGTTCAAACGAACTTCGCATTGACCATAACTGGTCAATGTAGAAAGTCAAACAAAGTTTGACTTTCAGACTCGAAAGACTCGAAAAGCAATAAAATAACGAAAGAATACTTACGAAGGGTCCCCGAATGCTAACCTCGATTCAAAAATCTCAGGTATGAAACAATAGTTTCAACTTAGAGTTTCTCAAATCAAAGTTCTTGTAATTTTGAAGCATGGGGGGTGGGGTATTTATAGTATTCGGTTAGCCGTTAGGATCGTTTCTAGGAAAACGTGATGCGATCTTGGCCATACACTTAGCACACATGGTATTGTAATACCATGTGCCCAAAATACCAGCCCATAGATTCCCAAAACCATGTGCAACAAGTGGGAAGGACTAGATTCGATGTATAAGCAAACATCTTTCAGAAATGACAGTTTTGGTCCCTGTTATGTGTTTATGCCATTTCCGACACTTCTAAGGCCCGTAAAGCCAACTTTAAGGCCCTAAAATGATGTCTAAACATTGTGGACATGAAACATGCTCAAAAATATGTCGGATTTCAGTTCGTTTGGTCGTACGAACGCGATGTTCGCTTAATTACGACGGAATGCGCATAAGCGCGAAAAACGATCTAAATGGCATGACGAATGAATTTTTCTTATGCCAAACACTAAAATAAAATATTATAGTGCTTACATAAATTTTTGGATGTCTGGATGTATTCAGAATGTAAGTTATGCGCGAAAATGCAAACTTGTGCACTTTTGACGCTTTTAGTCCCTGAATGACCCAAAAGTTTATTTTAGCACACCTAACCCCTCAAAGCCTATTTCTAAGCTATGTAAAGGATATTTATGGTATGTTTAACTTATGGCCATGTTCCGGAATGTCTGTTACAGTTCAAATTGGCATACTTTCGCAGTTTGTCAACTTTAGTCCCTGTAAGCGATTTAACTTGATTTTGCCATACCAAAGCCTTCAAAACTTATTTCTAAGTTATGTAAAGGTTATTTAAGGTATGTTAAGCCTATGTCACTATTCCGGAGTGTTTTTTGCACTAAACTGGTTATATTTACGCATCGGTGCGCGTATAACCTTCCAGAAAGCGATTTAGAGTTTGAAATTGAACAAGAATTGATATGTGCAAATGATACACATATTTTTACAAATCCCAAGTATGAAATATAATATTTCATTGGTTTGGTATTTGTTTGATGGCCGTGGAGGCACAGGTGTTACACCTTGCACATTTATCGTACCTTATTCCAAGAATACATAGTTGAGGCAAACATATATTATAGTACATAGTGCTAGCATACCATTCGTGCGCGAGTGCGAGAGAATGAGAGATAAATAGAATCCACGTTGCGTCGAGAAATAAAACAAGTTCAACACGTAAAAGAAATTAACGACGAAAATCATATCATTGCAACAATATTGAAAGCATAATTAATGTTGTTGTGGAGGACTTCTACAGAGACTGCGATTGTTGCTGAAATCCCTCAAGGTTGCGGCCCCGTGCGGCAGTGCTGGGTAAGATGACCATACCAGTTGCAATTTGCGCAATAGCGACAGTTAGCTTCTGGTGGGTGATGATACATGCACGTGAGACACAGGGGATGAGTTCTGTTGTTGGCGCTCTTCGAGTGAACTGGAACTGCTTGAAGAGGTTCTGGCTACGACAGTCCAGTTGTTGAAGAGTTTGGGCTCGAGGTATTTCGTTTGCGGCTGGGCCGGGCTTCTTGAGGCGGTGCGTTGTCATCAGAGGATTCGTTTGAGGACTCACTTGTAACATCTGTGCTTGAAATTGTTGTGAACAGTTCTTTCGTCAATAAAAGAATGTTATTTGATCCCAATGTTTGTTTGGTTGTGTTTTACATTTTTCATGTTTTGACTTTTATTCAATTTCAAACTCTATATCGCTTTCTGGAGAGTTATACGCAAACTGATGGGTAAACGTAATCAGTTTAATGCGAAAAATACTCCGGAACATCAAAATATACTTAACATACCTTAAATAACCTTTACATAACTTAGAAATAAGTTTTAAAGGCTTTGGTATGGCAAAAACAAGTTAATTCGTTTACAGGGACTAAACTTGACAAACTGCGAAAGTATGCCAATTTGAACAGTAACGAACATTCCGGAATATGACCATAAGTTAAACACACCTTAAATATCCTTTATGTAGCTTAGAAATAGGCTTTGAGGGGTTCGGTGTGCTAAAATAAACTTTTGGGTCATTCAGGGACTAAAAGCGTCAAAAAGTGCACAAGTTTGCACTTTTGCGCATAACTCTCGTTCTGAATACATCCGGACATCCAAAAATTTATGTAAGCACTAAAATATTTTATTTTAGTGTTTGGCATAAGAAAAATCCATTCGTCACGTCATTTGGATCGTTTTTCGCGCTTGTGCGCATTCCGTCGTAATTAAGCGAACATCGCGTTCGTACGACCAAACGAACCAAAATCCGACATATTTTTGAGCATGTTTCATGTCCAAAATGTTTAGGCATCATTTTAGGGCCTTAAAGTTGGCTTTACGGGCCTTAGAAGTGTCGAAAATGGCCTTAAACACGTGTAGGGACCAAAACTGTCATTTCTGAAAGATGTTTGCTGATCATGCAGGCCAGGCGGCCCGCGTAAGGTATGAGTGTATCTTTACGCGGCCCGCGTCAGTGTCCCAGAACAGATAAGATCGATTAGTCAGCAGATTTCAGCTGATTAACTCACAACCACACACTCACACTTGCCCCTTCAGCTCATGAGAGGCCATTTTTAGTCACCACAACTTTCCAACAAGTGTACGCACGAGATTCGATCACGTTATTCAAGAAACGATCTTAACGGTTCGGGAAATACTATAAATACCCCACCCCCATTTGCTTCAAACCCACATTTGATCTGAGTTTTTCTCTAAGTGGTTGTGATTTCTCACTTCCTACCTGAGATTACTTGGAATTAAATCTTGTGGGGACCCTTTGTAAGTGTTCCTTCGTTCTTTTATCGCTTTTCGAGTCTGAAAGTCAAACTTTGTTTGACTTTCTGCATTGACCAGTTTATGGTCGATGCGAAGTTCGTTTGAACTTCATAACGTGAGCGTAATCACGATGGTTATAGTCCCTAGTGACTATACCTACTGATTACCACGTTATCTAGGCTCAGTGACAAGCCGTAGTTTTGGCCAGAATACGTATTCTTGCGTATTTTGTAACCAAACTACTCTTAGGTATCAAAACCGTTTGTTTTGATACCAAACCTGTTTTCTAAACTTAGTTAAGCATGTTTTAACATGCTTAGCTCGTCACTTTTAGTTTAGTGCCTATATAGGGTCGTAAGGTAAGCGATCTAAACAATCGCTTATACTTTCGAACCCGACCCGTTTGGTCGATCATTAGGATCCGACCAAATACATTAGGTGACCATAGTATATAGGGAATAACCTTCCGAGGTTATACCTTATGGTCACATCGTTTGAGTAGTTGTATAATAGGTAGTATATATGCCTTAGGTAAATTACCAAAATGCCCTTTTAACGCCAAAGTTTATTTTAAGCATATGTAACATAACTTTTGGTATCTAAACTGATTTAGTAACAATATTAGACATGTTAAGGCATATTTTACATGTCATAGGACTAGTTAGGTGTTCCGAACGCGTTTCACGTGAACGAAGCGTTAAGTAACATAAGCTACCCAAACGGGTTGTAATGGGTCACAAGCACTTAGGTTAGGTTTCGTTTTAGTATGTGGGCTTTGTTAAACCATATTACACGAGTCACCATACTCGTTTGGTTTACAAACCCTCATTCTATCCGATCCTCCGATATAGGTCCGGTTTATTAACATAGTTACCTATATTAGGTGCCGTTTGATTTCCGAGATCTCTAGCATTTCTTGGTGGTTATCTTAGGACTTCTGAGCAATCTCAAGTGAGTACATAGACCCCTCTTTTACTGTTTTCCAAACATTTTGGGGTGGAACACATGTGCCTACTTGTTACTTTCATGCTTTCCTGTTTTCACATCATATACTTGCTATGTTCGTTAGTACATTTATAGTACATGATTTCATTGTGTTTATGCTATGTATGCCCATTGTGTGCGTACTTAGTACATTATTTTACATTACATTCTATGCTATGTATGCCCATTGTGTGCGTACTTAGTACATTATTTTACATTACATTCTATGCTATGTATGCCCATTGTGTGTGTACTTAGTACATTATTTTACATTACATTCTATGCTATGTATGCCCATTGTGTGTGTGTACTTAGTACATTATTTTACATTACATTCTATGCTATGTATGCCCATTGTGTGCGTGCTTAGTACATTATTTTACATTACATTCTATGCTATGTATGCCCATTGTGTGCGTACTTAGTACATTATGTTACATTACATTCTATGCTATGTATGCCCATTGTGTGCGTACTTAGTACAATATCTTACTTTACATTCTATGCTATGTATGCCCATTGTGTGCGTACTTAGTAAATTGCTTTACATTACATTTCATGCTATGTATGTCCATTGTGTGCATACTTTGTACATTGTTTCACATTACATTTCATACTACGTATGCCCATTGTGTGCATACTTAGTACAATTGTTTTCATCACATGTTTACATTTTGGTATGACATTTGGTTTGTTTCAAATGGAACAATACATTCATTAACATTAGCTACGCCGTTCGTTAGTAGGTAGTGGTACCATAGGAATTGACAACTCCCGTTCCTGAAATCCTGGGTTTGTTTGGATTGGAAGGAATGACCGAATTCGATATACATAACTTAGATAAACCTTTAATTTGTTTAAAGGTTTATCGCCACAGTCTCAAGGCTTGGATGTATGCATTCTCACAATACCGCATAGATGTTTATATCAGTATAGCATGCATTTGTTCCACAAAACATAGCTTTGATTTAAACCATGTTTTACTTCAATACTTTGTTTTTGTGCATATGGTTTAGTTGATATATTTTCACTAGCCATACATATCATTTTGGGTTACACATTACATGATTTACATTTGACACATAAACATTATTGACATTGGTTACACATTACATGATTTACATTTGACACATAAACATTATTGACATTGGTTATACATTACATGACTTACATCTTGACAATAAACATTTTGACATATTATTCAATACGTTTGGCAATTGGCTTAAACATAGACATCTTACATTGTTGGTTTGGTTTGAGTAAGTGATTTAAGTAATGAGGCGTGTGTAATATGATACAAGCATGGTGGATATGCCGCTGGTACTTCCTATATATAAGTGATTGTATGGTATTACATATCGTAGCGTTATTTGAATCATTTCAATTTGGACATATAACATTTTATACAAATAACATACTTTTCACAAGACATTAATTTACAAACAACTTATTTTATACAAACTCATTTTACATGGTTATTCATTTAACCATACATTATTCTCTTATTTATACATATCATCTGATCTTATCGTTTTTCAAATGATTTACAAGACAAAGCAAATTACAAGGTTCATGACTAAACATTTTCTCAAACATAAGTCTTGAATTCTGTTTTCACAAAACCTATGTATCTCACAGGCATTTTTATGCTGACGTACCTATTTTCACATGTGTTTTCAGGAGATGATGCATAGGACTTATCAAGATACACATAGGCGGACTTGGGCCTTAGTGACAATAAAAGATGCAAGACTAGTTATTTATGTTATGTTTCTTTGATTGTCAAGACATTGTAACTCTTTAAATAAATAAAACAATATTTCAATTTCCATGTGTTATGAAACAATGATTCTATTACAACACTCCCCGACGTTTTCCGCCACGTTTTGTTGTTCTACGTGGTCGGGGTGTGACAGAAAAGTTGGTATCAGAGCTCATGGTTATAGGGAATTAGGTTATTAGTAATACTTTGACCTAGTCTATAACCTTCCTAGGACCCTAACGCGAGTTTACTTGCGTTTAGTCATAAAACAATACTGTCACCTATCCTTAGGCGACAACCACAACAAGAACACAAATTTCAAAACCGCTTTGAAAACTAATCATCTGTTCTAGGATGATTGATTACTAGGTTTTGAACCCTCTATTATAAGGTTTTGAACCCTCTGTTAGAAGGTTTTGAACCCTCTAAGTTTTCAAATCTCGTCAAAGTTTGGGTCGTATAATGTGAACACGTGCAAACTGGAAGAGTGAATGCCTGTACCCTGAGTTTTCTGTCGAAGGCTAGAGTGTTCGTACAAATCCGCAGTATCGGACCAGTCACTCTTACCTGGGAACTCTTGGGGTGAGTGTTCACTTATAGGCGAGCATGTCTTCAGTAATACATTAATATGATCCGCTTACTTTGATTTGTCACCGTCTCATTTGTTTGCCTTAGGTAACAAACAAATGATCGCAAATTCTTATGCATTGCCATTCTGTTTTGTTTATCTGATAACCTTTCACTTGTTTCTTCCTATGTCTTTCATTTTCTTCTAGAATGTCTCTTCCTCTCAGCACCAGTCAAATGTCCGAGCAGACTGCCAAATTCGCTCAGCGAATAGGCGAAGTAGTCCTGAAGACTGTTGAATTAGCTACCGCCATGTATCATCTCCAGGATGAAGCCACTCAAGAGTCACCAAGACAGGCAGGACCTAGTCAGGTGATAGCACCACCAGCCAAGAAACCAATCGAGGAATCAAAGACCATGGATGAACGATCCCCTAAGAAGTCAAAGAAGCGAAAGGCTTCTCAGAACTTCGTCGTGGTCGCTCACAATGGTCAAGCCGTCCCCAACCAACCAGCTCAACCCCCTGCTAGGAAGCCATACAGTGGAACTGCACCCTTGTGCAACCAATGTAGCCTTCATCATCACGCTAGGGTGAGGTGCCGCAAATGCCAGATTTGTGGACTTATAGGTCATACAGCAAGGGTTTGCCCAACTGTAGCTGTACCAAATCAAGCTGGCGACAATCCTGCTCAAGCTCGTTTCTCACGAGGGTCTTGCTACAACTGTGGCGAGATGGGCCATTTCCAAAGGGATTGCCCAAAGCTTGCTAATGCAAATCTGACCCACATATGAGCAGTTGGTTGAGTAGAAGATGTTGCTATCTTATGCTTTTGTTTCTTTCGTTTTCTAAGTAATGTGAAACAATCTGTTTTATTCATAAATAAAAGTTGTTGTTCACAATTCTGATATACAAGTATAGTTACATGTGTGTATGGCATTTCCCTATAATGCCTACATTAAGGAACTATGTTCCTTACAAACTACTTTTGTGAATGTTCCCATTTTTGTGTCTACTCATGATTCCCTCGAAAAATTTTAAGTACTCGTTTCATTCCAGGAGACGAAGTACAAGAAATAAAGGGAAATTATGAGTAATCGTGCTTTTTGCACATCTATGCCATTACATCCTTGGTTAGATAACTAAGGATATTTTCAATCTCATACCCATTATGTTCTGACTTTTTCAACATGCATAACATTAGTTTTTTTTCAAAACAACCTCCATGATTTCAAAAACATCGTCTACGTTTCAAAAATAACCTTCATGACTTCAAAATGTTATTAATACAGTATATATCAAATGCATGACTTCAAAAGCATCATTCATGTTTTCAAAAACCTTATACATAATTTCAAAATTTATCTTGCATGATTTTAAAACATTTTTGTAAATATATCTACCTAATACACCTACTTCATGATTTCAAAAGTATTATATATAAGGTTTCAAAAACATTGAACACATTTTTTTAAGAACCCCATGCATAGTTTTCAAAAATATTTTCTTCATACATTGACTTAACCTTCAAATTCTGCTTCATATGTCGCCTTGACATATCAAGCATCTCAACTTCATAAGCATTCTTACTTCATGTTTTGACATAAGCACATCCAGTGCAAGGTTTCAAAACATCTTCAACTTCTAAAATCCATATGGGATCTTTTTATCTTCACAATTAGATCCTTGTGGATAATTGTCATACAAATCAGAGTCCTTAATTGGATTCCTTATGTACCTTAATTCGAACATTTCGGTTCCTAATAATCGAAATCGAATTTTCTTTTTGAATCTTTCTATCTTTATAGTTGGATTCTTGATAACGTTTAAAGTACCAAATGAAATCCACGAGATGGATTCCTAGTGTGCTTTAAATACATGTGCTCTGTTAGCAGAACAAATTTTTTAGTTAAACAATTTTGTGGTTATGTGACTATGTGTTTATGCACCTTATGTTTTCTTTTATGCATTTTGTGTTTTTACACTATGGATATTCGTTATCCAAATTCTCGCAGAATCTTTCATATCTTCATATGAGGGATTCGTAGCAGGATAGTCAAAAGGTACTACCTTAAATCCTTAACGGGTTTCTATGTAATAGTTAAGACCCTTGGATTATATAGTACCACTCCATGATTCATAAGAGACCCTTTTAGTGGTCTAGTAAAAAAGATTGATTCACAATGTGGTTAAAGAACTACATCTAGTGATGTAGCCGAACAGACTCCTTGATAGTCTATTTAGATCATTTATTGATTTAATTAAAAGGACTCTATGGCGGTCTAGTCACACTCATCACAGGATTGTTCATTTGGTTTTACCCTACACATTATAAAATAGACTGTGTGAACTGTGCAAGGAATTGTCTAATTATGGACGCGTACATAATTATGAAATTTAGTGCACAGAAACCCAGTAAGATTTATTATGTGTAAGAACCGATAGCGACAACAATAACAAAATGAGAACGATGTAATGGAGGTACGGTGGACGCACCAATGACGCTCCATATACTTGTATACAAGTATCCCTCTTACATTGCAAGCATGATGTTATTAAAGTTACTAGAAGTTCAGAACCCTAACCAATGTTGTTCGATCTTTTCAACTTCATGTTTTAAACTCTCACAAGTTTCCTCTAAATAAATTTCGGGACGAAATTTCCACAAGTAGGGGAAACTGTAACATCTGTGCTTGAAATCATTGTGAACAGTTCTTTCATCGATAAAAGAATGTTATTTGATCCCAATGTTTGTTTGGTTGTGTTTTACATTTTTCATGTTTTGACTTTTATTCAATTTCAAACTCTATATCGCTTTCTGGAGAGTTATACGCAAACTGATGCGTAAACGTAATCAGTTTAATGCGAAAAATACTCCGGAACATCAACATATACTTAACATACCTTAAATAACCTTTACATAACTTAGAAATAAGTTTTAAAGGCTTTGGTATGGCAAAAACAAGTTAATTCGTTTACAGGGACTAAACTTGACAAACTGCGAAAGTATGCCAATTTGAACAGTAACGAACATTCCGGAATATGACCATAACTTAAACACACCTTAAATATCCTTTATGTAGCTTAGAAATAGGCTTTGAGGGGTTCGGTGTGCTAAAATAAACTTTTGGGTCATTCAGGGACTAAAAGCGTCAAAAAGTGCACAAGTTTGCACTTTTGCGCATAACTCTCGTTCTGAATACATCCGGACATCCAAAAATTTATGTAAGCACTAAAATATTTTATTTTAGTGTTTGGCATAAGAAAAATCCATTCGTCGCGTCATTTGGATCGTTTTTCGCGCTTGTGCGCATTCCGTCGTAATTAAGCGAACATCGCGTTCGTACGACCAAACGAACCAAAATCCGACATATTTTTGAGCATGTTTCATGTCCAAAATGTTTAGGCATCATTTTAGGGCCTTCAAGTTGGCTTTACGGGCCTTAGAAGTGTCGGAAATGGCCTTAAACACGTGCAGGGACCAAAACTGTCATTTCTGAAAGATGTTTGCTGATCAGGCAGGCCAGGCGGCCCGCGTAAGGTATGAGTGTATCTTTACACGGCCCGCGTCAGTGTCCCAGAACAGATAAGATCGATTAGTCAGCAGATTTCAGCTGATTAACTCACAACCACACACTCACACTTGCCCCTTCAGCTCATGAGAGGCCATTTTTAGTCACCACAACTTTCCAACAAGTGTACGCACGAGATTCGATCACGTTATTCAAGAAACGATCTTAACGGTTCGGGAAATACTATAAATACCCCACCCCCATTTGCTTCAAACCCACATTTGATCTGAGTTTTTCTCTAAGTGGTTGTGATTTCTCACTTCCTACCTGAGATTACTTGGAATCAAATCTTGCGGGGACCCTTTGTAAGTGTTCCTTCGTTCTTTTATCGCTTTTCGAGTCTGAAAGTCAAACTTTGTTTGACTTTCTGCATTGACTAGTTTATGGTCGATGCGAAGTTCGTTTGAACTTCATAACGTGAGCGTAATACGATGGTTATAGTCCCTAGTGACTATACCTACTGATTACCACGTTATCTAGGCTCAGTGACAAGCCGTAGTTTCGGCCAGAATACGTATTCTTGCGTATTTTGTAACCAAACTACTCTTAGGTATCAAAACCGTTTGTTTTGATACCAAACCTGTTTTCTAAACTTAGGTAAGCATGTTTTAACATGCTTAGCTCGTCACTTTTAGTTTAGTGCCTATATAGGGTCGTAAGGTAAGCGATCTAAACAATCGCTTATACTTTCGAACCCGACCCGTTTGGTCGATCATTAGGATCCGACCAAATACATTAGGTGACCATAGTATATAGGGAATAACCTTCCGAGGTTATACCTTATGGTCACATCGTTTGAGTAGTTGTATAATAGGTAGTATATATGCCTTAGGTAAATTACCAAAATGCCCTTTTAACGCCAAAATTTATTTTAAGCATATGTAACATAACTTTTGGTATCTAAACTGATTTAGTAACAATATTAGACATGTTAAGGCATATTTTACCTGTCATAGGACTAGTTAGGTGTTCCGAACGCGTTTCACGCGAACGACGCGTTAAAGTAACAAAAGCTACCCAAACGGGTCGTAATGGGTCACAAGCACTTAGGTTAGGTTTCGTTTTAGTATGTGGGCTTTGTTAAACCATATTACACGAGTCACCATACTCGTTTGGTTTACAAACCCTCATTCTATCCGATCCTCCGATATAGGTCCGGTTTATTAACATAGTTACCTATATTAGGTGCCGTTTGATTTCCGAGATCTCTAGCATTGCTTGGTGGTTATCTTAGGACTTCTGAGCAATTTCAAGTGAGTACATAGACCCCTATTTTACTGTTTTCCAAACATTTTGGGGTGGAACACATGTGCCTACTTGTTACTTTCATGCTTTCCTGTTTTCACATCATATACTTGCTATGTTCGTTAGTACATTTATAGTACATGATTTCATTGTGTTTATGCTATGTATGCCCATTGTGTGCGTACTTAGTACATTATTTTACATTACATTCTATGCTATGTATGCCCATTGTGTGCGTACTTAGTACATTATTTTATATTACATTCTATGCTATGTATGCCCATTGTGTGTGTACTTAGTACATTATTTTACATTACATTCTATGCTATGTATGCCCATTGTGTGCGTACTTAGTACATTATTTTACATTACATTCTATGCTATGTATGCCCATTGTGTGCGTACTTAGTACAATATTTTACATTACATTCTATGTTATGTATGCCCATTGTGTGCGTACTTAGTACATTGCTTTACATTACATTTCATGCTATGTATGCCCATTGTGTGCGTACTTAGTACATTGTTTACATTACATTTCATGCTATGTATGTCCATTGTGTGCATACTTAGTACATTGTTTCACATTACATTTCATACTACGTATGCCCATTGTGTGCATACTTAGTACAATTGTTTTCATCACATGTTTACATTTTGGTATGACATTTGGTTTGTTTCAAATGGAACAATACATTCATTAACATTAGCTACGCCGTTCGTTAGTAGGTAGTGGTACAATAGGAATTGACAACTCCCGTTCCTGAAATCCTGGGTTTGTTTGGATTGGAAGGAATGACCGAATTCGATATACATAACTTAGATAAACCTTTAATTTGTTTAAAGGTTTATCACCACAGTCTCAAGGCTTGGATGTATGCATTCTCACAATACCGCATAGATGTTTATATTAGTATAGCATGCATTTGTTCCACAAAACATGCTTTGATTTAAACCATGTTTTACTTCAATACTTTGTTTTTGTGCATATGGTTTAGTTGATATATTTTCACTAGCCATACATATCATTTTGGGTTACACATTACATGATTTACATTTGGCACATAAACATTATTGACATTGGTTACACATTACATGATTTACATTTGACACATAAACATTATTGACATTGGTTATACATTACATGACTTACATCTTGACAATAAACATTTTGACATATTATTCAATACGTTTGGCAATTGGCTTAAACATAGACATCTTACATTGTTGGTTTGGTTTGAGTAAGTGATTTAAGTAACGAGGCGTGTGTAATATGATACAAGCATGGTGGATACGCCGCTGGTACTTCCTATATATAAGTGATTGTATTGTATTACATATCGTAGCGTTATTTGAATCATTTCAATTTGGGCATATAACATTTTATACAAATAACATACTTTTCACAAGACATTAATTTACAAACAACTTATTTTATACAAACTCATTTTACATGGTTATTTATTTAACCATACATTATTCTCTTATTTATACATATCATCTGATCTTATCGTTTTTCAAATGATTTACAAGACAAAGCAAATTACAAGGTTCATGACTAAACATTTTCTCAAACATAAGTCTTGAATTCGGTTTTCACAAAACCTATGTATCTCACAGGCATTTTTATGCTGGCGTACCTATTTTCACATGTGTTTTCAGGAGATGATGCATAGGACTTATCAAGATACACATAGGCGGACTTGGGCCTTAGTGACAATAAAAGATGCAAGACTAGTTATTTATGTTATGTTTCTTTGATTGTCAAGACATTGTAACTCTTTAAATAAATAAAACAATATTTCAATTTCCATGTGTTATGAAACAATGATTCTGTTACAACACTCCCCGACGTTTTTCGCCACGTTTTGTTGTTCTACGTGGTCGGGGTGTGACATCACTTGAAGAATCGTCAGAAGGATTTTCAGAAGAATCGTCAGAGGAATCAATGACGATTGCTTGATGAGCTTGTTTGACAGGCTTCCTGGAGAAGGATTCGTCCAAGACTCGTTTGTCGTTGATTTCTGCGGCTAAGCGGTAGGTTTCTTCGATGGTAGCAGGCCTTGCAGCTTCGAAAAAATCACCCACACATTCAGGCAAGCCGCAAATGTACTTCGTGATAGCTTTTTCTGAAGTGTTGACTTGGCTTGGGCAGATTATGCTAAGCTGTTTGAACCTTGCGGTGTAGCCAATATTGTCACCTTCAACTTGCTTGATTTCCTAAAATTCCTCTTCTAGTTTCTGGACTTCGTGGGGAGAGCAGTACTCTTTCATCATGAGCTCCTTCAGTTCATCCCAAGAGAGAGCATAAGCTGCGAAGATCCCACGATTGTTACATTCGGCAGTCCACCAGTCGAGTGCTCGTGATTGAAATATTCCGGTTGTGCAAGTAGTACGGAAACTATCGGGACACCCACTATGACGAAGGGTAACTTCAATAGAATCGAACCACTAGAGTAGCTGGGACACACCTCCTTCACCCGTGAACCCCATCGGGTCACACGCTTTGAATTGTTTGTAGAGGAAAGCAGATTGCGGCGCTTCCATCTTGGAGTCTGACCTTGGCACTTGAGCGACAATTTGAGGAATGACCTTGGCCACTTCCTTGGCCACAAGCGAGGCAATCCCCTTTTCGGCACTTCGTTTGGCTCTTCTCCTAGTTGTTTGTCTCGAGGTAGAGTCATTGGAAGACATCCAGACATAGAGAGATTTGGAGTGAGATTCGATCATAATGATTTTTTATTTTTGCGATGCGATTGAGCGTGATCAAAACTTGATGCAGTAATATAGTAGTATTCACATAGGAGCCACATAGGAGACACGAGATTCCTAAGTTCTCACACAATGATTTGGTTGTATTTATATAGACAGTGGTAGTTTATACTTATACACATGCATAACGATGTAGAATACGCGAAGGCGCGTCAAGGTGAGGGAGCGAGAGTGAGAAATTAGGCGTTAGTTTCGTTGCGATCGTTCAGTTTTCGTTTTAGAATGCGATGGCTGTGCGAGTTGTGTGTTTATAAAGCAGGGAGCGAAAATCGATAAATCGGGAAATCGATAAAGCGTAAAGTTTTAAATCGTAGCCACATAAGCATAAATAAGTTCAGTAAAGCGTAAAGTCGGCAAGTCATATGCTAGAAAAATAGATAGAGTGCCTCGGGTGTTTAGGCGTCGACTACCCCAGGTAACCCAACTATACCCAACAAGTTCGTGCACGTATGTTGCCCTAGAAGTTTCATGCTTCCACTGGGATGCAGCTCATGGCATTCGTCTTCCTAGTCATCGCGTGGCTCGAGTTATCGTTATAGTCGAGTCCTTGGTGAGAGCTTTTGAAAACCATTTTATAGAGAGTGGTACGGTTTATTAAGATACGGGTTTCACCCCTGACTTAATAACTTCGCTCCTAGCTGTGGTTATGCTCTTCGAATAAATTCGGGAGTTCCACTAGATTTTGAAATGGAGACTTTTGTTGAGTTATGGATGTCACTCCTAGCTCGACGAAAAGTTCTCGTGCTAGAAAAAAATGCGCTGAGTGAGTGATCTTATTGAGGGTTCTTGGTTTTCACGCCTGGTCTCGACTGGACCACTCGGTTGTGTTATGCGAATATTTTTGAAAACGTGTGTATTGTGTTGGCCTTAGGAAAGGCTAAGTAATATTCCAACCTTAGGAAAAGCTCTACGTGTGAAGTTGTAGTATGCGGTGTTCACGCGAAGTTATAGTTTTTAGTGGATTTGAATAGAAGTATCAAGTAGGCCCGTATGAATCCTACTGGGTTCGTACGAGTCGGCCTGTTGGTACTTAGACTATAGACTAGGTCGTTCCTAAGACTTCAACCCGGACTAGGTCAAGTCTGGCCTAATTCCCTATAGTTATGGCTCTGATACCAATTTGTCACACCCCAACCGATGGCGGAATCATCGGGGCGCGGCACTAGGCGAATCAGATTGCTCAAGGGAATCCATAACAACTATAAAGCGATAATATTATTACATTTGTTATCCCATACTAACAAACAATACAATCACATAAGTTATCACAGATTTCTTGTCCTCTCGAACAATACAAATCCGACAACCTAGATTTTAGGTGAGTTTCTAGACTTCCTAGCTTGATTTGATGCGAACTGCGTCTAAACCTGCAACATACGTTAAAACAACGTCAATACAAAAGTATTAGCGAGTATACAAGTTTTGTTGAAGTAGCGTAATAGATAAAAAGTGCTGCGAATTACCACATACATAAACGGGATACATAACATATACACAAGACAGTTACTACCAGCTAAGTCACTCGAGCTGCGATTGCGATTGCTATTCATCCTAACTAGTCCCCGTCGGGTTCTATAGTACTATACTAGTTAAGGCGGGACGTCGCGAGTAAAAGTCCTAGCACATATGTAACTAGCATCACGTGTTAATATGTAATTCAGCCATTCGCAGGTGATAGATAGTTTGAGTATTCGATTAGTTTAGTTTGATAGAATTACACCCAAAAGATGCGATAAAAAGGGGTTCGAGTATACTCACAGCGATGGAAATGGATTGAAGGGTGCGCTAGAGTGATTAGCCTGAACAGTTAACGATAGCATAAGCGAAGAGCGGTGCGTAAAATGGTGGAAAGTAACCAAGTGTCGAATGGTAATCCGATCGGATGGCAATCCAATCGGATGGTCACTCGATCGGACGTAAATCCATTCGGATGGTCATCCGATCGAATGGCCATTCTATTGGATTGACATTAGTTTGGTAAGGATGTGTTTATGTATGATGGCTTTGAAGTTTTTGGTGTAGCATTTTGAAAACAGGGAAGTATATCTACCCTTCAGGTCAATCGATCGAACGGTCGTTCGATCGGATTGCGATCCGATTAGCAGGACACTTAGTGAGAACAAGTTCATAGCAGGATGGTCACTCGATCGGATAGTAATCCGATCGGATGGCAATCCGTCAGAACTGATGATCTTTAATAATTATGAAATTTGATAAGTGTTGGAGATCCAATTGTCAGCTGATCGGATGGTCGTTCGATCGGATGGCAATCTGATTGGACGGCAATCCGTTCGACGTTCAGATCTTTGGAAGTTTGAAGAAAATGTTAAGTATTGGAACCAAGTGCAATCCGATCGGATTGTTGTTCGATCGGACGACAATCTGATCGGACGGCAATCCGTCCCAACGATTTGATCGTCTTGAAACTTTATTATTTTGAAAAGTTTGTGGTTTTATTGAGACGGTATGACAACGTATTAAAGAATGGAACTCCACCGAGGCCAAGTCTTCAGATCAGATGGGAATCACCCCGTCCGATTAGTTAACTGTCCTTGAGGGTTATTCGTGTTCAACTCGTTAACTGGTCATCTCGTCGATAGAAATCAGTTCTCAAACAGACACTTCACTAGAGAATGAGTAGAAGGCCCGAACGAGCCCCGATTCTATCGTGTTTTAAGTAAAAAGTTAAGAAATTAAGAAAGTTTGATGAAAGCTTGAAATACTTAGATTCGGCTTAGATCTAGGTGAGATTAGTGCTTACTGTCACACCCACAAAATACCACATGCGGAAACCCCCGCGAGGCGTGTGACGTACCAGGATCTAGCCACCAATCACATTGAACTCATAGGTATATTTAAATAAAACTTTCATTTATTAACATTAAGTGTTACAACGTTACAATTAATTCACAGTTTACAGCGGAAGCATAATTCATTCGTTAAGTGTTTATAAACCACATGTAAAAACCATTAGTCTTGTGTTGCGATTCCATGTATGTCGACCCATGACCACTCCAGCCTCCCAGACAGCAAGTTCCAATGATAAGCACCTAAAGACCTGAAAGGCATGTAACAACGAATCAACAACAAAGTTGAGCGAGTTCACAGTTGGGTGTTCGTTTTAAGTTGTTTCAAAAACATAGTTTTTCTTTAGCTGGCTTACTTGCCGTGGGGGTTACCCCATTGTTGAAAATATGACTAACCAATTCCTTCTTTCCCAAACCATAACCAGTGGGGGCTTCCCCATGTGAACCACTAGACCGTTACCATATCGACAACTGACGAAAGTAAGTTGTGCCCTAAGTCAATGTCTATCATCATTGACTGAGTGCCCAGATCCATTAGTACACGTCCGTCCTACCGGCACGGTGTGAGGCTTGTCAACCCTAATAACGCTATCAACTAATGACCCGCTCGCCATTGGCCCGGCGATTAAGTCGATATAAAAATGAGGGACTTCATGATACAGTTTTGTCTAGTAAGTTTTAAGGTTGTTGTCCTACCCAAGAAGGACGAACGTACGTATTCTACCCAAGGAGAATACGCAGGATTAATATTGGCATCCTACCCATGGAGGATGGCGGTACATATCCTACCCAAGGAGAATATGTAGGTTCCGTTTTAAATTCCTTAACCCATTCCCAACCACCGGGAATCCCATGCCTTATAAAGAGTGTGAACTCACCTTTGGTTTGCTCGGTAGAATTAGTTTACTTGTTTAACAGTTGAACACCCCAAACCCTAATATAGTTCCATTGATAGTCAGTTTCACATTCCCATAATTCACATATTCTTTGCACATATTCCACAAGTGTAAGCAAGTATAACACATCTCAAATAATTCGGTTTATACTCACGTAACATGCAAATACAATTAATACCCAACAAGCATTTTAGTTACCAGCACCTTCGTATTACGAGCATATTAGGCCAACAACAATTTGACGATTCATTACAGTGTTCCTCATAGTGTGCGGCCCAATTGGTCCCATCCCAATTATCCATTAAAACCCCAAGTAAAGTCATGTGAGCAGCCCACTAGGAAGCGGCCCCTACCATGTGTGTGTTGACTAGTTTGTGCGGCCCAGACTACATATATTTAGTCCAAAAACAGTGTGTATAAAGTAGCAATTCTAGCATCATTAATCTTAACATCATCACATTAATACACTATTCAGTTGAGTCACAACGACTTCCTATTTCAATCATACAAGATAAACAACAACCTACAGCCCATTCCTGCATTTATATAAGCATGCAGCCCAATATTTAACATCAGGCCCAACCGAATAGCATGTCATCAGTTTACTACATTGGGCCAAATGTATCCTGGTTTCTAATATCCGTTCATGTATATGTGGGTGGTCCATCAAAGCCCAATTAATCTAAATGTGTGTGTGTGTGCTCGATAATTTGTGTACAACCCTATCCATCTTTTGCATAGTTACATATCCCAAGTTCTAATTAATCACCCAATGTCTATCATAGCATGAATTCGAATTATTACCATACATGTCTATCCTACCCCTTTGATTCAAGATTAAAGTTCAAAAGTGAATTAACTAACATAATCTGTTTGGTAACTAATTAGCAGGCTATTAAGTTGTGACACATCTAATTCCTGTAACATTAACCACTAACATATAGATGCAACTAAAAATCGGCTAACATAAATGTATATATCCTAACATACATCACACCAAGATCATAACATCACATAACATCTTTGATTGCACAACTATAAACATATCAACCATCTTTTATATCCTATGCAACCCTAGTCGCTAATATGCAAGAACACTAGCACTACACACAACCCATATAAATATGATCAGTCCAATCAACAAATAACTAACACCATTTAACCATTCATTGTCACACAAGCATGAAAATCAATAGATGAGAACTACTAACCAGAAGGTTCGACAGGTTAAGATGCTAACACGAAGGGGGGGTCTGCTGCTGAAATCGTGCGATCAGGGAAGAGGGGGTAGGGTTTGTTGTATCTTAAAATTTGTGATAATGTGATAATTGTAAAGAGGTCACGTAGCCTCCTACTTATATTGCCAATCAACAAATGAGGTGGGCCGGTCATGAGATGCACAAGAACTGGGCCGATTATTCAAAATCAATCAGAAAGGGTCTCAAGTGGTGTGGGCTCGGTTTGTTAGATTATGAGATAACCAAGATTTAAGTGTCTAGGCCCCTAACATGTACGGTGGCCCAATTACCATTTGAGGTAGTTTACTAAGGATTTCGGCCCACATACTCTAGACACTTAAACTAACTCACTAACACACAAACATATTAAACCGGATTTTTCGTTTAGCAAGTTTATTAAAGTCACACGTTTTACAACAATTTATATTGTCGAAAGGGGCGTAAAAGAGAAACAATGAGAAAACAGGGATTACGTGACTAAAAGGCACTGACCATAAATGTTCGGGTTGTCACACTTACACGCCATGGAATCCATTAGATCTGAACAGTTCTTGATGAGATGAGGTCACACTTCCTTGTTCCTAAGAACTCCACGATGACATCACCTTAGAACGCCCCAAATCAGAGGATTTTACAGTGAAAAAGTGAGATTTGATGGTGGAAAAGGTGAAGGAGAGCGTGTAGATCATAGAAGTACAAGATTTGAGGTAGAAACTTACAAGAATCGCGAGGAATTGAGAGAAAATAGCCCTAAAGCATGCTGGTCGAGTGAGGGCTGTCACATCTGTCACACCCCAAAAACGTCGCAGCGGAATATTTAACGTAGTGGAGACGGAAGTTGGTACCCATTTATATCTTGTCGAGCGATGCATTTTATTGTTGGACATATTAGTTTATTTTAAACATAAGTTGTTAAACGTTACGTTTTAAGTCACGACACAATCACATAGTTAAGATGTCTTTGATCCTCGAGGATCTTATTACAAAAGTCCCAGAAAGTTTAAAAGATGTCCAACATATTTAAAAGAAACAACATGCACCATTCACCATAAGATACGCCATGATTTCCCGAAGCCGATTTCAAGTACCTGTAGAACACGTTAAAATCAAGTGTCAACACAAAGGAAGGTGAGTTCACTTAACTGTTTACTAACAGATTTTATTCAAGGAAAACTTTCTAATTAGGTGTTTATTTAAAAACAATTCAGGAAATTTTTAGAAAGTCCATTTTACTTCCTTAAGAAAATCCATGGGCTTCCATCGGTTCATTACTCCGACGATTGCAGTACAAGCCCAGGTTTTGTATATTAAATTCTAGTGTCTATTTTCAGACTCGAATGTTAGCTAGATGATACGAACTATATATTAACCATGCAGGGATAATCAAATGCTAGACAATAAAAGAATCTCAATTCGTCATATGACATTGACTCGGGGTGACCGGTCACGACGGGGTTGTCAACCCGATAGATCTACCAACAATTCCTCGCGTACCATACTTAACTTATTAAACGACATCATGGGCGCAGGGTTCTTCCTCGAAGAACGAGATGATGTCTGCCTCACGTACAATATATATATCCTACTAATATGACAATTTAATATACTACGACTTAGGAATTCCTCTGTCACTCAAGTGTTGAGTCTCAGTCCGGAATTCAATCCTATTTCGTACGGTCTCATTTCTCTTAAGAAATACCGCACTTACAATATTCATTCTTCAAAATCGTTTTACTTTGAAACGTATGATTTATCAAATTCATATATTTTCAGTGAAAATATATATTTTATATTAAAAGGTATGTTTTATTTCGAAAACATTATTAAACCCTTTTAACAACGTGTTCCACCCCCAAACATATATAAAACAGTAAAAAGAGGGGTTTAGTGACACTCACCTTTGGGTGCGTATTTTTAATACCGCAATCCCAGAAATTGATTATATACGTCCTAATATGGGAACAATTCTAAATCAATATACATTTAATCGCAAAAATCCTAAGTTTCTCCGTTTCTTATAATTATCACATAACTTTGAGATTTTCTCGAAAAGTGGTCATTTTTTATTATGTTGGCACATTAATATATATGAGTCCATATATATATATATTTTTTTATGATTTTGCAATTCGAATGATTTTATTGGTGACCAATATTGTGTAAATCCGTTAACACTCTCGTTTATACGCAATATGTTTATGATATGCGTGTCGTAATATATATATACACAAATGTTCACATAATTTAACACCGAAACACGTGAAGTCTTGTTAACTCATCCATTTTATCATTTTGTATAGCAAATATACATAAAACATTTCATAAGTATCGAATTTCATGCTCGATAAACAAGTTACACATTTAACGCAATTTTACTATTTCTACCGCACAAAACGTACATGCATAGTCTAATTTTCCCCTTATCGAACTAACACTTAACATATAATCACATTTACATGCTCAATTCACTTAATACATTTTATCACTTAAGATTCACTCAAAATTCACCCATACTCATGTTCATTGAAAAATGCATATTTTAGCGATTCGGTAACGTTTTCGGGCGTCGGAAGTCACGTATGACCAACCAAACACCAAGTAAACTTGAAATTAGTTAAAATACTTATTTTTAATCTAAGAATATCAGTTTATTTACTGATCTAATTCAGTTTTACAGAAATCACCTGAAAATCCGATTTTTGACTGTTTTAACGCATCGTTTTGCGTTAAACGTTACTATAATCATCCCAAATCGAAACGACTTGATATTTTAATACAATACATGTTATTTACTGGTTAAAATAGTGATTATAATCCGATTAGTGCAGTTTTTCTTTAAGTCACATAAATCATGTGATTTCACGTATTTTACAACTTTTAATGCACCAAGTACAACATGCAAAGCAAGTAAACATTGTCACAAGTTTATATATCACTAAACACTTTAAAATAACTTTCTTTTTGTGTTTATAATCTGATTAAATGATTTTTACTAAATCATACTCAAAACACCTTTTTGTAATCATAAATCATCATGCATGTTCAAGTAAATGCATCTAATGCATTCATACAACAACATCATCATCTCATATGAACTAAAATATATACATCTAGCACATATTTAATCATATTCAAGTATTCAAGAACAATCAAATTCTACACATGATTATTATCACATCATTTATCATAACTGCAAAACATGCACATTCTTACCCATTTAAGACTTTTAACATAAAAAATTCTTATGCATGCACACACTTACATATACATACACGGCTACATACATATATAATTATGATCAAAAATTTACTTTTCAGTTAAACTCATTTCAAAATCAAAAAGCTTCCATATCACAACTTTTAAACATGCATGCATCATCTTTCAAGAATCAATCAAAAATTAAAACTCACATTCTAACATACACACATACATGTGTACGGCCCCATGTATACACACACATACATCCATTTTTATTTTATTCAAAAACCCATTTATTTTAGTTTTATGTCTTGTGAAAAACTCAAGAATCAAGAGAAACTTCTATCATTATTCAAGATTATCAAGAATCAAAACAAGATTTCTGAAATAATTTTTATACCTTCAGGATTCAAGTGGGTTTTGACATGATTCTTTTGATGTTTGAAAGCTTATTTCACCAGGAAAACACCTTGGATCATCAAAATAGCTTGGAAACACCTTAGATTTAATGATGTTCTTGCAAGAATCATCAAAATTTCGAAATCATGGATGTGAGAAAGGGGGTATTCGGCTGATTTTAGGAGAGGGAGATGAAGTTTTTGAAAACATTTTTGATTCTTGGATTTGTGAAATTATGGGGGACATAAAGGACACACTTTTGCATGCACCTCCAAATTGTCTAATAAGGGGAGGAGAGAGAGGGAGAAAATTAAGTGCATGGCTGCCACCACACACATATACTCGAATTTATGTGTACACATATGCATATATATCTAAATTTTGGCCAAAAACTGGTATTATACTGGATATCGGGTATTATCTCTAGCGTTTTAATCCCGTTTTAGTGCGTTTTAAATTATTTTTAACACTCTATAAAAATAAACTCACCAAAATATTATTGAACAATATTTTGTTTGCCTGGACTGGCTATGTTGTCGGTATTTGACAGTATGCGTGCTGTGTTGCGCGGTACGCGCTTAAAATCGCAAAAATAGGGATTTATGCGTTTTTATTTATTTTTATTATCCTAAAATAATAAACTCATTAAATTATTACTAAAATGATTATTAGTTGCCCTGACAGGCTGTGTTGACAGTATTTTGTCAGTACACACGCTGCATTGCGCAGTACGCGCTTAAACTTGAAAAATAGAGTTTCTAAGCGTTTTAATTTATTTTTACTTATGGATATGATAAAAATAATTATTCTAATCATAAAAAACTACTTTTAGGATTTTAACATTGATCAGGTGGTCACCGATGTTCGTTTCGCATTTTAACCGTTACACGATAAGCGTTTAATTTACCGTTGCCAACATAATTTTTATCAAAGTTTAAACTTACCAACTCATTAAATTTCACATATAAACATCATAATCAGTCAAATATGGCCCTATTACCTATTTACAACATGTGCTACAATTGTACGGTACGGACTGAAAAGCCGGGTGTCACAGTCTCCCCCTGTTTAGGAAATTTCGTCCCCGAAATTTTTACTCTACAGGTTTTGTTTTCACACTGGGTGAAAATAGCAAAAACAGGTTTAATGAATATAGTCTTATAGTTTCTGCGAGTAACTTTGATTCTTACAAAGAATCTTCGTAGACCTATATTACATACACTCTCAATTCCTATTCTCACATCTCAACGCTCTCCATCCTGATGGTAGCCTGAGCCTTTAAGCGACTGGTCCAACTTTTCTTTCGAAGGTCTGAAAAGCTTCCTACTATCTTGCTGTCCAATCAATTTCCCTTTTCCTTTTAGGGTTATTAGTGTCGAAGGCTGCACTAATTTAGGGAAATTCTTAATAAATCTCCGGTAGCATCTAGCTATTCATATGGATCTTCATACTCCCGACGGGTCTTTGGTGCTCCTCATCATTCACCAACTCCATAGTTAACTTCAACTGATAATATCCCAATCGTAGATCGATCTTCGTGTAGCAACTGGATCCCGGTAGCTTGACCGAATAAATCATCAATCCTCGGTAAAGGGTACCGATTCTTGATAATCAACTTGTTCAATTCTCTGAAATCTTCTCACACCCTGAAGGATCCATCCTTCTTTCTCACAACCAAAATAGATGTGCCTCAAAGCGAAAAGCTTGATCGAGTGAAACCCTTGTCTAGTAGTTCTTGAAACTGACTCGACATTTCTATCATTCTCAAACGGTGCTTAATCTATAAGGAGATTGTGCAACTGGGTGCAGCACCTGGTGCCAGATTAATTCGGAATTCGATCTGTCTCGCAGGGGGCAATCCAGGTAAGTCTTTTTAAGAAAACTTCTGGATACTAGCGAACAATAGGAACCTCCCTGATATTCCTACATTTGTCCTTCATATCCACAACGTTAACAAAGAACGCAGGATAGCCTTTTCGCAACAACTCGAACATCTTCACAATACTGATGACTCTCAACCATCAACACTCGACACTCGACTTGGTCGGTCCTTGGAAACAACTACCACCCCTCTACCGTCATCAGGATGAGATACCCTAGCTAGCTTCTTCGGGCGATAGTCCCCACTTCGTTCCTGGATAATCAATCCATTCTCACATCTGCGTCAAAGCTTCTCACTGGAAATAGACCAACACTAGAACTACGATCACCTAATTATACTACAGCTGCGAACGACCACGCTAGTTTCTATCAATTTACCAATTGCTAGTTCTATCGGGCACTTTATACTCAGCTTACTTGTTGGTGAACACAAAAATGGTTCAGAGTTTTTTGAACAAAACTCAAGTCAGCTTTGGTATTAAAAGTATGAACATGGATTGGTTTTTGATTCGAAACATGCCGGTAACAACAATGAGATCGTCTCGTTCCTTCCCAGCGTTTAGCTCGAACGCTCTACCCCTGGCATCCTGACCCTTCATTCTCAGACAATCTCTCTCGAAATGTCCTTGCTCACCACACTCGTAGCATCCCTCGAGTGTACCTCCTTCCGATGTACTCCTAGCATAGCACTTGCGAGTTATATGTCCAGTCCGGCCACATCTGGCGCACTTTCTCCACTCATCTTCGTGAGTCTTCCTCTCAAGACCACTCCTGCCATCCTTGGCATTATCCTTTCCCGACTCTCTAGGGTTAGCTACACACACTTTCTCCAATCTGCGTTCCTCACCACGCTTCTCACCGGTTTCCTTCCTCGAACTCTCTGACTTTCGCTTTCGCGAATCCCCAGACCTAGGCTCGGAATGCGGAATTATTTGGATAGTCGATCCGCTGTGACGGCTCGACATCACGCATATCGTTTCCATGTCATTGCATAGGGTACCCGTAAATGATCTTGGGTTACAACCCTGGATTGTTTTGTATGTATATCTATGTACTGTTCACGAAGTTAATGAAAAATCATAATTACGCTCTGATTATATCATAACACAGGAACTACTAAAACCTTCGGATCATTACATCACCTGAAGGGTCTCTGATTCTGTGTCCCACCAAACCATGCCCATGAGTATCACATCCACGTTCCTGACCATTGTTTTGGTTAGCATCGCGCTATTCCATGGCAGTATTAACATGTTGGGCTATGAGTTGTGCCAACTCTTTTGGGGCAATAGGTAATCAAGAACCTTGTCTCGCTTTTGGCGGCATTTCGCCATTTATATTATTACAACTTAATATCATCATAAGACGATATCCCAAAAATAATTCAATCATTAAATGTTAGTGGACCAAACATTGCGCATGTATAATATCCATGTATTAATGAGAACATTTTTTAAACCAAAAAGAACCCATTCGATATTTATACAGAAATTACAAAGCTTGTTTTTAGTACGAAGACTAATCAAAATTCGGCATGTCTACTTCAACACCCGTAACAAGTCTATATGAAATTTCCTCCTAAATATCTGAAATTTTGGCATGCAAGCCATAAATAGGGTTCATCAAATGAGACATACAAAACAAACAACAGAAACAATCAACAACTAACGCTTAAATTCCTAGAAGTCCAACATCTTCCTAACAAGCTCTTCTAGCTCATCATAACAGTCCATCTGTCCCTCTAAGTCCTTCATCGTCTCCATGCCTCCGCGTAACGTGGCGAACTGACGATCACAGTGAGAGCGATTGACCCTAATCTCCTTCTGCTTCTTCAAAGCGGACGCTGTCTCAGCTTTCGAAGTCGATGCGATCTCTCTAACGGGTCGAGTCCTCTTCCTATGACGAGTGTAGACTAAAAGAGGTGTAACAAAACACGTGACTCGAATAACGGAATAAACGATTCTATAACGATGGGCGTAAGAATCTCAAGTGTAGGCTCGACAGTATCAGTGAGCAAGACTACTAATAGTTCTATAGGCCGAGACGTGACACATCGTAACCGTACAAAGTAAGTGTGTGATCAATATAAATAGTAACACATAAGGCTCAAATAAACAGAAGATCACGTATACACGTAAACACATAAGGGTTTTCATATATGATAAAATTTCCACATTTATTTAAAAATCTTGGCTTCAAGAATTTTGGACTTTAAATCTCAAAATTCTTCGGTTGAAGTCTAGTGTTTTCCCCCGAAAACATCTAGTTCTCTAACAACCAATGGCTCTGATACCAACTTCTGTTACACCCCAAAAACGTCGCAGCGGAATATTTAACGTAGTGGAGACGGAAGTTGGTGCCCATTTATATCTTGTCGAGCGATGCATTTTATTGTTGGACATATTAGTTTATTTTAAACATAAGTTGTTAAACGTTACGTTTTAAGTCACGACACAATCACATAGTTAAGATGTCTTTGATCCTCGCGGATCTTATTACAAAAGTCCCAGAAAGTTTAAAAGATGTCCAACATATTTAAAAGAAACAACATGCACCATTCACCACAAGATACGCCATGATTTCCCGAAGCCGATTTCAAGTACCTGTAGAACACGTTAAAATCAAGTGTCAACACAAAGGAAGGTGAGTTCACTTAACTATTTACTAACAGATTTTATTCAAGGAAAACTTTCTAATTAGGTGTTTATTTAAAAACAATTCAGGAAATTTTTAGAAAGTCCATTTTACTTCCTTAAGAAAATCCATGGGCTTCCATCGGTTCATTACTCCGACGATTGCAGTACAAGCCCAGGTTTTGTATATTAAATTCTAGTGTCTATTTTCAGACTCGTATGTTAGCTAGACGATACGAAGTATATATTAACCATGCAGGGATAATCAAATGCTAGACAATAAAAGAATCTCAATTCGTCGTTTGACATTGACTCGGGGCGACCGGTCACGACGTGGTTGTCAACCCGATAGATCTACCAGCAATTCCTCGTGTACCATACTTAACTGATTAAACGACATCATGGGCGCAGGGTTCTTCCTCGAAGAACGAGATGATGTCTGTCTCACGTACAATATATATATCCTACTAATATGAAAATTTAATATACTACGACTTAGGAATTCCCCTGTCACTCAAGTGTTGAGACTCAGTCCGGAATTCAATCCCATTTCGTACGATCTCATTTCTCTTAAGAAATACCGCACTTACAATATTCATTCTTCAAAATCGTTTTACTTCGAAATGTATGATTTATCAAATTCATATATTTTCAGTGAAAATATATATTTTATATTAAAAGGTATGTTTTATTTTGAAAACATTATTAAACCCTTTTAACAACGTGTTCTACCCCCCAAACATATATAAAACAGTAAAAATAGGGGTTTAGTGACACTCACCTTTGGGTGCGTATTTTTATTACCGCAATCCCAGAAATTGATTATATACGTCCTAATATGGGAACAATTCTAAATCAATATACATTTAATCACAAAAATCCTAAGTTTCTCCGTTTCTTAGAATTATCACATAACTTTGAGATTTTCTCGAAAAGTGGTCATTTTTTATTATGTTGGCACATTAATATATATGAGTCCATATATATATTTTTTTTATGATTTTGCGATTCAAATGATTTTATTGGTGACCAATATTGTGTAAATCCGTTAACACTCTCGTTTATACGCAATATGTTTATGATTTGTGTGTCGTAATATATATATACACAAATGTTCACATAATTTAACACCGAAACACGTGAAGTCTTGTTAACTCATCCATTTTATCATTTTTAATAGAAAATATACATAAAACATTTCATAAGTATCAAATTTCATGCTCGATAAACAAGTTACACATTTAACGCAATTTTACTATTTCTATCGCACAAAACGTACATGCATAGTCTAATTTTCCCCTTATCGAACTAACACTTAACATATAATCACATTTACATGCTCAATTCACTTAATACATTTTATCACTTAAGATTCACTCAAAATTCACCCATACTCATGTTCATTGAAAAATGCATATTTTAGCGATTCGGTAACGTTTTCGGGCGTCGGAAGTCACGTATGACCAACCAAACACCAAGTAAACTTAAAATTAGTTAAAATACTTATTTTTAAACTAAGAATATCAGTTTATTTACTGATCTAATTCAGTTTTACAGAAATCACCCGAAAAGCCGATTTTTGACCGTTTTAACGCATAGTTTTGCGTTAAACGTTACTAT
Source organism: Helianthus tuberosus (assembly GCA_030545235.1). NCBI lineage: Eukaryota > Viridiplantae > Streptophyta > Magnoliopsida > Asterales > Asteraceae > Helianthus > Helianthus tuberosus. The sequence continues at coordinate 48,764,621 of CM060431.1, read as the reverse complement.
AATCATCCCAACTCGAAACGACTTGATATTTTAACACAATACATGTTATTTGATGATTAAAATAGTGATTATAATCAGATTAGTGCAGTATTTGTTTAAGTCACATAAATCACGCGATTTCACGTATTTTACAACTTTTAATGCACCAAGTACAACATGCAAAGAAAGTAAACATTGTCACAAGTTTATATATCACTAAACACTTTAAAATAACTTTATTTTTGTGTTTATAATCTGAATAAATCTGATTTTTACTAAATCATACTCAAAACACCTTTTTGTAATCATAAATCATCATGCATGTTCAAGTAAATGCATTTAATGCATTCATACAACAACATCATCATCTTATATGTACTTAAAATATATACATCTAGCACATATTTAATCATATTCAAGTATTCAAGAACAATCAAATTCTACACATGATTATCATCACATCATTTATCATAAGTGCAAAACATGCACATTCTTACCCATTTAAGACTTTTACCATCAAAAATTCTTATGCATCACACTTACATATACATACACGGCTACATACATATATAATTATGATCAAAAATTTACTTTTCACTTAAACTCATTTCAAAATCAAAAAGCTTCCATATCACAACTTTTAAACATGCATGCATCATCTTTCAAGAATCAATCAAAAATTAAAACTCACATTCTAACATACACACATACATGTGTACGGCCCCATGTATACACACACATACATCCATTTTTATTTTATTCAAAAACCCATTTATTTTAGTTTTATGTCTTGTGAAAAACTCAAGAATCAAGAGAAACTTCTATTATTATTCAAGATTATCAAGAATCAAAACAAGATTTCTGAAATAATTTTTATACCTTCAAGATTCAAGTGGGTTTTGACATGATTATTTTGATGTTTGAAAGCTTATTTCACCAGAAAAACACCTTTGGATCATCAAAATAGCTTGGAAACACCTTAGATTTAATGATGTTCTTGCAAGAATCATCAAAATTTCGAAATCATGGAGGCGAGAAAGGGGGTATTCGGCTGATTTTAGGAGAGGGAGATGAAGTTTTTGAAAACATTTTTGATTCTTGGATTTGTGAAATTGTGGGGGACATAAAGGACACACTTTTGCATGCACCTCCAAATTGTCCAATAAGGGGAGGAGAGAGAGGGAGAAAATTAAGTGCATGGCTGCCACCACACACATATACAGAGTTTTTTTCCCAAAAGGGTGTTGGTGGAAAAGTTATTTACCAAAATGGGTGATTTGAAAAATAATTACCAAAATGGGGTTTTTCTATATTTCTTTATTTTTTTAACTAATCTGTTATAATTCTTCTATTTTCATTTAATCAACCTATCACATTTATATTCTTTTTTTTCATCTAACTCATTATATAGATTTTTTTGACTAACTTATTAATTATTATATATTTTTTTCTTTTTTTATAATGAAACCCATGTTAAAACAAACTGAGTGCTAATACCTCTCATCTACTGTTTTAATTTAATTTTTTTGAGATTAATTTTTTATTTACTATTGTTCGTGTAGTTGATTACCAATTCAAATGAAAACCCATAATATAGTATTTCCTAAAGTTACATAAATTTTATTAACAATCAGTGGGCAAAATATTTACGTAGATTGATTGGTTCGTAATTTTATTGGCCAACTCGGTACTTATTATTATTTTTTATTATCAACTTATTTTTAAATAGTCACGAACAACATTTATTTCATTCAGTTGATGTAAACATGAACACATGTCTCGTTTACAAAAATGAAAACCATGTTTGTGTTTGATTGTTTGTTGGATTAAAGTTAAATAAATGAATGTGCTACTTTAGTGATCGTTTACATCTCTAAAATTAGAATGATTTAGCTTACATAAAGTTAAAAGGAAATAAAAGAAAAAAATGTTATGAAAAAAGAATTATATTTTGGTCGGTTGAAAAGTAAATACAATATAAAGAGTAATTGTTTGGAAAAAATAAATTAAAAACATATAAGGTTAATTTAAAAAAAGAAAAAAAGAAAAAAAAATATAATAGATTAGTTAATAATAAAGAAATAAGAAATAACACCATTTTAATAATTTTTTTAAAAATCACCTATTTTGGTAAATATTTTTTCCACCCTCACCAATTTGGGAAAAAAGTCATTACAAAACATCTATTTTGGTAATTATTTTTCAAATCACCCATTTTGGTAAATATTTTTTCCACCTACACTCTTTAGGGAAAAACTCCACATATACACGAATTTAAGTGTACACATATGCATATATATCTAAATTTTGGCCAAAAACTGGTATTATACTGGATACCTGGTATTTTATCTAGCATTTTAATCCCGTTTTAGTGCGTTTTAAATTATTTTTAACACTCTATAAAAATAAACTCACCAAAATATTATTGAACAATATTTTGTTTGCCTGGACTGGCTATGTTGTCAGTATTTGGCAGTATGCTGCTGTGTTGCGCGGTACGCGCTTAAAATCGCAAAAATAGGGATTTATGTGTTTTTATTTATTTTTATTATCCTAAAATAATAAACTCATTAAATTATTACTAAAATGATTATTAGTTGCCCTGACAGGCTGTGTTGACAGTATTTTGTCAGTACACACGCTGCATTGCGCAGTACGCGCTTAAACTTGAAAATAGAGTTTCTAAGCATTTTAATTTATTTTTCCATATGGATATGATAAAAATAATTATTCTAATCATAACAAACTACTTTTAGGATTTTAACACTGATCGGGTGGTCACCAATGTTCGTTTCGCATTTTAACCGTTACACGATAAGCGTTTAATTTACCGTTGCCAACATAATTTTTATCAAAAGTTTAAACTTACCAACTCATTAAATTTCACATATAAACATCATAATCAGTCAAATATGGCCCTATTTCCTATTTACAACATGTGCTACAATTGTACGGTACGACCTGAAAAGACGGGTGTCACAACATCACTTGAACAGTGATGTGACAAGTGTTATTTATAGGTGAAGAGGAGAGAAGGTGATGGAGTGCAATGTATCGGATGGTCATCCGATCGGATGACCATTCGATCGAATGGTCGTTCGATTGGTGGTCTCCGGCGAGTTGCGTTTCGATGTTTCGTTTTATTTGTTAAGCGTTGCGATGGTTTGATTACACACTTTCATAGACATATTCATATATTTATTTTAATTAGTCACAAGGGGTCGTATAAATATTCATATTTCCAATTTTACGTTGCGATAATCGAGTTCACTTTCGAATATGCGCTGTGTTGCGACGCATCACGGCTATCGAGGAGGGTAGAATAGGTCCTCACTCAACGTCATCATGAGCGTTAGTGTGTGCGATGCGATGTGTTATAACGATAAAATATGCGAGTTATGCGAAAATACTGCGATATAAGCGATATAGTTACATTATGATATGAATCGCTGGTGCTAGGCGTAACGAGTATGGCGAGGAGTAACAACGCACGAACGTGCGGGTTGTTACACAATAATATTTTTAAATACTATTATTTGTATACAATAAAAAATAACTATGTACGACATTTATTTAATAAAAACTTGGGTAAATTACACGTTTCGTCTTCTATGTTTGTAGCGGGTTGCAATGGATGACCTTTAACTTCAATCATTATAGTTACAATCCTTTATTTGGAAAACCCATTACACCTTTCGTCCTTTAATACTAACCAGGTTAAAAATTTAAGTTAAATCTTTTCACTTAAGGATATCATGGTCATTTCACATTTTTATTTAAACTATCTCAAATAAAACAACCACCACCACCGCCCAAAACCCTCCACTGCAAACATTACTCGCTTATAAACATCAACATCCAGTTCACACAGATCTTCAATCCACCAATCCTTTGGAACCGATCCAATCTCCACCTCCGGCACCTTATCAACCGCATCGAGTTTACGATTATACGTATACGAGCAGTTAACACACGTCGGATCTACAGCGGTTTTCAAAACAACTGATTGTATGCATTTACTCGTGATCTCGAGATCTTCAAAATACTCTGGAAGAGCTGTGGTAGTTTGCAGTGCGATAATGGAGTCCTTCCAGCTACTGAGAATACTCGAATTGAAAAACACATCGATTTTGAATATTAAGTTGCCTCTTTCGATATCCTCCGTCATCTCAAGGTACTCTGCCGCGCAATGGACGGCCACGACGTTGTACGGACTGATGGAAACTCAAAAAGCTCCACCTACTTCAACTAATTTGCATCTCCAACCAAAAACCTCCACTGTCACTACCAATCTTTAAAATCTTTTATAAAACACAACCATTGGTCCACTACTAATATCTCACGGCCTGAGATCTCACCACCACAGCCACCCGACAACCATGACCTGCCCCACCCTCTCTCTACCTGTTCACTTTTATCGGTCACTAAAAACTTAGATCGGGTTGGGTTGTGAATGTGTATCAAAAATTGAGTTGGGTTGGGTTGTATAGGTGGAAGAAAGAGAAATTAGTTTTATATTAAAGGTTGGGTTGAGTTATGTTGTGAAAGAGGATACTTTTAAAAAACTAAGAGTAAAGTGCATTTTACCTCTTGAGGTTTTGGATGCTGACACCCTTACCTTTATTTTCAAAATCTTTCTGCTTTACACTGCAACGTTTCCGGATTGCATCAATCTTGGACCCTCTGTCAAGTCAACGGTTGGTTGAATGTTAGCAATGTGTGAAATGACGTTTATACCCTCTTTCTTCCCCAATTAAAACCGAGTTCAAGGGCATGTTTGGCTAAGCTTATTTAAGTTAAAAAGGACTTTTTGTGAAAAGTACTTATTGACTTATGACTTTTTCAAAAGAAGTTTCTAAAAAAGTGTTTGGATTAGCTTATGGGGTGGGAAAAACCAATAAGTCAATAAGTTGTTTTTTAAAAAGTTTTTGACTTAGCTTATTGATGTAAAATGACTAAAAGTGTTTGAAAAGTTATAAGCTCCTCAAAAAGTCTCAACATCCTAACTTCTCAAAAATGACTTTTTCTCCTATACAAAAAGTCATTTTGAAAAGTCCTTTTGGTTTTTCCAAACACTAAGGTGCTGTTTGTTTTTTGGCCAAAAGCACTTCTAGCCACTTATGTCTGCGTCGCGCAGACACGCGCAGACCTTTGGGTCCTTCAGCTTGTTTGTTTTCCAGAAGCAATTCTCACCTTTTACCTCTTCCCCACGCAGACATAAGCCCACCTCTTCTCACCTCTTCTCTCTTTCAAAACACAGACCACTTTCCACCGCCACTCTCTGCATCCCCGCCACCACCTCTACCACCACATCTCCGCCACCACATCTCCGCCACCACCTCCACCAATACTCGAAACTCCCAAAATTTCTGATCTAAAACTCGAACCCGCGAACCCGGACTCCCTTGACTCTTGTTAACCAGAGTCGAGCACCCCCCGCCGTCGTTCCTGTCGTCGTGAGGAACCACCTCCACCATCTTCAACATCAACAGCCACAGAATCATCATCTTCATCAACAGTGAGTCACCATCAACATCAAATTTTCAGAAAAAAAAAAGATGAAAGCGACGGTTCTCTCCTCTCCTTCTCTCCTCGTCTGTTCTACTCCCTCTCTCATTCTTCATACGCCGTATGCCACCACCAAAAGGTGGTGGCCGGTTGTACTCTGTTCTGTGGGGGACCAAGGAGAAAGAAGGAGATTAGGGGGGTGGGTTCTTGGAGTGGGGGCTAGGATTTGCGGTGGTGCTTGGCTTCGCGGCAGGAGACAGGGGGCGGTGGTGCTTGACGGTGGTTGTTGGTTGTGGTGGTGGTGGTAGATGAAGGCAGAGAGAGAGAGAGAGGAGTGTTCTGTGTGTGTGTTGTGAAGTGGTTTTTGTAGAAGTAAAAAAAACAAACCCTCTTCTTCTTGCAGACTACAGACCTTTGGTCCACCTCTTCTCCTGCAGATGCCTGCAGATGTGATACGCAGACTGCAGACCTTTTGGGTCTGAAAAAACAAACACCACCTAAATCTGGAAAAAGCTTAGCTAACGTATCACTTTTAAAAATCAAAATCCCATTATAGCAGCCATGGTGGATTGGGCAAAAACAACTTCTGCTGCTATAGATCTGAGCATCCGTTTATTTAGCAAAATAAGTTCCGATCTAGGCTTCTACTATTGAAGCAACCACGATGTTTGCAGCCATGAGCCTCTCTCAATTCTTGTTTTTTCTTCTTTCCATATTTCATTTTGATTTATGTTTGGGGTTTTGACTATAAAATTTGGTTTACAGTTTAGTAATTAACAATGTAGTTAGATCTAATTTCAATAATAGCACAATAATACGTATACTATACAAGCTACAACTCTTTATATAGAATACTATTAAATAAATAATTAGTATGTAATCTCAATAGCACAATAATATTTTACGTATTTCTGTAAAATATGTAACTCAAAACATATAGGTTTTTCTTTTGGATTTCTTTTTCTTTAAAAAAAACATGATATAAATGTTTATGTCCTTTTAGGATTTAAATCATGTACCTTAAAGAAGAGTCATGCCATACCCATCAACTTACTATGTTGGTTGTCTGTACTTATCACTAAATATATAGGAAAACTGAAAAAGAAAAAACTAGAATGTATAAAGAAAGACTGAAAGTCTTTGAGGTTTAGGCATACGGATAAGCAAATCAGACCATCGGTACCGAATTTACTGGACCGTGTACTTTTTCGGTACCGATTCAGTACCGACTTTTGACATTTTCGGTACCGGTCCGGTACGGTACCGGTCCGGTATGGTACCGGTTCAGTACCGGTATTTACCGGTTTTTACCCTCAAATATCGGTACCGGTACCGAACCGTACCGAACCGGGTATATTCGGTACCGGTACCTACTTTTGGAGATTTTCGGTACCGGTTCTTTCGGTACCGGACGGTACCGAGCTCATCCCAATTTAGACATGTTTGCCGGTTTCATCAAAAACAACATTTTTGTATATATTGTACTTCACTTTTAAAGTTTTTGTCATTTTTATTCAAACGTCTAACTTTTTTTCCAAAATAGTCCCTAAGATTTGGGGTTTTTTTGTCATTTTCATCCCACCAGTACCAAAAAAAATGTAGTCTTATATGTAGGTGTATTTTGACATCGCACCTAAAGAAATTTTGCCATCGAACCCGTAGAATCTTTAAATAGAACCCTGGAAATTTTTCCGAACCCATAGGAAAAAAATTTGGCTACGCCCCTGGAAATAAATGATTTTTTTTCACAAATCCTGGTTCGAAGACTGCCTTTGTCTTTCATTGGATTCCTCATCATGTTTGTGTATTTATACGTATTGAGTGACTTTAAAAACATGAGCTTTTGTATAGTTAGTTATGCCTATGCACCACACCCAGGAGCTCATGTATTTATACATATTTAGTGACCTTTACAATGGTTAACACCGAAGAAGGGCGCGAACCGTTGTTTAGCGTCCCCTTTAACCAGCCCGAGGCGATGTTTGGATCGTTAACAAAGTGATGTGGCTACGAGCATGATTCCACACCATCCAACACAACAATATAAACTTGTTATTACACTTTAATCATCATAAATTGATTAAATGATTATTTTAGTAATATATAAATAAGGGTTTTAGGGCATGTTTGGCTAGGCTTTTTGAAAACAACTTATTGACTTATTGGTTTTTTGGAAAAGTCAGTATGGAGTGACTTTTTGGAAAAGTCACTTTTCCCCTCACATACAACCTGGTTGCCAAACATCATTTTGAAGCTTATGACTTTTCAAAAGGTCAATAAGTTGTTTCAAAAAGCTTAGCCAAACATGCCCTTAATAAACCAATAATGTTGAAAACTATATGATTTTAAACGTTTAAAATCATTGTATTATTCAGGCTTCCGTTGAAAAAAAAAAAACTGGCATCATCAACATGCAAATTTAAACATATCTCATTGTCTCCCAAGTTTTACACCTCGCTTCTAAGATATTAAAAATGTTACTTTTTCTTCTTACACCAAAAATAATCTTTGGGCTTTCAAATGATGTTTAAATCCTATGTTTTCTTATCTCAATTTGCAAAGCCAGTGTTTCGAAAACCAGATCAAACAATCGCTCGCTCGCTCTAGTGTATTGATACATCGGTCAGCACTAAACCAAAATTCTGACACTTGATGCCATATTCATCACTTCATCATCTGTCACAGTCTTCCACAATCCACCAATCATCAACCCATTCTTTACACCTTCAAAATCTTCTTCCTCACAACCTTTAACTTTCTTAACATCTGAATCATCCAAAACCAGTAATGGAGTATCAGCTTCCCGCTTGCCACATGATGTCTTTTCTTCTAAATTCTTATCTACCTCGTCATTAACAATGTCAAGAACAGGTACAACACCAGAAGAACCAACATCACACGGTAACATACCGATCGCGCATGGTTTCCATGATTTTGCCACACTCCATCTCTCTTTGGTTTCTACAGCTGCAGGTTTCTTCAACTTCGTTTTTTGAGATAGCTTTTGTTTCAAAAGTTCAAGTTTTTTGAATTCTTGTTCTATAAACATCTCTTGCTCATTGTAAAAGCGTTCCCGGTCGATGCCAGCAAGTTCTCCAACCGCATCTGTGTTTGATGCGTGTAAGGATGCTAGGTTGTTAAGTTTCTGGACCAAAGTGTGATTACCAGCCGTTTGTGCAAGAACCGAGGCTGCACTTGCTAGATGGTTGTTCCCGAGTGAAGAAACCGTGAGACATTTTACCAGGAGATGCATGAGAGTTGACTTGGGGAGACTTTTGTCTTTTGGTGTATCTGTCGTTACAATTTTCCGGCGAGAAGGCTTTAGATCCTTAAGGTTTCCCGCGAGCCACTTAAATAGATAGGAAAGATGCTCGGTTTAGTGAAATCCAGACTTGTGCTCGGGTTTGAGTTGTTCTCCTGATAAAAGTACAACGTTTTGTTAAGAGATGGCAAAACGGACTGGTCGGGCGACACGTTAAAACATATTTTTATCAATTTTCAAATATTAATTGCCTTGAATGATATACTATCAAAGCTTTAGTTCTCATTATCTTAATTGATATACTATCCAAACTTTAGTTCTCACATAAGAGTATAAAAAATGCTTATGTGGAATTTTCAAACAAGATCTTTATATAACAAAAAAATACCAATTAACCAAGATGATGGTGCATCACCATACCAACACAGCATCTAGACAATCGGGTTTCCAGGTTAGCAAGGACCACAAGGCACAAAAAAATAGCAAATTTTAATAATGTTCATTATATACCTGATTCATGTTCTAGAGCTTCACGGGTCTCGATCATATGAACTACTGCTTTGAGAAGGCTTAGAAGCATGTCTGGATCTTTATTTGACAACTTTATAATTAGCGTTTTCCAATCATCAAGTTGACAACTACTATTTGCCACATCAGCAGATTCGTGTGCCTTTAGCAGGAACTCCAACAAGATAGATACGACTTCCGAGGGGAAGGAAGAATATAACTTTAGTACATTCTTCAATGCCTTTTTTATTTGCTTCTTGGAACCTTCAAATATATATACAGCCATCATCACATTTAAATTAAAATAGATATTTACAAAATATGATGTGAACATAAGATAATAAGCATCAACAATCAAACGCATAACGCGATGTAAAATGATATTGCCTGAACTGAATCTAGGCAGTCTTAAGTATTACTATACCCGTATAGATGTTCACAATAGGTTCCAAAGTGCAAATCAATACAGTAAATCTTACTATTTCTCTTAGTAAAATTAAAAAAAAAACAATTTTTGTCTGACTTCTAGACTAGTAGACGTGTAGAAGATCCCCTTTTGGCAACAACTAGTAACAAACAGCCAACGGCAAAAAAAACTAGGGATGGCCATTGTGGTGGGTTGGTGGGTCGAATCATTGAACCCGGAGACAGTCCATATCTAAACGGGTTGTATTTAAGTTCTATACATGTTAAATAGGTAGTAATAACTGATAAATGGGTTTAACAGGTTGGCGGGTCAGCTTGTTTATATAAACGAGTTAAACACATAAACCCGAAGACGTCATGTATAATTGAGGTAAAGAGATCAATCCAAACACAACCTGTTTATTGAACACTTAGCTTTGACAGCCCAAAACCTGATTGTTTTCATGTCGTGTATGTGTGCTGTGATTGACAACCCTTACACACAAAACAATGCATGCAAACATGAAGAAAAGCATGGAAGTAACTGTTACATATCAGGTGGCAGATAATACTCGAAGCATGTAAAAGTTAGCATGCATACTTACGTTTTCTCTTAACTACCGGAGAATCTGACGATGTAGCTTGCTTCACATCCAAACTGAAGGCCAGTTCACGTATCTTCGACTTAATTTCTTTTCCAAAGTTGGCAGTGCGATCACCGGGGTATGGAATTGCCATCTTTTGGGGTTCCCAATAATAAGCTTTCAACCAATCAAGTGCCTAAAATTGTGTACAGCAGAGTCACAACTTAGAATTGTTTTCAGTAACTAATGTAAATGTAATGAGAGCAACAAATACATGGAAGATTGTAGAACTGAAGTTCAAAGAGCACACGGAACCATCCACATAAATTATCATCTAATAAACAGCAAACTTAGCTAAACTATTCCTTCCTTTCCAGATATGTGACATGGTTATGAATTCTGATAGACTTTTAGTATTTGTTGATATTTATCCTTTTAGTGGTGGAATCAATGAAAAAATAAAATGAACACAGCATCCAACAATCATGACACATTCTTCAAGAAACAGGTTGAATTGGGTAAAAAAATCTGAACTTGGGTTAATTTGGGTCTACTCAAAATCTACAAAGGGTCAAAATGATTTTCCCTTATGAAACTTGCCAACTTGGAAGTTGGAACGGGTCCAAATAGGCAAGGATCAACTATCAGTCGTCGCGACATGACCAATATCCACAACACTAGGATGGAAACTGTAGGTGAGAGTGTTTTACTAGCTAGCTCACATGCGTTTGAGTTTAGTTAGGTTTGTTGATCAGTTCTGTTTAAACTAAATGGAAAACATGAATAACATACCTGTTATGGCATTCAAAGCAGAGGAGAATCCAGTCAGAGATCCAGCCATTGAGTTCGACATCTTTGTCAAGTTGATTCGGTTCCTCCTTAGGGTGTACAGTAATGATGGTGATGAAAACCGAATTAGGGTAAGGTTCGGTTAGAGGGAGAGAGTTCGAGATTATGATGTTAATGAGGGTTGTGATTGTGTAAAGTGTCTAACTGTCTAACCCTTTAACTCTCTAATAAGCCCCTTATTTATACACCCAAGAGGAAACCTAATTAGTTAATAAGGGTAATATGGTCCATCAACAATTACCAACTAATTATTAATAGGTTATTAATATATTTTGATCTAATATAATATAAATGATTATATAGGCTACAAGATTAAATACTAAATAAATAATATTTAATCTAACATTCTCCCACTTAGCCAAGTAATCATTTATCATGAGTATTAGGTAAGCCTGGCCAGGAGTTAACACTCATTTTAACCTTAAACCAAGAACTATAGCAGAGAAATACAGCCGTTGAATCATCATTCGACTCAGGACCCCCATTAGTCATACTATAGCCTCAATTTAAAACCTAACAGTTACGATCAAAATACGCAGCCCTTTAGCGTCTGATTTGTATTTATATTTGTCTATATGTCATTACACCGGCAGAACATATGTTAGAGACATACAAAATCAAACTGAGGAAATTTTATTAATTAAAACATAAGCTAGTACAATATGCCATTAAATAAGGTCTTTAATAAGTCCCATATTCGATACATGTTCTTCGAAAACTTTAGGTGGGAGACCTTTAGTCATCGGATCCGCAAGCATATCTTTAGTACTAATATACTCAATACAAAGATTATTTTCCTCAACTCGTTCACGTACGAACAAGTACTTTGTATCAAGATATAAACCAGCTCCAGTCGAACTGTTACTGTTCGAGAAACTAGCGGCAGCTGAATTATCACAGTAAAGCTTCAATGGTCTAGAAATGGAATTAACAATCTTGAGTCCAGTGATCAGATTTCTAAGCAACATTCCATGACAGGTTGCGTTGTAAACAGCAATGTACTCTGCCATCATTGTGGAAGTTGTAGTTAACTGTTGTTTATGACTCTTCCATGAAATAGGTCCGCCTGCTAACATAAAGATGTAGCCCGAAGTGGATTTCTTGTCATCTTTGCATTTGGCAAAGTCAGAATCAGAATAACCTACCACTTCTAAATGATCACTTCTTCTATAAGTCAGTTTATAGTCTTTCGTCCCTTGCAGATATCTAAGGACCTTCTTAGCTGCTTTCCAGTGATCTAGGCCAGGATTAGTCTGATAACGGCCTAGCATTCCAGCAATGTAAGCGATATCTGGGCGAGTACAGACTTGAGCATACATCAGGCTCCCGACTACTGACGCGTAAGGTATCTGGCTCATTTGCTCCTTTTCAACCTCTGTTGTCGGACACTGGAATGAACCGAAAACATCTCCCTTAACTACTGGAGCGACGGAGGGTTTGCACTGTTGCATGTTGTAACGTGTAAGGACACGATCTATGTAAGTCTTTTGAGACAATCCTAAGATCCCTTTGTGTCTATCTCGGTGAATTTCGATGCCAATGACGTAAGAAGCATCTCCGAGATCCTTCATGTCGAAGTTATGCGAGAGTAACCGCTTCGACTCATGCAACATATCTAAACTATTACTTGCCAATAGAATATCATCTACGTAAAGGACAAGTATAGTAAAGTTACTCCCACTCATCTTGAGGTAGGTGCATTGATCCACTTGATTCTTCATAAAACCTTGCCTCTTCATGACTTCATCAAACTTTAGGTACCATTGACGTGATGCTTGTTTTAACCCATAAATGGATTTCTTCAACTTACAGACTAGATGCTCCTGACCTTCAGGTTTAAAGCCTTCAGGTTGTTTCATGTAAACATCTTCGTCTAAGTCTCCGTTAAGGAAAGCAGTTTTGACGTCCATCTGATGCAGCTCTAAATCAAAATGAGCTACTAGGGCCATGACGATCCTTAATGAATCTTTACGAGAGACAGGTGAAAACGTCTCTTGATAATCAATTCCCTCTTTCTGAGTATAGCCCTTTGCAACCAATCTCGCTTTGTAGCGTTCAACGTTCCCATTCGGATCCAGTTTTGTTTTGAACACCCATTTACAACCTACAGGTTTGGCACCATTGGGTAATTCGACTAAATCCCAAACGTCATTTTTCTTCATGGATTCAAGCTCATCAATCATTGCTTTGTTCCATTCAGAAGACTGATCACTGCTAATGGCTTCGTTATAAGAGATAGGATCATTGAGCTTTCCAGCATCCATTTCAGTCAGGTAGGTAACATAATCATCCCAATTAGTAGGCCTTCTTTGCCTAGATGACCTCCTGAGTTGATTATCGGGTTCAGCGTTGTCTTGGTTTTGAGCGTTTGATGTGCCTTCATTATGAGGTATAATGGGTTCTGATTGTGGAGATGGATTTTGTGCAGTGACTTCAGGTGCAGTTGCATGGGGTACAAGAGGAGTAAACGGAGTAATGATAAGCGACGAGTCTCTCCCCCCCGCGTCTTGTACTTCTTGCAATTCTTCGTAAGGGTTGGTACTGCTCCCACTGACCTTGAAATCCTCCAAGAACGCAGCACGCTTGGTTTCAACAATACGGGTGACATGGGAAGGACAATAGAAACGATAACCCTTCGAATGATCAGGATACCCGATAAAGAAGCAGGTAACTGTTTTAGGGTCAAGTTTCCTTAGGAAAGGATTATAAAGTTTTGCTTCAGCAATGCAGCCCCATACTTTCATATATTTAAGACTCGGTTTCCTTCCTGTCCAAAGTTCATAAGGAGTTTTAGGGACAGACTTAGAAGGAACTCTATTGAGTATATGAACAGCTGCTTTTAACGCTTCAGTCCAGAGGAATAATGGTAAATTAGTGTTGGCTAACATACTGCGCACCATGTTCATAAGGGTACGATTTCTTCTTTCAGCGACACCATTCTGCTGAGGTGTACCAGGCATGGTGTATTGGTTCACAATCCCCTGGCCCTTACAAAACTCATAAAATGGACCAGGAGCTTGACCCACATCAGTATGTCTTCCATAATATTCACCGCCTCTATCTGATCTCACAACTTTAATTTGACGATCTAATTGCTTTTCAACTTCAGCTTTATAATCTTTAAAAGTTGTTAGAGATTCAGATTTCTCCTTTATAAGATACAAGTACATGTAACGAGAATAATCATCAATGAAAGTGATAAATGAAGTATGTCCTGTTATACCAGCAATTTGATAAGGACCACTAATGTCAGTGTGAATGAGTTCTAATAAATTAGAGCTCCTAGTGGCACCTTTCTTATTTGCTAATGTCATTTTGCCTTTGAGACATTTGACACATGTTCCAAAATCGGTGAAATCGAGAGGAGGTAAGACTTCATCCTTTACGAGACGATTTAATCGTTCTCTTGAGATGTGGCCTAAACGTTGATGCCACAACATAGATGAAGTCTCTAAGTCTCGAATTTGTTTCTTTTCCATCTTTGTGAGTGATTCATTAATATTATATGACAACAAAGATTTGGAAAAATTATCATCTAGTTCTAATCTATAGAGACCACCATCCAGAATGCCAGTACCATAAACAACGGAATCATAGAGAATAGAGAGTTTGCGATGACCATGAGAAACGACAAAACCGTCCATGTCTAACTTTGGTCCTGATACAAGGTTCCGAGTTACCTCAGGAACATATAAGGTATCATAAAGTTTAATACATAAACCAGTTTTCAAAAATAATTGTAATGTTCCAATGGCCTTCACTTCTAATTCCCGATCATCTCCAACTTTAAGTGTTCTTTGGTTTCTTCCCAGCTTCCGGATTGTAAGGAATCCCTGAAGTGAATTGGTAACATGTACCATAGAACCAGAGTCAAACCACCAAGAATTAGCAGGAACATTTAAATTAAAGGACTCAAGTATCATGAAAAAATCGTTACCTTTCTTAGCCAGCCACTCCTTGAAGTCAGGGCATTCTTTTTGCTTATGTCTTGTTTTCTTACAGAACTTGCAATAGGGTTTGCCTAAGGAGTTCTTAGAGCTGGAAGGTGCACTTGTATTAGGAGTTGGATTTGGCTTTTGAACCTTAGAAGCATCCTTTCTTGGATAATTGTTCTTCCTCTTCTTAGAGCTGGAGGTGGTGAAGTTAGCAACATCAGTATGGCGATCCATCTTCATACGCTCTTCCTCCTGCACGCACATGGCGATCAGCTCACTCATCGTCCATTTGTCCTTCTGAGTGTTGTAATTGATCTTGAAAGCTTCATAGGACGAAGGAAGCGAAGTGATGATGAAGTGAACAAGAAAACCATCACTGATCTCCATCTCTAGGCCCTTCAACTTATTGGCCATGTCATGCATCATCATGATGGGTTCGCGAATGCCGCTCCTCCCATCATACTTAGTCGTCACCAGCTTGAGGATAAGAGTGCTAGCGTGTGCTTTTGATGTTCCCTTGAATTGATCCTCCACAGAAGCCAGATAGGTTTTAGCATCTTCAGAATCAGGAATGGCCCCTCTGATTGAGTTATGAATGGACTGCTTCATGAACATGAGAGACATGCGGTTACACCTAGTCCACTTATCATGGAGTAACTGCTCAGCAGCAGTACTAGTAGCAGTAAGGTCCGCTGGCTTATTCTCTCTTAGAGCATAATCAAAGTCCAGCAGCCCAAGAGTAAGCATGAGGGCATCCTTCCAAGCAGCAAAGTTATCACCAGTCAAAGGTGGAATCCCTTGATTGGGTGCTGATAGTGGAAATAAGATGAGCAAGTTATGATACTAAGAAAGAAGTCTTAATGTGATCTAAGGGCATGTTATACTAAGGCAGGTATAAGTAATGACCATTTTAATTATGAAGCTGTGATAATGTCTATTACTAACATCAAAATAATAGACTTAGGAAAAATTCTATTTAAATGAAGACAAATCAGCTTTGGCCAGAAGTGTAATCATTTAAATATGTGTGCAAAGTAATTGTGACAAATCAGCTTTGGCCAGAAATGAGACAATCACTTTAGTTATGCACTTGTCAAGTCATGCTAAACATAAATGAATTAAATCAGCTTTGGCCAGAATTAAGACATTTCAGGTTTGTAATGCATACTTAACATAGCTTTTAATAATACTTGAACAATAAATAGATGTAGTAAATCAGCTTTGGCCAGAATTAATACATCAGAAGCTCATTCAAGTTAAGCTATATTTTGGTTTTGCAAAAAATTATCTGATTCTGATTAATTAAGTAAGTAAGTGTTAACAAAACCAAGTATTTAATAGCAAACCACCTGTTAGCGCGGATCGAACTAAATGAGGTCTCGAGTCGCAATCTTAGTTTCGAGTCGCAATCTCAGTCTCGAGTTGTGATGAGTGCGGTTGCGAGTCGCAATCTCATGGTTGCGAGTCGCAATCTCAGTCTCGAGTTGTGATGGTTATGGTTGCGAGTCGCAATCTCAGTCTCGAGTTGTGATGAGTGCGGTTGCGAGTCACAATCTCATGGTTGCGAGTCGCAATCTCAGTCTCGAGTTGTGATGGTTATGGTTGCGAGTCGCAACCTTAGTCTCGAGTCGTGATCTCTGTTAACAGCTGCTGATTGTGATAAAACTGAAACTCGAAATTTAAGGGATTTGGGATAGTATTTCCTGTTTTAATCATGATCTAAACTTATCAAGGATTTCGAAAATAATAACTGATTATCTCTTTAACAGTTTTCGAAAATTTAATAGATAAAAATTTAGATCAAAACAGTAAAACACTTACTAATCCAAAATTATATTCCAAATCTTATGAATTTTTCGAGTTTCTTAGAACATAAATGATGAACCCTAAAATAATAAGAACATAATCTGGAAATCCGAAACCTGATTTTAATGGTTTTGTAATGGATTTCGTGACAATAAGTTTAATCCTTTTATGATTTCGGGTCAATATATCAAGTAATAATTTCCGAAAACAGGAATTTCGGCCATGATGAAACCCGAAAACAGTTTTTGATTTTAATGCTTTAAAACTTCCGTTTTTCCAGATTTTGATCCGAGAATAATGGATACAAAAACAGAACTGATTTATCAACATATGCTCTGATACCACATGTTGATCAGTTCTGTTTAAACTAAATGGAAAACATGAATAAAATACCTGTTATGGCATTCAAAGCAGAGGAGAATCCAGTCAGAGATCCAGCCATTGAGTTCGACATCTTTGTCAAGTTGATTCGGTTCCTCCTTAGGGTGTACAGTAATGATGGTGATGAAAACCGAATTAGGGTAAGGTTCGGTTAGAGGGAGAGAGTTCGAGATTATGATGTTAATGAGGCTTGTGATTGTTTAAAGTGTCTAACTGTCTAACCCTTTAACTCTCTAATAAGCCCCTTATTTATACACCCAAGAGGAAACCTAATTAGTTAATAAGGGTAATATGGTCCATCAACAATTACCAACTAATTATTAATAGGTTATTAATATATTTTGATCTAATATAATATAAATGATTATATAGGCTACAAGATTAAATACTAAATAAATAATATTTAATCTAACAAGGTTGCTAAAAGGCTATTTTCACCAAGCTTTTTTTTCTAGATAGCAACCTGCATTTCACTTTGTAACATGCATAACGTCATGAGCAAAACGGGAATGCGGCAATAAGCACAGCCGCTTAGGACTGAAAGTAACTTCCATGGTAAAATAGTGAATTTCCATAACAAAAACCACTCACTAGGGTGTGGAAAAAACAGAACGATTCTTTTTGTCATGTAATAGAGTGTGGTAAACAAAAATTCTAACCTTATGTTAGAACAATAATAGCAACATGTTTGAGGCACACCACACAGGAAATAAATATTAGTAGTGTATACCTTGGTAGATGCAAGCCGAACCAGTCTCAGTGAAGGAAGATCAGGATGTGAACACTCTACAAAATAGTGACAGAGAGAGATATAAGAAATACCAAACTATATTGCACGTATTAACCATAAACACCTAGATGCAAATCTGAATTCCTTACCATGCCGAATATCAATCAACATACGGGGAATACCAATTACATCAGCTGCTTCTCCAATTGAAACCTCATTCTTCATACGGGTCTTCTCCACAATACCATTCACAAGCCTGCAATTGTTAAGTTTCAGTAAGTGGCAGCAACATAATCCACTGAAAACATTCAGGATACTAAGAAATTAAAGTTGAAAAAAACGACAGGATACAAATGGGATACGATAGTAAGTTAACATGTATATAGATAAATTCTTTGTTTTAAGAGGTGTTTGGCGCTCTCGTTTTGATCCCAAAAGACAGTGTACGTGCTTCATATAATCAAGGCGGTCCGCGTTCGCATTAAAAAAAGACTAAAAGTTATTTATAGTTAATTAAAATTTAAACAGTAAAGTATAATTAAAGGTCCGATTTGTTCATATACAGGTCAACCGCATCACAAGTGCATCATGAAATCGCATCCCATTGTCTGCAAAGATGTGTTTCCATCACCACATCACGCATTATGTATGCCTGATACGAACATTTTCAAACCTAGGACAGATTAGTCTAAATTATAAAACCAAACTAATATAATGAACAAATTGTCTATAAGATCCTTTAGAATCAAAGTCATACACTAATTGTTGTGATGGAAGAGTTATGTGTTAGTCTATAGAAAAAAAAAACATCATGTAATGCTTAGTTACCTCATAATGGTCATACAATATAGCATTGTCAACACATTTTCTGCAAGCAAGTGAGTCCCAGATATAGCATCCCTACTGCAGATACATACTAATAAACATCTGGGAATTGACTGATGATGAATGTGTAAGATTAAATATATTATGTAACAATATTTAATCTATAGCCATCATAATCATTTACATAATATAGATCAAAATATATAATAACCTATTATTTAAATTAGTTGGTAATTGTTGATGGACCATATTACCCTTAGTAACTAATTAGGTTTCCTCCTGGGTGCCTATATAAAGGAGTCTTATGTAGAGGTTGTGGGGTTACTCAGTTGCACATCCCATTAGTCATAACATCATAATCAACCTCCTCTCCTACACCGATTCCCTTATCGGTTTTCTTAGCCCCATCATCAGTTAGCACCCTAAGGAGGAACCGGATCACTCTGACAATCATGTCGAACTCGATGTCATCTTCTCTGACTGGATTCTCCACTGCTTTGAATGCAATAACAGGTATGATTTCATGTTTTCTTTCATGTTTAAACAGAACCGAACCAACATGTGGTATCAGAGCATATGTTGATTAGTCGGTTCTGTTTTAATCCGAAAATCTGGAAAACGGAATTGAAAAATTCATAGCAGATTACGTTTTTTTGCCATCCGAAATCCTCATTACGGACGATTTCGGATGATTACGGACCAAAATTTCATCATTACGGACCATTTCGGATGATTACGAATCAAAGTTTCATCATTACGGATCAAAGTTTCATCATTACGAACGATTTCGGATCTAAATTCCATCATTACGGATCAACATTGGTCATTACGGATGAATTCGGATCTCGAGCTTCATCATTACGAACGAGTTCGATCCGCGCTAACGGGTGGTTTGCTATTAAATAAATGGTTTTGTAATTTACTTAGTTAATTAATCAGAATCAGATAATGTTTTGCAAAACCAGAATAGCTTAACTTGAATGAGCTTTTGATATATCATTTCTGGCCAAAGCTGACTTGATACATCTACTTATCATTCAAGTATTATGAAAGCTATGTTGTGTGTGCATCATAAGCATGAATGTCTTAATTTCTGGCCAAAGCTGATTTAATTCATTCACAGATGGCATACTCAACAAGTGCATAACTAAAGTGATTGTCTCAATTCTGGCCAAAGCTGATTTGTTACAACCACTTTGCACATATGCTTAAATGATTACACTTCTGGCCAAAGCTATTTTGTTTTCGTTTAAGTAGAATTTTTAGCTAAGTCTATTATTTTGATGTTAGTAATAGACAATATCACAGCTTCATAATGTAAAATGGTCATTATTTATGCCTGCCTTAGTTTAACGTGCCCTTAGATCACATTAGGACTTCTTCATTAGTGTCATAACTTGCTCATCTTATTTCCACTATCAGCACCCAATCAGGGAATTCCTCCCTTGACTGGTGATAATTTTGCTGCATGGAAGGATGCTCTCATGCTTACACTTGGAATACTGGACTTTGATTATGCTCTAAGAGAGGATAAGCCAGCGGACCTTACTCCACAGAGTACTGCTCCTCAGCAGTTACTTCATGACAAGTGGACTAGGAGTAACCGCATGTCTCTCATGTTTATGAAGCAGTCCATAAGCAATGCTATAAGGGGAGCTATTCCTGATTCTGAAGATGCTAAAACCTACTTGGCTTCTGTGGAGGCTCAGTTCAAGGGGACGTCTAAAGCACACGCTAGTACTCTAATTCTCAAGCTGGTGACAACTAAGTATGATGGGAGGAGTGGCATTCGCGAGCACATCATGATGATGAACGACATGGCCAATAAGTTGAAAGGGCTGGAAATGGAGATCAGTGATGGTTTCCTTGTTCATTTCATCATTACTTCGCTTCCTTCGTCCTTTGAAGCATTTAAGATCAATTACAACACTCAGAAGGATAAATGGACGATGAGTGAGCTGGTCGCCATGTGCGTACAGGAGGAAGAGCGTATGAGGATGGATCGCCATACTGATGTTGCCAACTTTACTACCTCCAACTCTAAGAAAAGGAAGAACAATTATCAGAGGAATGATGCTTCAAAAGTCCAAAGGCCTAATTCTAATCCTAGTACAAGTGCAGCTTCCAGCTCTAAGAACTCCTTAGGCAGTATCCGCTGCAAGTTCTGTAAAAAGACAGGACACATGCAGAAGGAATGCCCTGACTTCAAGGAGTGGCTGGCTAAGAAAGGTAACGATTATTTTATGATACTTGAGTCCTATAATTTAAGTGTTCCTGCTAATTCTTGGTGGTTTGATTCTGGTTCTATGGTTCATGTTACCAATTCTACTCAGGGATTCCTTTCAATCCGGAAGCTGGAAAGAAACCAAAGAACGCTTAAGGTTGGGGATGATCGAGAATTAGAAGTGAAGGCCATTGGAACATTACAATTAGTTATGAAAACTGGTTTATGTATTAAACTTTATGACACCTTATATGTTCCTGAGGTAACTCGGAACCTTGTATCAGGACCAAAGTTAGACATGGACGGTTTTATTGTTTCCCATGGTCATCGCAAACTCTCTATCCTCTATGATTCTGTTCTTTATGGTACTGGCATTCTGGATGGTGGTCTCTATAGATTAGAACTAGAAGATGACTTTTCCAAATCTTTGTTGTCATATAACATTAATGAATCACTCACAAAGATGAAAGAGAAACGAGACTTAGAAACTTCATCCATGTTGTGGCATCAGCGTTTAGGCCACATCTCAAGAGAACGATTAAATCGTCTCGTAAAGGATGAAGTATTACCTCCTCTCGATTTCTCTGATTTTGGAACATGTGTCAAATGTCTTAAAGGTAAGATGACATTAGCGAATAAGAAAGGTGCCACTAGGAGCTCTAATTTATTAGAACTCATTCACACTGACATTAGTGGTCCCTACCAAATCGCTGGCATAACAGGACATACGTCATTTATCACTTTTATTGATGATTATTCTCGTTACATGTACTTGTATCTTATTAAGGAGAAATCTGAATCTCTTACAACTTTTAAAGATTTTAAGGCTGAAGTTGAAAAGCAATTAGATCGTCAGATTAAAGTTGTGAGATCAGATAGAGGCGGTGAATATTATGGAAGACATACTGATGTGGGTCAAGCTCCTGGTCCATTTTATGAGTTTTGTAAGGGCCAGGGGATTGTGAACCAATACACCATGCCTGGTACACCTCAGCAGAACGGTGTCGCTGAAAGAAGAAACCGTACCCTTATGAACATGGTGCGCAGTATGTTAGCCAACACTAATTTACCATTATTCCTCTGGACTGAAGCGTTAAAAGCAGCTGTTCATATACTCAATAGAGTTCCTTCTAAGTCTGTCCCTAAAACTCCTTATGAACTTTGGACAGGTAGGAAACCGAGTCTTAAATATATGAAAGTATGGGGCTGCATTGCTGAAGCGAAACTTTACAATCCTTTCCTAAGGAAACTTGACCCTAAAACAGTTACCTGTTTCTTTATCGGGTATCCTGAGAACTCTAAGGGTTATCGTTTCTATTGTCCTTCCCATGTCACCCGTATTGTTGAAACCAAGCGTGCTGCGTTCCTGGAGGATTTCAAGGTCAGTGGGAGCAGTACCAACCCTTACGAAGAATTGCAAGAAGTACAAGACGCGGGGGGGAGAGACTCGTCGCTTACCATTACTCCGATTACTCCTCTTGTACCCAATGCAACTACTGTACCTGAAGCTACTGCACCAACTCCAAATTCACCTCTACAATCAGAACCCATTATACCTCATGACGAAGGCACATCAAACGCTCAAAACCAAGACAACGCTGAACCCGCTAATCCACTCAGGAGGTCATCTAGGCAAAGAAGGCCTACTAATTGGGATGATTATGTTACCTACCTGACTGAAATGGATCCCGGAAAGCTCAATGATCCTATCTCTTACAATGAAGCCATTAGCAGTAATCAGTCTTCTGAATGGAATAAAGCAATGATTGATGAGCTTGAATCCATGAAGAAAAATGACGTTTGGGATTTGGTAGAATTACCCAACGGAGCCAAACCCGTAGGATGTAAATGGGTATTCAAAACAAAACTGGATCCGAATGGTAACGTTGAACGCTACAAAGCGAGATTGGTTGCAAAGGGCTACACTCAGAAAGAGGGAATTGATTATCAAGAGACATTTTCACCTGTCTCTCGTAAAGATTCATTAAGGATCGTCATGGCCCTAGTAGCTCATTTCGATTTAGAGTTACATCAGATGGACGTTAAAACCGCTTTCCTTAACGGAGATTTAGACGAAGATGTTTACATGAAACAACCTGAAGGCTTTAAACCTGAAGGTGAGGAGCATCTAGTCTGTAAGTTGAAGAAATCCATTTACGGGTTAAAACAAGCATCACGTCAATGGTACCTCAAGTTTGATGAAGTCATGAAGAAGCAAGGTTTTATGAAGAATCAAGTGGATCAATGCACCTACCTCAAGATGAGTGGGAGGGATTTTACTATTCTTGTCCTTTACGTTGATGATATTCTATTGGCAAGTAATAGTTTAGATATGTTGCATGAGTCGAAGCGGTTACTTTCGCATAACTTCGACATGAAGGATCTTGGAGATGCTTCTTACGTCATTGGCATCGAAATTCACCGAGATAGACACAAAGGGATCTTAGGATTGTCCCAAAGGGCCTACATAGATCGTGTCCTTACGCGTTACAACATGCAACAGTGCAAACCCTCCGTCGCTCCAGTAGTTAAGGGAGATGTTTTCGGTTCATTTCAGTGTCCGACAACAGAGGTTGAGAAGGAGCAAATGAGCCAGATACCTTATGCGTCAGTAGTCGGGAGCCTGATGTATGCTCAAGTCTGTACTCGTCCAGATATCGCTTATATTGCTGGAATGCTAGGCCGTTATCAGACTAATCCTGGCCTAGATCACTGGAAAGCAGCTAAGAAGGTACTTCGATATCTGCAAGGGACGAAAGACTATAAGCTGACTTATAGAAGAAGTGATCATTTAGAAGTGGTGGGCTATTCTGATTCTGACTTTGCAAAGTGCAAAGATGACAAGAAATCAACTTCGGGCTATATCTTTATGTTAGCAGGCGGCCCCATTTCATGGAAGAGTCATAAACAACAGTTGACTACAACTTCCACAATGATGGCAGAGTACATTGCTGTTTATAATGCAACCTGTCATGGAATGTTGCTTAGAAATCTGATCACTGGACTCAAAATCATTAATTCCATTTCTAGACCATTGAAGCTTTATTGTGATAATTCGGCTGCCGTTAGTTTCTCGAACAGTAACAGTTCGACTGGAGCTGGTTTATATCTCGATACAAAATATCTGTTCGTACGTGAACGAGTTGAGGAAAATAATCTTTGTATCGAGTATATTAGTACTAAGGATATGCTTGCGGATCCGATGACTAAAGGTCTCCCTCCTAAGGTTTATGAAGAACATGTTCGTAATATGGGACTTAGTAAAGACCTTATTTGAGCATATTGTACTAGCTTATGTTTTATGTTAATGAAATTTCCTCAGTTTGATTTTTGTATGTCTCTTAGAATATGTTCAACCGGTATAATGGCATATTGACAAATAAAGTTACAAATCAAACAAAGGGCTTACGCGTATTTTGATCATGACGATTAGGTTTTAAATTAAGGCTATAGTATGATTAATGGGGGTCCTGAGTCGCATAATGATTCAACGGCTGTATTTCTCTACTATAGTACTTGTTTAAAGCTAAAATGAGTGTTAACTCCTGATCAGGCTTATCTAATACTCATAGTAAATGATTACTCGGCTAAGTGGGAGAATGTAAGATTAAATATATTATGTAACAATATTTAATCTATAGCCATCATAATCATTTACATAATATAGATCAAAATATATAATAACCTATTATTTAAATTAGTTGGTAATTGTTGATGGACCATATTACCCTTAGTAACTAATTAGGTTTCCTCCTGGGTGCCTATATAAAGGAGTCTTATGTAGAGGTTGTGGGGTTACTCAGTTGCACATCCCATTAGTCATAACATCATAATCAACCTCCTCTCCTACACCGATTCCCTTATCGGTTTTCTTAGCCCCATCATCAGTTAGCACCCTAAGGAGGAACCGGATCACTCTGACAATCATGTCGAACTCGATGTCATCTTCTTTGACTGGATTCTCCACTGCTTTGAATGCAATAACAGGTATGATTTCATGTTTTCTTTCATGTTTAAACAGAACCGAACCAACAGAATGAAACCTCCTTACCTGAAGAAGAAGAAAGGATCCTTTTGTTGGGTTTCAACAATGGAAGCAGTGACTTCAATTATGACAGGAAGACATCCTCTGCTTCGCCAGGCGGATATCTACTACCCCAGCATACATATGAGAAATATATATATATATATATATATATATATATATATATATATATATATATATATATATATATATATATAAGAAAGAAATGAAATAGCTAAGCTAAATTTACAGTTACCCTTTGAAGAGCTAAGTCTGGGGAAGAAGAAAAGAGAGATTCTCTGACAAAATTCCAATCGTCCCAGCTTATCCATGAATGGAATGGACGAGGTAATGGAATGGACGATGGAATGCAATGGATCATTACCATTCCATGTCTTGTTTGGTTACCATGTGTGAATGGAATGAATTATTATTGTATATTGTTCGGTAGGCAAGAAAAACGGATTAATAAAATCAGCGGTGAGTGGTGGTGGTGGTGGTAGTGATTGCGGGTGGTTATAGGTGGCAGTGGTGGGTGTCGGCGACGGCGATGGGTGGTGGTGGCGACGAGTGGAGGTGCGACGGTGACAACGAGTGGTGGTGGCGGCAAGGTGGCGGTTGGTGGTGGGTGGCAGCAGAGGTGGCGGTGGGCGGCGGCGGCGATTGGTGGTGGTGGTGGTGGCTGTGGTGGTGGCGTCGACGATGGTAGTGGGCGGCGGCGAGGAGTGGCGTTGGCGGTTGGCCGCGGTTGTCGGTGATAACGGTGGCTAGTGGGTGGCAGCGGCGACGGTGGATGTCGGGGTGAGGTGGTGGCGGGTGGCGGCGATGGCGTCGATGGTGGGTGGTGGTGGTGGTGGGTTGTGGCGAAGGTGGTGTGTTGTGGTATTGTTGATGAACAGTGCAAGAGGGGATGGAATGGAAAAAAAACATGGGGGGTGGAAGGAATGATTTTGAGGGAATGGAATGCCTTTTGGAATGGGTGATTCCATTCCATTGACAAACCAAACACCCATTTCTTCATTCCCTCGTAATCATCCATTCCATTCCACATCTCATTCCTTCATACCAAACACTACCTAAAAGTTGAAACACAATTTGCACCTTTACGGGGTGTTCGGGATTCCTTCTCAAAAACAACTTATTACACCATTCGTAGTGGGTTATATTTGGGCGTTTTCTCCCCCCAATCACGCCTGGCACCCGCCCCCTGGGAGTTATTCAGCGTTTTTTGGCAAAAAGATTCCCTTGGCGTGTTTTAGCTTTTAAATCACGCTCTCAAGGATTGTGTTTGGCCAATAGCATTAACTCTTCCCTTTTTTAATCCAATAGGTGTTTTTTTGTTGGTTTTTTATTTTTATTTAATTCTTTACACCCTTTAATATAATGCCCACATTTCCACTACACTCATTTTAGAAAAACGCCCAATAATGCCCCTTGCTAACTGTACTGACACATGGCGAAAAACGCCCTAGGGTAAGGGCATTATTCACCCAAACCACTACACATGGTCTTAACTTATATAAGTCATAAGTTATAAGTTAAAATTTCAAACTTCTCAAAAACAACTTTTTCACACACAAAAACAACTTAAATAAGTTAAACCAAACACTACAAAAACAACTTATTAACTTTTATAAGTCAATAAGTTATATTTTGCTTCAAAATAAGCTAACCCAAACACCCACTTACTTTAGATACTCTCAAAACGGGGGTAATTAAAAGCCTCGTTGGTTCATCCATGTGGGTTTTTATCCTAAGCCTTCAATAATTACTGGTAAGAGTGCCCGTGCATTACTGCGGATACGAATATTTTTTTGACGCACATTGCATAGCGGGTGTTACCGAAGTAAACTAATCTTCATAGTAGTTTACTTGGTCGTCGCTTTGGTTTACATATATAGCAAACCCGCAAGCTTTGGAGTACAAGTTTTCTAGGAAAACATACACCTACATAACATATTAAATTATTTATTTGTACCTAATTTCAATCATGCCTTATCACTAATCTTTATTACTAACTGTTTAACATCTTATTTAATCAACCCATATAATACATTAGTTTCTATCATATCATATTTATTATATGTAATAGGTATCTATTTGCATTTTGAAAGAAATATTGCAGGCCCATGTGGTATTCACTGGTCTCACAATTTACGCTTATCAGAGAAGACAATCTCAACCCCACTTATCAGCACCTAAATCATCTTTACTTTGGTTTCACAGCTAGGTTTATTAACAAAAATTTATTCTGGCGGCTTATAATGTTTTAACGAACCACTAGGTTTGGTAGGGAAGTCCACGTTTCACGTCGGGTGTAAAATACGACCACATTACTCTTGGGTTTAGTATTTTACAGTCTTACACTCCCATCAAAATCAAGATGATTCGGTTAATATCAAGTTGACGGATTGTTCCCGACCATCTTTAATATTGGATTCAAAACTTTAAAACTTTAGCTGGGTTTGGTTGGCTAACCACTAAACTCACGATAGCGAATTTAGCTTGGGCCTCAGCCCAAGTCCCACTCAAAAGCCCAAATAGAAATCAGTTTGAACTTTTGGCCAGGTAAAACATTTTGATTGGCGTAAGTATATCATAAAATACATCACTGTACATTTCATATGCTTCTTCCTCGTAACCTAAATACTTATTTATGCCCAAATTATTAATAATATTAAGGGTTTTGTATTCGTATATCAGTCATATAACATTGTTCAAGTTTCAAGGGAATGTATGAAATCATCCTAGAATACTATCGTCCGGTAACAATTTTACATCATTTCAAACCGCTTAACCAACTTCAAAATGAAGAGGGAAAAAACCCAAAGCATTGGCTTAACAGATATTACTGTCGTAATCTTTATTCATACGTATCCTTGTAATTATTTATTTAAAGTAGTTAACTGAGAAGATGTTTAACAAGAGACATAACACAGAAAATTGTAATTGTAACTGAAATCAACTCAAATGTTTAGATGGAAACATCACAAAATATTTCTTTTTAATCTCAACAATGTAGCACCATGATGAACAACAATGTTCTTATTTTTATTTATTATTTAGTCTGGAACAAGGGCTAAAAAAAACTACATCATCACAATTTCCTGCACATTTTAACAGTAATCTCTGTCCATTTTACAAAATCAATGCTACCAGAAGTATTGTTGAAATGACAAAAAAAAAAAACCAATCCACTCCATGATTGATGATTTCTGCTTCGTTTTTAACGCCCTTCAGGAACGCGACAAAACCCCTTTTGAGCTGCATATACCAAACCAAGATGGTAAAACGAAAGTCTAGAGTTATAGCATGAGTTCTTTCGTAGATTCAGTTTTTTTTTTTTTGTGACCCATCTTTAATGAACAACAATATTGTTTCTCTATACTGAAATAATGGCACAAATGTCGTCGGAAAACTATGCATTTTGTGAAAATATATGTATGAAAACAAACCTAGGGACAGTGCCACGTCGCCGTGGGTCGTATTCTATCGCTTGCCTTAGAGCTCTTGCGAAAGCTTTGAATGTTGCCTCAATTATATGGTGAGAATTTTTTCCAGCAAGCTGCATTCATATGTAAGGGTCAATCTTGGTTTCAACCCAATTGGTTATGGAAGGGTCAATCTTTGTTGTGTTTAATCTAAAACTGGTCAAAGAAAGATTTCAGTAAAAAAGAAGACGGGTCAATTGGGTCGAACAAAATAATATTGTTCCATTTTGATGCATATGACCCCCTGAATCATTTTGTTCGAAGGTTTACAATAGTAACGCAATAATATTGTTTTTGTGATCAGAAAAAAATTGACAAAACAGGTCTTATCGTGTTTAACAGATCAGAGACGACGCGATTAATGCAAGTATAAAACATGAATACGACTTGTTTAACTACTTTATACCTCATGAATATAACCCAGTTATATGTTTTATGTACCAAGAGGGAGAAATGGTGGAACCTACCTAGCCTCCTAATTTTAATTATTTTTAGAAAAGTATAAAATTACATAGTGTACTCATTCTTAAACAGGTCTTATCTTGTCTTAAAGTCAGGAATTGCCAGCCTGTAACCGGGCTGTTTTGACCAGTACAAAAGAAGCATATCTAACCCGCTCGGCCGCTAATGTTTACCCCAGAAAGAAAAATAAATGCCAGTGTGAGCATTTGTTTATTATTACCTGCCGGATGTGAAGTGTCATTCCAGATGTATTAACCATTGACTGGAAGAAATGCTCTACAAGCTTTTGTTAACAAAAAAAAAATGTCAGTACATTGTAGCCTCTTGATATTACGTTAGAAAGTAATTAATATCTGACTAACTTTACTACTTATTGCGCAGATTATAACCAACAAAAGCATCACGAATAAAAAAAAACATGTAGTAAATCTAAAGAGAAATGATCACCTGTGTGTCATATGTTCCAACTCTCTCCGTGGGAATTTGCAAGTCATAACTTAAGTGTGGCCGTCCAGATAAATCCTAGAAAAACAATTGATATAAACGATTTGCACAATACGATAAGATAACAGTTTAAATTGAATCTATACTCTGAATGCAAGAAGGTATTTCTTATCACTAACAGTTTAAACTGAATCTACACTCTGAATGAAAGAAGGTTATGCAATGTCATTGAAACTTACCAGTGTAACATGTACCAATGCTTCATCAAGGGGAGCCGTGAAGTCACCAAAGCGGTTAATTCCTTTCCTATCACCAAGCGCGTTCAACAAAGCCTGGTGACCACATGAGACAACATAAATAAAAGCCTTTAATGACATCATGTGTTGTAAAATCACACACCGTTCCAATGGCAAGGCCAACATCTTCATTGGTGTGGTGGTCATCAATGTGAGTATCCCCAGCAGCCTTCACATGCACATCGAATAATCCATGGGAAGCAAGTTGCTGATAGAAAAGAACAACATTGATGTTATCAACTAAGAAATTATCAAAAATCATGGTTGTAAAAGTCCGGCCGAGTACTCGCTACAAGGTAGGCTGCCGAGGCCCGAGTACTGTTTGCCTAGGCTGATTACTCCCCGAGTAATCTCCGCCTAGGCCGAGTACTCTCAAATCCGACTAGGGAGCGCCTAGCGACTTTTTCAACCATATCTAAAGCCTAAAGGGCAGGGCAGGGCAGAGCTACACTAAGACAGGTGAGAAGTGATAGACAAGAAGCAGGCGCAATTTAAAAGGCTGAAATATACTAACATCTAACATGTGATCAAGAAACGGAATCCCAGTGCTGCTATCCGGTGAACCAACACCATCCAGATTCAACTCCACCACCACATTGGTTTCATTCGTAACCCTCTTCACCGACCCAATCCGATCTCTAACTGAAAACTCACAGCGTCAATCAAGTCAAACAACAGAGAACACAAATTACCAAAACCTACCAGTGTCCATAGGAGAATCAAGGGCCTTGATGGCGCTACTACAGATTGTTGATTTCTGATGATTGATTGAAGCCAGTGGCTGCTTGATTGAAGGAAGAAGAACAACCCTGGGGATAATAGGGTTTAGTAGGTGTGAATTGGTGCGTAGTAATATAACACAGGGGTGGGGGGCACAGAGACCTCCATTAGAGAGAGAGGCGATGGGAGAATTTAATTACAGAAAGAGGATTTGGATGGAATTGGTGTTCCATAGTTTTCTTAATTTGTTTTTACGGTTGACTGAATCAATCCGCCGGAGCATTTTCGGATATTTACTGGATAAACGGAGTAATTCGAGCACCATCAATTCTGGGGAAAACTCGATAACTCACCGTTCTGTAGGCATGATAGTGAAATTACCGGTAAAATCCGTTTGGCTCAAGGATCCAACCTAGGTCTCCGTGGGTCTCCTATCATTGTCCACCAGTGTCTCACTCTGCACCAAGTTAGAGTTTCCATCCAGTTTTTATTAAGTTTTACCTTTCGATTAACTAAAATAACGTTATGGCTGGTACTTATAATTCATGGTACTTATAATTCAAAGTGTGTTTGCATAAGATCTAAAATGTTTTATGTTAAAAGGGTATAATAGTAAAATTGTAACTTTCTTTTCTTTTCCTCTCAACTCGGGAACACATAAAATGCTTAATTTCCTTTCTTTTCCTTTTCTTTTCATTAAACTCGAGAACACGAATATAATCACATTTTCCTTTCCATTCCTTTATAATTCCCATTCCTTTCTCTTCTCTCATTAAATGAAACTCGGGAACACAGCGTTAGGGTGTTTGGTTAACTCACATCCACAAGTGGCACCTGCCTTAGGTTGCATTACTTTTGTATTGAAAGTTAAAATTGAATTCAAACCCCATGCAAATTCTTCAGGATATTCTAACCCTGTTTAAATTAGTCATCAGTTTAGTTTTACGGTTGGTTTTTCTTCTCTACTTTTTAACCGTTTAGATTCACAAATTTCAAACCATAAAAACAGTTTGGTTCTTCTCGGTTTATACCTAAAACCAATCGCACAAAACCGCAGCGGACCGTTAGATTAAACCATTTTTAATATATATATACACACACATACATATATTGCTTAATTTTATGTAGGCTACTTTTACTTATTTTGGCCTCCACTTGGTTGTGGTAATTCAAACTAGTGATCGTCGCCACGCCTACGGTCCATAAGGGGTGTCCAGACAGCAAACAATTGGCAGCCTCTTGTTTCCTTCCTTGCTCCCCAAGCTCACGAAATTTCCAGGTTTGTGCCACCATTTGACAAGTGGTATGACATCCCTCTGATCATGACACCTTATGGACACATGGAATGATCTTGGGACTTGTTGAACACTATAAATAGCAAGTGAATTCAACCATTTTCACTTGCTCATTTCTCATTATTCTTCTCCCATCTCTTTAGAGTTGTTTCCAGCTTTTAGAAGCCTCCTAACTGAGTTCTTAAGTGTTCCTTAACACAAGTAAGTACTCACTCCTAGTCTATTTCATTTATTTTAGCTATTTTGAGCTAAAAGTCAAACAGTTTGACTTGCTGTTTAACTTTCGGTTCTGACTTTTTTTTATCAAGTCAAAGTTCGATTGAACTTTGCAACGTGATCGTAATCACGAAGGTTATAATCCCTTGTGATTGCACCTTCTGATTACCACGTTTACTAGGCGAGATGACGAGTCAAAGTTTTATTTATTAAAAGTCAAAGATGCGCATAAGTGCATTTTACGATGAAACTGTTTTTGGGTTTTAAAACTCAAAGTTTTGACAACAAATCAGTTTTATAACTTAGTTAGACATGTTCCAACATGTCTAACTCGTCATTTCTAGTTTAGTGCTTTTATTTGGGCGTAAGTCGAGCTGTTTGACCACCGCTTTGACTTTCGAATCCGACCCGTTTGGTCACTCTTTGGATTCGACCAAGCGCATTTTTGTGACCATAGTTTTATAGGGAATAACCCTCTGAGGTTATACCTTATGGTCATATGATTTGATTAGTTATATGATGAGTTGATATTTATGTACTTAAAAATGACCAAAACGCTCTTTTTGCGCATAAATTGGTTTTAAGCATATTTAACCAAAGCAAACATGTTTTGGAATATAAGACTCATCATAGGACATATTTAACCATCTGATCATATAATTACGCTAATAACCCGTTAAAGTGGCGTAAACCACTTTAACGAGTCATAACGGGTCAAAAGCACATATAATCTTTTCTAATCAGAATGTTAAGTTTATTGAACCATATCCTATGAGTCCCAACACTCGTTTGTATTATAAGACTTCATTCGATCATATCCTCCGATTAAAGTCCCGACACACTAACATAGTTATTCGATATTAGGAAACCATTGAACTCTTGATCCTTTGAGCTTTGTTTCATCATTTAAACAAGACTTATAGGCAATCCCAAGTGAGTACATAGTCCCCTCTTTTACATTTTTTAAATATTTTGGGGTGATTCATATGTGCCTATCACTGCTATCTTGTTTTCGTGACATTATACATGGTTTGTTTACTTAGTACATATAGTACATGATTTCAAAGACATTTTTGCTTCATATGTTGACTTAGCATACCTAGTACATGAATTCAAAGACATTTTTGCTTCGTATGTTGACTTAGCATACCTAGTACATGATTTCAAAACATTTTCACGACATGCTTACATTGTTCAAGACATATTGGTGCGTTGAATATACAATGATACATTCATTAACATTGATCACGCCGACCGGTAGTATGTAACGGTACCATAGGATTGACAATCCAGTTTCCGCTTCCTAGGTTTGTTTGGAAGTGAACCTTAGGGAATGAAAGAATCTGATAAACATTTGATAGACCTTTGTCTTTATAAGGGTCTATCCGACAGTCAACAAGGCTTGAATGTATTCGCCAACAATCCTAATATATGTTTTCACAATAAAAGCAATTGTTTTATAAAACACTTTTTGATTAAACAAAACCTTTGTTTATTCAAAACACTTGTTTTATACAAGACAAGACGTTTTGGTTATTTACACAAGACATCTTATGGTTTATTCAATACTTTTGTTATACAAGAAATTTGTGGTTTATACCATACAAGACATTTTTTTATATAACAAGACATCGGTTTATACAAGACATTGGTTTACATATGACATTGGTTTATACATAACATTGGTCTATACATGACATTGGTTTATACAAGACATTGGTTTGTACAAAACATTGGTTTATGGTAAGTGATCTAGATAACAAGACGTCTGTAATATGGTAAAAAACATGGTGGATACGCCGCTAGTACTTCCTATATAGAAGTGCTTTCATCGTATTGCATATCGTAGCGTTATCCAAATCACTTCAACAAAGACATGACAAGTCATTTTCATTTTCATTTGGTTATTTACTTAACCATGCATCATTTCTTTTAAATCATTTGATTTTCATATGATTTCATAAAAGAAACATTTTGTTAAAAGGTTCATGGCTACTTTTGTAATAGTTAAACATTTCTTTTAACATTCAAAGCCATGAATCATCATCACAAAACCTATGTTACTCACAGGCATTTTTATGTTGACGCTTTATTTTCACATATGTTTAAGGAGCGAATGTTTGACTTTAAGCATGCTACACATAGGGTGGACTCGGGCCTTAGTGTCACACCCCAACCGATGGCGGAAACATCGGGGCATGGCACTGAGCGAAACAGATTGTCCAGAAGTTTCCATAACAATTATATTTACCAATTATTTAAAGCAACATGTCCCATACCATGTCATAAAAGATAATACAATTATTACAGACAAAATCTAGGCAAATAGTTCTGTTTCGACAACTCAGATTTCATTTGTACAGACAACTATTTGTTGGCCTCTAAGACCTTATTCTAGCCTCGATTTCCTAGCAGATAAGCATCCTAAGCACCTGTCACATATGTTAAAATAAAGTCAATACACATAGTGTAAAGGCGAGCATACAAGTTTGATAATAACATATAGAGTTCGAAAGCGTTACGCATAACCAGCACGTACACAGAGTGAAATGAGGCATGTTAGTTATCGACATGAACCTATCGATACCAATGACTGCGGGTTGACTGCCCAAGGCAGTTTGTAATACATGATCACCACTGTAATCCATGCAAATAATTGTCCTTAACAACCCCCGAGTGAACGGGTGCTGAGCCCAAACTATAGTACCATTATCGTTAAGGTAGGTAGACAGCATTCCATGTGTAAACATAACAACAAGCATTCATTTAGTCACGTATAACATGCAGTAACGGTTAGCGATTAAAGTATTGCGTAGTGTGTTCGATGTGATTTAGAATAATAACGTATGTAACACCCAAAAGTGCGTAAAGCAAAAACGGATCAAGTATACTCACAGCGATTGATGGATTGAAGGGAGCGCTAGAGAGTAGGGTTAGCCTGAAAAGATTTATAGTATAACGATAAGTGACATGCAAAACGATGCAAAGTACAAGTGGTTCGGACAACAGTCCGTTCGGATAGTAGTCTGATCGGACAGCCAGTCGTGCGACTGGTAGTCCGTGCGGACGGTCGTCCGGTCGGATGACTGTTCGAGTGGATTGTGTCTTCCTTTGGGAAGGATGTGTTTGTGTATGATGGCTTGACTTTTGAAGTTTTCGTTGTAGTATTTTGAAAACATTGAAGTATCTCTACCTTTCAGGCCGGTCGATCGGACGGCAACCCGTTCGGTTGGTACTTCAGTGAGAACAAGTTCACAGCAGGGTGTCACTCGATCGGACGGTTGTTTGATTGGGTGGCATCCTTTGTGCATTGAACATGTTGAAAATTGTTTAAGTATTGAAGTTTAAATGTCTCATGATTCGTCTGGCCGTTCGATCGGATGGTAGTCCGATCGGATAGCAACTCGTTCAACATTCAGACTTCAAGTGTTGGCAAAAATGGTTAAGTGTGGGACCAAGGTGCAAGTCGCACGGGTGGCCAGTCGTACGGTTTGGCTGTCCGTTCGGACAGCAGTCCGTTCGGATGGCACTCCGTCCTGGTTAACCTGTTCGTCTTACACTTGGTTGTTTTTGGTAGTTTGTCGTTTTATCGAGATATTTTGATAACGTGTTAAGCAACAGAAACCTCGTCTATACTTGGTGCTTCTGATCGGACAGGAATCACCCAAACCCGATCAGTGGACGGTTCGAGATGACGTTCCATGTTTAACCCGGAATCGATAATCTCGTGGATAGAATACGGATCTTGAACCAACACAACCACCATAGTGAGTAGTAAGCCGGCACAAGTTCCGATTCTACCGGTTTTGAGTGCATTGAGTGTAAAAGAGTTGAAAGAAAGTTGAAAACCATCTTTCACTCCTTTACATTGTGAATATGTTTAGATCTATGAAAGATCTTTGTTTGTTTATGTGGAAATCGGTTAGATCTAAGTTGTTCTTGGTGGATTGAGGCCAAAACATGAAGTTCTTCAAGAACACATGATGACGTCATCCTAGAACACCTTGAATCTTGATGATTTCACGGTTAAAAGTTAAGATTCAAAAGATAGAAAGGTGTAGGAGTGCGTTTTGTGACAACTGGCAAATAACTGGTAATTCCGTACAATCTAATCACTATTTATATTTCTTAATCTCATGCATTTAGCGTAATTTAATTACGTAATTGTGTCGTATACGGGATAACAATGTTAGGACAAGAACACAAAGCTAAAACATATGTTGGTTTTAGTCGTAAGGCGAAACCAAACAAACAATGTCCTAAAAGTGTTGGTAGAAACTATTGCGCGCACTATTCACGGTTACACTATTCATGCCAGCAAACCGTGAAATCAGACCGAAACACTGAAAAACGACACTCGGATAACATAACTGAGTCCATTTATATAAGAAAACATTATTAGGAAAACATATCTTGCAAAGAAACAAGACTTTCCGGTATAACGCCCTAACCTCAAAAATGTCCGTTTCGGCTTAAAATATAGCATTTTTAACGTGTCCGAACCTATAACAAAGCATTTCCGGGACTTTGGAATAATGTCAATTGATGAAAAGCACACTAAAACAATAAGATGATATCAACGGAATGTTCATAATCACAAGTTTCCGGTATTACATCACTATGCACTAAACTAGTCCGTTAGCGACTCGACGAACTAGTAGGCGACATTTTTGGTCACGAAACAAGTAAACGAAGAATCTAGCGAGCTAGTTAAGCTAAATTTGGGACTCGAAATCACTTCATACAACCTTCGGATGCAAGAAAACAACTTACGGAAAATCCTTGTCGGTACGACATAAAAGCATCGTAGGTGAACCGGCGCTTAACCGGGAACCGTTTAAACTAGTTAAACACTATTTTAACTAGTCTAGCGAACTAGTTAATGATAATTAAAGTCCGAATCCCTAATTACCCCACTAATGGTGTACATTAAACCCTAACCACTATGATTAATTTAATGACCAAAATATCTAGTTCTTTTAACAAAGTTTAACCATATTTTTTTATAAAATATTTACATTATACCCCCCCCCATTATCATCATGGCCGAAATCAAGGGGGCCCACCCCTTGATCATTGTTTGAAATTGTGAAAGATTTAGGGATGGCCTTGTTATAGTTGTTGTGGAAAATCATTATAACACTTATCTTGAATCATCATCACTATCATACTTACCATCCTTATCATCTTTGAAACCTAAAGAACCCTCCTTTGTGCACCCCCATTTCTACAGCAACAACAACACCCAAGATCACCTTCATATTCATTTCTAAAACACTCCATTTTCACATAATCTAAGCCCTACAAGATCATAAACACATGGGTTAAGCTTGGAACATTATTTGGAGCACTTTGGAGCTTAATATCTTCTTATTTTCTTGTCTAACTAGTGCAAGCTTGTAAGATCTCTAACCATCGTTTTTTAAGCTCCATATTATTAGTAGATTATTATTGTACAAGTTGATTATCTTGAATTTAAGGCTTAACATAATCAAAAACCCTAAACACAAAGCTAATAAACACTAAATATGAATATATTATGTGTTGATTTATGTTGTTTAGTGTTAATATGTTCATGTGATCTTGTTGATTATGTTATTTTTGTTGAGATTAGTAGCTTAAACTTTGTGTTTATGATGATCATGTTGTTAGCTTCATGTAGTATTTTATATTTGTGGTCATCTTATCATGATGAACATAAATATGTCATTTAAACATGGTTATGTTTAAATCAAGAAAGATCATCATACTCATT
Organism: Helianthus tuberosus; assembly: GCA_030545235.1. Classification (NCBI taxonomy): domain Eukaryota; kingdom Viridiplantae; phylum Streptophyta; class Magnoliopsida; order Asterales; family Asteraceae; genus Helianthus; species Helianthus tuberosus. Next base: position 48,726,923 of record CM060431.1, on the reverse strand, counting down.
TCATGAACTAATCATATAATTTTTGGATTACATAAAGAAACAAGTGTTTAAATGGGTTTAAAGCTTAACCTTGGGAAGTTTAGTGAACTTTGTTTTTACAAGATAAATTAAACAACTTGTTTATTATGAAAATCACCTTAAAAAGGTCTAACTTTTATGTATAAAAAGTGTATTATGAAAGTTCATGAAATGTGGAAGTTATGTTAACATATAAACATGTTTAAAAGAAACTTGGTGAATAATGGTGCTTTAGTGAATTGATTATTGATTTAAACGCGTTTTTGTAACGTGGGAAACGTCATAGTTTAGGGGAAACTTTGGCGAATTTTTCTAAAAATCTAATCGCGATTAAAGAAGGGATTAAAGGGTGATTAACAAGGTTAAATGCGATTAGTGGTCTTAAACGTCACCATGGAAACTTTGATGGGAATATTTAGGGTTTAAATATTAAAGAAGTTCTTATGAACTTAAACTTATATTTTTTTGTTTTACAAAAATAAATGGGTAAAAATATAACAATGTATAAATATAATTTTTGGTAAGAAAAATTATATATTTTGGAACATATCAAGTATATGTATATGTGCTATATATGTGTATGTAGTAGAAACCTAAAGGGTGATCAAAATAAATACACATACATGTTCCTACATGGTCCAAGAAATGCTAGTAAAATCGGACAATTAAATAAAATGGCCGAAATGGAAATACATAACACTTGATGACGACAATTTGAGAGTATCGACACCGTAAACAAGTTACTACAAAGTCGAGTCTAAAATAACATATTTTGGACGTTTAAACGAGCACATATGTAAGTGACCTATAACAAGAATCCGGAAAGTCGGAAACTATAAAAATTACCAAGTATTGTTCATAGGAAAAATGAACTTATTTAAGTTTGCTACTTGTTAACATTTTGGTAAAAAAAATTGCAAGATTATGTTAATGGACTCATGAAGTTAGAATTGGGCCTATCAAAGTTAGTAATGGGCTAGGCCCAAATTCCTTAATACATGGGCTAGGGCCCAATGGCAATATAACATGGGCTCTGCCCAATAACAATAAAGCATGGGTTAGGCCCAATAACATAGATAACATGAGCTCGGCCCAATGACATGGGCTTGGCCCAATAACATTAAAACATGGTTTAAATACGATAACATAGATGACATGGGCTCGGCCCAATGACATGAGCAAAGGCTCAATGACATGCGTGCACTGCACAAGGACGTGTGAAGAACGAAGCCGATCACACATAAGTCAATACATATAGAATACATGAATACGATTATGAATTCAATACGTATAGAATATATGTATACACATAACAATCAAGCGAGTAAACTTCCAACGCTCTAAAATACAAAGTTGTTCCAAAGATAACAAATGAGAACATAATAAAGAATTCAAGATGAACAACTTGTATGAGGTCCGAAAGACCTAGTGTCTAACGAGATTAGTACACATGTAGGTTATTGACACGTACGGACACTCACTTCGATATCATAATACATGGAACGCAAACTTGTGAGTTCATGTCCCTCCTTTCACTGTTTTCAATGTTTTGTTTTCAAAAACATCGAGGGGAAATACATGCTAAAACTATTGGTATGTTAGTTACGGAGTAGTAGATAACATGATCAATGTGCATAAGTAGGGATATAACATTAGTAACCATTAATCACTTAGTGACCAAGGTGCAAAAGGTGTAGATCTATTGGGCTTGAGGCACGCCCCACTCCTGGTTGGTATACCCTAGAGTGCTTTTGTGATCCCAAATGATGACAAAGTGTTCTCTGTTTGGTTATTTGCTTATGATACATTATGTTAGGGGGCTCGCTACCCGCTGATAGATCCTTGACAGACTCCATGAATGAATCAGAACATACCATGATTACAAGATAACATTTATGAGATTTCATATGATAACAATAACTGCATGAACTCACTTAACTTTTTGTTGACTTTTTAAAACTACATGTATTTCAGGAAACAGGTCTTGAGCCGGTGATTCACTATGGGATTCGGGAAAACAAATGACAACGATTGCCACTTTTGAAGGGTTTGTCTTCTATATCCCAACTTCGTATGGGTATATAGGAAACAAAACCTTACTAAGTTTTATGTCAAAACTATCTTTTGTGATGTGTAAAACAATCTGATAACTATGTTATGTCTAATGTTGTGAACATGTATGGTACTTGAAACTACTTTTGGGAAAATATGTAAATATTCGTTGGAATTTATATAACTATGGCATCGTTGTTGGTTCATGTTGTTAAATACATTTGGATGCAATGATTACCTTTCTTACGTCATACACAATACGCTTCCGCTACTAGCAGGGTGTGACAGATTGGTATCAGAGCTCCGATTGTAGTGAACCGGGGAAAAACTTTTATTAAAGTTTGGTCTACAATCACCGAAGGGCTCTCATATGAAAACAAAGTCGATAACAATACGAAAGTGATTTCAAAAGTATGACAAAAGGTTTTCATTATGTCACTATAACATGAGGATCTATCACCCGTGCTCAATCACTAGTAACAGATATGGATCAATTGTCACACCCCCAAAATACCACCTAGGGAGTGTCCCTGCTAGGCATGTAACAAACCAATAATGAGCCACCAATCATATTGAACTCATAATAAGTTTGTAAATAAAATACCAATCATTAATGAATTGTACCAATAATAAGTTTAGTAAATCCCAACAAGTTCAGCGGAAGCAAAATAGATAACTAAAGTTAAACAGTATCAAAACCAAGTTACAATATCAAGAACCATCTCTTGAATCTCTTCTGTCGACCCATGACCACTCCAGCTACCTCAGACAGCAAGTTCCACCATCCAAAATACCTAACGACCTGCGAGCATGCAACAAGTGTATCAGACAAAGCTGGCGAGTTCACAGTTTTAAAATAAACGTTAGTTACCAAGTATTTAGTCCAGTTTGTTTAACAAATACGAAAGCAATGTTGATAATATCTCGATGCTGAACAAGACGGCTCCTGATGTATGTTTTGCCCGTTCCCCAGTGCTCCTATCAAAGCACTAGGCTCGACTGGGTCATTAGTTCACACCCTCCCTCTCTTAGGAATGGGGTGAGGGTGCCAAACCTAAGTAGCGCTACCAACTAATACCCCGCTACCACCCTCGATAGCAAAAGATGGGACTTAAGAGATAGAGAGTGAGAATATTATCCAACATCACAGTTTTACCCAAAAGACTTATCCCTCCTCGGGATACCCACTGACTGTCCCAACCACCGGGACGCATGCTCAAAGTAGTGAACTCACCTTGGTTTTTCTCTGTAAGATTATTTACTCGTTTAACAGTTTGATTAACCACGCCCGATTCTCTAGTTAATCGAGATGCAAACCGAAACAGGAGAGGGGGTCTTGCTACTGCCGTCGCACAAGGGTGAGAGGTAGGGTTTTGTTATGTAGTATATTGTGTGATATAGGGATGTCACGTACATCCAGTTATAATGCCGAACAAAACAATTAGTGGGCCGGTGATCATGTTAAGTATAATAGTTGGGTCGAGATTCAGTTTAAAACAAGTGGGCCGAGAAGTATGATTCAAGTATTAGTTTATAACACACAATATACATAGGTGGATCCATACATGTAAATCTAATCGGAACAAGTGGGCCAAGATTATTTGATGATGGTGGCGGCCCAATAGTATTTCAGAGTGAATTGCATTATTTGCTTGTTGTCGGCCACCTATACAAGATCTCTTCATCCAAGACAAGTTAGTGGAAACTTTGGCCCAATCACAATCAGCCATCCTTATTGGAATGTTATAAATAATCGAGTTGACAGAATTAGAGCATTATAAGTACCTCGGTCGATTAAATTGGTTCGGTTCAATAAACAGAAAGGTAGTCCAGTTGAAACGGTCCATTAAAATCAAGCTCTTAAAAAATGGCGGCCCATGTGCTTGATTAAATAGAACAGTTTGTTATCAATTTCAATTAATGTAACTGCCCATCTGAATGCATGTGGAAAGTTGTTGATTATTATCACTTGGCTCAATAATATTTGCTACCTAGCCGAGGTAGTTCAAGGATATGTGTGGCCCATACTAACCTCTTGACACAATAATACCCAAGTACACACTCACTCGTACCCGATTACATTTACTTTTAACAAGTTTAACACAGTGAGAAATGTTACAGAGAGATAATGAGAGGAGTTAGAATCACGAGACTAAACAGCACTAACCTTGAGAGTTCAGGTTGTCACATCATCCCCAACTTGAAAGAAATTTCATCCCGAAATTTGATAGGTAATCTAAAAGTGGCGAGGTGTCTGATCAGGATGATTGTGGATTTCCTCGGGTGCCACATCAATACATGGATAGTCAATAAGCAATAGACTTGAAAACATTAAGGATTACATGTGAAACACGAGAACAAAGCATTGCATGAGATATATAGTGATTGCATGGAATATATCATGAGTAGTAATACATTTTCTAACAACATATATGCATATTGTACGGGTTGTTTGCTAGGATCGATGTCTTCCTCTTCTTCTTCGGACCTTTCAGAGGTGGATCTGATGCCAGTAGTGTCGGATGACGAGTATGAGCCAGACATCATTATCATATCGTCGGACGACGAGTCCGGGCATGATGTATCCTCAGACGGTGACTACATGTTGGATGATTTCCAATCTTTTGCTCTTGCAGCTTTCAGTGAGGATCCCGTCCCACCTGAGGACGACGTGCTGGCTATGCCGCAGCCCCTTCATGGTATTATTATATACGGCCACCCGGAGGGTGAGCATATGATTGTGCATCTAGCCGAGCCACTAGCTGCTGTTCCGTTTGTTGATCTTGAGGACGATGATGTCGTCCCAATAGTACCTGTTGAGCACCTTGACGATGAGTTAGGTGATGGAGAGATCCATGATGTTGTTATACTTGAGTTACCCTCTCTGGTCGTGTCTATTGTTGATATTTCATCTACCACGTCTAGTATTGCTCCCTCTACTCACACCCATGCATCATCCCCTGATACTGTACTACCCACCCATGCTGCTGTACCACCTACCCCCACTACCGACCCCATGCACCTACCAGGATTTCCACACCCCATGTATCCCCCACCTCATTACCAGTCTGGACCATCATCATATCAGCCGTTATCTAGTAGACCCCAGGACCCCTATGCTGCGGGACCATCTCAGCCCGCCGGACTTGCCTCCGACTATGCTAGATTATATGCCGGGATACCCCCACCGGGCATGGACCCATCGGACCCTTATCATCCTTCTCATTTTCCTCCGACTACCATGGAGGATAGGATGATATCCTACGACATCCAGTTTACCATACTCTTCCGTAGGACTCGAGAGCTTGATGCCTAGTTAGCTGCGGTCCTTGCCGCTATCACACCACCACCACCTGCATCACCACTGCTACCATTGCCAGCGTCACCCCCTCCATCACCACCACCACTACCAAAGTCACCACCCCCACCATCTCCACACTAGTAGTCTGTCGGTTGTATGTTGGCCTTATGTTAGTCGTATGTATATAGCTATTTTTTTGGGAGACCATCAGTTTTGTGAAGACCAAGGCCTATAAAGTTCAAGACTTTTGGGAGGCAACTTAAAGACATGAAGATACAATGTAGTAGGAATCTTACTTTTGTATTGTAACTTGTACTGACTAGGGGGTATGTACCCCTAAGTCCTTTTGATCTTCATGAACAAATGTAACAAGTTGTCGTTATGTATAAAAGTATGTTTTCTGTATTTCACATTGTATTTCTTTTATGTTGTGGTTGATATTATGGTGATGTGATGATATTATGGTTGATATTGTTATGACATGGTGGACTTATGGTTGATGTTATGTTATGGTGTTGTGTTATTCTACATGTTGAGTTATACGACCATGGTGATGATTGGTGTGTGCATGTATGCTCGTGATTGTGTGGTTATATCATGTATATTTATATATACATTTCTTATGTATATAAACCCGATGTGTTTATATATATATATATATATATATTTATATACTTGGCAATATTTTTTATTAAATATTTGTCTAATGGAGGTCGATGTCTTATTTAGAAGACAATGCCGCCCCGCCGTGGAAGAACAAATATGAACCCGCTGCCGACAACACAAGAAGAATTGAACTAACGCATTTCCCAAGCGATTGCTTAATACGAAGCTAACTGCACTGAACAAAGCGGTGGAACAGGAGGTACTTCTGGAGGCAATCATCCGACTGGTAATGCTTGGTTAATCTTTAACCTACGCGATACTCTCATCTATTCTAATCGTGCTCTTGATACTCACTCTTGAATTTGTGCATATGATAATTTCAGGTTGCACTTATAAGCAGTTCTTAGAATGCAAACCTCTAAATTTTGACGGTACGGGAGGTGCTGTTTCCTTCGTTCGCTGGACTGAGAAGACCGACTCAGTTATTCGAATGAGCAAGTGCCCTGCTGAACAAAGGGTTACTTATGTCACTGGACTATTCATTGATGGGGCACTATCGTGGTGGAACCGCTGCGTACGACCTAACCTGGGAGGAACTAAAAGAATTGATGAGGAAAAAGTATTGCTCAAGGTCAGAAATCCAGAAGCTAGAAACGGAATTCTGGAATTTGAAAATGATTGGTGCGGATATTGCGGGTTACACACAGCGATTCCACGATTTATCACGTGTAGTCCCATACTTGGTGGATCCCGAATATAAGAGAATCGAAAGGTACATCTGGGGACTTGCCCCCCAAATACTAAGTCTGGTTACTACTTCTAAGCCCATGGAGATCGGCGAAGCAATTGATTTGGCTGTAGCACTTACCGAGGACGCACTACGCCAAGGAAAGTTTGATGAGTCTGGGTCGAACAAAAAGGAAGCTGCTGTGGAAACTTAGAGCTCTAATAAAAGGAAGTTTTCCCATTTTAAGAAAGGTTCGCGGGGTAAGAACAACAAGAACTACAACAACAGAGGGGAACCCGCGAAAGAAACTAGAGATGCAAAGGTTTATGTAACCACTACCACCAACAACCCCGACAAGAAGTCTTACACGGGAACTGCACCGAAGTGCAATAAATGCCCCTTCCACCACCACGGGGAGTGTCGTGGCCCCAGGTTGTCACACCCCGACTTTCCACGTATTACCGGTGGGCCCGGTGGGGGAGTATCGTGACGTGGTTGGCAACATTACAGTCAAACAACACAATATTTAAATGCACAGCGGAAGCAAAAGGAAGATATATTCCAACCGAATATATCTTCCTTTTGCTTCCGCTGTGCATTTAAATATTGTGTTGTTTGACTGTAATGTTGCCAACCACGTCACGATACTCCCCCACCGGGCCCACCGGTAATACGTGGAAAGTCGGGGTGTGACAGGTTGGTATCAGAGCCAACATTGAGTGAATTAAACACTAGCCTTTTGTGTTTAGTCTTAATGACACAATTGCACATTCCTAAATTTTCGATTCTAGACAAAGAACATAGGAATAATCCAAAATTTTTCTTCTTAACTTTGTCCTTTATATTTTGTTGTTATCTTATGTTATCTTGACAGGTCTAAATATGCCGCCAAGATTTTTCAGACGAAGAGGACGAGGCAAGCGGCCAATCACCGCCCCCAATGTTCACGAAGCCGGGCCTTCGCAAAGGCGAGCTCCTTCTACCACCGCGAGTGCCGATCCTCGAGAGAACAGGAGGAACCTTTTTGAGCCTGCTAGACGGTCGGTTTCGCACAGTTCAACGCCTCCCTATCATAACTCCTATGGGCCACAGTCGGAAAACGAGCCCAATAACCCACAACCTTCTTATATACCTCTACAGCGATCCCTATCGCACCATTCCTTTGGAGACCCCACTCCCGTCTTTCAGGGCCGGTTTAACTCGGCAAACTACATATAAGAACCGGTGGGTTTTAACCCATTGGGGCCAGAGGATCATTTCTCCGGAGATCATGCAGAGGACATGGACGAGGACACGGATCCCGTCGAGCCTGCAACCGGGACCCCCAACCATCCTATCGAGGTTTCCAATGGTTCGTCTTTTCATGGATCACCCTACCATGGTCCAGACAGTTACCAGGCACGGTTTAACCAGTTCGAGTGGTATTTTACACCCTCGTGTCATTCGTCGCCTCACCAGCAGCAGCAGGATCCCTCTAGGGATTCACGTTTTGTGGCTGTCACGCCACCGCCTCCACCGCCGCCAGTTCATCAAGCACCTCCAGAACCACCAAGGCGTAGGAGGACAGGCGTGCGAATATCCGCGCGTGGAGGGGATTTTCACTTCAGCTCCCCTCATCACTCAAGTGGCAGTCATTATCCGCCACTTCATGAAGACCCGCAAATGGGTGGGCCTTCAAACCCAGTTGCACCGCAGCCACCACCGATGGGTTTTGATAACCTGATTCCTGCATACACTGGTTCCATGGCGTACAACCCGTTTGAGCAGCCGGCTCACACCAACTATCATTACGCTGAAGCCGACCCATACTTGGTAGCGGCCAACTATAACGCCCTTCATCCTGAAGGACCGTATGGAGCTCCTTGGGGAGTAGGGTACCCAACCCATGGGTACCAAATACCTGCTAGACCTATAATTCGGCAACAATCGCAGCCGCCACGGTTTTCCCCACCCGAACGGGAAGAAATTCTTCAGAGATTGGACCAAGTCGAGCGAGATTTCACAGAGATCGCAGGGAGCGACAAAGTTTCTTCCAAGGATTGACAAGTTTAATAAAAGGGAAGAGCAAGAAAGACCATTGAATCCTTCAATTATTGGTTGTATTTTCCTTATTTTCAGTTGAGCCCCTGCTTGGGCCTGTCTTGCTGTTTTGACCCCTGTGTGGGTATGGTTGTCTTTTGAGCCCCTGCGTGGGCCTATCTTTCTGTTAACCCCTACGAGGGTATGTTGTTTGTTTAAGTCCCTGCGTGGACTAGTATTTCAGCTTGACCCCTGCGTGGGTATGTTGTCTGTTAAAAAGTTCTGTTTAGGGCGATGTGTAATCTTTTCAATAATTAATGGAATGTTTAGTTTATAAATTTCATTTTTGCCATTATATTCATAAAAATTATATATGAAATAAATAAATCAAAATCATTCCTTTTTAAGATAATCTGCCTACTTAAATAATAAACAAGAATCTTAAAGGTGTAACCTAGCCTGCATGTCAGTATAAGACCTGGCCAAGATGGTAAGACCTGTGTAAAAGATTCAAATCCCTGTTAACATCTGAAAACATGTTAACACTCTTGGCAGACGTGATTCGTTAAAATCACACACGTCATTCTTATAATAGGATTCTTTAAAAGATTCCTAACCCAACTAAATGATCTCTGAATCATGGGTTTAAATCATCAATTAAGATGATCATATTTTGACCATACATGGTAATATAGTGCCTACAGGCCTTGCTCATTTCTCATGAGCCAAAAGACAGTGGTAGCTATGACTCCCTGTCCGAAAAAGGTAATGAACTATGTTCAAACCTTAAAGCCTTGATTCTATGAAATCGTAGCTTGTGATTTAAAAATGTCCTTGTGACTAGGCCTTTTGTGCCACTAATAAAACTGTTATTGTTTTTTTATTAGGATAAATTATAATAAAAATCCTAAATAAATATGATTAATAAATTAACCAAATCTGGTCTATGTTTACCATGGTTAATGAATTGCCCTAAGAGACAATTCCATAATAAACTCCCAAATAAATTATTGTCAATATTTTATGTGACAGTTTAAAACTGCAATGGCTGACTCGGACGAAATTAATAGTCACCCAAGGGAGAACAACGATGAAGCCCGAATTAATATAACGGGTGCTGAACTCAAAGCGTTAGTAGACAACGCTGTTACAAAGGCCTTAGAGCGGCAGTATGAGGAGTATAGCGGGACTCGAAGTAGGACCCTATCTACACCGCATTCAAAGCCTAAGACTCATTCTGAGGCTCACAGCAAGCCACCTCCCAAGAAGGATGAACCCAAGAAAGGAGATGATGATCGACGCTCCTCAAACCAAAACAGTGTTCCATCTCAAAAGATCATACTGAATCAAGGACCCCGTGATAAGGGTTGCTCCTACAAATACTTTGTTTCATGCAAACCCAGGGATTTCACTGGGGAAAAGGGGGCCATAGACTGTATGACATGGCTGGATAAGATGGATACTGTGGTTGATATCAGCGGGTGTGCTGATAGAGATGTGGTAAAGTTTGTGTCTCAATCGTTCAAAGGCGAGGCCTTAGCCTGGTGGAGATCGTTGATTCAAGCCACTGGGAAGATCCCATTATACAATATGACATGGGAACAATTTGTTGCCCTCATCAGGGAAAACTACTGTCCTCAACATGAGGTAGAAAAGATTGAGTCTGATTTCTTATCCTTGGTTATGAAGAACCTGGATTGCCAAGCTTACCTTACGAGCTTTAATACCTTGTCAAGATTGGTTCCGTATCTGGTGACCCCGGAACCCAAAAGAATAGCTCGTTTCATTGGGGGTTTATCCCCAGAGATAAAGGCAAGCGTGAAGGCCTCTCGGCCAACTACTTTCAGATCGGTAACTGATATATCCTTGTCCCTCACACTGGACGCGGTCCGATAGAGATCGCTGAGGAACACGGATGCCGAGAAAAGGAAACGTGAAGATGAAAATTCACGAAGGTCAAACAAGAAGCACCGAGGAAACAATGACCACAAGAAAGGGTCTACATCTAAGAAGGATGGGCATCAGTCTGGTGATAAGCCCAAGTGTAAGATCTGCAAGAGACAACACTTCGGGAAGTGCAGATATGAATCAAACTCGCAGAATCAGTCGAGAACTTTTGCATGTGGAATATGCAAGTCCAAGGAGCACAAGACCTTGGATTGCAAGAAGTTGAAAGACGCAACGTGCTACAGTTGCAATGAAAAGGGGCACATTAAGACAAATTGCCCGAAGTATGCAAAGAAAGCCGATGAAGGAAAGAAGACCAATGCTAGGGTCTTCAGGATGGATGCAAAGGAAGCGGTTCAAGACGACAATGTGATTACAGGTACTTTCCTTGTAAATGATGTCTATGCAAGAGTACTTTTTGATTCAGGCGCGGATAAGTCTTTCGTAGATAATAAGTTTTGCAATCTGTTGAATTTACCTGCTAAAACCTTAAGTGTAAAATATGAAGTGGAATTGGCAGATGGCACCATAGACACCGTCTCAACTGTGTTAGATGGATGTGTTATATCCATTAAGAACCACTCTTTTCCTTTGTCCCTACTTCCCTTTAAGTTAGCCGGTTTCGACATAGTTTTGGGAATGGACTGGTTATCTCATAACTAGGCCCAGATTGTCTGCAACAAGAAACAAGTGATGATCAAGACTTCGTCTGGTGAATCACTTACCATTCAGGGAGATACCCAGTATGGACTGCCTGAGCAAGTGACTATGCTCAAGGCCTCTAAGTGTTTGAAGAAGGGTTGTGTCATCTACATGGCACAAGTGACTATTGACGAGCCGAAGCCCAAGATTGAAGAAATCCCCGTCATTTCTAATTACCCAGAAGTTTTTCCCGAAGAACTACCTGGTTTACCACCAGATAGGCAAGTGGAATTCAGAATTGACATCATCCCCGGAGCAGCACCAGTAGCAAGAGCACCATATAGGTTGGCACCAACAGAGATGAAGGAATTGAGAACACAGCTAGATGAATTGCTAGCCAAAGGTTTCATTAGACCTAGTTCGTCTCCTTGGGGAGCACCGATTTTATTTGTCAAGAAGAAGGATGGATCGATGCGTCTGTGCATCGATTACCGTGATCTTAACAAGGTCACTATCAAGAATAGGTATCCTTTGCCCAGGATCGACGATTTGTTTGATCAACTTCAAGGGGCAAGTTACTTCTCCAAGATCGATCTGAGGTCAGGCTATCATCAATTGAAGGTTAAAGATGAAGATGTACACAAGACATCATTTAGGACTCGTTATGGTCATTACGAGTTCCTAGTGATGCCTTTTGGGCTCACTAATGCACCTGCCACATTCATGGATCTCATGAATCGCGTCTGCAAGCCTTACCTAGACAAATTTGTCACCGTCTTCATTGACGACATTTTGATCTACTCAAAGAACCAGGCTGATCATGAGAAGCATCTTCGATGTATTCTTTCGTTACTTCAGCAGGAGAAGCTCTATGCCAAGTTTTCGAAGTGTGAATTCTGGCTCCGAGAAGTCCAATTCCTTGGATATGTGGTTAGTGAGCGTGGTATCCAAGTAGATCCCGCTAAGGTTGAGGCTGTCATGAATTGGCAAGAGCCGAAGATGCCTATTGAGATTCGCAGCTTCTTGGGATTGGCAGGATACTACAGGCGTTTCATTGAAAATTTTTCAAGGATTGCTGCACCCCTAACTTCATTGACTCGTAAGAAAGTAAAGTTCGATTGGGGTCCTAAGCAACAAGAATCCTTCGATATTCTCAAACAGAAGTTGAGCAATGCTCCTGTGTTAACATTGCCTGATGGAATCGAAGAATTTGTAATTTATTGTGATGCATCACACACCGGAATGGGATGTGTGCTTATGCAGAAAGACAAAGTTATTGCCTATGCTTCACGTCAATTAAAGGTGCATGAAAAGAATTACACCACCCATGACTTGGAGTTGGGTGCCGTTGTATTTGCACTGAAGCTTTGGAGGCACTATCTATATGGTGTCAAGTGTGTGATCTATTCTGATCACAAGAGCCTCCAGCACCTGTTTAACCAAAAGGATTTAAACATAAGGCAGCGCCGATGGATGGAGACGTTGAATGATTATGATTGTGAAAGCAGATACCATCCCGGCAAGGCGAATGTAGTCGCCGATGCCTTGAGTAGAAAGGAAAGGGTGAAACCCATCCGAATCAATGCCAAGAGCATTGAAATAAAGAATAGTTTGAATGAAAGGTTGTTAGCTGCACAGAAGGAAGCTGTGTTGGAAGCTAACTATCCTAACGAGAAACTAGGAGTAACTGAGGAACAGTTATCTCTTGGCAAAGACGGAATTCTGAGATTGAATGGACGAATATGGGTTCCAGTTTATGGAGGATTGCGAGATGTCATCCTCCAGGAAGCCCACAGTTCTAAATACTCCGTGCATCCTGGAGCTGATAAGATGTATCAGGATTTGAAAGCAAACTTTTGGTGGATAGGCTTGAAGAAGTCTATAGCTACCTATGTAGCAAAATGTTTGACGTGCGCGCAAGTCAAAGCTGAACATCAAAAGCCGTCAGGTTTGCTACAACAACCTGAACTTCCCACTCGGAAGTGGGAAATGGTGACGATGGATTTCATCACCAAATTGCCCAAGACAAGGAAAGGAAATGATACGATATGGGTGATCGTAGACAGACTGACTAAGTCAGCACATTTCCTACCCATTAAGGAGACCTATAGCTCCGACATGTTAGCCCAATTGTACGTGGATAAGATTGTAGCTTTACATGGCGTACCTGTGTCTATTATCTCTGACAGAGACACTAGATACACGTCCCAGTTTTGGAAGAGTTTCCAACAATCTTTGGGCACGCGTTTAAATTTCAGTACGGCTTACCATCCTCAGACGGACGGACAGAGTGAGCGTACAATCCAAACTTTGGAAGACATGCTTCGTGCATGTGTGATCGACTTAGGTGGTAGTTGGGATAACCACCTACCATTAATCGAGTTCTCGTATAACAATAGCTACCATACCAGCATTAAGGTTGCGCCTTTTGAGGCTTTATACGGTAGAAAGTGTAGAACGCCCGTTTGTTGGGCGGAAGTTGGAGATGTCCAACTATCAGGACCGGAAATAGTCTTTGAAACGACGGACAAAATTGTCCAGATTCGTGACCGACTAAAAGCTGCCAGGGATAGGCAGAAAAGCTACGCAGATCTAAAGCGTAAACCTTTTCACTTCAAGGTAGGTGACAAAGTGTTGCTTAAAGTATCACCCTGGAAGGGAGTGATGCGATTTGGTAAGAAAGGAAAATTAAGCCCGAGATACATAGGACCGTTCGAAGTCATCGAACGTGTCGGATCAGTTGCCTATAAATTAAACTTACCTGAAGAGCTCAGTGGTATTCACAATGTATTCCACATCTGCAATCTGAAGAAGTGTTTCGCTGATGAATCACTAGTCATACCACATACAGATGTGCACATAGAAGAAAGCTTAAAGTTTGTTGAAAAGCCTGTGTCGATCGAGGATCGACAGGTTAAGAAGCTTCGAAGGAAGCATGTGCCTATTGTAAAGGTAAAATGGGATGCCCGTAGAGGTCCCGAATACACGTGGGAGGTTGAGTCCACAATGAAAGAAAAGTACCCTCATTTGTTTCAGTAAATCTCGAGGTCGAGATTTCTTTTAAGGGGGTGAGGATGTAACACCTCGAAAATTCACGTCCTATAATGTGGGGACACGTGTCATAGGTTTGAACGTGTGAAAGAATGTTATAGAAGGACTAAAGTTGACAAACATGGAAAGTATGTGAATATACGGGTTCAAAATGTCAACAGTGAATAAATATACTTTACAATATCCCTTCATGATGTTTATACCTTCAAACGAATAAATCATGGATCATACGAAGCTAAATATGAAAGAAAGTGAGAGATTTCAAACTAACGGGGGTTAAATGTGTCAACATGTTTAAGTTATACCTCTGAGTGACCTTTTAGCAAACCTGAAGCTTTGTAACGGTAAATTATGCTCACTAGAATACATGATAAAAATTTCATAAAGTTTCATTATCGTATGAGAAAGTTATGATCAAATTCGTATACGAGGGGTTAAAAGCGTCAACGATGAAGTTTATGACTTTTCGGGTGACAATAAAATTAACCAAGGACTTAACAAAGTGGGTATATGTCTTGAAGCCCTTATAAGCCATTTTGGAGGGCTTAAAATGCAAGAAATACTTGTGAAAACAACTTTGTATGGACCAAGGACCCAATATGCAAAAATCTAAAATATGGATTTGATCAGAAGGGGCATCGCGCGACGCAAGGCACCCTAGGGGGGCTACGCGTGGCGCGAGGGGCCCTCTGATCCGAAAACTTTGGGCTGTGGTCTGCTAGGTGCATTGTAACCGACTTATAATCGATTTTCCTCATCTTGGACGACCCCTAAATGACTCCTAGGCCCTTAGGGACATCTGTGGATGATCCATGGCCATTGCTAGGCTTGTGTGTCAATGATCTATGAGATTTTGAACACTATATAAAGGCCTCATGTTGCAACCATTGATCACACCTCACTTCTGCATTTCTGGAGCTTCCTGGAGCTTAAGAGCAGACCCAAGACTTTCCTAATCGTGCATAGGACTTCAGTAAGTATGCTTAACCTTTCTTAGTTAAGTTTTTGCTTAGTTTTAGCTTAAAAGTCAAACCGTCGTAATTACCGTTTGACTTAACGATTAATCATTGTTGGTCCAGTGATTAGTCGAATTGAAAGTAGTTAAAAGTTGGTAATTATGTGGGCAATAAACCCTTAAAAGGGCACCCTCTGATTCCCACTCTAACTAGGTCAAATGTCGGGTCAAACTTGTTATTAAAAAGTCAACAGAATACTTAATTTCCAATTTATGCATAATTAGCAATGTAGAACCCATACAACCTGTTTGATCATTAATATAACTTGGTAATTAGTGTAAGAACATGTCTAAACATGTTCAACCCGACAATTTTCAGTAGAGACCCGGTTCGGAACCGAAAGTCGCATAATTTGACTTTTGCTTTGACTTTCAGTTCTGACCCGTTTAAGCATGTTTTAGAAATGCCTTAGAGCTTTAATTGGACTAGGTTACATGCTAGTATAACCCTCTGTGATTATACACCATAGTTCATTAGTTATCCAATTAATATGCATGATTCCGTTAATTGCCTATATGTTGACCATTATGCCCTTTTCACCATAAAACGTGATTTTTAAAAAATGTAAAAGAGTAGAAACCTTAGTTACTGAATTATAAACTTGCACCCAAAATTTGACATCAGTTTGAGGTGTAGATTGAGAGTTATGCTCATTAGCGTAATTAGAAAGCTTCTTTAGCGATTAAACGGCATAATTAGCATATAGCCTATTTAAACCTACTTTTTGATATCAAAATTGTTACCCACTGATGTAATATATTAGTTTGGGATTTTTGAAGATTTTTGAAGATTTTTAATTAATTTTAGGCTGAGCATAACTTAGAGTTATAAGCTTGAGTCGGTAAATGTCGGTTTTGCCCTGTTGGGCTATAAAATGAGTTTTTCATATCTTTTTGACCCCAAACCTTTTGCTACTGATTTTATATGATAAATAAATTATTTTAAACCTTCTGGAATAATAAAAATATCAGCTTTCTATATAGAACCCGGAAACGGCTTCTAATCGCCTTTTCAAGCGTTTTTAACGCATAGTATGTACTAAAACTATTTTAAACATACAAGGGTTGATACCTACTGATTTTTTAGGTAAATTATAATATTTTAACAGTAAGCAAAAGTTGTTTAACTCAGACTTCAGTTTTGAGCTTTTAAGCTTATGTGAAATTACCAAAATGCCCCTACGGTGCATAGTTTGGTTATAATTGATAAATTTCACATATATACATTTACCCTACTGTTATAACTTAGTAAATTAAGTATTTTTCTGATCATATCAGACCTGTAACCCAGGTAAATACTTAAACTCTTTTATAACCTTATAAATGACTAAAATACCCCTACGGGGCATAGTTTGAGTTTAAATTCGTTTCGGGCATAATAAAAGATATCTTACTGATGTCACAACATATTTGAGGCATATTAACTTAGAAAACCTGTATATGGCTCTTATGGTTACCCGTTACGCCTCTTGCGCGTTCGGTTCGGCTTATGTAACTAGTTTGCATAAATTAGCCGAAACGGGTCAAACCTTATCGGTTTTATCCCAAAATCCAGAATGTGTTTAGATTACCCATATAAGATAAGTCTTTAAACTTGTCGGGTCTAAATCACATTCTATCCCGGTCTTCGCTTAATCGTGCGTACGAACCGTATCGTTCTTTAAAACTAACCGGTCTAAGCTTAAGCTTAACTAAAGACCGTTAGGATTCTAATAGGTTATTATAAACCTTTGTTCCAGAATAGGAGAACCGGTAAAAGCTACCGCATTTTCTAATTGTGAATTATACTTGCAAAGGTAAATACTTTTAACTTATTTTCCCTTATACGGGCTTGGGGTATGGTATATAAAATACCGCTTGGTCGGGCATTCGACCTTAATCGATTGGTGGTTAAGTATTATCGAGATGACCCGTTTAAATATGTTTTGTTTGCTTAACACCTTTGGGAGGTTAATGACCATATCCCGGATATCCTTGGCATCATTTTACGAAATGGCCACGACCTAAGCGCGGGGTGTAGGCGTACACTCGTCAGTGAATAAATAAATAATGTGGTGTGTCTATTGATCTTTAACCCGGCACGATCCGGGCTACTGAACGCATAAGGAACATGTAATTCTTTTACAAGTTTAAATGTTTAAATAATTATCCCAAGTTATAAAAAGTTTGTGCCACGTGCATTCAAATCAATTTTATAAACTCTTTTCAAAATGAGTCAGTTGAATGTATTTACCAGTGTAAACTGACGTATTTTCCCAAAAAGGTTAAGTGCAGGTACTAAGCGAACTAGGCTGGCTTTTCTCCTAGCGTCCACAATAGGTCTCGCACTATTGAACAACGTTTCCTATTTACTTTTGATCCTTCTGTGGATTATTTTTCAACTGTTTGTGATACTTGATATTACAATTATATTCGGTTGGAATATATCTTCCTTTTGCTTCCGCTGTGCATTTAAATATTGTGTTGTTTGACTGTAATGTCACCAACCACGTCACGATACTCCCCCACCGGGCCCACCGGTAATACGTGGAAAGTCGGGGTGTGACACAGGTGTAGCAAATATGGTAGGTTTGGGCATCGCACCGAAGTGTGCCGGGGTACGAATACCAGGGATCAAGGTTGTTTCAATTGTGGTGACAAAGGGCACTTCAAGAAGGATTGCCCGAAAGAAATCCAAGCCCGGGGAAGGGCATTCGTAATTGGAGCTAAGGATGCATGGCAGGACCCGAATGTGGTCACCGGTACGTTCCCTGTCAATAATCACTTTGCATCTATTCTTTTCGATACTGGAGCTGATTATAGCTTTATTTCTAAAGAATTTAGAAACATACTTGGGGTAGAATCGAGGAAATTAGATATTCCGTATTTGATTGAATTAGCTAACGGGGAATTAGTAGAATCAGGGGAAATCATAAAGAAATGTACCTTAGAACTGGGTGAACGAAAGTTCGACATAGATCTCTTACTAGTTCCGCTAGGTAGTTTCGATGTCGTCATTGGTATGGATTGGTTATCCGATAATCGAGCCGAAGTCATATGTCATGAGAAGATCATATGTATCCCCCTACCCGATGGAGAACATTTGCTAGTACACGGGGAGAAATAAGACACGCCGTTACGAATAATCAGTTGCATGAAGGCTCAAAAATGTTTGAGAAAAGGATGCATTGCCTTTCTTGCTCATGTCGTTGACAAGAAGGCCGAGGAGCGCAAGGTGGAAGACATCCATGTGGTAAGGGAATATCCCGAAGTCTTTCCAGAAGACTTGCCCGGACTGCCACCACAATGACAGGTGGAATTCCGTATCGATCTTGTGCCAGGAGCGGCACCGGTGGCGAAAGCTCCATATAGACTCGCGCCCTCGGAGATGCAGGAATTATCTACTCAGCTTCAGGAGTTACTTGACAAGGGACTCATTAGACCGAGTTTCTCACCTTGGGGAGCTCCGGTGCTATTTGTCAAGAAGAAGGACGGAACCTTTCGAATGTGCATCGATTACGGAGAACTGAACAAGTTAACCATCAAGAACCGGTATCCTTTACCAAGGATCGACGACTTGTTTGATCAGTTACAAGGTTCCAGCTTCTATTCCAAGATCGATCTAAGGTCCGGATACCATCAGCTGAGGATTCAGGAGGAAAGCATTCCTAAGACAGCGTTTAGGACTCGCTATGGGCATTACGAGTTCCTTGTTATGTCTTTCGGCTTAACAAACACTCCCGCCGTATTCATGGATTTGATGAATCGGGTATGTAAACCATACCTTGAAAAATTCGTGATCGTATTCATTGATGACATTTTAATATACTCACGAACAGAGGCGGAACATGAACAACACTTGAGAACTATTCTGGAGTTACTTAAGAAAGAACAATTGTACGCCAAGTTCTCAAAATGAGAATTTTGGATTCGTGAAGTACAATTTCTCGGTCACGTGGTGAATGAGAACGGAATACATGTTGATCCAGCTAAGATAGAGGCCATAAAGAACTGGAACACTCCGAGGACCCCAACGGAAGTAAGACAATTTTTGGGTTTAGCGGGATACTATCGAAGATTCATTGAGAATTTTTCTAAAATTTCTCAACCGCTAACCTCACTCACTCAAAAGGATAAAAAGTTCATTTGGGGTGAAAAACAAGAAATGGCATTCCAAACGCTCAAAGATAAACTATTCCAAGCGCCAATCTTATCACTCCCTGATGGCACCGATGACTTTGTGGTGTATTGTGATGCATCGCACCAAGGCTTGGGTTGTGTATTAATGCAACGTGAAAAAGTCATCGCGTACGCGTCACGACAGTTGAAAGTCCATGAAAAGAATTATACCACTCACGACCTAGAGTTGGGCGCAGTGGTATTCGCTTTAAAGATTTGGCGTCACTATCTCTATGGTACTAAGTGTACCATACTCACTGATCATAGAAGTCTTCAACACATATTCGACTAAAAGGAATTAAACATGCGCCAAAGGCGATGGGTAGAATTGTTGAACGATTATGACTGCGAAATCAGATACCATCCGGGAAAGGCAAACGTTGTAGCGGATGCCTTGAGCCGGAAAGAACGAGTTAGAACATTACGAGTATGGGCTTTAGAGTTAACAATCTAGAAAAACTTCACTACTCGAGTGCGCGACGCACAACGGGAAGCCCTAAAGCCAGGAAATATTCGAGCAGAATACTTGCGAGGAGCAAAGAAACACATGGAAACAAACAAAGATGACACTTTATAGTTTAGGGGAAAGATCTGGATTCCCTATTTTGGTGGCTTACGAGACTTAGTTCTGGATGAAGCACACAAGTCCAGATATTCAATACACCCAGGATCTGATAAGATGTATCAGGATTTGAAAGAATACTATTGGTGGCCTAAACTCAAGAAAGATATAGCGACCTACGTTGGGAATTGCCTAACTTGTGCAAAGGTTAAGGCCGAATATCAAAAGCCATCTGGGTTATTACAACAACCCGAGATTCCTGTTTGGAAATGGGAGCAGATATCAATGGATTTCATTACAGGACTCCCACGGACCTCTCGAGGTCATGACATGATATGGGTTATCGTTGATCGATTAACCAAGTCGGCTCACTTCCTACCTATTCGTGAAAAAGACAGTACCGCGAAGTTAGCTGAAATCTACCTCAACGAGATTGTGGCACGTCACGGAGTGCCTATTTCGATAATCTCAGATCGTGATGGTTGCTTTGTGTCAAGAATATGGCAATCATTTCAAGAATCGCTTGGATCTCGTATGGATCTGAGCACAGCATTTCATCCGTAAATCGATGGACAAAGCGAACGAACCATCCAAACGTTTGAAGACATGCTTCGCGCCTGTGTGATGGATTTGGGCGGAAACTGGGATACTCATTTACCTCTGGTAGAGTTTTCCTATAACAACAGTTATCACACAAGCATCAAAGCCGCCCCATACGAAGCACTATATGGACAGAAGTGCCGATCACCGCTGTGTTGGGCGGAAGTCGGAGACAAACAACTCATTGGCCCTGAACTAGTCCAAGAGACTACTGACAAGATAGCAAAGATACGAGACCGTATCAAAGCGGCTCGTGACAGACAAAAGAGCTACGCGGACCGAAAACGTAAACCATTATCCTTCGAGGTCGGAGACAAAGTCTTGCTAAAAGTCTCGCCTTGGAAAGGCGTAGCTAGATTCGGGAAACGCGGAAAACTAAACCCGAGATACATTGGGCCATTTGAGATTCTAGAAAAGATCGGTACCGTCGCGTACAAGTTGAAACTGCCAGAAGAACCCAGTAATGTACACGACACATTTCACGTGTCGAATCTCAAGAAAACTCCGACCGTTGATACAATTATCATTCCAGTGGATGAAATTCAAGTAGACGACACGCTCTAGTTTACCGAAGAACCCGTTGAGGTTATGGACCGAAAGGTCCACAAGACAAGGAGAAGTCGTATCGAACTAGTTAAGGTCCGCTGGAACTCACGTCACGGACCCGAGTACACTTGGGAACGTGAAGATCATATTAAGGCAAAATATCCCCACCTGTTCAAGAAGGCTCCTCCAAAGGATGGCTCAACTTGAATTTCGGGATGAAATTCTTTTTAACAGGGGGAGAATGTGACAACTGGCAAATAACTGGTAATTCCGTACAATCTAATCACTATTTATATTTCTTAATCTCATGCATTTAGCGTAATTTAATTACGTAATTGTGTCGTATATGGGATAACAGTGTTAGGACAAGAACACAAAGCTAAAACATATGTTGGTTTTAGTCGTAAGGTGAAACCAAACAAACAATGTCCTAAAAGTGTTGGTAGAAAGTGCTGCGCGCACTATTCACGGTTGCACTATTCATGCCAGCAAACCGTGAAATCAGACCGAAACACTGAAAAACGACACTCGGATAACATAACTGAGTCCATTTATATAAGAAAACATTATTAGGAAAACACATCTTGCAAAGAAACAAGACTTTCCGGTATAACGCCCTAACCTCAAAAATGTCCGTTTCAGCTTAAAATATAGCATTTTTAACGCGTCCGAACCTATAACAAAGCATTTCCGGGACTTCGGAATAATGTCAATTGATGAAAAGCACACTAAAACAATAATATGTTATCAACGGAATGTTCATAATCACAAGTTTCCGGTATTACATCACTATGCACTAAACTAGTCCGTTAGCGATTCGACGAACTAGTAGGCGGCATTTTTGGTCACGAAACAAGCAAACGAAGAATCTTGCGAGCTAGTTAAGCTAAATTTGGGACTCGAAATCACTTCATACAACCTTCGGATGCAAGAAAACAACTTACGGAAAATCCTTGTCGGTACGACATAAAAGCATCGTAGGTGAACCGGCGCTTAACCGAGAACCGTTTAAACTAGTTAAACACTATTTTAACTAGTCTAGTGAACTACTTAATGATAATTAAAGTCCCAATCCCTAATTACCCCACTAATGGTGTACATTAAACCCTAACCACTATGATTAATTTAATGACCAAAATATCTAGTTCTTTTAACAAAGTTTAACCATATTTTTTTATAAAATATTTACATTATACCCCCCCCCCATTATCATCATGGCTGAAATCAAGGGGGCCCACCCCTTGATCATTGTTTGAAATTGTGAAAGATTTAGGGATGGCCTTGTTATAGTTGTTGTGGAAAATCATTATAACACTTATCTTGAATCATCATCACTATCATACTTACCATCCTTATCATCTTTGAAACCTAAAGAACCCTCCTTTGTGCATCCCCATTTCGGCAGCCATAACAACACCCAAGATCACCTTCATATTCATTTCTAAAACACTCCAGTTTCACATAATCTAAGCCCTACAAGTTCATAAACACATGGGTTAAGCTTGGAACATTATTTGGAGCACTTTGGAGCTTAATTTCTTCTTATTTTCTTGTCTAACTAGTGCAAGCTTGTAAGATCTCTAACCATCATTTTTTTAAGCTCCATATTATTAGTAGATTATTATTGTACAAGTTGATTATCTTGAATTTAAAGCTTAACATAATCAAAAACCCTAAACACAAAGCTAATAAGCACTAAATATGAATATATTATGTGTTGATTTATGTTGTTTAGTGTTAATATGTTCATGTGATCTTGTTGATTATGTTATTTTTGTTGAGATTAGTAGCTTAAAGTTTGTGTTTATGATGATCATGTTGTTAGCTTCATTTCGTATTTTATATTTGTGTTCATGTTATCATGATGAACATAAATATGTGATTTAAACATGGTTATGTTTAAATCAAGAAAGATCATCATACTCATTTCATGAACTAATCATATAATTTTTGGATTACATAAAGAAACAAGTGTTTTAATGGGTTTAAAGCTTAACCTTGGGAAGTTTAGTGAACTTTGTTTTTACAAGATAAATTAAACATGTTAGGATCGGAGGCTCTCATGATTGTGTTTGTTTGCATGTTTAGAATGATTTGTAACCATGAAAGCATGTAAAGTGCAGCGGAAATGAAAACAAACTTTGTAAACACAATCAAATGGAGAAAATAGTTTGATAAACAATTGCTTCTCATAGAGTCTAAAGATTTACAAATCAAAGCAAAAGATTACAGATATGCTTACAAACTAAACTCCCCCTCAGCCTGATGCCCCAAGGTTGGTTGCACACAAGATGAAAGGATTAGACATGAGGAGAAGAACTCGATCAGTCAATCAAATGTAACAGTACAGGGTACTGATACATTTATAGGCAAACCAAACCACTGAGGATCTCGGCTGACGTCACCATGAAAGCGACGTCTAACAGCCTAACAACCTGTATCTACTGTCCTTACACAAACACTGCTAACCTAACCACTGACTATACATAAAACAAACAATTTACTAAACAGCTGCTCTCCCTTAATGTCAGTGCTTTACTCAAGGTTGATCAGTCCTTGACTGGGCAGTGCTTTATCATTAGTAGATAGGACCAGCAGTGTTGGATACTTCAGGGTTTTGATCAGCAGTTGAAGGACCAGCAGTAGTTGTATCTGAACAGCGGATAAAGACCATCAGTTGTTATAAATCACTTTCAAGGGGAGAGCAAGGTGTAAGCAGCTGCTTATTGTGAATCCTCTGTTGTGACCTGGTTTTGGTTTTACATTATCTGTTCCTCTGGTAGGGTTCAATCCCAACAATCTCCCCCTGGAACAGATAATGCCAAAACCTTTCATTATTCAGGACCTTTATTACTCATCAAGAGTGCCTTAGCTTGTTCTTTGAATTCAGCTTCAAATTCCTTTGCACTCTGGTCATCCTCATCCCTACACAGTGAAAGTTCAAGGAGATCCTGCAAATCTTGAACACTAAGGCCTAGTGCTTCTTTCCTTGATATGTACTTCACATCGCAATTGGCTCTGACCAGGGTCAATACGTGAGTCTTTTGATCAGACATCCACTTTAGTATTTTTAAGCCAAGTGGGTTTCTTGGGAGAGATTTATTTGCAGATGAGTTGAGGGATAATGGCCTTGAAAACATCTGCAGACTTTCAGACATTCTTTTGAAAGCTTCTTCAATGACTTTGTCTGCTGCAGCTATGTCTTCTGCAGTTTCTTGTTCAATAAGTTCTTGTCTTTCAGCTTCTGTCTTGTCTTTAGCAGTGTTTGGAGACGCAGGTTTGTTTAATGCCTTAAAAAGGCTTTGAAGCTTTGTTGAAGTTTCTTCTTTTAGACCCATTTTTGTGATGGTATCTTTGAAGTACTCTGCTTCCTTTTCTATTACCTCTTCTTCAGTCAGCTGTTCTCCCTCTTTTTGATTTGTTACAAAAGTAGACCTGAACAGTGTGTCAAGGTTTCCCATCTTCTGTTCAAGCTTCATCATTTGTTCTTGCTTCTTAGAAGTGCTTGAAACAGTTATCTTTCTCTTCTTTAGCCTTTCATAGGCTTCATCGGTCTGCTGTTTTGACCATTTTGATATGGCTTTAGCAGTATCCATTTTCGCATCCACCAGCTCCCTTTTCTTTCTCTTATATTCAGCAGTTAAGTCAGCAATGAGCTTTTCATATTTTCTCCTGTTAGGAGCATTCTTCTTCTTCGTAGGATCATTCTTAATCTTTTCAATCCTTTCTGCCTCACGCTTAAGAGCTACTACTAGCCATTCTCTGAACTGTTGTTCTTCAGCAGGATAGAATTTCTTTTTCATGATGTAGGCTAGATATTGTTTTCTTAATTCTTTCTTTTGATCAGCCGTTTCTTTGTTTAGGTCTTGTGCAAACCCTTCTATCTGCTTTACTTTTGTGAAGTAGAACTCCAGTCTTTTAGCTATGCCATCTTCGCTTAACTTATCTTTTTCACTGTCAACCTTGGCTTTTACTTTAGCCTGCCTTGCCTTGAGTTTGAGGTAATCATCCATATCCTCTGGTGGCATATAGCCTATGAGTGAGGAGAATCTTCTTTTTGAAGGATCTTCTTCTGTATAGAATTGCCTCATCTCATTTTTGATAGCTTCAAGTTCCAGTGGATGTTGTGCAGCATTAGGATCATGTATACCCTCTTCGACAGGAATAGGTCTTCTTTTTCTGTTGAAGAGCTTTGGTTGTGATGTAAGAGAGATGAGAACAGTGGTGGATGACTGACAAACAGCTGTTGAGACAACAGGTGTCTCAACATCTGCTGTCATTACAACTGCTGATATGTCAGCAGTTGTCTTCTGCTTTTGAGCAGGGGATGGAAGTGGTGAGGTAGTTTTTGATGGTGGTGATGGTGGTGGTGAATCATCATCTGATATGAGATTCCTTCTCCTTTTTAATGAAGAAGGAGCAGATGATGTTTTGGGTGGATCAGTGGTTTGTGACAATGATTGACTGATAGTGGTTGAAACAACTGGTGTTTCAATCACTGTTGTCATTACAGCAGATGTTGTAACATCTGCTGTCTTCTGCTTTATAGCAGGAGGCAGTAATGATGGTGTAATTGTGGATGATGGTGGTAGAGCAGTAGTTGTAGTGGTGTGTGTTGAAAGTGTGTGTGTTGATGTCATGACAGCTGTTTGGCTACTGATAGCAGTTTTTGTAACTGCTGCTGTATCAGCTGTTTGGCTAACAGGTTTTGAGACCTGTTTTTCTTTTTCTTTTTCAGGCACAATATGAAGGCCATGTTCTATTCCCATCCTATTCATTTTTCCCAACAGCTTGTTATTCTCCCCCTTTTTGGCATTATCTGAAGGGGGGTTTACAAGAAATGGTATGGAAGAAGGAACTTTGCCAGAGGCACTTTGAATGCTAGCCTTTATAGCCTTGATATCTGCTTGAGTGTCTTTAAATCTTGATTCAACCATGTTGGTCAGCATTTGTACTTGAATAGCATGCTTTTTGTCAGCCATAAGTTGTTGTGCTTCAAGCATGGGTTGAAAAGTATTCCAAAGCTCATTTTCAGCAAATGCATGTTGTGCAGATGCTTGAGCAGGAACAACAGTGGCTTGTGCTTTCTGAGCTTTTTAAAATCTCTTGCACCATCTCTTTTATTTCAGAAACTGATTCTTCAAGTTTTTCCACTCTGCCCGTCAATTCCTGATATTTTGAATCATCACCTACTTTAGTAGGATCATCTGAATCCCCACCAGCAGTGGTTATATCAATGTGTGTCTTAGGAACAGAGTCCCAAAAATCACCCATTAATGCCCCTTGTTCTTGGTACTGGGGACTTCTTTCTTCAGCACTTGATAAACCTTTGATGGTGCCAGTGGTTAGATCCAACTCACTGGTGGTTATCGAAACTGCCATGGAAGAAATTGCCTTCAAGGGAGTCTGATTTATGAAACAACTGGCCAACTGGAGACCTGTTGGTCCACCAGTTGTAGTTGCTGCTCCACTTGAACTACCACCGAGAGTTACTTGTAACTCAGGGGGTGTAACCTCCTCAATTGTTGCTGGGATAGCAGGAGTAGTAGCATCAGACCCAGTCACTTGTGGATGTATGCTCTCAGTGATAGGTGATAGAGAGGAACTGGTTTGTGTCTTAGCTATAGCAGCTGCATGCAACAAGGGTAGCATGGATTGTGGAATTATGATTGGTGAGGGGATGGGAGTTGAAAGAGACATGTCCTTGGGATCAGGACTGAGGAAGATGGATCCGAGTGGATTCAGAGCTTCATATTGTGGTGTCCCTGTGCTTACAACTTGATCCTTTTGTGAGGATGCAGGAGGAGTTTTAGGCAAAGGTGGAGATCTTTCTACCAACTGCTGTGAGGAAGTAGCAACAGTGGTTTGTGGTGACTTTTGTGTTGTCACAGGCATTTCCTCTGGGATCTCATCTTCCAGAGTTGCCTTTGTTTTGGGTTTGGTGGGTTTTCTGGATGTTTTTCTTTTGGTCTTTTTGGTTATGTCAGGTGTGGGTTTCAAAGCAGTGGTTGTGCTGCTATGATCACCTGGAGCAGTGGGCTCAGCAGCTGATACCTGAGGAGCAGTTGTAACCGCTAAAATCTGCTCAGGTACCCCTGCTTTTGTTTTTATTGGTGCCATCATCCTTGAAAATGTTTCTTTTGTTAAGCTTTTTATTTGACAATGAACACCTTGTTTTGGCAAATTTTCATTTTCCTTTACAAATTTTTGTTTAAAGTAATAACTCAAAAATTTTGGAAAAAGTAAAAATGCTTTGTTGTCAACATTTTTCACTAAGTCATTGAAGATTTCATGGGAATAGTTGTAATCTTTGTTATTCAAAATGGCATACCCCAGGCATTGAATCTTCAATGGTATTTCATTAAATGATGTTGTTTTATTTGAAACACACATCAAAAGTGTGTGAAATAAAAATCTTGGAGCAGAAGGAAAATAACCTTTTTGTAAGGTATCAACCTTTGATTGTTCTGCATACCCCCTTTTTATGAAATCAGTTTTCATCTCAGCTTTCTCAAAAGAGAGTTTACATTCCTGATCGTTGAGATTAAAGACTTCGGAGATCGACTGTGGGGTTATTTGAACTGCTTTACTCTGTATTGAGGAGTTAATGGCTATGACTTTTCCGTCATGTTTTTCAAGCGACGCCTTTTTCCAAAACTCTCTCTGGGTTTGCAGATAGATGGGAGCATTTGCTGTCAACAAAGTTTTGTACTTTGATGCAGATAATGTATCAATGATGGTGTCAAAGGTGTGATTATCAGTAGTTTTTGTGAGTAAACCCAGATAGTTATGAGGTTGTTTGAATGGTATTTCGATGGGTTCTTCGGCCGTTTGAGCGACCTCTTTGGAAGGTGATGGTGATTTAGGTTTTGATTTTGATTTTGTCATTTTTGCGGAGAAGAACGAAGGAGGATTTTGGAGATTTTGAGAAGAAAGGTTGGAAACTGCTATGAGAAGAGAATTTTGGAATTCAATTCGACAGTGTAAAACCCTGTTTGGGGTTTAGGGCAGGGTTTTATTTTAAAAAAAAAATGATCGCTGATGTGGCAGCGGTTATTAAGATCTGAGGGCTAAAAACTGACCACGTGTCAAACACTGAAGAAGTGGATGAAGTATGGAGAACAGTTGTTTTAAGGGCCACTGACGTATCAAGCATCAGTGGTTACAACGGTAAAAATTATGGGCAGTGGATGATTTTTACTATCAGTGGATAGCATATCAGTGGATAAGACACTGATTTTGAGCATCAGTGCTTTTCAAGAAAATGAGGGATCAGTGGTTAACTTTCAGCAGTGGACAGTGTTTAGAGATCAGACGTTGGAACAAAACAGTGGTTAGGGTAAATAGTACAACTCTGAAGGACAGGTGTTTCAGCAACAATTTTGAAGATTTTCATTCAAGGTTTTGCCACATGTCAATTTTGAAAGACAGTGGTTTAGTACCCCAGATGATGAAAACTTTTTACTAAGGCAACTCATTTTCGTTTAATATTCAATTAACACATGAGTACCTTAGTAATTTAAGCACAGTTTGCAATCAACGTTTGATAAAAATTTAGGAGCAAACCTGAGTATGACATGATCATGACATATGTACCATTTCCTTTTGACCCATTTATGAGGACACTAATACCAAAAAAATAAGGTATTACATCCTGACAGGAGCTGAAACTATTGCCAACAAAAACAAGCATAAGTTCCAAATATATTATTCCAAAAAAAATGAATAATATATCCTGGTTGTTTGAGAAAATCCTTTGAACAACAAAAAATAGTTAAAGGATTTTCTGAGAATAGAATCAAAAAGGATCTGGTATAATTTCAATAGAGTATATAATCATATCATTCACAAGTTTTTGAAAATGGTCAGTGGTTTGACTACAGTGGTAGGAAACTTTTGGATACATTTTGACCACTGTTTGGAACCATTTTCTTTGTCAGTAGATTGCAATCCTGAGGACACATGGAGAAAATTTTTGAACATTTGTCTAGTCCTCTTTGGAGTTCATTTACTAGAATCAAAACCTTTTTCTGAACAGATAAATGCACAAGTTGCTTAATTACCATTATTACCCTAAACTTTGACTCATAAGTGTTTTATGTTTATACTCTTTTCTTTTGACTTCAAAAGTTTTGAGATAAACACACTTCTGAGTTTTTGTGAATTTCCTCAATGTATTTTAACAAAGTTGATTTTGTCCTTTTGAGGGACTCAACCTGTTTTTAACACATAAGATCTGAATGACTAAAGTTATAATTCCCTCTTTTTGAGTTAACAAGACATCAATGTTTTATAAATCATAGGTTTTGTTAATCTGAGGTTCATACTTTAGTATTTAATGAAAACATCACAAATATCAAAACAACAGTTGAAATCAATATTGAAAAATATAAAACAATCCCATAATTTAACAGATACGTTTACAGATCTGAAAACTATGGGTGACTTTTGCATGATATCACTTGTTGTGTGAAATTTGTGTGTCATATGACATCTTGGTTGATTTACAGAGTTTTTGATTAACCACTTTAAACATGATTTATTCGGTACTCTGTTTTTTCAACAAAAATACAACCAATCTTAGTATCAATGAAATTTTGAGCCGAACTGTTATGTCAAATTGATTGTTAGATCGAATTTGACTGTCCTGCTCTGATACCAATTGTTAGGATTGGAGGCTCTCATGATTGTGTTTGTTTGTATGTTTAGAATGATTTGTAACCATGAAAACATGTAAAGTGCAGCGGAAATGAAAACAAACTTTGTAAACACAATCAAATGGAGAAAATAGTTTGATAAACAATTGCTTCTCATAGAGTCTAAAGATTTACAAATCAAAGCAAAAGATTACAGATATGCTTACAAACTAAACTCCCCCTCAGCCTGATGCCCCAAGGTTGGTTGCACACAAGATGAAAGGATTAGACATGAGGAGAAGAACTCGCTCAGTCAATCAAATGTAACAGTACAGGGTACTGATACATTTATAGGCAAACCAAACCACTGAGGATCTCGGCTGACGTCACCATGAAAGCGACGTCTAACAGCCTAACAACCTGTATCTACTGTCCTAACACAAACACTGCTAACCTAACCACTGACTATACATAAAAGAAACAATTTACTAAACAGCTGCTCTCCCTTAATGTCAGTGCTTTACTCAAGGTTGATCAGTCC
Organism: Helianthus tuberosus; assembly: GCA_030545235.1. NCBI lineage: Eukaryota > Viridiplantae > Streptophyta > Magnoliopsida > Asterales > Asteraceae > Helianthus > Helianthus tuberosus. The sequence goes on along the minus strand of CM060431.1, from coordinate 48,696,502 downwards.
TTGACTTGGCAGTGCTTTATCATTAGTAGATAGGACCAGCAGTGTTGGATACTTCAGGGTTTTGATCAGCAGTTGAAGGACCAGCAGTAGTTGTATCTGAACAGCGGATAAAGACCATCAGTTGTTATAAATCACTTTCAAGGGGAGAGCAAGGTGTAAACAGCTGCTTATTGTGAATCCTCTGTTGTGACCTGGTTTTGGCTTTACATTATCTGTTCCTCTGGTAGGGTTCAATCCCAACAATCATTGTTGGATCTGAGCTTCTTTTTGATTGTATTTTCGTTTGAAATTAAGATGAAAATGAAAGAGTTGTGCAGCGGAATTAAGATGAAAACAAACTTTGCATACAATCAAACGAGAGTAATACTTTAATCAAACATCTTTACACAATGAATCGAAAGATTGAATTTGTTTCAACAACGATTACAATGATTGATGAATGAATGCAAACTCCCCCTCAGCCAGAGCTCAGTAGTTTGTTCGTGCAAAGAAGACAATGTTGTAAAAGAGCTAATAGAACAGTACAAAGTACTGAACTATTTATAGGCACTTGCAAACCACTGAGCATCTTAGCTGACGTCACCATGAAAGTGACATCTAACCTCCTAACAAACTCTAACCTCTGATCTATACAAACTCTGATATACTAACTACTGCTATTACATTTCTTTACATAAAAGACACTTAAACAGCTGCTGCATCCTTCCACTGCTGTGAACCCAGCAGTGCCTGTCCGGATCAGCAGTACTTGACTCAAGGCAGTAGATTGAGTCAGCAGAGCTTTGGTCTTCCATCAGTCTTTGACATTTGTCAGTAGATGCAAAGCAGCAGTTGTAGGACAGCACTTAGTAAGATCAGCAGATAGGAGGTCAGCAGATATAAAACCACTTTCAAGGGGAGAGATTTGCATGAACTAACTGTAATCGTCTGCTTATTCTGGATCCACTGCTCTGATCCAGTTTTGGCTTTAATTATCTGTTCCTCTGATAGGGTTCAATCCCAACAATCTCCCCTTGGAACAGATAATGCCAAAACTCTTCATTATTTGTGGAATTCTTTATTGCCTCATCAACAGCTCCCTTATCTGACCTTTAAATTGTAATTCAAAGTCTAGGGCATCTGTATCTTCATCATCCCTGCTAAGTGGAAGATCAAGGAGATCCTGCAAATCTTCAAGACTCAGGCCAAGAGCTTGTTCCCTTGATATTTTCTCCACTTCTCCACCCGGCCTGAGCAAAGTCAATACGCAGGTCTGTTTGTCAGTTTCCCACTTTTGTATTTTTGAGCCTGGTGGGTTTCTTGGGAGATGTTTATTTGCAGAAGTATTTGGTGAGGCTGGCCTGTTCATAGCTGGCTGAGCAGCACTTGCAGATTGTTCCAATTCAAGATCTTCTTTTATCATTACTTCCGTGCCTGCTTTTACAATGGCATCTCCAGCTAATAGATCTTGAATTGTTTCCATGCTAAACTGGTCTTTGCTCCTTCTTTTGTAGATGGCAGCACCAGCTGGAGCAGTGGTTCTTTTGATTTGCAGCTTTTGTGGTCTTTTTAAGACCTCTGCTTTGGAATAGTCAGGCTTTTGTTGAACTCTTGGATCTTTCTTTCTAAGTTCCTCTAAGCTTTTATAGGTTGCCCTGACTCTATCTTCTCCCCACTTTGTCACAGAGTTCTTTGACCCATAATCAACTGCAATCAGCTCCTCTTTCATTCTCCTTAACTCTAACATCTTCTCAGCTTCAAATTGTTTAAACTTTTCAGGAGGAGTCTGCTTGACCTTATTTTTTATCATATCTTGAATCCTGGCTGCTTCTTTTTCAAGCTCAGGAATGGTCCAGCTCTTGTACATGTATTTCTCCCCCTTGTATTTCTTGTAGGTCATGATGTTCTCAATGTAGTCTTTCCTCAAGGACTCATCTGCCCTTTCTGAAATTTGCTGACATACATTTTTAGCAAAACGCTCCATAGCATTGACCTGTGAAAGTAAAAACTGATAGTTTTGTTGAAACTCTCTATCAGATTTCCCTTTTCTGTTTTTGATTGCAGTATCCTCTGCTTGTTTAGCCTTGAGTTTCAAGTATTCTTCAATATTGTTAGGCCTGGGATATTCTGCAATTGATGGCAAACTCCTTTTGGCTGGGTCATCCTCATAATAAAAGGATTTTATTTCTTCTCTAACTGCAATGAGTTCTAGAGGAAATGAGACACCAGCAGGAGGTAATGGCTTTAAAATTTGAGCTGAAGAGAGAGGTATGGGTTTTGGAATAGTGACAAGTGACAGGGATTTTGAAGATGTGGGTGATGGAGATGTGTCATCATCTTTTAAAATTAGCCTTCTCCTTTTTGTAGGAGGGACTGATGATGTTTTGGATGGAACAGTGGTGGTAGATGTAGTGGCAGTGGATTGTGATTGACTAACAGCTGTTGAAACAACTGGTGTTTCAACCACTGTTGTCATTACAACAGATGTTATAACATATGTTGTCTTCTGCTGTATGTCAGCAGGTGTTGTTTTTGGTGGTGATGATGGTAAAGCAGTGGATGTTGTGTGTGTTGAAGTGGTGTGTGTTGATGGAACAACTGTTTGGCAAGCAGTAGTTTTTGTATCTCCTGTTGCATCAGCTGTTTTGTATGGTGGTTTTTTAGCAGACTTTGAATGTCTGGTTGGAATGGATTTGGGTTGCCTCACTTTTCTAGTAGGCTTCTTCTTTTCCTCAACAGGATTTTCATTATCCTTTGACCCAGAAGTACCCTGATCTGGATGATCCATTCTGTCCACCCTGGCTTTCCTTTTGGCCTCTCTATCCCTTTTTACACTTGCAACTGCTTCTGCTAGTGCATTTGTTGTCACATCAATTTTCTTGCTGCCATCTGGAAAAGGGATCTTTTTGGTCATGTTTGAATTTTCTGGTTCAAGATAGAGACCATCCTCTATACCCTTCTTTTTCCACTCCTTAATTTTCTCCCCCTTTTTGGCATTATCTTCGGGGATTTGATAAATGTAGCGGACTTTTGGAGGAGCATTGCCAGTGGTGTGCAAGATCTGAGTTTTGAGAGCCTTTAAATCAGCTTGAGTGTTCTTGAACCTTGACTCCATTGCATTTCTCAGCTGTTGTACATGTTTTTCATGTTGCTGATCTGCTAATTGTGCTTGTTGTTGGAGAAAAGATTGAAATAGATTCCAGAGCTCATTTGTAGCAGGTGCCCTTTGTGGAGCAGGTGCTTGAGGTGGAACAGCAGTTGATTGTACCTTCTGAACTTGTAACACCTGTTGTAGCATATCTTTGAGTTCTGCAACAGAGTTATAAAGCTTTGCAATACGATCCATCAATTTCTGGTACTTTAAACCATCACCCAAGTTAATGGGATCATCTGATTTCCCACTAGTAGTGGTTTTATCAGTGGTAGATGTAGGGAGTATACTCCAAACATTAACCACTGATGGCCCTTTTTCTTGGTACTGGGGTCTTCTTCCTTCAACACTTGACAACCTTTTGATGTTGCCAGTAGGATAAATAAATCCACTGGTGGTTGGCAGAGGTGCTATAAAAGGAATTGCCTCCAAGGAAGTCTTATTAATGTAACCACTGTCCAACTGTAAACCTGTAGATTCAACAGTTGTAGTGCCTGCTTCACTTGGATTACCACCAAGAGTTACTTGTAACTCATGGGGTGTAACCTCCTCAGGTTGTGTTGGTGGGTTAGCAAAGATTGATACATCAGACCCAGTCAGTTGTTGAGGTATATTCTCATTAGTAGGTGATTGAGAAGGACTGGTTAATGCCTGGTTCAAATCAATTGCATCCAACAGTGGTTTTATTGGTGAGGGAATTGTGGATGTGATGATTGGTGTAGAAATAGGATGTGTCCCGGGCATTGGACTGTGGATGATAGAAACGAGTGTTTCCAGAACATCATGATGTGGAGACCCTATTTGTACAACCTGTTCTTTTTTTGAAGAAACAGGAGGAGTTTTGGTTATGGGTTGAGATATTTGTACCACCTGCTGTGAGGAAGTAGCAGCAGTGGTTTCTTGTGACTTTTGTGTTGTCACTGGCAGGTGCTCTGGTATCTCATCCTCCAGAGATGCCTTTTTGATGGTTTTGGGGGGGGGGGGGTTTGTGTTTTCCTTTTGTTGGCTTTTTGGTGATTTTAGGTGTGGGTTTCAAAACAGTTGTGCTGCTGCTTTGATCACCTTGAGCAGTGGGCTCAGCAGCAGATACCTGAGGAGCAGTTGTAACTGCTAAAATCTGCTCAGGCACCTCTGCTTGTGTTTTGCAAGGTGCTAACATTCTTGAAAAAGTTTCAGTTGTTAAACTGTTTATTTGAGTAGAATCACCTTGGTTTATTACAGCTAAATCATCCTTACTGAATTTCTTTGAAAAATAGTAACTTAAAAACCTTGGAAACAGTAAGAATGATTTTGTTTCAACATTATTAACCAAATCTTTAAAAATTTCCCGAGAATAGTTAAAATTTTCTCCTTGAAGAATTGCATATCCCAGATTTTGAATCTTTAAAGGGATTTCATTGAAAGAAGTGGTTTTGTTTGAAACACATAGTAGGAGGGTATGAAATAAAAATCTGGTTGCAGACGGAAAATAACCTTTTTCTAAGGTAATTTTCTTCATCATTGTGGCTTCATACCCTCTCTCAATGAAGTCAGTTTGTAACTCGTTTTTAGTGAAAGAAATTTTACCTTCCTGATCACCGAGTTGAAAGACCTCTGAAATGGATTGTGGCGTGATTTGGACAACTTTACCCTTTATCGAAGAGTTTATGGTGGTTGCAGTGTCTCCTTGTTTTTCAAGGGTTGCATTTTTCCAGAACTCCCTTTGGGTCGCCAAATAGATTGGTGCATCGGCAGTGAACAAAGTTTTGTACTTTGATTTTGCCATGAGATCAATGATGGAATCGAAAACTTTGGTGGTTCCAGGTTTTGTGAGAAGACCCAGGAGATTGTGAGATGGTTTATGTGGAATTTCAGTGGAGATTGCCTTTTGAGAGGCTGTTTTCGATGATGATTTGGATGAGGGTTTTGAGGAGGACTTCGATTTTGTCATTTTGAAGATGAATGATCGAAGAAAGTTGTGAAAGATGAGAAGAAAAACTGCTTTGAGAAGAGAATTTTTAAGAATTCAATTCGACAGTAAAACCCTGTTTTGGTGGTGAGTGGGGGATTTTATAGGGAAGAAAGTGAATGCTGAGGTGGCAGCCGTTACAAAAGGTCTGACCAATATGTACTGCCCACGTGACAACCCCTGTTGAAAGTGAAGGACAGTACTTGTGTGATAGGGACAGATGAAAGCAGTGGTATGAAAGCAGTGGGTGATTTTTACTATCAGTGGATAGCATATCAGTGGATAAGACACTGCTTTTGAACAACAGAGTTTATCAAAGTAATGAGAGAGCAGGGGTTGACTTTCAGCAGTGGACAGACTTTTGAAGTAGAGCAGACTTTTGAACAATCAGTAGGTAATGGCAGACTTTTAAGGATTTTAATGAAAAATATCATTTTTAGCTATTTTTAAGGATGGAGTTTTGATTTTCTGAAAACATTTTGTTGCTTTTATTCATAGAAAAACAAGATGTTGCTTGTTATTCCATGTTCAGCATCCCAATCCTAGAGACCAAACTTTCAAAAGTGGCTGTATCAAGTGCTTTTGTGAGCACATCAGCTAGCAGGTCTTTAGTTGGGACATGATGCAGAGAAATCAAACCTTTTTCATAGCAATCCCTCACAAAGTGATGTCTGATGTCGATGTGTTTGGTGGTTGAGTGGGAAACTGGATTTTTGATGATATTTTCTGCTGCCTGACTGTCCAACATGAGTGGTGTCTTTAAGACAGTGATACCAAAATCCAGCAACTGATTTTGAAGCCACAGGAGTTGGGCTGTACAGCTTGCAACAGCAATGTATTCAGCTTCAGCAGTGGATGTTGAAACAGCTGCTTGCTTTTTTGCTTTGCCATGAAACTAAGCAATCACCTAGAAACTGGCACCCTCCTGATGTGGACTTCCTTGTGGTGTGACATCCAGCAAAGTCACTGTCTGAGAAACCTGAAAGCTTGATGTTCCCATTAGCTGGATACCAGATACCAAGTGTGGGAGCACCTTTTATGTATCTGAAGATCCTTTTTACAGCAATGAGATTTGATTTTCTGGGAGCTGATTGACTTCTTGCACAGACACAAGTTGCAAACATGATGTCTGGTCTAGATGCAGTTAGGTACAATAAAGACCCAATCATGCTTCTATAAAGTGTTTGGTCAATCAGCTCATCTTTTTCATCAGACATGACTAGCTTATTTGTTGCCATGGGTGTGCTACATGGTTTACAATCATTCATATCAAATTTTGTCAAAAGTTCTTTAGCATATTTGCTTTGATGAATGAAAGTTCCATTTTGCATTTGCTGAACTTGGAGACCAAGAAAGCATTGTAGCTCACCCATTGCACTCATTTCAAACTCAGCTGTCATGAGTTCTCTAAACTCTTCACACATTGAGTTACATGTGCTTCCAAAAATAATGTCATCCACATAAATCTGGACAATCATTAAATCCTTCCCTCTCCATTTTAAAAACAGTGTTTTATCAATGGTACCTCTTTTGAAACCATTTGAGAGTAGGAAGTTGGAAAGAGTTTCATACAAGGCCCTTGGTGCTTGTTTCAAGCCATACAAGGCTTTGTTTAGCCTGTAGACATGATCTGGATAAAATGGATCCTCAAAACCTGGAGGTTGACAAACATACACCTCTTCTTGAATTGTACCATAGAGGAAAGCACTTTTGATATCCATTTGAAACACCTTCATATTGTGGTTGACAGCAAAGGCCAGGAACAGTCTAATGGCTTCCAATCTTGCAACAGGGGCAAATGTTTCATCATAATCAATCCCCTCTTCCTGTCTGTAACCTTGAACCACAAGCCTGGCTTTATTCTTGACAACAATACCCCTTTCATCAGTTTTGTTCTTGAAGACCCACTTTGTGCCAATGGGACTAACCTCTTCTGGCAGTGGTACAAGCTCCCATACTTGTTGTCTTTTAAACTGTTGGAGCTCCTCTTGCATGGCTTCTACCCAGCTGTTGTCTTTTAGTGCCTCTTGGTACTTGACTGGCTGATGGAGTGATAGAAAACCAGCAAAAAGACAAATGTTTTGGGTTTGACTTCTTGTGAGCACCCCTTCATTTATGTTGCCAATGATTTGATCAGGTGGATGAGATCTCAAGAAGATTAAATCTCCTTGGTATGGTATGATGGCATTGTTTGGTGAAGGCTGCAAATGTGTATCATCTGAGCTAACCACTGCTAGGGACTTTGATGATCCAGCAGTGGCTTCAAAAGGTGGTGGTATAGGAGGTAATGAAGTGGACAACTGCTGACTTTTATCCACTGTTTGAGGACTTTTGTCAGCAGTGTTTGAGGATGTGGAAACAGTGGTTGATGGGCTACTTTGGTCAACAACTGTTGAGGTAGCAGTGGTTGAGCTTTGACAACTGTTTTGACCAGCTGGTGCCTTTCCCTTTGTGGCAGACCTTTGAGGGATGATGATTTCATACCCATAGTCTGGTGTTGTATGCTCTGATGGACCTGCACTGTTAGTCTTGACACCAGTATTTTCAAAAGTGAATTTTTCAAGATCAAACAGATCTGCAAGGTTTGCTGGGATTTTCATTGATGAGAGTTCATTGAACTTAACATTCAAAGTCTCCTCCACTGCCTTGGTCCGTGTATTGAACACTTTGTAGGCCTTGGCAGTGGTTGAGTATCCCAGATGATAACCATAATCAATTTTGGCTGCAAATTTTGAGATGCAATCTTTTAAGTTCAAAATAAAGCATGGGCAGCCAAACACTTTGAAGTATGAGATCAGTGGTTTAATTTTATACAGAATTTCATAGGCAGTCTTTTTGTGCCTGGGGTTTATTAAAAATCTGTTCTGAACATAGCAAGCAGTGTTTACTGCCTCTGCCCAGAAAGTTAATGGCAAACCTGAATCTGCAAGCATGGTTCTGGCAGCCTCAATCAGAGTTCTGTTCTTCCTTTCCACTACCCCATTTTGCCCTGGTGTTCTTGGGATGCTGTACTGCCTTACAATCCCTTTCTTCACACAGAAGGCATCCAACTCCCTATTTTTGAATTCTGTGCCATTGTCACTCCTGAAGCTTTTCACTGGAAGGTCAAATTGCTTTTCAACCTGTATTACAAAGTCTTGCAAAATTCCTGCAGTTTCATCTTTTGAGTGCAAAAAGAAAGTCCATGTGAACCTAGAAAAGTCATCAACAATAACCAAACAATATCTTTTCTTTTTGAGGCTCATGACTTGAACTGGGCCAAACAAATCCATGTGTAGCATTTGCAAACACTGGGTTGTTTTGGACTCTTCAATGGACTTGTAAGAACTTTTATGTTGTTTTCCTTTTAAACAGGAAATGCAATGTTCAGGACATGAAATCAATTTTTGTGGTAGGCCTCTCACCAAACCATTTTTTGAAATTTCTGTGATTGTCTTAAGATTTGTGTGTCCCAGCCTTCTGTGCCAAAGTTCTGTCTCTTTGTTAGAGGCAGCTGAGAACAGACAGGCATCAGCTCTGGGACACTCTTTTGACATGTCAACAACATAAACATTGCCACTTCTTTGAGCAACAAGTTTAGTTTGACCAGTTTTGATTATTGCTTCAATCTTTTTGACCATTTCTGGTCCAACAATCCTACAACAATCTTTTGGGAAGAATGACCCAAAACCCTTGTCACTCATTTGGGACACACTCAGAAGGTTGAATTTTAGATTGTCTATTAGATTGACATTTTCAAATTTTACTTTTCCAGACTCCACTGTACCCGACCCCAGAACTTTTCCTTTACTATTATTCCCAAAGGATATATCACCCCCTCCATGGATTTTAAAGTCTTTGAGGAGGGCTTTACATCCTGTCATGTGCCTGGAGCCTCCACTATCTACATACCAAAGACTATCAAAGCATGCAGAAGCTCCCTGCACATGAAGTAAAAAGATTAGTTCATTAAGGTCTCCAAAGCCAACAAGGCTTTGGATGGGGTCTCAACAGTGTCTGGGATGGATGCAGAATGATGGACAGTGGTTAGGTCAGGAGTTTGAACTGTTTTAGGACAGTGTTTCTCTAACCACTGTTGTGGGTCCTGACCAATCATCTGCTGGTAACCAAAAGGATGCTTGTTCACTTTGGGTTTAGAGGGCCTTTTGTAGGCCTCATAAACGTGAGGAATCCTTTGGTAAGACTGTTTTTCTCTGCCTTTTCTGAACTGATTGGCAGGGGGTGCATCAGTAACCTGAACATCTCTTTTGACAGATGTTTGGTTCAGCTGTTTTGTAACAGCTGTTTGAACTGGCACAAACAGTGGTTGTTTCTTGGTGAATTTGACAGATGTTGATGATGATGATGGACTCAAGGATGTTTAGCAATGTACTCATTCTTTTTCACATCAAAGTTTTTGAGATACACACATGCTTGAGTTTTGTGGTTTGTTTTACCACAGACAATGCAACCTTCAGCTGAAACAATGACACTTGTTCTGTTTAAATCATACGCTTTTAAGTGGAAACAATCTTTTGTAAGATGATTCCTTTTCTCACAGAATTCACAAAACAAGTTATCAATTTTTTCTTTCTTCTTTCTCTTTTCAGACTCCTTTGCAGCAGAGGTTTTAACCACTGCTGGGATGTCCTTGAGAGGTATGACTTTAGCTTTTGGAGCCTTGACACCATCAGTTGATGTAAAGTCCATTGGCTTGAAATTTTCAAGAATGTCACACTCATCAGACCATTTTGGTTTAAACTGGTATTCTTCAAGCTCCTCAAAAGTAGAGGATTCCATTGGTCTGTCAAGTGTGATTTTGTTACCAAGTTTGTCAGTGATTTTCACTTCTTGGCCATTCTTGTTTGTGGGGATGAACTCAGTGGTTACATCAGTGGTTTGAACAGATTTTTCAAAAGCAGTGTTTTCATCATCATGTTTTCTATAGCCAACCCCAAATTTCACATTGCTTTTTCTCTGTTTTTCAAGCATAACCTCATATCCTTTGCAAGATTCCACCCATCTTTCACAAGTAATCTGGGCGGACTCCAACTCCTTTTTGCAAACTTGGTATTTTTCTACCATAGTTTGAAGTTGGGTTTTGGTTATACTTTGCTCTTCTTTTAGACAGCTGTTCTCTTTTTTCTTTTTCAGTCAATTTGTTTTTAAGTTCTTTTAAAGACCTTTCAAATTTGACCTCATCAGACAAGATTTTATCCCGAAGGTTTTCATTCACCTCTTTAATGTTAGCAAAAACAATTATGCAATTGTCAGAACACATTTTTTCAAGAACTTGAGGAGATACCTTAGCAGCTGCCATCATTGCACAATCACATTGATGATCTTCCTCATCATCAGCTTTCACCTTCTTTTCACCAGCCTTTTCTTCCTTCTCTTCTTGTTTGTCCTCTTCGGACCATGGATCTGTCAGTGGTTCAATCAGGGAACCTGAACTTTCTTCCAACAATAGTTCATCAGCCACAGCAGTAACCACTGCTTCAATCACCTCTTCCACTGTTTCAAAGCTCTGTTGTTCCTCCTCAGTTTCAACCCCCTCCTGTATTGACTCTAATGCCATCAAACAAAACTCATCATGAGAAGAATCATTAGAAGCATAGAGTGCAAAATTTTCATCATTAAGGTCTTCAGGCATACTGCTCCAGTCAACAAACCCTTGAGTGAAAAAACTTTGTTGATCTGGTTGTGATGCTGCTGGAGCAGTGGTTTGAGGTGCAACAGGTTGCACTTGTACCTGTGGAGCAGGGGTTTGAACATATTGGATTTGTGGAACAGTAGTTTGGACATAATGTACTGGCACAGGGGCAGCAGCATAGTGAGCAGTGTTCACTTGAGCTGCTGGGGCATATTGGGCATAGTGCACAGTGTTTTGGTTTTGAGGTCTAGGATTTGAGCTAGGATGAGTAATTATGGGACCAGTAGTTTGACTCCTACATTCCCTAGCGAAATGTCCCAACCTATTACACTTGTAGCACTTGATTTTCGATTTATCCAACCCAACCCTTAGATTCCCATGCAAACCTGGGAATTTTCGCCCTGTTCTTTTGTAGAACTTGCTAGTTCTAACACTTAGCAAAACCAGTTGGTGCAGGATGTCCATTTCCTCTAAATCAGTGGGATCAAAATGTTGCAAATCATTTAGTTCAAAACTTAAATTGTCTGACATCAGGTTTTCATTTGCAGTGAATGCATAACTAGCAGAGTGAGGATCAGGGTTGTTAAAATTTGCACCAGCAGTTATGTCAATGAAGTGATCATAACCCTGATCCTTACCACTGCTCCCAGATTCTTCTTGACCCAGAAGAGCAGTATTACCGAAAGTGTAATCATCGGTAACTTTTCCTGACTCTTGTAACCTCCTTTTCTGGTTCAACTCCCTTTCATAGGTCAGGAGTCGACCGTGGAGTTGGGTCAAGGTCAGATCCTTGAATTCAGGTGAGTTTCGGGTGACAAAAGCTATGGTGTCCCATTTTTCTGGCAGTGACCTGAGGAACCTGCTATTTTGAGTTGAGTTTGTAAAAGTGGTGTTAACAAGCCTCAGTTCACTGATGAGACAACTGAAACGCTCAAATTGTTGCGTTAGTGATTCGCCTTTAACCTAGCAAAATGTTTCATACTGTTGGTTCATGATTTCCCTATTGTTTTCTATGACTTCTTCAGTTCCCCCAAACTGTTCCTTAAGTGCGTCCCATAACTCTTTGGCACTGTTACAATGTAACAGTCCAGCATATATCTCATTGGGCAACGCAGATGCTACGATGCTAAACGTTTTAGCATCTAGTTCGATCTTTTGAAAATCGGTTTCGGTATAATTTTCAACTGGTTTTGGAACGAACTTTTTAGCATCTTCAGCACTTGGCACTGAAGGAACATGGGGACCATAAATGACAGACTTCCAACAACCTGTGCTTTGTTGAGCGAGGATGTGACCCATCCTCCTCTGCCAGATGTTGTACTCATTTCTTTTTAGCATAGGTGGTTTAAAAAGCGAGCCGATGTTGTTTTTATCATCCTGAGATTGTGACGTCATTCTTGTTGTTTTACAGACACTGAGAATCAACTTTAATGGTGATTAACCCTTGCTCTGTTTTTCAACGGACGAACAAACGATCAGTATCAACTGTTATGAGCTGAACTATTTACGTCAAAATGATTGTTAAATCAAATTTGACTGTCCAAGCTCTGATACCAATTGTTGGATCTGAGTTTCTTTTTGATTGTATTTTCGTTTGAAATTAAGATGAAAATGAAAGAGTTGTGCAGCGGAATTAAGATGAAAACAAACTTTGCATACAATCAAACGAGAGTAATACTTTAATCAAACATCTTTACACAATGAATCGAAAGATTGAATTTGTTTCAACAACGATTACAATGATTGATGAATGAATGCAAACTCCCCCTCAGCCAGAGCTCAGTAGTTTGTTCGTGCAAAGAAGACAATGTTGTAAAAGAGCTAATAGAACAGTACAAAGTACTGAACTATTTATAGGCACTTGCAAACCACTGAGCATCTTAGCTGACGTCACCATGAAAGTGACATCTAACCTCCTAACAAACTCTAACCTCTGATCTATACAAACTCTGATATACTAACTACTGCTATTACATTTCTTTACATAAAAGACACTTAAACAGCTGCTGCATCCTTCCACTGCTGTGAACCCAGCAGTGCCTGTCCGGATCAGCAGTACTTGACTCAAGGCAGTAGATTGAGTCAGCAGAGCTTTGGTCTTCCATCAGTCTTTGACATTTGTCAGTAGATGCAAAGCAGCAGTTGTAGGACAGCACTTAGTAAGATCAGCAGATAGGAGGTCAGCAGATATAAAACCACTTTCAAGGGGAGAGATTTGCATGAACTAACTGTAATCGTCTGCTTATTCTGGATCCACTGCTCTGATCCAGTTTTGGCTTTAATTATCTGTTCCTCTGATAGGGTTCAATCCCAACAATCTCCCCCTGGAACAGATAATGCCAAAACTCTTCATTATTTGTGGAATTCTTTATTGCCTCATCAACAGCTCCCTTATCTGACCTTTAAATTGAAATTCAAAGTCTAGGGCATCTGTATCTTCATCATCCCTGCTAAGTGGAAGATCAAGGAGATCCTGCAAATCTTCAAGACTCAGGCCAAGAGCTTGTTCCCTTGACTAATGAATAATGGTATAAAAAGTTCTAACTTTTATGTATAAAAAGTGTATTATGAAAGTTCATGAAATGTGGAAGTTATGTTAACATATAAACATGTTTAAAAGAAACTTGGTGAATAATGGTGATTTAGTGAATTGATTATTGATTTAAACGCGTTTTTGTAACGTGGGAAACGTCATAGTTTAGGGGAAACTATGGCGAATTTTTCTGAAAATCTAATCGAGATTAAAGAAGGGATTAAAGGGTGATTAACAAGGTTAAACGCGATTAGTGGTCTTAAACATCAGTATGGAAACTTTGATGGGAATATTTAAGGTTTAAATATTCAAGAAGTTCTTATGAACTTAAACTTATTTTTTTTTGTTTTACAAAAATAAATGGGTAAAAATATAACAATGTATAAATATAATTTTTGGTAAGAAAAATTATATATTTTGGAACATATTAAGTATATGTATATGATGTGTGTAAAATGCAACATATAAATTACATCAAATGAGGCATAAAACTAACCCTTTTTTAGTACTAATATTGGAAAAAGAGTGTTTTTGTCTTCCTTTTGTATTTTCAGGATTAAATGAGCTCAAAAACACAAAAGAAGCAAAAAGACAGCTAAATCCAACATAAATACAAGGAAAAGAACATTAGTGGACTGCCCGACCCCTCAACGGCACCTTCCAAAGCAAAAAGGAGAAGACAGAAGGCTGAACACGCCCCGTGCTCAGCCAGCACGGGGCCGTGCCCAAGAAGCAGCAGAAAAGACAAATCCATAGAAGCTTCTATTGCCCATCACGGGGCCGTGCTCAACGGACACGGGGGCGTGTCGAAAGTACAGCAGGCGCATTTATTGTAATTGCGAATTACAATTAATGAGGAGAGAGATTGTCAGACGGACACGGGGCCGTGCCCAGCGGACACGGGGCCGTGTCCAGCTCTCTGTTCAGCCTATAAATAGGAGTGCTTGGATTCATTTCATCTCATCCCTTGGCACACCACCTCTCTCACACTTCATCCACCACCCACCACCATCACAACACCATCATCCACCACCATCATCCATTGTCCATCGTAGAGTGTGTGAGTCGTCTCGGGATCCAAGATTGATCGTAAGAGTTCTTGACAATCAAGGCCATGTTTGCCTAAGTCTCTTACATCACTTGGTGAAGACAAAGTGTCTAGTATAATACTCTTTATTTCTAATCTTTTGCACTTTTTATTTGGTTTTGTATTAATGACTTTAATAACTAGTTACTTATGTTGAAGGTGATCTTTCCTTATCGTTTGTCCGTGGTGTCTTGGCATTATTTTACTGTCTATATAAAATAAAGGATTTTCACCATTCATATCTCCACGGTCTATATGGAGGTATGTTGGCTACCTGGTAGGGGGTTAAGGGAACGGTTTGGTAAAGGTCTTGCCATTGTTCAGCGTTTAGAGGTCCTGCAATGGACCTGGGTCAAATTTAGTAGGACCTCCTTCAATACTTCACGGTATTGGATGGCGGGGGTCCAAACTCTTTGATCCCCTCATAAGTTAACTACTATTAATACTATAATCCGGCTACTTAGGACTGTATCCCTGCTGACTCAGACTACTTAGCCGAGGGTAACGTCACCGCCAAAAGCGGGGCCTACCACAATACTGCATTAATAACTTAATTCATTATCTTCCAATAATCCACCCTTTTAGGATTGTATCCCTGCTGACTCAAACTACTGGGGTGAGGGTAACGTCGCCTTCAAAAGAGGGGCCTACTACAATAACTAAGATAATCTCTTAATTATGTGCAAAAGTGCAGAAATAATCAAAGGTTATACTAGATACGAGTCGGAACCAAGTGATTCATCTTGTCTATCTGTTTTTCTTTTATTTTCATTTTCAGCATCTTAGTTAGTTTTATTTTTCTTAGTTTAAAACATTTTTTTTCTAAACTTTTATTTTGGTTAGACGTTGAGGATAAATCGGTACTAAAAGCTCTTGTGTCCTTGGACGACCTCGGTATCTTACCAACGCTATACTACACTCAACGATGGGTGCACTTGCCCATATGTGTGTTTAGTGTTAGTGAAATATCGTGTTTTATAAATTTAAAACTTGGCTAAAATAAGTATTAAAAAGGGCTTAAAATATACACCTAATATAAGTAACACTTCGCACGCATCAGTATATGTGCTATATATGTGTATGTAGTATATACCTAAAGGGTGATCAAAATAAATACACATACATGTTCCTACATGGTCCAAGAAATGCTAGTAAAATCGGACAATTAAATAAAATGGCTGAAATGGAAATACATAACACTTGATGACGACATTTTGGGCGTATCGACACCGTAAACAAGTTACTACAAAGTCGAGTCTAAAATAACATATTTTGGACGTTTAAACGAGCACATATGTAAGTGACCTATAACAAGAATCTGGAAAGTCGAAAACTATAAAAATTACCAAGTATTGTTCATAGGAAAAATGAACTTATTTAAGTTTGCTACTTGGTAACATTTTGGTGAAAATTGCAAGATTATGTTAATGGACTCATGAAGTTAGAATTGGGCCTATCAAAGTTAGTAATGGGCTAGGCCCAAATTCCTTAATACATGGGCTAGGGCCCAATGGCAATATAACATGGGCTCGGCCCAATAACAATAAAACATGGGTTAGGCCCAATAACATAGATAACATGGGCTCGGCCCAATGACATGGGCTTGGCCCAATAACATTAAAACATGGTTTAAATACGATAACATAGATGACATGGGCTCGGCCCAATGACATGGGCTCAGCCCAATGACATGAGCAAAGGCTCAATGACATGCGTGCACTGCACATGGACGTGTGAAGAACGAAGCCGATCACACATAAGTCAATACACATAGAATACATGAATACGCTTATGAATTCAATACGTATAGAATATATGTATACACATAACAATCGAGCCAGTAAACTACCAACGCTCTAAAATACAATGTTGTTCCAAAGATAACAAATGAGAACATAATAAAGAATTCAAGATGAACAACTTGTACGAGGTCCGAAAGACCTAGTGTCTAACGAGATTAGTACACATGTAGGTTATTGACACGTACGGATGCTCACTTCGATATCATAATACACGGAACACAAACTTGTGAGTTCATGTCCCTCCTTTCACTGTTTTCAATGTTTTGTTTTCAAAAACATCAAGGGGAAATACATGCTAAAACTATTGGTATGTTAGTTACGGAGTAGTAGATAACATGATCAATGTGCATAAGTAGGGAGATAACATTAGTAACCATTAATCACTTAGTGACCAAGGTGCAAAAGGTGTAGATCTATTGGGCTTGAGGCACGCCCCACTCCTGGTTGGTATACCCTGGAGTGCTTTTGTGATCCCAAATGATGACAAAGTGTTCTCAGTTTGGTTATTTGCTTATGATACATTATGTCAGGGGGCTCGCTACCCACTGATAGATCCTTGACAGACTCCATGAATGAATCAGAACATACCATGATTACAAGATAACATTTATGAGATTTCATATGATAACAATAACTGCATGAACTCGCTCAACTTTTTGTTGACTTTTTAAAACTACATGTATTTCAGGAAACAGGTCTTGAGCTGGTGATTCACTATGGGATTCGGGAAAACAAATGACAACGATTGCCACTTTTGTAGGGTTTGTCTTCTATATCCCAACTTCGTATGGGTATATAGGAAACAAAACCTTACTAAGTTTTATGTCAAAACTATCTTTTGTGATGTGTAAAACAATCTGATAACTATGTTATGTCTAATGTTGTGAACATGTATGGTACTTGAAACTACTTTTGGGAACATATGTAAATATTCGTTGGAATTTATATAACTATGGCATCGTTGTTGGTTCATGTTGTTAAATACATTTGGATGCAATGATTACCTTTCTTACGTCACACACAATACGCTTCCGCTACTAGCAGGGTGTGACACATGTAGATTAAGGAAGTACAAGATTTAGGAAGAGATCTTACCGGAATTTTGAGAAATCGGGGAAAAAGCAAGGTGAGAGTGCTGGTCGGACGTCAGTTGCCAAAAGTAGAAAGAATGAAAGTGACAAGGGGTATTTATAGGGTTACCCAAAGAGGAAAGGGCTGGTCGATCGGCTAGGCAGCCCGTGTGGACAGCCTGTCTGATCGGTCGGCTGGTCGAACGGCTGGTCGCCTGGTCGATCAGTCACCTCGTTCGAGTGTTCGGCGCGACGAGTTTTGATGTTTCGATTGCGATTGCGAGCGTTGCGATGCGATAGATTTTCCTAGTCAAATTACTTTTAATCCCAACTACTCATATCTCGCACTATCTCTTCTCCACCAATTATCATACCATTTTGTAACGACTCGCCCAAAAATGTTCTAAAACGCCCCGTAAGTGAAAACCGGACCCCTGAAACCCTAATGTTCATGAAAAATCAAGAAAATTGAATTTTTGGTTTCCACGCGGGCCGTGTAAGCCATAAGGTAAGGCTACGCGGGCTGCGACAACTTGAAAGTCTCCGGATAAGCTTAAGGGACACGTGTCGTCCACGTGTCAAAACCACCGATGACTCAGCAAACCCTACTGCCGCCTTTATGGCCCTCGCGGGCCGCGTAAGATCTTATTAAGGCTTACGCGGGCCGCGTAAAACCTATTTTTCTGCTATAAATTGCTGATGCATGGGACTTGCTTCTGTTCACGAAAATTTCAATTAAAAACGAAAGTTTACTACTCAAAATCACAATTTCTCTTAGGGAAACGCTGCTACGAATCCAGGGTATTAACTTGATCACTGCTACGTTTCAAACAGCTCAATTCTTTTCTTTCCTTCAGCTTTTATTAAAGTAAATAGTAGCTCGGGATTATACCTTCTAAATCCCGAAACTCTGCCCGTTATTAGGGTAATAACTCTAATCACTGGTATGATACCCTATCCGATCGATTGAAACTAATCCAATGGATGTTTAAGTGCTGCCAATATTTGGCTATACTTTGTCATTCGTTGTGAGTTTTGATCTCGTGATTATCGTTAAAGTTGAATTGAGTAATACACTAATACGAGTTCCATTGTAGCTAGAAATTAGAACTTGTAACCAGAGAACTACTAAGCTAGAATACTTGGCGATTAAGTAAACTTAATAGTTAAGGAAAACTTAGTGGTTAAGTAAACTAAGTAGTTAAGATAACTTAGCGGTTAAGAAACCTTAATATTTAAGTTAAATTAATTAATCAGTTAAGTATGATTAATTAAGTTAAGTATGATTAATTAATCAGTTAAGCAAGATTAATTAAGCTAAGCGAGATTAATTAAGCTAAGCGAGATTAATTAAGCTAAGCAAGATTAATTAAGCTAAGTAAGATTTATTAAGTAAATAAATTAAACACCTAAATAGATATACATGAAAATAAATATATATGAGATAGATAATATCAAAGGAAGGTGCAAGGAAGATATAAGAAGATATATATATATGGGTAGGAAGCTTCCTAGAAAATGTATAGGTAACTTCCTAGAAAAGCTAAAGGAAACTTCCTAGAAATTTCATACTTCTTACCTATAAATAGGAAGCCTAGGAATTCATTTCCTTTGCTCATTCCTTCTATTCTTCTCTCTATACGTCGGTGTTCTAACCAATAATCACCGAGGCGATGTTTTGTCCGATCGATTCGGGAACCAACCAACGAATGCCAAAGTGCTGTACTTTGTGAATTTCGTTAAACGGATGCCAAAGTGCTGTCTAAACAAGACTATACTTTGTGAATTTCGTTAAAGTTCTAATCTCGTGACCATCGTTAGGTTTGATGTGGTTTTACACTAATACGTATTCCACTCTGTTAAACTAAATGTTTAACTACCCGAAACTCTACACCATACTCTTACAATCAAAATGGATGCTTAATCATCAGAAGATTCAGAACCATAAAGTAGATGTTTAGAATCAAGATGCTTGTTTAAACAAGACTATATGCTAACAAGGTGAGTCATTCTTCTTTTTACCAAATTGTTTCCAAAACTCTATTTATTTCAAAAGTTATAATTACAGGGATTAAGTCTTTGTAATCTTCAATTACGGCCGGTATGAGGGGTTTTGTATACATTACTTGATACCCATCACCATTGGACAACGTGATCTGACCATAGTCACAGATACGGTCGAGTGTCAAATACCGATTTGGGGTAATTGGTTGATAGAAACAATATAATCACCCTTAACAATGTGTCATTTTGTACAAAAATGAATGAACTCACCAGTATTTCCTGCTGACCAAATCTTTTTAAAACGCGTTTCAGGTAATTACAGTAGATCGGAATAAGAGTTAGATGCGACACCAACAAGGCTTATAGAAGTGGCTCATTTTATCAATTAAATTACATTAAGTTGTTTTATGTATTCGGATTTATCCCATATTAATGCTACATTTCAAAACATGGGTTTATCCCATCTATTTAATAAATATAATCCGGTGTTTTCTAAACTCTGATATTTTTCCTAACTCACGGTCCTGATGAAATTTCTGCTGCACTACTTTTCAAAATAACCACCGGTACCACTGAACTGGTTCGCGGCTCGCGATTCCGTCCAGGGTGGGGTCGGGGGTCGTGACAGAAGGTGGTATCAGAGCCACTTGTTTAAGCAATTAGGTGTTGTAATAATACCTAAGTTTAAACGAAGAGTTAGGAACTTGATATTTTCTGGTAGCACCCAAGATAGTATTTAGACTTGAACTTAAGAAAGATGCCTTAATATAAGCTTCAAGATGAGCTAATTACTTATATAATTATAATGTGATAGATATTGGTATGCCGTAAGAATGATGATTAGAACATTGCAAGGTACGATAAATAAGCAATAACACTTAATTGCTGTTAATTCTTGCTTATTGATACTAATTGGTCTAGAATAAGATATGTTATGGGAATACAAATTTCCTTGATTCTAGATGAAAGCCTTAATAAAAGAGGCACTTTTAAAATCTTGAAAAAAATACTATTTATGGGAAATACAAATTTCTTCTCCGGCAAGACTGGGCATGTTGTAGCAGACTCTCCAGCCTGTCCGGATATAATAGGGTTACCTCTCCGGCGAGAATCGGATAAGACGGGGTATATAATATGTCAAACAAGTGACAAGATTTCCCTAAATAGTATCATGACCTGATATCTGACTTGTTTTTGGAAATATGAATCTGTTAAATACATTGACCTTATGAATGGTATGTATGATTATATAGATATGTATATCTATAAGGAATTCCAAAAGCCATAACGATTGACAATTTAAAATAAATCACGAACATAAGTGTCAATAATAATTCTAGATTTCTTTATCAGGAATCTCTTGCATATATCTATAATTCCGATATCAAACATTATTTCGTTTGATCATCTACCTCGTAACTCGTGCGACAATATAAACAATGGAAACCCTTTAAGTTGGGATGCCATTAAAAGTATAAGAATTTCCAATGCGTTACTATAAACTATTAACGCAAGTAAGAAGCATGTAAAGTTGTGCTAGTGCACAAGAAAACACATGAAACTTAAATTATACGTCCACAGACGTCGAAGTATATCACACACGACTTTCAAGGCAAGACCTTTATAAAATATAATTGGGCATGACGACACCAATGCGAATCCTGTCAATGGAAGAACTACTAATCAAAAAGCAGCACTTGGCCACGTGATCCTACAAACGACATGAATCTTGCTGAGGTACGATAGAACAAGATTTCACAACAGTCGGTGCATAGTATAATCCAATTTTTGACACTGGAAAAGAAGTCACATACCTTTACAATCCCCCTATTTCATTTTACCCGGCATTCCCTGGTAATGTCACATAACAACGGTTATCACACAAAATCCCAGATAAAATTCTTGAATTCCTTTTGTTAAAATTCAGACCTCTGCACATAGTAAATAGACTTTTGCATTTCTACTCTCCTAATGGTCATCATGAGGATTTCTTTCATAATCACGAATATTTATTTGGTTGTTTCATTTCTTGGTAAATCCACACGTTACACATGCATTGTTTGTTGCGCATGTGGTTAGTTTGAATTATGAAGACCATGGGAGGGCTTTATTCCAATTTGTTGTTTTATTAAAACTCAAATATCGTTTCGCTATACTTGATCTTTGTATTATCACGTTTTTTTTTTTGCAAAACAATGACTCTTTGATATCGAATCGACGAATTTCTTGAAAAACTCGATTTTCTTTTGAATGATATACATGGTTTTTGTTGTAACCATGTCAGAACTTTCTTATTGATACATGAACTCGTTGTGTTTAAACCAAGTTCCATTGTTTGAACTTGCTCATAATACATATTCAATTCAAGGTCCCATATGATAGATTAAGGCTATCATATTAAAATTAATCCCAACAAGCCCTTCAATTACTTTGAACCATAACATGCTTGTTTGGTCTTCGACTTCATCAAATCGTTTCTTTGATCACGATCACCTTGTGGTGACGTTTTCACAAAATTGAAGCTTGCGCTAATCTCGTTTGCACACATCATATACAGATTTATTTATTTATTTATATTGAATCCGCTTTGTTGGTTTATCCTATAAAAGCAATCTTAACACAATCGTGTACTAAGATAATGATACACAAATTCATGTCATGTTTCAGTGTATCTCTTAATGGTTCTTACAGCATCAATCGAGCCTTTCGTGATATTTATTGCTTTATCATCTTCAATCGAAAAACATTATTCAATTTTGTCAATTTCAATCGAAAATCCTACTAGATTTGTTTGAAACAAACATTCGGACTTACTTCGCTGAACTTTCATTTGATTTAAAACACGGTGAACTCGTCCGGTCACTGCTATTATTATTTCGATCACTACGACACCTTGTGGCGTCGGTATAGACTTGTAGCTTGAGCTAATCTATGTATATACCTTTCGCTTAACTCATCCTTGAAAGTGGTCTTAATACAACTATGTGTTAAGACAATAATACACTAAACTCTGTTGTATATCGGTGTATCCTTGTAATTCGATAAATGTCAACCCATTGATTTTTCTCATGTCATAATTCAATAGTTGACAAATCATTTTCGTACTTCTATTTCATTCGAGCTTGTTGATTCTGAGACTTCCTCAGTTGACAATCAAAGTAAGTTTTCTGTTGACAGTGAATTCTATTGTTTCTAAAAATCATTCACAACTTAAAAATCATTCACAACTTGTAAACATTCACAACTTGACAAATACCGATTCGGGGTAATTGGTTGATAGAAACAATATAATCACCCTTAATACTGTATATTATAACAATGTGTCATTTTGTACAAAAATGAATGAACTCACCAGTATTTCATGCTGACCAAATCTTTTTAAAACGCGTTTTAGGTAATTACAGTAGATCGGAATAAGAGTTAGATGCGGCACCAACAAGGCTTATAGAAGTGGCTCATTTTATCAATTAAATTAAATTAAGTTGTTTTATGTATTCGGATTTATCCCATATTAAAGCTACATTTCAAAACATGGGTTTATCCCATCTATTTAATAAATAAAATCCGATGTTTTCTAAACTCTGATATTTTTCCTAACTCACGGTCTTGATGAAATTTCCGCTGCACTACTTTTCAAAATAACCACTGGTACCACTGAACTGGTTCGCGGCTCCCGATTCCGTCCAGAGTGGGTGTGACAACCCTCAAATTTACATGTAACCGTACAGTTTATTAATAATAATTAATGTGCTTGACGACTGTGTGGAATTACTTAACTGCTTTCTGATATCTGTGTTATGCTTACACGTATTTGTTAATATACTAATAGTGTACAGAAAGGTCACTAAATAGTCCATTATATTTTCCTAAGTGTTAGAAAGTAAAAACGTTACAAAATATATAAATATGACGTCTTACGAATTAATTTAGCACTTTAACGGATTAATATCCAACCGAACAACCGGACTCTACCCGGAACATAAAAATATTGTCTATGACATTGTTTTCTTTTTCTGAGCCAGTTAGGGTCCCCGAATACCCTAACACCCGTTATATTTTACTACACATAATACTCTAATTTAATTCCTAACTAAACTCAAATTAAATTACTAACTATTGGTTAAAATTGAACCATGTTACCTTACCCCCCTCAACGATCGTTCTCCCCTTAGGGGACACACTTTGAATTGTTGAATTATTTTATTCACTTGTCAAATATCTAAGTAACATAGCATCCATTGGGTAATGAGGCTTTATGGTTATAAGAAGGCTTAAAAGATAAACTTGACACATTCTCAAATCACTAAACAAAATTTCATCTTCTTTCCCTCTTGCCTTGACTCTCGGCCGAACCCCACTAAGCACCATCCACCCACTTTCAATTCTTTTCTAGCCACATTATTTACTTACAAAGGTGAAGGGTCTCATACAAGGAAGCCCGGTGCTTGCGGATTGTCAAGGACCTCTCGACGTTGCTATTAACCACTCGTTTTTCGACTAGTTTCTTCCCTAGCCTCGAGCTAGTAGTAAGTGACTCTAAACGCCTTCTTGATCTATTCTAAACTGGTTAATAAGAGTTTCGTCGGTTGAAAATCACTAACATATAAGATCACCAACTAAAAGTCTACTAAAGTGATGAACAAGGTGGTTAATGGATGAATATTAGTGTAAATCATGTAGATCTTGTGTGATTATGATTATTGGTTGATTATCTGATGTTTTGCTGATTAATATTAATATGTGATGTTGTTGTGGTCACTAAACATGATTAACGGAATCAATTGAACACAAGTTAGTAAGTTAGAAAGTGAAAACAGAATCTGTCCCGGTTTTACAGCCAACTTCAGTTGGCTGTAAACAGGTCATAAACTCAACGAAAAACCGATATTTTGAATCTAAAATATGTTATTATGAAATACGGTTCTAATGGCACCGGAATCGTAATTTTTGGACTTCGTTTACTATTTTTAATGTGTCGATTTATAACAACAGCTTAAGCTGAATTTTGACAGCAATAAATGGGTGTCGTACTTTCAGTCATAACCTGAGTTTTGTGATGAATCCGACCATGAAATTTGTACAGTAGATGAAAACCGATGCATTTTTAATTACCCCACTGGAATTTCGTAAATCGGACACTCGATGAATTTTTAATAAATTGTTCCGTGGACTGTGGTCAGAAATATATAAATCCGAGTTCAGTCCGGAATATGAATTTTTATAAAATATTGGTAATGAACCGCACCCCGATATTTTTACACAATAAAATATGGAACGTTTAAGACATCCTGTAAAAATTTGGGAATTTTTGGAATAATTTAACTATTTTATTAAAATTTCCGAAAACAGCCGGTTTTGAATATAAATGCTGAAATGACATAAGTTGTGACTCGCGTGTCTAAATGTCGAGTATGCTATCTGTGAATGATCTAACATGTTATATATGTTATGTGCATTATCGTATGTTTGATTTTGAGTGGGGAATGGATGGGAAGTATATATGGGCATAAACAGTTAAAGTAATGCGTGCTATGTGATAGATACGTGTAGGAACTTTGTGCTCTATTTGAAAATCACTAAATGACTAACTGGTAAATCATACTAGGACGTGATTGACCAACCTTGACTGTTAGCTATATTTGAGCAAACCGAGGTGAGTTCACACTTTCTACAAGGCATGGGATTCCCGGTGGTTTGGGGATGGGTTAAGAAAAATCCTACGAATTCTCCTTGTGCAGAATACGTACGTTCGTCCTCCTGGTGCAGGAAAACAACCTTAAAACTTACTAGACAAAAATATATCACCTAAGCCCTCAAATTTATATCGACTTAATCGCCGAGGCCGATGGCGAGCGGGTCATTAGTTAATAGCGCTATTAGGTTTCACAAACCTCACACCGTGTCGTCCGAACGGGCGTGTACTAATGGACTATGGCAAACTGTCAATGATGATAGAACATTGATGTAGGGCACGTATTCGTCAGTTGTCGATATCAGGACCGTCTAGTGGTTTACATGGGGAAAAGACCCCCACTAATTATGGGTATGATTTGGGTAATAAAAAGAATCTGGCTAAACATACTTTCAACTAAGGGGTAACCCCCATGGCATTTAAGCCAACGAAAGTCAAACTACGTTTTTCAGAAACAACTTAAAACTAATCAATCAACCGTGAACTCACTCAACTTTTTTGTTGACTCGTTGTTACATGCCTTACAGGTCGTTAGATGCTTATGGAGCTTGCACGAGGAGGAGGTTGTTGTGGAATATGGATGTTAAGTCCCGTATTAAACATTTAATCCTTATGAACTTATTAAACCTACGTTTTGGACTTCAAACTTATGAACTATGGGACTTATGTTTTGAACTTACGTTTTATGCTTCCGCTGTTTAAACTAAACATGGTTAACTAGCCTTGGTCACCAATCGTATTGTGTTTGGTTTTATTTACTTAATTGTGTTGTTCAATATGATTGGTGGCTCGATCCTGGTCACGTCACGCCTCCAAGCGGTGGTACTCCGCATGGTGGATTTTGGGGGTGTGACAGTGGGGTTGGGGGTCATGACACATTTCGATTGCGATTGAGTTCGATTGTGTTTCGATTGAATTCCACAACATAACATAAACAAACATGCACAAGTAACACATAAGGCACACACACACGTATATTAGTAACCAAAATGCGTAATTCGAGTTTCAATTGCGATAGCAATAAAGCAATTAAACATGCGATAAATAGCGATTAATATGCGATTATTAATAGATACTCCACATAATACAACTAAAGCGAAAATAAAATAGACTAATTACAAGTCAAAGAAGTCAAAACAGGAATTGAGCAAGGAGAGACAGATCGCAATTAGCAATCTTGTCTTCCTTTGACTTCAATCTTGACTTTGACTTTGACTTTCGAAACACGGGGTGTTACACTTAGTGACTTTAAAACTTGAAAGACAATTATTGTAATTTGTATGAGTTTATTTCCAAGACAATGTAAACAATTAATTCAATAATATAAAACTTTATGTTCCATGTGTTGTGAAACAACAGTTCTGTAACGTGACTCCCCGATGTTTCCGCCGCGGTTTTGTTGTTTTATGTCACACCCCTTTCTAAGGCGGAAGCACGAGGTGTGATCTTGAAAGGTTCTCATTGCATACGAAAGGTAAACTTACTACATGCTCGTAAAATAACTCCAAATGCCATTATCATTGCATAATTAAAACATAACATGGGTTAAGTGTTTACATCACAAGACAACATATTGTCTGAAAAGTTTACAACTTTATTTAAAAGACGAACGTCGAGATCTTGGTTCTTATATCCCACATAGGATGAATATAATAACCAATTCTCACAAAAACAAGCATCGGAGTATTGACACAAGTTAGCTAAAAACATAAA
This sequence comes from Helianthus tuberosus, assembly GCA_030545235.1. NCBI lineage: Eukaryota > Viridiplantae > Streptophyta > Magnoliopsida > Asterales > Asteraceae > Helianthus > Helianthus tuberosus. The sequence goes on along the minus strand of CM060431.1, from coordinate 48,669,891 downwards.
CATCATCCAAGAGCAAGAGTATGACCGCGCGCACATCCACTTTAGTTACCTGAAATATATGTGAGTTTTTGGAAAATCGTCAACATAATGTTGGTGTGAATTCATGCAGTTTTTGTATTGAACGTTTGTATACTTGAATGAAAATATGGTATGTAAATTGTATGAAACAAGTATTTCTGTAAATATAAGGAAATCGAGATCGCAAATGGTTTGCAAGGTCATTAACATGTGACACGACATAGGAAGCATCCAAACCATAGGCATTTTTAGCTGTCGAATCCACGACTGTCGATTCACGACCAGAGACACAAAAGCACTGCTTGGTACTAGAATGACCAAGAGTGTGGCTGCCTGAAACCCATTAGATCTAACCTTTTGTTCCGCGGTCTTGGTATGTAACTGATTAAGGGTGCTTATGGCACCCTATTCGTGACATGATCTAAAGTATCATTCCTTAGTTTTTGTATTCAACATACCATAACACATGTATTTTCCCCAAGTTTAGAAAACAAGTAAAAGTTTAAAAGTAGGGACATGAACTCACAACTTTGTGTATCCTACGCCGTAAACTTCACCGGTTGATTTTATAGCGTCGTGACCTATACGTGTTTTATTAACGTTAGTCACTAGACTTGTATCGCACAAGTACAAGTCATCATCTTTTATGTATGTGTTCTTTGTTGTTAAAAATAATTTATATTTTTAACTGTATCTTACTTATATTATTTTCCCAAAAATAAATATAAGTATCTTGTATTTTTCACCCGAGTTATATATTTTTGTCCAAAAATACATTTTAAGTTCATAACTTGTCCAAGTTACATAATCTATTAAGAAATATATTTTCATAAATATATTTTCTTGTATTTGTCTATGCATGTTGTATGTGTATTTTTGTATTTTTACTCCTTGGGAGCATTTAGTGTATTTTCAAATCCTAATACACTATTACATATAATACATATCACATACACTTAGCACAAAATTTGGTGATCAATAAATATATATATATATATATATATATATTCCTCAAAAATATACATACTTAATATCAATTTTTATCTTGAAGAAATCATCATTTTTTAACTTGAAATTTAGACAAAAATTAGGGAAACCTTGGTAAATATTTTTAGGGAAGAAGTTTCACCAAAACTTATATTTTTCTAAGTGTCAAAATTTTTAGAAATTTTGACTTAGTTTCCCCTAAAAATGGAGGTTTCCCATGTTTTCAAAACATGTGTTTATTTTCTTTTTAAAATCATCACAAACAATCAACAATCTACCCTAAGCAACTTACACTTACCAAGTGCCAAAACAATGCTATTTACATAACAATCATGAACTTGAACTTCCATAAAAACTTGTAGTATCTTGGTAGTGTGCTTAGTAGGTTTGGTTATCCTTAAAAACATGGTTATTTGTTTGTAAATCTCATTATTAAAAGATTTAGTCATTTACAACTTGTAAGATGATTTTTCCAAAAATAATTCTTTGGTATGTTTCTTGTTACAAACATGTTTCTAGTCTTGTTCAAACACTAAAAATATGATTAGTTTCCTTAGAAACCATGACTTTGTAAATCTTGTGTATAATTTTAGTTTCTTGAGAGAACTAGTTTTGAAATCATCCAAGTTTATGACTAGTAACATATTACATATTTCATCATTCACAAAATCATTTTTTATCTTCAAGTTCATGAAAACATAAAGCATGATGATCTTGGTCTTTCACAAGATCACCACCTTAACTTACTAGATCATGTGTTTAATCACAATCTAGTAGGTTTCTTATGATGTCTAACATCACTAAATAATCAATCATCAAGAAGCAAATCAACATTAATCAACATGTATTCATATGTTAACATGCTTATATTAAAGTTTCATGATTATGTTCTTTAGTGTTCTTCATGATTAACAATGTTCATCATCTTTTAACCAACAAAATATGATGTAACAAGAGATTATAAGGGCCTTACTACTAGCTCTATGGCTAGGGATGAACACAAGATGATGGAGGTGACAAATGTGATGGATAATAGCAAATGGGAAAGGTCCTTCAAGATCCACAAGCTCCACACTTCCTTAGACACCCTCGAGCACCTTGTAATGACTTAAGAATGGATGGAGATTGATGAATGATGATGATGATGATGTTGTTGTTGTTTATGGCCGTGAGGGGGGGGGGGGAGCAAGAGAGGGAAAGATGAGTGTGTGTGAAATGTGTGAAAGATAATGGCATCTTAAACCTTCATGTTCCTTTATAATCCACTTTAGAGTATTAACCAATGTATAATGTGCTTCCAAAGTACAAGTCAAGATCTCTAGTGAATCAAAGTGAATCAAATGAAATCAAGGGAAGATCAAGTAAGATCTTGGTGGTGGGGTCACCTTGTGACCGTCCACATGAAAGGGGTGGGGGGTATTAGTTGGTGTTAAATGGATAGTTAAGTTAAATGGTTAGATTTCAAGTGTAATGTTTAGGTGTTATGCATATATGGTGTTATATAGTGTGTTAGGGTGTTCGGGGATCATAACTAGCTTAGAAACATTAAAACAATGCTTCTAGTATAATTTTGGTGTTTCAGGTAGTGTCTGGTTGTTCGGTTAGATACCGGTTCGTTAAAGTGCTAAATTGCGCCGTTTAGTGTCCTTTATGTACCCTTTTGTGACACTTTCAATTCCCGACACTTTGTAAGTTAATTTGGACAATAAAACACAAATTCCGCATGATGTTTCAGTGTTAAAATGCTGATTTATTGCTGAAATATATAAAATTCAGCATTTAAAGTGTGTTTCGGGTGCCTTTTTAGTGCATATTTTAGCTTCCGGAAAGTCTATATATTAACCCTTGTATCCATACTTGGGTTTTAATGTATTGTAGACGTTGGACCTACTCCTTGGCCCTAATTCCATTATCTGACTGCTTTCTGCAGAGTAGCTGACACAGTGTATCTTACCGCTGAGTTTACTAGTCTTTCTGACGCAACGCTAACAGTAATGCATAAAGCAATATTTGAAGTATGAAACGTGCATGAATTCACATGTATAGCATGTAATCAGAAAATGTTGACATTTAAGCACATATTTGCAGATATTAAATAATAATAAAATTGTACGGAAATTACCGGTTTTGTGGCAGTTGTCACATTTTACGCGGTGGGGGTGTTACAACATTCCCCGGTCCATCCACCGACCTAAAATGAATGGCAATCTCTGTTAAGATTTCTCCAAAGTCAAAGTATTAAGTCATTATACAGAAAAATCAAAATCTCACGTAGTCAAGCCGACGTCATCCATCCACATACGAATGAGATTCCTAGCTCTCTGATAGAAGTCGAGCTTAAGACAGTTCTCTCAAACGAAGAAGCCTACTAGTAAGGTCACTATACCTTCACAAAAGAAAAGTTATGATTTCAAAGAAACAAAAAAGTAATATCAGCAATGAACTTTAATATATATATATATACACACACACACACACACATAAATCAGCGTGATCAGCGGATACATAAATTGCTTGAAATAAAATACCAATCATAAATTCAAATTAACACCAAGAAAAAAGAAAAACTTGGCATCTGGTATATTAGAACACAAGCTTGATATATTTTATCCTGTTGTTAAAATAGGGTTATCTAAGAAGCAATCAAATCAAAAAAGATGAAAGTATCACTATAAACTGTAAATAATACAACTATGGCCAGTAAATAATACATCAAATGCAGAAAGTTTGAAAAGAAATAAGAATTGGGTTTTTACATTTGTATATACTCCAATATAAGGAAAATATAAAAGCGGAAATCCTTTACCCAATAGCAATGAAAATGGCAAAAGATAACACAAAAAACAACATAATGAAAGCATAAAAAAAAACTTATCAAAACCCTACAACCCTAAAACTGGGTTGTTATATAATAGAGATCAAGGCATTCAAACCATACAAGTATCACCATCCAAATTAAACCAACATATATCATGTCTTGACACAAACAATCATAATACGATAAAAGTACAACAATATGTGAGCAGATTAGCAGCACCACACGGAGATGCTTTTGACTCGTATTGTTGTATAATCGATCAAATAATTCAAAAAGTTCAATATAGATCAATGGATCATCTGTAATTTCAACCAATCGAAAGAAAAATTAATCAAATAGGATGATGTAAAGTTATCAAAAATCACCTATTTTTGATCGAATGAAGAAAAGGAATCATCTATCTGAGCCCTAGATCTATTCTAGGGTTTGAAGAAAATGACGAAAGAGAAACAACAGAAAGATCGATGGTAATCGTCTTGGATTAGGATTTATGATTGGAATTAAGATTGAAAAAAACTGATTTCAAAATTACGGAAAGTCCTAATTGTATAAAAGAGCGGATGAAGGGCGTGGTGTAATCCCGCTCAACTTCTTTCAATAAGGCTTAATAGAATGCCAGGTGACAAATAAGGGTTTAATATAATGCCTAGTGGCCTAAACATGTTTTTTTTTTAATATACTTAGTAGATTGGACAAACTTAGGATTGTATTTATGGCACTACCACACATTTACCCCACCATGGTGCATTGCTATTGGGCCGTTTCTTTTCCTTTTGGAGCTTGTGGCTGGAATGGTCATCGTACAAACATGCAAGCACATGTTACCAGTTAGCGAGTTCCCTGACCAAGTTCATATCTTCCAGTGAGACCACATCAACTCCGGCGATTTCAACTTTTCCTGCTGCTGCTAGTTCAAGATCCTAACGCCCTGGTCGATTATGTTTAATTTAATCGAACACAACTTGCATATTTTTTTTTGTATATTATGAGCTCTATTGTCCATTACCATCCGTGTTTTTCAACCCGCTTCCAAATAAATCATTCACAAAAGAACGAGTCTATTTGGCAAGCACTGTTTCGGATTGAGGTTTTTTGCATAAACCGTGGAAACGTCAAATCCGAGGGTTCTTGATACAAACCTAGATCCCGTCACAGGTGTGTTCTTCGTCCCGGGCGGGGAAGAACGACGATAACAATATTGTGGAAGGGGAAGGGGGTTTTCCAACGTTTAAATGTCGTGGCATGAACGTTGTGGGGAAGACCGGCTGGATCGCCACCCTTTGAACAGAGTTAGGAGATCAGAACCTTGATTTGGGCGCGTGTTGCGGTGGTTCTCAATGTAGTCCATATTTTATTTCTACAAGGTTATTTTCTTCTCACAATACACATCCAATGCTTTCGTGTTGCTATATCAAAATTTAATGGGTCGTCCACAAATAAAAAGATCAAAATTATACTTCCATGTATTTTCTACTTTTCAGATTGCCACTTTTTTTCTAAAAACAAATATACTTATGTTTCACTATTGTTTTTTGGTTTTAAAATTTTATAAATGTTACCGTTTCTGATTATTTTTTCAAGTTTAACCTAACTAGGATTAACCTAAAGAAAAAAAGCTTCTAAATTGTAACCAATAGTGTAAGTTATTCTGAGTGTCGGTAACGTATGAGTTCCATGATAAAATAAATAACCAATTTCAACCATAATAATAACTTAATTAACCAAATAAATACCGATCAAATTTCCGTCGCAACACGCGGCTGTTATTTACTAGTTATTTAATATTCAACGAAGTATATACTTGTAAGTCGTAAAATATATAACTTTAAGTCACAAAATAACTTAAAATATAATCTGTTTCTTTTCTTTTTCTTCACTTCTTTCCAAGCCTGTACATACTACCAGTCTCAAAGTCACCTAAATACATTTCAAGATACAATATAAAAAGAAAATGTTGCAATTAGGGCTGTAAACGAACTGGACGTTCAGCGAACAGTTCGTGAACTGTTCGGCGGGAAGTTCGTTTATGTTCGTTCGTTTAATAAACGAACGAACATGAACAAGAAATTTTGTTCGATTAGTTAAATGAACGAACATGAACATAGGTCTCGTTCGTTCGATTGTGTTCGTGAACGTTCGGTAAGGTGTTCGTGAACGTGTTCGTGAACATTCGTTGATTTGCGTTCGTTTATGTTCGTATGTTTGTGTTTTAATTGAAGATCTTTGTACTTTCTTATATTTTATTTGTACTTTTTATATTATTAAACTTTTATTTATTTTATTACTCTAACAATTAAACTAGGAAACTCACTTTCACTTTGTTTATACATCATTTCTCTTTCATTTCTCACTATTTACATCGGTGAATACAATCGACCTCCATTTCATAATAAGAGATTCAAGTTCGAGTGCTACTCTCTAGGCCATCTATCTTTATCCTTCATCGCGTTCGCCAAATTTATTTGTGTTCATGAACCGTTCGCGAACACGCTCGTTTCCTTAATGAACGAACACGAACATAAAATCTCGTTCGGTAAGTGTTCATGAACCGTTCGTGAACACATTTATTTCCTTAATGAACGAACACGAACAAGGCCTTGTTCGTGTTCGTTCGGTTCGTTTACAGCCCTAGTTGCAATGCATCTTTGGCTCAACTCTCACAACTACGAATAAAACGACGACGTATTGAATTTCTTAAATAGTCAGAAAACTAGAAAACAATGGTGTTGATGTCAAAGATGCCAAAGAAAATAACAAAGTACTTTCACATTCACATTTTAAGGTAAAGGATCAAATAAAAATAATATTAACGTACGAAACGTACGCATTTAGGGAAAAAGCAAAAAGTGGCGGTGTCATTTTGGTAATTATCAGCAACTTCAAAATTACTGGGGGAAAAAGCAAAAAGTGTCTTGTAGAGTAATTATGAGCATCTGTAGAGTAATTTTGAGCATCTGTAGAGTAATTTTGGGAAATGTAGGGTAATTATCAAATTACTCTAGTAGAGTAATTTTGACTTCTGTAGAGTAATTTTGGAAAATGTCTTGTAGAGTAATTTTGTTAGCATTTAGTTATGGAGTTTAGCTTTATGGTTTAGTTTTTAGCTTTTAGTTGGGGGGGGGGGGGGTGGTTTAGGTGTTTGGGGGTGTGGGGGGTGGTTTAGGTTTTTTTAGGGTTTTTTTTTTTTGGGGGGGGGGGGGTGGTTTAGGTTTTTGGGGGGGGGGGGGGGTTAGTGTAATTTTGATAATTACCCTACATCACCAAAATTACTCTACATGAACATTTACAATGGTTTAGGTTTTTTTAGGTTTTTGGGGGGTGTGTGTGTGGGGGGGGGGGGGGTTAGTGTAATTTTGATAATTACCCTACATTTGATAATTACCCTACACGACCAAAATTACTCTACATGAACATTTACAAAATTACTCTACAGAAGCTCAAAATTACTCTACTAGAGTAATTTTGAAGTTGCTGATAATTACCAAAATGACACCGCCACTTTTTTGACTTTTCTTTCAATTCGTACGTTTATTTTATTTTTACGGGAACTTAACTCCACATTTTAAATGTAAAACCATTTGAGGAATGAATAATAAGAGACTTAATACCAAACTTCATAATCAAAGAACAATTAAAAACTCATAAATCAATGTTCTTGGTGAGATTCTAACTCATAATTTAAAGATTTTACACATTGATTAATATCATAATCACACTATTAGAAGAACGCACGACTTCCGTAGAAAATCCGCCCACCGTCTTTCTTTTTGTTCTCCATCTCCACATCGTTATTCGATCGTTGAATAACGTCCCCGTGATCTCGGGCTTCATTCGTTTCAAGATTCATCGGTAGCTTCATTTTAGCCAACGACTCGGTAAATTGTTGCATACTTCTCATATACATATCGACGATCTGTTGTTGCATCTCTGATTCTTCCTTTACCTCATTCTTTTCGCTCAACTTAGAACACGGACTTTCTACATTAGCGGAAACCGATGACTCACCCGCTAAACTATTCTTTTTATCCAATGAGTCCGCCGAGTTCCTATCATCACTTAAACTCGTCATAGTGGAACTAAACAACCTTGAATTCTGGACGCTCTCATTGGGAGAGATCGACCCAGATTTCGCAACCATGTCATAGTCATCCACAACATGGTTGGACCCGGATGCACCTAAGCAAAGAAATGATCCGGGTCCGGTCCCAACCCCAACTCCAGGCCCGGACTCAGTGAGCCCAAACCTGGGCCTCACACCAGAGCAAGAACCTGACAACCCAAAATACTGTGAAACCATTTGTTGATTCTCTTTAACCACATTAATATCTGGGAACTCGATCCGCGAATACTCAACCGGATCCAACAACACAACTTTCGACGCTATCGATGAATCATTCCGTGAACCGATCGTGTGTTTAAATTTAAACGGCAGATTCGTATTCAACGAAAGACTCAATTTTACAGTTCCAGCAAGAGAATGAAACAGATCAGTTGAAGAAAGACTAAAATCTTGAGTCAACTCCCCATTTTCAAGAACCAAAGAAACCGGAACCAAAGAAAACCCCAACAACTGATCTTCCATAAAGTTCTTAGCCCTGCTCATCATCCACATTTCACACTTAAGAACAGCATCAACTTGGTTGATTTTGATCACCAATTTCTCATTGAATTCAGGGTTTTTACCCCCACCATTGATGACTCTTGTTGGAAAAGTCTCATCAGGGTTATAGGTGAGTGAGAATTTAGCATAAACATCTTGGTTTTCATAGATACATATGTTATGAATTTTCCTAGCATGATGAACAAAGATTTCAAGAATACCGGAGAATTCGGTGCCATTTTCGGTCAGATTGTATCGAAACTGAGTGGTTTGATCATAAGAATCCATACCCAGATTAGAGAAAAGGGTTTAGGAACATACCCAGATCATGAAACTGAAATTGGAATTGTAGAGAGAGAGAGAGAGAAAGAGGGAAAGATTTGAGGTGATATTTTGGGGTGAGTGGGGTAAAGGCAGCAATGAAGAAAAATGATCATATGGTATGATGGTGTGAGTGGTTGAATTGCTGTTGATGGCTGTTTCTTTCTTTCTCCACTTACGTTTCTCTCTCTATATAGGCAGGTGTGTGTATATATATAGAGAGAGAGAGTATGGGTGTGTTGTGTTGGTGGGTGATTGCTTGGTATTGCAGCCTCCACTTCTGGTGAGTCTACACGGTGGGAACGACCCACAAAGAGGAAGAGGACAAAGATATACACTTGATTTCAAGGTTATGATTTATGAGACATGACAGGAGGTTAAGTCGATCTAGGACTTGCGCGTTACGATAAACATGTCAAACGGGAAAAAAATTGACAACGTAAAAATGTTTAACCACAAAAGCACGTTGCGCCGTGTTAACTCGCAAAATTTAGAACGGAATGTAAAGCGAAAATTTTGCGAAAAATGAAAAGTATAGAGGACTAAAGTTGAAAGTAAAAAAGTTGTGAGGTTAAATTGTAAAAGACGATATACAATAGTTAATGTATGCAAGTGTTACAAATTATATCTATACTAGGAGCCACATGGGAGGAGCTTGAAGTTCAAGCCCTACTACACATAGTCTTATGCTTGCTACAGACTCACGCATTATCATGAGTCGCCCTACGCAATAATCACTTGTACTTTCTTGTGGCTCAAAGTTGTAAACCCACATTGGATACAACCATAAGATGCATAATACATCTACAAAGCTTGATGTACAAGCTTTAATGCAATAAAATATATAAAAAGCTTGATGTATAAGCTTTAACGCAACAAAATGTTGCAAATTATATAGTATATAATTACACGTAGAGAACCGTTAGTGCAAAAATATTCCTTTTTTTGGAAAAAAGATATTCGATTTACACGTATGATCAATACTTACAATATCATCTCAACAAAATTATTGATTCAACTTATAATATGTGTAAGGATAGACAGTATGGTAGAGACTCATTCTTGGAGGATGACTCGTCACGTAAGCGTCACGTCATAGTCCTCGGAGGATGCCCCTCCAAGGATGAAACCAAGGAAATGGAGGATGAGCCTACACCACCAAGTTAATTTATTTATTTTTTTAATTTTGACAAATTAAATATGCAATATATATATATATATATATATAACTAAAATTAATATAAACTCCAAAATAAATATTAATTCTAACATTACATTAAAAAATCCAACATATTCTTAAAAAAATAATAAAAACTACTAGTCTTCATCCAACATGTAGTCGTTAGGTTCATTTTGTGCGTTATTCCAAATGTACTCCACCATGTCCGCTTGTAGGCTTTGATGTGTGTACTCGTTACGTAGATAGAATCCGTTTAAATCTTGTTGTTTCAAACTCTGGAACAGAATTCCCATTAGACGCGTTTTCGTCGTAGTCACAAATCGCTCTACCTTCGTCTTCGATGATCATGTTATGCAGCAAGATACAAGCATACATAATGTATTGCAACTTCTGTGGTGCAGAAGAACATGCTGGATGTTCAATGATATGCCATTTTTTTGTAGAACCCCACCCCAAAACACGGTTCAATATCTTTTCTCGCCCCCTCTTGAAACTTCGCATTTTTTTATTGTCTGTCGGGTGTGGAATAGTTTTAACGATTGTAGAGTACGTTGGGTATATGCCATCCGCAAGGTAGTAACCCCGCCTGTATTCAACCCCCGAAACCGTAAAACTGGTGTTTGGACCTGTTCCTGCTATTACATCATCAAATATCTGTGACTGGTAGATTACGTTAAGGTCATTAAGTGAACCAGTTAGACCAAAAAAAGCATGCCAAATCCAGAGATCCTGTGACGCAACAGCCTCTAGAAGTATAGTTGCATCACCATGATCGCCCCGAGTATATTGACCTTGCCAGGCAGTTCTGCCACGGCCAGTGAATGCAATCAATGCTTCCGAGCATTCCTAGAAAACCATGTCTTTGTTCGTGTGCTTGATATAATTTTTGGACATCGTTTGCGTTTGGTTTTCGCAGATATTTCTTGCTATATAATTTCACGATCCATTCGCAAAACCTATGCAAACATTCACGTTCAGTTCTTTCGGACATCCTTAAATACTCGTCCAACGAATTGGGTACCGTTCCGTATGCCAGTTGGCGAATGGCTGACGTACATTTATGTAAAGTAGTGTTTCCATTTAGCCCCTAGCGTCGTATCGCAATGTGAAAAATGGATCAGACTGGGCCAAGTCGTCTGCGATACGTAAGAACAGTCGACGACTCATTCGGAACCGACGTCGAAACATCGCGTCTGTGTACATAGGTTCGTCGGCAAAATAATCGGCCACAAAATTATCATGGTCGGCTATATATTAACAACGAAAAATAAATTAAATTCATTATTAACACTGTAAAAAGTTAAATACATTATTAAATTTAAATAAAGATACACTAAAAAAATAAAATACCTTCTCGGTCTCGGTTTAAGGCGGCTCTCTTAGTTTGTCGTTGTGACGACGTTTCAGCCTCTTCGTCCTCCTCCATGATCATCTGCGCTGCGTGCATAATGACGTTTGAAAAAAAAAATACTTCGCCCTTACCCGAAGATGACGAACACCATGATTAAGAAGAAGATGAAGACATGCCTATTTTTTTATAAAAGTATGATGGTGTATAAAAAAATGAGAGAGAATGAAAGAATTTTGGGTTAAAAGTGGAAGAATAAGGGTATATATTTATAAAGTGAGATTTGAAAAATATTTTTTTTTTACCTAACGGCTCCTCCCATCAACGGCTATACTTTTTGTCTCTTATGCTCGTCTCCAACGTCCCACCCAAGACGATTTGGATGACGCCGAGCCTGGCGGGACGGTTTTTGGGGGTGTCGCCGGGCCTGGACGACCCCCATACCATCTAGCCTAAGTGAATGTGGGAAGGATAGTTGCATAATCAATGAAGTTGAGTGGAGTGTTCTAATTTATTGGATGTACCGTTGTGATTAACATGGCCTAACGTGCGTAATTATGCAAAGTTAATTACTATTGTGTCATTGCGTACGCGTTCAATTGAAGGCCTAGATTAGATTAGATGTGCGGTTATGTAAAATTCTAGATTGTATGATATATGCTTTTTAAAATATATATATATATATATATATATATATATATATATATATAGGGGAAGGTTAAAATGAGAACCACCTCGAGTTGTAAGAACCAGTGAGAACCACCCCCGCGGGGGGCCGTTGACCACGAAATTTTTTTTACACCTAGATCCGTATATTTTAACACGGGGGGTAAATTTTGGGTTCAAACGGCGCGCCCGAGGGGGTAGTTTTTTACGCCCAAAGTTTGGGTTTTTTTAATTTTTTTAATTTTTCTTTTTTTTTTACCAAACTTTGGGCGTAAAAAACTACCCCCTCGGGCGCGCCGTTTGAACCCAAAATTTACCCCCCGTGTTAAAATATACGGATCTAGGTGTAAAAAAAATTTTGTGGTCAACGGCCCCCCGCGGGGGTGGTTCTCGCTGGTTCTTACAACTCGAGGTGGTTCTCATTTTAACTTATTCCTATATAGGGGAAGGTTAAAATGAGAACCACCTCGAGTTGTAAGAACCAGTGAGAACCACCCCCGCGGGGGGCCGTTGACCACGAATTTTTTTTTACACCTAGATCCGTATATTTTAACACGGGGGGTAAATTTTGGGTTCAAACGACGCGCCCGAGGGGTAGTTTATAAATATATACCCTTATTCTTCCACTTTTAACCCAAAATTCTTTCATTCTCGCAACGTGCATGTGTGGTTCAACGTTTTTACCTCTATTTTCCCATGTTTGACAGGTTCGTCACAACACGCATACCCTAGGTCGAGTCAGTGTTGGTGGTCGATCACGGTTGCGTGACATTAGTACTATTTGACATCGTTTTACAACCCGCCGCAACGCGGGGTGTGCTTCAGGGTTTTTCAAAGAAAAAATAGTTATGCATATGGTTGTCGTAACGTTGACTTTGGGGGTTTTCCAAAAAAAATTGATCTTTTTTACTTTTCACCCAAAAGTATTTCATAAATTACTTTTAACCCAAAACTATTTGTTTTATTACTTCTAACCCAAAACTTTTTATCTTTTGCAATCTATCCTCATAACTTTTTTTACTTTCAACTTGGTTCTTTATAGTTTTCATTTTCCGCAATTTTTTCGCTTTATGCTTGGTTGTAAATTTTGTGACTTAACACATTGCAACGTGCGTCTTTGGTTTAACGTTTTTACGTTTCGTTCTAATTTTGCGAGTTAACACGACGCAACGTGCGTGTGTGGGTGAACGTTTTTACATCGTCTATTTTTCCCCGTTTGACAAGTTTAACATAACGTGCGGGTCCTAGATCGACTTAGGTATAACTAAAGATTCCCCGCCGCATTGCGGCGGGTCGCAATCCTAGTTATATATAAAAAATAATTAGCTACAACATAACATTATATTATATTATATTATATTATATTATATTATATTATATTATATGAATACAAAGCTTTGATGAATAGTGATTTTGTCAATTTTTAAGTAATTTATTTTTATTTTTAGTAATATTTTATTTATTATTCTTTTATATATATATATATATATATATATATATGAATACAAAGCTTTGATGAATAGTGATTTTGTCAAATTTTAAGTAATTTATTTTTATTTTTAGTAATATTTTATTTATTATTCATTTAGTTTTTTAGTAATACATAGTAATTTATAATTCTTATGTAGTTTTTTTATTAGTAGTCTTTTATTTAGCATTCAATTTGATTAATCATTTTTTTTTGTAAAATTGTAAATCCACATTTATGTTTATTTACTCTTTAAGATTCCAAGTTATTTTCCTGCGCATTGTGATGGTACGTTACTGCCGACATTGGATCGGTATCGGTATGATCTGTTACAGTACAAGTACGATTCATGTACTCGGTATAAAATCAACATGTGTTGTTCGAACGGTATCAATTGGTTCAGATTGTCACGATACCGGTACCGATATTCATTTATCGTCACAGATAGAGTTGTAAAATTGAAAATCTTTTGAAAATGAAAACGATAAAAATGAATATAGGTATATGTTCCAATGTTGTTAGGGACGGTACGCCATTGATTCAATATCAGTGTATCAAATAAAAAAAAAACAATAAAAATAAATACAGGTACCGAACTGATGTTGTTCATTCAGTTTTGATTCAGTTAACTACGATATCCGCACGATATCTGTTATCAAACAAGAAACCATCAAAAGTAATAAATAACACGGCACTGGTGTTATTCGGTTCGGTACGGTATGGTAGCAATATGATCTTAGCTTATTGAAAGCAAAAACAATAAAAATAAATATCAATGCCGATACAGATATTGTTAAGTCGGTTTAGATTCGGTTTGGTACAATAGTAGCACAATAATAGTTTTCAAATAAACTACAATGGTGAAAAAATATACATAAAACACAAATAAACTAAACCGATATCAACTTTACTTGAACATCAGTACCGGTATCGATTTCTTTTTTATTGTTTTCGATCGATGTAATGTTTTCATTTTCGATTACTACAGCGAGTTCCAGTATCGTAACGAATCGAATAGATACCGATCGAATGCTCGCTGCGAAGCACGTGGGAATATCACTAGTTATACATATTAAACTAAAGTTTTCATGAATAGTAATATAATATTTAAATATTATTACACTTTTTAAATCTTTAATATTTTGTTTTTATAATGTCATATATAATAGGTTTAATGTCATATTATGTATAAGATTATGTATAAGACCTTTATAATATTATTATTATATGTGCTAACTTGAGTGGATATGATAATAACTTATAGTGTTTATTTACATTTTATTATTATAATTAATCTTAAATATGTTTTGTTTCTTTTAGAATTTTTAAAGACACGATGTTTTATAAATTAACGTCGTTTACTATTTTTCATTACCCTGGTAATATTGTGTAATGTTTTATAAAACTCTGAATATACTGTTGTGACATGTTTATTTTATCTCTGTTTCGATAAAAGCTTTGTTCAAAATTGAACGAGTCAATTATAATTGTTTTTTTTTCTTTACTATGACAAACTGAATCAATACTGTTCGAACAACTTTGGTAGTGGTATAGCGTGCCTTTTTATATCATAAGTTATAGCGAGTGTCAGTGATGAATAAAACTGATACCGTCCGACCATCGATACCCTGTCGATTTCAACCGGACATCAGTACCGGTATTTGTACTTTTGAGACCTTTATCAATATTCTTATGGTTTTTTATCTGTGTAAAACATGTGTCGATATCCTTTTAGACATATCATGACTTTATTTTTTAGGATTTATCTTACGATCTCCATACAAAGTGCCGATTACTGTATTGATACCTTATTGAATCGAACTGATACCAACCGACTTCCCGTCGCAAAGCGCGGGGGAGTAACTTTTTTATATTACAAGCTATAGCGAATGTCGGCGATGAACAAAACTGATACTGTTCAAACAACATCGGTACCATGTTGCTTTCAACCGAACATCGGTACCGGTATTTGTACTTTTGAGACCTTTTTCAATATTCTTTTGGTTTTTTATCCATGTAAAACATGTGTCGATATCCTTTATGCGTATCATGACTTTTTTTTTTGGGGTTTATCTTTCGACCCCCATATAAAGGGTTGATTACTATACCGATATCTTAGTAAATCGAACCGATACCAACCGACTTCTCCGCTGCAATGTGCGGAGAAAGTCCACTGGTATATATAGTTAACGAGAGACGATGAATAGTAACTTTATTTTTAAAATAATATATAGCTTTTTATTATTTTTTAATTTAATATATAATAATTGTTTTATTGTTAAATTTACTTTTAATAAAATATTTTATTTTATTTTTTCGGTTTTAAAACAATATATTTCCTTTACCATTTTTAATAATTTATTTTCTTTTTTAGAACATATATTAATTTATCAAATAATTAGATACTTTTTTTAATAATTTACGTTTATAACTTTTTTCTAAAAATATTTTTATAATAATATATAACTTTTAATTATTTTTTATTTAATATATTATAATACTTTATTATTATATTTACTTTCAATAAAAAATTTTTAACTTTTTTTCCTTTTTTAAAACAATAGAATATTTCCTTTACCATTTATTTAATATTTTTTTTTCTTTTATTAGAAAATATATTAATTTATCAATTAGTTTGATACTTCTTTAACAATTTACGTTTATAACTGTTTTTCTAAAAACTTAAGCATGTAGTTGTGCTTGATTTTTCCTACATTCCGTTATAAGTTTTGTTAAAACGAAGTTGTACTCAAAATAAAGTATTTATTTGGTATCATAAAACAGTACAATGATAAACTAGACCGTTCTAATGGTTTGGCAACATGTTTTATTTTCAAATCATGTTTGTTTTACATTATCATTTGCTTGGTTTCGCCGCAACGCGCGACATAAAAAAACTAGTTTATCATTGTATGCAGTTATCTTAAGCATATTTTTTTTCTCAAAACCTAGCTAATTATACATCCAATTACTCACTTTTATATAAATCCAAGAGCTGTTTTGTTGATGAATTGGACCGAACTATTTATGGTTTATCTTGATAGATATGTTGAATAAACATATGCACAAATTTGAAATACAATACTACGATAACCGCGTAATTGTCTCTCTTTCTTTCACTATATATAATCAAATACTATGTATAAATGTTTGCAATGTTATCTATTTCTTTCACTATATTTGTTCAAATACTATGTATAAATGTTTACAAAGTTATATTTTAATTATCTACTTAAGTTAGGGGGGCTGTTTGACAACTTCTGAATGGTTAAGGTTGAACCAATAAAAGGTCTGAACCATTAAGTGTTGAACCAGTAAAAGGTCTAAATCATTAAGAGTCTGTATAATGCTTAACCATTCAGAGACAAATGTCTGACCAATTCAGATTAGAGGTCTTAACCATTCACACTGAGTATAGTGCTTAACCATTGAGAGGCAAATGTCTTAACCATTCAGACATCAGCTCGCTAACAAACAGTCTGAACCATTAAGTCCTGAACCAGTAAGAGGAACCATTAACAACCTCATTAAGAGGTAAACAAACTGCCCCTTAGTCATGTGTTTAACATGTCTAGAATTTTAAAAGCTAATATGTGTATTTTTTTTTTGTGGGTTTGAAATTCTAGTTATATTTATGAATTGAAACCGTCGATGAACAGTAGATTTCCTTTTAACATATTATAATATTTTCTAATATTAACCCATCCACGTTTCCTTACCGTATCCTAGATGTACCCATTTTAACCTCAACTTATTAACCCAATAATAGTTTTCTTCACTCTTATTTCATTAACTGTTATTTTTATAAAACATAATAACTTGATTATCGAGTTCATTTATTATTAAGGGAAAAGATCAAATAGGAAGATTAATTTCGCTAGGAAGGATAGGAAGCAATAAGAGGATGACATGTGGCAACATTTAAAATAAAGAAAAAGGGTATTTTAGTCAATCCAACCCTTTCTTCTTCCTTTTCAAAACCTAGTAACTTCAAAACCCACCATTTTCAAAACCCACCATCTTCAACCATTTCTTCACTTTCTATCTCAATAATCACTATATTATAGTGCGATTTTCATCACCAATCAATGATTCAAACCCCCGATCAACGTGTTCTTCAGTTTTTTTTTTTGAAGAAAACCCAGTTTAATTTCATACAAAATCTCGTTTTTTCCGGTGATTTTGAAGATAATCACTCGATTTGTTCGATTCAATCGCTGATAAGTGTTTCTATCATTTCAAAATTCGTCAATTGATGAAGAAACCGGCTTCGATCCATGTAAGAACTTCTTTAATTTCATTTTCACGATCTGGGTTTTTATTTAGTCATTGCGTTTTACGATCTTGGCTGGAGTCCGGGGGCGGCAGCCCCTGGTAGCGGGGTCCCAGGGGCGGCAGCCCCTGGCGGGGTCCAAGGGGCAGAGCCCCTGGCTGGGGTTGAGCTGCACTAAAAACGCATCAGAAAAATTAATTTTCTAGAAATTGGCTCATTTCGAAGACAGTAATTCGTAGACAATTCAGACAGTTCACAGACAATTCACAAACAGTTCAGAAACAGTTTTATGTGTCCATTGCGTTTTAGAAATAAGAGAGTTTTATGTGTTTTCTGGCTATTGCGTTTTAGAAAAAACACATTTTTAAGTATATTTAGTCATTGCGTTTTAGGTAAAACACATTTTTGAAGTGTTTTTAGTCATTGCGTTTTAGGTAAAACACATTTTTAGGTGTTTTCAGTCCATTGCGTTTTACAGAGAACACTTTCTTTTGTTTTTTTAGGTCATTGTGTTTTAGAAATGAGACATTTTTAAGTGTTTTCTGGCCATTGCGTTTTACAAATAAAACATTTCTTTGTGTTTTCTGGCCATTGCGTTTTACAAATAAGACATTTCTTTGTGTTTTTTGTGCATTGCGTTTTAGGTAAAACACCTTTTTATGTGTTTTCAATCTATTGCGTTTTAGAAATAAGACATTTCTTTGTGTTTTCTGGCCATTGCATTTTACAAATAAGTCATTTCTTTGTGTTTTTGGTGCATTGCGTTTTAGAAAAATGTCATTTTTTAGGTTTTTTTTTCATTGCGTTTTACGTAACTGGTGGTTTTTCTATTGCGTTTTACACAACTGGGTTTAATTTTTTTTAAATATAGCAATAGTATACTCGTTTTAAAGATAAAAAAACGCTCGTTTTTTTGGTGCAATTTTTATAAAAAAATAATGTCGTATGAAAGAGTTATTAACGTTTAAAAAATGGGGGGGGGGGGAGGAATTGGAGGAGAGAGAAACTATTGACTTGGATTGACTAGAATGCCCTTGAACAAACTCACGCGCATCTTTTCTTCTTTTCAATTTCCCTAATTTAATCTTAGCCCTTGATTAACTAAATGGATGGTCAAGATCACTTCCTAGCCTTCCTAGACAAATTAACTTCCTATTGTATCTCCACCCTTATTATTAATATATTAATTTTCATTTTTACAAAACAAAATACCTTGATATATTTAAAAACTTGGATCTAAAAGCCATAAAAAGCATGATATCCTAACTTTTTATTGATAAGCATATTACTTTTTTTACAAAATAAAATATCATTTTTACATATATATAGTTGTAATAAAGTTAGAACCTATTTGCGTATTTATAAAATTTAAAATTGCGACTAAATAATATGTGATGTATACTTTTATAACATCTTACCATACATATATACGATATTTAAAAAAACACACGAGTATTATTAACTACAAAGAATATAAAAAATAATCATTTTACGGTTTTTGTTGTTTATGAGATTTTTAAAAACATTAATGACATGATTAACAACGTGTGCATATATTTGTATTTTAAGATGTTATTGATTTAGGATGTGTAGCCTACGATGTCGTCACAAACCGAATTGATTCCAACTGATCATGAGTAGCGGTATTAATGATGCTGAAATCATTACAGATATTTGTTTTTATGGTCTTCGATCGATGTATCAAGGTTGTTAAAACGAGTATCGTTTATCAATACCATAATAAACTAAATCAATACCGACTGAATTCCCGCCGTAACGCGCGGGAAAATTCTGCTAGTTATCTATAATTACTTGTGAAGACTCATGAATAGTAATCAGTGATCCAATCATAGGTTGTTTTTTTTAACCACAAATCACTTTATCTATATATATATATATATATATATATATATATATATATATATATATATATAGGGTGGGGTTCGGCTACAAAGTTCATTTTTCCTACAAAGTGTACAAAGTCATAAAAAAACCACAATTTCAACCATAAAACACACTCAAAACTCACAAATAACAGTGTGAAGATCATTAAAACACAATATCCAAACCCTAACATTCCATAAAAACTTCAAACACAGCATCGTAGAACTATGAATATAAAACACAACACAACATGATGATCATCATAAAACACACTAATGTTAGTCATTCGAAAATCAAAGCCTTATCATCCAAAACACAACACAAAACCCACAAATATGACATTCTAGTAATCTTTACTTTGTTATTTGTGGGGTTTGAGTGTGTTTTATAGTTGAAATTGTGGTGTTTTATGACTTTGTACACTTTGTAGGAAAAATGGAATTTGTAGCCAACTCCCACCCTATATATATATATTAGCTACAACATTATCTATATATTACTTGTGAAGACTCATGAATAGTAATCAATGATCCAATCATGGGTTGTTTTTTTAACCACAAATCACTTTATATATATATATATATATATATATATATAATGAGCCAGCAAGACACTCGGAACAAAAACAAGAAAAACACAAACGACAGAAAACACAAAGGCAATTACATCAGCCCTACAATATCAAAAATTAACCAATTCTTCCAATCTGGAGCCTTAATCTTAGATCGGTTAACAATCCAACAAAAGGCGTCCTCTTTTATCTGATCCACCGACTTGGCTACCGGAATAAATCTATCTTCAAAAGCCTTCAAGTTTCTAGCTTGCCAAATATTCCACACTGTCGCCGAAGCGATTGTATACACAACCCTCTTCCACATAACTCCACCCGGCCGGTTTTTTATGAAGGAAAAAAGATCCTGAAGGCTGATGATATCGCCAGGGTAGGGGTAGCTGACCTGAACCCATGTCAAGATATTCCACCAAATACACTTAGCCCACAGGCAGGAAACAAAAATATGATCGGGGTCTTCGTCGGCCAAACCACATCGAGGGCATAAGCTATCCCTAAGGAGAATGCCCCTGCGGATCAGCCCCGTCTTAGACGCGACCTTTCCAAGCAACAACCTCCATAGCAAATAGTTGAATTTCGGCGGAGCCCAAGAGTTCCAATCGAAAGCCGAGTAGCTATTACCCACCACGGGGCCAGTTGCTTCTATGACCTTCCTGAGATGACTTACTGAAAAAGATCCATTCGGATCATCAAGCCACTTCCAAACAGTCCCCTCCTTAACCAGATTATCTTTGATAATGATGCCTATTTTTGCCAAGGCCGACTCTACCGAAGAAATATCCTTCCAAATTCCCGGCAGAGATTTTTTAAGAGGAATGAGAGATTGAGAGCTAGCAGAACCATTACCGCCATGTATAGCCTCAACCACTTAACCCAAAACTGATTCGGATTCGCTTTATATCTCCACCACCACTTGGTGAGCATGGCTTGGTTAAACCCATGAATACTCCCGAGCCCCATACCACCGCCTTTTTTTAGAATTTAATAAAAATTCCCAGCGCATCCATCTTAACTTGTGTCCCGCGTTGGATTTACCCCAGATAAACTCCCTTCTTATTTTTTTGAGTTTCTTAATTATACATGTCGGAGCGGCAAACAGGGATAAATAATACGAAGGAAGGCTCCCTAAAACCGATTTGGCGAGAGTTATGCGACCCGCAAACGAAAGATGCCTAGCTTTCCATCTGGATAATTGAACTTATCAAGGACCAGTTTCCAAAATTTCTCTCTTTTCATATTGACCCCGATAGGGACGCCCAGGTGCAAGAACGGAAAAGAACCGACCTCGCATTTTACCAAACTAGCGGCCCTAGCCACTTCACTGTCTAAAACTCCAATCCCAAAAATTTTGCTCTTCTGACGATTGACTTGATTGACTTTGAGCCCAGAGACGAGATTAAGCCACCTCAAAATCCTATTTAAACCCATAATATTCTCTTCCGACCAGGATCCGATAAATAATACGTCATCAGCATAACAAAGATGTGAAATGATTGGTCCACCGTTCGGAAGTTGACATCCCTTAAAGAGGCCCGTATTGCACGCCCTTTCCATGAAAATGTTAATTGTCTCTATAGCAATAACGAAGAGAAAAAGAGACGGAGGATCTCCTTGTCTTAAGCCTCTTTTGAAGTTGAATTCTTTCGTCGGCGTGCAATTGACCAGGACAGAACCCATACCCGAGCCAAGGCAGCTTTTGATCCAACAAATCCATTTTTCCAGGAAGGACATCTTCTCCAACATCCGAAGAAGAAACTTCCAGTTTATCGAGTCGTATGCCTTTTCGAAATCCACTTTAAAAATTAACAGCTTTGTATTATATTTTTTTGCCCAGGCAACAACTTCACTCATGATAAGAGAACTGTCCAAGATGTTTCGACCCCCCACGAAAGCCGATTGGGTCGGAGAGGAGATATCATTCATAACAGCCTTGAGCCTATTGGCCAACACCTTCGCTAAAATTTTATATATCGAGCCCACGAGGGAGATAAGGCGGAAATTTGCAATCACTTGAGTGTCGGATAATTTGGGGATTAAGGCAATAAATGAAGAATTGCATCCAGGACTCAGATTACCAGTAAGGTGGAACTCATTCAAAAATCCCATAACCAGCGGCTTGAGTTTTGACCAGAAAACTTAAAAAAAATTTAGCTTGAAACCATCAGGGCACGGGGCCTTTCCCCCATCACAACTTATGAGAGCCTGAAAACTTCAATATCCGAGAACGTGTCGCACAGGAGAGATCTGTATTGAACCGGAAGGCTCGGGACCCCATTCCCAATGAAATTCGGTCGGCGCCTAATAGGCTCCGAAAATAATTTTTTGAACCAGGACCTAATTTCATCTTTCAGCTCAATCGGGTCCGAGACGAATCTATTATGGAACATCAGGCCGTTAATCCTATTTCTAGCCAAGTTAACTGAGATAATATTATGAAAGAAAGCGTTATTTTCATCCCCGAATTTCAACCAGTTTAAGAGAGCTTTTTGTTGGATATCTTTGGCTTTTTTTCAGCTCTAATTTGTCTACTTTAACACGGAGTTCAACTCTGGATCTTTTCTTCTCTTCAGAAAGCTGGAAAGATAAGGCTTTATTTTCAAGATTCTCGATCAAGTCTACCCTATCCTTTAAATCCTTATTTTCAGCTTCCATTATGTTCTTTCTCCATTTTTTTTTCATCTCCAGCTTAATACGTTTAAGGATGACAGCAAGGGCCAAGACCGAGACATCCCCCACGTTACTCGCACCAACCCCCCTATCTGTGGAATTCAAGGCTGCATCGACTATCTCTGATAACTTCTCATCGCCGATCCATGAATTAAAGAATTTAAACGGGATGGGCCCGAAATCAACGGTCGTACATGACAGAGATCGGACAGTGGTCCCAAAAACCCCTCTTGTGAACTTCCATTCTATCATCAGACCAAGTATTCATAACCGAGTCGCTAACTAGGAACCTGTCCAATTTGCTGAATTTGACATCTTTATGACCTGGAATATAGGTGTACTTACCTCCTATCTTGGAGTACTCGAAGAGACCAGCATTGGCAATAAATCCATTGAACGCATCGGATGCCCCACGATCGAATCTAGAGTTGACTCTCTCCCCCTCTATTCAGACTTCATTGAAGTTTCCGAGTAAAATCCACATGCCACCGGACTGGCAAATCAAATCCGCTAATTCGACCCACAAGGATCTTCTGCTCACAGGGTCGTTAGGAGCATGTAAGTTTAAGACATTCATCCTAGCTTCCACTCTTGACAAATGCCCTAAAATGAGAAGATATCTTTGGTTTTTAAGAACCTGGACCGCTTTGAACACATCCGGATTCTATATCGACACCAAACCCCCAGATCTCCCTACAGAATCAACTCTGCACTCATGTTGGAACGATCCCAGAAACGACGAATAACAAAATCAGACAGCCCCTCCTGGTGGGTCTCCTGGATTCCAATAAAATCTGCTTTAACCTTCCCTTTAATTTTTCGGATCCAATTACCTTTTCCGAAGATCCGACACCCCATTGATGTTAATCGAAACTAAATTCATTGATTACAAGGAATCTCCATCTCCCCATGAACCAAATTTCTCACATGGTTCTCAAATCCTTCCACCCCTATCCCCAGATGAATCCCGAATCCAAAGTACTAGAGATTTCTTTTTCGAAATTTATACGCACCTGCTCTTCTTCCAGATTCTCGGCCGATGAATCCCTATTAACTCTACAGCTCAATTCTGGTTCTGTAGCCCTGTTTCCCTCCTTCTCCATATGGAATATCTCCTCAATATTGAAAGGATCTGAGTTGTTCGCAAGGTCCACCTCCTGGTTAAGATCTGGTATAATCGGAAGTTGGGCCATTTTCTTGGATTTTTTGCATCTATTGGGTCTGCAAGTGACATAACTGGGCCTATTTTCAGAATTCCCAAGCCCAACAAAATCTGCCTCTAGTCCGTTATTCAAAACTGGCCCCACTTCTTCTCTCTCTTCATTAAAGCTATTGTTCAGCGGATCCTGGTTCCCAATATCCTCAACCTGCACGTGCACTGTATTATTGGGGACAGAAAGGTCATTATTATTACCCATGCACGCATTTATGGATCCCGACATGCAGCCTTTCGAGTTACCAACGTTGCTCGCCGGGATCTTTTCGAAATCCGGCATCCTTTCGGGAGATCTGAAAAGACCATTTGAAAAACTTCCATCCTCCTCCGGTGGCCTTACAAACTCCGACGACACTTCAGGAGAACTAATCTCCGACTCCGAGTCCGACGATTTTAAGAAATCTGGGTACCATTGGCCAGAAATTTCTTTAACCCACACCCTGATGATCTGATCCTTCCAAATCAGATTGAAATCCTCAGAAACTCTCATACCTGTGTGAACCAAAATGGCCATACGATCTTCAGACATATTCCCGTCCGATGCGTCAACCTCGGATTTAACCAAGAGGTGTCCGCACCGTTCTCCGATCCTATTGAACACATGACGGTCCCACAACGACACTGGCACACCCAGGACTTTAATCCAAGCGAATCTCTCGAAAAGAGGAGGGATCCCTTCCTACACATATACCCTCGAAAACCACTTCTCCCAAGAATCTACCTTGAGACAACGAAATTCTTCTGCTTCCTTGGGGTTCTTGAAACATAACAACACTTTAAGGCCACCTAAGTATTTAAGATCAAAGCCATCCTCCATGACAACAAATGAACGTTCAAATTGTTTAGGATATCAATATCCTTGACTTCGCCAATGAGGGATCTAAATTCCCGCAATTTCTTGATCTCGGGATTCATCGGGGGAAGATCGATGTTAGCTCAAGAACTCCCATTAGAATTAGGGTCAACCACCGAACTATAGGTTCTTTTGTCCGTGAGATTGGCAGTACATAATCCTTGAGGTCTGGCAGGTGGTTTTGCAATGTGCACCTCCGGATATAACCTGGAGAATACTGAGACTCTATCACCCGTGGACTTCTCCCCAGTATTATCCGTTGCAGTCTTCGATCCATCTCTATTAAATTTAGTCAGGTTCACCCCAATTCTTGCTCCGTCTATCGAGACCACCTTGAGTCTAGCAATCCAGCTATCCACGTCCCGAACATTAGAAATCTTGATGAATCCAAACTTATTTCCAGCCCTGTCTTTTTTCCAAGGGATGAAAACGTCCTCAAGGTTGTCCAAAAAAACTAAAAGCCTTCAACAATCTCTCGCGATTGCATCTGTCAGGTAGGTTAGAGATGAAGAAAGTTGTAGCGTTGCGTCGACGTAATTCCCTGTTCAAGAAGTTTTTTTTCACGCCTAGCGTCTCTTCTGCTTAGAACCGTATTCCAACCACCATACTTCTTGTGCTGCAAGTTTTTAGCACCGTAATTACCAAAACCCCCTCTCCCCCCATGATACATAGCTGAAAAAGAGAACGAAACCAAGGAATCTATGAGAGGTTAATAGGATTCGAACCGATCTAGCTACGCTATTGTCACGACCCCCGACCCGGTTTGACCCATTTCAGGAGCCGCGGAACAGAAAATCCCGTGGTATTTATTTAATTGAGTTAACAGCGGAAGATTTTAACAGGATCTTTTTAAAACTGAAATTTCCCGATTATTTTATTTCACAATTCGGGATAAACCCCGGTAGTTTACAATCATATGATTTCATTGAGAAATCTTTATTTTACAAAACATGTTTCTTTATTTTTATATTGAGCCACTTCCTTAAGCTTGTAGTGCTTCGCAGCACTTTTCCTGGAACACAACAGATCACCTGAAACATGTTTGAAAAAAGTTTTGTCAGCGGGAAATACTGGTGAATCATTCTTTTTACTAAAACGACGCGTTTGTTATAATTTACAGTATTAAGAGCGATTACAATGTTTCCATATATCAACCAACTACCCACGATATTTGTCACTCGACCATCCATTGGTAACCTCATTGTCCAATGGTGTCTGTGACTATGGTCATATCACCCCTTGGCTAACTCGTTGTCCAATGGTGACGGTTATCAAGTATTGTATACAAACCCCACATACCGGCTGTAATTTTGTGATTACAAAGACTTAATCCTTGTAATTATAACTTTGAAAACAAACATAATTTTGTAAAGTACTTTGATAAAAAGAGAATGACTCACATTGCTGATTTATATGAGCAGAGATTAGCCTACTGATTAGCCTTTTAACCTAAATTTAATAACATGCACACGAACTCGGTTAGTAACTAATACAACATTTACGATAACTCACGAGATTAAACCTTCACAACGAATGACAAAGTGCGATACTTAAACATCCATCGAATTTATGACGAATGACAAAGCATAAACCCTAACGTGGGCAACACTTAAACATCCATTGGATAGTTTAATCGATCGGACATTGAATCGTAGCAGCGATCGAGTTAATACCCGGTATCGGAGCAGCACCTCGCTAATTAAATTGAAAATTCGACTTCAGAGTAATGAGAATTCATTTTTGAACTTTGGTTTCGACACCAACGGACTGCTCCTGAGCTAGGCTATTTATAGGTAAAATATGAGGCTGTCGCGGCCCGCGTGAGCCATGGGCTCACCTTTACGCGGCCGCCTAGCCGCCTACTCTATGCGTAGGGTTGATGGGTCATGGGTTAGGGTTGCCAGGTGGGTTATACGTGGCCCGGATACTTATCCGATCAAATTTCAAGTTGACGCGACCCGCATAAGGTATGCTTAACCTTTACGCGGCCCGCCTGGGAACCAGAATTCTATTTTCCTTGATTTTAAGTATGATTTAGGGTTTCCGGGGTTCGGGTTTTACTTACGGTTATTTTTAGGACAATTTTGAGAGTCCTTACATCCTCCCCACCTTATTTAAAATCTCGTCCTCGAGATTCATTGGAATAAGTGAGAATACTTTCGCTTCATCTCCGATTCTAGCTCCCAAGTGTATTCGGGTCCTCTCTTTGAATCCCACTTGACTTTAACTAGCACCAATCTTTTGTGTTTGAGAAATTTCACCTTTCTGTCTTCTATCTGAAGAGGTTTCTCAACAAATTTTAACTTTTCGTTTACCTCTATATCTTGGAGAGGTACTACCAAAGATTCGTCTGATAGGCATTTCTTGAGGTTGGGGACATGAAATACGTCATGTACTCCAGCTAACTCTTCTGGTAGTTGTAAACGATAAGCAACTGGTCCTATACGTTGGATCACTGAAAATGGTCCTACGTATCTGGGACTTAACTTTCCTTTCCTTTCTTACCGAATCGAACTACTCCTTTCCAAGGAGAAACTTTTAATAATACTTTGTCTCCTACTTGGAATTCCAACGGCTTCCGTCTATTGTCTGCATAACTCTTTTGACGATCTCGAGCCGTCTTTAATCTTTCCTTGATTTGAGAAATTTTGTCGGTCGTCTCTTGCACTATTTCAGGACCTGACAATTGACTTTCTCCTATTTCTGCCCAACAAACTGTAGTTCTGCACTTTCTTCCATACAGTGCCTCGAATGGGGCAGCTTCAATGCTTGAATGATAACTATTGTTATAGGAGAATTCAATTAAGGGTAAGTGGTCATCCCAATTTCCACCAAAATCTATCACACATGCTCTAAGCATGTCTTCTAAAGTTTGGAATGTCCTTTCACTTTGTCCGTCTGTCTGAGGATGATATGCCGTACTTAAATTTAGTCGAGTTCCCATTGCTTCTTGGAAACTTGTCCAAAAGCGGGAAGTAAAACGACTTTTCCTATCCGATACAATGGAGAGTGGAACTCCATGTAAGGATACTACTTCATCTACATACAACTTTGCCAACCTTTCCATACTAAAGGTTTCTTTCATAGGTAGAAAGTGAGCTGATTTGGTTAATCGATCCACAATTATCCAAATCGCATCATTACCTTTTCTGGTTTTGGGTAACTTAGTAACAAAATCCATTGTTATGAGTTCCCATTTCCATACAGGCATTTCTAATTGTTGTAGTAGACCTGAAGGTTTTTGGTGTTCAGCCTTAACTTGTGAACAAGTAAGACACTTAGAAACATATCGAGCTATGTCCTTTTTCATTCCTATCCACCAAAAGTTATTTCTTAAATCTTGGTACATTTTATTGTTTCCAGGGTGCATGGTATACCTAGATTTATGGGCTTCTTCTAAAATTTTATTTCTTAATTCTCCCTGCTTAGGTACCCAAATTCTTCTTTTGTGGAATTTCCAAATTCCATCAGCTCCTTGTTCTAATTCTTTTGTTCGTCCTTTCATTCCTTCAGCATTATCCTTGATTGCTGTTTCTTGAAATTGCTTTAGTTGTTCCATTAAATCTAACTGTAGATTTAATCTAAGAGCACGAACTCGTCGTTGTTTCTCATGGTACTTACGACTTAACGCATCTGCAACTACATTTGCCTTTCCTTCGTGATACTGAATATCACAGTCGTAGTCACTTAGGATTTCCATCCATCTCCTTTGCCTCATGTTTAACTCTTTTTGCCCAAATATATATCTTAAACTTTTGTGATCTGTATAGACAGTAAATTTACTTCCGTACAGATAATGTCTCCAAATCTTTGGGCAAAAATTATGGCGCCTAACTCTAAGTCATGAGTCATATAGTTTTCCTCGTGCTTTTTCAATTGCCTTGAAGCATACGCAATTACCTTCTTGCGTTGCATTAGCACACATCCTAATCCTAGTTTTGAAGCATCACAGTAAACTTCAAAATCTTCAGTCCCTTCTGGTAAAGCTAGGATTGGGGCATTGGTTAACTTTTGCTTTAGAATCCTAAAAGCTTCTTCTTGCTTAGGTCCCCATTCAAACTTAACTGCTTTATAGGTTAGCTTAGTTAATGGTACAACTATCTTGGAAAAATCCTTAATAAACCGTCTATAGTATCCGGCTAAACCTATAAAACTTCTAATTTCCATTGCGGATTGCGGAACCTTCCATTTGGTAATTTCCATTGCGGATTGCTTAGGTCCCCATTCAAACTTAACTGCTTTAGAGGGATCTACGTGAATACCTTCGTGATTTACCATGTGACCTAGAAATTGCACTTCCTTTAGCCAAAATTCACATTTCGAGAATTTGGCATAAAGCTTTTCTTTTCTTAATAAAGTTAAGAGTGCATGCAAGTGCTGACAATGCTCGTCCTGACTTTTGGAATAAATAAGTATATCGTAGATAAAAACAATTACAAATTTATCTAAGTACGGTTTACAGATTCTATTCATCATGTCCATGAATGCGGCAGGTGCATTCGTTAATCCGAAGGGCATGACTGTAAACTCGTAATGACCATACCTAGTTCTGAAAGCAGTTTTAG
The DNA here is from genome assembly GCA_030545235.1 of Helianthus tuberosus. NCBI lineage: Eukaryota > Viridiplantae > Streptophyta > Magnoliopsida > Asterales > Asteraceae > Helianthus > Helianthus tuberosus. Next base: position 48,640,456 of record CM060431.1, on the reverse strand, counting down.
GTATGTCTTCTTGTTGTACCTTCAATTGATGATATCCGGAGCGTAAGTCGATCTTAGAAAAGTATCTAGCTCCTTGAAGTTGATAAAAAAGATCATTAATCCTAGGTAATGGGTATCGATTCTTAATTGTAACCTTATTCAATTCTCTATAATCAATACACATTCTCATCGAACCATCCTTCTTCTTCACAAAGAACACTGGTGCTCCCCATGGGGATGAACTAGGTTGTATGAAACCTTTACTTAGTAATTCATCTAATTGCTTTTTCAATTCTAACATTTCTGTGGGTGCTAACCGATAAGGTGCCTTGGCTATCGGTGTAGTTCCGGGAATTAGATGAATTCTAAATTCTACTTCCCTATTTGGTGGTAATCCTGGTAACTCTTCTGGGAATACATCTGGGTATTCTGAGACTACATGAATCTCCTTAAGTTCTTTACCCTTAGTACTAATGATTACTGAAATCATATATACTATTCCTTGCTTTCGTTCATAGCTAACAACTTTCATTACTGATATGAACTTCATGGGTTTACGTGGTTTATCTCCTGTATCATGATTACTTCCCCAGTAGGTGCCTGAATCTCTATAGAATTTTTATCACAAAGGATTCGAGCATGGTTGGCTACTAACCAATCCATTCCTAATACGACATCGAATCCAGTTAAATTCATTGGCAATAGGTTTGCATGAAATTTATGACCTGAAAGTTCTATATTTTCTTTTTGCAAAACCTTATTTATTTTAACAGAATTCCCATCTGCGGTTTCGACTGTAAAAATCTGCCTAAGGTTGGTTAAGGGTAAGTTAAGAGCTTGGCAGAATGAAGTATTTATAAAACTTTGGTTTGCACCAGAGTCGAATAATACTTTTGTGTAAATGTTGTGAACTAAGAACGTACCAGCTATCACATCTGGAATGAGTTCTGCCTCCTGAGTAGTTAATTGGAATGCACGAGCATTCTTCTTGGTAGCTCCGTCTGCTGGTTTAGCTTTATTGTCTGCTGGTTTAACCAACTTAGGGCATTCTGGCTTAAAATGTCCTGTTTCTCCACAGTTATAGCAGACTCTTGTTTTCTTTCTGCAGTCTTCTTCGCGATGTCCTACGACTTTGCAAAAATTGCAGGTTACATTACATCTTCCATAATGTTTCTTTCTGCAATTCTTACAGAACGACGGAGTTGAAGATTGCCCTATTCCTCTTCTCTTGAAGCTGCTATTATTACCCACACGAAATCCTTGGGTAATTTTCTGAGATAATTCCTTTTTTCCTTTTTTCATCTCTTGTGCGTACCAGCTCGTCAGTTAGGATGTTAGCTAATTCTACCGCATCGTCAATAGTGCGAGGTCTCGCAGCTTTAACGATATTATGGATTTCGCCAATTAATCCCCAAATATAACGAGAAATGAGTACCGGTTCTGGCGAAGCCAGTGTTGGTACCACTCTAGCATATTCAAAGAATGTCGAAGTATACCCGCGACAATCTACACCCATCATTCGATGATTTAGGAACTTATTCGCCATTTGATCTTTTTCATATTCGGGACAAAATTTTCTTTCTACAAGACTCTTAAATTATTCCCAGTTCATGGCATAGGCCATATTTCTTCCTTTGGCTTGAAGTATTGTATTCCACCATTCTAGCGCCCCTTCTTTAAAAAGATTTGACGCGTATATGACCTTGTCATTCTTGTCACATTTACTTATTGTAATCATTGCCTCGGTTTTCTCTAACCAATGCAGTGCTGCAGTCTCTCCTTCATTGCCTGCAAATTCAGTGCGTTTACAAGCAAGAAATTCTTTGTAAGTGCAACCAGGCATTGCAACTTTCATTTTCTTAGGGAGCGGAGCCTGCCTTGAATCATTATCGTGATTAGTATGATTACCGCCTCCATTTACGCTATTACTGAAGTTATCTTCAGAAATACGTTTGCTAGGAATGATTTGTTGAGGTTCAACAGGTTTCTGGGCAGCAGCAAGTATTGCTGGAATAGCATTGGCTATTCCTTGAGCAACGATATTTTCTATATCTTGCCTAGTCATAAATTGATCCTCCGGGTGTTGCTCAGATTGGTTAACCTCGTTAACTGGTTCATTATTAGCGTTTTCCATCTGATAATTAATATATATAATTTATTAGTATAACAATCATACACAAAATAATCATACAAATTTCACCACACACATATAGCCAAAATTATCGATTTCTCGATTCCCATTTTTATATATTTATAATATGCATCAATACACACCATTATCTTACAAAGTTTTATTTTAGGTTATTTTATAAGATTATATTTTTCTATTTATTATACAACCACAGTTTCACAACCCCACTATCCCTCGTCAGTTGGTACTTCAATAACGACGTTCCCTCTCGTCGTATTTCCAGGAGATCTGTTCTCCTACTTCCCTGATCCTATTTCCTGCATCCACCAGCTCCTCGCCAAAGTGGCGGAGTTCAACTAAATTTTCATTGCTCATTGGTGGGTTTGGTATAGGTTCTGGGTCGAACTGAGGGAGAAAGGTATAAGGATTGTTGAGAAGGTTTTGGAACTGCCAATCATTAGTCCACCATTCATCCATTCCTAGAGGTTGGGTGTGGATTATAGGTTCTGGGATTGCTGGTTCCAAGTTCATTGGAAGTTGATTTTCAGCAGGATAAGGGTAGATATTATTATTAATAGGCCTGGCGATATCACAGCTCGCCAATGCGTGATCCAATTCCTCCTGAAATGGTAACTCCTCAACTTGTCTAGAGCTTTCCCCAATTTCCATCTCTGTCTGCCTAGAACCTTCTCCAATCTCCACTTCTGTCTGCCTAGAACCTTCCCCGGCTTCAATCCCCTTTCCTTTATCTAAGGGATTTTCTATTTTGGGAATCTTCCTCGTTGCGGGTTTCCTCCTGCGCACACGCCTCCATCCTACAAATCTTCTCCTTTTCTTAGGCTTGGGTTTCTCCGGAGGTGGAGCGTTGAATTCCATAGGTTCTTCTATATCGGGTATATAACCAGTAAAATCTCTGGAAACTTCTATTTTCACCGGACAGAGATTTAGATTCTGAAGGGCTTCAGATAAGCCATTCATGCTGTTTAGCATATATGCAAAATACACAAAAATTGCTAAGTTAAAATTTTATAACAAAATTTCATAGATAACCTTTAATTATTATTGTATACCGTGTGACTAATTTAATACAAAGGACAACTAACAATTAAAACATATTAGGGTTTACTGTAAACTTATTTATTTACTGGGTAAAGTTTCTGGCTTGTAGGTGATAAGGTTGCTAAAACTTGAGTCAGGTGTATTTAAAGATTTGCATTTACTGCTACAGTGGCTACCATATAGAGATCTGCCCATTTTTCATCTAACTCATCTTCCCATGGTGGTTTATTGCTTGTTTCCTGAATCTTTTTAATTTGAGACTTTCTTATTTTCTCTTGACTTTTCCTAATAATCTGACTTCTTCTTTTAGGAGAAAGTGGGTTCTCATATTGTGCCTCACGGACAAATATCCCTTCCTCAATCTTTACTGGGTATTTTGAGGATGAAGTTCCTTTATCTTTTGGTGAAGTATTTAATTTATGGTAGATATCCGAAAGTCTTTGCTTACCCATACTGTAAACAAATATTCAAATAATAAAACACGTAATCACGAAATGGCAATCAGTAAAATTAAGTATTTTTCAAATACTTAATAGGCTTAAATCAGTGGCTCTGATACCACCTTTTTCTGTCACGACCCCCGACCCGGTTTGACCCGTTTCAGGAGCCGCGAAACAGAAAATCCCGTGATATTTATTTAATTGAGTTAACAGCGGAAGATTTTAACAGGATCTTTTTAAAACTGAAATTTCCCGATTATTTTATTTTACAATTCGGGATAAACCCCGGTAGTTTACAATCATATGATTTCACTGAGAAATCTTTATTTTACAAAACATGTTTCTTTATTTTTATATTGAGCCACTTCCTTAAGCTTGTAGTGCTTCGCGACACTTTTCCTGGATCACAACAGATCACCTGAAACATGTTTGAAAAAGGTTTTGTCAGCGGGAAATACTGGTGAATCATTCTTTTTACTAAAATGACGCGTTTGTTATAATTTACAGTATTAAGAGCGATTACAATGTTTCCATATATCAACCAACTACCCACGATATTTGTCACTCGACCATCCATTGGTAACCTCATTGTCCAATGGTGTCTGTGACTATGGTCATATCACCCCTTGGCTAACTCGTTGTCTAATGGTGACGGTTATTAAGTATTGTATACAAACCCCACATACCGGCTGTAATTTGGTGATTACAAAGACTTAATCCCTGTAATTATAACTTTGAAAACAAACATGATTTTGTAAAGTACTTTGATAAAAAGAAAATGACTCATGTCACACCCCCAAAATCCACTCGCGGAGTATCACCGCTTGGAGGCGTGACTGACCAGGATCAAGCCACCAATCATATTGAACATAAGTAGTATTAAATGTAAAACAACCAAACCAATATGAAAGGTGTTCAAAACATATGTATAAATTCAACGTATAGCGGAAGCATAAATAAACCCAATCATAAGTAGCAATTTTAAATGTTTAAATGTTGTTCAAAACATCCACAATCTGTGCCCACAACGACCGTGCCTCCCGTGCAAGCTCCATAAGTACCTAAGGTCCTGCAAGGCATGTAACAGAGAGTCAACAACTAGTTGAGCGAGTTCACAGTTAACAGTTCAGTAATAGTGTTCGTATTGCAGTTCGTATGTTCGTTTAGTAATCAGGTATCGTATGTATCGTATCGCGGCCCTCTAGGCATGTTTGCGAAGTTTAGTGGGGTTTTCCCATATATGCTAGACTATGTATAGTAATATCGCGGCCAACCCTGGCGTGTGTGCGAAGATCGGTTCAATTGGTATAACCAGTCTAGTCAGTTCTTATCTATAACCCTCCCTCACCCGGGGACCATATATCTAAGTTCCATAAGCTGAACGAATAAATAATCCAACCCATTCCCACCCTGGGAATCCCATGCCTTGGCTGTGTGAACTCACCTTGGTTTGCTCGGTATGCTAGGTTATGTGCTCGCAAATAAGTCAATCACGTCCTAGAGTATGCACGTATATAAAAATCAGTTTGTGTTCAAGTTGTTCACGTATAATCAGGTAACACGTAATCATAATCATACTAGTCATGTTTGACATTTAACAGCAGTTAGTTATTCCAGTTATCACTTAACAGAATTAACTCAAGTTACTGTGCAGATTAACTGTTCGGCGAAACACACATAATGGCGAAACACATAAGTTGGCGAAACACACTTTCGGCGAAACACAAATTGACGAAACACATTCCGTTTCGTCGTGGCCTTGTTTGGCGAAACAGGATTCTAATTCGTCGATGACTCTTGGCGAAACACATTCTGTTTCGCCGAGAGTCCTGTTTCGTCGGACAGTTCAGTTTCGCAGACATCAGTTACAGCAGATGAATAACACAAAAACCCTAATCATTCTAGCAGCCGTCATCAATAACAGAAATCATATGAAGATCAATGTGCAAATCGAATCATCATAAATCAACCATCCAAGAATCATTGTCTAGCATAAACCCTAGTTTATGTGTATAGCATATCAAATAACATACAACATCATCACATCAATCCCTATCAAGATACTAATGTAATCAGAATCAGGCCATATAAACAACATTCAGAACCGAGCATTCGATTGTATCAAGTTTCGCATATCATTTATATATCCTACTATATCATATCATACACATCGAAATCTATATCATCACCATCATACTCTCATCACAGCAGTAACACACATCAATCATATGCACCAGCAAGAATCTATATAATACAGAAACATAGAATCGATTAACAAACACACACTAACCGATTCGAGACGAAGGAACAAGGATTCGAGAGCTAGGGATGATGGTGAACGATGGTTGTGGCCGTCGCACAGAAGGGAGAGTGTTCTAGGGTTTTTTTTTTCTGATTGCTTAGGGTGTGAAACTGAACCCGTTTCACGTAAATATTCGCGAAATAACATTCTGGGCCGTACTGGGCTTTTGGCGAAACTGGGCTCGGCGAAACAGCCTGTTTCGTCGAGAAGGTTGTTGACGAAACTGACCTGTTTCGTCGAGGTCGAACTTGGCGAAACTCACTTGTTTCGTCGAGTTGTTTTATGGTTTACAAGTCTAAGTTTTTCAAACAGTATGCAAGCTATCATATTACACATAACCATGCAATCACAACTATATAGTCAAGGTCAACGTGCATTAAATGCAAATAAAGAATGTCGGAAATTCGAGTTGTCACATTATCCCCAACTTGAAAGAAATTTCGTCCCGAAATTTAGCATGCAGTTACTGAGGAAAGCTAATGGTGTGACGTTGTTTACCTGTATCGTATCGCGGCTCCCCGAGCAGGTTTGCGAAGATTACTGGTTTCCTTGGGGTGTCACAACTCACATTGCAGATTTATATGAGCAGAGCTTTGCCTACTGATTAGCCTTTTAACCTAAATTTAATAACATGCACATGAACTCGGTTAGTAACTAATACAACATTTACGATAACTCACGAGATTAAACCTTCACAACGAATGACAAAGTGCGATACTTAAACATCCATTGAATTTACGACGAATGACAAAGCATAAACCCTAATGTGGGCATCACTTAAACATCCATTGGATAGTTTAATCGATCGGACATTGAATCGTAGCAGCGATCGAGTTAATACCCGGTATCGGAGCAGCGCCTCGCTAATTAAATTGAAAATTCGACTTCAGAGTAATGAGAATTCGTTTTTGAACTTTGGTTTCGACACCAACGGACTGCTCCAGAGCTAGGCTATTTATTGGTGAAATATGAGGCTGTCGCGGTCCGCGTGAGCCATTGACTCACCCTTACGGTGCCCGCCTAGCCGCCTACTCTATGCGTTGGGTTTATGGGTCATGGGTTAGGGTTGCCAGGTGGGTTATACGTGGCCCGGATACTTATCCGGTCAAATTTCAAGTTGACGCGGCCCGCGTAAGGTATGCTTAACCTTTACGCGGCCCGCCTGGGAACTAGAATTCTATTTTCCTTGATTTTAAGTATGGTTTAGGGTTTCCAGGGTTCGGGTTTTACTTACGGTTATTTTTAGGACAATTTTGAGAGTCCTTACAGCTATCACCGACAGTCGCGACCGATATCAGACCTACTAAGCAATCGAGAATAGAGGAAAAAACAGAAATATCCAAAAGAAAAGCAGGAAAAACGCACGAAAAGCAGGAGAACCGACCCGAAAGGCGAATGGATGGAGTAGCACGACTGAATAGAGAGAAAGGTAACCACAGGGCTCACGGATGGAACGGGAACCAAGGAACCTTGCACGCTATTCCGATATGCTTCTCATCATTGAGCATTTCCGGCGAGGGTTTTTTGTAACACCACGTAAAAACGAGTCCAATTATATAAAGACACGTGTCCTAAACTCTAAATTTGTGAAAGATTGAGTTTGAAGGACTAAAGTTGACAAATGATGAAATTATGTGTCCGGAGGGACTAAAAGCGTCAACATGCCAAACTTGTGCCTCTGAATGACCACACACGAAGAATGTATTCTTAAATGAGTGATTGATTTGATATAAGAAGCCGTTTATGAAAATAATCGGAAGATTATAAACTACGGGGGTTAAACGTGTCAGCATGTTAATTCTTATCTCTGATTGACCTTTTAACGAACCCGAGGCTTCGTAATATTCAAATATACTCTAAAGAACAAGTGACATCAGTTTCACATGGTTTCGAGATCGTTATACAAGTTTTCAAGACTTTGGGTTAAAAGTGTCAATAGTAAGAAACTTGTGTTTATGGTGATCTTTTAACGAATTCGGGCCTAACGGAGTTTGGTTACACTCCCTTGAACCACTACAAACTAACGACAAGGGCCTTATATGCCAAAAATGAGGTTATATTAAGTTTTAAAGGATCAGGGACTGAAACTACCAAGATTGAAATTGTTTTAACCTGATCAGAGGGTTGTCGCGGCCCGCGTAGACTCCCTCTAAGTCTTACGCGGCCCGCGAGAGACTGCCCAGCGCAGAAAAAAGTTGACAGCTGCAAGTTTCAGCTCAAAACTGACTTAACCTCATTCTAATTGATACCAGGGGCTGTATGTTGGTCTTGTAATACCACTAGGACACCTGGGGTGATCCTAGAAGCCTCCATAACACCTGCCTTGATCTTATATCATGCCATTCATGTATATAAAGGCACCTAGTTGTTGTGTTTAATTGCTCATTCACTTGCAATATTCATAACACTTACTTCTGGAGATACTTGGTTTTAGAGGAGGATCAAGAAGTGTAGAAAAGATAGCTAGGACCCTATGTAAGTGTCTTAGCCCTCTCTTAATTCAGTTTATTAGCTTAAAAACCGAAAAGTTAAAGATATCGTAAATTGACTTTGACTTTCGGTTTAATCACAAATGGTCCAGCCACTGTCTGAAATAAAAGCGGTTATGTGACCATATTAAGATAGGTGATTAACCCTTAAAAGGGCACCTCCTAATTATTTCGTTTGACTAGTTAATTGTCGGGTCAAACTAATATGTCAAAAAGTCAAACTGGACAGAATTTTAAATAATGATTCAAACTAATAAACCAGAGGTTATAAATTATATTTTATCATTCTAATAACTTGGTAATTAGTATTAGAACATGTTCAAACATCTCTAACCCGACAATTATCAGTTTAAGGTCGGTTCATAACCGAAAGTCGCAAAAGCTTGACTTTTGCTTTGACTTTCAGTTCTGACCCGATTAAGCTTAATTCTCCCATGTTTTAAGCATCCATTAGGACCACATTATACAGTAGTATAAACCCCTAAAGTTATATTGCTAGGTCCTTAGTAATTTGAATTATATGCTCATGTTCGTTATTATGCTTATAAATGCCATTTTTGCCCTTTTGTCATATAAACGAGATTTTTCGAAATGTGAGAGGACAAAAACCTTTGTTACTGATATATAAACTTGTCCCGAAAATTTGACATCAGTTCTTGGTCTCAAACTAAAGTTATGCTCGATATCGTAAATTGAAGCTTTTTATTAATTAAATTACGATATCTTGCATAAGACATGTTTAAACTTGGATTTTGACCCAAAACTCATTACCTACTGTTAAGATATTATTTTTAAGGATTTATAGGATTTTTTGTCAGATTATAAACTGATCAAATCATAGAGTTCTTGTGTAATTCGGTAAATGACGATAATACCCTTTTCATGCATAAAATGAGATTAACAAATGATTTGAATGCCAAACCTTTTCCTACTGATTTCATACATTAAATACATTATTTTGAGCATTTAAAACTGATCAAAAATCTCAGATTTACATAAACATGTTAATTATCGTCAATTAGCGAGTTTTACACTGATTAGGTGCATAGTATGGTTTAAAACCATATCTAACACCTAAGACTTACTACCTACTAAATTTTTAAACAAATTTTAATATTATTACAGTAAGTATAAGTCATGAACTCAGACTTCCAAAAATGTCCTTAAAAGCATATGTGAAATGACCAAAATGCCCTTTCGGGGTAGTTTGGCCATAAATGTAAACCTCACAAATGTATAAAATCTTACTGATGTAATGTGATAAAATAAATATTTTTACTGATTACCAAAGACCAGAACCTCAGTTTATTATAAAATCTCTTTTATAATCATTAAAAATGACCAAAATGCCCATACGGGACTTAAAATGGTTTTAAATACTTTTTGGGCATATATGTTAACATCCTACTGTTGTATTAACATATTTTAAGCATAATAACATTTGTGACCTGTATATAATTCAATTGGTTACCCGCTATGCATTTATGCATTCGGATCGGTTTATGTGACTAGTTTACATAAAATAGCCGAAACGGGTTTAACCTTATCATTAAATCCTCAAATTCCAGAATGTGTTTAGTTTACCCATATTATACAAGTATCCAAACTTGTCGGGTCTAAACCACATTCTATTCCGGTCTCCGCTTAATCTAGCGTTTAGAACCGTGAAGTATCTTTCCCACTAACCGGTCTAAGTCCTTGACTTAAATAAAGAACCGTTAGTATCCTAATAGGTTATTAAACCTTTCATACAGATTGAGTAGCTACAGTAGAAGGTATTTTGTTGGTGCATGCGTCTGTCGACTTCATCTTGTATCAACTCTTACATTACAATTGTTTGATCAGGGCGCATTGTACGAGAAATAGGGTAGGATTTATGAGGAATTGAGCTAATTTTGTTTGAACTGTTAAATGGCACTTTCAAACGAAATTAAGATGTTTAATTTCGTTTGAAAGACACCATGTCACCTTCAAACGAAATCACTCACCCTATAAATACTTGATGTCTTGATTTCATTTGTAAGTTTTCAGTCAGTGTAACGAAGTGCTGCCGAAGTGTTGTCAGACTGTAAATCATTATCAAATCAATCTTACAACAGTTTAAAGTGTAAATCTAGCTGAATTGACCTCTACACGTCTGTTTCCGCCTTTCGTGTTGAGTTAAACTCTTCTGATCGACTCGTTCGGGTCTGAAAACGATCCTACAAGTGGTATCAGAGCTCAGGAGGAAGAGTTCATACATTGTTTCACAATTGAAAAAGTTTTCACGGTTAAAATTGGACAATTTTCAAATATCATGTGCGCAACATTGTTTTAACAAACCCTAGAAAGTTTCAGAACTAAAATCGACCATTTGCTTGACCAATTGGACCAAAATATTACTGAAATGATGATGTTATGGTGATTTCGTTTGAAAGAACTTGGTGATTTCGTTTGAGATGGCATCATTTGACTGATTTCGTTTGAAAATCAAGGGTAATTACGTTTGAATTTGGAATTTCGTTTGAGGAATTAGGTGATCTCGTTTGAAATAAGTTATCTCGTTTGAGGGTTTCGTTTGAACTAATCAATCTCGTTTCAAGTGGCAATCTCGTTTGAAAGTCATACTAGTTAAGTGATTTCGTTTGAAATAGTGGGTGTTTCAAACGAAATTAGGTAGATTGATTGAACAGGGATTTCGTTTGAGGATAGCTATTTCATTTGAGAAGGGTTATCTCATTTGAAAGAGGATTTCGTTTGAAGCTTGATATTTCGTTTGAAACAATCTGTTTTGTGAAAAAGGTTATTGAATCATGAGTGAAGAATTTTACAACGCATTTGCAACATCCCCGACTACTCCGGCTACCATAGCTCAAAACATGAATTTAGGAAATGAAACTGGAACTACGCAAAAACCCCCGAAGCTAATGAGCATTGAGGAGTATTATGGTTGGAAAGATCGATTTGAAAACTGGGTTCAAGCCAATCACTTGAGATATTGGGAGTGTATTTTGAGAAGTATGTTCTACCACGTACTGATCTGGAAGTTGAGAAAGAAATTTCTGAATTCAATGACAAAGAACGAGACATGTACAGAGCTGAAAAGATGATGATTAGTCTACTTCAGCAAGCGATTAAAGAAAAAATCTTTGTATTGCTTCAACATGACAAAACTTCAAAATCAATTTGGGATGCTCTTAAAATCAAGTTTGAGGGAAGTGATAAGATGATAAAAAGTAAAAAGTCATTGCTTAAGAAAGAATTTGATCTATTCACAAGTTTTCCAGGAGAAGATACAAAGAAACTGATTGAAAGATATTGCCACTTAGTGCGTTCTATGTCGTTGCTAAGCATAACCAAAGAGCGAGAGGAATGGGTTGACAAATTAGCTGATGCTTTACCTCAAAAGGAATGGGGTACATTTTTTATGATCTTGAAGAACACCGGAGTTTATGATGGTTTGACGATTTCTCAGTTCATTGAGAAGATTGAGGGTCCAGATCTTGAACAACAGAAGATTGCAAGGATGAGTAATCCGAGTGGTAAACAAGATGTGAAAATGTATTACAAAGGAAATGTTCAAGAGGTTGAAATGAGTTCGAAAATTCAAACTACTTTAATTGCTGGAAACTCATCAGAAAATGTTGAACAAAGTCCAAATAGCAGCAGTGGTTTTTCTTCATATCCAAGTGTTAATCCAAAGAGTTCAAATTCAAGTTTTCATTCTCAAAGCTCAAAAACTAGAAATGGTTATGTGATACAGTGCAACATTGCATTGAATCTTCCAGATGGTCAAAGTTTTTCTGAAGAAATTGCAAAAGATCACATGGCGTTACTTGGAACGGTGCTACAATCCTATCAAGGTTTGGTTGCAGGGAGAATCGGAAATCCTATGCTGACAAAAGAGGATTACGATCAGATAGATGCTGAAGAAATGGAGCTCATGGACATTAAATGGTGTCTAGCTAGTGTCTTGAGGAGAGCAGAAAAGTTTAAAATGATAACAGGGAGAAATGATTTTCTGGATGCACATGTGTCTACTTTGGGTTTTGATAAATCTAAAGTTACTTGTTTTCGATGCAGGGAGAAAGGTCATTCAAGAGAGAATGCAAAAATCAAGAGGCTAGTGGAGCAAAGAATCCTTTTGGAAAAGATGATTACTATCGGAAAGCCATATATCAACAAGTTTCTCATCAACTATATCAACAAAAGGAAATACAAACTGCTCATGGGAAAATGATTGAAGATGCTAATAAGAAAGCTTATTCTGGCATTATTAATCAAGACAATGAGAAAATGGTTCCAAGTTTCAATTGGGACAAATTTATATCATCTGATTGTAAAGCATGTTTAATAAACCAAGATGATGAAAAGTTACCTGAAGGGTTCAGCTGGGATAGATTTGCAGATGAGCATGGGAATTTTAAAGCTTTCATTGCCAAAATAGTTCAAGAACCTAAATTGTTTACTGAATGGATGAAATCGATTGGTGTTCATGTGAAGAATCAAGAAGAAGAATCCATTTCATCCGATGAAAGTTCAGAAGAAGAAACTGTTGTTGATTAAACATCATCAGATTCTGGTTCTTCAGATGATAGTTCAGAAAAGACATTGAATTTTGATCAAACACCATCTGATTCTGGTTCTTCAGATGATAGTTCTGAAAAAGCGATAGATTTTGATCAATCACCAACTGATGATAGTGGTGATGATGAGGAAGAAAGACATATTAATATTGCTAAAACTCATCTATCTCCTAAAAGTTTTCAATTCTATTTTGCAGATCGCTTGGAGAAGCTGAAGGAGAGACGTACAGCAAAAGAACAAAAGAAAATGAAGAGTGAAAGTGTTGATCAAAAAGAAGAAGTTAAAGCTGAAGAGATGGTTGAAACAAAAAAGGTAATTGAGAAAATTGTTGAAGTGGAGAAAATAATCGAAGTTGAAAAGATTGTGGAAGTCATCATGTAACATATGTGCTTGTAATCATTGTGAATAGTTCTATTATCAATAAAACAATGTTATTTGATCCCAATGTTTGTTTGGTTGTGTTTTACATTTTTCATGTTTTGACTTTTATTCAATTTCAAACTCTATATCGCTTTCTGGGGAGTTATACGCAAACTGGTGCGTAAACGAAATCAGTTTAATGAGACAAATACTCCGGAACATCAACATATACTTAACATACCTTAAATAACCTTTACATAACTTAGAAATAAGTTTTGAAGGCTTTGGTATGTCAAAAACAAGTTAATTCGCTTACAGGGACTAAACTTGACAAACTGCGAAAGTATGCCAATTTGAACTGTAACGAACATTCTGAAACATGACCATAAGTTAAACACACCATAAATATCCTTTATATAGCTTAGAAATAGGATTTGAGGGGTTCGGTGTGCTAAAATAAACTTTTGAGTCATTCAGGGACCAAAAGCGTCAAAAAGTGCACAAGTTTGCATTTTTGCGCATAACTTACGTTCTGAATACCTCCGGACAACCAAAAATTTATGTAAGCACTAAAATACTTTATTTTAGTGTTTGGCATGAGAAAAATCCATTCGTCGCACAATTTGGATCGTTTTTCGCGTTTATGCGCATACCGTCGTAATTAAGCGAACATCGCGTTCGTACGACCAAACGAACCAACATCCGGCATATTTTTGAGCATGTTTCATGCCCACAATGTTTAGGCATCCTTGTGGAGCCTTGAAAATTAGTTAACGAGCCTTAAACATGTCGGAAATGGCCTGAATACGCAACGGGGACTGAAAGATGAACATTTGAAAGTGTTTGCTGATCAGGGGGACCCTAGCGTGACACCTAGCCCCCTTGGTGTCACGCTAGGCCTCTTCTGATCAGCAAAGGTTATTTAAACACATGATTAACAGCCCCTAACACCCTCTAAAGGTCAAGTGCCACATGTTAATCTCTTATGGTGGCCAAAATCAGTTACCACAACATTCCAACAAGTGTAGGGATGTGATCATTCCCTCTTCTCCAAGAAATGATCCTAACGGTGAACCGAAAACTATAAATACCCACCTCCACCCTTCACTTTTCCTCACAATAATCTGATCTTATGTGCTCTAAGTTGAAACCTTTGTTTCATACCTGAGCTATTTTGATCTAGATTAGCATTCGGGGACCCTTTGTAAGTGTTCCTTCGTTCTTTTATTGCTTTTCGAGTCCGAAAGTCAAACTTTGTTTGACTTTCTGTATTGACCAGTTTATGGTCAATGCGAAGTTCGTTTGAACTTCGCAACGTGATTGTAATCACGATGGTTATAGTCCCTTGTGACTATGCCTACTGATTACCACGTTGTCTAGGGTCGTAAGGGTAAGCGATCTAATAAATCGCTTATACCTTCGAACCCAACCCATTTGGTCGATCATTAGGATCCGACCAAACACATTAGGTGACCATAGTATATAGGGAATAACCTTCCGAGGTTATACCTTATGGTCGCTTCGTTTAAGTAGTTGTATGATAGGTAGTTTATATGCCTTAGGTAAATTACCAAAATACCCCTTTGATGCCAAAATTCATTTTAAACATATGTAACATAATTTTTGACATCTAAACTGATTTGAAAACAATATTAGACATGTTAAGGCATATGTTACTTGTCATAGGACTAGTTAGGCGGTCCGAACGCGTTTCACGCGAACGACGCGTTAAAGTAGCATAAGCTACCTAAACGGGCCGTAATGGGTCGTAAGCAATGTAGGCTTTGTTAAACCATATTACACGAGTCTCCATACTCGTTTGGTTTACGACATTCTATCCGATCCTCCGATATAGGTCCGGTTTATTAACATAGTTACCTATATTAGGTGCCGTTTGATTCCGTGATCTCTAGCATTGCTTGGTGGTTATCTTAGGACTTCTGAGCAATCTCAAGTGAGTACATAGACCCCTCTTTTACTGTTTTCCAAACTGTTTTGGGGTGAAACACATGTGCCTACTTGTTACTTTCATGCTTTCCTGTTTTCACATCATATACCTGCTATGTTCGTTAGTACATTATAGTACATGATTTCATTACATTTCATGCTATGTATGCCCATTGTGTGCGTATTTAGTACATCGTTTTACATTACATTTCATGCTATGTATGTCCATTGTGTGCATACTTAGTACATTGTTTTACTTTACATTTCTGCTATGTATGTTGACTGATAGCATGCTAGCACATTGATTTACATGACTTTTCTGCTTTGTATGTTAACTTAGCATACATAGTACATTGTTTTCATATGACATGTATACAACTGCTATAACATTTGCTTTGCACAAACGAGACTTATATACGTTCATTAACATTAGCTACGCCGCTCGGTAGTAAGTACTGGTACCATAGGACTTGACAAATCCCATTTTTGACATCTCGGGTTTGTTTGGATGTAAGGAATGACTGAATCTGAAAACATTACTTTTGATAACCTTGACTGAAAGGGTTATCCGACTGTCTCAAGGCTTGAATGTATGCGTTAACTTACCACATAAATGTTTGTATCAATGTAACATGCATTACTTTGCAAAACATAACTTTTTGATATATTCAAAATACTTTGTTTTGTACATTTCTACATTTGGTTTATGTGACAAGACTTTACTTACAATACATAACATTTGATACACATTACTTGACTACTTTTGGACTTATAAACATTGGACATGACTTACACAAGGACTTCTGACTATTGGTTTAAACATGGACTTTATACATTGGTGGTTTGTTTAAGTGACTTAAGTAACGAGATGTGAGTAATATGATACAAGCATGGTGGATACGCCGCTGGTACTTCCTATATATAAGTGTTTGTATTATATTATGTATCATAGCGTTATTTAAATCATTCAATTTGGACTTATAAATTTTACACAAGTAACACAATTTTCACAAGACTTTGGTTTACAAACAAATTACTTTATACAACTCATTATACTTGGTTATACATTTAAACCATACATTATTCTCTTATTTATACATATCATCTGATCTTATCGTTTTTCAAATGATTTACAAGACAAAGCAAATTACAAGGTTCATGACTAAACATTTTTCTCAAACATAAGTCATGAATCCTATTTTCACAAAACCTATCTATCTCACAGGCATTTTTTGCTGACGTACCTATTTTCACATGTGTTTTCAGGAGCTTTTCCATAGGATGATGATCGTGACACTAGGGCGGACCTGTGCCTTAGAGACATAAAATGAAGATAGACTTAGTTTAATTATGTTATAAACTCTTTGATTCCTGTTTAAAACAATGTAACTTTTATGTTGATAAATAAAATACAACTTTGTATGCCATGGTTATGAAACAATTAATTCTGTTACAACACTCCCCGACGTTTTCCGCCACATTTTGTATATTATACGTGGTCGGGGTGTGACAGAAGAGTTGGTATCAGAGCCAATGGTTATAGGGAATTTGGTTATTAGTAATTCTTTGACCTAGACTATAACCTTTCTAGGACCCTAACACAAGTTATCTTGTGTTTAGATCTTAAAACATGCACATCACCTATCCTTAGGTGATTATCAAAACAAAAACCAAATTTTCCAAACCGATTTTTTTGAAAAACAATCATCTGTTTTTGAATGATTTATTACAAGGTTTTGAACCCTCTTTTGTAAGGTTTTGAACCCTTCCAGTTTGACTAAATTTTTGGCCTTGTGCCTTCAAATTTTCAAAATCTCGTCAAAGTTTTGGGTTTTAAATAATGTGAACACGTGCAAACTGGAAGAGTGAATGCCTGTATTCTGGGTTTTCTGTCTAGGCAAGCACTTCGTATATATCTCATCAGACGCGAGACCAGTTGTGCTTACCTGGGAATTCTTGGGATGAGTGTTCACTTATAGGCGAGCATGTCTTCGTGATACATTATTTTTGATCCATTTACTTTGATTAGTCACTGTGTGTCATTTGTTTGCTTGGTAATGCGGAAAAATGACCACCATCTTTGCTTTTGTTGATTTTGTTTCATCTCATTCTCTTCATCCAATCATCTCACTCGTTTCCTTTCATGTTTTCCTCTTTTAGAATGCCTCCTCGACGTGAAAACCAGATAGCGACTGCCGAACTGGCAAAAATTATTACGCAGCAGATGGCTGCTCAATTTCCAAATCTCTTTGCTCAATGGCACCAAGCCAACAAAAACAACAATGCTCCATGCAAATACAAGGATTTTAACTCGGCTAAACCACTCAAGTTTAGTGGTTCTGAAGGAGCGACTGGGCTTCTTCAATGGTTCGAGAGCATTGAGAATACTTTCCGCCACGTGCAGTGTCCGGATAATCGCAAGGTCGAGTTTTCTTCAAGCGTGTTTCAGAAGAGGGCTCTCACATGGTGGAACGGGGTTATGAGAGACCGTGGTGCAGAAGTTGCTCTAGCACAAACTTGGGCTGAACTTAGGGCCCTTATGATGAGGGAATTCTGTCCTCACCATGAACAGCGAGCGTTGGAGAAAGAGTTTGATGACTTGAAGCAAGATAGTGGCGAGCACAGGGCATATACTGGTAGGTTTGAGGAGTTGAGTCTGCTATGCCCAACAATGGTTACCCCACTTGACAAGGCTATCGAAAGGTACATCGACGGCCTACTTGACTAAGTGCAAGACATCATTACTGGTAGTAACCCTACCACACTCCGTCAGGCTATCGAGTTATCAGCGACATTGACTGAGTCGCAGATTCGGAAGAATAAGTTACACAGGAAGGGTGACAAGGGCAAGAAACAGACATCTGACAAAGAAGATAGCAAGAAAGGTCAAAACAAGAATGGAAAGGATTCTGGTTCATCGAAAAGGGCAAGGAAGCGTAAGGCTTCCCAAAACTATGCTGTCACTGCCCAAGCTAACCAGGCAGCTCCCAACCAACCCGCACAGCCTCCAGCGAAGAAACCCTATTCAGGGAATGCACCTTTGTGCAATAGATGCAACAATCACCATCAGCCGCAACATCAGTGCCGTTTCTGTACTAACTGTGGGAAGTCGGGTCATCTTGCCGATGTTTGTCGGTTTGCTCAGAATCACGCAGTTCAGAACCCGGCTCAACAAGTTGCTCAGCATCCTGCTCCGCAACAGGGTCAAGCTGCACGACCACCCTACCCACCAGGTGCTTGTTATAACTGTGGGGATCTGACCCATTACAGAAATCGGTGCCCAAGGCTGGCTAACCAGAATCAAAATCCAAACCAGAATCAGGCTCAAGCTCGAGGGCGAGCTTTTAACTTGAATGCCCAAGAGGCGCAGGCGGACGATAATGTGGTGAACGGTACGTTCTTTATTAATAATCAGCCTGCATCTGTTCTTTTTGATTCGGGTGCCGACAAGAGTTTTGTGTCATTATCTTTTGAGCCAATGCTTCACGTGTCTAGAACGAAACTAGGAAAACCCTTGACAGTAGAAGTTGCTAGTGGTGAACCCATTGTTCTTGATTCTGTTCTACGCAACTGCCAGTTGAATCTTAACGACCATCTTTTTCCTATCGACCTCACGCCTATGCAACTTGGAAGCTTCGACGTTATTGTGGGAATGGATTGGTTATCTAAGCATCGCGCAGAGATAGTTTGTTCTGAGAAGATTGTTCGTGTGCCGATTTCGACAGGCGAGATCCTACAGGTTCAAGGTGAGAAACCGTCTGGTGGTCTTAAGCTCATGTCTTGTTTTAAAGCTCGGAAGTATCTGCGGAAGAACTATGTGGCTTTTTTAGCACATGTTACAGCAGATAAAGGCAAGGGTAAGTCTATTTCAGATATTCCTGTCGTTCGGGATTATTCTGAAGTATTCCCTGAAGAGTTACCTGGTCTACCCCCAGCACGCCAAGTCGAGTTCCGCATTGATCTCGTACCTGGTGCAAATCCTATTGCCAGAGCTCCATATCGTCTTGCACCATCTGAGATGCAAGAGTTGTCTAAGCAGCTTCAGGAGCTCTCTGACAAAGGTTTTATCCGTCCTAGCTTTTCACCCTGGGGTGCTCCCGTTCTTTTTGTCAAGAAGAAGGATGGATCCTTTAGGATGTGTATCTATTATCGTGAGCTTAACAAGCTTACCATCAAGAATCGATATCCCCTACCTCGCATAGATGATCTCTTTGATCAGTTACAGGGCGCTTCTTATTTTTCGAAGATTGATCTACATTCCGGATACCATCAACTTCGTGTGCATGAAGAAGATATTCCCAAGACGGCGTTCCGCACTCGGTATGGGCATTACGAGTTCACAGTCATGCCATTCGGTTTGACTAATGCTCCTGCTGTTTTCATGGACTTAATGAATAGGGTCTGCAAACCTTATTTGGATCAGTTCGTCATTGTTTTTATTGACGACATCTTGATTTATTCTAAGACGCGAGCTGATCATGAGCAACATCTTCATCTTACTCTGGAACTCCTAAAGAAAGAGCAACTTTTCGCCAAATTCTCCAAGTGTGAATTCTGGCTTAAAGAAGTTCAATTCTTAGGACATATCATCAACGAACAAGGTATTCATGTAGATCCCTCCAAGATCAGTGCGATTAAGGATTGGGATACGCCTACTACTCCCACTGAGGTTCGTTCTTTTCTTGGTCTAGCGGGTTATTACCGCCGCTTCATTGAGAACTTCTCAAAGATTGCGGTTCCTCTAACTGCTCTAACTCAGAAGAACAAACCCTTTGACTGGGGATTCAAACAAGAGGAAGCTTTTCAACACTTGAAGCGGAAGCTTTGCGACGCGCCTGTTCTAACTTTGCCTGAGGGCAATGATGATTTCGTCGTTTATTGCGATGCATCTAAATTGGGTCTTGGCTGTGTCCTGATGCAAAGGAACAAAGTCATAGCATATGCATCGAGGCAGTTGAAGATACATGAGAAGAACTACACCACTCATGATCTTGAGTTGGGTGCAGTTGTCTTCGCTCTTATGATCTGGAGACACTATTTGTACGGTACAAAATGTGTGGTTTTCACGGACCACAAAAGTCTTCAGCATAACTTCAACCAGAAAGAACTCAACATGAAGCAACGACGTTGGGTTGAGCTTTTAAACGACTATGACTGCGAAATTCGCTACCATCCTGGTAAGGCGAATGTCGTAGCTGATGCATTGAGTCGTAAGGAACGTACTAAGCTTCATTGTGTACGTGTTCAATCTGTTATTCAAGCTCGATCCGATATCCAAGCACGCATTTCTCAGGCTCAACAATCTTGTGTTTCACAAGGTTTGATGGATAAGGAATTTCCCTATCACATAACACCTGATCTGGAACTGAAGGACAATGGATCGTATTACTTCATGGACCGTTTGTGGGTCCCAAGCCAGGATGATCTTCGTACCTTGCTTATGGATGAAGCCCATATGTCGCGTTATTCTATTCATCCGGGCTCAGATAAAATGTATAAGGACCTTCGTATTCAGTATTGGTGTCCTGCTATGAAGAAAGACATTGCCTTATACGTATCAAAATGCCTTACTTGTCTTAAGGTTAAGGCTGAACATCAGCGTCCTTCGGGTTTATTGGTACAACCAGAGATCCCAGTTTGGAAATGGGAAAACATTACTATGGATCTCATTACCAAACTTCCACGCACAAAGAAAGGTCATGATGCCATCTGGGTAGTCGTTGATCGTCTTACTAAGTCAGCACATTTCTTGCCAATCCGTGAGGATTTTCCTGCTGACAAACTTGCTAAAATCTATGTGGATGAAATTGTAGCTCGACATGGTGTTCCTTTGAACATCATTTCTAACAGAGATGCTCATTTCACTTCTCATTTTTGGAGAACCATGCAATCTGCTATGGGGACCCAACTTAATCTGAGCACGACTTATCATCCGCAAACGGATGGTCAATCTAAAAGAACAATCCAGACTCTGGAGGATATGCTTAGAGCTTGTGTGATCGACTTTGGTGGTAGTTGGGACTCACATCTTCAGTTAATTGAATTCTCCTACAACAACAGTTATCACACCAGCATCAAAATGGCTCCTTTCAAGGCTCTCTATGGTCGAAAATGTCGTTCACCAGTCTGCTGGAATGAGATCGGTGAGGCTCAACTTACTGGACCTGCCCTCATTTTAGAGACAACTGACAAGATCAAGAAAGTTCGTGATAACCTTCAGACAGCTATAAGCCGTCAAAAGAGTTACGCGAATCCAAAATGCAAGCCCTTGGAATTTCAAGTCGGTGATCGAGTATTACTTAAGGTCTCGCCTTGGAAAGGTGTGATCAGATTTGGAAAGAAAGGCAAACTTGCACCTAGATACGTTGGACCATTCAAGATCGTCGAAAGAATCGGAAAGGTAGCCTACAGACTTGAGTTACCTCCTGAACTTGGAAATGTTCATCCAACTTTTCACGTGTCCAATCTCAAGAGGTGTTTAGCTGATGAGAACCTCCACATACCGCTTGACGAAATTCGTGTTGGCAAAACACTGAAATTTGTTGAGGAACCTGTGGAAATCATGGAACGTGAAGTCAAGTGGCTCAAACGCAAGCGCATTCCTTTGGTCAAAGTTCGCTGGGAAGCTAAACGTGGACCCGAGTTTACTTGGGAACGCGAAGATCAAATGAAGGCGAAATATCCGCATCTTTTTCCACGAGTTTCCTCTAAATAAATTTCGGGACAAAATTTCCACAAGTAGGGGAAACTGTAACATCTGTGCTTGTAATCATTGTGAACAGTTCTATTATAAATAAAACAATGTTATTTGATCCCAATGTTTGTTTGGTTGTGTTTTACATTTTTCATGTTTTGACTTTTATTCAATTTCAAACTCTATATCGCTTTCTAGAGAGTTATACGCAAACTGGTGCATAAACGTAATCATTTTAATGCGACAAATACTCCAGAACATCAACATATACTTAACATACCTTAAATAACCTTTACATAACTTAGAAATAAGTTTTGAAGGCTTTGGTATGTCAAAAACAAGTTAATTCGCTTACAGGGACTAAACTTGACAAACTGCGAAAGTATGCCAATTTGAACTGTAACGAACATTCCGGAACATGACCATAAGTTAAACACACCATAAATATCCTTTATATAGCTTAGAAATAGGCTTTGAGGGGTTCAGTGTGCTAAAATAAACTTTTGAGTCATTCAGGGACCAAAAGCGTCAAAAAGTGCACAAGTTTGCATTTTCGCGCATAACTTACGTTCTGAATACCTCCGGACATCCAAAAATTTATGTAAGCACTAAAATACTTATTTTAGTGTTTGGCATGAGAAAAATCCATTCGTCGCGCAATTTGGATCGTTTTTCGCGCTTATGCGCATACCGTCGTAATTAAGCGAACATCGCGTTCGTACGACCAAACGAACCAACATCCGGCATATTTTTGAGCATGTTTCATGCCCACAATGTTTAGGCATCGTTGTGGAGCCTTGAAAATGATTTAACGAGCCTTAAACATGTCGGAAATGGCCTGAATACGCAACGGGGACTGAAAGATGAACATTTGAAAGTGTTTGCTGATCAGGGGGACCCTAGCGTGACACCTAGCCCCCTTGGCGTCACGATAGGCCTCTTTTGATCAGCAAAGGTCATTTAAACACATGATTAACAGCCCCTAACACCCTCCAAAGGTCAAGTGCCACATGTTAATCTCTTATGGTGGCCAAAATCAGTTACCACAACATTCCAACAAGTGTAGGGATGTGATCATTCCCTCTTCTCCAAGAAATGATCCTAACGGTGAACCGAAAACTATAAATACCCACCTCCACCCTTCACTTTTCCTCACAAGAATCTGATCTTATGTGCTCTAAGTTGAAACCTTTGTTTCATACCTGAGCTATTTTGATCTAGATTAGCATTCGGGGACCCTTTGTAAGTGTTCCTTCGTTCTTTTATTGCTTCTCGAGTCCGAAAGTCAAACTTTGTTTAACTTTCTGCATTGACCAGTTTATGGTCAATGCGAAGTTCGTTTGAACTTCGCAACGTGATTGTAATCACGATGGTTATAGTTGTCACACCCTGGCTTTGCGGAAGCGTGGTTAATTTGGTGTGACTTCTTAATACCATAGCTTAACCATAACAAAGCTATATGAAATAAAACCATGCAAGATCATCCATTTAATTAAGTTTTAAAAACCAAATACAACAACATTGTCTTAACAATCACAAACATCAACATGACATAAACACAGTTTAAGGACTGTGACTTGTCCAGGAAAGAGTCACATTCCCCAAACCCGGATGACCTCGTAACTAGTGCAGCGGGAAAACGTGTCATACCGCGCCAAATCCTTTAATTTCCTGAAATACATGTAAGTTGAAAAATCAACAATAATGTTGAGCGAGTTCATGTGTTTAGTATGTGCGCACGAATAAACCTTTATAATCATTGTAAGTATGAATGTTTTGTAAACTCTGGTATGAAAGCAAATATGGAAACATATCAGTTAATGTGTAACCACATGGTCCAACCTGCGGGCGCATGGGAGGGGATAGGACAAGGTCACCACAAGGTCCAACCTGCGGGCGCATGGGTGGTGTTACGACAAGATCACCACATGGTCCAACCTGCGGGCGCATGGGTGGTGTTAAGACAAGGTCACCACATGGTCCAACCTTAGGGTGCATGGGTGGGGTTTGTTATGCTCAAATAGGCCTATCACTTGTATCCCTCGATCGTACTACGAGGACTAATGTTCTTAAGGTTTCACCTACCCAATCACATAACCTAACAGTTCCTTCCTTAGCTGACCATACCATGTAAGAAACATTCGTAATCATAGTAACATGTATTTCACCCCCGAAGTTATAAAACTGAAAACAGTTAAGAGAAAAGGGGGACATGAACTCACAGTGGTGCGTCTCTACCAAGTATGCCTCCAAATCAAGCAGCTATGTGACGACCTACACGTACTAATTCTATTAGACGGACGGCCGTGCCTTAGCTTTATGGTTTAAGTTTTTGGGAAATAGTTAGGCAACTATTTCGTGTTTACATTCTGTATATACTTGGTAGTCGTTTTCCTTCCCAAGGATGGGGGATTTAATACATGTGTGTTCGTATAATTTCGAAATATATCATTAAGTCTCACTTAAAATATATTTTATTTCTATCTCCAAAATATAATATTCTTCTAAAAAATATTATACTTTAATACATGTGATTTTCCCAAAATAATACTTAGTAATATTATTTTTACCCTAAAAATAATATTTACGTAGTTCACAAAATAATCATAAACACTTATACCAGTGATGTTGTGAAAAATATATACTAAATATATATATGTATCACGTTTTATTTTGTGAAATCCCACCTCCGGTATATTGTAAATATAGTCGTGGCGAAACTTATATTTTTGAAAACACGTCGAAAAGTATTTCTAACACTTATAGTGTAAATAATTCTAAGTGTTAGGTTTTTAGAAAATATCGCCAGAGTTTCCCCTGTAACTGGAGGTGGCCACGCTTTTAAGCGTATCATTTTCTTTTACAAATCAAACCAACCATTTTTATCATTCAATCAAAACAATGTTCAAACCACAACTAGTCAAAAAAATATATATAAATCGCATAAATTTCATGAACTTGTGATTTATCCAAACTATGAAGTAAATCCCATTACTTTTAGTGGATCTTTATATAAAACAATCCGATTTTGTAAAAACCTCGTTTTTAAAGAAATTCCATCTTTACAACTTCTTGTAAAATTTGACAAAACTAGTTCTTTGTCGAAACTTAGTGTTACACAAGTATTTACACACTTGTGTGTTCTAAAAACCATTCGTGTTAGTGTAAGATCCGTCTTTAAAAGTATGTTTTCTCTTGACACGTGGTCCCTTGAAAATACCGCTTGTAGATACGTAGATCTACTAGTTTTAAACACTATTTCACAAACAAAATCGCTTTTACACAAGTTCATGATTTATGTGTGGTAGAGTTCATCCTTTAACCCTTGTTACTTCCAAAACAACCTTATGTCATGATCCAAGATCATGACCAATCCGGGTTAAATGACGATCCGAGCTACCACAACATAGATCGGGTCCAAATAACCACACAAATCAAACACTACAAGTTTTACACAACATATGAGCTTTTAACCACCATTTTTAGTGTTTTTAGTAGACTTTTAAGCTTCATCTTGTATGTTCACGAGGTTTAACCGTTACAAATCATATTAACCACTTTAAAATAGTTCGGGAAGGTGATTTAAGCAACTTACTACTAGCTCGAGGCTAGGGAAGAATCTAGACGCAAATAGGGTGGATAAAAGCAAGAGAGTGAGGTCCTTCGCCTTCCGTTTGCACCAATACTCCTTATGCGGGATCCCTGACACTTATTTGAGCTTGGAATGTGATGATGGAAGCCGAAAATATGATGGATGTACAAGGGGATGTTCGGCCGAAGCCTTGAGAGAGAGAGAGAGTGTGTGTGTGAGTTGTGTTGTGAGAAGGAAATGTGATGTTGTGTTAATCTTGCAACTTATAGACAATTCTTAAGTGTATTACCCAACGGATTATGTGTCTAGATGATATTAGACAAGGTTGATTAAAATAATCAACAAGGACAAGAGGTGTCCCCCTTCATGGGGACGGTTTGTAAAGGGGGGGGGGGGGGTACTAGTTCGATTCCAACTATTAGTTAGGCCATTAGTTAGGTTAATCTAGTTAAGTTAAGGGATGAACCCGGTTAGTGGTGTGTCATGCGTTACAATGGGTGTTAGGGTATTCAGGGACCCTAACTGGCTCAGAAAAAGATAAATAATGAAAATAACAATATTTTCAGGTTCCGGGTAAAGTCCGGTTGTTCGGTTGGATAGTAATCCGTTAAAGCGTTAACAAAGCTTTAAAGTGTCGTTAATACCCTTTTTAGTGACACAACTTATTTCTGACACTTTCGAAAGTGTCTAGCAATATTTTTCTCATGTTTTGGCACTTTATTAGTTAGCTTAAAAGCTGAATTATTATGTAAAGTGCTGAATTTTGTGCTTAGAGCACGTTTTACGCACATCCAGTCATTGTAACTTATTCCTAGAGACGCAGTTCTACAACCCTTGTATCCCTACACTCACCACTAGTGTAGCAAAATATTGCTGGCTCATACAGGCCTTAGAGGCAATGTCTGCCTGATGCTGTCTTTATCAGCATGTTCAATAGGTTATTCGTTTATAGTGCTACTGTGCTTTTTGTGCATCATGTTTGTCACTAAGGTTCAGCATGTAAATAATGTAATGACGGTAAGTAAAGTATGATGCAGGTATATGAATGTATCAGAAATCAAGTAGCAGTTCATCAGTAATTTCAAACAAGCACAGTAATTAAGCAGTAATTAATTATTAATTAAGTCGTACGGATACCTGGTTTGGTGAGGGTTGTCACATTCTCCCCTCGTTAGAAAAATTTGGTCCCGAAATTTTAAGTTCTGCTTGTCGATGCAGGGTTCTTAGGAAATAGGTGGGGGTATTTCTCTTTCATCCGGTCCTCACACTCCCAGGTGTATTCAGGACCATGTCTGGCATTCCAACGAACTTTGACGAGCTTGACACTGCTCCGGCGGGTCTTGTTTACCTTCCGATCCGTAACCTCAACCGGTTCTTCAACGAAATGGAGCGTGTCGTCAACATGGATCTCGTCGATGGGAATGGCAATGGTATCTTGAGTTGGACTTTTCTTCAGGTTGGATACATGAAATGTATCGTGAACTGAGTGGAGTTCAGTAGGTAAGTCCAGCTTGTATGCTACCAGTCCTATTCTTTCCAAAATTCTGAAAGGACCAATGTAGCGCGGATTTAACTTCCCACGCTTTCCGAAGCGTGCCACACCCTTCCAGGGTGAAACCTTCAATAAAACCATTTCTCCCACTTGGAATTCCAAGTGTTTCCGGTTTGGATCCGCATAGGCCTTCTGTCTGTGGCGAGCTGCTTCGATGCGTTTTAGAATCTGCGCAATCTTGTCTGTCGTCTCTTGGACGATTTCGGGACCAGCAAGCTGCCTATCACCTGCGTCAGCTCAGCATAGGGGTGATCGGCACTTGCGTCCGTAAAGGGCTTCAAATGGTGCGACACCAATACTGGTGTGGTAGCTTTTGTTGTATGAAAATTCGACCAGAGGCAAATGCTTATCCCAGCTACCGCCCAAATCCATAACACACGCTCTCAGCATGTCTTCCAAAGTCTGTATCGTTCGCTCGCTTTGACCGTCAGTTTGCGGATGAAACGCAGTGCTCAGATTCAGTTGTGAGCCAAAAGCTTCTTGGAAGGATTGCCATATCCTTGACACAAACCTTCCGTCTCTATCAGAGATGATCGAGAGAGGCACTCCATGACGTGCGACGATCTCTCTCATGTAAATTTCGGCCAACTTGCTCGTATTATCCTTCTCTCTGATAGGTAAGAAGTGTGCTGACTTCGTTAATCAATCCACTATTACCCAAATAGTGTCATGGCCTCTTGGCGTTCTTGGCAACTTTGTAATAAAATCCATTGAGATTTGTTCCCATTTCCACTTGGGGATCTCAGGTTGTTGCAGAAGTCCTAAAGGCTTCTGGTATTCCGCTTTAACCTTAACACATGTTAAACATTTGCTCACATAAACAGCAACATCGCCTTTCATCCTAGGCCACCAATAATAATCCTTGAGATCCTGGTACATCTTATCCGCTCCTGGATGGATAGAGTACCGCGATTTATGAGCTTCATAAAAAATAACCTTCCTTAAACCACCAAACAGAGGAACCCAAATCCTTTTCTCAAAACATAACGTTCCTTCCTCGTTTGGTACCAGTAGCTTCTCCATCCCACGGAGATATTCTTCTTCATGGTTTCCTTCCTTGAGAGCTTCTTTCTGCGCGGCACAAATGCGCAAGGAAAGATCGGTTTGGATAATCATTTCTAAAGCCCTAACCCTTATGGGCTTGTTCCTCTCCTTTTGACTTAGGGCATCGGCGACCACATTCGCCTTCCTGGGATGATACTTTATCTCGTAGTCGTAATCGTTCAGCAACTCAACCCATCGTCTTTGTCTCATATTCAACTCCTTCTGGTTGAATATGTGTTGTAGGCTCTTGTGGTCTGTAAAAATTGTACACTTTGTACCATAAAGGTAGTGTCTCCAGATCTTTAATGCAAAACCACTGCGCCAAGTTCCAAATCATGCGTGGTATAGTTCTTCTCATGTACCTTCAACTGACGTAATGCGTAAGCAATAACCTTCTGGCGTTGCATCAACACGCTACACAATCCTTGACGCGAGGCGTCACAGTATACCACGAAATCGTCAGTACTTTCCGGTAGTGCTAGAATTGGCGCATTGCAGAGCTTACCCTTCAACAGCTGAAACGCTTCTTCCTGTTTGATTCCCCAATCAAACTTCTTATCTTTCTGGGTGAGGAGTGTCAATGGTTGAGCGATCTTCGACAAATCCTCAATGAACCTTCGATAGTAGCCAGCCAAACCCAAGAATGTCGAATCTCGGTTGGCGTCTTTGGCGTTTCCCAACTCTTGATCGCTTCGATCTTTGTGGGATCAACATGGATTCCATTTCCATTAACCACGTGTCCAAGAAACTGGACTTCGCGTAGCCAAAACTCGCACTTAGAGAATTTGGCATACAGCTGTTCTTCCTTCAGCAGCTCCAAAATAGCTCTTAGATGCTGTTCGTGCTCAGCCTTTGTTCTTGAATAAATCAAGATGTCGTCGATAAACACAATCACGAACTTGTCCAAGTACGGCTTGCAAACTCTATTTGTCAAGTCCATTAACACTGCAGGTGCGTTTGTCAAACCAAACGGCATAACAAGGAACTCGTAGTGTCCATAATGAGTTCTGAAGGCTGTCTTCGGGATACTTTCCTCTTGTATCCTTAACTGATGGTATCCAGATCGCAAGTCGATCTTTGAATAAAAGCTTGAACCTTGCAGTTGGTCGAATAGATCATCAATCCTTGGCAGAGGGTATCTATTCTTGATCGTCAGCTTGTTCAGCTCCCGGTAGTTGATGTTTATTTGAAAATCATCATCCTTCTTTTTGATGAGTAGAAATGGGGTTACCCCAAAAGGGAGTTTTGGTCTGTTATCTTCCTTCTCTATCCATTGCTAAAACTTCTCTGTCAATCCTTGCATCTCCGAAAATATAAGTCGCTACGATGCATCGACTACGGGTGCAGTGCCTGGAATTAAATCGACGTGGGATTCGACTAATCGTTGAGGAGACTATTCCGGCAAGTCTTCTTTGCCTGATAATCCGTAGGAGCGTATCATGCTCCATGAATCACAATCATTTCCCCGTTCGTCGTCGGGGCGCGGATGACAATCTCCGCCGGGTTGTTCGACAACCAGTCCATCCCAATTATCACATCGAAGCTTCCGTTAGGCTTGTTCTATCGAGAACTAGGTATCTAGGTTACTTACTACTAAAACAACTATATTTTCTTAAGCTAAAATTTGACAATACTGTCAAATAGAGCATAACATTGACTATTATGAGACGTACCGATATCCACGCTTGGATTCTATCCCCGCTGTTGAGTTTTCATCCACGTGCCTGAGTGTTCTTAGGGCAATACTTCCTGAAATGCCCCACATCACCGCAATTAAAACATGCTTGGCCACAGCCTTGATCGTCACCATCCCTGCCTTGATAGTTGTTGTCGTCGTTATTTCCTCCGCGATTTCCGCTACCATCTTGACCTCTATTTCCATGTTTAGTACCTTGCCGACACGTTCCCTTGACATGTCCCACCTTGCCACAGTTACCACATTTTCCATATCTACACCGCCCGTTATGGTGACGTCGACAGTTGTCGCACTTTGGTAGGATACCCGTGTACTCTTTTCTCTTTTTGGCCTTGTCGTCGCTACTCGACTGGGTACCCTGTTTGAAAATCGCCAACTTCCTCTTGTTGTCCCCAGATGACTCTACATGAGTCTCCTTCTTCTCCTCAGAGGTTGAAAATTTGTTCATCCTGATTGCCTCTTCCGTCAGGGCTACACTTAGATTGATGGGCTCAGTGATTGTTGCAGGCTTTGATGTCGTTACCATGCTCATGATTTGGGGTGCCAATCCCCAAATGAAACGCTCAATCCTCTTAAACTCCGGGTCTAACATGTAAGGAACGATACGCGATAGAACTTGGAACTTCTCCACATACTCAGCTATTTTTGGACCTTCCATCTTCAAGTTCCAGAACTCAGTTTCTACCTTCTGGCTTTCTGTTCTCGAACAGTGCTTTTTATGCATTAGCTCTTTCAGCTCGTCCCATGATAGAGCATACGCAGCAGCCTCGCCCATTGTCTGAACCTGAAGTTTCCACCATGACAGAGCCCCATCTCGGAACAGCCCGGAAATGTACGTGACCTGATCTCTTGGGGCGCATGTTGGTGCATGTTTGTGACAACAGCTTAGATTTGGTCTTTGGATATCTTGTAATTAGTTAAACGATAAACAGTTAGCGGGTTTAGCTTTGTATTAGTGAGTTAATAGAGTTTGGGCTAACCAAAACCCATACTTATGGGGATGTGGGACGAATTGGGCCTTGCCCAAATTCGCAGCTCATGTGGTTTATCCTAGCCCAAGTAGTAACCTTGTGTTATATAAACAAGGTTAGGCTTTAGGGTTTAGGTTAATCAGTTAATCAGCCAGAACATTGTGAGAGAGCAATTTCGTGATAGCATCTAGGGCTTGGACGAAATTGAGAGTTGGGAGGGTTTAGATTGATTGTAATTCAGTTTGATTGATAATCAATAGTAAACCCGGATTGAAAGTGTCTTGCTGTTTCTGTTCTTCTACTTGTTTCTGTGATATTCTGATCAAGAGGATTCCGCATTCTTGATTGGAAAGACAATTCTGTGAAAGATCCATACGAATAGGGGACCTACAGCGCATTTGCTTGCCCGCAAAACAGTGTCCGTCTTCTCAATCCAGCGTACGAAGGCTACGGCACCCCCAGTGCCGTCGAATTGTAGGGGCTGGCAGCCTAAGAACTGCTTGTAGGTGCAGCCGTTAGGTGGGCTATTTCCTGAGGTACCTCCGTTGCGCTCGGAGTGATGGGCCTCGTATTGTGCGATGACTGCAGCAATGATTCCCTGAAGTTCCGCCTCGTTGGTGG
Source organism: Helianthus tuberosus (assembly GCA_030545235.1). Taxonomy (NCBI): domain Eukaryota; kingdom Viridiplantae; phylum Streptophyta; class Magnoliopsida; order Asterales; family Asteraceae; genus Helianthus; species Helianthus tuberosus. The sequence goes on along the minus strand of CM060431.1, from coordinate 48,609,013 downwards.
GTATGCGTATATCCCGTCTTGGAGGCATTTTCTAAATGATGATCATATGGGTCAGGTCATAGTAAGTAAAGTGTACGTAAGTATACATCAATATCAACACATAACATCTCATGTTATAAATAAATCAATCACATAACATCTCATGTTATAAATCAATCACCCATATTGATAGCCTCTGCAATGGTTGAGGGCTTCGAGGTAGTAACAATACCCCTGATCTGGGGTGCAAGTCCCCAAATGAATCGTTCCATCCTTTTGAACTCCGGTTTGACTAAGTAGGGGACGACCCTAGACAAGTCGTGAGATTGCTGGATGTATTCAGGAATCTCTGGTCTGTCCATTTTCAATTCCGGAACTCTACCTCACACTTCTGGTTTCCAGCCCTAGAATTGTATTTCTTCTCCATCATTCCTTTGAGCTCGTCCCAGCTCAGTATATTAGCAGTATCTTGTACCAAGGGTCTGAACCTGGAGGTTCCATTATGAGAGTGTGCCATCTAGAAATAACCCCGAGATATAAGTAACACTCTGTTGGGGCGAAGAGTTACTCATTCTTAGAATGGAGTCGGTCTTTCCGGACCAACGAACAAATGCCACGACGCCTCCTGTTTCGTCAAGGTTCAAATACTTGCAGTTCAGGGACTGCTTATAGGTGCAGCCAGTTGGGGGGGGGGTTGTTCCCAGTAGTGCGATCGCTGTGCTTAGAGCGGAGGGCTTTATGTCGTGCAATTGCCTGTGAGATGCGTTCTTGCAGCTCGGCTTCTGTCCTTGGCTGCGTACCGGTGTCTGTGACACGTCTGGGTGGCATTCTCTTCTGTCGAAGCGGTATGAAGCGGGTTTGACAACGTTTCAGTTGTCTAGGAGATATATAGCATCATAAGCCATCATGTAATCACCCAATTTCATGTGTAAATATACTTAATGTATGGGTGAGGTAATAGTTTCTGAGCCTTCACACAGGCTTGCCAATTTGGCTTATTCGAGGCTGCAACGCCTTATTTCCTGCTACATTGGTTTTCACTAGCTTGACCCGCAGAGTCCACCAGGATTTCTGTGCACTACAAGTCGTTATTACGTGGGCCCCCGTAATAATAAATTGTCTTGCACAGTTACCCCAATTTTCTCTCGTCCAAGTAGATGATCAATCAAGGAGCAACAGCAGGTGCATTGGCATGAACAGGGTCATGCTCCAATGCGGGGTCAGGAGCAATGCCTGGCTCAGGGGCCACAGCCGGCTCCGGATCAACAAACTCCATCTCAAAATCAGCTGGATCAACAAACATAGGGTCGACAAGGACTACAGAATCCTCCAAGGGCCGGTCTAAGTGTATGTACTCAATGTCATGGTCTGGATCAAAACCAGGTGGAAGAACAGGATTATCCTTAATATCGTGATCAAACTCAAAGCTGTGCGCGAGAACTGGTGCAGCTGATGACGCCATATCGGCGTCGGCGTCGTGTGAGTGATGTTGCTCTCCCGGTGTATGCAAAGATGCGGACGCCACATACTCAAATGGGTCTGGGACAGGTGAATGGGCATGAGCCTCTTCTTTCAGGAGCGTCAGCAAGCAGCAGGCTATCACCATCAGCAATAGGGCCTCGCCCTCAAATGGGTCCTCTTCTAATAGTTCGTTATCGTCGTCAGAGACCACGTCGGGGGGCATATCAACAACGGGAGAAGCGGCAAGGGCACAGGAGCAGGGATCACCGCGAGTGGCAAATTCCCAACAAGATGGCCATCAGTAGGCTCTGCTACGACATCAAGCAGTGCAAAGGGCTGAAAGTCGTCATCGTCTGTGCCGGTAGTATCGGAAATGTACACCTCGTGCTCCGATGAAACTAAGTCGTCTGATACTATGGCCATGGGATTCGTAGTGTCCATCTTTCTATTACATGATGAAGGCATGACGTTTGTAACACAAACACACATACGTATAACAATCAATCATATCATCATATAATCACATAAGTCACCAAGTAAGCATTCAAATAATTCTCCTAGTCCCACTAGCCTCTCAGACTGCTCTTCCTAGTCCCACTAGCCAAATTCTCCCAGCCTCTCAGACTGCTCTTCCTAGTCCCACTAGCCAATTCTCCCAGCCTCTCAGACTGCTCTTCCTAGTCCCACTAGCCAATTCTCCCAGCCTCTCAGACTGCTCTTCCTAGTCCCACTAGCCAATTCTCCTAGTCCCACTAGCCAACTACCTCGATCTCCCAGACCGAGCCTCGACCACTCAGACCGAGCCTCAGCCTTTCTAGACTGAGCCTATAAATAATAAATAAAATGTGCTCAACATTTGTTTGTAAAAAGTTTTGGATCTGGACTTAAGTGGTATGCATTAAAGATGTTTTCGTGAGAGCCCTAGTGATCATAGTCTAGACTCGAGAAGGAATCCTAGTTCGCTATGATCAGAGCTCTGATACCAAGCTGTCACACCCTGGCTTTGCGGAAGCGTGGTTAATTTGGTGTGACTTCTTAATACCATAGCTTAACCATAACAAAGTTATATGAAATAAAACCATGCAAGATCATCCATTTAATTAAGTTTTAAAAACCAAATACAACAACATTGTCTTAACAATCACAAACATCAACATGACATAAACACAGTTTAAGGACTGTGACTTGTCCAGGAAAGAGTCACATTCCCCAAACCCGGATGACCTCGTAACTAGTGCAGCGGGAAAACGTGTCATACCGCGCCAAATCCTTTAATTTCCTGAAATACATGTAAGTTGAAAAATCAACAATAATGTTGAGCGAGTTCATGTGTTTAGTATGTGCGCGCGAATAAACCTTTATAATCATTGTAAGTATGAATGTTTTGTAAACTCTGGTATGAAAGCAAATAAGGAAACATATCAGTTAATGTGTAACCACATGGTCCAACCTGCGGGCGCATGGGAGGGGATAGGACAAGGTCACCACATGGTCCAACCTGCGGGCGCATGGGTGGTGACATGGTCCAACCTGCGGGCGCATGGGTGGTGTTAAGACAAGGTCACCACATGGTCCAACCTTAGGGCGCATGGGTGGGGTTTGTTATGCTCAAATAGGCCTATCACTTGTATCCCTCGATCGTACTACGAGGACTAATGTTCTTAAGGTTTCACCTACCCAATCACATAACCTAACAGTTCCTTCCTTAGCTGACCATACCATGTAAGAAACATTCGTAATCATAGTAACATGTATTTCACCCCCGAAGTTATAAAACTGAAAACAGTTAAGAGAAAAGGGGGACATGAACTCACAGTGGTGCGTCTCTACCAAGTATGCCTCCAAATCAAGCAGCTATGTGACGACCTACACGTACTAATTCTATTAGACGGACGGCCGTGCCTTAGCTTTATGGTTTAAGTTTTTGGGAAATAGTTAGGCAACTATTTCGTGTTTACATTCTGTATATACTTGGTAGTCGTTTTCCTTCCCAAGGATGGGGGATTTAATACATGTGTGTTCGTATAATTTCGAAATATATCATTAAGTCTCACTTAAAATATATTTTATTTCTATCTCCAAAATATAATATTCTTCTAAAAAATATTATACTTTAATACATGTGATTTTCCCAAAATAATACTTAGTAATATTATTTTTACCCTAAAAATAATATTTACGTAGTTCACAAAATAATCATAAACACTTATACCAGTGATGTTGTGAAAAATATATACTAAATATATATATATGTATCACGTTTTATTTTGTGAAATCCCACCTCCGGTATTTTGTAAATATAGTCGTGGCGAAACTTATATTTTTGAAAACACGTCGAAAAGTATTTCTAACACTTATAGTGTAAATAATTCTAAGTGTTAGGTTTTAGAAAATTTCGCCAGAGTTTCCCCTGTAACTGGAGGTGGCCACGCTTTTAAGCGTATCATTTTCTTTTACAAATCAAACCAACCATTTTTATCATTCAATCAAAACAATGTTCAAACCACAACTAGTCAAAAAAATATATATAAATCGCATAAATTTCATGAACTTGTGATTTATCCAAACTATGAAGTAAATCCCATTACTTTTAGTGGATCTTTATATAAAACAATCCGATTTTGTAAAAACCTCGTTTTTAAAGAAATTCCATCTTTACAACTTCTTGTAAAATTTGACAAAACTAGTTCTTTGTCGAAACTTAGTGTTACACAAGTATTTACACACTTGTGTGTTCTAAAAACCATTCGTGTTAGTGTAAGATCCGTCTTTAAAAGTATGTTTTCTCTTGACACGTGGTCCCTTGAAAATACCGCTTGTAGATACGTAGATCTACTAGTTTTAAACACTATTTCACAAACAAAATCGCTTTTACACAAGTTCATGATTTATGTGTGGTAGAGTTCATCCTTTAACCCTTGTTACTTCCAAAACAACCTTATGTCATGATCCAAGATCATGACCAATCCGGGTTAAATGACGATCCGAGCTACCACAACATAGATCGGGTCCAAATAACCACACAAATCAAACACTACAAGTTTTACACAACATATGAGCTTTTAACCACCATTTTTAGTGTTTTTAGTAGACTTTTATGCTTCATCTTGTATGTTCACGAGGTTTAACCGTTACAAATCATATTAACCACTTTAAAATAGTTCGGGAAGGTGATTTAAGCAACTTACTACTAGCTCGAGGCTAGGGAAGAATCTAGACGCAAATAGGGTGGATAAAAGCAAGAGAGTGAGGTCCTTCGCCTTCTGTTTGCACCAATACTCCTTATGCGGGATCCTTGACACTTATATGAGCTTGGAATGTGATGATGGAAGCCGAAAATATGATGGATGTACAAGGGGATGTTCGGCCGAAGCCTTGAGAGAGAGAGAGAGTGTGTGTGAGTTGTGTTGTGAGAAGGAAATGTGATGTTGTGTTAATCTTGCAACTTATAGACAATTCTTAAGTGTATTACCCAACGGATTATGTGTCTAGATGATATTAGACAAGGTTGATTAAAATAATCAACAAGGACAAGAGGTGTCCCCCTTCATGGGGACGGTTTGTAAAGGGGGGGGGGGTACTAGTTCGATTCCAACTATTAGTTAGGCCATTAGTTAGGTTAATCTAGTTAAGTTAAGGGATGAACCCGGTTAGTGGTGTGTCATGCGTTACAATGGGTGTTAGGGTATTCAGGGACCCTAACTGGCTCAGAAAAAGATAAATAATGAAAATAACAATATTTTCAGGTTCCGGGTAAAGTCCGGTTGTTCGGTTGGATAGTAATCCGTTAAAGCGTTAACAAATCTTTAAAGTGTCGTTAATACCCTTTTTAGTGACACAACTTATTTCTGACACTTTCGAAAGTGCCTAGCAATATTTTTCTCATGTTTTGGCACTTTATTAGTTAGCTTAAAAGCTGAATTATTATGTAAAGTGCTGAATTTTGTGCTTAGAGCACGTTTTAGGCACATCCAGTCATTGTAACTTATTCCTAGAGACGCAGTTCTACAACCCTTGTATCCCTACACTCACCACTAGTGTAGCAAAATATTTCTGGCTCATACAGGCCATAGAGGCAGTGTCTGCCTGATGTTGGCTTTATCAGCATGTTCAATAGGTTATCCGTTTATAGTGCTACTGTGCTTTTTGTGCATCATGTTTTTCACTAAGGTTCAGCATGTAAATAATGTAGTGACGGTAAGTAAAGTATGATGCAGGTATATGCATGTATCAGAAATTAAGTAGCAGTTCATCTGTAATTTCAAACAAGCACAGTAATTAAGCAGTAATTAATTATTAATTAAGTCGTACGGATACCTGGTTTGGTGAGGGTTGTCACAATAGTCCCTTGTGACTATGCCTATTGATTACCACGTTGTCTAGGGTCGTAAGGGTAAGCGATCTAATAAATCGCTTATACCTTCGAACCCGACCCATTTGGTCGATCATTAGGATCCGACCAAACACATTAGGTGACCATAGTATATAGGGAATCACCTTCCGAGGTTATACCTTATGGTCGCTTCGTTTAAGTAGTTGTATGATAGGTAGTTTATATGCCTTAGGTAAATTACCAAAATACCCCTTTGTTGCCAAAATTCATTTTAAACATATGTAACATAATTTTTGACATCTAAACTGATTTGACAACAATATTAGACATGTTAAGGCATATGTTACTTGTCATAGGACTAGTTAGGCGGTCCGAACGCGTTTCACGCGAACGACACGTTAAAGTAGCATAAGCTACCTAAACGGGTCGTAATGGGTCGTAAGCACTTATGTTAGGTTTCATTTAGTATGTAGGCTTTGTTAAACCATATTACACGAGTCTCCATACTCGTTTGGTTTACGACATTCTATTCGATCCTCCGATATAGGTCCGGTTTATTAACATAGTTACCTATATTAGGTGTCGTTTGATTCCGTGATCTCTAGCATTGCTTGGTGGTTATCTTAGGACTTCTGAGCAATCTCAAGTGAGTACATAGACCCCTCTTTTACTGTTTTCCAAACTGTTTTGGGGTGAAACACATGTGCCTACTTGTTACTTTCATGCTTTCCTGTTTTCACATCATATACCTGCTATGTTCGTTAGTACATTATAGTACATGATTTCATTACATTTCATGCTATGTATGCCCATTGTGTGTGTATTTAGTACATCGTTTTACATTACATTTCATGCTATGTATGTCCATTGTGTGCATACTTAGTACATTGTTTTACTTTACATTTCTGCTATGTATGTTGACTGATAGCATGCTAGCACATTGATTTACATGACTTTTCTGCTTTGTATGTTAACTTAGCATACATAGTACATTGTTTTCATATGACATGTATACAACTGCTATAACATTTGGTTTGCACAAACGAGACTTATATACGTTCATTAACATTAGCTACGCCGCTCGGTAGTAAGTACTGGTACCATAGCACTTGACAAATCCCATTCCTGACATCTCGGGTTTGTTTGGATGTAAGGAATGACTGAATCCGAAAACATTACTTTTGATAAGCTTGACTGAAAGGGTTATCCGACTGTCTCAAGGCTTGAATGTATGCGTTAACTTACCACATAAATGTTTGTATCAATGTAACATGCATTACTTTGCAAAACATAACTTTTTGATATATTCAAAATACTTTGTTTTGTACATTTCTACATTTGGTTTATGTGACAAGACTTTACTTACAATACATAACATTTGATACACATTACTTGACTACTTTTGGACTTATAAACATTTGACATGACTTACACAAGGACTTCTGACTATTGGTTTAAACATGGACTTTATACATTGGTGGTTTGTTTAAGTGACTTAAGTAACGAGATGTGAGTAATATGATACAAGCATGGTGGATACGCCGCTGGTACTTCCTATATATAAGTGTTTGTATTATATTATGTATCATAGCGTTATTTAAATCATTCAATTTGGACTTATAAATTTTACACAAGTAACACAATTTTCACAAGACTTTTGTTTACAAACAAATTACTTTATACAACTCATTATACTTGGTTATACATTTAAACCATACATTATTCTCTTATATATACATATCATCTGATCTTATCGTTTTTCAAATGATTTACAAGACAAAGCAAATTACAAGGTTCATGACTAAACATTTTTCTCAAACATAAGTCATGAATCCTATTTTCACAAAACCTATGTATCTCACAGGCATTTTTATGCTGACGTACCTATTTTCACATGTGTTTTCAGGAGCTTTTCCATAGGATGATGATCGTGACACTAGGGCGGACCTGTGCCTTAGAGACATAAAATGAAGATAGACTTAGTTTAATTATGTTATAAACTCTTTAATTCATGTTTAAAACAATGTAACTTTTATGTTGATAAATAAAATACAACTTTGTATGCCATGGTTATGAAACAATTAATTCTATTACAACACTCCCCGACGTTTTCCGCCACGTTTTGTATATTATACGTGGTCGGGGTGTGACACATCAAGCCTTGCTCAAAGTGTTCAGAACCTTGCAAGCAATGTGCAGAAAAAGATGAGAAATTGAGCAAGCAAGACAAGATGAAAGAACAATTATTGTTCAATCTCAACTACGTGAAAGAATCTTACGATGTGCTAAACAGAACAGTAACTGGTCTGCAAAAGACTAACTCTGAAAGAGAAGACGCGCTGACCATGATGAATGCTGTGATGATGACAAAACAGAAAGTAATAAATCATTACATCGAAGAATGTGCAAAGTTACAGCAGGAGTTGGAGACAGAAAAGATTGAAAATGAGAGAATTAGACGTTTATTGCAAAGTTATTCTATTTCTGATTATCTCATTGATCGAATTTATCCAACTGTTGCAGGTTTTGAAGCCTTTAAAGATGAGAAGACAAAGAAGAAGGATACTGGTAAGAAACAGAGCGTTAGTTATAACAAGTGTCCGCCTCCGATTTGGGAAGGGTATTCACCTAGAAAACCGAATGAGGAGCAAATTGAAAAGGCAGTCAATATAAAGTTAAAGTCCGATATAACCGATGAATTACCAGAAAACATTGACGTCGTTTTTACATCGTCTGACACTGATCATGAGTCCGAGTTAATAAAAAAGGTGGTCGATCAGGTGTTGGATACAGATGAGGAGTCGGTGTTAAAGTCTGAGTCAAAGTCTGAGTCTGGGTGTTCAATTCCATCCGTCAAAAGTTCGTGTTCGTCGGTCAACAGTTCAAAGTCGTCGGTTAAACGAGTGTACAATAAAGAATTCCTGTTATCAAAATCTAATTTGAATGACGAAGCAATCAAAGTGGCATATACATTGATTGATTCAGACAAATTATATTCTGATGAGGAATTTCCAATAAGAAGTGTTAATTTTGAAAAGATCAAAAAGGTTTTCAAACTTACAGAAATCAATATTTCTGAAATAAAAGATGTAAATCTTACTGAAAAACCTAAAAAATACACTTCAAGAGTTCAACAATGGTTAAACAAGAAAAAAGGTTACAGTTCTGGTTCTGGTTTTCAAAAGAAACCAAACCATAACGGTAATTTCAAAAAGAAAGGGTTAGGATTTATTCCACCTGAAAATTATAAAAATGAAAAATATGTCCGAGATTTTAAATAAAAAATGACATTTGTTTCAGGAACTAGCTGTGAAGAAGAAGCAAAAAGCCCATTCTGGAAGCAATCAAACAGAGAATTCCTTGCCAAGAAGCAAGAGAATATGAAGAATGGAGCTAATCAAAGAAAGGAGACAAGAACCTGTTACAAATGCAATGAAGCTGGTCACATTGCATGGAATTGTTCTCAAGCTACAAAGACAAAACAGGAAGTCTCTAAGAAACTTAAAGGAAAAGTTGTTGAGAAAAACGAGCCACCAACTGAAAAATTCAAAATTTTTGAAAACTCAACATATGACGTTGGTGAATGCTCAAAAACTCATTTTTATAAAAAGAAAGCTAAGGACAACCAAGTGTGGGTGGTTAAGAAGATTCATGGCGATGAATCTAACTCCACAAAGTTAGACGAGCCACAAGTTGAGGTTAAAGATGAAAACTCAGTACCTCCAATGGATGATGTTCATTTTCCACCATTGAGGGCTGAGAATTTTAAATCAAAGGTTGGTAAAGTTGATATCTCGAATCAGTTCTATTCTGAGAAGAAGGAATTTGATGTCGATAAAGCGTTTAATGGAAACGTGAAAAAGATTTTTGGGAAAATGGTCGAGGGTAAAGTCAAAGGGATAAAAGAATTCTATGAAACGAAGAAGGCAACATACACCCTGACTGAGAGTGAACTTGATAAGCTTACATCCAAGCTTGCTGAGTCTTGGATGTCTGTGTTTAACATGTAAAACCCTGACTTGCCGGAGCTCCCAAGTTTGTAATCGTGGAGCAGGAATCGGCATCATTCTTGATAAAAATTTAGTTTGTGAAAAATCTTAAAATGGTAAAATTTTACAGGTTGTGACTTGCCGGAGCTTCCAGGTTGGTAAGTGTGAAGCAGGAATCGGCATCTTTATTGGTAAAATGAATTTATGTAGATGTTTTATTCCTTCAACTGGTAAAGAGGTTTGTTCTTACAAAATGATTCATCAAGGTCATTAATTTGAACTTGATGTAATCCTTATACAAGTGGTTGAAAACAAAAGAATGATGAACCCCGAACCTACAAGTGGTTAAAACAAAACTTATTTTCCGGAAAAATCATTTTGGTTAAAACAAACTTAAGTGTTTTGAAATCATAATGAGAAAATAGTTTGTTGTAATGGGGAGTTCTAATTGTTTATGCCAAGTGGATGGCGATTTGAAGTGATTCGATATCAGTTGTCAAGTTATTTGTATAGTTTGTTTTCAAATTTCCTAAAATGTGTTTGCATTTTAGGGGGAGTAAAAATTTTCAGAAAATCCAAAAACATTAGAAAATTTGAAAAAATAAAAAACATGATAAATTCAAAAATGAGTTTTGGTGTCTAAGAAGAGGAAATGATAGTAAATCAGTAAACAGTCTCAGTATGCTAAAGAAATGTTATGATTAAATAGCGTTAAACGGTCTCACTGATGATATGCCGATAGGTTTTTACACATTTAGTAAGCTTTTTCGGGATATAAACTTAAATTCAAACTTGCTTATTTCATGGGGAACACTACTTGGATATATGGGTAACCCCGAAATCTCGTTTGAAAGATCCCTCTTTCTGAGATACTAGGTCTTTATGCTCAGTGATATCTGGGGTATTATCCTGGGACTTCTGATTTTGCGGAAGCAATGGCCTAGTCCCCGGAGAATACTTTACTGCTTGCTTGAAATATAGCGCCACCCTCAGCATAAAATGATGAGACAATAAAATTGCTAATCAATGCTGTTGTAAAAAAGATCCTCTAAAGGGGACCCACCAAAAGTCAAGCCGTCATCTCTCTGCTGAACGGAAGTTCTGACCTGAGCTCTCACGGTTTCCCATCTAACCCCTTACAGATATCATCTGTGGTATACTCACCTGTAAGACTGAATATTGGGATCTGGATACGGGAGTATATTCAAGAGGTGGGACACATGAATGAGTTTAAGTTCTTAAAACACCTAATTCATATCCTGAATCAGTTGAAATTTGTGTGAAAATTTAAGTGGATCAGTATATCGGCAATCTAAGGGAATTGTTTAATTCTTAATGTGTAACTAAGCTCAACGGTACTTGTGATTTGTCATAAACTGATATGATCCTCTTGCACAAACTCACAAAAAATATTGTATGTAAATATTCCTTTACTGCATTTCATTTCAAAATAAAAAAAAAATTTAGTGTGTTTTAGCATAAATTTTGAAAAATCCAAAAAGATTTTCGACAACTGATGTTGGAGAGCTGATTTTCAAAATTCCAAGTGCTAAACATGATGAGCATGTGATGAGGGGGAGCGTGTGTCTAAATGAGAAAAGTTTTTGAATATTTTTCGAAACAAGTGGTCATCTGGGGTTTCTATCATTGATAAATCATTCAGGTTAAATTTGAAGGAGAGTCTGTATATAAATTTGTCAAATGTTAAATTTGTGAAATTTATTTCTGGGTTAAGAATGTGCAGGTGTAACCAGGTTTCGATCCTGAACCTGAAGAAAGAACACAAAGCCAGGTTTCGATACATGAGGATGTTGTGATTTCAAAAAGCCAGGCTGCGATCCCAGCAAATCGAAAGGGGGAGTCTGAAGACATCCGAGTAGATAAGATTGTTCGAGGAGGAGTCTGTTGATGCTAAAGAGAAGAAAGAGATAAAGATTTGAGGATTCTTACATTGTCGGATACTTCAAAAAGCCCGAAGACTGATAAAGACTAAAGACGTTGAAGACTCGACACTTAAGACTCGTCAACATTCGAGGGGGAGTCTGTTGGTGCATGCGTCTGTCGACTTCATCTTGTATCGAGTCTTACATTACAATTGTTTGATCAGGGCGCGTTGTACGAGAAATAGGGTAGGATTTATGAGGAATTGAGCTAATTTCGTTTGAACTGTTAAATGGCACTTTCAAACGAAATCACTCACCCTATAAATACTTGATGTCTTGATTTCATTTATAACTTTCCGGTCAGTGTAACGAAGTGCTGCCGAAGTGTTGTCAGACTGTAAATCATTATCAAATCAATCTTACAACAGTTTAAAGTGTAAATCTAGCTGAATTGACCTCTACACGTCTGTTTCCGACTTTCGTGTTGAGTTAAACTCTTCTGATCGACTCGTTCGGGTCTGAAAACGATCCAACATATTTTCATAAGGCTTTAGGAATATACTGCAGAGTTACCTCTTTCATCTAGCTCAGGTATATACTTTTAACTTATTTTCCCTTATACGGGCTTGGGATACGGTATTATAATAATACCGCTTGGTCGGATATGAAATCATTTAATCGGATTGTGATAAATAAATTGCATAACCCGTTTTAATTTGTTTTGTTTGATAACAAAAACATTGGGGGTTAATACGACCGTGTCCTGGATATCCTCGGCTCATTTCATTTGAAAATGGCCACGACCTATGCACGGGGTGTAGGCATACTGTAACACCCATCTTTTATTTACAAAAAATTAATGTAAATATGCGATATATATAAATTCTATGACCCATTTTATATCATAAGTTCCAAAAGTAAAGTTTTAAAGTAACAACACTAGTTATCTACCGACTAATTTAAACATTCATAAGTTGTTTAGCAAACAATTTACATCATAACATTGTTTAAACCGAGTTAATTTATGCGGAAGCTTCAAAAGTTCGTGTTCGGTTCTTCAAAAGCTTGCTTGATCGTCATCCATAATCCTTGAATACCTAAAAACTGAAATGTTTACATAAAACATTAGTATTAGAATACTTAGAAATAATACTTAATCGAAACTACGATCAAAGTGGATTCGATTAGTTATAATTAAGAAAAATTTATAAAAAAAATTCAGGCTCTACCGTAACTTACGGTAGTCACTTTACAACACTGGTCCACCGTAACTCAGAAGGATTCCACCGTAAGGCTTTGGCCTCTACCGTAAGTTACGGTGGTACCGTAACTTACGTTAGCCTCTGCAAATGCATGTTTTGACTGTTTTGTTTGTTTTGCCCACACCAATTTCTCGAATCTTTTATTCTAACAAACCAACATACTAAATTCTTGTGTTTTAATATGTCAATTATCAATTGATAACAAAAGACCAATCAATCATATTACGAAGCAATATCCATGCTTTATTTGATTATTCGGCCCGTTTGGCTCGTCTAAGGAATCCTCCCTTATGACGACTACCAACGAGTTCTAACCAAATTTTGACCTATTATTCAATATAGCGACGTCACCGCTTTAATTCAAAACAACCCTTATTCTAAAATTCAACTACGCATATGATAATCATCAAAATTTACTTAATGTAGCGGGTCAAGTTACATACCTTTAGTGCACGCCTTTCAAACGCGAGTCACCACCGGCTTGTCCGCTTGAAGCTCCGGTATCCTTTCCTATTGAGTTCAACCAAAACATGTTTAGAACTCTTTTCTATTCACAATTCGCATATTTTGCCTAAACATCACAATCATGCGGTTTAACTTAAATTTTCAGATTTAAGCCTTCTTTGAGGCATTTATGCGAACACTTTAAGGGCAGAAATTTACACTATATATTATCAAGTTCTCAACTTATCATATAGCCTTAATTCTTCATAAATCAACTATTTTACATGAACTTTATCTTCTAAAATTCTGAAATCACTTCATACATGTCAAACATTACTAGAACAACCACTATCATTCTAGTGTTTATCATTATCTCACAAAACCCATGAATCACCTTCATTGTGTTTATGAAATTTTCAGAATATTATCATGATTTCACATATTGTTGTCTAGGTTTTTGCTCCTAGACACTTTATCTTTTCTAATCTACCCAAGTAACAAACATGCATCATCAAATTTCAGATTTCCTAAATTCATGAGAATTTCAAGTAGAGAATTCTCATCAAATTTTACATACCTTATAATCCTCTTGCGAAGAGGATCACAATTCTAAGCTCGGATTTCATTTTGGACCAGATTTGCACCTTCAATTTATGAGATTTTGTGGATGTTAGGGTTTGAGAGTGGGGGTGTCGCCCCCTGCTTGTTCTTGATCGACCAGACCCCCAAATGGGGTGTTTGGTTTTTGTTTTTATTAAAATTAGTAACTTAAGTTTCAATTTTAACATCATTGGCCCCTCCACTTTTGTTTAACATATAGTTTTGGTTATTTAACCCTATTTCAAGTTATTTCTAGACTTGTAGTTAACTAGGTTAAAATTTTCCTAGTTAGTAAATTCTTGTTTATTTATACTTTATAATTCTAATATAAAGTTTTATATTTTCGGGTTGTTACAAGTCCACCCCCCTTAAAAGGGTTTCGTCCTCGAAACCGAATTACGTACCAAATAAAGTAGGGTAGAGACGTCGCATCTCCTCTTCGGATTCCCACGTAGTGTCCGAACCTTTCCTATGCTCCCACTTGACCTTGACTTGATCGATGTGTTTGTTTCGCAAGTGCTTGACCTTTCGATCTACAATCTCCACTGGTCTCACCGCATAATTCAGGCTATTATCCACTTCGATATCATCGTAATGGATATAACCTGTTTCGTCCGCTAGGCACTTTCGTAATTGTGACACGTGGAACGTGCTATGTATTCCGTTCAACTCTTCCAGTAATTCGAGGCGATAAGCCACTTTGCCGACCCTTCCAATGATTTTAAATGGCCCAATAAACCTCGGGCTTAGCTTCCCCCTTTTTCTGAATCTAATAACGCCCTTCCATGGGGAAACTTTTAGCATAACCATGTCGCCAACCTGGAATTCGATTGGTCTATTCCTTTTATCGGCATACGCCTTTTGCCTGTCTTGAGCCGCTTTCAAGTGTGCCCGAACCACATCAATCTTTTCATTAGTGGCTTGTACTATATCCTGGTGAGCGAGTTCACGTGGACCCACTTCACCCCAACATACCGGGGTTCGGCATTTCCTACCATAGAGCATTTCGTACAGCTCCATCTTAATACTAGCGTGGTAGCTGTTGTTATAAGAAAACTCGACTAATGGTAGGTAAACATCCCAACTTCCTCCAAAGTCGATTATACATGCCCGTAGCATATCCTCTAATGTTTGTATTGTTCTTTCACTCTGTCCATCTGTTTGAGGATGGTACGCAGTGCTAATGAACAATTTGGTTCCCATCTGCTCTTGGAAATCTCGCCAGAAATTTGAAGTGAACCGGGTATCCCTATCAGACACGATGGATACCGGTACTCCATGACGAGCTATTATCTCATTAGTGTAAATTTCTGACATCTTTTCTGACGTATAAGCCTCACGAATCGGAATAAAGTGAGCACTTTTCGTCAATCTATCCACCACTACCCATATGGCATCGAAACCATGATTTGTCTTAGGCAATTTGGTTAATAGGTCCATTGTAATATGTTCCCATTTCCAAACCGGGATTTCTAACGGTTGGAGTTTGCCGTATGGTTTTTGGTGTTCCGCCTTGACTTGTAGACATGTCAATCATTTTTCCACATACTTCGCCACATCCCTCTTCATTCCAGGCCACCAATAATTTTGTTTCAGATCATTGTACATCTTGGTTGCACCCGGATGAATTGAATATCGGGATTTATGAGCTTCATCAAGTAGAAGCGTCTTCACCCCATAAGTATTTGGAACCCATATCCTTCCGGATCGAGTCTTCAACCCGTTATCCCCATCCGACAAATCTTTCAACTGACCGATTATTCTTTCTTTCTTCCAATTCTCCTCTTTCACTGCTTCTAATTGCGCCTATCGAATATGTTCAAGTATACCCGAGGTCACCACGAGCTGCATCGATCTTACACGTATTGGGACATAGTTCGCTTTTCTGCTCAGAGCATCCGCCACCACATTTGCCTTTCCGGGGTGATAATGTATTTCACAATCGAAATCTTTCACCGTTTCTAGCCATCGCCTTTGTCGCATATTTAACTCCTTCTGATCGAAGAAGTATTTCAAGCTCTTGTGATCGGTGAATATGGTGCACTTTACCCCATATAAGTAGTGCCTCCATATTTTTAAGGAAAATACCACCGCAGCCAACTCGAGATTGTGCGTGGGATCTTTCTTCTCGTGTATCTTTAATTGCCTCGAGGCATAAGCTATAACTTTGCCCCGTTGCATCAAAACGCATCCGAGTCCCGATAGTGAAGCATCCGAATAAACCACCAAGTCTTCGTCCCCGTCTGGCAATGTTAGTACCGGAGCTTGTGTTAACTTTTCTTTTAGCGTTTGAAACGCTCTTTCTTGATCGACACCCCAAATGAACTTTTCTTCCTTTCGGGTTAGCTTTGTTAGCGGTGTCGCAATCTTGGAGAAATCTTGAATGAATCTCCTATAGTATCCCGCAAGCCCCAAAAAGCTTCAAATTTCCGAAGGGTTCTTCGGGGGATTCCATTTTGACACGGCCTCGATCTTTGATGGGTCCACCAATACTCCGTCGGCACTTATGATGTGGCCAAGAAATTGTACCTCCCGTAACCAAAAGGCACACTTAGAGAATTTCGCATACAACCTTTTTTGTCTAAGTGTCTCTAACACTTCTTGTAAGTGGTGTGCGTGTTCAGCTTCGCTTTTTGAATACACTAAAATATCATCGATAAACACGATGACCGACTTATCCAACATTGGCTTGCAAACCCGGTTCATGAGGTCCATGAAAGCCGCGGGTGCATTTGTTAGCCCAAATGACATCACGAGGAATTCGTAATGTCCGTATCTCGTGAGGAAAGCCGTCTTCGGCACATCTTCCTCCTTGACCTTTAGTTGGTGATACCCCGGTCTAAGGTCAATCTTTGAAAACTAGTTCGCACCTTGTAATTGGTCGAATAAATCATCTATCCTCGGAAGCGGGTATCGGTTCTTTACCGTGAGTTTGTTTAACTCCCGGTAATCGATACACATCCGCATGCTCCCGTCTTTCTTTTTCACGAACAGTACCGGTGCGCCCCAAGGAGACACACTCGGCCTTATAAATCCTTTGTCAAGCAGGTCTTGAATTTGGGACATCAACTCTTGTAATTCCGACGGCGCGAGTCGGTACGGTGCTTTAGCTACGGGTTTTGCGCCCGGAATCAATTCGATCCCGAACTCTACTTCCCGTTCAGGCGGTATCCCCGGTAAATCCTCCGAAAACACATCTTCATAGTCTCGTACTACCGGTACATCTTCAATCTTCCGTGGTTCTTTCTCTGGCTCATTTGCGTATATCATGAATGCCTTGCATCCTCGCTTCATAAGCTTGTGAGCTTTCAACATTGAGCATACTATTGGGTTGCCTCCTTTTTCGCCATAGATATTGACGTGTTTCCCGCTTGGAGATATTAGCTTTATCTCCTTACAGAAACACACGACCTTCGCGTGGTGCTGAGACAGCCAATCCATCCCAACGACTACTTGAAATTCTCCCATTGACATTAGGATTAGATCTATCAAATATTCTTCATCATCTATGCTTAATTTGCAGCCTCGACAAACGTTACAAACTATGAAACTTTTGTTGTCCCCTATTTCTACTTCTAAGGGCACATATAACTTTGTCAACACAAATGAAGGATGTCGAATAAATCCATGCGAAATGAAGGATTTATTCGCACCCGTATCAAACAATATACGTGCTGGAATTGAGTTAATTGTGAATATACCTGAGACCACATCGGGTTCTGTTTTTGCTTCAGCCGTGGTAAGTTGGAAGGACCTAGCCTTCGCTTTGGGGGCTTCTGCTGGAGACTCTTTTGTGTCTCTCTTTCCAACCAACTCGGGGCATTCAGACTTTTTGTGACCGGGTTGGTAGCATTTGTAACAAACAGAAACTTTTCCGGGACATAGCGATGCAGTGTGCCCCGTCTTCCCACATACCGGACATGGCTTGTCCTTGAAGCGGCACTCACCCTTATGCCCCTTTCCACATACTTTACAACTTGGCAACCCGCCTTTAGCCTCTACCTTCTTCCCCAATTCAGCAGTTCTAGCTATCTTTGTAGGGCTTGGATTCACATCTTGTGCCCTCCGCTCGCCCCTTTCAACTTGTTTCTTTAACTCAATTTCCCGCTCCCGGGCGGTGTTGATGATTTCTGTGAGAGTTTCATATTTTGAGGGAGTCATAAACTCCCGGTATTCAGCACTCAGCATGTTGTAATAGTAGTATATCTTTTGCTCTTCAGTGGTGACTAACTCGTCACAAAATCTCAGCTTATCCATGAAGATGCCCGTGATCTTATCAATTGTTTCACCCTTTTGCCTTAACTGGATGAATTCTTCCTTAATCTTGTTGATAACCGCTTTGGGACTATGATGTTTAAGGAATGGCACCTTAAACTCATCCCAAGTCATGACCCTTGCCGCTTCGGCTCCTATTTCCTTCTTTTTGTTGTCCCACCAATCCTTGGCTTGGCCCCTCAATTGACCCGTTCCGTAAGCAACAAAGTCGCCTACTTCACAATGGGTCCGTTCAAACACCCCTTCGACATCACTTAACCATCTTTGGCATATTATCGGGTCAACCTCCACGTTATAGATTGGCGGTTTACACGCCATGAATTCCTTGTACGAACACCCCTTGCGTTCTCCCGATTTTCCTTTTATAAGGTTGACACTATCTTCCAACCTTTTGACTCGCTCTTCAACAAGCGACAACACCGTGTTTTGAATTTTGTCTATAAACCCGGATAGACTTCCTTCAATTGCCTTCCCTACTTCTTCGGCAATTATCTCTTTCATTTGTTCGGTGCTTGTTTGCACCAGATTATCATCGTTTCCATCAGACATCTTGAAACTGAAATGTTTACATTTAACCATTAAACATTTCATTCATAACATTGCTTCATTTGTTTCGGTTTAGCCAAGTTCTCAACTTGCTTTAACCGTTCACATTTAATGCACTTTCCGGGTTTGAGTGTGTTAACACGCTCTTCCCATGCACATCAATTCCTTTCTCATTCTTATATAAGACATAATTTGTTAACATAATAAGTTAATTCTTACCGGACGATCGATCAAGCTTGAACCGAACACTTGTTGACAACCTTAAGTTCTGATTACCAACTTGTAACACCCATCTTTTATTTACAAAAATTTAATGTAAATATGCGATATATATAAATTCTATGACCCATTTTATTTCATAAGTTCCAAAAGTAAAGTTTTAAAGTAACAACACTAGTTATCTACCGACTAATTTAAACATCCATAAGTTGTTTAGCAAACAATTTACATCATAACATTGTTTAAACTGAGTTAATTTATGTGGAAGCTTCAAAAGTTCGTGTTCGGTTCTTCAAAAGCTTGCTTGATCGTCATCCATAATCCTTGAATACCTAAAAACTGAAATGTTTACATAAAACATTAGTATTAGAATACTTAGAAATAATACTTAATCGAAACTACGATCAAAGTGGATTCGATTAGTTATAATTAAGCAAAATTTATAAAAAAAAAATTCAGGCTCTACCGTAACTTACGGTTCCTACCGTAAGTTACGGTAGTCACTTTACAACACTGGTCCACCGTAACTCAGAAGGATTCCACCGTAAGGCTTTGGCCTCTACCGTAAGTTACGGTGGTACCGTAACTTACGGTAGCCTCTGCAAATGCATGTTTTGACTGTTTTATTTGTTTTGCCCACACCAATTTCTCGAATCTTTTATTCTAACATACCAACATACTAAATTCTTGTGTTTTTATATGTCAATTATCAATTGATAACACAAGACCAATCAATCATATTACGAAGCAATATCCATGCTTTATTTGATTATTCGACCCGTTTGGCTCGTCTAAGGAATCCTCCCTTATGACGACTACCAACGAGTTCTAACCAAATTTTGACCTATTATTCAATATAGCGACGTCACCGCTTTAATTCAAAACAACCCTTATTCTAAAATGAGTTAACTGCCATTTTCGTCCCTGTGGTTTGGTCACTTTGGCCATTTCAGTCCATTTTTCAAAAATGCGCCATTTTCGTCCCCCACGTTCTGGAAAGGTGCCATTTTAGTCCAAAAATCATAACCCAGTTAAGTCAGTTTGTAAATAAGGACTGATTGTGTAAATTTGTAACATAAAGGACTGATTGTGTAAATTTGAAAAATGGACTGAAATGGCAGTTAACACCACCACCACTAGCCCTGCCGCCACCACCGCCACCACAGCCACCAAAAACCTAAATTAATATTATAATTATGAATAACCTAATAATTGAGTAATAATTATGTTATGATTGTGATTGTTTTAATTATATTATTAAACATAAACTAAATCAATCAGTACGTCTTCTTTGTCGAAACCGATTCAACCAAAACCCTAATTTGTTTTGAAAGCTTCAGCCACCACAGACCGTCCTCCTCGTACGATTAGTCAATGACAGCAATCGGACAACCGGAGATGATGATGGTCCGTAGTCGATGATGATGATGAAGGTGATGAACTGTTATGATGAACAACGAATGGAGTGTTTCCGATAAAGATGAAGGCAGATGATGATGAGTGTCGAAACACTGTGATGATGACAATAAATAGTTCAGTCGCTGGAGATGATCGACGGAGAGTGGTGATCGGAGAAGATGTGGAGGAGGTGCTCAGTGGTTGTGTTCGGTGAACGAGTCCGTCGGAGAAGATGATGAACAGTGATCGAAGGTGGTGGTAATTAAGGTGTGATGGCGACTGATGATGGTTAACGGATGGTTGCAGGTTGGTTGATGTCCGATGTCGAAACGAACTCGAACTCGAACTCGAAGACCCGAAACCGAAACGGAGAAGATGATGATGACGTGATCGGAGGTGGTGGTTTGACGGGTGTGAAGAATTGTTGAAAGATGTATGGTACGGTGATGTTTGAAGGTAGATGATGAACGATGTTGAATTGCAGAGAAGATGAAGATGATTGAATCGCACGAGTTGTTTTCAGTCGCACGGCGGTGGTGGCGGTGGTGGCTGTGGTGGCGGTGGTGGCGGCGGTGGCGGTGGTGGTGGCAGGGCTAGTGGTGGTGGTGTTAACTGCCATTTCAGTCCATTTTTCAAATTTACACAATCAGTCCTTTATGTTACAAATTTACACAATCAGTCCTTATTTACAAACTGACTTAACTGGGTTATGATTTTTGGACTGAAATGGCACCTTTCCAGAACGTGGGGGACGAAAATGGCGCATTTTTGAAAAATGGACTGAAATGGCCAAAGTGATCAAACCACAGGGACGAAAATGGCAGTTAACTCTTCTAAAATTCAACTACGCATATGATAATCATCAAAATTTACTTAATGTAGCGGGTCAAGTTACATACCTTTAGTGCACGCCTTTCAAACGCGAGTCACCACCGGCTTGTCTGCTTGAAGCTCCGGTATCCTTTCCTATTGAGTTCAACCAAAACATGTTTTGAACTCTTTTCTATTCACAATTCGCATATTTTGCCTAAAAATCACAATCATGCGGTTTAACTTAAATTTTCAGATTTAAGCCTTCTTTGAGGCATTTATGCGAACACTTTAAGGGCAGAAATTTACACTATATATTATCAAGTTCTCAACTTATCATATAGCCTTAATTCTTCATAAATCAACTATTTTACATGAACTTTATCTTCTAAAATTTTGAAATCACTTCATACATGTCAAACATTACTAGAACAACCACTATCATTCTAGTGTTTATCATTATCTCACAAAACCCATGAATCACCTTCATTGTGTTTATGAAATTTTCAGAATTTTATCATGATTTCACATATTGTTGTCTAGGTTTTTGCTCCTAGACACTTTATCTTTTCTAATCTACCCAAGTAACAAACATGCATCATCAAATTTCAGATTTCCTAAATTCATGAGAATTTCAAGTAGAGAATTCTCATCAAATTTTACATACCTTATAATCCTCTTGCGAAGAGGATCACAATTCTAAGCTCGGATTTCGTTTTGGACCAGATTTGCACCTTCAATTTATGAGATTTTGTGGATGTTAGGGTTTGAGAGTGGGGGTGTTGCCCCCTGCTTGTTCTTGATCGACCAGACCCCCAAATGGGGTGTTTGGTTTTTGTTTTTATTAAAACTAGTAACATAAGTTTCAATTTTAACATCATTGGCCCCTCCACTTTTGTTTAACATATAGTTTTGGTTATTTAACCCTATTTCAAGTTATTTCTAGACTTGTAGTTAACTAGGTTAAAATTTTCCTAGTTAGTAAATTCTTGTTTATTTATACTTTATAATTCTAATATAAAGTTTTATATTTTCGAGGTGTTACACATACACCTGACAGATGCAAATGCTAATATAACCCACATGTTGGGGATAATTCCTTGTGGGTTCTATAAGTGGTGAGTCGGTTAATCATGACCGGCTTCCAAACCGGCCCCATATGTATGACAAACATGTAGAACTGTATACAAGATTATCTTAAATAATTGTCCAAAGTTATAAATGGTTTGTGCCTTGTGCACTTAAATCAATTTTATAAACACTTTTCAAAAGAGTCGGTTAATTGTATTTACTAGTGAAAGCTGACGTATTTTCCAAAGACTAATTGACAGGTACCTCACGTAAATACGCTTGAGCTACTAGGTGTCAATATGAGGATCTTGCAAATCCGTAGATGCCTGGAGTCTGTTATTTCAGTTTCTTGTATTTTATTTTATGATCCGCCTGTGGATCTCTATTACAACCATGTCTATATATTATTTATTTGGACACTTGGACACTATGGTTTGTAATAGTATTTATTCACCAAGCCTTCCACTGTGCTATTATATTGTGTGTATTGACAATGATGATATCAACTACGTCACGATACTCCCCACCGGGCCCACCGATAATATGTGGAAATATCGGGGTGTGACAGGTTGGTATCAGAGCCAACATTGAGTGAATTTGTTAGTGCATTTATGTCTATAGCCTTCGTCAATCCGAGCCGTAGCGAGAAACAGAAGGAAACGAGTCGTTATGATGTAATATCTAGACAAAAAGGCAAGGTGACAATATTGTAATTAATGAGAAATCTCATTAAAAGCCAAGGCCTATAAATAGTAGCTTTATGTTTAGATTAGAGACTTTTGCTACATTTGTCATTTGGAGCTTTCTAGATCTAGAGAGAGAATCTAGAGAAAGAAAGTGATTCAAGGTGCTGTACGATTTCAGATTTCTAATAGAATCACGTTTATATTTCGTCACGTGTGTTAGGTCGTGTTCGTGTACGGATTCCGCACGTCATACGTTCGTTTCGCAATCATTTCGGAGTCAAAACCGGTCCTACAAGTGGTATCAGAGCAGGAGCTCGATTGCACTGATCTTTCACACGATTACACGCAGAAAATCATCAGATTCAGATCCGAATTTCATCTACTTCTTCATTTTTTTTCATATTTTTCACGTTTTTCACTGAAAATCATCAAATTGAACGGGTTTTTACGGTCCAAATCGGCTGATTTTTTAATATGTTGTGCGAAAACACCTGATCTACAACCCTACTAAGTTTCAGATCCTAATTCCTAGCCGTTTAGTAGATATTTGAAGTTTTAGGTCCGATTTCGTATCAAACAGCAAGGTTTCGCTTGAGATATCTGTTGGTTTCGCTTGAAAAGTACTTTAAAACTGGGTTTCGCTTGACCGAACTGTACCCTATCACTTGAAAATCGAGTCTCTCGCTTGAACTTTTATCATATCGCTTGAAACACATGGCAATTTGAAGCGAGACACACTGTTTCGCTTGATATATTTGAGTTTGCTTGAAAATACGTGTACTGCTTGAACAATTGTTTGAGATATATCTGACTTAACATTTTACGAGGTTGTCAGGTATTGAGATCAGAGAACCATGTGAAACAACTTGAATACATGTGAAAATGAATTGTATTTTAATTGTTGGCCACCACTTAATGATTGCATATTAAAAGTTGTCGGCCACATTTATAAAGGGTCCAATCAGATTGATTTGAACAATTGTTGTTGTCGACTAAGTGAACTTTGAGGTCCTATAAAATTGAGTCTTATCATATTATCGGCCCAATCAAACGAATTTGTATTTTTGATTAATCTAGACAGCCCATGTGAAGTGTTATTTGACAGCCGACTTTAATGTTTGGTCCAATGAGAATTATGTTGAGAATCAAATTGTCGGACATTTGATAGTTTGAAAGTATATGTGAGGTGTATTAAATCGAGAATAGTGGCAGCCCATGTGAATGTCCATTAAAAGTCCAATTAAAATCAGTTAGTAACATTGAAAATTTGTCGCCCACTTAGTAATCTGCCCAATTGAATTGATTCATCATTTAAAATTGTCGAACAAGAAGTGTTGACTAAAAAAATTTGCATGTGATCTGTATTAATTGTTTCAGTATATCGATAAAGGTTTGCATGTGTAGTTGGTGAAGTTGTTGTCAGCCCAATTATTATCGGCCCAATCACATTTTGTGTTGCAATAGTTTTTGTCAACCACTTTGAGATCTCTTAAATCACTCAATTGATTTTAAAAGTTGCATGTGTATTGTTAGAGAATTATATTTGCATATGTAGAGATATAGATTGACGGTTCATTTAAAACTTGCATGTGATAAGAATTTGTTTTTCAATAATGTGTGTCAGTGCATTAATTCTCGGGTCATGTGATATAGGCTCAATATTTCATAGTTGAATCAATTTTAGTTACATAAATACAGCTCACGTGATATATTTTTGTTGACCCACTCGATCGGGTCACAATTCGATTAGAGATTTTGTTTGTTCAAGTTTAAAGTGCAACAAATCGAGTGGCAATCCAAACGGATTACCACCCGATCCTAAACATTTCATTTGTTGTTGTGATTCAGGTCAAACCGTCGGATACTCGTCTAAGCGGATCTCCACCCGATCCATTGTTACATATTCATTTTGTTGACTTACTCGATCGGATACTTGTTGATTTAGTTGATTGTTAGTGATTGAACTGATTTTGTTGTCTGTTCGTTTCAGGTGATTCAAGAAGATAGTATCATGGCTGAAATCAAAGAGAAAACCAGAGAAGAGATTTTGAAAGAGAAAACTGAAAGAGAAAGATTTATTGTGGGATGCAGAATGCAGAAAATGGAGGAAGAATATGAGAATGCTGTTGCGAACAAACGATGGGATAAAAAGCAAGAATGTTATGTCAACAAACAAGGTGAACCAGTTGTTCCCAGATGTGACATAGTTCATGATGATGTTCTTCTTGTTATTCCTCGATCCGGTGAATACTACTCAAATGTTGCAAAAGACAAGACATATGTGAAAAGGCTGGATAAAATCATCAGGGATGCTATGACAATCAAATTGAGAAAGAGAAATGAAGAAAGAATAAAGAAGAATATTGAGAATATGGTTGATGAATTGAAGAAGGTAGCTGAGGAAGTCAAGATTGAAGAAGTGAAATATGAAATTCAGAAAGTTGAGGATGTGAAGATGTCTGAAGAACAGAAGGTAGTTGAGAAAGAGAAGGTTGTTATTGAAGAACAACAAGTTGAAGTAGTCAAGAATGAGAATTTGGAAGCTGGTGATGTTGGTGATAAAGTTAGTGTTGAAGAAAAGCATAATGATGATGATCAGAAGCAGACAGAGATTGCAACAAACACCGAAGTGCCAATCACTGAGGTAAAATCTGATTCTAACATCTTGACTGAAACTGTTGAACAATGCAAGAAATGCATGGAAACGTGCAGTGCTTGTACTGAAAAAGATGAAAAGATCAGAACAAGAGATCTTGATTTCACAAAACTTGAAGAAGTTTTCAAGAACAAGTGCAAAGAAATGTTTGAAAATGAAAAAGTTTTGAAAGAAAACAATGAAACGCTTTCAGAAAAATGTAAAAAGATAGAAAAAGAAAATGAAGTTTTGAAAGAAAATGTTTCTAAAATGACAGAAGAATGTTCTCAAAAAGAAAATATTTGCCAAGAAATGAAAAAGGAATATGATTCAATAAAATTGGCTTATCACATTACAAAGGAATCATATGAAAAAGTAAAGAGTGAAATGAAACTTGTTCAATCAAGATTGAAATATTGTTCTGAAACATCAAGTGAACTAAAACGAATGTATGAAATTAAACAACAAGTTGTAAATTCTTATATTGAAGATGTTGCTAAACTTAAGCGTAAGATTGCTGATTTAGAACAGGATAACAACAAATTAAAAAGTTATCACGCGTCGTCATATGTGCTTGAACGTATTTTCAACATAAAACCGGATGGAAAAGATTATGAGCATAACACGAAAGGCATTGGTTCAGAGTTTCATCAAGTTCCACCACCGGAAAAGTTTGTGTTTTATGATGATGAAAAAGTCGAAAAAGCTTTCAACATGGTAGATCAATTGCCAGACAACATTGACATAACCTATTCCAAATCTGATGATTCTCATGATTCAGAGGTGGTAGGTAAAGTCGTTGAAAGTGTGTTGAAAGAAGAGTCGGTTGATACAGCTAAATCTGAATCACAAGATGAAAATGAAGGTAATTTTCATGATGAATATCTGAAAAACTCAAAATCCGAGAAAAATTTGAATGATGATTCAAAAGGATTGGTTTATACCATGATTGGATCGGACAAATTGTTCTTAGATGTTGTATTCCCGATTCAGAATGTGATTTCAGAAAAGGTTGATAAAGTTTTCAAAATGGTTGAGATTGAAAAGTCTGAGATTTCAAAGTATGCTGGTAAGAGTCACAGAGGTTCGTATAACAAACCTAGTTTCAAGAAGAAAAACATGAAGGCTGGGTTGGGTTATAAGAAGAAACAAAATTGGAAGAGAAATGAAACACCGAATTTTCAAGAAAAAATGAGTTTTGTTCAAGGAAAAAGTTTTGATGAAGAGGAAAACCTTAAAATTGGACAACAGTCTATTGAAGAGTTCTTAGCTCAAAAGAAAAAGCAACAACCACAGGTCAAAGATGTTTCCATGAGAACATGTTTCAAATGTGATCAAAAAGGACATCTTGCTCGCAAATGTCCAAATCTAAAACCTGTGGATGTTGACAAAAAGAAGATTGATGCTGAGAAACAAAAATACGAGAATGTGAGACAAAGGTCAACCAGATTTGACTCAAAACAAACTTGGAGGTACAACACAAACAAGTTTGCTTCGAATCAAATTTGGAAACCAAAACAGACTATGTCTGATTCTAGACAGACCTGGAATTCTCACACACCCAGATTAAGAATAACACAATGTTGGAAAACAATTGTCGATGCTACAAAACCTCAAGAGTTTTGGAAACCAAAAGTTGTTGTTCAAAATCAAAATATTCAAAAAGAGTCACATTTTTACAAAAGAGGGACTCCAAAAGGTCAGACATGGAGTATTAAGAAACAAGTGACTTTGGTAAAAGATGAGAAAGTTGAAGTCAAAGATGGAAAAGTTTTTGATGACAAAGATTTTCCTAAACTGCATGATACATATTATGTTGAAATGCCTAAGGTCCAACAGACCTGGGCTAAATTGTTCAAGTAATCAAGTAGTCTAAATGTGCAGGTGCTCAACAAAACCAAAGATTGTGAGAATGGAGGTTGGAGCAGCCTGGCACAATGAGGAGAGGAGGCTGTTAGATCCTGTGTTGGTTGAAACAGAAAGTTTATTTTCATTTTGTACATAAATAAACAATATTTTCAAAAACCCTAAAAAGTGAAAAATTTAAAAACCAAAAATATGTTTTTAGTTTGTTAAAAAAATGAAAAACCAAAAATATGTTTGTTTTTAATTTTTGTCAAATATAGAAAATTACAAAAATATGTGTTGATTGAATATGTCGAAACCCTCACGGCGGAACAAACATGATTAATTTCACAAGATTGAAAAACGGTTTTCAAACTGTAAAATATCAATGTGTTGTAAATCATGGGGGTACGTTAAAATTATTGCTTATTATGTTAGATTTTTTTTGCAAATCAGTACACTTGAAGCAGAAAATGGATGGCGAGACAAAGCTATCTGTATTGGTTGTCAAAATTTTCTTTAAATGATTTTGCATTTTAGGGGGAAAATGTTGTTAGAAAATACAAAAACATTTGAAAATTTGAAAAGTAAAAAACATGATAAAATTCAAAAATTGAGTTTTTGCGTAAAAAGAGGAAATGATAGTACATCAGTAGACAGTTACAGTATGCTAAAGAAATGTAATGATTAAATAGCGTTAAACAGTCTCACTGATGATATGCCGATAGGTTTTTATACATTTAGTAAACTTTTTCGGGATATAAACCTAAATTCAAACTTGCTTATTTCGTGGGGAACACTACTTGGATATATAGGTAACCCCTGAAATCTCGTTTGAAAGGTCCCTCTTTCTGAGATACTAGGTCTTTATACTCAGTGATATCTGGGGTATTATCTCGGGACTTCTGATTTTGCGGAAGCAATGGCCTAGTCCCCGGAGAATACTTTCTGCATTGCTTGAAATATAGCGCCGCCCTCAGCAAATTGATAAAACAATAAAATTGATAGTCATTGTTGTTGTAATACAAAAGATTCTCTAAAGGGGACACACCAAAAGTCAAGCCGTCATCTCTCTACTGAACGGAAGTTCTGACCTGAGCTCTCACGGTTTCGTACTATAATTTATTCCCCTTACAGATATCATCTAGGTATACTCACCTGTAAGACTGAATATTGGGATCTGGATACGGGAGTATATTCAAGAGGTGGGACACATGAATGAGTTTAAGTTCTTATTGCATCTAATTCGTATCCTGAATCAGTTGAAGTTTGTGTGAAAATTTAAGTGGACCAGTATATCGACAATCTAAGTGAATTGTTTAATTCTTAATGTGTAACTAAGCTCAATGGTACTTGTGATTTGTCAGAAACTGATATGATCCTCTGACGCAAACTCGAACAAAAATATTGTGTGTAAATATGTTTGTACATATTTCTTTACTACTTTTTATTTTCAGAAAAATACAAAAATATTTTTAATTCTGCTTTATTTTCGACAACTAATGTCTGAAATGCTAAGTTTCAAAATCTAAGTAAGCTGATTATGTTTCTGAAAATAAAACAAGTTCATTAATTTGAAACTTGAATTAAAAATCAAAAATCAAAAACAGTTTGTGATATCTCCAAGGTCATTAGTTTGGACTTGGATGATTAACTGTGAGGGATTTTGGGTACTTAACACTGCCAAATTTGTAAAGATTGTTGATAGGGGGAGTGATTTAGAAAGTTGAATAGAGCCAGATTACAATTCCTAGATAGTTGAAATTTGAAATGCTATTACTTATAAATGTTTGAGTGATTGCAGATGTGATTCCAGACTACGATCCCGGAAGCTGAGTCTAAGGGGGAGTCTGAAGACGAGATTAACGCAAGAGGAAGCGTGGAAAGCAAGGTGTCGATCCCAAAAGCACAGAAGCTTGACGAAAGGGGGAGCCTAATTAAGAAAAGAGTCTACAAAAGGAGAAGAAGCTGAAGCTGAAGACAGATCCACCGGGATTCTGTTCAAGAAGATTCAAAGAGAGAGAGAAAAAGAAGACGCTACAAGTTTAACTCAATGATTGAGATTGACTGCGGCAATATCCAAGGGGGAGTCTGTTAGTGCATTTATGTCTATAGCCTTCGTCGATCCGAGCCGTAGCGAGAAACAGAAGGAAACGAGTCGTTATGATGTAATATCTAGACAAAAAGGCAAGGTGGCAATATTGTAATTAATGAGAAATCTCATTAAAAGCCAAGGCCTATAAATAGGAGCTTTATGTTTAGATTAGAGACTTTTGCTACATTTGTCATTTGGAGCTTTCTAGATCTAGAGAGAGAATCTAGAGAGAGAAAGTGATTCAAGGTACTGTACGATTTCAGATTTCTAATAGAATCACGTTTATATTACGTCACGTGTGTTAGGTCGCGTTCGTGTACGGATTTCGCACGTCATACGTTCGTTTCGCAATCGTTTCGGAGTCAAAACCGGTCCTACAGAATTAAACACTAACTTTTTGTGTTTAATCTCAATGACACAATTAGCACGTTCCTTAGACTTCCGAGTCTAGGCATATGACCTAGGATTTATTCTTAACTTTCTCTTTTGTCGTTTGTATGTCATTTTATTGTTTTGACAGGATTAATTAAAAATGCCACCGTGCGTACGAGGTAAGGGAAACGGTCTGATGCGAGGAGGACCATCAAGCAATGCAGGACCATCCCATAGGCGCACTCCGTCAGCATCTTTCTGTAGCTTCGATTCTCGGGATCACTGGAGACATTCTTTTGAGCCGGCAAGACATTCTGTTTCGCTAGGTTCCTCACCTTCTAATCATCCATATTTTGGGCTACCTATTAAGGACGAGCCCCAACATTCGCATCATTCCCATCAATCACATCATTCACATCACTCTTTACACTCCCATTCTTTCCATCATTCTGATTCCACTTATTCCCCAGCCCAGTTCAACCCAAACGACTATGTCAACGATTTTCTGGGTTACAATCCCTTGGGACCCGAGGACCACTTCTCCCAAGAGATGGAAATGGATGACGACCCTGATCCAGAACCGCCAACCGGGACACCAGGCCACCCCATCAGCATCTCCAGCGGTTCTCCCTACCAAGGATCGCCATATCAAGGGCCCGACTCATGGGCCGAAAGGTGGAACAAGTATGAATGGGAATTTACCCCATCTTTTCATAATTCCCCTCAACTCCCATTAGAGGAACCTTATCTCCAAGCGGTTACTCCACCGCCTTTACCCGTTGAGGAACCACCTCAACAACCACCTCAAGCACTTCCCGAGCCACCTAGGCGAAGGAGGAATGCATGGATGTCCGTGCGAGGGGGGCCTAGGTTCAGTTCCCCTCAAGCTTCGAGCACATACCCTACAATCCCTGAGGATCCACAAATGGGGGGACCCTCTCATGTGGTGCTGGAAAATGATATGCCGCCAGTTACACTTGCACCACCGCCGCCGCCAGTAGGTTATGATAACCCCATACCGACTTATCAAGGTTCATCTGGGTATAACCCATTTGAATATCCAAATCCTACGGGTTATGGATATCAGGCCCCTGCCCAAGATCCATATCTTGAGGCAGCTCAGTTTAATGCACGTTATCCTTCACCCTTTTCCTCCATCATACCCAATGGGGTATCCAGTGCATGGGTATCAACACCCTTCTCATCATCATCAACCCCCACCTTCACAAATGCAAACGCAAGAAATTCTACATAGGTTAGATCGGGTTGAACACCAAGCGGAGGAAACAAACAAAAAGCATAACAAATTTCTGAGGGGCCTTGCGAACCTCATAAAAGGCAAAAAGAAGTAGAAGTTTATTTATTTCATTTTGTATTGTCTTTTCAATCAAGTCCCTGCGAGGACATTTTTATTTCTGTACCTGGTCCCTGCGTGGACTTACTTTCTTTTTCTGTAGTCCCTACGTGGACAGTTAGTTATTTCAAGACCCGTTTAGGGCATTCTTGTAATAGTTAAGTATTTTAATGGAATTTCTTTTTGAGATTTTTAACATGTATTTTATTACATCATCATGCTATATCATTTCAATTTTAAATTGATCTGGAAAATTTCAAAAAGAAGTTCTTAGAGGTATAACCTAGCCAAAGATATTAATGGCTATGATGGCATAACCTTTTTAAGACAATAAATTTCGTGTTAACATCTGAAAACATGTTAACATTCCTGGCTGTGTGACTTGAGAGGCCACACTAGCTTCCAAATGTACTTGGATCTTTCCAAGTCACTATCATAGCCTATATGATCAATGTGAATCATGGCTATTGAACATCACTATGATGTATACACCAAAGCGTCCATTTAAGATGTATGCCTAAGAGCAAAGGTGTAATAATGACAATGATAGTTTATTCATGAACTTCTTGTCAGAAGGACGATGAACTAATGTTCGACCCTTAAAGATCACTGATCCAAGAGATCATTGGTTATGTTTAAATCGTCCGTGTGACAAGGCCTTTTGTGCCATCTAAATGTCCTTCGAGACGAGCCTTGTGCTATATGAAAATGTCTTAAATGACATTGACAGTTGTGATTTACGCCCTTTGTCTAATAAAAATGCAGGATTATATCCTATTGATTGCTATAATGGTTTAATTGTAGCCTAGGCAAATTCTAACTTGTCATTTAAAATGGTCTATATGGTTTATTAATACCATGGCCATCTAATCATCAATACGATGATTCATTTTATAACCTAAATAAATCATTATTGTTAAATTTTAGTACCCAAATCATGGCTGGCTCTGACGAAACAAACAATCGTCCAAGAGAAGAGAACAATAATGAAGCAAGGATAAATCTTACAAATGCTAAGTTACAAGCAATGATTGACACAACAATTGCCCAAGCTGTGGATAAGATATTCAAAGAACCAACTCATGTTCGGTCCAAAACTCATACAAAATCCTTATCACATTCGCATGCATCGAAAAAGGATGAATCTCAGCATTCATCCAACCAGAGATCTGAATCTCAGAAGGTTGTGTTGAATCAGACTCCCAAGTACAACAAAGGTTGTACCTACAAATATTTCGTCTCTTGTAAGCCAAGGGACTTCACGGGAGAAAAGGGAGCAATAGATTGTATGAAGTGGTTAGATGAAATGGAAACGGTGATTGATATCAGTGGATGTGCAAAGGAGGACATCATCAATTTTGTATCTCATTCCTTCAAGGGTGACGCCCTAACATGGTGGAAAGCCTTAGTGCAATCCAATGGAAAGGTTTCTATGTATAATCTTTCCTGGAAAAAAATTGTTGATCTTATGAAGGACAGTTATTGTCCTCAACATGAAGTGGAAAGGATAGAGACTGACTTCCTCACTCTGGTGATTAAGGATTTGGATTGTAGGTCTTATGTGACCAGTTTTAACTCCATGTCGAGACTTGTACCGTATTTGGTCACCCCTGAACCCAAACGCATTGCGCGTTTTATCGGTGGTTTAGCCCCTGAGATTAAGGGAAATGTCAAGGCTTCTAAGCCTGCTACTTACAGATCTGTCGTAGATCTATCTTTGTCACTTACCCTCGATGTTGTAAGGAGTAAGGCAAAGAAAGCCATCGAAGAAGGGAAGAGGAAGAGGGATGATGATCAGTCCCACCATTCAAACAAAAAGAAGAAAGGAAATTTTGGTTTCAAGAAGGGGCAGTCAGATGACAAGCCCAGATGTAAAACATGCAACAAAAGGCACTTTGGAAAGTGCAATTAGGACCCACAAGCTAAACCTTGTAGGATCTGTAAGAAGAAGGGGCATAAGACTGTAGAGTGCCGAAACATAAAGGATGCGACCTGCTACGGTTGCAACAAAAAGGGTCACATCAAGACTAATTGCCCTAAAAATGCTAAGAAGCCCGAGGAGGCAAAGAAAACCAACGCTAGGGTTTTTCAAATGAATGCAAGGGAGGCGGTGAACGACGAAAACGTCATAACAGGTACCTTCCTCATTAATGATATTTATGCTAGAGTTTTATTTGATTCAGGTGCTGATAAGTCGTTTGTAGATCATAAGTTTAGTAAGTTATTGAATCTGCCTATTAAAACTCTAGACATAAAATATGAGGTAGAACTCGCAGTTGGTACCTTAGAAACTGCTTCAACTCTTCTTGATGGATGCGTTATATCCATTAAGAATCATTCTATCCCGCTATCCCTTTTGCCAATGAAACTGGCTGGGTTTGATGTAGTTTTAGGCATGGATTGGTTATCGCATAACCAAGCCCAAATCGCCTACGATAAAAAGCCCTGCTGGTGAATCTGTCACTATTCAAGGAGATACACAATATGGATTGCCCAACAATGTGTCTATTCTCAAGGTATCGAAGTGTCTAAAGAATGGATGTGTCATCTACATGGCACAAGTGACTGTTGATGAACCAAAGCCTAAGATCGAAGATATTCCAATTATTTCCGAGTATCCTGATGTCTTTCCTGATGAACTACCTGGATTACCTCCTGAGAGGCAAGTTGAGTTCAGGATAGACATTCTGCCAGGGTCTGCACCAATTGCACGAGCTCCTTATCGTCTAGCGCTTACTG
Organism: Helianthus tuberosus; assembly: GCA_030545235.1. Taxonomy (NCBI): domain Eukaryota; kingdom Viridiplantae; phylum Streptophyta; class Magnoliopsida; order Asterales; family Asteraceae; genus Helianthus; species Helianthus tuberosus. Next base: position 48,575,017 of record CM060431.1, on the reverse strand, counting down.
AAATGAAAGAGCTCAGGACTCAATTAGATGACTTATTGGAAAAGGGTTTCATACAACCCAGCTCTTCACCTTGGGGAGCTCCTATATTATTTGTGAAGAAGAAGGATGGATCAATGCGTTGATGCATTGATTATCGTGAATTAAATAAGGTAACGATCAAGAATCGTTATCCTTTGCCCAGGATCGACGACTTATTCGACCAACTTCAAGGGGCAAGCTTCTTCTCGAAGATCGATCTGAGATCAGGGTATCATCAACTCAAGGTTAGAACTGAAGATGTACCTAAGACAGCGTTCAGAACGAGGTATGGACATTACGAGTTTTTGGTGATGCCTTTCGGGCTCACTAATGCACCAGCAGCATTCATGGACCTCATGAACAGAGTCTGCAAGCCATACCTAGATAAGTTTGTCATCGTCTTTATAGATGACATACTTATCTATTCTCCTAATCAAGTTGATCATGAGAAACATCTTTGATGTATCTTAGGATTGCTACGACATGAGAAACTGTATGCTAAATTTTCCAAGTGTGAGTTCTGGCTTCGTGAAGTCCAATTTCTTGGACATGTTGTGAGTGAGCGAGGTATCCAAGTAGATCCCTCTAAAATAGAAGCCATCATGAACTCGGAAGCACCTAAGACGCCTACGGAGATACGCAGCTATCTGGGATTAGCTGGTTATTACAGATGATTCATTGAGAACTTCTCGAGGATAGCTGCACCATTGACTACTCTGACCCGTAAGAATGTGAAATTTGATTGGGGTCCAAAACAACAAGAATCCTTTGAGATTCTTAAACAGAGATTGAGCAATGCTCCGGTGTTGACATTACCGGAAGGAATAGAAGAGTTTGTCGTGTACTGTGATGCGTCACACACCGGTATGGACTGTGTGCTTATGAAAAAAGGCAAGGTGATTGCCTATGCATCGCGACAATTAAAGGTGCATGAAAAGAATTACACCACCCACGATTTGGAGTTGGGTGCCGTTGTCTTCGCACTTAAGTTATGGAGACACTATTTATATGGAATTAAGTGTGTGATCTATTCGGATCACAAAAGTCTGCAACACATATTCAATCAAAAAGAGCTTAATATGAGATAACGCCGTTGGATGGAGACTCTAAATGACTACGATTGTGAAATTCGCTACCATCCTGGCAAAGCGAATGTAGTCGCTGATGCTCTAAGCCGAAAAGAAAGAGTCAAACCTATAAGGATTAATGCCAAGAGCATTGAACTCAAAAACAACATGAATAAAAGGCTGTTTGCTGCTCAGAAAGAAGCTGTATTGGAAGCTAACTTTCCAAGTGAAAAGTTAGGTGTTGTAGGATCGTTTTCAGACCTGAACGAGTCGATCAAGAGAGTTTATCTCAATACGAGTGGCGAAAACACAAGTATCAAGTTCAATTCAGCTAGATTCACACTTTAAACTGTCCGTATATTGATTTCAGATCAAATATGTAACACCCCGTGTTTTCACAAGTCAAAGTCAAAGTCAAGGTCAAAGTCAACGACCGATTTCGCGCAACTTGACTCGTAGAAATGTTTTTATTTTATTTATATTATGTGGAGTAAGCGTTGTTACTTCCAATAATCGAATCGTGTTAATCGTACTTCAATCGACCTGCAACTGTGAATTATAGGCAGTAACAATGCGATAAAGTTAATCAACTAATAATCAAGCTATACTAATCGAATAGACATCGAATCGCAACTCGAACTGTGTACTTTACTTATTATATATATACATTTGTGTGTACCTTGCGTGTTACAAGTGCATGTTTACTTATGATATGTTGTGGTAATCAAGCGAACTCAATCGAACTCGAAATCTAACTCGAATGCTATCGAACTCGAACTCAAATCGCAATCGAACCATAATAGATAGTGGGAAAGAGATTTTGCTAGATACGAAGTAGTTGAGACTGAAAGTAATTTGACTAGGAAACCCTATCGTATCGAACCGCTCGCAATCCAAACCGAAATACCAGAAATCGCCGCGTAAAACACTCGAAAGGGGCAACCGATCGATCGGGCTTCCCAGCCAGCCGAACGGACTGCTGTCCAATCGGACAGGCTGTCCGATCGAAGTGCCAGCCGATCCCTATAAATACCCCTGTCATTGTCACTCTTTCCACTTTTGGAAACCCTTGTTCGACCAGCACGCTCAACTTGCCTTTTCTCAGATTTCTCTCGATTCCGGTAAGTTTTTCGTCCTAAATCTTGTACTTTCTTGATCTATACACACTCCTACACCTTTCTATCTTTCGAATCTAAATTTTTAACTGTGAAATCATCAAGAATCAAGTGTTCTAGGATGATGTCATCATGGGTTCTTGAAGAACTTCATGTTTTAGCCTCAATCCACCAAGAATGACTTGGATCTAGCCGATTTCCACATAAACAAACAAGGATCTCTTGTAGATCTAAACATATACGTGGTGAAAAGGGTCGAAGGATGGATTTTCCCAACTTCCTTCAACTCTTTTCACTCGAACCAGTAGAAACAGAACCTGAGCCGGTTTTACTGACCACTTCGGTGGTTATACGACTCCAGATCTGGGTTCTATCGATGAGGTTAACCGATTTCAGGTTAATGTTAAACTTCGTTCCAAACAGACCACCGATCGGATTTGGGTGATTCCTGTCCGACCCGGGAGACCAAGTAAGAACGAGGCATCTATGGTTTTACCCGCTGTCAAAATACCTCGATAAAACGACAAACAAACGAAACAACCAAGGTGTTAGACGCAAGGCTGATCAGGTCAGGATGCTGACCGATCGGACTGCTGTCCGAATGGACAGCCAGCCGATCGGATAACCCAGCCGATTGACTTGCCAGCCGATCGGCTAGCACATGGTCCCACACAAACAACTTGATTTGAAGAATGGTATTACTCTTCGGATCATGAGATACTATGCTTCAACACTTAATCAATTTTCAACATGTTTAATGCCCTAGAAGTGCCACCCGATCGAACAGCCGTCCGATCAGGTGACACCCTGCTGTCCGATCGAACAGCAGTTGTGCTATTCGATCGATTAACCATCCGATCCACTAAACAACACCTTGCAATTCATTAAAGCCCTTGACTTGTTGACTTGCCAACCGATCGAACACCTGTCCGATCGAACGCCTGTCCGATCGAACACCTGTTCGATCCAAAGGCAAAAACTTGAAATTCTGTTGAATACCTAACCGATCGGGTTGCCGGCCGATCGAACAGCCGTCCGATCGACCGACCTAAAAGGCAAAGGTACTTCAATGTTTTCAAAATGCTACAACGAAAACTTCAAAGGTCAAGCCATCATACACAAACACATCTTTCCCAGAGGAAGAAACAATCCACTCGAACAGCCATCCGATCGGCTTACCAACCGACCGGACAGCCGTTCGAGCAGACTGTCAACCGAACGGTCAGCCGTCCGATCGACGAGCTGTCCGACCCCTCTGCACTTGTTTCCTGTTTTACGTTTCTCTTATCGTTATACTATCGAATCTATTCAGGCTAACCGTATTCGCTAAGCGCTCCCTTCAATCCATAAATCACTGTGAGTATACTCGACCCCTTTTTGCTTTAAGCACTTTTGGGTGTTACATACGTTACGAAGATTCAAACTACAATTATCACACTACTCAAACTATTTGAACGCTAACCGTTAATGCATGTGATACGTGGCTCATGAATGCTTGTTTGTTATGTTTACACATGGAACTGTTGTCTACCTGCCTTAGCAACGATAGTACTATAGTTTGGACTCAGCACTCGTTCACACGGGGGTTGTTAAGGATCTTTTACTTGCATGGATTACGGTGGTAATCCTGTATTGCGAACTGCCTCATGCAGTCAACCCACAGTCATTGGTATCGATGGATCTATGTCGATAACTAACGTGCTTCATTTCACTATGTGTACGTGCTGGTTATGCGTAAACGAATTCGAATCTATATGCTATTATCAAACTTGTATGCTCACCTTTACATTATATGTATTGACTTTTATTTTAACGTATCTGACAGGTGCTTAGGATGCATGTGTGGTAGGAAATGGAAGCTAGAATAAAGCTTTAGAGCCCAACAAATAGTTGTCTGTAGATAACGGATTAGGGGTCTCTAGAAGCAGATAAACAATTGCTACTTATTTAAATCTGAGTTGTCGGAACAGAATATTTATCTTGATGCTTGTCTGTAATAATTGTTTGACTGTTTGAGATACGGTATGGGACGTATTAATTAAATTGAATAGTTATGATAATTGTTGTGGAAACTTCTGGACAATCTGTTTCGCTCAGTGCCATGCCCCGATGACTCCGCCATCGGTTGGGGTGTGACAGATTGGTATCAGAGCCATAACTATAGGGAATTAGGCAAGACTCGACCTAGTCCGGGTCGAAGTCTTAGATACCTAGACTATAGTTAAGAACCAGCAGACCGACTTGTGCATGACCGGTAGGGGTTATGTACGAGCTTACTTCTCGTTATTTTCGCTTATTCTACACTATCATTGCACTCGAATTTTCAACTATGAGTGGACAATAAGGCCGAGAATAGGTGTGAAAACCGCAAACTCTCGACTAAAGTTGCTTACTCAGCTCACATTTTAGCTGCAAGCGAGGAGAATTATGCCAAATTAGGAGTGAAATCCATATTTTGATGAATAATCTCCTCAGCTTTATCAAAGCAGGGATGAAGTTGTTAAGCCAGGGGTGAAACCCTAACCTTGATGACTTGTTCCGCGCATTTTACAAAACTCTCACCAAGGTCTCAACAGACGATCTGTAGTCACAATAAAACTAACGGGATTCACGCCAAACGCCCAAGAACCGAGGCCAAGGCACGATCCTGAAAGTTGAAAGTGCATAACAAATCCCCCTGTGAATAATTGAACCACCTTGGATAGTCGAAGTCTACTAGCCACAGACAATCTATACCTCGAATTTTGTGTACTTTGATTCTGAGTCTACGACTGTTGACTCTGAAGACTCGTCGATTTTATGAGATTTATGTGTTTTATGTTTATTTGTTAGCGTTTTGAGATGCTACTGGCTTCGATCTAATGCCTTTTGCTCTCGCTACCCACACAACACACTACACATCGCTGACAAATCGCTGAAACTTAGACGACCCTAGGGTAACTATACGTATATACTACGCATATTTGATATGCTAAACGCGACTACTATAACGAGCAATCACAGACTTTGAATGATAGGTTTCTGTTCTCTGAATGCCTCTAGTAACTAAGGCGTATGTGTTTCTTGCTATTGTGCTTTACGTGTTTAGGAATTAAATGACTATGTGCCTTATGTGCTTATGTGGTTTTGTGATTTCGTGATAAGTATTTACGTAAGTATACGTGTTCCTGAGCTTTAGTAAGAAATAGACGCGTGAGGTGATATTCGAATACAATGTGATGAGTCCTGTGACAATGTCTGTTGCAGACCATATCGTCTGGATCCCGTCATGCACTATCTCGTCAGGAAAAGAGGGACAAACGCCTTGCTTCCATTATCGCTAAAAGTGTGGCAAAGGCCGTGAGTGACGTCTATGAGAATGCCAGCAAATCATCCGAGGAATCGAGAACCGAAGCTCCTAAGGTTGCTGCAAGACCTTTCAGTTTCAAGCAATTCAAGTCGTGTGGGCCAAAAGAATTCACTGGCGAAGGAGGTCCCACTGCACTATTTCACTGGTTTGACTCCATCGAGGTTACTCTGCGACAGAGTGGTTGCCCTGATGACCTTCGAACTCTGAACGCTACCGGCGTTTTCCAGTCCCATGCTCTAGACCGGTGGATGGACGAGAGAAACAAGCGAGGGAACGATGCAGCCTACGGTCTGTCGTGGGATGAGCTCAAGGAAGTCATGCTAGAGGAATTCTGCCCTCCCCACGAACGTCAAAAGCTGGAAGATGAATTTTGGCACATACAGCAGAAGGATGGTGACAATGCTGGTCTCACTGCTCGTTTCAAACAGCTCAGCATTATCTGTCCCGATCAAGTCAAGACTCCCGACATGACGATCAAGAAGTACATCCGAGCCTTGACCGACTACGTTGCTGATTTCGTGCAAGCGGCTAAGACTACAACGATCGAGGAAACTTATCTGTTGGCCGCTGAGATCAATGACAAACGGGTTAAGGCTGGGGTATGGGATAAGACTTCCAAGCATCTACACCAAGCTACCGCCACCGCACCAACTGCTGAACCCACCTCATCAAGCAACAAGAGAAAGAACAAGAGAAAGAACAACTCCACCAACAAGAACTGTGCAATTACTGCTGCACCGATTCAAGCTGTACCTGCCCAACAGCGTCAAGTAGCGGCGCCTGTGGCCAATGCACCGCCTGCAAAGCGTGCATATACTGGGCCACACCCGCTCTGCCCTACTTGCACCTACCACCACCCGAATGCTATTCAATGCCGCTTCTGTGCTCATTGCAATGTGTACGGCCACTTTACTGCCAATTGCCGTATTCGTCAAGCTCCTGTCAATCAAGCTCTACTCATTGCCCCACAGGGTCAGCAAGCTCCTCCGGCACCCGCGGTCAAATCCAGAGCCTGCTTCGCATGTGGCGACCCGAACCATTTCGCCAATGTGTGCCCAAACAGGGTTGTGAAACAAGAGCCTCAGCAACAGTAGCCACAACAACAACAACAGCAACAACAACAGGCCGCACGCGCCAGAACTTTCAACCTCAATGTGCGTCAAGCCCAGGCCGACAACAACGTGGTCAATGGTACGTTCCTTGTGAATGGTATTTATGCTTCATGTTTGTTTGATTCTGGAGCCGATAATTGCTTTGTGTCGCTCGAATTTGAGAAACTCCTTAGTCGTAAACGTTCCCAACTCTCCTTGAAGTTCGATGTAGAAGTCGCTACCGGAAGAACCGTCGCTGTTAATTCCGTTATCCGTGATTGTACTATTGAGCTCAACAATCACATCTTCCCAATCGACCTTATTCCGATGCAACTCGGAAGCTTTGACGTCATAGTTGGCATGGACTTTCTTCGAGAAAACCATGCTGAAGTTGTGTGCTTCGACAAGATGATTCGTTTTTCGCTTGCGAATGGTGACTTATTGTGTGTATACGGAGATACTACTTCAAAGGGGCTCAAGCTTATGTCATGTATCCAAGCCAGCAAGTATCTCCGTAAGGAATACAGAGCTTTCTTGGCAAACATTGTAGAAGCAGAGAAGGAAAAGAAAGAGAAGAAGGAAGTAAAAGACGTTCCAGTGGTTCGAGAATTTCCTAATGTTTTTCCAGAGGATCTTCCCGGATTACCTCCGAGTCGTGATATCGACTTTCGCATTGACCTTATTCCTGGAGCAAATCCTATTGCTAAAGCTCCTTACCGACTCGCACCGTCGGAAATGCGCGAACTCTCAACCCAACTCCAGGAATTACTTGAAAAAGGCTTCATTCGCCCGAGCACCTCTCCTTGGGGCGCGCCAGTCCTTTTCGTCAAAAAGAAGGATGGGTCGTTCCGGATGTGCATCGACTATCGGGAATTGAATAAGTTAACTATCAAAAACCGCTACCCTCTGCCTCGTATCGACGATTTGTTTGATCAACTACAAGGCGCTACGTGTTTCTCGAAGATCGATCTATGTTCAGGTTACCATCAGCTACGCATTCAAGAGGAGGATATACCCAAAACCGCATTTCGAACCCGTTACGGCCACTACGAATTCGTTGTCATGCCTTTTGGCCTAACAAACGCACCAACGGTTTTCATGGATCTGATGAATCGCATGTGCAAACCATATCTTAACCATTTCGTCATCGTGTTCATCGACGATGTCTTGATCTATTCCAAATCAAAAACCGAACACGTGCAACATCTACGATTGGTTCTTGAGTTACTCCAGGGGAACCAACTCTATGACAAATTCTCCAAGTGTGAATTTTGGTTGGGGGAGGTTCAGTTTCTGGGTCACATCGTGAATAGTCAAGGCATTCACGTCGACCCTGCGAAGATTGAAGCTGTCAAGAGCTGGGTTACACCTAAGAATCCGTCGGAAGTCCGCTCTTTTCTCGGACTAGCGGGTTATTATCGGCGATTTATCGAAGGATTCTCGAAGATTGCTGTACCCCTTACCTCTCTTACACATAAGGACCAGCCTTTTGTCTGGGGAACCAAACAAGAGTATGCCTTTCGAACCCTCAAACACATGCTTTTCAATGCTCCTGTTCTCACGTTGCCAGACGGAAACAATGATTTCATTGTCTACTGTGATGCTTCTAACCTTGGTCTCGGGTGTGTTCTTATACAACGAGACAAGGTCATAGCTTACGCATCTCGTCAGCTCAAAATCCACGAGAAGAACTATACAACCCATGATCTCGAGCTAGGCGCGGTTGTTTTTGCATTAAAGATTTGGCGACACTACCTGTATGGTACTAAGTGTACAATCTTCACCGATCACAGGAGCCTACAGCATATCTTTAATCAGAAGGAACTTAATATGCGTCAATGCCCATGGGTAGAACTTCTCAACGATTACGACTGTGAGATTCGTTATCACCCAGGCAAGGCAAATGTTGTTGCCGACGCACTTAGCAGACGGAGCTACCTGCTTAGCACTCGTAATGTTCAGGCCCAGCACAACCTCGAAACTCTCATCCGCGACGCTCAGCATGCATGTTTTAACGAACGCACTTTGAAGAAAGAAAGAATCTACCACGATGGAGCCCAGCTTGTGAGCAAGTCAAATGGGATATTCCACTTTTTAGACCGAATTTGGATTCCCAAGCGAACCAATTTGCGACAGATTATCATGGACGAAGCCCATAAATCCCGTTACTCAGTTCATCCCGGTGCTGACAAAATGTACCAGGATCTTCGTTACAAGTACTGGTGGCCGGGTATGAAAAGGGATATCGCTCTCTACGTCGGAAGATGCCTAACTTGTGCTAGAATCAAGGCTGAACATCAAAGACCCTCTGGCTTGCTCGAACAACCACCAATTCCCATGTGGAAGTGGGAGAGCATAGCTACGGATTTCGTAACCAAGCTTCCACCCACTTCATCAGGTCATGACAGCATATGGGTTGTGGTCGACCGATTGACTAAATCAGCTCACTTTCTGCCTATACGAGAAGACTACAAGGTGGAACGATTAGGCCGAATCTACACCGATGAGATCATTTGTAATCATGGGACGCCTCGTGACATCATCTCTGACCGTGACGCTCGGTTTACTTTACGATTGTGGCAAACGTTCCAAACGGCACTCGGTACAACGCTTAATCTAAGTACTGCTTTCCACCCTTAAACCGACGGCCAGACTGAAAGAACGATCCGTACTCTTGAAAACATGCTCCGTGCGTGTGTTCTAGACTTCGGTGGTAATTGGGATAAACACCTACCGTTAGTCGAATTCTCGTACAACAATAGCTATCATTCTAGCATCGAGATGACACCTTTCGAGGCATTATATGGAAGAAGATGTCGGTCGCCTATTGTGTGGCACGAGATCGGTCACTCGCAACTAACCGGTCCTGAGCTATTACAAGAAATGACAGACAATATTTTCCAAATCAAAAACAACCTGGTGAAAGCTCGGGATCGACAGAAGGTTTACGCCGATAAAAAGCGCAAGCCCCGTGAATTTGGCGTTGGTGACTACGTACTCCTAAAGGTATCACCTTGGAAGGGTGTAGTCCGATTCGGCAAGAAAGGGAAACTCGCGCCTAGATATGTTGGACCTTTTAAGATTTTGGAAAGGATCGGAAAAGTCACCTACAGACTCGAATTACCGGAGGAACTTAGCAACGTCCACCCGACTTTCCACGTGTCAAACCTCCGAAAGTGCATCGCCGACCACGATTTACATGTCTCCCTAGACGATCTACAAGTGAACGAAACATTACACTTCGTGGAAAAGCCTTTCGAAATCATGGATCGCCAAACCAAGCAGCTCAGGCGCTCGCGCATTCCTATCGTGAAGGTCCGATGGGAAGGCAAACGAGGCGCGGAGTTCACTTGGGAACTCGAAAGTGACATGAAGGCAAAGTACCCGCAGTTGTTTAGTTAGAGAAACGTTAGAGAGAAAATGGCTTTATGATTCTAATAATTTGTACAATTTCATGCCAATCAATGGAATCACGATTATAGTACAAATCTGTGCGTTTGACCTTCGCAACCGAGAACCTACTCAAATACCACTTGTAGGTCCCGGTTTCAACTCCGTTACGATTGTTTTTAGTCACGTTCATGTACGGATTCCGCACGTTACAGAGTCAAAAATCAGCCCCAAGCGGGAAGTTCTCACACGTGATTCACGGCTTTGTTACGGCTTTCAGCTTAATTTCGGGACGAAATTCCCTAAACAAGGGGAGGCTGTAACACCCCGTGTTTTCACAAGTCAAAGTCAAAGTCAAGGTCAGAGTCAACGACCGATTTCGCGCAACTTGACTCGTAGAAATGTTTTTATTTTATTTATATTATGTGGAGTAAGCGTTGTTACTTGCAATAATCGAATCGTGTTAATCGTACTTCAATCGACCTGCAACTGTGAATTATAGGCAGTAACAATGCGATAAAGTTAATCAACTAATAATCAAGCTATACTAATCGAATCGACATCGAATCGCAACTCGAACTGTGTACTTTACTTATTATATATATACATTTGTGTGTACCTTGCGTGTTACCTGTGCACGTTTACTTATGATATGTTGTGGTAATCAAGCGAACTCAATCAAACTCGAAATCTAACTCGAATGCTATCGAACTCGAACTCAAATCTCAATCGAACCATGATAGATAGTGGGAAAGAGATTTTGCTAGATACGAAGTAGTTGAGACTGAAAGTAATTTGGCTAGGAAACCCTATCGTATCGAACCGCTAGCAATCTAAACCGCAAAACACTCGAAAGGGGAAACCGATCGATCGGGCTTCCCAGCCGATCGAACAGCCAGCCGAACGGACTGCTGTCCGATCGGACAGGCTGTCCGATCGAAGTGCCAGCCGATCGGCTAGCCCTTTCCTCTTTTGTCTTCCTATAAATACCCCTGTCATTGTCACTCTTTCCACTTTTGGAAACCCTTGTTAGACCAGCACGCTCAACTTGCCTTTTCTCAGATTTCTCTCAATTCCGGTAAGTTTTTCGTCCTAAATCTTGTACTTTCTTGATCTATACACACTCCTACACCTTTCTATCTTTCGAATCTAAATTTTTAACCGTGAAATCATCAAGAATCAAGTGTTCTAGGATGATGTCATCATGGGTTCTTGAAGAACTTCATGTTTTGGCCTCAATCCACCAAGAATGACTTGGATCTAGCCGATTTCCACATAAACAAACAAAGATCTCTTGTAGATCTAAACATATACGTGGTGAAAAGGGTCGAAGGATGGATTTTCCCAACTTCCTTCAACTCTTTTCACTCGAATCTATCGACGAGCTGTCCAACCCCTCAGCACTTGTTTCCTGTTTTACGTTTCTCTTATCGTTATACTATCGAATCTATTCAGGCTAACCATATTCGCTAAGCGCTCCCTTCAATCAATAAATCACTGTGAGTATACTCGACCCCTTTTTGCTTTAAGCACTTTTGGGTGTTACATACGTTACAAATATTCAAACTACAATTATCACACTACTCAAACTATTTGAACGCTAACCGTTAATGCATGTTATACGTGGCTCATGAATGCTTGTTTGTTATGTTTACACATGGAAATGCTGTCTACCTGCCTTAGCAACGATAGTACTATAGTTTGGACTCAGCACCTGTTCACACGGGGGTTGTAAAGGATCTTTTACTTGCATGCATTACGGTGGTAATCCTGTATTGCGAACAGCCTCAGGCAGTTAACCCGCAGTCATTGGTATCGATGGATCTATGTCGATAACTAACGTGCTTCATTTCACTATGTGTACGTGCTGGTTATGCGTAAACGAATTCGACTCTATATGCTATTATCAAACTTGTATGCTCACCTTTACATTATATGTATTGACTTTTATTTTAACATATGTGACAGGTGCTTAGGATGCATGTGTGGTAGGAAATGGAAGCTAGAATAAAGCTTTAGAGCCCAACAAATAGTTGTCTGTAGATAACGGATTAGGGGTCTCTAGAAGCAGATAAACAATTGCTACTTATTTAAATCTGAGTTGTCGGAACAGAATATTTGTCTTGATGCTTGTCTGTAATAATTGTTTGACTGTTTGAGATACGGTATGGGACGTATTAATTAAATTGAATAGTTATGATAATTGTTGTGGAAACTTCTGGACAATCTGTTTCGCTCAGTGCCATGCCCCGATGACTCCTCCATCGGTTGGGGTGTGACAAAATACAAGGCTGTGAACACTTCGGCAGCACTTCGTTGCACAAACCGGAAAGAATGATCCTGATTTCGCTTGGGAGTACCTATATATAGAGTTCAGATTCCGCTTGAATGTGTCGAGGTGCAATTCAAGCGAAATTACTCTAGGTGATTTCGCTTGAAACAATGTAGGATCGTATTCCGACCTGAACGAGTCGTTTCAGAGGAGTTTAATCAGATACAGGTGCGGAAAACAAGTATCTGACGTAGAAACAGCTGAATCTTCTTTTAATCTACTGATTTTATTGAATTGACAACGTTTACAGTTCAATCTTCACACCGGCAGAGCTTCGGCGTGTAATCCAAGAGAACAGTTATGATTTCGCTCATGGGAACCCTTATATATAGCCTTGGTGGTTCGCTCTTATGGACATGACACATGAGCGAAACCTCATGTGTCCATAAAAGCGAAACCCAAGGTCCAAATAAGCGAAACCTCATGCCTATGTCCCTATGAGCGAAACCTGCTCCTAAACCACTATACACTTCCTATTTTCTCGTAAAACGTGCCCTAATCTATACAATACAATGTAAGACTCGATCCAAGACGAAGTCGACAGATGTAGTGCACCAACAGACTCCCCCTCAGATGTTGACGAGTCGACTATCGAGTCACGACAATGCTGTGTTTTCACTTCTTCAGTCTTGATCAGTCTTTGGGCTTTTCTCTCTCTATCTTCATCAACAGACTCCTCTTCTTGATTTGCTGGCATTCCTTTGTTCTTCAGCAATATCTTTTTTCAGATTACAGAGTCTTCAATTTCCAGAATCAAAACTTTGCTAAACCTACACATTCTTAACCCGGAAATGAATTTCTAAATTTAACAATTTGAATGCATTAATAACAACTCTCATATGCATCAACAATCACTCTCCCTCAGATCACATACACATGATGAACCACTAGTTGATTTAAAAACATATTTTGACATTTAAGATACACTCCCCCTCACAACAATGTCATCATGTTTAGCACTTGGAATTTTGAAAATCAGCTTTCCAACATCAGTTGTCGAAAATCTTTTTGACTTTTTCAAAAATTTATGCCAAAACACACTCAAAATCTTTTTGGATTTTTAAATGTAAAGAAATGCAGTAAAGAAATATTTACAAACAATATTTTTGTGAGTTCGTGTAAGAGGATCATATCAGTTTTTGAGACAAGTCACCAACACTGTTAAGCTTCATTTCATTTTAAGTTCTAAACAATTCACCTAGATTGTTAGTATATTTGTCCACTTAAATTTCCACACAAAGTTCAATTGATCCGAGATACGATGTTAATGTTTTAAGAGACTTAAACTTATCCGTGTGTCCCACTACTTGAATATACTCCCATATCCAGATCCCAATATTCAGTCTTACAGGTGAGTATACCACAGATGATATCTGTAAGGGAATAATTTATAGTACGAAACCGTGAGAGCTCAGGTCAGAACTTCCGTTCAGCAGAGAGATGATGGCTCGACTTTCGGTTTGTCCCCTTTAGAGGATCTTTTTGATTTCAACAGCAGCGACTATCAATTTTATTGTTTCATCAGCTTGCTGAGGGCGATGCTATGTTTCAAGCATTTGCAGAAATTATTATCCGAGGACTAGGTCAGTACTTCCATACAGCAGAAGTCCCAGGATAATACCCCAGATATCACTGAGCATAAAGACCTAGTATCTCAGAAAGAGGGACCTTTCAAACGAGATTTCAGGGGTTACCTATATATCCAAGCAGTTGTTAACCCACAGAACAAGCAAGTTTGAATTTTAGGTTTATATCTCGTCACAATCTACTAAATGTGCAAAAACCTACTGGCATATCCGCAGTGAGACCGTTTATCACATTTTAACATTCCAATTCTTTAGCATGTTGTGACTGACTACTGATGTACTATCATTTCCTCTATTCACAACGAAACTCATTTTTGAATTTTATCATGTTTTTGGCTTTTTCAAATTTTCAAATGTTTTTGGATTTTCTAAAAACTTACTCCCCCTAAAATGCAAACACATTTTAGGAAATTTGAAAACAAACTGTACAAACAACGTGACAACCGATATCAAATCGCATCAATTCGCCATCCACTAGGCATAAACAATCAGAACTCCCCCTTTCACAAAACTATTTTCTCATTATGATTTCAAAACACTTAAGTTTGTTTTAACCAAAATGATTTTTCTGGAAAATAAGTTTTGTTGATTTTACCACTTGTAAAGTTGGGGTTTAATTCATCGTATTGTCCATTCAATCTCTTAAATCAGGATTACATCAAGTTCAACCTAATGACCTTGAGTAATAACTTTGTCAGAATCAACCTCTTACCACTGGTAAGAATATCAAAACATTTAATCACATGTAGGAATAAAACATCTACACAAATCATTTTACCAAACAAGATGCCGATTCCTGCTTCACACTTACCAACCTGGAAGCTCCGGCAATTCACAATCTGTAAAATTTAACAAACTTTAAGATTCATTTACACAATCAATTTTTAAGAAAGATGCCGATTCCTGATCCACGATTATAAACTTGGGATCTCCGGCAAGTCAGCTTTTTCAATGAAAGAAAATATCCACCCAAGCCTGACTAGCCTTGGGTGTTTTCAATTCAGAAGCAGTTGGAGTGCAAGTTGCTTTCTTTTTAGCATAAAACTCCTTTACCCCTTTCACCTTTCCATCAACCATTTTTCCGAAAATCTTCTTAACTTTCCCATTAAACGCTTTCTCAACATCAAAGTTATCCTTCTCAGAATACCCCTGATTTGAGATTTCAGACTCTCCAGTTTTCCTTTTAAAATTTTCAGTCCTCAATGGTGGAAAGTTCACATCATCCATTGAAGGAACTGAATTTTCATCACTCTCATCAAACTGTGGTTCCTCTGATTTTGTGGAATCAGATTCATCACCAGATTTTACATCAGATTTCTTAACAATCCATTTTTGATTGTCAAGTTTAACACTTCACCTGTAAAATCTCTTCGAACACTCACCAACTTCAAATGTTGAATTTTTGAAAACTTTAAATTTTTCAGTTGTTGGTTCGGTTTTATCAACAATAACTTCTTTCAGTTTTCCAGAAACTCCCTGTTTTGTGTTTGTCGCTTTCGGATAGTTCCATGCAATGTGACCAGTTTCATTGCATCGGAAACAGGTTCTTGTTTCTTTCCTTTGATAAGCTCCATTCTTTATCTTTTCAGCAAGAAACTCCTGGTTTGACTGTTTCCAGAATGAGCTCTTTGCTTCTTCTTCATGGCTAGTTCCTGCAACATATGTCATTTTTTATTTATAATCTCGAACATATTTTTCATTTTTATAGTTTTCAAGTGGAATAAAACCAAGTCCTTTCTTTTTGTAGCTACGATTGTGGTTTGGTTTCTTTTGAAAACCAGAATACCCTTGAAAACTATAAAAATGAAAAATATCGGTTTAGGTTATCTCGGACTCCAACTTTATATTGACTGATTTTTTAATTGCTCCTCTTGAGTACAACAACGTTTAAACAAGATGAATTGTTAAAAAAGTATAAAAATGAAAAATATCGGTTTAGGTTATCTCGGACAATTCATCTTGTCCAACTTTATAGGGTATTCGTCTTGTTCAAACGTTGTTGTACTCTTGAGGTGTAAGGTTTAGGTTTTACATTAAGATTTTCATCTTTTATTTCAGAAATATTAATTTCTGTTAGTTTGAAAACATTTCTTAACAATTCAGTTTTAACACCTCTTATTGGAAACTCATTATCAAAATATAATTTGTCAGAATCATTCAAAGTATACACAACTTCAAATGTTTCATCATCCAAATTAGATTTTGACAATAAAAACTCTTTACTATAAACCCGTTTTCCAGACGATTTTGAACTTCTTTCGGACGAACTCGAGCTCCTAACTGACTGACACGAACTTTTGGACTCGGACTTTGACTCTGACTCTCAGTTCTGACTCATGATCTGTGTCAGACGCTGTGAACGTGACGTCAATATTATCCGGTAAAACATCGGTTATCTCGGACTCCAACTTTATATTGACTGCTTTTTTAATTGCTCCTCATTTGGTTTTCTAGACGAATACCCTTCCCAAATCGGAGGTGGACACTTATTATAACAGACACCCTGTTTCTTACCAGTATTCTTTTTCTTCTTTGGCTTTGTTTCTTCACCTTTAAACGCTTCAAACCCTTCAACTGTTGGATAAATTCTATCAATTATATAGTCATAACCTTTGTAACTTTGCAGCAATCTTCTGATTCTTTCATTCTCAGTTGCTTCACTATCCAACTCTTTCTTCCACTTTGCACATTCTTCTATGTACAAGTTGATCTCTTTCTGCTTTGTCATCATGGTAGCATTCAACATCTTCAAAGCTTTCTCTCTTTCAGAGTTAGTCTTTTCCAGACTATTCACAGTTCTGTTCAATACATCATATGACTCTTTCAATTTTTTTACATCAAACAACAACTTTTCTTTCAACTTTTCTAACTCACTAAACCTCTCATCTTTTTCTATACATTTTTTACATGACTCTAAACAAGTAAGACAGGGTTTTGTGACTTCAACTATATTTTCTATCTCCACAATCTTCTCAACTTCCACTATTTTCTCCACTTCAACTATCTTCTCAATCACTTTGACTTCTTTCAATTTTTTTGCAGCTTTCCTCTCTTTGAGTTTCTTCAATTTATCTGCAAAATAAAATTCAAAACTGTCAAAAGATAGATGAGTTTTTCCAACATTTATCTGTTCAAACTCTTCATCATCAATGTTATCTGTTGAACTGTTTTCAGAGGAAACAGATTCTTCATCTTTTTCTTCATCATCAGATAACACAGCCATCCATTCTTTCACCAACTCTGCCCTTTGAACAATCTAAGCAATAAAAGCTTTAACATTAGGATCAGCTGGAATGTACTTGTCCCAGCTAAAACCATCAGCCACTTTCTCGTCATCTTGATCCATGATGCCATAGTAAGCCTTTTTGTTTGCATCTTCGATCATTCTTCCATGTGCCGTTTGAGCTTCTTTTTGTTGATGCGGTTGATGAGTGATTTGCTGATAAATGGATTTTCTATAATAATCATCTTTCCCAGACGACTCCTTTGCTCCTCTCGGCTCCTGATTCTTGCACTCTCTTTTAAAATGACCTTTCTCCCTGCAACGAAAACAGACAACTTTAGATTTATCAAATCCTAGATTAGAAAGGTTTGCATCCAAGAAATCATTTCTTCTTGTAACCAATCTAAATTTTTCTGCTCTCCTCAAAACACTAGCTAAGGCCCATTTAATATCCATCAGTTCCAGCTCCTCTGCATCGATTTGGTCATAATCTTCCTTTGTGAGCATCGGATTACCAATTCCTCCGGCAATCAACCCTTCAGAATAATTTTGACCATTTTGAATGCAGTGACCAATAATCCCATATGATGCTTTACAACTTCTTCAGAATAATTTTGACCATTTTGAAGATGTAGAGCTACATTACACTGAATTGAATGCCCATTTCCAGCAGATGCACTTTGAACACTTGGAGGATTCACCGTTGAGAATCCACTAGTGTTGACTGATCCTTGACTGCTTGGTGTAAATTGATTTCCAGCACTAAATGCAGTTTGTATCTTTGGACTTGCTTCAGCAGTTTGAACATTTCCTTTATAGTACAATTTAATATCTTGTTGATGAGTAGAACTGTTCATTCTAGCAATTTTCTGCTGCTCCAGATCCTGTGCCTCCAACTTCTCTATAAACTGTGCAATCGATAACCTTCTAAACTGTCCGGAATTTTTCAATATCATCAGATATGTACCCCATTCCTGTTGCGGTAATGCATCAGCAAGTTTTTCAACCCATTCTGCTGGAGTTTTTGTAATCTTCAACTGTGACATAGTGCGTACAAGATGACAATATCTTTCAATAAGACTCTTTGTTGTTTCACCAGGCATGCACGTAAATAATTCAAATTCCTTTTTCAACAAAGCTGCTTTACTTTGTAGCATTTCAGTACTTCCTTCAAATTTCTTTCCAAGAGCTTCCCAAATAGAATAAGCGTTTTCATCATGTTGAAGCAACACAAATATATCTTCTTTAACAGCTTGTTGTAACAAATTGATCATCATCTTTTCTCCTTTGTAACTCTCTCTTTCTTGCTCCGTGAATTCTGAAATGATTTTACCGACTCCCGCTGAATTCTTTGGCCTCTCATATTCAGTTTCGATGCTCTCCCAAGCTTTTAGATGATTCGCCTGAACCCAATTCTCAAACCGTTTCTTCCATCCGTGATAATCTTCAATTCCCATAAGTTTCGGAGGTTTTTGCATTGTTCCGGTTTCATTCTCCATTGTCATGGTTTTAGTAATGTCGGATGGATTAGCCGGGGATGTAGCAAAAGCGTTGTAAAACTCAGTATCCATTTTTCAATGCGTGTTTTACAAACACATGTACTTATGAGCGAAATCAGGTTCTTGATTGACCTTCTGAGCGAAAACAAGTACTTAGGGTTGACACAAAAGCGAAATCAGGTTAATGATGGTCACAAAAGCGAAACCATGTCTTGTTGATGGACACAAAAGCGAAACCAGGTTAATGATGGTCACAAAAGCGAAACCAGGTTAATGATGGTCACAAAAGTGAAACCAGGTCTTGTTGATGGACACAAAAGCGAAACCCCTTATGTCCTTAAAAGCGAAACCTCAAATGTCAAATGAGCGAAACTAGGTGGTCATATAAGCGAAACTACACACTGTCCGAATGAGTGGAACCTAGTCCGAAGATAATTTCAGCCATTTTTAGTACGTAATTTGGTCCGAAACTTTCAAGGATTTAACTATGTTCAATTCTCTACAATCTGTGAAATTTTGAGCGGATTCCGACCGTTAAATCTCGTTCTGATGAAAAAAGAAGATGTAGAAGTAAGAATTTATGATGAAATCCAGCAAATCTCTGTAGAACTCCTCCTCATGAAGCTCTGATACCACTTGTAGGATCGTATTCCGACCTGAACGAGTCGTTTCAGAGGAGTTTAATCAGATACAGGTGCGGAAAACAAGTATCTGACGTAGAAACAGCTGAATCTTCTCTTAATCTACTGATTTTATTGAATTGACAACGTTTACAGTTCAATCTTCACACCGGCAGAGCTTCGGCGTGGAATCCAAGAGAACAGTTATGATTTCGCTCATGGGAACCCCTATATATAGCCTTGGTGGTTCGCTCTTATAGACATGACACATGAGCGAAACCTCATGTGTCCATAAAAGCGGAACCCAAGGTCCAAATAAGCGAAACCTCATGCCTATGTCCCTATGAGCGAAACCTGCTCCTAAACCACTATACACTTCCTATTTTCTCGTAAAATGCGCCCTAATCTATACAATACAATGTAAGACTCGATCCAAGACGAAGTCGACAGATGTAGTGCACCAACAAACAACACAAGACCCTTTCAAGCGAAATCACTCCCTTTCAAGCGAAATCTCTATATCTCGAAATAAGTGCACTGATATAACATTCTAAACACAAGACTCGATACAAGACGAAGTCGACAGACGCATGCACTAACAGACTCCCCCTAGAATGTTGACGAGTCTTCAGTGTCGAGTCTTCGGTTGTCAAACCTTCAGTCTTTATCAGTCTTCTCGCTCTCTTCAAATATTCTCCATTGTAAGCATCTACAATCATTCTCTTTCTCTTCTTCGTAATCTGCAGGATCTGAATCTACTATCTTCAGACTCCCTCTTGATGTCATCAGACTCCCCCTTTCGCTAAACCGGGATCGCAGTCTGGAATTCATTTTCCACAGGTTCTTAGATCAAAACCTGGCATTCATCTAACTCAGGTATCGGAACCTGGTTAACCTGCACACATCTCTACCCAAAAATAAATTTCACAAATTTATAATTTTGCAAATTTAGAAACCACTACCAGGTATCATTCAAAAATGATTTAATCTTTAATAACCACTTGAAAACACAACTTCTTCATACATTCTTTCCCAAACCTGTTCATCAAATTTAGCACTTGGAATTTTGAAAATCAGCTCTCCAACATCAGTTGTCGAAAATCTTTTTGTATTTATTTTATTATTTTTCAAAATTTATGCTAAAACACACTAAAATCTTTTTGGATTTTGAATGTAAATGAAATGCAGTAAAGAAATATTTACAAACAATATTTTTGTGAGTTTGTGTAAGAGGATCATATCAGTTTTTGAGACAAATCACCAACACCGTTAAGCTATAAACATTTTTAGTTCTAAATGATTCACATTGATTGACGATATTGTTATCCACTTAAACTCAAACTAAAAACTTTCGAAATGCTTACCGATACATTAAGGTATATTAATTTTGCACTAAGTTCTTATGGACCCCACGATCTCAGCATATCCCCTCATCATGCAATACTCAGACTCAAGTAATGCCTTTAAACTTTTATCAACTGTGATGTGTGCGAAAACAACTCAGAATGTTTAAACACTAACAATCAGGTCGATCTTTCGATACGCAGAGAAAGTCCAATGTTTAAACAAAATAAGAAAAATAAAATAAGTTGAACTTGTTTAGACTTTAACCACCAGGTCGATACTTCCGTATACGCAGAGGTGATCCAAAGCTTAAACGAAACACCAAAGAAAATAACGCAGAACGTTTAGGCACTAACATCCAGGTCGATACTCACGTATACGCAGAGGATGTCCAATGCTTAAACAAAATAAAGAAATAAAACAAGTTTAAGTCTTTGCAAAATGAAATACACAATCACAGCGACTTTTCAGCAAAGTTGTGAAAGTTCACAAACTTAACCAATTTTATGTCTTTCGACAATCAGCGATTACTGAGTAGGCACACAATCAAGAAGGACAAAACTAAGTACTATGCTATTGACCATGTTTCCCACTAGAACTAGGCTTTTACATTTAGGTTTGTATCGTTATCGCAAATCTACTAGTCTAGCTGAGTCTATCGTCACATCTTTAGTGAGACCGTTTATCACATTTTATCTTTCCATTTCTTTAGCATGTCGTGATCGTCCACTGATGTACTATCATTTCCTCTTTTTTTTTCAACAAAACTCATTTTTGCATTTTATCATGTTTTTGTCTTTTTTCAATTTTTCAAATGTTTTTGGATTTTCTGAAATGTCTTACTCCCCCTAAAATACAAACATATTTTAGGAAATTTGAAAACAAACTGTACAAACAACGTGACAACTGATATCAAATCGCTTCAAATCACCATCCATTTGGCATAAACAATCAGAACTTCCCCTCACAACAAACTATTTTCCCATTATGATTTCAAAACACTTAAGTTTGTTTTAATCAAATGGTTTTTCTGAAAAATAATTTTTGTTGATTTTACCACTTGTAGGTATTCAAACTTGTAGATTAGGGGTTTGGTTCATCACATTGTTTTTCAATCACTTGTAGGAAAATGCAAGTACAATTTAATGTCCTTGATTTACCACTTATAAGTAAAAACCTTTTTCAACCACATGTCTTACCAACCAATACCTCATGTAGATTGAATTCTCAAGATGCCGATTCCTACTCCTCACTTACCAACCTGGGAGTTCCGGCAAGTCACACTTCTACAAAAACAATTTTCATAAACAAAGAATGATGCCGATTCATGCTCCACGATTACCTACTTGGGAGCTCCGGCAAATCAGATTTTTATTCTTTGAAAAATATTGACACCCAGGCCTGACCATCCTTGGGTGTAACCACTTCTTTTTCAATTTCACTTTCAACAGACTTGTGAACACTCTTTTTGGAAGCATAAAATTCTTTAACACTTTTGGCCTTACCATCGACCATTTTTCCAAAAATGTGTTTCACATTCCTATTGAAAGCCTTTTCAACATCAAATTTGTTCTTTTCAGAATAAAATAGATTTGAAATTTCCACTTTTCCAACTTTCTTCTTAAAATTTTCAGCCCGCAGAGGTGGAAAGTTTGCATCATCCACAGTCGGAACTGAATTCTCATCTTTCATAACAACTTTTGGCTCCTCTATCTTTATGGAGATAGATTCATCGCCAGTAGATAGCTCCTCTGATTTTAATACATCAGATTCATCGCTAGAACTACTTCCTGAACCTTTAACCACCCCCTTCTGATTTTTCAGATTTTCTTTTCTTTTTAAAACATCTTTTGAACATTCACCAACTTCAAAAGTTGAATTTTCAAAACCTGTAAATTTTCTGGTTTTAAGTTCAGTTTTCTCAACAACCTTTTCTTTTTGTTTACCATAGACTCCCTGTTTTGTTTGTATTGTCTTGGGACAATTTCTGGCAATATGACCAACTGTTTTACATTGGAAACAGGTTCTTGTCTCTGTCTTCTTCTGAACAACACTTTTCTTCATCTCTTTTTGCTTCTTTGCAAGGAATTCTTCATTTGTTTGTTTCCAGAATGAACTCTTCTGTTCTTTCTCAGCACTTGTTCCTGAAATAAAAACAGTTTTTTGTTTATAAGTTTTCTCATTTTTATAATTTTTCGGTGGTATAAAACCTAATCCATTCTTTTTGAAATTACCGTTATGATTTGGTTTCTTTTGAAAACCCTAACCAGAACTGTAACCTTTTTTCTTGTTTAAACGTTGTTGAACTCTTGAGGTGTAATGATTTGGTTTTTCAGAAAGATTTACATCTTTTATTTCAGAAATATTAATTTCTGTTAGTTTGAAAACCTTTTTAATCATTTCTGGTTTAACACCTCTTATTGGAAAATCTTCATCAAAATATAATTTGTCAGAATCTATCAAAGTATATGCTACTTTGACCAGCTCCTCATTCAAATTAGATTTTGATAACAAAAACTCTTTATTATACACCCGTTTTTCCTGTTTGACTTTTTTACTTGACATGTCGGACTTTGACTTGGACTCTGATTTTGACTCCGACTTTGACTTCTCTTTTTCATCTTTATCCAACACCTGATCGACCACCTTTTTTATTAATTCGGACTCATGATCAGTATCGGACGACATGAAAATGACATCTATACTTTCTGGTAAGTTATCCGACGACCCAGACTCCCACTGTAAATTTGTTGCCTTTTCGACTCTTTCAGAATTTGGATTTCGAGGAGAATATCCATTTTCGACCAGGGGTGGACATTTGTTATAGACAACACTTGGTTTCTTACCAGAACTCTTCACTTCATCATCTTCTTTTGTTTCGGACTTCTTTTCTTCCAAAGTTTTCTCATCTTCAAACGTCTTCAATCCCTCCACTATAGGGTAAATCCTGTCAACAACAAAAGTAGAGCATGAGTAACTTTTTAATAATCTGTTAACTCTCTCCGTCTCAATTCTCTGAGTTTCCAGTTTCATCTCAAGCTCAGCACACTTCTCTGTATAGTAGTTGACATTGTCAAGCTGTCTCATGTAAGCTCCTTTGAGTGTATTCATTGCTACAGCTTGTTCACTGCTTGATTCGTTGTACTTATTCATCTCTCTGTTCAAAGTATCATATGATTCTTTCAGCCTTTTTATGTTGTGCAGCAATTCATTGTTTTGCATTATCAGAGAGTCACAATTCATACACTTCTCAGCAACTTTAATTGCATCAGCATCTGTTTTGATTTCAAATTCTGGAACTTCTTTGACTATTCTCACTCGAACTTCTTCTTTATCCTTTATCTTTTTCTCAGCTTCAGTTTGTTCTTGTTCTTCTTCTTCATATTTCTCCCATTTCTCTTCTTCAGTTTTTGCAATTTTTCTGTATTTTTCTGCCCAATATTCATCAGAAGCATTAGCAACACAACATTTATGATTTGTATATTTGTTCGGATCATAATCATCCCAGTTGAAATTTTCCCAGCTAAATCCTTCAGGTAACTTTTCATCATCTTGATTAATTAGACATGCTTTGTTGTCAGCTGGAATATATTTGTCCCAACTGAAACCTTCTGATGATTTCTGATCTTCTTTATTCACCAAACATGCTCTCTTTGAATCTTCAATCACTTTTCTACCATGTGCCACTTGAGGTTCTTGTTGTTGTGGAACAACTTGATGATAGATGGATTTCCTATAGTAATCATTGTTGTTGAAAGGATTTTGAGCTCCACTTGCTTCCCGATTAGTACACTCCCTCTTGAAGTGTCTTTTTTCCCTGCAACGAAAACAAGTAACTTTAGATTTATCAAAAGCTAAATTAGAAACAAATGCATCACGGGAGTTATCTGTTCCTGTGATATGTTTGAATTTCTCAGCTCGTCTTAACACACTAGCCAAACACCATTTTATATCCATCAATTCCATCTCCTCAGCATCGATTTGATCATAATCTTCTCTTGTCAACATAGGATTTCCAATTCGACATGCCACTAAACTTCCATACGACTCCAAAACAGTTCCCAACAAGGACATGTGACTTTTTGCGACTTCTTCAGAATAACCCTGATCATTTTCAAGATTCAATACAATGTTGCATTGTAGCTTCTTGCCATTCTTGGTTGTGGAAGAATTTGGATCAAATGTTGGAAATGAAGTAAATACTGTTTTGCTGCTTGATCCCTGAGATGAACTTTCTGACGAACTTTTTGCATTATAAGCAGTTTCAACTTTTGGAGAAAAATTTGTCTTATCACTAACACCACTTTTGAAATACAATCAGATGTATTGTTCTCCATCATAGTTCTTCATCCTAGCAATCTTTCTTTGCTCCATCTCTTGAGCTTCAAGATGTTTGATGAACTCTCCCAGTGTTAATTTTTTATATTCCTTTCTATTATTCCTCAACATCATCAGATACGTTCCCCAAATATCATGTGGTAACGCATCAGCTAATTTCTCAATCAACTCATCTGTATCCTTTTTGATGCCTAACTTTGTCATATTTTTCACCAAGTTACAATATCTTTCAATAATCTGCTTGGTGTTTTCTGTTTTCAAACCACGGAATAGATCAAATTCTTTCTTCATAAGTGACATTTTGTTCTTTAGCATATCATCACTTCCCAGAAATTTTGATTCTAATTCATTCCAAATCGAATATGCACTTCCGTCATGTTGAAGAAGAATCAATATGTCCTCTTTAATCGCTTGCTGTAATAGACTAACCATCAATTTCTCATCTCTATACTTCTTTTTCTCATCAGCACTCATTTCTCTAATTGGCATTATCTGATTATTGTTCTTTGTTGGTCTTTCATATTGAACTTCAGTATGTTCCCAAGCATCCAAATGATAAGCTTCAACCCAGTTACCAAAACGTTCGGACCAACCATTATAATCATCAATATCCAAAAGCTTAGGCGGTTTTTGTGATATCCCCGTCTCATTTTCAAGCAATGTACTTTGAGTCACAGTCATCGGACTGGCAAAAGCGTTATAAAACTCGTTCTCCATGTTTCAGTTTTCACAAATTCACAATCTGTCAATCTCAAGCGAAATCACAGTCCAACCAAGATCACACTGTTCAAGCAGAAAACCAAAACAAGCGAAATACCTGATTTCGCTTCAACACACACCCTTTTCAAGCGAAATAAGGTCTTTGAAGTGAAATTAGTGATTCAAGCGAGAACACTCAAGCGAAATAGCCCTTTTGAAGCGTAATAGCATGTTTGAAGCGAAATCAGATTGAATTTTCAAGCGAAATCCCGGTTTTCAAGCGGAATCAACCATCAGATTCAAGCGGAATCAATATGATGTCAGCAAATCGATCTGATTTTGGTCCAATTGGTCAAGAAAATGGTTGAATTATGATCTGAAACTCTCTAGGATTTGTTAAAACACAATTACGCACACATTGTGAAAATTTTAGCCTATTTTAACCGTAAAAAATTGTTTAATTTTGAAAGAAGGTGTAGAAATCAGAAAAATGAAGCTGAATTGGTATGAACTCTTCCTCCTGAGCTCTGATACCACTTGTAGGATCGTTTTCAGACCCGAACGAGTCGATCAGAAGAGTTTATCTCAATACGAGTGGCGGAAACACAAGTATCAAGTTCAATTCAGCTAGATTCACACTTTAAACTGTCCGTATATTGATTTCAGATCAAATACAAGGCTGTGAACACTTCAGCAGCACTTCGTTGCACAAACCGGAAAGAATGATCCTGATTTCGCTTGGGAGTACCTATATATAGAGTTCAGATTCCGCTTGAATGTGTCGAGGTGCAATTCAAGCGAAATTACTCTAGGTGATTTCGCTTGAAACAACACAAGACCCTTTTAAGCGAAATCACTCCCTTTCAAGCGAAATCTCTATATCTCGAAATAAGTGCACTGATATAACATTCTAAACACAAGACTCGATACAAGACGAAGTCGAAAGACGCATGCACTAACAGGTGTAACTGTTGAACAGTTAGCACCTGGCAAGGATGGAATCCTCAGACTGAATGGAAGGATCTGGGTTCTGATTCATGGAGGGATTCGAGATATAATCCTCCAGGAAGCTCACAATTCCAAATACTCAGTTCACCCTGGAGGTGACAAGATGTATCAAGACTTGAAGGCTAATTATTGGTGGATAGGTTTGAAGAAATCTATTGCTACACATGTAGCTAAGTGCCTGACATGTGCTCAGATTAAAGTTGAACATCAAAAGCCGTCAGGTCTGCTACAACAACCTGAACTTCCCACATGGAAGTGGGAGATAGTAACTATGGATTTTATAACCAAGTTACCTAAAACAAGGCATGGAAATGATACTATATGGGTTATAGTGGATAGACTAACTAAGTCAGCACATTTCTTACCCATCAAGGAGACTCATAGCTCCGACAAGATAGCTCAAGTGTACGTGGATAAGATTGTATCTTTCCATGGAGTGCCGATATCTATTATATCCGATAGAGATACTAGATACACCTCTCACTTTTGGAAAAGTTTCCAACAATCATTAGGCACTCGTTTAAATGTTAGTACTGCTTACCATCCTCAAACATATGGACAAAGTGAGCGTACAATTCAAACTTTGGAAGACATGCTTCGAGCATGTGTTATTGATTTAGGAGGTAGCTGGCATGACCACCTACCTTTGATTGAGTTTTCCTATAATAACAGTTATCATACTAGCATTCAGGCTGTGCCTTTTAAAGCATTGTATGGAAGAAAATGCAGAACACCTGTTTGTTGGGCAGAAGTAGGAGAAGCTCAGTTATCAGGACCTGATATAGTCCTTGAAACGACGGACAAGATTGTCCACATTCGTGATTGCCTGAAAGCTGCCAGGGATAGGCAGAAAAGTTATGCTGATAAGAGGCGAAAACCTCTAAAATTTGAAGTGGGCGATAAAGTCTTACTAAAGTATCACCCTGGAAAGGAGTGATGCGTTTTGGTAAAAAGGGCAAGTTGAGCCTGAGATATATTGGACCATTCGAGATTATCGAATGTGTCGGCAGTGTAGCTTATAAGCTAAACTTGCCTGAGGAGCTGAGTGGAATTCACAATGTGTTCCACATCTGTAATTTAAAGAAATGTCTAGCTGATGAATCGCTAGCAATGTCTCATAAAGACGTACAAATTGATGAAAGCCTAAGGTTTGTTGAAAGACCTATATCGATCGAGGATCGACAGGTTAAAAAACTCCGAAGGAAGCACGTGCCTATAGTAAAGGTTAAATGGGATGCCCGTAGAGGCCCTGAATATACGTGGGAAGTTGAGTCCACTATGCGACAGAAGTACCCTCACTTATTCCAGTAAATCTCGGGGTTGAGATTTCTTTCAAGGGGGTGAGGATGTAACACCACGTAAAAACGTGTCCAATTATATAAAGACACGTGTCCTAAACTCTAAATTTGTGAAAGATTGAGTTTGAAGGACTAAAGATGACAAACGATGAAAATATGTGTCCGGAGGGACTAAAAGTGTCAACATGCCAAACTTGTGCCTCTGAATGACCACACACGAAGAATGTATTCTTAAATGAGTGATTGATTTGATATAAGAAGCCGTTTATGAAAATAATCGGAAGATTATAAACTACGGGGGGTTACATGTCAACATGTTAATTCTTACCTCTGAGTAACCTTTTAACGAACCCGAGGCTTCGTAATATTCAAATATACTCTCAAGAATAAATGACATCAGTTTCACATGGTTTCGAGATCATTATACAAGTTTTCAAGACTTTGGGTGGTTAAAAGTGTCAATAGTAAGAAACTTGTGTTTATGGTGATCTTTTAACGAATTCGGGCCTAACGGAGTTTGGTTACACTCCCTTGAACCACTACAAACTAACTACAAGGGCCTTATATGCCAAAAATGAGGTTATATTAAGTTTTAAAGGACCAGGGACTGAAACTGCCAAGATTGAAATTGTTTTAACCTGATCAGAGGGTTGTCGCGGCCCGCGTAGACTCCCTCTGAGTCTTACGCGGCCCGCGAGAGACTGCCCAGCGCAGAAAAAAGTTGACAGCTACAAGTTTCAGCTCAGAACTGACTTAACCTCATTCTAATTGATACCGGGGGCTGTATGTCGGTCTTGTAATACCACTAGGACACCTAGGGTGATCCTAGAAGCCTCCATAACACCTGCCTTGATCTTATATCATGCCATTCATGTATATAAAGGCACCTAGTTGTTGTGTTTAATTGCTCATTCACTTGCAACATTCACAACACTCACTTCTGGAGATACTTGGTTTTAGAGGAGGATCAAGAAGTGTAGAAAAGATAGCTAGGACCCTATGTAAGTGTCTTAGCCCTCTCTTAATTCAGTTTATTAGCTTAAAAACCGAAAAGTCAAAGATATCGTAAATTGACTTTGACTTTCGGTTTAATCACAAATGGTCCAGCCACTGTCCGAAATAAAAGTGGTTATGTGACCATATTAAGATAGGTTATTAACCCTTAAAAGGGCACCTCCTAATTATTTTGTTTGACTAGTTAATTGTCGGGTAAAACTAATATGTCAAAAATCTCAGATTTACATAAACATGTTAATTATCGTCAATTAGCGAGTTTTACACTAACTAAGTGTATAGTATGGTTTAAAACCATATCTAACACCTAAGACTTACTACCTACTAAATTTTTAAACAAATTTTAATATTATTACAGTAAGTATAAGTCATGAACTCAGACTTCCAAAAATGTCCTTAAAAGCATATGTAAAATGACCAAAATGCCCTTTCGGGGCATAGTTTGGCCATAAATGGTAAACCTCACATATGTATAAAATCTTACTGATGTAATGTGATAAAATAAATATTTTTACTGATTACCAAAGACCAGAACCTCAGTTTATTATAAAATCTCTTTTATAATCATTAAAAATGACCAAAATGCCCCTACGGGACTTAAAATGGTTTTAAATACTTTTTGGTCATATATGTTAACATCCTACTAATGTATTAACATATTTTAAGCATAATAACATTTGTGACCTGTATATAATTCAATTGGTTACCCGCTATGCATTTATGCATTCGGATCAGTTTATGTGACTAGTTTACGTAAAATAGCCGAAACAGGTTTAACCTTATCATAATCCTCAAATTCCAGAATGTGTTTAGTTTACCCATATTATACAAGTATCCAAACTTGTCGGGTCTAAACCACATTCTATTCCGGTCTCCGCTTAATCTAGCGTTTAGAACCGTGAAGTATCTTTCCCACTAACCGGTCTAAGTCATTGACTTAAATAAAGACCCGTTAGTATCCTAATAGGTTATTAAACCTTTCATACATATTGAGTAGCTACAGTAGAAGGTATTTTCATAAGGCTTTAGGAATATACGGCTGAGTTACCTCTTTCATCTAGCTCAGGTAAATACTTTTAACTTATTTTCCCTTATACGGGCTTGGGATACGGTATTATAATAATACCGCTTGGTCGGGTATGAAATCATTTAATCAGATTGTGATCAATAAATTGCATAACCCGTTTTAATATGTTTTGTTTGATAACATAAACATTGGTGGTTAATACGACCGTGTACTGGATATCCTCGGCTCATTTCATTTGAAAATGGCCATGACCTATGCATGGGGTGTAGGCATACACCTAACAGATGCAGATGCAAATGCAAATGCAAATGCTAATATAACCCACATGTTGGGGATAACTTCTTTGTTTGTTCTATAAGTGGTAAGTCGGTTAATCATGACTGGCTTCCAAACCAACCCCATATGTATGACAAACATGTAGAACTGTATACAAGATTATCTTAAATAATTGTCCCAAGTTATAAATGGTTTGTGCCTTGTGCACTTAAATCAATTTTATAAACACTTTTCAAAAGAGTCGGTTAATTGTATTTACCAGTGTAAACTGACGTATTTTCCAAAGACTAATTGACAGGTACCTCACGTAAATAGGCTGGAGCTACTAGGTGTCAATAAGAGGATCTTGCGAATCCGTAGATGTCTGGAGTCTGTTATTTCAGTTTCTTGTATTTTATTTTATGATCCGCCTGTGGATCTCTATTACAACCATGTCTGTATATTCTTTATTTGGACACTCGGACACTATGGTTTGTAATAGTATTTATTCACCAAGCCTTCCGCTATGCTATTATATTGTGTGTATTGACAATGATGATATCAACTACGTCACGATACTCCCCACCGGTAATATCTGGAAATATCAGGGTGTGACATTTTTTCAAAGCGAATTCAAGTTGGTATTTGGGTCTTTTATTGTTGATGTGGTGTTATGGCGGTGGGGTGGCAATATTAGGTTTTCTCTGGGAGAAGATGGAAGAACGTAAGAGAAACATGAATGTTGAATGGATCCAATCATGGGTTGTTACTTGGCAGCTTCTGATTTTCTATTTTTCAACGTTGTACCATTTTCTCAATTTATATAAACGTGCACCATTATTTTACTTACACAAAGAAGAGATGTATTCGAGTGGTATACAACGTGCTTTTTCTCCCAATATACTCAGTTTCAAGTCCTACAACCTACTCTAACTTGAGTTTTTATAACTCTTTTTCCCTTTTTTCACTTATATAAGTTTTGCTAATTTGTTAGTTTTCTAACTAGATATTTCATCTATCTATACTATATTATAATGTATGAGAGAGTGACATTTTAAAATATCAAATAAAAAACTTTGTTTCCCCTTTTAATTTATAAATACCCCCTTAAAATGAGGGTAAATTGGTCTTTTAAATTTTAATTATATTCTAGTCTCACATCTTATTACATTTAAATCCCTGAGTTTTAACATAATTATAGGTAATTAGTTACACTTTCCCACCTTCAAAACAAGCTTATAATTCTTTTACGCATTCTTGTAATATCTTATAAATTATAATGTTTTAAAAAATCTCGATAGTTGTCTTGGTCAGTATTGACATATGAATTAAAAGGTACAAGTAGATGATGCCATAGTATACAAGTGATTAAAGCCCAACGTACTTAGTTATTATCCCAGTATGTTTAATAGTTATAGAATGCCAAGTGATTAAATACCATCAATTTAATCATCTATCTAGATTAGACTTTAATCCCTCATCTTTAATAAAACCATAGATAATTAGTTAGCAGTTACACTTTATCCACCGAGTACAGTATTACTATAGTATTTTAATTAAAAAATTGATATGTAACATGATTAACAGTGTCTAAGGGCAAGTAATAACTAAATCGTTAACTAAACCGAACCAAAATTAACCAAAAACCGATTTACCGAAACCCGGATTAACCAAAAACGGTTATCGATTTTTTTGTACTCACATTTAACCAATATTAACTGAATGGAACCATTCATATTTACATATATCTCTAGCTTTTATACCTTTAGTTGAAGTATTTCATATTTATACCCCCATTTTATGTATTTATATTTCATGTACCTATACATCCACTTCATGTATTTATACCTAAATTTCATGTATTTTTAATTAAAAGTTTTATCCCAAGTTTGGTTTTGGCTATTAACTGAAATCAAACCAAAAACCATCAATCTAACTGAATAAATCAAACCGATTAACTGAAAATGGATTGGTTAATAGAATAGACTAATTGTTGACCTCGATTTCGGTTAAAGATAATAGTCTAACCAACCGAACAATGCACATCGTGGCAATGTCTGTGTTTCCCGCCGCATCGTGCGCTGTTATTGGTTATTAACCAAAATCGGTTATCGGTGAGCAATAACTAAATTATTAACCTAAACAAACCAAAAACAGACAAAACCGAACTGAAATCAACCAAAAACTGAATTAACTAAAAATTAAAAACCAAATTAACCAAAACCGGTTAGCAATTTTTTTGTACTCTCGTTTAGCCAAAATTAGTTGAACCGAACCGAATCATTCATATTTTCATATATTTATAGCTTTTATACATTCGGTTCATATATTTCATATTTTATATCTCCATTTCATATATTTATACTTTCATTTCATATATTTATATCTCAATTTCATATATTTCTAAGCAAAAATTTTAGCCCAAGTTTGGTTTTTGTGATTAACTGAAATTAAATGAACCAAATTGAAACCCGTCAATCTAATTGAATAAACAGAAGCGGTTGATAAAATAGACTAACCAATGACTTTGGTTTCAACTTTGGTTGAGGATAATAACCGAACTGAACGAATCATGCACAACACAATGAAATGGATTGCCTGATTACTTCGCTTTTGATGTATATCTATCATAATGATGCTACAATAAATATTAAATGAATAAGAAAACTACGAAAAACAAGTATCTCAATACGATATGTCGCTCCCGCCGCATCACGCAAACATCAAATTAAATGGTTAAAACTCAAATAAGGAATTGATGCTTTGGAAAGGTGGTTTTTTTTTATAAGCTTTGGAAAATGGCCATAAACACACTCATAATATGTATACTGTAAATGTTTGTTTCTTTATTAAACCAGTTTAAAATTAAATAATAATGATGCTTAGGATAATATAACATATATATATATATATATTTACAATC
Source organism: Helianthus tuberosus (assembly GCA_030545235.1). Lineage (NCBI taxonomy): Eukaryota > Viridiplantae > Streptophyta > Magnoliopsida > Asterales > Asteraceae > Helianthus > Helianthus tuberosus. The sequence goes on along the minus strand of CM060431.1, from coordinate 48,541,821 downwards.
AGTTTATATACTTTAATGTTTTTGTATTAATAAAAAATATATCTATATATATATATATATATAAATGAGATGGATTTGGGCTAGGTGGCATTTTTATTTGGCCATTTTTGCTGATGTGGCAACTTATTGTGTTGAGTTTAGGAGGGAAATCACATTTGGGTTCTACAATAACGATTTCAAGAAAAAAGAGGCGGGATCCGAATTTTTTTGGGTCGGGTTTTTTGTTTCCGAATACACCTTAACAAAAAGATTCGGATCATTTAAAACCTACTTCATTTTCTTTTCTCTCATTCATACCTACCTCAACTTTACCCTCTTCTCTCTTCCTTTTGTTCTACAATCGGTTATCTTCTCACCAAGTTTACAAAAATTAGGTCAACATCAATGGTAAATACACTAAATTGAAGCTAAATATTTTGTTATTATATGTTCTGAATCAAGATCGGAGTTTGATTTTATGTTATTCCTTTCTATATAAAGTTAAATTTATAAACATTGTTTGTACTTCTATTAACTTCTTCTTTGGTCTGATTTTTGTAGATCCGACCATAAATCTTGAAGGTATGTTGTTTTACTTTGTTGTTTATGTAGTATTCATCTTTAATCTAATCGATTCAACATGTTTACTTTTTTTAAAAACCAAAATCTAGACCAGAGGTTTTTGTTGATTTTTGTTTCAAACAAAATCAAGTTTTTTATTTTTCTTGATTTCTGTAGATCCGACCATATTTATCGCAGTTACTGATTTTTCTCGATTTGTTTTTCATGTGAATCCCTAACTCCGTCATAACAATTGGAATCCCACTATTTGTCAAGCAACAAAGGTTAGCTAAATCTTATACTTTTTTTTTTATCTTTTTTAACTTTATCATATATAATTTCATGTTTTCTGTTCAGTTTTTTTTAATTAATAGTATAATCTGAATGTTTTATGGGTTATCGTTTTTTTAATTAATAATATATTTAATATAATTTAATTTATATTGTTTGTTTTTTTATATATATAGTCTGCCTTATGCCTTATGCCTAATTCCTTATTCTTATTAAATTAACAGTGTTTTGAAAATATTATAATTTGATTTTTCAGTTATCATTTTTTCAAATTTTCTTTAAAGATATCTTTAATTTATTTTTAGAAATGTTTTTTTTCTATAAACATAGTAATGTTTTTAAGCTTAATTTATGAATTTGAAATTATAAGTTTGTTTCTGTAATTAGACATTGTTTCTATAATTACGTTGCCGTTATATTTTTAAAAAAATTTACTTACTTCCTTTGCAGTTATGGTTCCAATCAACTCTTCAACTTCCCTCCAATCTTCTTCCAAGAATACCATCGGTTTCCATATAAAAATGAATTTCTTCAGTGGATCTACATATATAGATGGTTTTACATTCTTCACCGTCTTCATCTACATCTACTTTTTCTTGAATCGATATCTGAATTTGACATATTGCTCTATAAATATGTAAGTTGTTTTTGTTAAATTCCTTCTTTAATCATTATTCATGTGTTCTTCCTTTTATTTAATGTGTTTAAACTATGTTTATGTTTATTGAACCCTAAATCCGATTGGGATTGAAAAATATGTTCAAAAGCATAAATCCTCTTGGCATTGTAAAATATGTTGATTTAGGGGTTTTAAGATTATGGTTTTGTTATAGAATATGTTGTTTATGCAAAACCCTAAAACCGATTTTGATGCAGAATGTGATGTTTATAGGAAACCCCGAATCCGATTGTTATTGAATATAGTTTTTTTATGAATTTTATTTTTTTATTTGGTATGATTCTGTTTATATGATTTTTTCAGTCTGATGTATTGTTTAAGTTTATGTTATACAAACCCTGATTCTGATTGTCATGGAAATTCTTATGATTTTGTTTTTATTTCACATGTTTATGTAATCTATCAATTTTTGAGGTCACTTTATCTGTATTTGATGATAGGATAATATTATTGTATATTTTAAGGTGATTTAAATTTTGTTAATTGTCAGTGTAAATCATTTGGTTACAAGTTTTTTTATTATGATGTATCATAATGGTTATATCATCGGTTGCCTCCATTTGTTCTAGATTTTGGAATAAAAGATACTTTTGATGATGTTTGTTACATATTGAATGTTATTATAACATGTCGTTCACATTGTTTTTTTCGTTGTTATTTATATTTTTTAATAATTCATCTGACGTGGTTTGTTTATGTAACCTGTTTTTGTAGGTATTTGATATGGCTGAAAGTTCATCAAGGTATTTTTTGTTCATTTTGTTAGTTTATGTAACATTTCATTTGTAGAATCTGTGTTTTTTTTCATTTATTTGTTTTTTTCTCACACTAACCTTAACATGTTACACTTTATTAAGATCGTAATTTTTAAATCAGTTTCAGAGGACCTTGGTTCTGTAGGCTAATGAATGTAGCAGACGAACTTATTCTGGTAAATGATAAATTATTACATAAGTTATTTTTGTTCTTTTGTTTTTCTTATTATTAAATACAGTTTATTATTATTGTATTTTTTATATCTTTTCACTATAATTATAATTCATTTTGCATTTGTTTGTTTTATTAGTCCATTCCAGATGATGCTGCGTGCAAACTATGGGGTGTAGATAAAGGCCCTACGAATGTTATGATACACACTGAAGATGGCCGATTATTTAATGTTTCTTTAAGCGCTTCTAAAGGAAAGTTATTCTTTTTCCATGGTTGGTCCAATGTTGTAGAACATTTGCGACTAACCAAAGGCTGTTTGGTAGTATTTAATCCTGTAGATTCTACTACGTTTAAATTAACATATTTCGTTGATGGGGTTAGTCGTGGCTCTTTCTAGACGTATCTGCTCCCTCCATCATCTCATTTTTATGTAAGATAAATTCTATTTTTATTTTCGTATTGTATTGATGTATTACTTTACTTATATTAAGACTAAATTTTTTTTTCTTTTGTTATCATTCCCACAGGTTATTCCTGAATGTATCCTGCCAAAAGTTTATGATTATTCCTCAAATGATGTAATATCTACTGTAATTATAGATAACAATACGTTTAAAGTTGTCATTGAAACGTTTGACGGTAAAGTCGGTTTTACCATTGGTATTGACGTAATTGTTAGTCAGTTACAGTTGAAGGCTGGTTGTTTTTTGTTATTTACAAAAGGTTTTGGTAATTTTTTTCCATTTAAATTTTTTTGGAGAAAACGGTGTTGAAATGAATTTTCCTGATGTAGATGTCGATGAGGTAAGTTAAATTTTGGTAGTTAATTATATATTTTATATATGTTAATGTAATACATGTTATATATTTAATTTGCAGGCTGAAGTTGCACCTATCGATGCTGAAAATGAAGTTGATGAACAAATACATGGTGGTGTTCGTCGTTTTATTCGTATGGCTGGTGAACGTTATTTTGTAAGTTTTAATATCATTTTACAAACTGCTAAAAAACAAGTGTTATACTTCTTTTGTTACTTAATAAACATCGTTCTTTTAGTTTCATATGTATTATTAATTTTATTTTTACAACAATACAGAGGATTCCTGATCCTGTTTCACGGATGGCTAGACTTGATGAAGGTTTAAAGGATATTACCGTTAGGCTTATGTATCTGGATCCGCCACAGCAATTTACCAACGGTACCAGACGTGAAAAAAAAAAAGCGACGGAGGTTGGCGATACGCGTTAACCAGTTGGAAGAAGTTCATGAAAGCTGCTAGAATTAAGGTCCGTGACACGGTTCACTATTCTTTTGATGAAAATGACCAGGTGTTGAGTGTTGAACGAGTTGTACCTTACGTTAAGCGTAGTCATTAGTTATATCACATTTAGGGCATGTTTTTTGCCTTTCATATGTTAGATATTAAACTTTTATATGGTTTTTTTTTGTTTTTGACATTCGTAATGGTTTTGAATTTCAAGTTATTACATTTTTTCATATCTTAACTTTGCTTTTAACCACTCATTTGTTATGTCTTGAAAGTTTAATCTATGTGTTAAGTAGTCATTTCTTAAATTTTTTAAATCGTTAACTGATGCTAATGATGTTACTAATTTCTTCAAAAAGTATATCAAACACAATTTTATGTTAATCAATTAAGCATTTAACATTATTTAAAATAATCCGGATCCCATTCTTTCTTTTATCTTTCTTATTTCTGCACAGAGAGTATAGTGTTGTTATTATTATAAGATAGTATTATGAACCTTTAGTACTACATATAGAATAGATAGATAACACTATGATTGTCATTTTTAAACCTTGCATTATAGGTTTGAGATGTTACATTATAAGGTTTTTATATAAGATTTAACATAAATAACCCATTTTATATTCATTTTAATTATCGAAAGTCAACTGTCACTTAGTATGTTGCAATTTCAAAATTTCGTTCTTACTTTGCATAACATTAATCATAAAATTTCGTACTTACTTTGCAATTTCAAGCTTATAATTATGGAAACTGATTATTCATAAAAATGTTAAAAATCTATTTTTTATATTTTAGTAAAGGTTGTCAATTATAGAAAATATGTTACAAATATAAAATTTTACATTAATATTTGTAAATAATTTTTAAATTCGTAAAGTGATCCCGAAGTTATATAATTTATATGTACAGTTTCCGTTTTTACAAATTTGAATTTATGTTAATTCGTTTTATCTAATTATAAATTATACCGTTTCCTTATTTATTGTATTTTAAAAAGGAGGTTTATTTTGATTAGAAATATTGATAATATATTACTAAAAATATTAACTTTATTAATTTCATATAAATAGATCATTTGTTTTCTTTTTAAGCCAAACTAATATTTTTGCAACAGTCCATTCATTTATTTGATTTCTTCTTAGCTATAATGGAAGACGAAGGTCAGATCACCTTGCTGAACGATATCGATGCTCTTAGCACAAACTACACTATCAAGGTTAAAATTGTTAGTTTGTGGAGGAAGAAGATGAGAGATAATGAAAGAGAGACATATCGTATAGATATGATACTGATGGATGAAATGGTAAATTAATGATTTAATCTTTTTGTTTTAATTATACTGATTTTGATTGCATTTTAACATACCATTTGCATGTTATTCTGTATTTACACACAGGGTACCAAGATTCAAGCTTCTTGCTTGCATAAGCTATTTTCAAAGTTTGAGAGGCATCTTAATGTTGATGAATGCCTTATCATAAAACGACCATCTCTTGCTGCGAACACTGCATCTTTCAAGATTGTTCCTAACAATCAGAAGCTATCTTTTTATTATCATACGTTTGTGGAAAAGTGCAATAAATGGGAAGGTCCGCAGTACGTTTTCAATTTTGTTGAGTTTTAATGATGTTCTTTCCCAGAAAATAAAAGAGGGTACGACAGTAGGTATGTTTAGTTTTTATTTACAATCTTTATATATCATAATATTTGTTTGCGGATTTTATAGATTTTTTTATGTTCTTATATATGCTGACATCTATTTTATATTTTTGTTAGATTTCATTGGTTATGTTGGTGTTTGTTATAACATCGAGGAGACTAACAAAAAGGATGGTAGTAAAGGGAAACGCCTTAATCATAAGCTTCAAGATCTTGAGTAATACATTTTATAAATTGTGTTTAATTTTTTTTTCCATTTTATGCTTTCAAATTTACAAAATGTTGTTAAACTTATATTTTTTTTCTTATATTTTATTGTAGAGAAATTCAGATCGATTTAACTCTTTGGGATGATTACGCTAAGGACATGTATTCTTACATGGTTAGTGAAAAGCGTGAAGCACATGTTGTCGTTGTTGTCCATTTTGGTGTTGTTAAGACATACAAAGGTATTTAACTCATAGTGCATTTTATACCAAACAATGTATCTACATGTTGTTACTTTGTATATATTTTTTTTATTGTTTAAATTATTTTTACCTAACAATAGGCAAATGGGGATTTTCTAATAACTTTGATGGTTCACGACTTTTCATTAACGACAATTTTGATGACATGCTATCGTTCAAGCAAAAGTAAGTGTTATTATTTAAACATATTTTTTAAATTTTATCAACTGAACGTATTGTTTGTATTTTTTATTAATTAAACATTTATGTTTATTCAAACTGTTTTGTAGGTTTCTTGCAAACTTGCTGCTTCAACTGAGTCAAGTAGCCATGCTGGGTCATATATGATGTGTTCTGTCGAAGATGAATTTTTAAAGAATGATATTTTTTCACCAATTGCTTATCTTGCATCAATCTTAGAGGTTTTCCTTAACATTTCATGTTTTATATTTTTTATTTTAACAAAATTTTAATGAATTATTTTTTTTATTATATTAAACAGCCAAAGAAAGTTGTTGTTGTTGGAACTATTGTAGCAATCGTTTCAGATAAGATGTGGTATTATGATGAGTGTAACTATTGCAAGTCCAAAGTTGAGCAAAAGTTTGAAACCTATGATAAGGATGATGAAACAAGTGATGTTAGAGATGAGAAGTTGTATCAATGTTCTAACAAGGATTGTAATGGAAAAGAAGTTTTCCCGCTTTCCAGGTAAAGTGTTTGTTAGTCATACTTCTAATTATTGTTCATATTACAACAACAACGTAAGTCATCTATATTATCTATTCATATATGTTTGTTAATTATTTAAATACCATTTTTAAGGTTTAAAATACCGGTTCGTGTTCAAGATTCAACCGGTACTGTGACACTTACATTATTTGACCATGAGGCGTTGAAGTTTGTTGGGAAAACTGCAAAGGAACTTATACAAATTCAGGACGAGGTTATATTTAGTTATACTTTATATTTATTTAAATTAAATTTTTATACATTTATTCTAATGACACATTATATTTTTTTTAATATAGCTATTGAAGACAAATGATATTCCAAGAGAATATCCAGTTGAATTTGAATCGTTGGTTAACCTAAAGTGTGCTTTCATGATTAAAGTAACTGACTTTAATATTGTCAATGCTGTTGAGAATTATGGAATATCAGTTGTTACGACTGATGATGACATCTTGGATAAGCTCAACAAAAAATTTAAAATTGACCAAGTAAGCGATTGTTTTATTAATATATATTTGCACTTTCAAAACCGTTTAAAATATGTTGAACTATTTGTCGTCTGCTTTTCATGCTTTCACAGCTTGATGTTTCTGATTCTTTTGGTATGAGTCAGTCTAAGTTCCAAACTTCTGGTGGTGAATGTTTGAAGGTATAAAAACTTATATATAAGTTTAATAGTTGTGTTATTAAAATTTATTTATTTATTTAAGGATGCTGATTCTTACACTGGGGATAACACCACACCTGTTTCAAAGGATTATGTGGGTGACTTGAAACAATCATCTTCTGATATGAAGTGTAACCTTGATGACGTTTATTTGAATGAAGAGGGATTGGCGTCGTCAGCAAGTAAGCCTCGCATGTGTGTTGAGAAGAATTGATAAAAGAGATATGGCAAATGGTGGTTTTAATAAAAAAACAATTTATTTGGTATTTGAATATTGGAATTTTGTTTTGTTCGTATGACTTTTTGATGTTTCAAGACATTTTATGGTTTGCCTATATATTGTGACTTTTTGAGTTATCGTATAATATTTTTTGTTGAGAATTATGTTTGGTTATATTCTTTATTTTATGAGACTTCGTTGATTAATTTTTTTATTTTTGTAATGTAATAGTGCTATAATATAAATACTGAAAAAATTAAAAAATTTGGTGTATTAGTTTTCACCTTACTTAATTACTTTTCATGAACTGAACATTAATCATTTGTGTGTATATATTATTTACTATTCAGTTACAATTCTAAAGTTATTTTAAGAAATATGCTAATCATGTCAATTTTTACTATTCAGTTACATTTCTAAACTTATTTTTAGAAGTTTCGTAATTTTAGCAATTCTATTTTACGAAATGACACACTATCTTCTAATTTCGAAACTAATAAATATAGAATTGTTTTCATATTTATGATCATTAATTTGGTTACAATTTATTTTTGTAATGTATATTATTAATTCCATAAATAACTTATACCGTAGGTCTATAAATTCAGATACTTCACAGACTTTTGAAACATCTTCATGGCTATCTGAATTTGCATTCTTAGCTTCCTTCTACGGTGGAATAATTTTTTTCATCATTCTTTACATTTCCAGTAAGTTTTTATGTAGTTCGTTATAATTTTATTTATTCATGCGTTTGGTTTTCATTGTAAAGCTATTAGTTTTTTTGTTGTAGTTCTTTGTGTTCGTTAAAAAATGCATAATAGGTTTGAACAACTTACGCCGTATTCTTCTGAACGTCCACATATTGGCTTTGATAATAAATGTAAGTGTTTTACTTCTTTTATCTCAAACATTTTAAATAGTATTCAATTTCTTTTTTCGAAAAAGTTTACATAACATAAATTCTATATTTCTTTCTTCTTATTTGGTTTTTTTTTTTTTTTTTTGCATTTTAGATGACGAACCTAAATATACACGTTGGTTAAGAAAACTATATCTTGATAATAAGAAATCAAAATCAACAGCATTTCCGGATTATTTTGTTAGAGTTAAATTTTCTATCATTTTTCTATGCATATATGTTTTGAATATATTTAATCATATTTAAGTTGTATATATCACATTTTTGTCATTAAAGAAACTAATTTGTTTACTATTGTATTATTTTTAATGTTTATTGTTACATATGTTAAATTTTATTCGTTATTCTATTTTTATATTATAGCTGTTCAGGCTAAACACAGGCGCAAGTTAAGAAAACTATACCTTGATAGTAAGAGATCAAAGATTACTAAAAAATTCATTTCTAGAGGTGGTGCTTCAACGTCGTCATCATCAACACGAATCCTTTTAAATAACAAAGAGAATTTAACTCCCAATTTTTCAATCACAACCTTTCCTACCGAATCTTCATCTGTTATAGGGACAAGTAAGTTTAGTTTTATGTTAGATAATGTTACAAATTTCACATTACTAATTTAGTTCCTCAACTCCAGTTCGGTTATATTACATATTATATAATGATTGTTTATATCTTATTAGGTAATCATTTAAATTCGTCCGTTAATGTAAGATCTTCCATTATTACACATTCTACTTTGAAGAAGAAAGGAAATGTACTACAAGATCAGTTTACAACACCCAACCGTACACCGTTTGCAAACATAGAAAACATAATCCCAGGTTTGTAAATAAAAAACAAACAGTTACTACTTGGTGATGTTTCACATTTTGTTTGTTTTTACTACATATAATATTTGAACAAATTATTTTTTAAATACTTATTTGTATTATCCTTTTTTTTTGTTTATGAAATAATTCTAATTCTTCGAGAAATGTAGCTTATTAATCTGGAGCATTTTCAAATCAGAATAGAAAGACAAATGTTTTGCAAGATTCTTCTACCTCAACACGACGAATGACGAGGTCAAACAAAGAAAACATAACACCAGCTTCGTGTATTACAAACATACGTTCTCAAGTTCCAAGTGTACCACATTTTTCTAATGCTATGTCTTCTTTGAATCGTATATCACCTGGTAAATTTTATAATTATATTGTTACATACATTTTTTATTGTATAATTCATATAGTTAACGAAAAATTATTTTTTCTTTTTTATTCAGATAATATTGCAAGCTCATCAACTTTACCATTGAATGACTGCTATTCTCTTAATCCCAGAATAACGAATAAACGTAACACATCATCGTCGACCTCGGAATTTAGCTCGCTAAAAAAGATGTCTTCTGGAAAGCGTAGACTTATTCATAAACCAATTGAAATAGAACCCATACCAATGGCTGCTCTTGATTCTGATGATGAAAATCATGTTCACGATGTTGTGTTTGACGCCACCAAAGGCATATCTAATGGTAACTGATTAATGTTATTCATTGTTGTTTCATATTTTATTTTACCTACTTAATTATTCAATTTATGTTAAATGTTCAGATTATGTTGACCATGGTGACCAATCTCTTACGTGTGGTTTATGCTTTGCAAAGTTATGGCCAACCGAAGGTGGAAAGGGTCGCATTACACTTCAAAAGCAAACATATGGCTTATGTTGTGGATATGGTAAAGTTAACTTGCCTGAATATAAAGATTCTGATCCATCTTATCAGATGCTTTTTCGCTGTTTAGATTAGGAAAGCAAGTTTTTCTTAAAGAACATAAGACGTTACAATTCTATGTTTTCCTTTACTTTAATGGGAGGAAAAGTAGATACTAAAATAAACAAAGGTAAAGCTCCATTTGTTTATAGAATCAGCGGTCAGAATGCACATAGTATGGGTAGTCTTCTTCCTAAGCACGGAGACCAACCAAAATTTTCACAGCTTTATATCTATGATACTGAGAATGAGCTTGCTAATAGAAAGTTGTTATTCGGGTATGTATTTTTATACTTATCAGTATCTTAATTTTACGTTACAACGTAGAATACTAGTTTTTCCATTTCAACGTTTGAAACTGTAATTTAAAACGTATCATATTTTTTACAGTAATTCTTCAAGCAAAGCATCTTTAAGGGCAAAGGAACTTGATGTTAAATTTATAAAGTTTCTTACGAACATGTTAGATTCTACAAATATGTTGGTAAACACTTACAGGATGGTACGAGACCATCTCCATGAGAATCCTAATGTTTCCCTTAAGCTTCGTATAATCTCACAGAGAGATCGGGACGGTAGGACTTACAATTTACCTACGTGTTCTGAAGTTGCTGATTTAATAGTTGATGAACCTGATCTCAAGATAGAAAGTCATGATATTATTGTCGAAAAGCATTCTGGAGTTCTTAAGCGTATTAGCGAGTTACACCCTTCTTATCTTGCTCTGCAGTATCCAATTCTTTTTCCATACGGAGACGATGGCTATAGGATTAACATTCCTCATAGGGATTTGGTCCTAACACAAAGAAGACAAGACCAACTTGTACTATGAGGGAGTTTTTTTCTTATAGAATTCAGGATAGGCATAACAAGTTTTCTCTAATTCTTAATGCAAGAAGGTTGTTTCAGCAGTTTTTAGTCGATGCCTACACAATGATTGAAAGTGAGAGGCTAAACTACATACGTTTTCAGCAAATCAAACTGAGATCTGATTCGCTTAACAGTCTTAAAAATGTTCAAGAGGTTGGTCAGAGTGATTTGAGTCATACAGGACAACCTGTTATATTACCGTCATCGTTTACTGGTGGTTCTCGCTACATGATGCAAAATTACTTGGATGCTATGGCGTTATGTAGGACGTATGGGTATCCTGATTTCTTTATCACAATCACATGTAATCCGAAATGGCCTGAGATTGTAAGATTTATTGGTGACTCTTCAATTAAGCCAGAAGACAGACCTGACATACTTTGTCGATTGTTTAAGATGAAACTTGATGAATTGATAAAAGATATGAAGCAAAAAAAAAATTTTGGCGATATTAATGCAGGTATGTCAATGCTACACTGACTTTCAATTTATACAATTTTTTTGTCTTTCCATAAATTTTATTTACTATCTTTTACTCATCGTTAGTATATTTTTTTGTGTAGTTGTTTACACAGTTGAGTTTCAGAAGCGTGGTTTGCCACATGCGCATATTTGCTTATTTATGAAAGCTGATCATAAGCTTCCTACGGTTGAACACATCGATCCGTTTATCTCAGCTGAAATTCCTGATAAAAACGAGGATCCTGAATTGTATTCTCTTGTGAGTGACTTTATGATTCATGGTCCTTGCGGACATGCCAACATGAAATGTCAATGCATGGTTGGGAACCGTTGTTCTAAGAATTTTCCAAAGTGGTTTTTGGAATCCACTTCCATTGATTCTGATGGATTTCCCGTTTATAGGAGAAGAGATTCTGGTCACACGGTTGTGAAGAAGGGTGTTACTTTGGACAATAGGAGTGTAGTTCCATACAACAAAAAGCTTCTTAAAAGATATCAGGCGCACATGAACGTGGAGTGGTGCAATCAGGCTGGTTCAATTAAGTATTTGTTTAAATACATTAATAAAGGACCTAATCGAGCCACTGTTGCTGTTTTTAATTCAGACAGAGGCCCCGATGAGGAGATCCCAAAAGATGAAATTAAAGAATATTACGAAGCTAGATATGTTTCCGCATGTGAAGCCAGCTGGAGAATATTTGCCAATGATGTTCATTATAGGTATCCTTCTGTTATGAGATTACCCTTTCATCTTCCAGGACAACAAAATGTTGTATTTAGTTGTGACGACGATATTGAGGATGTCCTAAACAAACCTCAAGTAAATTCCTCAATTTTCTTAGAATGGATGAAGATGAACAATTCTAAGCCCGAAGCAAGAGAACTTACTTATGTTGAGTTTCCTTCAAAATATGTGTGGAAGTTAAAAGATCGTTGCTGGCAGCAACGCCAAAATTATGTTGTTATTGGGAGAATTTATTCTGCGTCTCCTTCTCTTGGTGAGGCTTATTACCTAATAATTCTTCTTACTAAGGTTAAAGGACCACGATCATTTGAAGAAATCAGAACGTATGATGGTGTTGTTTATCCTACTTTTAGGGACGCGTGTTATGCACGTGGCCTGTTAGATGATGACAATGAATATATCGAGTGTATTAAAGAATCCAGTTTCACTGGAAACGGTCATTATCTTCGTTCTTTGTTTGGAACACTTCTATTGTCTAATACCCTTTCAATACCTGAAGTTGTTTGGGAGAAAACGTGGGAGCTATTGTCCAAGGACATTTTATACAATATGAGGAAAGATTCTGGCATGAGCGGTATGTTTTTCAGCCTTTTGTTATATTTTGTGATGTTATATTAACAAGTTGTTTCGTTATATTAAATAATTTTCGTTTTCATTGTAGGATTCGTTGTTTCTGACGAACGTTTAAAGAATATAACGTTGTCCAAAATCGAAAAATTCCTTCTTCGTAATGGATCCAGCTTGCACGGGTTCTCACCAATGCCTTATCCTGATGATGACTATCTAATGTCCGAGAGCAACCGTCTGATAAACGAGGAGCTTTCTTTTGACACGGATGAAGTTAGGGCTGAGTTCAATAATCTTCACAGGTCTCTAAACAACGATCAAAGAGCAGTGTATAATGAAATTATGGATGTTGTTCGAAGTGGGAAGGGTGGTGTGTTTTTTGTGTACGGTTATGGTGGTACGGGCAAGACTTTTCTGTGGAAAACTTTAGGTGCTTCCATTAGATGCAATGGACAGATTGTTATTAATGTTGCTTCAAGTGGTATTGCATCTTTGTTGTTATCACGAGGTCGTACTGCTCACTCTCGATTTCATATTCCAATTAATCTCAATGAAGATTCGGTATGCCATATCAAGCCTAATACTGAAGTCGTGAATCTTCTATACGAAGCCAAGTTGATTATTTGGGATGAGGCACCGATGGTACACAAACATGCTTTCGAGGCTCTTGATCGTACAATGAAGGATGTTTTGAGTGTGTTTGATTCACGAAATTCAGAACTTCCATTTGGTGGAAAAGCTATCGTCTTTGGTGGTGACTTTAGACAAATCCTACCTGTTGTACAAAATGGAAGCAGGAAAGAAATCGTAAACGCCTCTTTATGTTCATCCCACATCTGGTCCAGTTGCAAGGTGTTAACAACCAACATGCGTTTGTCGGTTGGATCCAGTAGCACAAACATCGAGGAGATAAACGAATTTGGTAAATGGATTCTTGAGATCCGCGAAGGTAATGTTGGTGATTCTAACGATGGTGATGCAAATATTGAAATACCTGATCATCTTTTAATAACTGATGAAAATGATCCAATTTAAGGTTTGATTGACTTTGTATATCCTTCAATTCTTCATCGTTATAAAGACCGTGACTACTTTTCTGAGAGAGTTATACTCGCTCCTAAGAATGAAGTTGTTCATGAGATAAATGATCGTTTGCTTGCTTTGTTTCCCGGTGAAGAAGTAGAGTATCTTAGCTCTGATAGTTTATGTCCGACTGAGGAAATTAACGATCCGTTACATCAAGATTTATATAATCCAGATGTGTTAAACAGTGTGAAAGTATCAGGGTTACCAAATCATAGATTGGCATTAAAATTGGGCGTTCCGGTTATGCTTTTGAGGAATATTGATCAGCAAAACGGTTTGTGTAATGGTACGCGTCTTCAAATCACACGTCTTGGTAAACGTGTTATCGAGGATGAGATATTATCGGGAAGTAATGTTGGTTCAAGAACTTACATCCCAAGAATTAGCATGATACCATCTGACAAGAAAATACCCTTCAAATTTCAACGAAGGCAATTTCCAATAACCGTATGTTTTGCGATGACTATTAACAAAAGTCAAGGACAATCTCTATCGAGAGTTGGTTTATACCTGAGAGACCCCGTGTTCTCACATGGTCAGCTTTATGTTGTGTTGTCGAGAGTAAAGACTAAAGATGGCGTTAAGGTTTTAATATTCGACAAAGATGGGAGGCCAACAAATAAAACTGCAAACGTTGTTTACAAAGAAATATTCGGGAAATTGTAGTTTAAACTTTTGTTATGAGGTTTATTCGGGAAATATGGTGGGTTTTTTCTATGCTATTATTGTATGTTGGGTTTTTTCTATGCCATGTGTTGAAGTTACTTTTTTATTGACTATGTATTTTGTTTTATTTTTATTGTGGTTTTTCATTGTTATATCAATAGAAGATGATATTACTATGTATTAAATATAACATATAAACAAAAACTAGAACATGTAGATATTTATAGACACGGTTACATAATAGAAGTCCAAACTACATAAGTATCGTAACTATTAAACATGTTAACCTACTAGAAAACAACTTTTAACACTACATAACTTACTGTAGCTTTCTTCGTTAGCCAAAATTACTATATATTATGGTTCAACCCTGTTTCAAAGTTTCAAACATCACAACTAGCGGAAAACACCGGTAAGGAAGAAAACACAAATATATGGAAAGTACTGGAACTTGCAATGATCACCTTCTTTTATGTTGTTATCTTTAAGCCATTTCGCCCAGCCTTTCACCACATACTTGATACTGTTTTTATTTGGCTCTGCCCTAATGTAACATCCCGAAAATATAAGTTCATAAAATTTACAATTTATTTGTAAATAAATTAGTAAAATAAACTAACTAGGGGTGACACTAACCTAGTTATATAATGACTAGTGAGCAGTTAAAGGACAAAAAGGGGACTAAAGTGGTAAGCCAAGACATAAAAAGTCTAAATGTCCAGAGAGGCTTGGAACCAAGGACACAACCGACACAAAATCTGATGCCCAGAAATCAAGGACAAAGTTGTTTTATATAACAGCCACGGAGGCTAAAGCTGAACCTGAAGTCGTTTCAGGTATACTCTTGTAAATTAAATTTCAGCATGAATTTTTAATTATTACGAGTGCAAATAAATCGTTTGCTTTATATCGATTTATTAAACATTCTACATTAGAGTTAAAGAAATTACCAAGGCTTTGAAAAATAAAAATATGTAATAATAAAAGTTCTATTGTTTATAAGAGGTGCTGAAACTGTACGTTGAGCATCGAGGTAAAAATAATCATGATAAATATTGCCTTGGGAAGGGGTGCGCGCACACTCGAACCCGAGAATGTAATGATAGATAAGCGTCATAATAGGGAGGAGTGTAATAACATCCGAACCCTGGGAGTTTACAATAGTAATAGATGACAAGGACATAGTATAGACTAAGCCAAACTAAATGAAACAGATAGAAACATCGTTTATGTCAACAAACGATGTGGATAAATTCCATACAACAATATGAAACAATAACATGAAATGAATTGAATTTGTTATTGTAACAATGGGTTAAAGTCAGAAATCAAGAGATTAAGATTTGGATAGGAATATCCTCGAAAAAGAAACTAAATGGACAATATGTATTAATTGTTGCTGTAAATAATGAAATACCAATAAATTTGGATTTAGAAGCTCGCGGGTATGGGTAGATACCCAAGTAACATGTTATTAATAAATTCCTCCTGAGGAAGAATGATAGTCACCTTGATGAGGGTGAATATGTAAAAGAATTAGTAAGACAAACATTATGAAAGCGTTAGAATAAGAACGAGTAAACCCCAAAGGCCGAATAACAATAACAGTAGTTTATCAAATAAGACTTGAAACATGGGCCTTCGGGACATTTGTAAAAGAAACAGACCTAAGGGTCGCTGACAAAAGAAAGGTGGTGTACGGATTGAATAAAGTATAGTAGTTGACATCCCAAGTAAGCGCGACCTGGATAATGAAAGCGTGAAATATTATTGAATCTATGGGATAAGTCATAAAAGAGTATGAAAGGGAAAACGCAAACCAATGAAACAGGAGTGTTAAAAAAATATATCAAGATCAAGAACCCGGATAACGGGTTGAAAGGAAATAGAGGCATAAACCAAATAACGGCATGAGTAAAATAAACTGATATGAAGGACACATAAAAAGTCATAGAGTCGGAAAGATAATCCGAAAGAAAATGAGTGTAGCCTTAGACTAAGGTCAAGGTAAAACTAAACATGGTGTGATGTGATCACGGACACAAAAGTAATATAGAATGTAATCACGTTATAGTGTAAATGACTAGATATGGAAGTATAAACACGCAAAAGGGCCGATGACGGCAATATTGCATACCCGAATGACGAGGTATGAGGTAAAATGGTGACCAATTAGTTTAGGCAATAAAACAAGTTGTAGCCTAAATAACACTGTGACCTAGGTAGAGCGCTTGTTAATATAAAACTAGCATCAAGTAAGTATGGCTTACACTAGTCTTATATTTTAGAATATTCTCTATCGTATTAGTTAAGGATAAGATAAATACATAGTTGAGGTATGATGTTTCGGCATGTAGACGTACGGAACAAGATAGTTGAGCATGACAAGAAACCATGTGGAGGGTTTAAAAGGAGTTAAATCGGTAATTCAATCATTTTATGAAAAATGGAAAATGAACTTTTAAATGATTACCTTATTGGGTAAACCGAATGTTTTAAAAGAGGGTCGGGCGTTTCGAAAAGCATAATGACTTTTCAAACAAGATCATAACTCAAAAGAAGAATTATGGGTCAAACATGCTCTCAAAAGACCTTGTAGTAATTGAAAGACTAAAAAGGACCAAAACGCCCTTGTTAGCTAATTCGAACAAACAACCTTTAAAGGTTGTTTGGAAACGAGTTTTATGATAGGTAAATACTTAGAATAAGTATAAAAGATGAAAGAGGTATTATATTAGTCAAATGGCACTATTTGAGTTTTTGCCATAAAATAATGATTCGAGAGATAAATTTTGGTTTATATAGATCACCACATTAAACCCACCGTAAATACAGTTGTGGTGGGAGAATTATAGGATAAGAAATGTGGTGATAGAATGCTAGAAGCAATTGTGAAACAAACAAATTAATCAAGTCAAGATCAAGTAGGAGCATAGGAAAGGTTCAGACACTACGTAGGAGTCTGAAGAGGAGATGCGACGTCTCTACCCTACATTATTTGGTACGTACTTCGGTTTCGGGGACGAAACCCTTTTAAGGGGGATGGACTTGTAACATACCGAAAATATAAGTTCATAAAATTTACAATTTATTTGTAAATAAATTAGTAAAATAAACTAACTAAGGGTGACACTAACCTAGTTAGATAATGACTAGTGAGTAGTTAAAGGACAAAAAGGGGACTAAAGGAAATTAGAGGGACCAAAAGTGATTAAACTAAAAATTTAGTTTAATAAAACATGAAAAAAATAGAAATCTCAAACACACATACGTGTGTGAGATCGACTAGACAAGAGCAGGGGGCGACCAAGTTCATCAAAACCCTAGTTCAGCATAAAATCTCTAAATTGAAGGATCAAACTCAGTCCAAATCAAAATCCGAACATAGATTAGTGATCCTCATCACAAGGGGGTTACAAGGTATGTAAAATTTGGTGTTAATTCTCTGTTTGAAATTCTCATGAAATTGGGAAATCTGAAATTAGATGATGCATGTTTGTGATTTGGTTAGCTTAGTGATGAGATGGTGTCTAGAAGTAAAACCTAGACAACTACATGTGAAATCATGTCCAAATTCAGGAAATTCCATGAACACATTGAAGGTGGGTTATGGGTTTTACAAGATAATGATGAACACTAGGGTTTAGAATGATTATTCTAGTGTAATTTGATCATAGAAAGTGATTTTCAGAAAAAGTATGATGTTTAGGGAATAAACCCTAGATGATTTCTTGTCAAAATCTTGCATGATACTTGTAGGGTTCATAATCACATTGTAGGTGATTAATAAGTTGTAGAAACTTGGTAAACACTAAGATCATGATTCTTGTTCTAGTGTAATCTGAGTTTTATGAGGTACTTTCTGAAATTTGGAAGTTAAAACATGTGTAAATGTGACTAATTGAAGTTGATTTAGATGATTATTACAAGTCATGAACTTGGTTTTGATGATGTAAAAATCTGACCCGCTAGGTGTTTCTTAAAATGCCTAAGTGGGGATTAAAATGTTAAAAATCAGATGAAAACGCAGATTTGATTATTATAGAGAATAATGCGTTAATGACTATGAAAAGAGTTCTAAGTTGATTGTGAATTGAACTCTTTAGGCAAAGAATCCGGATCGTCAAGCGGACAAGCCGGAGCGGATACGCGTTTGAAGGGTGTGCTCTAAAGGTACGCGACTTGTCGTCTCGTTACATTTACGTAGATAAGCCTAGTCGTGAATATGTCTAATGTTGTTATAGCGAAAATAGTTGCGTTTGGTAAGTCTAAGAAGTGATGGAATTCACTCGACAAACCAAGCGGGTCAAAAGAGATAGTTGAAATAGGTATGATGTCGAAATAGTGAAATTGAAACCCTTTGGTAAGTCTAAGAAGTGATGGAATTCACTCGACAAACCAAGCGGGTCAAAATAAATAGTTGGTTAAATATGTTTATTGATAATACCGCTTAATTAGTCATAATGGGATGTAAGTAAAGTGATGTAATTCACTAGATGAAGAATGTGTTAAAATAATGGTCGAAATGGTAGTGTTTGGAGTGACTCGAACGTCACTCGTTAAATTGAGTTATAAAAGCAGAAACTGAGGATTAGAAGGGATACACTAAGGTCAACAAGCCCGGGAATGGGTAATTATGATTAGAAAGCAATGTCGACGAATTATGAAGGTATGTAACTTGATTCGTTACATTTGGGTAAATTTTGATATTTAGCATATATGTAGTTGGATTGTGTAATAAAAGTTGAGTTGGATTAAAGCAATGATATTCGCTATGTCGAATAATAGGCCAAGAATCTGGTTAGACCTCATTAGTAGTCATCAAAATGGAGAATTCCTTAGATGAGCCAAACGGGTCGAATAACCAAATAAGGCATAGTAATACATTGTAGTATGGTTACTCAGTCTCTTGTTATTATTGACAAATGACATATTAGAATACGAGGGTTAAACATGTTGATTTGTAGGATTGAAATCCGAGAACTTGATTCAAGTAAACAAACAAATCAAAACCAAACATAACATTCCAGCGTCTACCGTAAATTACGGTATATACCGTAATTTACGTTAGAGACCAAAAGGTTACGGTGAGTTTCCCCTGTATTACGGTGGAACCAGAATTTCCCAGAAGCTACCGTAACTTACGGTATCTACCGTAAGTTACGGTAGAGCTTTAGAACTTATGATAAATTTTGTATTTCTTTGTTAATTCGAATTCGTTTTAGACGTAGTTTCGAATATGTATTATTTCTAAGTATCCTAATACTAATGTTTAATGTAAACATTTCAGTTCTTAGGTATCCAAGGATTTCGGATGACGGTCAAGCTAGCTTTTGAAGAACCGAACACAAATTTTTTGAAACTTCCGCGTAAATTAACTCTGCGTAAACAATGTTATGATGTAAACCGTTTGTTAAACAACTTATGGATGTTTTAATTAGTCGGTAGATAAATAATGTTTGTTAACTTAGAACTTGGTTGTTGAAACTAAGGTATTAATTTAGACATCTTTTGTATAAAATATTATGAATTATTATTAAATTCAAGTAAATTTGGATGGGTGTTACACCTAACATCATGTTTTGTCTCCACATTCTGCCTGTTGGCGATCTTAACTTTCAAGGTTTCGTCAATTCCCGTGATCCTTGCTACTTCAACTGGTATGCGCTATAAGTTACAAAACATAATAATAATTTCCATTAATGATGTTGACGTATTTTAAAAATACAAAACTTAACCAAATTATGTAAACATATTTGACGCTTATTAACATATTTTTGTTGTCGGAACTTACAAAGCGTTTCGTGTATGGCACAAAAAATATCAACGGACCAATTTCATCATCATCAAACTCCTCTGATTCAGCCGAAGAGTCTTCAGAATCCGATACGACGACAACATCGTTTTCAGCTCCAGCCATTCTAAGAAACATATAAAACGTTAACCCGTTTAAAATAAAATATCAAGTCATAACAAATAATGCAATCTTTTTTTTGTACTTTAAAGGAATGACATACATACGTTAAATACGGTAATTTCTTTTGATGTTTCATTTCTATTCTATTTGACTTACTTTAAAGGAATGACATACATATCCTATATTATTAATCATTTTTAATCAATCTAAATTACACAAACGCATTTGTCATTACATACAAAAACAAAATTACGTTAAACATATTTGTTGTTACATCTTTTATTACCCAATAAGTCAATAGACGAGAACAAGTTAACTTTACACCCTAATCGTATAAGACACCTCATTATTGTTTCGTTTAAGATAATGATAGTTTCGTTAACTACAACATTTTTCATACAATCATTTGTTCCAACATCTGGTGTTCATACATATTTGTTCATAGCAATTTAAAAATTACGTGTTAAGTAATATTTGACAATCATTTTTGATAACTATGACTTTATGATTGTTATATCTATAAAATTTACATTGATATAATGTCATTAATATTTTCATTATTTATAATCTACATATAAACAATACTAAAGGAACTGTTATCACATGAATGTATTTGATTACAAATAAAGAATGATTCACTGTTGAATATTATGCTATACACATATTGTAATTCATGAGCAAAAATATAAATACATAACTTTAATAAAATCGTATGTCAGTTATAGATGAAAAGAGAATAATGTAAATCATAAATTTTTTTTGCAACAACCAAAACCATTTAATCATCCAAATCAAACTATAAACCAAGAAAATCAAAATTTTAATAAGATTTTCAATAGAATATTTAAACGAAATCACAGTATTAACCCAAAAAACTAAAGTTCCAAGCACATGCAATACATACAATCCCTTTTAAATTTACATAACATATTAATAATTGATTTTCTTAACAAATACTTAAACTCCGATTTCACATCTACTTACTCATTAATCGGTTCAAAAGAAACATCCTATGGGTTATTTGGAATAATAAAGACAACTTGCAGTTGAGGTTAACAAGATAACAATCGTCGTAGAAGTGATCGGAGATGAAATCGGAAACTTACCTTTACTACTTGCTTCAACCCCCTTTTGGGTACTTCTTGAGCTATGTGAAGGAAAGTGAAGTGAAGTTGCAGTAGATATTTAGGTGATATGATTTGATGATTGTCATAGATATTGTAAAAGAGATAAGTATTGTTAATTTTAAATTCGTTTATTTTATAATTTAAATTTAACTTTGTTTTCTATTTCCAATATTTACTCTAATAATTTACATAAATACTTAATCCATAAATATTTGGTGAAGTTGCAGTAGATTGTAGATGATATCATTGTGTTATTAATTCGGTTATTTCATAATGAACATTTACCTTTATTTATTTTGTTTTATATTTCCAATATTTAGTCTAATAACTTACATAAATACTTAATCCATATATATTTGGTAAATTTATTTTTAAATCAATTTACCATTAATTTGCATTGGATCCAACCATTTATTCACAATTTTGGATTTATAATAATGAAATATAAATGATGTTGTCTTAATAAATGACATATATTTCGTGATATAGTATTTTAGTAATATATAACTTGAAAATCATATAAACTTTATATATATATATATATATATATATATATTCAAAGTATCTAATATCTAATTATGTAATTAACAATACGAAATATATATTCAAAGTATCTAATATCTAATTATTTAATTTTTATAAATTTTACTAATTTTTTTAGACAATCAATGCTACTTTATCGTTTCTTTGGTTTTTCATTTTAATACAGTTTTAACTCCAGTAGTTACACAAGACGAGTGCAATGAGAGGCGTAAGGTACGGAAATTGTATTTGAATGGCAAAAGATGTAATGTACTACATGGCCTACCGGTTTCTAATAAGACTTCAATGTAGTTTACAAAGACATATTATCAAATTTATAGTTTGATTTAAATAATTATTATTTTTATATTAACAACTAACTTTATAAGTCTTATTGAGATTGATTTTTCTAAATTTTTTTAAAATTTTACTTCAGGTTTTTTGATTAGTTACCAATTATGTAAACAATCTAAATGACCTATAAATAATCACAACTTAATTTGTAAATATATATATTTCAACATTGATATATAATCCACAACCATTTATAAAAGATACCAACGTTACGTACATTTCAAAATATGGTATCACATATAAACATCAACAACTTATTATGTAAATATATCTACTTAAACATTGATAATCAACAACCGTTTATAGACAATACCAACGTTACTTACATACAAAAATATGGTTTCTGGGTTGATGATATAACACTAATTGTCTTTAAACTTAAACTACCAAGTAACAAAATAAAACATCATAACCACTGCTTACGTGTCCAAAACAAAATTAACATAAAATAAGTAGCATAAAAGAGTCATGATTTGTTCTACACTAACACCTTCATCATTAGAGTAGTTGTTAACCTGCATTAACCCCATCCACGTGTGATAAGATCAGGAGATTTCCTGCACTTACAAATGTGAAATGCATTGTGTCACCCAAACGAAGGCCATTCTCCTTCATGAACATCGGCCAACCTTCGATTGCATACCTTACACCATTTCCATTCTTCTGTCGCCTAAGATTCATATCGATGGTTTTTCCATTCATGTTTATCACTTTTAACTCATGCATTTTATTTCTGAATCCGGCAAATCTTACAACATTAGCAGGCATTCTCTGCATGAATGCCATAATTAACAAGTAAATTAGGCTTATGCATGTTATATTATTTATGTTTATTATTAACTACGTTAAAAAAGACATATCATGCGGTTTTCTCCTTTTGTTGTGAATTCATATTTACCACTTCCCTCAACAGTATTTTTCCTTGCAACAACTTTTCGTTCAACATCCAGTTTCTTCAAAGCCTTATCATTTCTCTTTCTTTTTTCGTTTACCTTATTTTTTAAGACATACATTATATTTAGACTAATATCTTAATTTATAATAAATATTGATAAATCAGTGTTGTTATCTTATCATATACTTACCAACCGGTTCCGAGTTCTCTGTCCAACTGTTGAGACTTTTGGCATTTCAACTTCTGTCCCGCATATCAGCTCCTTACTGTCCTCCGCATGACAATATTCCTCAACCTGTTTTCCTTTCTTCTTAAGCTGTTAAGAGAAACACTAACTTTAGATAACAATAAGCAATGATTATTAACTAAATATGTCTACATATATTAATGAAACAAATCATCTATTATTATGTTTGAAATAATTACATCATCTTTTGTTGGTTGGTTTGTCTCTTCTCTCATCGAAATCTTTGTTTCTTCCTTCCACTTTTCTTTTCCAACAATGTTTTTATTCACCTCCTCTTTGTTACTACCTTCATTATTCTGTGTATGATAGTTAATAATATTACAAAATCTGATTGTAATGTATTTTATTCTACATAAATGTAAAGTTAGTACCTCAGAAATCAACTGATCTATCGAGTCATCATCATCACAGAATGTATGTTATATAATAACATACGTAAATAAGTCGTATTTATTAGTAAACCGTTATAGTTTAGTTGAAAATACTTACAAACTGAACGTTTTTGTAGTATGTGTCTTTAGGTATTTCCAGCACAGAATCATCTTCACTTTCTTCTTTGTTGGTCAAAACAACCTCAACTCCTCGACGATAAATTTTTAACTCAAATGTGTTGCTGTCCGTCTTCATCAACAACAGTATATCATCATCTTCTATCCCAAGATCATGAAATAACTTCGGACAACCTTTTGTAAAAACATAAATATCATTTATTTTGTCCGTCTCAACTTTCCAAATCTGACCTGCTGCATATATGTTATAAGAATCGTTGACTGGCGTGTAAGAGTAATATTTTGTGACATACGCTTCTGGATTCACCTAAAAAGTTATGTAGCATTTTATTGTTAAATATATATGTATACCATTCATTTTACTACTATAAAAAAAAGTGATTCATATATATTAGTATACTTACTATTATCTTTAAAATGCCGTAACGGTTTACTGTTAAAAAAGATTCACCACACATGTTATCGACGAAACAATCCATTTGCATATTTTTATCTTCGATTATCCTTAAGCGCAATAACGTCTGCTTTGTCAACTGAAGATCCCTTACCACGTCACGCCATCCGTTAGTGATAACTGATTCCCCGCTTACACTTCTCAAAGAAACTGGCCAACTTCTTTGACTTTCATGATGTATCATTAATTTTCTTCTTTGCCAATAATCACCATATACATTCTTAACAAAATCAGTTGACAGCACCTGTGTTTAAATTTATGTCTTAGATCGTATGTAACACAATTTATATATACTTTTTTCTAACATTTGTAGCATACCACTTTTAACGAGGAATCCTCATCTAACACAGCTACGCATGATGAACTCATTTTTATATACATGTAACATAGCAACAACTGTTATAAACATTTAGTATTCAACTTGAATTCATACATATAAGTTTATATGAATAACAAAATTACATCTTAAGCAATACTAGATAGACACGTTTTTATGAATATGCCTTTATTATTCTTATATTTCTAAAATGTATACTGATATAATGTAACCAATATTTTCATTATTCCTAATCCTAATTCATAATCTACATAAAATCTGTCTATGTAGATTTTCAATAATACAATATACAATATACATATAAAAAATAACAAAGGAATTGTTATCGGATCAATGTATTTGATTACAACTAAATAAATACTCTATTTAGTCGATCAATTTATAACAAGATACCTCTTTTTTTAGTGTTGAATCTTAGTGTATAAATATATTTTCATATATAATGAAAAATAAAAGTATATGCCATCAATGTAATCCTATTTCAATATAAGTAAAAAAAATATATTCTCAATATTAAATTTTATGTGATCCTGATAAACTATTCAATCATCCAAATAACAATGCTAACAAAAAAAAACATAATTTTCTTCACAAGAAGATCCACAAAATATATCAAACAAATAACTTTATTAACCTAAATTCTATAATTTGAAAGACATACAATACAATCTAATCCCTCTTAGATACACATAACATACACAACATTCAATTTTATAAAAACCAGATTTCACATCTAAA
Source organism: Helianthus tuberosus (assembly GCA_030545235.1). NCBI lineage: Eukaryota > Viridiplantae > Streptophyta > Magnoliopsida > Asterales > Asteraceae > Helianthus > Helianthus tuberosus. The sequence continues at coordinate 48,516,205 of CM060431.1, read as the reverse complement.
GTTTAAATAGCCGGATACAAACACCTTTTGAGTCAAGAAAAAATATTTCAATCTTAAATTTTATGTTATAACCTATTCAATCATCCAAATAACAATGTTAATCAAGAAATTTTAAATTTCACAACAAGATCCAGAAAATATATCAACCAAATCATCTAATTAACCGAAATTCTATGCTTTGAAACACATGCAATAGAATCTAATCTCTTTTAGATACACATAAGATACACAAAATTTAATTTCATAAAAAACTAAAACCTGATTTCACGTGTAATTTTTCAATAATCGCCGGAAACAAGTCGGTAAAGTAACTCAAAGCGAAAATTGGCGTTCAACTGATTGGATAATAAGTGTGTAAATCAAAGCGAAGATTGCCGGTAAAATGATCGGAAAATAAGTCAGTAAAGTAACTTTACCAATTTCTTCTTCAACCGTCGTTTCCAAGTTTCTTGAGCCTTGTGATTTTTGATTGAAGATGTTATGCATGTTGAAGCAGATTTCAGTTGATATGTGATGATTGTATTAGGTATTTTAATTTTAATATTTAAGTATTGATATTTTTATTTTGTATATATCCGTTTCTTTCATGATATTACATTAACTTTTTTTTTCATTATTTATTTGAATATTATACATAAATAGATATTGACTTTTTACTACCAAGATTTTATAAATCGGTTAAATTTTTTATTACTAGCAACATTTTATAAATTAGTTAAATTTTTATTACATATTTACATTAATTTGTATATTTTTTTCCCAATATTCAGTTGAATAATAATTTACATAAATAGTTACAACAACTTTTGATTCTATTGTATTTTTAATTATAATTTGGCAATTTTCTCTTATAAATACATACTCATAATTTTTTCTTTCATTCTATGTGCTGCAGTACTATTCGATTGTTAGTCTTCTTTCTGAACTTTCGTGTTTGGGTTAACATGTATCGTCATGGTCCGTATTTTATCATAACTATACTTGATCCGCTATCCCTTCAACAGGTACATAATTTTCATTATTTTTTTTAAACTAATGATTGGTATTGTTTTATCTTTTATTCGAAATAAATTTTCCGTTTCTTTTTTTGGTTTTCAGGCAATACCTATATGTATGAGTAGATTTATATGGATGAATAAGTTAGAATCCTCAACTGTTAGTCTTAAATTAGATGAAACGCATTCATGGTGTGTTGTTATCAAATTAATAGAAGATGTATTCTACTTTACGGATGGATGGTCTGAGGTTTTAAACTACTTTGGCCATGGATATTTCTTCATTATTTTCAACTATCTTGGTGATCGTACTTTCAAGTTCAAGCTCTTCTGTCATGATCCAAATAAAGAGTTTGGAAAACCGTTTTGTAAAATTATTCAAAATCATTTACAAAGTCCAATGGTACGTAATTTTATTATAGATTTTAATTTTTTTATTTCGATTTATTAAAAAACATAATACGCATAAATTTGTAATAATTGATTTTTTACAGGTTCTACCAGAAACTTTTCTTGCAGAACATTATGATTATCCTTTACCGGATAACATGGTTATACTTAACGTATCCGAGAATCATAAATGGGAAGTCCGTATTAGAAAGATTGGTCGAAATTATTGTTTTGCTGATGGTTGGTTTAAATTTATTGAAGATCTAAGGTTAAATCCTGGGGATATTCTGTGTTTTAAAATAAATGACGTGAAACATTTTAATATTACCATATTCAATAAACACGGTCGTCAAGTTTTGTTAAACAACACTCCTTTGATTGAGCAAGAATATGAACATATTAGCAATGTGGAAGGTTATCGACAAGTTAGTGACGATCCTAACTATCCTTTTTTCGCAATGACAGTAACTAATGAATTAGTATTATACTATGCTGTTTTATGTTTAATTTTTTATTTTTATTTTTAGTGTTTTTCATTTAATAACATTTACATATTTTTAGTGTTCTTACAAAATGTAGATCCTTCCCAAATTGATTACTGACTTAAGTGGTTTAAATGAGTTTTCTGAACTAAAGATCAAAGTTCTTAAAGGAAATACTTGGGTTAAGAATCTTCGTACACACAATATTGATGGTCAAAGAAGGTTTGTCAATCAATTTATTATCTTATTTATTATTTATCTTTTACCCTATTTGTATATGTATTACTAACAAATTTTTTCATATTTTATCTACCATAGGTACGGTGTTGTTGGATGGCATGATATACTTGAAGCTGAACATATTTCCTTAGGTGACGATTGTTTTTTCAACTGGTCTAAAACGAATTCCAAGTTATTGGTTACGAAACTCCAGCATGCAGAAGCGCTACAGTAATACGCTTTCAGTTTTTATTTAAAATCCCAAAAAACATATATCTTACATTTACTTTTCGATCCCCCTTTATTTATGTTTGTGGTACAATGCGTTTGTTTGTTTTTTTATTATTTTAAATTCAGATTACCATTATAATTTTATCCGTACAGTCCGTTTATGATAACTAACATAAATCATTTATATCAGAAGTATAAACATGTCATTTATTCATACACCTTATTCATGATACAATGTTTTCGTTTATTAATATAAATGTATATATTTATTTGTTTAGAAAGATAGATTAACAACCCGTGAGTATTCACGGGTTATAACCTAGTTTGACTATAGAAAACATGGAGTACGACGGTGTTGCGGTAAAGTGTGTTTTTTATTTACGTTTTGATGAGCAAAATCCAACCGTCATACAAATCGAAAACATGTAGATATTGTTTAATCATATGAAGACTTTATACTTTGGGTTTCTCTTTCGGTTACTATAATGCCTTAAAATGCTGAAATGCATCAATACCGACCGAATACGTCATGTCTCCGCTGCAACGCGCTGGTGGATCTCCATTAGCATCAATTAATCATAAAATATATTAAAATTAACATCATACTCTATAACGTACTCATTAAAGCCCGAATAAAATTTGTATATTTTAAACAAAGTTTGACCAGAAAAAGCAACCTATCTTTGAAGAGCAAATTGGATTAAAATCACCATGCTGCTTAGCTTTTAATCTCATATAAGAAAAGAATCAGAAACATGAAATTATAACAGCTTAATTATCAGCAACCCTAACAGACTTGAGTAAAGATCCATATGGGGCCCTACACAGTATGAACCATCTTATCACTAAACTAAACCAATTATTCCACAAATGTTGAAGAAACACTGTACAGAGATATGAACTTGGGCTCACAAAGTGGTATATCAGCCGCGCCCGAGCCTAACCAAATGCTGCTGATGTTTCGCAGCAGCGGCTTTATCTGCAGCTTCACGTTTGAGTGCCCTCTTAGCTCGCCGCCCCACTACCGCCGCATCTTTAGCGGCAGCATCTTTCTTCTTAGGCTCGCGTGAGGAAGAACCAGAACCCAAGTCCTGAGAATGAGATTGATGATGGACAGGTCTTGCCTCTTGCTTTCCAGCCCTGACAAACCCGTTATTACCCCACCTTCGGTTACCAATACGAATGTTAATGTTTGATGAACGGCCCAGATAGACTTCATCTAGATCTTCGTCTTCGTCATCATATGCCTCTTCATACGCGTAAGGGTAAACATCTTCCACCACATGATCATCCAATACTTCATGGCTCTCCAAGCGCAATGGATGAAACCATGAAGCTCTTAAAAGGAGACAAACACTCTCCTCAAACATATAGTCATGAATGCTGGAGAAAAAAAAAAAAAAGAAATTACTATGATTCAAGGCGTTTTGCACCTCTTTAACTACATAAGTTGAGTGTTATAAATCAATTCTAAAAAACAGCTTTTATTATGAATCATCACCAGGAGAATTAACGCGCAATTGCCTCCCTTGCTAGGAAATTGGGCCTAGGCGCAAGAGGCGACGGCTTTTAACATCTATGATTATGATAATATAAAACAAAGGAAAAGCCACATAAAACTTACAAATGATGAAAAATTAGAGCAATAAGGGTTTGGAAGTGCGTTTCAAAAATCAGATAGGTTGAAAAAAGTAAGGAAACAAATAAGCTTTCGAATGTGTACCTGCCATCAAGAGATCGATGGATGGTGAGGAACTCAAAGGGATGCTTGCATTGTGGGCACGTTGGTTCCTTCTTATATGTGGCCCATCGGAGAATGCAAATCACACTACAGAATGAAGAATCATATGTTAAGCAATGACATATCTAAATGCCAATGGAGATTACAAGTCATGTGATCCCTAAAGTGTGAGTTCACGAATAATGGTACACAATGACAACTACATAATGAGGGGGTGTTTGGTGTTGCGTTTTCAAAACTGATTATGCGTTTTCAAAATAGATTTTGCGTTTTCAAAACTGCGTTTTGAAAAAGCATGTAGGTACATGCTTCTCCAAAACTGCGTTTTGGAGGCAGATAATCACTTTTTCATCATAACACTTTTTTAGATTATTTATGTTTTACAAACGCAATAATCACTTCAAAACGTAATCCCAAACACCCTCTGAAACAGGCAGGCAACATGATGTGTATGAGAATCTAACCAACAGATAAGGTAAATCGCGGTAGAAAGCAAGATTAGAATCTATTGATCCATGTAAATATTATACATACAAGCATAATCAAGCATAATATATTATGAAACGAAATACAAATGTTTGTTATAAAAGTAACAGCAGCAAACCCTAACCCTAGAGTAAATCAAATCAGCTAAGATTGATAAAGAATGGAAACAAACCAACCAGTAAGCATGCTCGCAACCTTTGACCAAAGCAGTTTCCTGTAACGTAATCTTATTCAAACAAATGGCACAAAATCCATGATGATTCTCATCAGCTGCTGCTGCTGCTGCTAATGTTTTCTCATCACAGCTAGAAAGCTGTTCCCCCTGAAGAAGAAGATAAGATCACAACCCTAATTTGAGCATGGATTACATACATACCCTAACAAATTGGAGAATTCAACGTACCTGGTTATGGATGGAGAGATCTGGAAACGCGTTGACGAGCTGTTGCTGTTGCTGTTGACCATCCATGGCTATGAATGAGTAGCGGTTGATGAGTTAGGTTAAGAAAAAAACGATAAGAATAAAATTGGGAGGGATGAAATGCCCGTCAGACAGACGGACAGAGGAGGGATGTGACCATAGCAAACCAAGATCCCTTTTTCACCGACTTAAGTTTTGGGCTTGGGTTACTAGGTTTGGGCTTAGGCCCAGTTCTAGGTCTAGGTTTTAAGGATTTGGTAATGCTGTCTCTACATTATTATTATTATTATTATTATTATTATTATTATTATTATTATTATTATTACTATTACTATTACTATTACTATACGACGATCAGGTAAAATAAAAATAGCGGTGGTAGTAGGCATGGCCGAGGAAAAGAGAAGCTATGGTGAATCCGACAGCTAAGGTGTGCCACGGTGGATCAGATGGTGTGAACTTGCGAGATTCCCAAAGTAACATTGCCATAGGTGGTGTGATAGCGATAGTGATAGTGATGAGCGTTACGGTTGTGATTGTTTGATGGTGTAGCGGAAATGAGGTAGCATGGGTGATTGGTTGATTTTTGTAGGTGATCTAGTGATGGGTGGTGTAACTAATTTATTGTTGAAATTAGAGGAAATGAAGTACCATATGATTAGTTGTGATGGATGTCTCTTCCTCCTATAAAAAAATTAATTATATAATAAAGTTGAATAGATCATAGTCTTACATACTAGGGGTGTTGTCACAGCCTCAATTTTCACCTGCGGAGTACTACCGTGAGGCGTGTGACTGTCCAGGATCAAGCTACCAATCATATCGAACATTTAATATAAGTAAAATAAAACCATCACCAATATGATTAGTGACATAACGTTTAAGTCTAAACCAAAATAAGTTTGAAATAAAGTTCAAAGCTTAGTTAGTTTAAAGTAGAGTTCAATTGTTTTGCGGAAGCATGAAGTTCATAAATAGTTCCAAACATAAGTTCCAAATTAGAAATCCGACAACGGATTCTAGACGACCACCACACTCCTCCAAGCAGACTCCAGCGCAGCATCTACGGACCTGCAAGCATGCAGTAGTGTGTTAACATAAAGTTGGCGAGTTCATGGTTTTCAAAAAGGTTTTCTCGTTATATCCAAAAACATCATTTTAGGAAGTTACCATGTTATTCAAAACATTCCATGGGGAGCTACCCCATATATGAACCACTAAACTATGCAGCACTGAAACTTTTGCGTAATTGTTATTTTGCCCTTTGGTCAATGTCTACCATCATTGACCAGAATTCCAGATAAAAGTTCACGCCCGCCCTCCTCCTAGGCACGGTGTGAGGTTGTCAAACCTAATAGCGCTATCAACTAATATCCCGTTCGCCCATTCAGCGATTAATCGGTATAAGTGAAAAGGGGACTTTCATGGTAGAGATTCGTTTAGTATGAAATTCCCAAGCCATTGGGAATGCATGCTTTATGAGTATCGTTAAATTATCTTGGTATATGAAGTTCTCAAACAACCGGGAATACATGCTTTTAGTTTTAGTGTGAACTCACCTTTGGTTGCTCGGTAGATAGTATATTTATCCTACGCTTGGTCAACCACGTCCTATTATGGTTACCAACGTTAGGACCGTATGGAAGTAATTCATGTATTTCACAAGTAGCTTACAAGTAATACCTATCGTGTATTTTACCAATCATGAATACGTTCCCATGTAAAACATCATAACAGCTCAACAAATCACTGAGGTAAACAGTGCCAGTGTGCGGCTCAAGTATAAGTGTACGGTCTTCTAAGGGTATGGCCCAGTGACGAATGTGTGGCCCATTTGAGAGTGTACAACATACAATAGAGTGTGCGGTCCGTATATCCTACTATTCGTATGTGTGTGTGAAGTCCAGTTAAAATATTAGTCCATTAGTCAAGTGTACGACCTAATGACTTATTGGCCCAGAAGAGTGTGCGGCCCACCAGCAAGTATGCGACCTCTTGCTGGTGTGCGATCATTGACGGGTGGTCCATGGGACAACCCTTAATCATGTTAAAAGACGAATTAATCCTTCGCTTAATTGCGTAATTATCTTGAATTAGATGACTACGGTTGCTTATGTTTCAGGTGCGGTTCGGGAGCTTAAAGTGGATAAAACGCAGCTTTGGACGGTTTGAAGTTGAACGGGTTGCGCGTGGAACAAAAGACGAAACAAAGGATAAAAGTCAAGTTGCCACCGTAAATTACGGTCCCACCGTAATTTACGGTGGACCTGAATTTCGTCTGAAGCTCACCGTAAATCAGACAAACTGCACCGTAACATATTGAAGTCCACCGTAAATTACGGTGATACCGTAATTTACGGTGGTGGCTGCGAGAAAACGTGTAACTGCCTTATTAAATCAGTTTTTATTGTGTCTTTTCAAGTATTCTCATGATTGGTCGGTTATTGGAGACATTGGGGGCGATTTTGCTTGTTCTTGCTTGGTTCTAAACAATTCCTAACATTCGGTTTGTGTATTCGATTCGTATGAACATTAATCGTTGTGTGAAGATGATGTACCAAGTCATGGGTGGCTAAACTTTTGGTGATCATCCTAGATGTAAGGTTTGCTTTTGAAACACTATGTTTGTGCTTGAATTTCTAGAATAATAACTTTGAATGTTTTTTTGAGTTATTATGGTGTTTGGATAGTTATTTGTAAATTGTTGATTATTGTTTGATGTTAATCTAAACCATACGTTCTTGGTGCCGCTGGCAATCGAGATATCATGGGAGGGATTAGGGTTGGATAATTGTCAATTGATCATCGAGTAACAACCTCGCATTTTATAATCCGAGTACTTAGTTATCTTTCATCACAAACAGATAATCAAACACGAGCCATGTCTATGTGGTTCTTTCTAGTTAAGCATAAACATTAGTGTGGATTAAAACCTGAAATCTAGGATGGTCGCTTGTTCCTAATCTGTTTACAAAAACACTCTTTGATCTGCAATTTAATTAGTTAATATTAGTTCTTAAAATCAAAACAATCAACTCTTGAATTTTAATTTATGCAATTTTAGTTTAATCTTAGTTTAAGTGCAAAGCTACATAATCGACATACTTTCCACATACTCCCTGAGTTCGATACCCTATTACCGCTATCTATAGTTGTTATTGGGATTAAATTTGCGTGACCCACGACAATCACGTCAAATTTTGGCGCCGTTGCCGGGGAGTAGTGCGCAACGTGTGTCAGTTTGTTAGTTTTGCTTTGTTATTTTCGGGTTTACACTGGTGTGTTTAGTGTGCAGGTTCTACAGGTGCATGCATACTAGAGGTTCTCACAAAGCTTCACCATTGTCATTTGATCCGGAAATCGAAAGAACACTAAGGCAAAACCGAGTTTTACTACGCGAAAACAGAATCATTGGTTCACCTACTTCACCCATTACACCAAGAAATATCATGGACGAAACACAAGTACCACCCACAACGGGTCAAACGACCTCATCATTTATACCTACTTCCACACAACCATCACCAAACATAACCATACCAAACTCCACTACAATTCCTACTCCACCTCATGACACTACACCATCTAACACCACACAACCGATTACTACTCAAAGTGAACCCAATCTTTCCTTTAGCCCATTTACTACGATTCCACCACTCACTCACTTCTTCCCAGCTTCAGGGCAATTATCCTCAACTTATACAGTACCACAAGGTTCAACTGTTGTCCATACTACCTCTACGTTTAGACCATCAAACCAGTCGGGTTTTCAATACTCGACCATTCCATTTGGGCAAACTTCGGGTATAGGGGGAGATGGATATGAGGAAGGATACGAAGACTTTGAGGGTTATGAGGAAGAGGGATATGTTTATGAGGGTGATGGAGAACAAGGGGAGTTGACTTATGTGCCTGGTCAAACTCAAAGAATGTCAAATGTTGGTGGGTTTCAACAACAACAACTCATACCGCAACATATTCGGCCAAGACCACAAGGGCCACCAATGCAACGCCCTATTCCATTGCAACAAATTCGGCCGCAAAATGTACAACCACAATTTCAAAGGCCGACTCAACAACCACCGATGCCACAACAACAATTTCAACCACCGTTCGTACCACAAGGGCATATACCAACACCTATGGGTCCTATTCGTCCAAGGGGTCGATTGGGTGTTCCAAGAAGGCATCTTAGGGAACAAGCACGGGGAATAGAAGCGCATTTCAGGCCGATAATTACTCAAAACCCTTCACCGGTGGTTATCCCTCACAACAACCAAGGGAGAACCTTTGAAGTAAGAACGAATTCTTTGCAAAGTTTGCCGAAATACAAAGGGCTAGCAACGGAGGAACCGTATTTCCATTTAGAGGCATATGACTCAATTTGCAATACTTTTGGGAGTCAAGGTTTTTCGGCCGATGATGTCAAGTTGGTCCTATTTCAGTTTTCTTTGGAGGACAAAGCAAAGAAGTGGTTCTACAGTTTGCCTTCGGCATCTATTTATACTTGGGCGGAGATGCAACAAATTTTCTTAGACGAATTCTATACCGCCCAAAAGACCAACGACGCTAGAAAGGGGTTGAGGAGCTTCCAATAACAACATGGTGAAATGTTCCATGAGGCGTTTGAACGATTCAATATGATGATAAAGAATTGTCCTCACCATGGGATTGAACTTTGGGAGTTGATGAATGCCTTCCATGAGGGGTTGAGTGCCGAAGATGCTCGCGATTTAATGTCCATTACCGGTGGGACTTTTGGCACAAACTATGAGAATGACGATTGGGAGTTCTTAGAGAACATGGCAATTACCTCGAAAAGAAAGGCTCAAGCATCGAGGAGAGCCCGACCGGCCATTGCCCGACCTCTAGTGCACGCCATAGATGATGGTAATGTTCAGACTACTAACCAAATTTATGATGTTTGTGCTTTGTGTAATGAAATAGGTCATGCGGCTGAAAATTGCCAAGGGATGGTGGAAGGGCAATATGAAGAGGTGCATGCGGTTCAAGGTCAAGGTCAAGGAGGGGGTGGTAGAAACTACAACAACATGAACTCTAATACCTACCACCCCGGGTTGAGGAATCACCCAAATTTTCGCTATGGGAACCCCTCAAATCAAGCTAACCCGAACTTTCAAGGTAGCCAAGGTAACTTTGGTTCACGCCAACCTTACAACAACCAAAGTGGATACCGAGGCGGGAACAACCAAGGCTATCAAAAGCAATATCAATCGGGTCAAGAACAAGGGGGGCCTTCGGGTGGAAATGAGATGATGGAGATGTTAAAAAGCATGCAAGTGGAGATGCAAAAACAGAACCAACTCGATGAAGTCCGAATGCAAAAAGATGAGGTTCGTGACGAAAGCATCCAATCACTAACAACCCAAATGGGTCAATTGGCAACCGATGTGGCAGAATTAAAGAAAAACAAGGGTCAACTTCCTAGTGACACCAAGGTAAATCCATCACACGGTTCGTCAAGAGGTAATGTTAATGTTCATCAGGTTAGTGTTTTGAGAAGTGGAAAAGAGTTTAAGGCCAATTTGTCACCCGAATTGGTTGAGGGGGTAGTTGAGGACATCACGGGTAATGATAGTGATGATGATGTTTCACCGGTTAAACCAAAAGAATTAAATGTTAATAAACCGGGTTTGGGTGAAAATGAAAAGAGTGAAAAAGTTGAGGGTGAACCGAGTCAAGTCCCGTTTCCATCGGCTTTACTTGACCCGGGTAAGAAAAATTTTATTGCATCGAGAGGTCCCCAAAAAGAAGAGTTGTGGGACATGTTTAAACAAGTTAAAATTAACCTTCCACTCCTTGATGCAATAAAACAAGTACCCGCCTATGCAAAATTTCTAAAAGAATTGTGTACACAAAAGAGGCAAAACAAAAAGAAAATGCCTAAGCGGGTGGACTTAACCGGGCAAGTGAGTGCGGTTTTAAACGGGGAGCTTCCTCCTAAGCTCCAAGATCCGGGCACGCCATTGATTAATATACAAGTTGGTAATTTTCAAATGGCTAAGGCGTTGCTAGATCTTGGAGCCGGAGTCAGCATTTTACCGGGGGGCTTATATGACCAATATGATTTTGGTCCGTTAGCAAGGGTGGAGACAACGGTTGTTTTAGCCGATTTGTCTCATAAGTTACCCCGGGGTATGGTTCAAAATGTCATTGTTAAAATCGATGAATTTTATTATCCGGTTGACTTTTTAGTCTTGGACTACTCGTCGGCGGACCCAAAACAACAACAAAATGTAATTTTGGGTCGGCCATTTTGAGCACCGCACATGCATTCATCGATTGTAGATTTGATACAGTTGATATGACTTTTGGAAATCGAAAAATGCGTTTGAATGTTTTTACTAACAATTCTAATGCTAATGGTGTTGATAAGTGTTTCATGGCAGATATAGTTGACGGATGCAACCCGCATGAGTATGAGGAGGATGGTTTGGATGTTTGCCTGTGTGATTTTTCTGAACAAGTACATGCTTATGCACTCCGGGTTGAAGAAGAAAAGCAAGATGCGATGGCGTTGAAGGAAGGTCGGCCACTATGGACCCACCAGTTTGAAGGCTTACCGGCGGAAATAGATTCGGGTACTAAACCATCATTAGAGGAACCGCCAAAGTTGGAGCTCAAAGACTTGCCGAGCCACTTGAAGTATGTGTTTTTAGGGGATAATGACACTTTACCGGTCATTATTGCCTCTAATTTGGAGTTGGCACAAGAGCAAGCATTGTTGGAAGTCTTGAAGGAGAACAAGGGAGTTATCGGATGGACAATTGCCGATCTCAAAGGAATTAGTCCATCAATTGTCATGCACAAAATCATTACAACCGAAGATGCCAAACCGACACGAGAAGCTCAAAGGCGGTTGAATCCGAACCTACGGGAGGTAGTTAAAAAGGAGGTAATTAAATGGTTGGATGCAGGAATCATCTATCCGATTTCGGATAGTGCTTGGGTGAGTCCCACCCAAGTTGTGCCTAAGAAGGCCGGCATTCAAGTAGTCAAGGATGAAAGTGGTGAACAAATTGCCACCCGACCGGTTACCGGGTGGCGTGTATGTATTGACTACCGAAAACTGAATGCCGCCACTTCTAAGGACCATTTACCGTTACCTTTCATTGACCAAATTATTGAAAAATTATCGGGTCAAAAGTACTACTATTTTTTGGATGGGTACTCGGGTTACAATCAAATTGCAATACACCCGGATGACCAACACAAGACCACCTTCACTTGTCCATATGGCACTTTCGCCTTTCGGCGAATGCCATTTGGCTTGTGCAATGCTCCGGCAACTTTCCAACGATGTATGATGAGTATCTTCTCGGACATGGTTGGAGAGTCGCTCGAAGTATTTATGGATGACTTCTCCATTTTTGGCACTAGTTTTGATGCTTGTCTCAACGAATTACAAAAGGTTTTAAAAAGGTGCGTTGAGAAAAATCTAGTGCTAAGTTGGGAGAAAAGTCATTTCATGGTGCAAGAGGGCATTGTGTAATACCCAAAAATTTAAAACTATTATTATTATTATTATTTATTTTAGTTAATAGGAAACCCTAATTGAAACACCCAAGTGATCATCGTTAAAGTTGAATGGAGTTAATACACTAATGCGAGTTCCGTTGTATCTAGAAATTAGAACTCGTAACCAGGGAGATCCTAAAATAGAATATTTAGCAATTAAGTAAAATTATTAGCTAAGTAAGATTAATTAACGGCTAAGCAAGATTAATTAAGCTAAGCAAGATTAATTAAGTCAAGCAGGTAGGCTAGCATGTCAAGCAGGTAGGCTAGCATGTCAAGCAGGTAGGCTAGCATGTCAAGCAGGTAGGCTAGCATGTCAAGCAGGTAGGCTAGCATGTCAAGCAGGTAGGCTAGCATGTCAAGCAGGTAGGCTAGCATGTCCAAATTACAGCTATAAATACAGAACATTGGCACTTGATTCTGGGCACAAAATCGACGTTCAAACTTCAAATTCACTCTGAGTTATCGTCCAATTACTCTCCAAACACACACAAAACACTAATTAAGAGTAGCGGGGTGCTGCAGAACAGGGTAATAACTCGATCGCTATTACGATTCATTGTCCGATCGATCAATATATCCAATGGATGTTTAAGTGCTGCCCACATTAGGGTTATACTTTGTCGTTCGTCATTAATTTGACGGATCATCGTTAATTCGATGGATAAAGTATTGTACTTTGTCGTTCGTCATTAATTTGACAGATCATCGTTAATTCGATGGATGAAGTATCGCACTTTGTTGTTCGTTGTGAGAATTTGATCTCGTGAGTTATCGTAAAAGTGTATTAGTTAACTACCTAGTTTGTGTGCAAATTAGGTTAAGAGAATAATCAGTATGCTAAGCTCTGCCCGTATTAGTCTACAGTTGGAAACAAGGTAGCATCACTTGGAAATTTTAAGGTACGGATAGATTCTTTTCCTTCGATTTACGTCGTTTGAATTTAAGTATATCATTTCTGATTTTAAGTTCTGTATTAAGATTAAGTTATAAATTCCGTACGGATAGAATCTTTTCTTTCGATTTATCATTTCTGATTTTAAAGTCCGTATTAAGATCTAAGGTATAAGTTATAAGTTCAGTACGGGTAGATTCCTTTCTTTCGATTTCTGTCAATTCTGATATATCGTACGGGTAGATTCCTTTCTTTCGATTTCTGTCAATTCTGATATATCGTACGGGTAGAATCCTTTCTTTCGATTTATGTCGTTTTTATAAGAATCCTTTCTTTCAATTTATGTCGTTTTTATAAGAACCCTTTCTGTCGATTTATGTCCGTTGGGTACGGATAGAATCCTTTCTTTCGATTTAGATCGTTTTGATACAAGTATATCATTCCTGATTATAGATTCCGTATTAAGATTAAGTTATGAAATAAAGTTATAGATTCCATATTAAGATTAAGTTATGAAATAAGTTATAGATTCCATATTAAGATTAAGTTATGAAATAAGTTATAGATTCCATATTAAGATTAAGTTATGAAATAAGTTATAGATTCCGTATTAAGATTAAGTTATGAAATAAGTTATAGATTCCGTATTAAGATTAAGTTATGAAATAAGTTATAGATTCCGTATTAAGATTAAGTTATGAAATAAGTTATAGATTCCGTATTAAGATTAAGTTATGAAATAAGTTATAGATTCCGTATTAAGATTAAGTTATGAAATAAGTTATAGATTCCGTATTAAGATTAAGTTATGAAATAAGTTATAGATTCCGTATTAAGATTAAGTTATGAAATAAGTTATAGATTCCGTATTAAGATTAAGTTATAAGTTATAGATTCCATATTAAGATTAAGTTATGAAATAAGTTATAGATTCCGTATTAAGACTAAGTTATGAAATAAGTTATAGATTCCGTATTAAGATTAAGTTATGAAACATGTGTTGAAAGTTACAAATGTTTTGAAAAGGTTTTGTTTTACATCAGTTATTTAGAAAATGGTTTATTTTATACAAGTTTCATTTCCTACTCTAGTGGTTCCTTATTAACGAGTCAAGGTTTTATCTTGTTTCGTTTAATAAACCACATTTTTGGGGACGAAATTGTCAAGATAGGATTGATAACCATACCTTGATGACTGGTTCCACTCTTATATTTTCAATCTCGCCAAAGATTCGTATTTTACAAGTTACAAGTTAAATATCTTAAGACTTATAAGTTATAAGTAAATAAGTTACAAGTTTAATATGATATATAAGTATTATGTTACTCAAGTCAAATAGTTTTAAATTACTATGTCTTGTTTTTAAAACTCCTCACGTCTTTGATTATCGATTCATTTGACAGTCCGTTCGATTCCTATTCTAATCATTTGATTTAGTTTCATGTCATGCGATAGTTTTTCTGTTAAGTTGTACTCATTATCGCATGTTCCAGTATATGTTCCGTTCTGTTCTGAAAATAAGTTTTATAAGTTATGTGAATAAGACCATTTGTACTCTGATACCCTGAGTATCGCTTCTCGTGGAGTGTCCCACGAGCATGTTGTTGTGGCATCGACATCATGTGCTCCATCCGTGACGGAGAGATTAGTTCACGGCGTCTCTTAAGTACAAGTGTGGTACATATAAGATATTAGGGGGCGTATGGATCGATCCTAGGATTTCAGTTTTCAGGAAATGGATAACGGGTATGCCAACTTGCCATTTCGTGTGATAAGTATGCAGGAGTAGCTACCTGTGTATTGTCACGTTTTCAGTTTGCTCATGGGTATATCCGTAAGATATGATTATGAAATTATGTTT
Source organism: Helianthus tuberosus (assembly GCA_030545235.1). NCBI lineage: Eukaryota > Viridiplantae > Streptophyta > Magnoliopsida > Asterales > Asteraceae > Helianthus > Helianthus tuberosus. The sequence goes on along the minus strand of CM060431.1, from coordinate 48,500,942 downwards.
TTGTATCATAATGTTTTCACAATAAGTTACCTCCGAATATTAAATAAAATGAGCTTTTGTTTTCCTCTATCCGCACACTGGGCAAAACTCTTCAAAACTTTTGCTCAGACGTACGTTTTTCTTTGTTGTGTTTTCTTCTTTACGTCAGGTTATCAGGACAATCTGGAACGGGTTATGGAAGAGTGCTCGAGGGTTTGAACAAGACCATAGAAATAATTGTACTGGATTAGATATCGTACTTTTATTAAATTGTAAAGCCTTGTAATACATTTAAGTATAAATGGAATTATGTTTTTGATCTGACTATTGTTATAGTGACACGCCGACCCGTTCCGGGACGGGGTGTTACAGCTATGTGTTGGGTCATGTAATTTCTGAAAGGGGGATGGAGGTGGATAAGGCAAAAATATGGGTAATAGCATCTTTGCCACCTCCGAAAAATGTTAAGGGTGTAAGGTCATTCTTGGGACACGCGGGGTTTTATAGACGTTTCATAAAGGGTTTTAGTATTATCACCAAACCTTTATGCAACTTGTTATTAAAAGATGTCCCATTTGATTTTACTAACGAGTGTATGCAAGCTTTTACTGTTTTGAAGGAACACTTGGTCAAAGCTCCTATTTTGCAACCACCAGATTGGTCAAAGCCGTTCGAGATAATGTGTGATGCAAGCGACACCACTATTGGTGCGGTTTTGGGTCAACGGGTTGATAGAAAGCCGGTGGTGATCTACTATGCAAGCAAAACTTTATCCGAAGCGCAACTCAATTACACCACAACCGAAAAGGAGTTATTAGCGGTGGTGTATGCTTTGGATAAGTTTCGTGCTTATATTTGGGGGAGCAAAGTGGTGGTTTATTCAGATCATAGTGCGGTTCGATATTTGATGGAGAAGAAGGACGCAAAGCCTCGGTTGATTCGGTGGGTATTATTGTTACAAGAGTTCGATTTAGAAATCCGAGACAAAAAGGGGAGTGAGAACGTGGTGGCGGATCACTTGTCTCGGATTCCGGTGGAAGGGATCGATGATGTTAGTGAAATCAATGAGAGTTTTCCCGACGAGCAATTACTAGCCGTTTCCACCTTTGTTGCACCGTGGTATGCTCACTATGTCAATTACTTAGCCACAGGTGCCATCCCAAGTCATTGGACCAAGAAGCGCCGACAACAATTTATGGTTCAAGTGAAGCAATACATTTGGGATGAACCGGATCTCTTCAAGATTGGACCGGATCAAGTTATACGAAGGTGTGTGCCCGAGACAGAAGTGTTGGAAATTTTGACCCATGCTCATTCGTCCGCATGTGGAGGTCATTTTAGTGGGCACAAAACAGGCTACCAGGTGCTCTCATGTGGGTTCTATTGGCCCACAATTTTCAAGGATGCATGTGAGTTTGCTAGAAATTGCATAAATTGTCAAAAGATGGGAAGCATATCGAAGAGGGATGAGATGCCTTTACAACCAATCTTGGTTGTAGAGATATTTGATGTATGGGGTATAGACTTTATGGGTCCTTTCCCGAATTCGAATGGCTTTCTATACATTTTGGTAGCGGTGGATTATGTCTCGAAGTGGATTGAAGCTATTGCAACACGAACAAACGACCATTCGGTTGTTTGTAAATTTGTTCAATCCAACATCTTTTCTCGTTTTGGCATCCCGCGGGTTATTATAAGTGATGGTGGTTCGCATTTCAAGAACTTCAACTTCGGGAAATTATTTAAGAGGTATAGTGTGAATCACCGGATTGCCACACCTTACCATCCGCAAACGAGTGGACAAGTCGAAGTGTCCAACCGTCAAATCAAAGAAATTCTCATAAAGACGGTAAGAACGGATAGGAAGGATTGGTCAAGTAAGTTGGACGATGCGTTGTGGGCATACCGAACGGTCTACAAGACTCCAATTGGCAAAACACCTTACCGGATGGTGTATGGAAAGGGTTGTCACTTGCCAATGGAGTTAGCGCATCGGGCACATTGGGCAATTAAGACGGTAAACGCAGATTATGACGAGGCGGGAAAGATGAGAAAGTTGCAGTTAAGCGAGATAGAAGAAATTCGGGATGAGGCATATGAATGTGCATCGGCGTATAAAGATAAACTCAAGAAGGTGCATGATGCAAAATTGAGAAAGAAAACATTCAAAGTGGGTCAAAAAGTTTGGTTGTACAACTCAAGATGTTCGTGGGCAAGCTTAAAAGCAAATGGATGGGCCCGTATGTCGTTCGGAGAGTTGGGAGGTTTAGAGATGTAGATATCCAAGATGAGCACACGCTAAAACAACAAACGGTGAACGGTCACCGGTTGAAGCCATACTTGGAAGGGAACGACATCAATAACTTGGAGCTTGATAAAGCGGGCTACATCTTACGCCCGGTCGACGATGAGCAACCATGAGAGGCCTAGGTTTGGTAGTGTAAATAGTTAGCATTTCATTTTGTTTGTTTTGTATAGTTTGCAATTACCGTAATTCCTTGAAATTCGTGTTTGAAACAAGTGTGGGGATATTCGGGTCACGAATTACTCTAACGTTGTGTTGAGGACGACACAGGACTTTCGAGGGGGTAGGGTGATTTTTACACGTTTTTGAAAACAATTAAAAAACATAAAAAAAATCGAAAAAATTGAGAAAAATATAAAAATTATGCATAAAGATCACATTTTTCAGCAATTTAGACATGCCCAGTGACCACCGTACTTTACGGCTTCACCGTAATTTACGGTGGATGTGATAAAATGTTGGTTTTTACGGTATAAGTCTCCTGCTTTACGGTGGGATTTGATGTTCAGAGTGTACCGTAATTTTCGGTCATACCGTAAATTACGGTGAGTGATAATTTTTTTTTTGAGCTTTACGGTGATATGCTCCTGCTTTACGGTGGGGAGCTTTAGTTCAAGCTTTACCGTAATTTACGGTATGACCGTAATTTACGGTAAACATAAAAAATTGATCTATTGCTCCGGTTCTTGCATGTATAAAAAAACATCATAACATCAGATCACGTGAATACTCCCTAGCCACACAACACCTTTCACTTTCTCATCCATCTTTTTCACAAAGACCCACAAATCTCCATAACCTTCCTCAACCTTAATTCTTCTATATCTCACTCAATTTTTGTCCAAATCAAGTGAAGTTGAAGTCTAACTTGACTAATTTTTCATAAGCTTGTCGATTGTGAGAAGAGATTTCTGAAAAAACGCAATTTTTGGGGTCGAATTCTAAACCCTAGACTCGAAAATTTTGGGGCTTTTTGAAGTTGTTACCTCATTTGTGTTTCTTACATCTTCAAACAAGGCATGGAAGTTTAATTACTATGTTTTGTTGATACATTGTGAAGATTGAGGTTGTTTAGGTTATTTGCTCATACCCACTTGCTTGTTCATAGTTTTGACTTGTTGCTTGTTCTTGAACATGATTATGGTTGTAGATGTAGGATTGTGGTTAAAGTAGTGAACTTTTGGGATGCTCTACATTGTAGAGACACCATGCCCAATTTTTGGAAAAATTCTTGATATATTTTTGGTTCACTAACATCTACAACCATGATAACAAGCAAGTGTGGGGATGTTTAGGAGAAAAGGGTTTAATTTTGTTTCGTTGGTTGTGTTGTTTGCTCTAATGTGTGTAGGAAATGGCACGAACAAAAGAAAAGACCGGAGCTGGTTCATCTTCGTCTTCGAAAGGAAAGGGTAAACAGCCGGAACAACAACCACGGAAGAGACAATACATGGGTCGAGTGGATGAAAGCGAAAGTGAATGTGAAGAAGAGATGGAGTTGGATATGACGGAGAAACCGAAATGGGATTCGGGACCATTGGATGATCATCCAATGGAGTGGCAACCAACACTCTATAATGACCGTATGAATAAGTTGAAGAATAAGGCAGCGGCCTTTATATGTGAGAGAGAAGTCCGGGAAGTTGAGTTTGGTCAGTTTGGGGTGTTTGATAAGTTCCGGGCTCTAGGTTGGGAGTCGGCACTTAGTTATTTTGACAAAGATAAGAGCAACTTATTCATATCCGAAATACAAGAATGGATGGCCACTCTTAAATGCAACAGCTATGAAAAGCCATCACAAATGAAGCTGACGGGTATTGTGAATGGAATTCCGGTGGAGATGTCTTTTGACACGTTGAAGAAGCTTGGGAAATATGATAGTCTTCCAGCCCGTGATTATATGATACCGACTCTTGATGACCTCCTGGTTAAACCGGAGAAACATATTCGATGGAATGATATGTTGGAAGCACTGTTTTTACCTGGTAAATACAGTGGTATTCTATACCGGAAGAATTTAAAAATCGAAGCTAAATTGTTGCTAACAATCTGTGTTCTCAATGTTATTCCACGAAGAGGGGATAAAGAGCAGGTGAGGTTTCCGGAGGTACCCGTTCTTTATTCGCTAATGCATGGGTCTCCGCGCTTTCCGATACGCTATCTGATCATGAACCACTTATGGATCTGCCGGAATAAGTATGGAAGAGACATCGTCCCGTATTGTCGAATAATTACGGGGTTGATGAAACAACAAAAGGCGATGACATCTGAAGATAGAGGGGCTACAAAGAGGCATCAGCCTTTTACGTTGGATAAGTTGGGGAATGTTTGGACGTATACTCAGTCGGAGCGTTATCACAAATTAAAGTCGGAAGGGCAAAGGTGGAGGGCACTAAAGTTGGGTGCACGAGATTTGTTACCGGGTGAGCCGGACGAGCCAGAAAGTGATGAAGAAGTAGTTCCGATGAGGACTATGCGGACGAGCCGCATGGTGGTGAAAATGTTGGTCAAGGAGGTTATGGTAGAGGATATGGTGGCATGTTCTATGATTATACGCAGCAATCTTATGTGCCGGGATGGGCTTACGAAGGCACAATGCAAGAAGTGATTGAAAATCAACGCCCTCCGGCATCCGTGTTTGATACGTGGTCGGGGTCGGAGAGGACGTTGTATGATCAAAACATGAGGAATAGTGCAAGTATAGAGCGGTCCTTGAAACAAACTTTTGATTGTCAAGAAACATGGAATCGCACACATGCGTATTCCCGTGAAGTTGAAATGAACAATCGATATCATGATGATCAAGAGAGGAGATTGCACGCGGATTGGCATGCCGGGCGGCCGGTGGTTGTGGATCCACAACATGTGGATTATGCGTCTCTACCACCGTATGATGGTAGTGTTTCGTATCCAACCTCGCCGATCCACCACTCGCAATGGATTGACCCGAGGCAACAAGAGGGAGCGCAACAACAACAAGGAGGAAGTAGTAGCGGCTCATTCGCGTTCGGTGAATGGAACGACATGATGTCTTCCATGTTTCGACCTCCGGGACCGCGCTATTATTAGTCAGGTTGTGTTCTCCCTTTGTATATTTCTGTGCATATTTGTTAGTTTGTTTGTTTAAGGTTGGGCGGTTGGGTGGTGTTTTGATATGTTGTGTTTGGGTTGGTGCTTGATGGTGGTATCATGTTTTAAAAAAGAAAAAAAAATATATAAAATGAAAAAAAATCCAAAAAGAAATTTGTGGTTTGAGTGAAGAAGCTTTTTGTTGATGTTGAAGAATTTTTGTGATCAAAGCCTCCTAGAACCATACATTGGGGTCAATGTATCCCAAGTGTGGGGATGGGGGGAATTTTTTGAAGATTTTGAAAAATTTTGAGCCAAGCGAAACGATGTGAAAATTTGAACACCCTAGATTAACCCCAATTTGGTGCACCGGCAACCCTTGATACCTTTTTCATTCTTAGTGAGAGTTGTAGCCACATGTGTATATAAATAATGCTTATCTTTGATGAGAGTGGCTACGGGTGGGGGTGCATTAGAACTTGTGCTTGAATGCGATTTGAGTCCTTAGTTAGACATGAATGTAGAAAGGATAAGGGCATTTAGGTAGCCTCGTCATTGGTGTGAGCGAGTGTGGGATTTGGGGGGTTGGAACTCATAAGTTATATATATGAGTATGGTAGTGAGCGGGCGGGGGTTTGGACATTTAGTTGCCAAATTTTGTGCCTTAAAAGCCTATCATTTGTTACCCCTAGCTACTTACTTAAAAAACTTACCCAAATTTGACCCGGTCTTATAGTGTTAGTGATAGTATTAGTAGTTTGAAGTAGATATGTTTGATGTTTCATTGTATATTTGTTTGCTTTGCTTGAAAAAAAAAATTAGAAATGAAATAAATAAAAAAAAGCAATGAAAAATGAAAAAAAGAAATGATGTTGAGTTGTCTTGTACATAGTAGTTTAGATTGGTAGTGTTAGTTTGCTTTATTGTGTAATAAAAAGACCGGGTTAAATTTTCGTTACTTCATATATATTCCATTTCCTACCCATACACCTAGCCACGTTACAACCTTGAAAGTCCCTTTGATTTGCATTCATGTTTGACACATTTGAGGAGAAGGATCGATCTAGGTACAAGCCTATAGTTGTGCAACTACCCGTTTGCCTATTGTGTGTCTAGCTTATCTTTGCTAGTTTTCACTTGTAGCCGAGAGGAGAGATTTAGAGAGGGGTGCATTGGTTGGGTGTTAAAAAGGGGTTAGTAAAAGGATTGCTTGTTTTTGTTTGGTTTATATTGATCACTTGTTTAAAATTGATTTGATGAGTTGCTTGGGACAAGCAACGGTTAAGTGTGGGGATGTGACGGGTGGTCCATGGGACAACCCTTAATCATGTTAAAAGACGAATTAATCCTTCGCTTAATTGCGTAATTATCTTGAATTAGATGACTACGGTTGCTTATGTTTCAGGTGCGGTTCGGGAGCTTAAAGTGGATAAAACGCAGCTTTGGACGGTTTGAAGTTGAACGGGTTGCGCGTGGAACAAAAGACGAAACAAAGGATAAAAGTCAAGTTGCCACCGTAAATTACGGTCCCACCGTAATTTACGGTGGACCTGAATTTCGTCTGAAGCTCACCGTAAATCAGACAAACTGCACCGTAACATATTGAAGTCCACCGTAAATTACGGTGATACCGTAATTTACGGTGGTGGTTGCGAGAAAACGTGTAACTGCCTTATTAAATCAGTTTTTATTGTGTCTTTTCAAGTATTCTCATGATTGGTCGGTTATTGGAGACATTGGGGGCGATTTTGCTTGTTCTTGCTTGGTTCTAAACAATTCCTAACATTCGGTTTGTGTATTCGATTCGTATGAACATTAATCGTTGTGTGAAGATGATGTACCAAGTCATGCGTGGCTAAACTTTTGGTGATCATCCTAGATGTAAGGTTTGCTTTTGAAACACTATGTTTGTGCTTGAATTTCTAGAATAATAACTTTGAATGTTTGTTTGAGTTATTATGGTGTTTGGATATTTGTTTGTAAATTGTTGATTATTGTTTGATGTTAATCTAAACCATACGTTCTTGGTGTCGCTGGCAATCGAGATATCATGGGAGGGATTAGGGTTGGATAATTGTCAATTGATTATCGAGTAACAACCTCGCATTTTATAATCCGAGTACTTAGTTCTCTTTCATCACAAACATATAATCAAACACGAGCCATGTCTATGTGGTTCTTTCTAGTTAAGCATAAACATTAGTGTGGATTAAAACCTAAATCTAGGATGGTCGCTTGTTCCTAATCTGTTTACAAAAACACTCTTTGATCTGCAATTTAATTAGTTAATATTAGTTCTTAAAATCAAAACAATCAACTCTTGAATTTTAATTTCTGCAATTTTAGTTTAATCTTAGTTTAAGTGCAAAGCTACATAATCGACATACTTTCCACATACTCCCTGAGTTCGATACCCTATTACCGCTATCTATAGTTGTTATTGGGATTAAATTTGCGTGACCCACGACAATCACGTCAATCATGCATACAGTTGTTGTACCACGTGCACTAAAGGCTGTGTTGTAGTAGTGTGCGGACAATTAGTGTGCGACATGTTGTGTTCTTTTGTACGTAGTGCTTCCCAGACGATACACTTTACAAGTGTGCGGCACACCTAGCACACTCACTGTGCGGTGTGTTTTGCTGGGTCGTACTTACTGCAGTCCATGTTGTACAGCATCCAAGTGTGCGGCATCATTTAACCAGCAGTAAAGGTTTATATTCTCATGACAAATCAAATCACATAAGACAAAAGCTGATGTTCTAGTACATCATCATCCAATCATTTGCAATCTATTCAAATGCTCACATAAAATGCCTACATTATTAGATTTCTTCCATCTTTCACATAACATTAAATACTTATTATTCACCTAGTTTGATCAGACTCGAAGATATTGTTAGGAAACTTTAATGTAAGTATTGAAGAAAAAGATGATCAACCTGATCATAAGCTGAAGATACAGTCAAGAAGTATCACTAAAAAGGTGCCTACATGATAACGTGACAAGAAGAAAAGAAAGATACATCTTCAACTAAGCATCATGAAATGATCAAGACAAGAAAACAATCAGGCAAGACCATTCTGATGAAGTCTGATGATAAATCTGGTATTTATCATCAGAATCTGGTAAGCTGGTCACCATAAATTCTGGTGGACCAACTTGTCTTAAGAGACAAGGCCTGACAATTGAAAAGGAGCAAGTTGGCAATAACCGATTCAATGAATATGCCAAAAAGTCACTTTGTACAGAGCAAGTGATGAATAAATAAATGTTTATTCAGATCTAAGACTCTCTATAAATAGAGATGTCAACCCAGACGGTTAAATGAGTTGAGTTAAGCATTCAATACACACACCACAAACTCCATTACCCTTCGCACATAATTCTGTAAGCATTCATTTTGTAATATCCAATAACTTTGTTTTACAAAGTCATTAATACATTATAAAAAATCTGTTAGTTGTTTCTTGAAAGTTTGATTTCTAGTTCCGCAAATATTTTCCTATTTGTTGAAATCACTTGCCATATTAAGTATTTGGGTATCTCTATCTGGGATCAACAGTTGGTATCAGAGCAGATTGAATAAATTATTTTCAAAAGATCAACTACTTATTTTTTTATATCCATCTCTTAAACTAAATATGGCAAACTTTCAAACCTGGTACAATGCTTTCAATATTGGTTCTATGTCAAAACCTCTGACCTTGGTCAGAGAGGAGTACCCCCAATGGAAAATCAGGATGATCAATTTCCTAAATGGACATGATCGAGCACTGTTTCAGTCCATTGTGAGAGGCCCACATATACCAACTACTGAAATACCAGCAGTTCTAGCAACTGAGCATATCTCCTTTGCTCCTAAAAGTGAAGTTCACTGGAGTCAAGAAGATAAGGATTTGGTGCCTGCTGATGAAAGGGCCAAATCACTTCTGATTATGGCACTTCCAAACAACATATTTTCTCAAGTAGATGCTTGTGCATCTGCTAAGGAAATATGGGATCAACTAGAAAATCTATGTGAAGGAGGAGAAAGAATGAAAAGAAACAAGAAAACTAACTGTGTTTCTTCTTATGATAGGTTCAAAAGTCTACAAAATGAGACCTTTTCAGAAACATATAATAGGTTCACCAAACTTTTAAATGAACTAAAAAAAATTGGTATTGAAAAATCAAATGATGAAAAGTATGTCAAGTTCCTTGATGCACTGTCAAGAGAGTGGCGAAGTCTCACAATGACCTTGGGATCAACCCTTGAATTAGGGAATATGAACTTACATGATCTTTACAGCATCCTTGTCCCAATAGAGGAGGAAATCTATGAAAATTCAAACCTCAAAGGAGGGACCTATAGCTCTTGTTTCACACACACAAAGAGTACCAGTTTCAGATCCACAACCCTCTCACTGCCAGAACATAGAAAATTCTGATGCTTCATCATATTTTTCAGCCTTTGCTGAGGCTATTGCTTTGCTCACAAAAACTTTTGAGCAAAGATTGAGAGTTGGAAGTGGTAAATACTAGAAGAATGATAGAGGGAGGATGGAAGAAAGGTCAAGAGAGAAAGGGAAGGCATAAGTTGTTTGCTACAGATGCAAATAAAAGGGGCACTATGCTTCAGAATGTAAGAACAAGACGCTGAAGGATGTGTCTTATTATGAAAAGAAGCTTGAAGAAGCTAAAAAAGCAGCAACAGAAAGTCAGCTTGATAGCAGGTATAACAACCCTAAAACTGACACCCTTATAAATTTTCTGACACCCTAATATATTTTAAAATATCCCAATATGTCCAAAAATACACCCCATACGTGAAAACGGGCCCCGAATACCTTAAATATTATTAAAAATAATTAAAAAAATAATTTTTGAGTTTGTCGTGGGCCGCGTAGAACCTTTAAGGATCTTACGCGGGCCGCTAGAGATCAAAAGTGTGGCGCAGCCCGCTGCTGACATGTGTTTGACTCGTGTTGAACCTATAAGCTGACCCGGATCACCTACGCCTTTGACCGGCCGCGTAGCCCTTTGTTAACCTTTACGTGGGCCGCGTAAAAGTCGAGATGTGGCACTATAAATAGCAGGCATCGGGTTTCATCAAAACTCGCTCAAATCTTTCTTTCTAAACGTAAATCTCTCATAGTAGGCATTATACACGGGTCTAATACCCCCCTAAATAGCGAAGTTCTGCTCCGTTGTAAGTATCATAACCCCTAGATACGTATTAGATACTCTGCCCGATTGATCTAGGGTTCCGTAACGGCTGTCGTGGTTCTGCCTGACGTAGTCGTTGGAATGCCGTCTCGGGGAGGGTATTACTAATGTTAAAATGGGGTTTTATACTAACACGTGTGCATTTGTGTAAATTATAGATTGTCACCAGGAAACCCTAAAGGATAATCTAAGACAGCAATGTGAGTAGTCTCCTTTTTGTAAACAGTTTTTACAAAACCTTAACTATTTTACAAATGCAATTTAGCAGTGATCAAGTCTTTGTAATTCTACGATTACTGCCGGTATGTTGGGGTTTTGTATACAAAATGTGGAACACGTTACCATTGGACGAAGAGTTAGCCAATGTGTAATATGACCCACCAGTCAGGATTGACAATACTGAATGAGTAATTGGGTAGATATAAACATTGTAATCGCTTTCAATACTGTTTAAATTAAATTAATGTTTCTTGATTAAACTGGGATTCACTCACCAGTATTTCCCACTGACAAATGTTTTTAAAACGCGTTTCAGGTAACACAATGTGAAAGCCAATTAGAAGCCAGCTGGACAGCACTGAAGGCTTGGAAAAGTGGCTATAAAAGTTACCTAAATAAAGAATACGTTTTAATTCAAATAAAATGGGAATTATCCCTATAAATCAGTTTTTAATAAAAACTTGGGTTTTATCCCAATATGTTTATTTATATAAAATGTGGTGTTTTACTCTGATAAAATATTTCCTAACTACGGTCCTAATGTAAATTCCGCTGCCAAATTAGACAAACACGCGATACCACTGAAACTGGCTCGCGGCCGCCTGTTCCCGGGGACTAGGGATCGGGGGTTGCGATAGAAGGTGGTATCAGAGCCAAGCCACTGATTCAGCCACAGAAGTGTTCTGCTGACATCAAAATTCAAATTGTTAGGAAATAAATTATGAAAATACGTGCATAATTGTATTTTATTGTTATGTGTTATTTGACTATTTGTTAGTTTACAGTATGAGCGACCAAGGACCATCTGGCGTGTATCGTCAATTGTCTGGTTCGCCTAGAAGCAAAGGCACCTCCTCTTCTCAGCCTGCCCTCTCAGGGTACTCTGCTGATACGAAAGAAGGAATATTCGTGTTTAAGGCTCAGTTAAAAGAGCCATTTCCTCAGAAAAGAGGGGATGGTTCAGTCGAGGGGCACACGAGCATAGAAAGCGTATGAAAAAGTTACAAGACCAGAGAGCACTAGCAGCAGCCAAAAGAGAAACCGATGCCTATGCCCAGGATATGATTAATAGGGGTATAGCCAATATCCACATCTTAGCAACCACTGCAGCTGACCCTAATCTGGAACAAATGATAGCACCCCAACCACAATCACCAATTCCTGACCAACCAATGGAGATAGAAAACCCTGAAAATCAAGTAGAAATGCATGACTTCAATCCGGAGGAAATACCTAGGGTACCTGCATCAAACCCCTTAGACCCAAATTACGACCCCTGATGGGACGATAATAGGGACTATGTGTAACGTTACCCGATACATGAAGACATGCCCATGCCAAACATAGGAGCCTACCCAGGTTTGGATCATTTAGATCCCTATTACCATGATGAATACATTAGGGAGATTTTGGATAATCCTTACCAATTCCAGGCACCTACACCCCCATACCAAGAACCCGCACCCCAGATTCCGAACCCAGTCCTAGAACCTGCACCCCCAATGAGTGCAGACAATGTACAAGAACTTAGGACATTTGGTGAGGAAATCTTAGAGAGTAGTGAACGAATGAGACAGGTGGGAGAGCGACTCGTCTAGAAGTATGACGAGCGCAATATGGATTTCTGGATGAATCCATATCCATGAATGTGATGGTAGAGACGATAGTAATAATAATATTAATAATAAAATAATAATATAATATGTGTGTATGTGTATGAAAAAAATAATTACGGATGCCTATTATTAATAATGTAACTTTAAATTTCAGTTGGTATTGTAATTTTAATTTCAGTACTGGTGTGTAATAGATGCATAGTATATGAAAATAGAGTAAGTCGCAATGATCGATGCTTTTGACCAAAATGCGTGTCATGTGATTGACTATATTAAATATTATTTTGTGATATTAATACGTGGTAAATGTTTAAAATTCAGATGGCCGACGAAAGGAAATCAAGGAAATCTGAATAACGATAACCAGAGTAACATTAACTTGGTTAATGAGAATCCGAGCATCAATAATAATGGAAACCAAGTGGATAATAGTGCTATCCAACACATAGTGGCACAAGGAATTATAGATGCAATGCCATTTATTATTCAAACGGTTCAAGAAGCGGATAATAAAAGTAAGCACAGCAGTAAGCGACCAACTGAACCAGAACACAGCGTAAACAATGGACCCGTATTTCAAGCACCCATTCCCAAAAGAAGAAGAACCATGCCTTATGGCTGTTCTTATAAAGAATTCTGGTCCTGCAAACCAATAGAATTCTCAGGCAATGAAGGACCCATTGCAACTCTACGCTGGATAGAAAAGACTGAGGCTGTTTTAAAAATAAGCAAGTGTGCTGAAGAAGACAAAATAAAGTTTGCTTCTAATCTGTTTAAAAACTCAGCTTTAGAATGGTGGAACACTATCCTCTAGTCCAGAGAAAGTGATAGGGTTTATAATATAGAATGGGAGGAATTTAAAAATATGGTAGAAAGGAAATTCTGCCCTCCCAATGAAAAGGAACAAATAGCAAATAAGTTTCTGAACCTTAGAATGACTGGGGTAGATAGTAAGGGTTATACTACCACTTTATTTGAATATGCTAGAATAGTACAAACCCTTGCATCACCTGAACCAGTATTAATCTCCTGTTACATCTGGGGATTAATCAGGGAGATTAGACATGTAGTCAAGGCAGCTAGACCTCAAACCATAGAATAAGCTGAAGAACTAGCCAACACATCGACAGATGAATTAATCCGTACTAAAGAGGAAGATCAGAGGAGAAACCTAGCTCAAAGACTTACCCAGGAATTCCGATCTGGAAATTCCAACCGTGGAAAAAATGTAGGTTCAACATCTGCACCTTATTGCAAGTATTGCAAAAGGAAGCATTCTGGAAGATGCTCCATATATTGCAATTTCTGCAAAATATCAGGTCACAAGGAAGAAGACTGCAGGAGGAAAGCCAACAACAGGATATGCTATAACTGCGGAGAACAAGGTCATATCAAGCCAAACTGTCCAAAATTAGCTCTAGCTACAAATAACAAGAACACTAAGAATGCTAGAGCATTCGTTCTGACTGCAGATGAAGCCAAGATGATTCCAGACGTGATAGCCGGTACGTTTTTAGTTAATGATGTTTTTGCTAAAGTATTATTTGACTCTGGTGCGAACCAAAGTTTTATTAATACTTCGTTTTGCAAACTTCTAAATCAGTCATTAAGTAAACTACCACAAGAATGTCTAGTAGAAACAGCAAATGGAGAAACAGTTAGGATTTCTGAAATCTTGCAGGGAGCAAGAATAGAGTTTTTAAATCAAAAGTTTATGGCAAACCTGTATCCCATGAATCTGGCAGGATTTGATGTCGTTTTAGGAATGGATTGGTTAATAGCCAGTATTTTATGTGATCAAAAGTCAATCCAAGTAAATTCACCAAAAGGTGAAAAGATCACAATTAAAGGAGATAAACCCTCTAGATCCACGAAATTCATCTCTGTGATGAAAACTGCAAGTTATATAAGAAAATGGTCTATAGTGTATTTGATTTCCATAATCACTAACACTAAAGGAAAAGATTTAAAAGACATTCCAGTTGTGTCTCAGTTTTCAGATGTATTTCCAGAAGAATTACCAGGACTACCACCAGACAGAGAAGTTGAATTCAGAATTCACCTGCTACCAGGAACGGCACCAATTGCTAAAGCACCTTACCGTTTGGCACCCACAGAAATGCAAGAACTGAAGAAACAATTAGATGAATTGCTGGAAAAGGATTCATACAGCCAAGTTCATCACCATGGGGAGCGCCGATTTTATTCGTTAAAAAGAAGGACAGATCGATGCGTATGTGCATTGATTACCGTGAATTGAACAAAGTCACGATTAAGAATCGGTATCCATTACCAAGAATCGATGATCTGTTCAATCAACTGCAAGGAGCTCGATTTTTCTCTAAAGTCGATTTAAGATCAGGATATCATCAATTAAAGGTACAGGAAGAGGATATTCCTAAGACCGCCTTTAGAACCAGGTATGGCCATTATGAATTTACTGTCATGCCATTTGGTTTAACCAATGCCCCAGCCGCATTTATGGATATGATGAACCGAATATGTAAGCCATACTTGGATAAATTCATAATTGTTTTTATTGATGATATTCTCATTTATTCTAAAAGTAAAGAGGATCATGCAAAGCATTTGCACGCACTTTTAAGTCTATTAAGAAAGGAAAAGCTTTATGCTAAGTTTTCAAAGTGCGAGTTTTGGTTAGAGCAGGTACAATTTCTTGGACACTTAGTCAATCATGAAGGAATTCATGTGGATCCCACCAAGATCAAGGCGATTACCAAATGGAAAACCCCTGAGTCACCAACCGAGGTTAGAAGTTTCTTAGGATTGGCCGGTTATTATAGAAGATTTATTCGAGATTTCTCTAGAATAGTCATTCCTTTAACTAAGTTAACCTGTAAATCCATTAAGTTTAAATGGGGACCAAAACAAGAAGAAGCATTTAGAATTCTTAAGCAAAGATTAACTAATGCACCCATACTAGTGTTACCAGAAGGAACTGAAGATTTTGTAATCTATTGTGATGCTTCTAAGTTAGGTTACGGATGTGTGTTAATCCAACGCCAAAATGTTATAGCTTATGCATCTAGACAACTTAAGAATCATGAAGAGAATTATTCAACCCATGATCTAGAGTTAGGAGCTATAATTTTTGCTCTTAAGATTTGGAGACATTATCTGTACGGTAGTAAGTTTACTGTTTTCAGCGATCATAAGAGTTTAAGGTACGTTTTAGGGCAAAAAGAACTAAATATGAGACAAAGACGCTGGATGGAAAGGCTAATGTAGTTGCTGATGCTTTAAGTCGAAAGTATCATGAAAAGCCAAAAAGGGTACGTTCTCTTAAATTAAATCTGCAAGTAGATTTAAATGATCAGATAAGAGAAGCACAAGAATCAGTAATCAAGTATGATACTTAAAAACTAAAAAGTATGATTAAAGAATTAGAACAAGGAACAGATAGAATTTGGAGATTCCATAAGAAAAAATGTGAATACCTAAATTAGGAAACCTACGTAATCGTATATTAGAAGAAGCCCATAAATCTAAATATACAATGCATCCTGGAAATGATAAGATGTACCAGGATTTAAGAAAAAATTTCTGGTGGATAGGAATGAAAAAGGACATAGCAGCCTATGTTTCTAAATGTTTAACCTATTCATAAGTTAAAGCTGAACATCAAAAACCCTCAGGGTTGTTGCAACAACTAGAAATGCCCGTATGAAAATGGGAATTGATAACAATGGATTTTGTTACCAAATTACCCAAAACAAGGAAAGGTAATGATACAATCTGGGTGATTGTAGATATGCTAACCAAGTCAGCTCATTTCCTACCAATGAAATAAACTTTCAGTATGGAACAGTTAGCTAAATTATATGTAAAGGAAATTGTTTCTTTACATGGAATTCCTTTATCAATTGTGTCTGATAGGGATAGCCGTTTTACCTCTCATTTTTGGTCAAGTTTCCAAAAAGCAATGGGAACCAAGTTAAATCTAAGCACAGCTTATCATCCTCAAACAGACGGGTAAAGCGAAAGGACAATACAGACAATGGAAGACATGCTTAGAACTTGTGTAAATGATTTCGGAGGTAATTGGGACGATCACTTACCTTTAATAGGATTTTCTTATAATAACAGTTATCACACAAGTATAAATGTTGCACTATTCGAAGCACTTTATGGACGAAAGTGCCGAACCCCAGTCTGTTGGGCAGAAATTGGGGAAAAGCAACTATCTGGACCTGAGATAGTACAAGAAACAACCGACAAGATCATTCAAGTCAAGGAACAACTGAAAGCAGCACGTGATCGACAGAAAAGCTATGCTGATAACCGACACAAACCATTGAAATTTCAAGTAGGAGATAAAGTGTTGTTGAAAGTCTCTCCTTGGAAAGGAGTGGTAAGATTCATCAAAAGAGGAAAGCTAAGTCCCAGGTATGTTGGACCTTTTGAGATTATTAGAAGAATAGGACCTGTAGCCTATCAGCTACAACTGCCAGAGGAAATGGCAGGAATACATGATGTATTTCATGTATCTAATCTCAAGAAATGCTTAGCTGATGAATCTCTGATGGTACCTCTTAAAGATATAAAGGTGAATGAACAACTCAAATTCGTAGAAAGGCCTCTACAGATTGAAGACAAGAAAGTCAAAAACCTCAAGCATAAGTGATTAGTTCTGGTCAAACTGAAGTGGGACTCCAAAAGAGGACCTGAGTATACATGGGAGCTTGAATCAGAAATGCAAAGGAAATATCCACACTTGTTCCAGTAGATCTCGAGGACGAGCTCTAAAACAAGGTGGGGAAGATATAACAACCTTAAAACCAACACCCTTATAAATTTTCCGACACCCTAATATATTTTAAAGTATCCCAATATGTCCAAAAATACACCCCATACGTGAAAACGGGCACCGAATACCTTAAATATTATTAAAAATAATTAAAAAAATAATTTTTGGGTTTGTCGCGGCCGCGTAGAACCTTTAAGGATCTTACGCTGGCCGCTAGAGATCAAAAGTGTGGCGCAGCCTGGTGCTAACACATGTCCGAATCGTGTTGAACCTATAAGCTGACCCGGATCACCTACGCCTTTGACCGTGTTTGACGCGGGCCGCGTTGCCCTTTGTTAACCTATACGCGGGCCCCGTAAAAGTCGAGATGTGGCACTATAAATAGCAGGCATCGGGTTTCATCAAAACTCGCTCAAATCTTTCTTTCTAAACGTATATCTCTCACAGTAGGCATTATACACGGGTCTAATTCCCCCTAAATAGCGAAGTTCTGCTTCGTTGTAAGTATCATAACCCCTGGATACGTATTAGATACTCTGCCCGATTGATCTAGGGTTCCATAACGGCTGTCGTGGTTCTGCCCGACGTAGTCGTTGGAATGCCGTCTCGGGGAGGGTATTACTAATGTTAAAATGGGTTATTATACTAACACGTGTGCATTTGTGTAAATTATAGATTGTCACCAGTAAACCCTAAAGGATAATCTAAGACAACAATGTGAGTAATCTCCGTTTTGTAAACAGTTTTTACAAAACCTTAACTATTTTACAAATGCAATTTAGCAGTGATTGAGTCTTTGTAATTCTACGATTACTGCCGGTATGTTGGGGTTTTGTATACAAAATGTGGAACACGTTACCATTAGACGAAGAGTTAGCCAATGTGTAATATGACCCACCAGTCAGGATTGACAAGACTGAATGAGTAATTGGGTAGATATAAACATTGTAATCGCTCTCAATACTGTTTAAATTAAATTAATGTTTCTTGATTAAACTAGGATTCACTCACCAGTATTTCCCACTGACAAATGTTTTTAAAACGTGTTTCAGGTAACACAATGTGAAAGCCAATTAGAAGCCAGTTGGACAGCACTAAAGGCTTGGAAAAGTGGCTATAAAAGTTACCTAAATAAAGAAGGCGTTTTAATTCAAATAAAATGGGAATTATCCCTATAAATCAGTTTGTAATAAAAACTTGGGTTTTATCCCAATATGTTTATTTATATAAAATGTGGTGTTTTACTCTGATAAAATATTTCCTGACTACGGTCCTGATGTAAATTTCGCTGCCAAATTAGACAAACACGCGATACCACCGAAACTGGCTCGCGGCCGCCCGTTCCCGGGGACTAGGGATCGGGGGTTGCGACAGAAGGTATTGATACCTGGCTAACCGATGATTCTTCTAATGAAGAAGAGGAGGAAATGACAAATTTCTACTTAATGGCCACAACTTCTGATGAATGCTCCAGCTCATCAGAACAAAAAGTAAGTTCAGAGAACCTTGATCTGGAACAACAACTGAACAAACTTATGCAAGATTTTGTGATTCTGCAAAATAAAACCTCATCAGAAAGCACAAGATCTAATGATCTGCAAAAGTTGCTCAATAAGGCAAAAACTGAAAATCAATCGCTGATTGATCAAATCCTAATAAAAGATGCAAAAATTGAATTTTATGAACAAGAAAGAATAATCTTTACAAAAAAATTCAAAACAATGAGATCAATGTGAAAGGTTTTCAGCAAGCAAAAGAATTTGTACAACATATTGAGGCAACACCAAAGAACAGAGGTGAAGGGCTGGGGTATGTTAAAACAAATATTAAGACTCCCACCACCTTTGTAAAAGCATCTGAAAATAATTCTGGTAAGATAATATCAGATTCTGATGCAGATTCTTGCAGATCTAGCAATTCTGATAAACTATTTTTGTCACCCAGAGTCTGCTTGAAAAGGGATGAAACCTTGAAAATAATTGAAAAACCAAAAATTCATCCTAAATTTCATAAAGGCAAAAACATTCCGTCACAAGCACCTTTGTCTAAACAATTAGACAAAACAAATTGTATGTGTGTTGAAATACTGAAGCTAATTCAACACCATCTCTCCAAAGAAAATCACCCTGCTAATGGCTCAGCATTAAGCCGAGATTCTAATGAGAATTTCTCCTCTGATGAAGAAATCTCAAGTACATTTTCATCAGTAAAAGTACCCAAACAAGATTGGGTACCAAAAACTCTCTAACCTCATCATTTCAGGACCGTCATGTGCAGCAGATCTGATATTGCGATTCCGGAAGCTCCAAGCACATGACAGGGGACATGAGCTTACTTAGTAACTATCAAGAGAAACTGGGTAATTATGTAAATTTTGGAAATGGGGTAAAGGGAAGATGTGACATTTGTCTCTTTTAAACATTGTACAACTCCGAACAATTCAATTATCAATGAAACATTGTGTTATGATCCCAAGATTTGTTTATTTATATTTGACATTTGCACGTTTTAATTCTTGTTCGATTTCGAGCTCTTAAACAATTTCTGGAAAGTTATACGCAAACTGTTACGTAAACGTAATCAGTTTAACGCGACATACACTCCGGAACAGTGACATAAGCTAAACATACCCTAAATACCCTTAACATAACTTAGAAATAAGTTTTGGAGGGTTCAGTTTGGCAAAAATATGCTTATTTGATCACAGGGACTAAATGCGTCAAAACTGCGAAGGTATGCCAATTCGCGTATATTCTGCATTCTGACCATATCCGTACATCCAAAATTTTTTGTAATCATTAAAATATTGTATTTTAGTGATGAGAAATGATCAGTAATTTCAAGATTGGAATGGAATATGGTAAAGAACACCAGATGAATATGGTGATAAACAGATTGCTATAGCGATGCAAACCAAAAACTATGGGAGCTCGAGGGTGGTGTAGAATAAGGTAAGGCAAAAATTGGTTTATTTGTGCATTTTAATTCTATCATTTTTTTTTTGCAGGCTCACTATTTTTCTGAATGTGAATATAGTAAGCTTGATGGGCCTTTAGCTTTTGGTATATGATGATATCAACATGGGAATGTATGGGATTGTCAAATGCTACATCAACAAAATGGTTGAAAGTGCAGTTGGTTATTCTAAATGTTATTAAGACATTTTGTTTATATTTCTTTTTTCAATGACGGACGCCAGATGGCACTTAGCAAGTTAAGACATTTTGTTTATATTTCTTTTTTCAATTTAGTTTATTGTAGACACATATTAGCTATGAGATGGGAGGCAGACATATGCAGTCTTTGATGAATCATGGTCCGATCTTACCCAAGTTCTCTATTCTAGGTACTTGACCATATTGTACACCATATATACATATGTGTATGCAAGGTTGTTAAGTGGGTCGAACCCAACAAGAATCAAAACTAAAAAAAGTATCGATGATAGTGTCAGTTTCTCATGGCTACAATCAGTTTGTTAATATCGCGAACAATGGCTTTGTATCAACTCTGTCGTGTAAAACTTGCCCCACGGCAACGTGCGGGTTGTATGACTTTACACAAAGCATCAATGCCTTATTTTAAACATTAGTACTTTCTTGACCATTAGATTATACAATCTATGGTGGATCCGTAAATGTTTCTCTTTTGTTTTTTTATGTAAGAATTATGCTCTAAAAAGGATATTTTTTCTAATTTACCAGCACATATGCTGCTGCTTGGAAAAGATTAGTTCTTATCTTAGGTTACTCTATGAACTATTTACATTTCCAGTTATTTATGTATGTATTTTGATTTTATTTTCATGCTAATGATAATAAATGCAGATGCCTCGAAGACGGGTGTTGCTCAAGAAACATTACAGAATGCTGTGCATAGAGGAAGCAAAGCTATGACTGAACAAGAGGCCCGACAAAATTCTCGGTGTCACCGAGCAGTCATCGTGGGAAGGAATCGCAAAGGTAAGTACTTTTTATTCAGTAAAAAAATGAAAGGCTGGTACTTCTTGTACACCTGGTCCTAGGTATTAGCGATATCATTGTATTTATTTTGTATATATCTCCTTGATTACAGGAGATCTTGTTGCCATGTTTATAGTCTTGTAATTATGTATTTATATCCACTTTTGGGTGATCAATGAAATAATTCATTCAGAGAGAATTACATCACAGCAATAACCACAACCATTTTTTTCTTTTTTTCTCTGATTTCGATCCTAGGGTTTCGAACCTCTTAGTTGCTAGCCGCTTTGTTTACCGATTCCCCTTCTCAGCCATGATGGATGACAAGGTTGAATCCTCTGATGACGCCGCCAAACAACAAACCCCTCTCCATCCGGTTTACACCGTTACTGTAACATCTGTGCTTGTAATCATTATGAACAGTTCTGTTATCAATAAAACAATGTTATTTGATCCCAATGTTTGTTTGGTTGTGTTTTACATTTTTCATGTTTTGACTTTTATTCAATTTCAAACTCTATATCACTTTCTGGAGAGTTATACGCAAACTGATGCGTAAACGTAATCAGTTTAATGCGAAAAATACTCCGGAATATCAACATATACTTAACATACCTTAAATAACCTTTACATAACTTAGAAATAAGTTTTGAAGGCTTTGGTATGGTAAAAACAAGTTAATTCGCTTACAAGGACTAAACTTGACAAACTGCGAAAGTATAACGATTCGTACTGGAACAGACATTCTGGAACATGACCATAAGTTAAACATACCACAAATATCCTTTACATAGCTTAGAAATAGGCTTTAAGGGGTTCGGTATGCTAAAATAAACTTTTGGGTCATTCAGGGACTAAAAGTGTCAAAAAGTGCACAAGTTTGCATTTTCGCGCATAACTTACGTTCTGAATACATCCGGACATCCAAAAATTTATTTAAGCACTAAAATATTTTATTTTAGTGTTTGGTATGAGAAAAATCCATTCGTCGCGCAATTTGGATCGTTTTTCGCGCTTATGCGCATTCCGTCGTAATTAAGCGAACATCGCGTTCGTACGACCAAACGAACCGACATCCGACATATTTTTGAGCATGTTTCATGTCCAAAATGTTTAGGCATCATTTTAGGGCCTTAAAGTTGGCTTTACGGGCCTTAGAAGTGTCGGAAATGGCCTTAAACACGTGCAGGGACCAAAACTAAAATTTCTGAAAATTAGTTCTGATCAGACAAGGCCAGGCGGCCCGCCTGAGTTTTGTCTGATCCTGAAGCGGGCCGCGTCAGTCCCATCAGACAGAAACATCGAATCTGGCTTTCCAGCTGGTTTTTGATGGTTTTAAACATTGAATTGCAATACTATGGGCTGGTTTTTTATGCACATGGTATTACAATACCATGGGTGCAAGTGTATGGCCAAGATCGAATCACGTTTTCCAAGAAACGATCCTAACGGTTCGAGAAACACTATAAATACCCACATACCCCAACTTCATTTCTCACAAGAATCTGATCTATTTGTGCTCTAAGTCGAAACCTTTGTTTCATACATGAGCTATTTTGATCTAGATTAGCATTCGGGGACCCTTTGTAAGTGTTCATTCGTTCTTTTATTGCTTTTCGAGTCTGAAAGTCAAACTTTGTTTGACTTTCTGCGTTGACCAGTTAATGGTCAATGCGAAGTTCGTTTGAACTTCGCAACGTGATTGTAATCACGATGGTTATAGTCCCTTGTGACTATGCCTACTGATTACCACGTTGTCTAGGGTCGTAAGGGTAAGCGATCTAATAAATCGCTTATACCTTCGAACCCGACCCATTTGGTCGATCATTAGGATCCGACCAAATACATTAGGTGACCATAGTATATAGGGAATAACCTTCCGAGGTTATACCCTATGGTCACATCGTTTGAGTAGTTGTATGATAGGTAGTTTATATGCCTTAGGTAAATTACCAGAATACCCTTTTCATGTATAATTGGTAATTAAGCATATGTAACCTAAACTTTTGTCACATAACTGATTATGTAACTTGTTTAGGCATATAACACTTGTCATAGGACTAGTTAGGCGGTCCGAACGCGTTTCACGCGAACGACGCGTTAAAGTAGCATAAGCTACCTAAACGGGTCATAATGGGTCGTAAGCACTTATGTTAGGTTTCATTTAGTATGTAGGCTTTGTTAAACCATATTACACGAGTCTCCATACTCGTTTGGTTTACGAACCCTCATTCTATCCGATCCTCCGATTTAGGTCCGGTTTATTAACATAGTTACCTATATTAGGTGTCGTTTGATTCCGTGATCTCTAGCATTGCTTGGTGGTTATCTTAAGACTTCTGAGCAATCTCAAGTGAGTACATAGACCCCTCTTTTACCGTTTTCCAAACTGTTTTGGGGTGAAACACATGTGCCTACTTGTTACTTTCATGCTTTCCATGTTTTCACATCATATACTTGTTATGTTCGTTAGTACATTATGGTACATGATTTCATTACCTTTCATGCTATGTATGTCCATTGTGTGCATACTTAGTACATTGTTTTACATTACATTTCTGCTATGTATGTTGACTGATAGCATGCTAGCACATTGATTTACATGACTTTCTGCTTTGTATGTTAACTTAGCATACTTAGTACATTGTTTTCATATAACATGTTCACTTTTGCTATGACATTTGGTTTGCACAAACGAGACTATTATACGTTCATTAACATTAGCTACGCCGCTCGGTAGTAAGTACTAGTACCATAGGACTTGACAAATCCCATTCCTGACATCCCGGGTTTGTTTGGATGTAAGGAATGACTGAATCCGAAAACATTTCTTTAGATAACCTTGACTAAAAGGGTTATCCGACTGTCTCAAGGCCTGAATGTATGCGTTAACTTACCACATAAATGTTTGTATCAATGTAACATGCATTACTTTGCAAAACATAACCTTTTTGATATATTCAGAATACTTTGTTTTGTACATTTATACATTTGGACTATGTGACAATACTTTACTTACAATACATAACATTTGTTACACATCACCTGACTACTTTTGGACTTTTAAACATTTGACATGGTTTATACAAGGACTTTTGACTATTGGGTTAAACATAGACTTTATACATTGGTGGTTTGTTTAAGTGATTTAAGTAACGAGGCGTGTGTAATATGATACAAGCATGGTGGATACGCCGCTAGTACTTCCTATATATAAGTGTTTGTATGATATTACATATCGTAGCGTTATTTGAATCATTTCAATTTGAGACATATAACATTTTATACAAATAACATACTTTTCACAAGACATTGTTTTACAAAACAACTTATCTTATACAAACTCATTTTACTTGGTTATTTATTTAACCATACTTTATTATTTTATTTATACATTTCATCTGATTTTATCACTTTTCAAATGCTTTACAAGGCAAAACAATTTACAAGGTTCATGACTGACTGTTATTAAACAATTTCTTAAACTTAAGTCATGAATCCTATTTTCACAAAACATATGTATCTCACAGGCATTTTTATGCTGACGTACCTATTTTCACATGTGTTTTCAGGAGCTTTTGCGTAGGATGATGATCGTGACACTAGGGCGGACCTGTGCCTTAGAGACTTAAAAATGAAGATAGACTTTGTTTAATTATGTTCTAAACTCTTTGATTCCTGTTTAAAACAATGTAACTCTTATGTTGATAAATAAAATACAACTTTTTATGCCATGGTTATGAAACAATTAATTCTGTTACAACACTCCCCGACGTTTCCGCCACGTTTTGTATGTTATACGTTGTCGGGGTGTGACAGAAGAGTTGGTATCAGAGCCAATGGTTATAAGGAATTAGGTTATTAGTAATGCTTTGACCTAGACTATAACCTTTCTAGGACCCTAACACAAGTTATCTTGTGTTTAGATCTTAAAACATGCACATCACCAATCCTTAGGTGATTATCAAAATAAAAAAATAAAAAAAAATTCCGAAATGATTTTTGAAAAACAATCATCTGTTTTTGGATAATTTATTACAAGGTTTTGAACCCTCTTTTGTAAGGTTTTGAACCCTTCCAGTTTAACTAAAAAAAGTTTTTTGGCCTTGTGCCTTCAAATTTTCAAAATCTCGTCAACGTTTTGGGTTTTAAATAATGTGAACACGTGCAAACTGGAAGAATGAATGCCTGTATTCTGGGTTTTCTGTCTAGGCAAGCACTTCGTATATATCTCATCAGACGCGAGACCAGTTGTGCTTACCTGGGAATTCTTGGGATGAGTGTTCACTTATAGGCGAGCATGTCTTCGCAATATATTATTTTTGATCCATTTACTTTGATTAGTCACTGTGTGTCGTTTGTTTGCTTGGTAATGCGGACGAATGACCACCATCTTTGCTTTTGTTGATTTTGTTTCATCTCATTCTCTTCATCCAATCATCTCACTCGTTTCTTTTCATGTTTTCCTTTTTTAGAATGCCTCCTCGACGCGAGAACCAGATAGCGACTGCCGAGCTGGCAGAAATCATTGCGCAGCAGATGGCTGCTCAATTCCCAAATCTCTTTGCTCAATGGAACCAAGCCAACAACAACAACAATGGTCTATGCAATTTCAAGACTTTTAACTCGGCTAAACCACTCAAGTTTAGTGGTTCTGAAGGAGCGACTGGGCTTCTTCAATGGTTCGAAAGCATTGAGAATACTTTCTGCCACGTGCAGTGTCCTGACAATCGCAAGGTTGAGTTTTCTTCGAGTGTGTTTCTGAAGAGGGCTCTCACATGGTGGAATGGGGTTATGAGATACCGGGGTGCAGAAGTTGCTCTAGCACAAACCTGGGCTGAACTTAGGGCCCTTATGATGAGGGAGTTATGTCCTCGTCATGAACAGCGAGCGTTGGAGAAAGAGTTTGATAACTTGAAACAAGACAGGGGCGAGCACAGGGCATATACTGATAGATTTGAGGAGTTGAGTCTGCTTTGCCCGACTATGGTTACCCTACTCGACAAGGCTATCGAAAGGTACATCGACGGCCTACCTGACTCGGTACAAGACATCATTACTGGTAGCAACCCTACCACACTCCGTCAGGCAATCGAGTTATCAGCGACATTGACTGAGTCGCAGATTAGAAAGGGAAAGCTGCACAAAAAGGGTGACAAGGGTAACAAGCAGGCATCTGACAAGGAAGATAGCAAGAAAGGTCAAAACAAGAATGGGAAGAATTCTGGTTCCTCAAAGGGTTCTAGGAAGCGAAAAGCTTCCCAAAACTATGCGGGTACTGCACAGGCCCAAGCTGCACCAAATCAGCCTGCGCAACCACTAGCCAAGAAGCCATATCTTGGCACTGCGCCTGTATGCAACAGGTGTAACGACCATCACCTACCACATCTCCAATGTCGTCATTGCACTAACTGTGGAAGAATTGGTCATCTTGCTGCCACCTGCCGCATTCCTGCTAATCAGAACCAGGCAGTTCAGAACCAAGCTCAACAAGTTGCTCCGCTTCTTGCTCAGCAACAAGATCAAGCTGCACGACCTCATTTTCCTCCCGGTTCGTGCTACAATTGTGGGGATCTGACCCACTACAGGAACCGGTGCCCAAGGCTAGCCAACCAGAACCAGAACCCAAATCAGAATCAAGCTCCGGCTCGAGGTCGAGTCTTCAATATGAATGCTCAAGAGGCACAAGCAGATGATAATGTGGTGAATGGTACGTTCTTTATTAATAATCAGCCTGCATCTGTTCTCTTTGATTCGGGTGCCGATAAGAGTTTTGTGTCATTGTATTTTAAGCCAATGCTTCGCGTGTCTAGAACGAAACTAGGAAAACCCTTGACAGTAGAGGTTGCTAGTGGTGAACCCACTGTTCTTGATTCTGTGCTACGCAACTGCCAGTTGAACCTTAACGACCATATTTTTCCTATCAACCTCACGCCTATGCAACTTGGAAGCTTCGACGTTATTGTGGGTATGGATTGGTTAGCCAAGCATCGCGCAGAGGTAGTTTGTTTTGAGAAGATTGTTCGTGTGCCACTTTCGACAGGAGAGATCCTACAGGTTCAAGGTGAGAAACTGTCTGGTGGTCTCAAACTCATGTCTTGTTTTAAAGCTCGGAAGTATCTCCGAAAGAATTATGTGGCCTTCTTAGCACATGTTACAGCAGATAAAGGCAAGGGTAAGTCTATTTCAGATATTCCTGTCGTTCGGGATTATTCTGAAGTTTTTCCTGAAGAGTTACCTGGTCTACCCCCAGCACGCCAAGTCGAGTTCCGCATTGATCTCATACCTGGTGCAAATCCCATTGCCAGAGCTCCATATCGTCTTGCACCGTCTGAGATGCAAGAGTTATCTAAGCAGCTTCAGGAGCTCTCTGACAAAGGTTTTATCCATCCTAGCTTCTCACCCTGGGGTGCTCCCGTTCTTTTTGTCAAGAAGAAGGATGGATCTTTTAGGATGTGTATCGATTATCGTGAGCTTAACAAGCTTACCATCAAGAATCGATATCCCCTACCTCGCATTGATGATCTCTTTGATAAGTTACAGGGCGCTTCTTATTTTTCGAAGATTGATCTGCGTTCCGGATATCATCAACTTAGTGTGCATGAAGAAGATATTCCCAAGACAGCGTTCCGCACTCGGTATGGGCACTATGAGTTCACAGTCATGCCATTCGGTTTGACTAATGCTCTTGCTGTTTTCATGGACTTAATGAATAGGGTCTGCAAACCTTATTTGGATCAGTTCGTCATTGTTTTTATTGACGACATCTTGATTTATTCCAAGACGCGAGCTGATCACGAGCAACACCTTCGTCTTACTTTGGAGCTCCTAAAGAAAGAGCAACTTTTCGCCAAATTCTCCAAGTGTGAATTCTGGCTTAAAGAGGTTCAATTTTTAGGACATATTATCAACGAACAAGGTATTCATGTAGATCCCTCCAAGATCAGTGCGATTAAGGATTGGGATACGCCTACTACTCCCACTGAGGTTCGTTCTTTTCTTGGTCTAGCGGGTTATTACCGCCGCTTCATTGAGAACTTCTCAAAGATTGCAGTTCCTCTAACTGCACTAACTCAGAAGAATAAACCCTTTGACTGGGGATTTAAACAAGAGGAAGCTTTTCAAAACTTGAAGCAGAAGCTTTACGACGCGCCTGTTCTGACTTTGCCTGAGGGCAATGATGATTTCGTCGTTTATTGTGATGCATCTAAATTGGGTCTTGGCTGTGTCCTGATGCAAAGGAACAAAGTCATAGCATATGCATCGAGGCAGTTGAAGATACATGAGAAGAACTACACCACTCATGATCTTGAGTTGGGTGCAGTTGTTTTCGCTCTAAAGATCTGGAGACACTATTTCTACGGTACAAAATGTGTGGTTTTCACGGACCACAAAAGTCTTCAGCATATCTTCAATCAGAAAGAACTCAACATGAGGCAACGACGTTGGGTTGAGCTTTTAAACGACTATGACTGCGAAATTCGCTACCATCATGGTAAGGCGAATGTCGTAGCTGATGCATTGAGTCGTAAGGAACGTACTAAGCTTCATTGTGTACGTGTTCAATCTGTTATTCAAGCTCGATCCGATATCCAAGCACGCATTTCTCAGGCTCAACAATCTTGTGTTTCACAAGGATTGATGGATAAGGAACTTCCCTATCACATAACACCTGCTCTGGAACTGAAGGACAATGGATCGTATTACTTCATGGACCGCTTGTGGGTCCCAAGCCAGGATGATCTTCGTACCTTGCTTATGGATGAAGCCCATAAGTCTCGTTATTCTATTCATCCGGGCTCAGATAAGATGTATAAGGATCTTCGTATTCATTATTGGTGGCCTGGTATGAAGAAAGACATTGCCTTATACGTATCAAAATGCCTTACTTGTCTTAAGGTTAAGGCTAAACATCAGCGTCCTTCGGGTTTATTGGTACAACCAGAGATCCCAGTTTGGAAATGGGAAAACATTACTATGGATCTTGTTACCAAACTTCCATGCACAAAGAAAGGTCATGATGCCATCTGGGTAGTCGTTGATCGTCTTACTAAGTCAGCACATTTCTTGCCAATCCGTGAGGATTTTCCTGCTGACAGACTTGCTAAAATCTATGTGGATGAAATTGTAGCTCGACATGGTGTTCCTTTGAACATCATTTCTGACAGAGATGCTCATTTCACTTCTCATTTTTGGAGAACCATGCAATCTGCTATGGGGACCCAACTTAATCTGAGCACAGCTTATCATCCGCAAACGGATGGTCAATCTGAAAGAACAATCCAGACTCTGGAGGATATGCTTAGAGCTTGTGTGATCGACTTTGGTGGTAGTTGGGATTCACATCTTCAGTTAATTGAATTCTCCTACAACAACAGTTATCACACCAGCATCAAAATGGCTCCTTTCGAGGCTCTCTATGGTCGAAAATGTCGTTCACCAGTCTGCTGGAATGAGATCGGCGAGGCTCAACTTACTGGACCTGCCCTCATTTTAGAGACAACTGATAAGGTCAAGAAAGTTCGTGATAACCTTCAGACAACTAGAAGCCGTCAAAAGAGTTACGCGGATCCAAAACGCAAACCCCTGGAATTTCAAGTCGGTGATCGTGTATTACTTAAGGTCTCACCTTGGAAATGTGTGATCAGATTTGGAAAGAAAGGAAAACTTGCACCTAGATACGTTGGACCATTCAAGATCGTCGAAAGAATCGGTAAGGTAGCCTACAGACTTGAGTTACCTCCTGAACTTGGAAATGTTCATCCAACCTTTCACGTGTCCAATCTCAAGAGGTGTTTAGCTGATGAGAACCTCCACATACCGCTTGACGAAATTCGTGTTGACAAAACACTGAAATTTGTTGAGAAGCCAGTGGAAATCATGGAACGTGAAGTCAAGTGGCTTAAACGCAAGCGCATTCCTTTGGTCAAAGTTCGCTGGGAAGCTAAACGTGGACCCGAGTTTACTTGGGAACGCGAAGATCAAATGAAGGCGAAATATCCACATCTTTTCCCACGAGTTTCCTCTAAATAAAATTTGGGACGAAATTTCCACAAGTAGGGGAGACTGTAACATATGTGCTTGTAATCATTATGAACAGTTCTGTTATCAATAAAACAATGTTATTTGATCCCAATGTTTGTTTGGTTGTGTTTTACATTTTTCATGTTTTGACTTTTATTCAATTTCAAACTCTATATCACTTTCTGGAGAGTTATAGGAAAACTGATGCGTAAACGTAATCAGTTTAATGCGACACATACTCCGGAATATCAACATATACTTAACATACCTTAAATAACCTTTACATAACTTAGAAATAAGTTTTGAAGGCTTTGGTATGGTAAAAACAAGTTAATTCGCTTACAAGGACTAAACTTGACAAACTGCGAAAGTATGACGATTCGTACTGGAACAGACATTCCGGAACATGACCATAAGTTAAACATACCACAAATATCCTTTACATAGCTTAGAAATAGGCTTTAAGGGGTTCGGTATGCTAAAATAAACTTTTGGGTCATTCAGGGACTAAAAGTGTCAAAAAGTGCACAAGTTTGCATTTTCGCGCATAACTTACGTTCTGAATACATCCGGACATCCAAAAATTTATTTAAGCACTAAAATATTTTATTTTAGTGTTTGGTATGAGAAAAATCCATTCGTCACGCAATTTGGATCGTTTTTCGCGCTTATGCGCATTCCGTCGTAATTAAGCGAACATCGCGTTCGTACGACCAAACGAACCGACATCCGACATATTTTTGAGCATGTTTCATGTCCAAAATGTTTAGGCATCATTTTAGGGCCTTAAAGTTGGCTTTACGGGCCTTAGAAGTGTCGGAAATGGCCTTAAACGCGTGCAGGGACCAAAACTAAAATTTCTGAAAATTAGTTCTGATCAGACAAGGCCAGGCGGCCCGCCTGAGCTTTGTCTGATCCTGAAGCGGGCCGCGTCAGTCCCAT
The DNA here is from genome assembly GCA_030545235.1 of Helianthus tuberosus. NCBI lineage: Eukaryota > Viridiplantae > Streptophyta > Magnoliopsida > Asterales > Asteraceae > Helianthus > Helianthus tuberosus. The sequence goes on along the minus strand of CM060431.1, from coordinate 48,469,848 downwards.
CAGACAGAAACATCGAATCTGGCTTTCCAGCTGGTTTTTGATGGTTTTAAACATTGAATTGCAATACTATGGGCTGGTTTTTGATGCACATGGTATTACAATACCATGGGTGCAAGTGTATGGCCAAGATCGAATCACGTTTTCCAAGAAACGATCCTAACGGTTCGAGAAACACTATAAATACCCACATACCCCAACTTCATTTCTCACAAGAATCTGATCTATTTGTGCTCTAAGTTGAAACCTTTGTTTCATACCTGAGCTATTTTGATCTAGATTAGCATTCGGGGACCCTTTGTAAGTGTTCCTTCGTTCTTTTATTGATTTTCGAGTCTGAAAGTCAAACTTTGTTTGACTTTCTGCATTGACCAGTTAATTTTCAATGCGAAGTTCGTTTGAACTTCGCAACGTGATTGTAATCACGATGGTTATAGTCCCTTGTGACTATGCCTACTGATTACCACGTTGTCTAGGGTCGTAAGGGTAAGCGATCTAATCAATCGCTTATACCTTCGAACCCGACCCATTTGGTCGATCATTAGGATCCGACCAAATACATTAGGTGACCATAGTATATAGGGAATAACCTTCTGAGGTTATACCCTATGGTCACATCGTTTGAGTAGTTGTATGATAGGTAGTTTATATGCCTTAGGTAAATTACCAGAATACCCTTTTCATGTATAATTGGTAATTAAGCATATGTAACCTAAACTTTTGTCACATAACTGAATATGTAACATGTTTAGGCATATAACACTTGTCATAGGACTAGTTAGGCGGTCCGAACGCGTTTCATGCGAACGACGCGTTAAAGTAGCATAAGCTACCTAAACGGGTCGTAATGGGTCGTAAGCACTTATGTTAGGTTTCATTTAGTATGTAGGCTTTGTTAAACCATATTACATTTCTTTAGATAACCTTGACTAAAAGGGTTATCCGACTGTCTCAAGGCTTGAATGTATGCGTTAACTTATCACATAAATGTTTGTATCAATGTAACATGCATTACTTTGCAAAACATAACCTTTTTGATATATTCAGAATACTTTGTTTTGTACATTTATACATTTGGACTATGTGACAATACTTTACTTACAATACATAACATTTGTTACACATCACCTGAGTACTTTTGGACTTTTAAACATTTGACATGGTTTATACAAGGACTTTTGACTATTGGGTTAAACATAGACTTTATACATTGGTGGTTTGTTTAAGTGATTTAAGTAACGAGGCGTGTGTAATATGATACAAGCATGGTGGATATGCCGCTAGTACTTCCTATATATAAGTGTTTGTATGATATTACATATCGTAGCGTTATTTGAATCATTTCAGTTTGAGACATATAACATTTTATACAAATAACATACTTTTCACAAGACATTGTTTTACAAAACAACTTATCTTATACAAACTCGTTTTACTTGGTTATTTATTTAACCATACTTTATTATTTTATTTATACATTTCTTCTGATTTTATCACTTTTCAAATGCTTTACAAGGCAAAACAATTTACAAGGTTCATGACTGACTGTTATTAAACAATTTCTTAAACTTAAGTCATGAATCCTATTTTCACAAAACCTATGTATCTCACAGGCATTTTTATGCTGACGTGCCTATTTTCACATGTGTTTTCAGGAGCTTTTGCGTAGGATGATGATCGTGACACTAGGGCGGACCTGTGCCTTAGAGACTTAAAAATGAAGATAGACTTTGTTTAATTATGTTCTAAACTCTTTGATTCCTGTTTAAAACAATGTAACTCTTATGTTGATAAATAAAATACAACTTTTTATGCCATGGTTATGAAACAATTAATTCTGTTACAACACTCCCCGATGTTTCCGCCACGTTTTGTATGTTATACGTGGTTGGGGTGTGACAGTTACTGATATCCAGAAAAAAGTCCAAATTCTGGATGGATCCAAGGTTACGTATTCTACGTGGGTGAAGCTTTTTCAGCTTCATGCACGCGAGTACGAGGTTTTGGATCATATCACTTCTGAACCACCATATGAGGATGATCCCACCTACGTCCAGTGGAAGAAAATCGATGCTATTGTCCTTCAGTGGATTTATAGCACGTTATCTGATGACTATCTTCTGCGGGTTCTCGAATCCGACTCCACGGCACTTCAAGCTTGGAACAGGGTCAAAGCTATCTTCCGTAACAACAAGAGCCCGTGATGCGCCGCCTTACAAACCAAGTTTGTCAATCTTAAACTCAGTGCTTGTGCTTCTCTGGAGGCATATTGTCAGACTCTTCGTGACTTGGCTGCTCAGTTGGATGATGTCGGCAGTCCTGTCAATGAACAATCGTTGGTTTTGCAGCTTGTGCGAGGACTCTCTCATGGAACGAAGCATGTGAGATGCTTCGTGGAGATCAAGAATGCCAGGCAGCTCGTGACGGCACTCCTGCACCATCCAAAGCATTGGCTGCGGTCAACCCAAACCCCAACCCTAGCCCATGTCGCGACACTGGCCCACGCCAGAACAATGGCCCAGCCCGTTACAACAGGCGTGGCCCACGCCATGATGGGCCTCAGCACTTCTCTCCTGCCCCAAGTGGCCAGACCCAGCCTCTTACCGGACATGGTTCCGGATCCCGTAACCCAGCACTAAATCGCCACCATACTCGTGGACAACAACACTGGAACACAACCCAATGTCCTCCCTTCAAACCCTACTGGCCCAACAACTTTTGGGCAGCCCCACCCCCACCGTGCCCGTATCCTACCCAGCCCGGTTGGGCTTCTCCTTGGACTATACAGCAGCCGCCTTCTCCACAGCCCAATAACCATGATCAACCCTCTGCTCAGGCCCATGTTACTGATGTGAACCCCTTGGAGACCACAAAACTTGCAGAAGCGTTTCAAACAATGGCTGTGGAAAACGAGCCGCCTCAATGGTTTATGGATACTGGTGCCACCAACCATCTCACTGCGGACTCAGGTATGATTTCTCACTCATGTGAAAATTCCATTAAAAATGTTCTAGTTGGAAATGGCCATCTTTTACCAGTTGCGGGTTCGGGCAATACTGACCTTCCCTCAAATTCAAAACCTCTCCAACTTAAACACATTTTACACACACCTAATATAATCAAAAACTTAATTTATGTTCGCAAATTTACCCGTGATAATTGGGTGTCTGTCGATTTTAATCCTTTTGGCTTTTCTGTGAAGGATTTTCCAAGTGGGACGATTTTGAGTCGGCACGATAGCACCAGTAACCTATATCCACTCACAGCTCTCCAACCACCCGCTGCTTCCGCTTTTGTTTCGACAAGTCTGCAAGGCTCATGGCACAACCGTCTAGGACATCCCGGCATGCATGTTCTAGATTATTTAAATTCGCGTAATTTCATTTCGTGTAATAAGCAGACTCGTACCGGTTTTTGTGATTCCTGTCAAATTGCCAAAAATAAACGCTTGCCTTTTAATTTATCTAAATCTTGCACTGTGTGTCCTTTTGATATTGTCCACTGTGACTTGTGGACCTCACCTGTTCTTAGAAAAAACGGGTATAAATATTACTTGGTTATTATTGATGACTATACTCATTTTACATGGGTATACCCGTTAAAATTCAAATCAGAAACCTACACTAAATTTACCCAATTTCATAAATTTGTTTCCACCCATTTTCACTTAAATATAAAAACGTTTCAATGTGACATGGGTGGAGAATTCGACAATCATCAATTTAAACAATTTGCCACCACACACGGTTTGCAATTCCGTTTCTCGTGCCCACATACTTCCCAACAAAACGGGACTGCTGAGCGCATGATTCGTCGTCTTAACGAAATCATGTTGTCTCTCCTCACACATGCCTCTCTTCCACCTTACTACTCGGTGGAAGCTCTCCATACCTCAGTATACTTACATAACATACTCCCAGCCAAACCAACTGGTTTTCGCACTCCCACCGTTACCCTCTATCTTAAAAAACTGGACTATTAACACCTTCGTGTGTTTGGATGTGCCTGCTTTCCAAATCAATTAGACACCCGTCTCCACAAACTCGCCCCTAGATCCTCCCCTTGTGTGTTCCATGGGTATCCTGCTGATCATCGTGGCTATAGATGTCTCGATCTTTCGTCTGGGAAAATTATTTTATCTCGCCATGTCACCTTCAATGAGGTTGACTTTCCCCTATCCAAAACCTTCAAACCTAACCAATCCTCCTACACTTTCCTTGACTCCGAACCCTCACCCCTCCTTTTTACCCAGCCTATGCCTAGTATGTCCGTCCCTTCACCCCCCCACCATCCCACCCACTCCTATACATCACTCTACTTCCCCTCAACATAACTCCCAACCTTCTACCCGACCACCTCAGCCTCCAATAACCTATTCTGGACTTACCACACGACCCACACCTTCTATGCCTACGGCCCAAACCACACCTCAGGCCCTACATCCTCAGACCCAGCCCACTGTTCAAATGCGTCCATCAGCCCCAGCTAACTTTCCTCTCACCGTTCCGCACCCACCTCCGGTCGTTCCTCTTACAACATCCGTACCTCACCTGGCTCCCCCACGACACCCCATGTTACTCGGTCTCGTGACGGGACGTCCAAACCAAAAACCCCTTTTAACCTCAATGTCGACACCATCTCACCCGTACCTAAATCCCACCTGGATGCCATGTACGATCCGCACTGGTCAAATGCCATGAACAATGAATACACAGATTTAATGGATAATAACACGTGGGATCTCATGCCTCGGCCGCATGATGCACACGTTATTCGGTGTATGTGGCTATTTCACCATAAGTTCCGTGGCGATGGGTCCCTCAAACGCTACAAGGCTCGCCTTGTGGTTAATGGCAAATCGCAACAGGTTGGCATTGATTGCGATGAGACATTCAGTCCTGTGGTTAAACCCACCACTATTCGCACAGTATTGAGTTTGGCATTGTCGAGGTCTTGGCCGATTAACCAACTAAATTTTAAAAATTCTTTTTTACATGGTGACTTACATGAAACCGTTTATATGTTCCAACCGCCAGGTTTTGTGAATACGCAACACCCGAAGTTTGTGTGCAGGTTAAAGAAATCCCTTTACGGGCTTAAGCAGGCCCCCCGGGTGTGGTATCAACGGTTTGCGTCCTACATACTTAAATGTGGTTTTCGAACCTCAACTTCAGACAGTTCCCTGTTTATATACAAACGAGGCAATGACATGGCTTATCTTCTCTTATATGTTGATGACATCATCCTTACAGCATCTTCGGATGCATTGTTACAGTATTTTATCTCAGCTATGTCTAGGGAATTTGCTATGTCTGACCTTGGTAGATTACATCATTTTTTGGGTGTTGAATTTCAACACCAGAATGGTGGCCTATTTCTCTCACAACGCTCTTATGTTCATGACATACTCACCCGTGCTAAGATGGATAACTGCAAGCCCTGCAACACGCCTACTGATACTACTTCCATGGTCAGTGCTACGACAGGTGATCTTCTTCCTGATGGTACTTTATATCGCAGCCTTGCAGGTGCTCTACAGTACCTAACATTTACTCGACCTGACATCTCGTATGTTGTTCATCAAGTCTGTCTCTTTATGCATGCACCCAGAGAACCTCATCTTAATTATCTTAAGCGCATTATGCGCTATCTCAAGGGTACTGCTGATCACGGTCTTCACCTTTCTCCCTCCAAATTAGCTCAACTTACTGCATATTCTGATGCTGACGGGGGGGGGGGGGGGGATGCCCAGATAGGCGTCGTTCGACCTCGGGCTATTGTGTGTTTCTCGGTGATAACTTAGTCTCCTGGTCCTCAAAACGATAGCCTACCATCTCCCGCTCAAGTGCTGAAGCGGAATATCGAGCGGTTGCCAATACTACTGCCGAGCTGTCATGGATTCGTAATCTTTTACTTGAACTGCAGGTTCCAATTCGTTAAGCATCCATCATCTATTTGTGATAAATTTCAGCCATGTACTTATCTCAGAATCCGGTGCAACATCAGCGCACCAAACATATGGAGATTGACATTCACTTTGTTCGTGAGAAAGTTCGACTCGGTGTTGTTCGCGTTTTGCACGTTCCAACATAATTTCAGTATGCTGACACCTTCACTAAGGGGTTGCCACGTCTATTGTTCGAACGCTTCAAGTCCAGTCTTTGCATTCGGCCGACTACTGCTTCGACTGCGGGGGTCTATTAGCGATATCATTGTATTTATTTTGTATATATCTCCTTGATTACAAGAGATCTTGTTGCCATGTTTATAGTCTTGTAATTATGTATTTATATCCCCTTTTGGGTGATCAATGAAATCATTCATTCACAGAGAATTACACTAGGATGAGACTTCTGGAGTCTTCACTCTGCAATGTAATGTTAGTTTAGAGGTGCCAATCGAACATAAATGAACAAACACGGCCTCTGTTCATGTTTGTTCATTTAACTAAACAAACGAAATTCATGTTCGTTTGTTTAATAAATGAACGAACATGAACGAACTTCCCGCCGAACTGTTGGCGCATATTCTGTGACAACAGCTTAATAGTTTGATTATTTAGTCTTTGGATATTTTGTAATGGGCTTAGCTTATTGGTTAGTGAGTTATTTGTTGTAATGGGGTTGGAAAATGGCCTAGCCCAGTAGGAAGCCCAGTTCACAGGCATGTGATATATAAACATGTTTTGTGATTAGAGTTAGAAGAAGGAAGAGAATTCTAGAGAGAGAAAGTCTAGAGAGAGAGTAAGAATTCGAAATTAGGGTTCTTGAGCAAAATCACAGAGATTGGCTGTGAGGTTGTGGGGTCTTGAGTTGATTGTAAAACTGCATGTTTGGATAATCAATAGAAGACCCGTTTAATTGTGATTTCTGTTTCTACTCAATTTTGTGATATTCTGATCAAGAGGATTCCGCACTCTTGATTGGATTAACAATTCTGCGACGATCCATATGAACAAGGGGACCTACAATTGGTACGAACGGTTCACGAACTGTTTGGTGAACGTTTGGTTCGTTTGCAACACTACTTTTTGGTATAACGACTTAAAAGGTTTTATGCATAGATCTGTTTGACCCGTTGCATTTTAACTGTTTTCTTTTAACTTTACTTGTTTGACCACTAGGAGGTAAGTCATAACATGAATCGACTCGTTTGAAATTGCCAATTTATGTAAAGTACAGCGTGTGGTACAACGAAATATGCATGGGCTGAAATATAAATTTCTGTTGCATTTATGAATGCTAAGTAGTCAGTTAGTTCATATATTTGTTGCATCTTCTGCAAAAATACGACAATATGTTTGAGCGAAAAACGAATTGGAGTCGGTTTATCAGAAAAATCAGCCTGGTGATCCTTCGGTTTGAATTTGACTTTCATCGACCAAAAGGCTTTTAAAAACATTTGTATATTTGTAGTCTGTTAGATGCCGTCGGAGATGAGTTTTGTATTCTTGAATTGTGCTTTCACGATCCTTTATTAGCCATATTTCCGTGTGTTCTTGATCATTATAACTCTATTTCGTGATCGTTATAATTTAACAATGTACGAGAAGGGTATAATCCTTTTTTGTTCGATGAATGTGATATTATATGATAAATTAATGTGATATTATATGATAAATTAAGTTTTTAGTGAGAGCAAAAGGTATAATCCTTTTTTTCCTGCATAAAAGGGTCTAGTATATTTTTATTGGATATCTATTAACTTTTTAATGAGGAAGGATGTGCATTAAAAATATACTTTAAAAATTTCATGTTTTAACGTCAATATTTGTAATAGATATCATAACTGAATCTGATATAAATTGGGACACCCGCCGTAACGCGCGGACATTTCCACTAGTATTTTGATATAACCAAACAATCCAAAAAGCAGTGACAGAACCATACCATATAAATCGGATATTACTAAATTTATATTTTGTTTGAACAGCAAATTTTTTAATATCATAATTAGAGCTTTACCTTGCACTATTTAAAACATAACCTTACATTTACAAGTACAAGGAGGTACACCATACCACAATAGGTGGTACTAATTTTATATGCACAAAGTAAGCATCAGACTAGAATATCGATTGAAAATGAGGTGACAAAACCCTCCGTTTTTACAACTGTTTTCCGAACGACCCGATAGTTTTTTTTTTTTTTTTTTGAACGGCAGATTTGGATCACTGACGGACCACTGGAGTATCATCGTGCCACCAACGGAACCACCCGATCATATCCATCTCCACTAGGCATAATGCCTATACACAAATTCAGGAGAAAACCCAATAAATATGGGAAAACCCCCCTTGTGGGAATCAAACCCAGAACCTATTGGTCCCAAAGCTTTATCCCACCCCCAAGATGCCACTAGGCTATAAAGCCATAGGGCGAACGACCCGATAGTAGTAGCTAGTTTTTGTGACAGGTGAGTACTTAATTGGCAAAATTTGCGATGGTTTTTAATTATGTCGCAAGTTTTGATGGAAATTGCCCGGTTTCTAGCAGTGCAGCTTTGATGGATTGCTAAGCGATACTCTCTAGTTGATCATCACAAAAACATTTTTAAAAAGATGTAAAAATGATTATTAATAGAAGGCTGGAAAACCTTTTAGCGATATGCCAAAAAAAGAAAGATAGATGTAACAAACAAAAGACTTGTGGTGAAACTTTCCATTCCTACAATCCCTCTCCAATAATCATCCAATGTTTCCTCTCTCTCTTGATTACTTTTCTTCTAACTCCCTAAACCTTCGGTTTGATCAATCACCGAAAGACCCATTCGCGTTGTTGCTCTCTCGGGTCCTCCCCTCCCTCCTACCATCCCAATGGGGAACTGTTGTTCCCAATCTCAACCTAAAGATCATGCAGAACCTGAAGCTCAAAAGGCCTTAAAAGGAGACACCTCAAAGGATGAAAACACAACCGCGGATCCTCCTAAAACCGCGGCGCCTCCTAAATCCGCGCCACCTCCTAAAACGGCCCCTACTGCTCAACCTCCAAAGAATGGCAAGCAGTCGCCTATCGGCACGGTTTTGGGACGTCCAATGGAAGATGTTAGATCTCTTTACACCATAGGCAAAGAGCTTGGTAGGGGCCAATTTGGTGTCACACATTTGTGCACTTGCAAGAGTTCAGGAAAGCAGTTTGCATGCAAAACAATTGCAAAGCGAAAACTTGCCAACAAAGAGGACATTGAGGATGTGAGGAGGGAAGTACAAATCATGCATCATTTGGCTGGACAGCCTAATATTGTTGAGTTAAAGGGCGCGTTTGAGGATAAACACTCGGTACATTTGGTGATGGAGTTGTGCGCTGGAGGAGAGCTGTTTGATCGAATCATCGCCAAGGGCCATTATACCGAGAGAGCTGCAGCATCGTTGCTTCGGACCATTGTTAAAATCATTCATACCTGCCATTCCATGGGTGTTATTCACAGAGATCTCAAGCCTGAAAATTTTCTTCTTTTGAATAAGGATGAAGATGCTCCCCTTAAGGCTACTGACTTTGGCCTGTCTGTGTTCTACAAACAAGGTTAGAATTAATAACAAACAGAAATATACGCATGCATTTAAACATTAAAATCTTTGCTAAGTTGTTAATATATGCTGCGTGAAGAATATCAGAAACCATGAGAAATTATATGCTTTTAGTTTTGACAAAATGTCCCCGTATGGAAAGCCAAAACATGTAACCAAACGACTGCAATGCAGGTGAAGTATTCAAAGACATTGTGGGAAGCGCTTATTATATTGCACCCGAAGTCTTGAAGAGAAAATATGGACCAGAAGTTGATATCTGGAGCATAGGGGTCATGTTATATATTCTTCTAAGCGGAGTTCCTCCTTTCTGGGCAGGTGATTATTATCTGGATTTGTTATCGCTATAAAGATTAATAGTAATGAATCTTGTGATACAGAATCGGAGCATGGTATATTCAATGCAATCTTGCGTGGGCACATCGACTTCACGAGTGATCCTTGGCCTTCGATATCTCCTCCGGCCAAGGATCTTGTAAAGAAGATGTTGAATTCAGATCCAAAGCAAAGGCTGACAGCCCATCAAGTTCTTTGTAAGTACATATCAAATCTAATTGAAGTAAGTTGATTGTCGCCATAAATGGAAAATTCATAGTTTTTTCCTATATATGTTTTCAGCTCATCCCTGGGTTGTGGAAGATGGAGAAGCACCTGATAAACCACTTGGCAATGCTGTTCTTGGCAGGCTAAAACAATTTAAAGCTATGAATAATTTCAAAAAAGTTGCACTTCGGGTACCTGCTGGATCTTTATCTCACACATAAACACTCAAAAAACAATCCTAAGCGTGCCCAACTTCTTTCCAAACCTACAAACATCCTTACACAATCACACGTTTCCACATTATTACCATTTCTAATATTTGATTTTCATATTGTTTTTATTCCAAATCAAATTACTTATAACAACTCATATAACTTATTATAAAAACAACTACTTTGTTAGTAAACTATATAAATTAATGGTTTTATTATTTAAACCTTACATGTTTTTGTATTATTCCACACAATCATTACATTTAAAATGATTAACATGGTGTACAAATCATTAATCCACTCCACATAATTTTTTTCCCTAAAAAACGACAATTCAGAAATCTCACTCGTCTACAATTCTTTTCTTAAATATGATATCTGAATTTAAGATGGTTTTCGGAATGAGCAGGTGATTGCAGGATGCCTTTCAGAGGAAGAAATCATGGGACTGAAACAAATGTTCAAAGGCATGGATTCTGATAATAGTGGAACCATAACGCTTGAGGAACTGAAACATGGACTATCTAAGCAAGGGACAAGACTAAGCGAGTCAGAAGTCAAACAATTGTTGGAAGCTGTAAGACAACCAAATTAGATCAGATATTTTCACTTAATTTTAGGGCGAGCTGAGCCACATGGACCAGGGCTAGCACTCGGCTCATTTTTCTTAACGAGCTGAAATGCGCCCCGCTGGATCCAACTCGTTTATTTTAAAATCTTTCAGTTTTGTATTTTTTACACATATTGATATGGTCACAAAAAAAACTAATATGTTTCTTGAAAAACAATAACAGGCTGATGCTGATGGGAACGGAACCATAGATTATGAAGAGTTCATAACAGCAACAATGCATATGAATAGAATGGATAGAGAAGATCATCTGTACACTGCATTCCAGTACTTTGATAAAGATAACAGCGGGTATAATTAATATTCTGGTTTGACATTTAGGAAAACAAACGGTTAGTAGTCTATAACGGGCCCGGTTTCTTTATTGCCAGGTACATTACTATAGAAGAGCTTGAGCATGCTCTCCGTGAATTTGGAATGACCGATGACAGGGACATAAAGGAGGTTATATCTGAAGTCGACTCTGATCATGTAAGTAACTATAAAACTGTTAAACTTGTTCTGCAAAGATATATACGAATACAGATACAAATACAAATACAAATACAAATACAAATATATACATAGCCTTAAAAATCTATTGGAGGTAGTGACTTACGACCTACCAGCCCATTGTCGCAACAGGAGGTTACAAAACCAATGTTGGTTAACTTGTTAAGCTGGTTAATTTTTGAGGTTGGGTCAGGTTATCTGAATCATAATTTGTCCAAATTTCTATATCTTTCTCAATAATAGTAGGCATGTCACATATAATTGATTTTCATATATAGTAATCATATTTATCGAATAAATTATGTAGGAGACAGGTTTTATGTCAAATTTATTTCTTGTACTTAGCATGTCAAATTTGCTTCATATTTATCGAATATAAACATGTATCCATTCATAAATAAACGGGTTAATATCGTAAAAAGAATAATATACATTAATGACACATCACTCAACCTAACTTTAGTATATTAATTCTCACTTTGCTACAATTTTTAAAGCAACTAAAGTAATTTTATGTATATTAAAGTATTTAAACTTGTTTAAATGCACACACTTGTGATCTTTTCCAGTTTAAATTGCTCATTTGAATTCAAAAACTATATCAACGACTAGTTTAGGAGCTAAGAAATTATCATTTAAATAATACTTTTAACCCTATAGGTGTTTAAATAGGAGGAGGTTATGAGTTCAACACTCGGTGAGTGTAATATTTAGTCGTTCAAAAAAATAAAAAATAAAAAATAAAATAAAAATAATACTTTAAACTACATGTCTTTTTTATAAGTTTAACCAAATGTTTATAAACTTTGCAGGATGGCCGGATAAACTACGATGAGTTTGTGGCAATGATGAGAACAAAAACCCAAGCAGACACAATGAATCCTAAGAAACTAAGACAATCATTCGTCGCTAAATGATAGCTGCGAGCGAGTTTCGCCTAAGCATGTCCGAAGAGGAGGGAGCTGTCCAAGTGGGGATGACTGAGGCAACAAGAGTTGAATCAGGTCTGGAGGGAACTAGAACCAGTGGGGATATTGTTCTAGCAAGAAACTTTATATTTGTTGCTTTTGGAGACACTATTGAACAACAATTGTAAAGGGTATATGGGTTGGGTTAGATAATACGTTCCAATTTGCATGCACAGGATATAGAATCAACTGTATGGCTTGCTGATATTTTTGCAATTGTTTGGAATCATTTGTCTAACATGTTGACACGCACATCAAGTTCTACAAATCATAACATCTTGTTTTGGTCTTCGTTTACTTGCCTTCCAGGGTGGTCCAACGGTTTAGAGGTCCTAAGCGAACTATAAAGTCGAGGCTCTATTGAATTGGTATAAAGAAAATCAACACATCAACCCTTTTTATAACTAACCCTTCCAAGCTAGCAAATCAGCAATATCAATATAATTGCTAATACCAAATCAAAATCTCAAATATCTATACTACCTTATTAAGCAAACTAGGTTTTCTACCCTTATGGTAATTTTACATTGTGTACACATTTTGAAGCAACATGTACAAGTGAGTCAAGCTATTTTAGAGGGGGTAAACTTGCGCATTGTCCAAAAATTTAAGACACTTTAGGGGCATTTTAGGGATTTCGGCACCTTTGTAACCTATAATTAAGATGGCATGTGAAGAGTCTAAATTAATTGTTGTTCTAAATAAATTTATGCATTGTAAAATTTATTGAGTTGGCTTTGAGATTTGTTTGATAAGTAGCCAAACTCCTAAACCCAATAATGTTGAACAATGGTCTTTTGTTTGGTAAGGATGGCCCATGTTTTGATACAATAATTATAAAATAAAATATTTGATGATTCATGTTTGATACAATGATACAATGGTCTATGAATTTTGTTGTAAAATATAGGGTCTTTTGTATGTAACTATAAAAAGCAAATCTAATGGATAAATGTGAGGACCGTTTCGGTTCTATGAATGCTCCGACCGGCTTGCTATATCCTCGTACCACGTGCGGAATCCGTGTAGAAGGTGAACATAGACACTATGATACCGTTGAACAATCTTTTCATTGATTAAACTGCTTTACAAAGCCAAGAAAAGATTTTGACAGAGCTTCGCCTCTTGTGTCAAAAGTTACAAATGAAGACCCCTACACCTCTATTTATAGACCTCACTGATCCGTAAGTGCGGATCTACTACACTCGTACGAACCAACCATTTCGTCCATCCGTACGAATGGACTGTTTACATTAAACGTCGTTCAGTTCAATATGAAATACATACAATCACATACAATAAACTATAAACTAAGACTCGATACATGATGTAAGCTACAGACATATGCATTCACAGACTGCCCCTTGGATATATGTAGCTGTTGTAACAACCCGACTTTTCGGATCGTTATCTGTTACTACTTGCTTCGACTTGTAACTATTCTGTACTTCGAGATTGGATATAAATAAAGGGTTATGTTATACTAAATACATTTTCATCACGCAGCACCACTGCACGCTTAAACGTTTTATATTTGCAACGCTAACGCAACACGAATTACAGAGAATCATGCTATTTTAATTACCGAGTGTGTTTGTTTGTTCGGTAACCACTCTCGCCTTTGCACTTGCTTATCGTGCTAGCTCGCTAAATCGCAAACGCTGTTAATTGTAGTAGTAATGTTATGTTATGTGTTCTTATATGCTTTATTTGTGTGTGCTTATTATGTTTATGGATTATACTCGCCGAAACTGTCACACCCCTTTCTGCGGCGGAAGCACGAGGTGTGATCATGAAAGGTTTTCATTGCATACGAAAGGTAAACATGCTACATGCTCGTAAAATAACATCAAATACCATAATTTTAAAACATAAGTTTAGTGTTTACATCACGAGATAGCATAAAACATTGTCTTGAAAGTTTACAACTTTATTTAAACGTAAACATAGACGGCATCCAAGAGCATAAGCAAGACCACGCGCACATCCACTTTTAGTTACCTGAAATACATGTGAGTTTTGGAAAAACGTCAACATAATATTGGTGTGAATTCATGCAGTTTTTGTATTTCACGTTTGTATACTTCGTACGAAAACATAGTTGGTATATTGTGTAAATTCAGTATTCTTGTGTACACCACGTACTCATGTACAATCAAGTGTTCATGCATAAATCAAGTATTCATATGTACACCACGTACTTATGTATAATTCAAGTTTACTTGTGTACCCCACGTACTCAAGTTTAAATCCAGTTTTAGTATGGTATGAATCTGATGTAATAAAGTATTCCTGTAAGTATCAGGATTGTTAATGGGTTGCAAGGCCATTAACATGTGACACGACATAGGAAGTCACCAAACCTTATACATTTTTCTAGTTGGCATATTCTGAGACACAAAAGCACTACTCGGTACTCGTCCTCACCGAGAGTGTGGCTGCCCGGCACCCGTTAGATCTAACCTTTTGTTTTGCGGTCTAGGTATATTGTTGATTAATGGTGTTTATGGTACCCTATTCGTGACCCGATTTCTCGTATCATTTCTCAAAACGCATCATACTCGGTACTCGTTCTCACCAGGTGTGCTTCTTGTATTTTTGTATTCTTAAAACGCATCATACTCGGTACTCGTTCTCACCAAGTGTGCTTCTTGTATTTGTATCATACCATTTATAAATATTGTAACATTTGTACATGTATTTCACCCCCGAAGTTATAAAACTGAAAACAGTTAAAAGAAAAGGGGGAGCATGAACTCACAACTTTGCGTTCCTTGGGTCGTAAACTTCACCAGATTTGCTTAATTAACGTGGTGACCTATACGCGTTTTCTTAACGTTAGTCACTAGACTTGCGTCGCACAAGTACAGTCACTCTCTTTTGTATTTGTATTGTTGTGTTAAAAATATTTTATATTTTTAACTAAGTATCTTACTTATATTATTTTCTCAAAAATTAATATAAGTATCTCGTGTTTTGCACTTTGCACCCGAATCATGTATCTTGTATGTTGTATGTGTATTTTTGTGTTTATACTTCTCATGAGTATTTAGTGTATTTTTAAGTCTTAATACACTAGCACGTATAACACATACTATATACACTTAGCACAAAAGTTGGTGATCAAATAATATATATTTTTCTCTCAAAAATATACATACTTAACATAAATTTTAATCTTGAAGAAATCATCATTTCTTATCACCAAAAACTAGGGAAACCTTGGTAATATTTTTTTAAATACATTTTTAGGGAATAAGTTTCTCAAAAACTTATATTTTTCTAAGTGTCAAAATTTATAGAAATTTTGACAGAGTTTCCCCTAAAAATGGAGGTTTTCCATGTTTTCAAAACATGTGTTTATTTTCTTTTAATTCATCAACAACCAATTTTTCAACAACAATCAACCACAATATATACTAATTTCTCTATTTCATGAACTTGAGAATTTACAAAAACTGTGTAGTAACTTACTAGCACATTTAGTAAGTCTTGTTACTCTTTAAAGTGTGTTTGTTTCTTTAAAAGCTTCATTCTTAAAGAATTTAGTTCTTCAGAACTTGTGACCATATTTTCTAAAAATACTACTTCTTGTATTTTTTTTTTCTTGTTACACATGTGTATCTTTACTTTATTAACCACAAAAAATAAGGTTTATTTATTTAAGAAGCAAGATTAAGTAAAACTTGTATTTTTAACTTGGTTCTTTTGAAAAACCACTTGTAGATCTTTAGATCTACAAGCTTGTAACCTTATTTTCCAAGAAAAATTATATTTATTCAAGTTTCAAGTTCATGGGTGGATGATTCCATTATCCACAACATCTTTAATCTTCACATCTTGCTAGTTCATGTCTCTAAACATGATCTAGCAAGTCTATGTGATGGATCATTTCATTTTTACTAGTAAACAACAAGTAACAAGCATAATAAAACAAGTATTTCATGATTTCGTCATCATTTTAACACACTCCCTCATAAAGTTAGTTTATGTTCCAAGACTTGTTTATGTTTTTAGTGTTTCTTAATATTTCATCATTCAATCAACTATTACCCACCAAAAACAAGAACAAGATGAAGGTTTGAAGCACTTACTACTAGCACAAGGATAGGGAAGTTCAAGAGTATAAAAGTGGTGGATAAAAGCAAATGGAGAAGGTCCTTCAAGATCCGTTTGCACCGAGCTTCGTTAGTGACCTTCTTACACCTCAAGATAACCTTGGAATGCTAGAATGATGATCGAAAATGGTGATGGTGTGGTGGTGGCTTGTAGCCGTGAGCAAGGGGAGGAGAGTGAGGGAGTTTTGGTGTTGAGATGTAGGTGAAGGTTATGGTGAAGTCTAGTGGTTTATATGAGCTTATATCCAACAAATGTTTACCCATTAGGTTTCATGTCTTCTAAGTACAAGACACAATCTAATAAACAATCTAAATAAAATCATGGTGGGTCTTTCATGTTGGTACTGTAAGTGGGGGGGGGGGGGTGTCTAGTTCCATTTCAAGAGTTAGTTACAAGTTTAGTTGAAAAGTAATAGTGCTTAGTTAGGTAGGTTATGCATTTGATGTTTATTAGATGTAACATGATGTTCGGTGGCCATAACTAGCCTTGTAACACTAAAACAATGCTTTCAACATTATTTTGGTGTTTCGGGTAATGTCCGGTTGTTCGGTTATATATCGGTTCGTTAAAGTGCTAAATTACATTTTTTAGTGTCTTTTAAGTACCTTTTTGTAATACTTTCGATTCCCGACACTTAGGGAAGTATTCTGGATGATAAAACGAAATTTTTGCATGATATTTATGTTGTTAAAAGCTGTTTAGAGCTGAATTTACTAAAATTCTGCACTTAAAGTGCGTTTCGGGTGCTTTTAATTGCTTATTTTTGCTTCCGTAATGTCTATACATAAACCCTTGTATGTATTCTTGGGTTTTAATGTATTCTTGTCATTGGACCTACACCTAGGCCTCAGTTCTAATGTCTGACTGCTTTCTGCAGTGTTGTTGACACAAGGTGTCTTACCGGTGAGTTTACTAGTATTTCCGACGCAACGCTCTCGTTTATGCATAAAGCAATATTTTGTAGTATACAACGTGCATGAATTCACTTGTTTAGCATGTGTTCAGACATTGCTGACAATTAAGCACATAATTGCAGTCATTAAATAATAATTAAAGTGTACGGAAATTACCGGTTTGGTGCCAGTTGTCACAGTCTCCCCTCGTTAAAAGAATTTCGTCCCGAAATTCAGGCTGAGCTAACTCTCGCATGAGTCTTTTTGAATAGGTGGGGATACTTTTCTTTGAACTGGTCTTCACGTTCCCATGTATACTCGGGTCCGTGCTTAGAGTTCCAACGTACTTTGACAAGTTTAACAGTGCTCCTCCTGGTCTTGTTGACTTTCCAGTCGGTAACCTCAACGGGTTGTTCTGTAAATCGAAGGGCGTCATCAATATGTACTTCATCCACAGGGATGATCACGTTTTCTTGTGACGGACTCTTCTTGAGGTTGGATACATGGAACGTATCATGTACTCCATTAAGTTCTTCCGGTAACTCCAACTTGTATGCCACGGTACCAATTCTTTCTAGAATCTTGAATGGTCCGATGTATCGTGGATTCAGCTTTCCACGTTTTCCAAATCTTACTACACCCTTCCAAGGTGAGACCTTTAATAACACTTTGTCTCCCACCTCGAATTCTACTGGTTTTCTTTTCAGATCAGCGTAGCTCTTTTGTCGATCTCGAGCCACCTTAATGCGCTCTCGGATCTGTGTAATCTTGTCGGTTGTCTCTTGTACAAGTTCAGGACCAACCATACGTTTATCTCCAGCATCTGCCCAACATAAGGACGATCGACACTTGCGGCCATACAGAGCTTCGAACGGTGCGGCTTTTATGCTTGTATGATAACTGTTATTGTAGGAAAACTCAACTAAAGGTAGGTGAGTATCCCAGCTGCCGCCAAGATCCATGACACATGCGCGAAGCATATCTTCTAACGTTTGTATAGTCCGTTCGCTCTGGCCGTCTGTTTGTGGATGGAATGCTGTGCTTAGATCTAACTGAGATACAAAGGCTTCCTGAAAGGATTGCCAGATTCTTGAGACAAAGCGTCCATCCCTGTCTGAAATGATTGAGATAGGCACTCCATGACGTGCCACGATTTCTCTTAAATATATCTCAACAAGCTTTCCAGTGCTGTCTTTTTCTCGGATTGGTAAGAAGTGCGCAGACTTCGTTAACCGATCTACTATTACCCATATCATATCGTGCCCTCTAGGGGTCCTGGGTAACTTTTTTATGAAATCCATCGAGATTTGCTCCCAATTCCACATGGGTATCACTGGTTGTTGTAGTAGGCCGGACGGTTTCCGATATTCTGCTTTAACCTTGGCATAGGTTAGGCATTTTCCAACATAAACAACAACATCGCTTTTAAGTCTCGGCCACCAGTAGTATTCTTTCAAGTCTTCATACATTTTGTCCGATCCCGGATGAATCGAGTATCTCGATTTGTGGGCTTCATTAAGGATGACTTCTCGAATGCCGCCATAGAGCGGAACCCAAATACGCTTCTTAAAGTATAAGGCTCCCTCTTCATTTGGCACCATGTATTTTAGCATACCTCGGAGGTATTCAGCTTTACGATTTTCCATCTTAAGGGCTTCTTGTTGTGCATCACGAATGCGTGTAGTGAGGTTCGTTCGTCTGGTAATTTCCAATGCTCAAACCCAGAGGGTCTTAACCCTTTCTTTTCGGCTTAATGCGTCTGCTACAACATTTGCCTTTCCAGGATGGTACTTAATCTCACAGTCATAATCGTTTTGCAGCTCGACCCAACGTCGCTGGCGCATGTTTAGTTCTTTCTGATCGAATATGTGTTGTAGACTTTTGTGATCTGTGAAAATTGTACATCGAGTACCATATAGATAATGTCGCTAGATCTTCAAGGCGAATACCACTGCGCCCAGCTCCAGGTTGTGAGTGGTATAGTTTCTTTCATGAACCTTCAATTGTCTTGAAGTGTAAGCGATGACTTTTTGGCGCTGCATAAGCACGCAACCAAGCCTTGTCGTGAAGCGTCGCAGTAAACCACGAAGTCTTCCGTGCCTTGGGGTAAAGATAGTATCAGTGCATCGCATAGCTTGTTTTTAAGTAACTGGAAGGCTTCTTCTTGTTTGTGACCCCAGTCGTATCTCTTGTCTTTCTGAGTAAGGTTCGTTAGCGGTTGGGCTATCTTTGAGAAATTCTCGATGAATCGCCGATAATAGCCCGCTAAGCCCAAAAATTGTCGAACTTCAGTTGGGGGCTTGGGAGCTTCCCAATTCTTTATTGCTTCTATCTTGGACGGGTCTACATGAATTCCCTTCTCATTCACAACGTGACCAAGAAATTGTACTTCGCGAATCCAGAATTCGCATTTCGAGAACTTTGCATAAAGCTTCTCTTTCTTTAGTAGTTCCAGAATAGTTCTGAGGTGTTGCTCGTGTTCTTATTTCGTTTACGAGTAGATCAGGATATCATCGATAAATACAATCACGAATTTATCGAGATATGGCTTGCATACGCGGTTCATCAGATCCATAAAGACCGCTGGTGCATTCGTCAGTTCGAATGGCATCACAAGAAACTCGTAGTGCCCATAGCGTGTTCGGAATGCGGTCTTTGGTACGTTTTCTTCTTGTATCCTTAACTGATGGTATCCAGATCGAAGGTCGATCTTGGAATATTAGCTTGATCCTTGAAATTGATCAAATAAGTCATCAATCCTCGGTAATGGATACTGATTCTTGATAGTGAGCTTGTTCAGTTCTCTGTAGTCGATACACATCCGCAGAGTTCCATCCTTCTTTTTCACGAATAATACTGGAGCTCCCCAGGGCGAGAAGCTTGGCCTTATGAATCCTTTATCCAACAACTCCTAGAGTTGTGTAGATAGTTCTTGCATTTCGGATGGTGCAAGCCGATAGGGAGCCTTGGCTACAGGAGCGGCTCCTGGAACCAAGTCTATGCGAAATTCGACTTGTCGTTGTGGAGGTAGTCCTGGCAGATCTTCGGGAAAAACATCAGGAAATTCCTTCACCACAGGAATGTCTTCGAGTTTCGGCTCCTCAGCCTTCTTATCTACAACGTGTGCTAGGAAAGCAACACATCCTTTCCTTAAGCACTTTTGTGCCTTCATACAACTGATGTTTCGAAGAGGCGCGTTTCGTTTTTCTCCATGCACGACGAGAGTTTCACCATTCGCTAAAGGGATGCGAATGATTTTCTCGTGACAAATAACTTCAGCTTTGTTCTTGGACAACCAGTCCATGCCGACTACTACATCGAAGCTACCTAATTGAATAGGTAAGAGATCGATGCTAAAATTTCGTTCACCAAGTTCCAATGAGCAGCCTCTAACAACTTCGCCTGATTCAACAAGTTTACCATTGGCTAGGTCTATGGAATAAGGAATTTCTAATCTACTAGATTCTATTCCAAGCATGCGTTTAAATTCCACAGACATGAAGCTATAATCGGCGCCAGTGTCAAATAATATGGATGCAAAGTGATTGTTAATGAGAAACGTACCGGTGACCACATTAGGGTCCTCGCGTGCGTTCTTTGCTCCAATCACAAATGCTCGAGCCTGAGCATTGTTTCCCTCTGGGCAGTCCTTCATGAAATGATCATTGCTTCCACATCTGAAGCATCCTTGGTTCCGCCCCTTCCCGTTACCATTCTTGTTACCAGCGCCATTTCCATTCCGGTTCTTTCCTTTTCCCCAACAGTCTTCTGTTTGATGACCCAATCTACCACATTTGTCGCACCTTGGACTGCGACAAGCTCCTTCATGATGAAACTTACATTTTTGGCATTTAGGCATGGTGCCTTGGTATCCTTTGGTTGCAAGGGTTTTCGTCTCCTGAGGCGGGTTAGTGTCGCGCTTCTTGCTGAAACTTTTGTTGTTGCGAGTTGCTTGGTTCAGGTTTGCATGTTTCCTTTTCTTGTCACCGGATGACTCGGCATGCGTCTCGGTCTTTTCTGTTGGGTTCAGTGATAACTTCTTCATACGAACGCAATCTTCAGTAAGGCTGACAGCCAGAGTTACAGCCTCGGTGATTGTTTGTGGTTTGGCCGACGTCACCATGCCACGAAACTCTGGGGCAGTCCCCAAATGTAGCGTTCGACACGCTTAAATTCGGGAGTCACCATGTAGGGAAGTACTCTAGACAGATCGTGGAACCTTCGAGTATAACCATTAATGTCAGCACCTTCCATGGTCAAGTGCCAGAACCCCGTTTCCAGTCTTTGGAGTTCAGCACGAGAGCAGTACTTCTCTCTCATTCTTTCCTTCAGTTCATCACAAGTTAGGCCATAGGCGGCATCATCGCCCAAGGTTTGGGCTTGCAAGTTCCACCAAGTCAGAGCTTCATCGACGAATAACCCAGTAGCAAAGGTGACTTGTTGATCCGCGGTACACTTGCTCATGCGGATAGTAGCTTCAGTCTTCTCCGTCCAGCGTACAAATGCTACTGCACCTTCTGTGCCGTCATAGTTCATCAGCTTGCAGTCGAGGAACTGCTTGAAAGTGCAGCCTGGAATTGATTCAACCAATTCACACATGAGCAATCGAAGAAATAATGAAACAAGGACCGTTCATAAATTTCTCCATGCTTAGTACATTGTCTTAAGGTTACCTTGAGCTGCGTTTCCTCCAGATGAATCTCCAAGCCCGTTACGTCTAGCATTGCTTGGTCCTCCATTGTCTTGAGTACGGTTCGCCTCGTACTGGGCGATAGCAGCGGAGATCCTTTCTTCCAGTAGAGCGTTCAGCTCTTCAGCGGTTCTTGGCAGTGGGGGAGGAGGAGGTTGATCATCATTGCGAGCATTCACAGCTTTCCTGGGTGCCATGTTCTGACAGAACATAACACAACAGGGTTAGACATTTGTTTGATATCGTCATACTAGACAGTAGTAGTATATATATTCACAGGTATATACTACATAAGTGACATCAAACAATTATTACTCTAGCAGAGTACTTAGTAGGCTAGCACTAAGGGAATCTATACGTGACAAGACTTGCTGTGGTTTCTGTGCACTGAATTCCATAATTATGTATGCATCCATAATTACGTAACTCCTTGCACAGTCCGTACAGTTTCGTTTCATCCGCGTATTTCTTCCTTCAGATAGGCCATTGCTTTCAGGTAAAGTCACGTATACTTGTGACATTCTACTTCTAGTATATGTATATGCTAATTATCACACATAATTGCAAGTAATTTCTCAGTTAAAGACAAGTGCTACTTTTGTGCACCCTAAGTTTCGTAGTGTCTTTTCAAGACTCATGTAGACATTTTCAGGTAGTGGATGTCGCGGGACGTTTTATGCAATGAAAACTCTTTGAAAAATTGTTTTCGGGAAAGGATCCTAGAGATTGTTGACTAGACTCGAGAAGGAATCCTGGTTCAGTACAATCGCAGCTCTGATACCAATCTGTCACACCCCTTTCTGCGGCGGAAGCACGAGGTGTGATCATGAAAGGTTTTCATTGCATACGAAAGGTAACCATGCTACATGCTCGTAAAATAACATCAAATACCATAATTTGAAAACATAAGTTTAGTGTTTACATCACGAGATAGCATAAAACATTGTCTTGAAAGTTTACAACTTTATTTAAACGTAAACATAGACGACATCCAAGAGCATAAGCAAGACCACGCGCACATCCACTTTTAGTTACCTGAAATACATGTGAGTTTTGGAAAAATGTCAACATAATGTTGGTGTGAATTCATGCAGTTTTTGTATTTCACGTTTGTATACTTCGTACGAAAACATAGTTGGTATATTGTGTAAATTCAATATTCTTGTGTACACCACGTACTCATGTAAAATCAAGTGTTCATGCATAAATCAAGTATTCATATGTACACCACGTACTTATGTATAATTCAAGTTTACTTGTGTACCCCACGTACTCAAGTTTAAATCCAGTTTCAGTATGGTATGAATCTTATCTAATAAAGTATTCATGTAAGTATCAGGATTGTTAATGGGTTGCAAGGCCATTAACATGTGACATGACATAGGAAGTCACCAAACCTTAGGCATTTTTCTAGTTCGCATATTCTGAGACACAAAAGCACTACTCGGTACTCGTCCTCACCGAGAGTGTGGCTGCCCGGCACCCGTTAGATCTAACCTTTTGTTCTGCGGTCTAGGTATATTGTTGATTAATGGTGCTTATGGTACCCTATTCATGACACGATTTCTCGTATCATTTCTCAAAACGCATCATACTCGGTACTCGTTCTCACCAAGTGTGCTTCTTGTATTTTTGTATTCTTAAAACGCATCATACTCGGTACTCGTTCTCACCAAGTGTGCTTCTTGTATTTGTATCATACCATTTATAAATATTGTAACATTCGTACATGTATTTCACCCCCGAAGTTATAAAACTGAAAACAGTTAAAAGAAAAGGGGGAGCATGAACTCACAACTTTGCGTTCCTTGGGTCGTAAACTTCACCAGATTTGCTTAATTAACGTGGTGACCTATACGCGTTTTCTTAACGTTAGTCACTAGACTTGCGTCGCACAAGTACAGTCACTCTCTTTTGTATTTGTATTGTTGTGTTAAAAATATTTTATATTTTTAACTAAGTATCTTACTTATATTATTTTCTCAAAAATTAATATAAGTATCTCGTGTTTTGCACTTTGCACCCGAATCATGTATCTTGTATGTTGTATGTGTATTTTTGTGTTTATACTTCTCATGAGTATTTAGTGTATTTTTAAGTCTTAATACACTAGCACGTATAACACATACTATATACACTTAGCACAAAAGTTGGTGATCAAATAATATATATTTTTCTCTCAAAAATATACATACTTAACATAAATTTTAATCTTGAAGAAATCATCATTTCTTATCACCAAAAACTAGGGAAACCTTGGTAATATTTTTTTAAATACATTTTTAGGGAATAAGTTTCTCAAAAACTTATATTTTTCTAAGTGTCAAAATTTATAGAAATTTTGACAGAGTTTCCCCTAAAAATGGAGGTTTTCCATGTTTTCAAAACATGTGTTTATTTTCTTTTAATTCATCAACAACCAATTTTTCAACAACAATCAACCACAATATATACTAATTTCTCTATTTCATGAACTTGAGAATTTACAAAAATTGTGTAGTAACTTACTAGCACATTTAGTAAGTCTTGTTACTCTTTAAAGTGTGTTTGTTTCTTTAAAAGCTTCATTCTTAAAGAATTTAGTTCTTCACAACTTGTGACCATATTTTCTAAAAATACTACTTCTTGTATTTTTTTTCTTGTTACACATGTGTATCTTTACTTTATTAACCACAAAAAATAAGGTTTATTTATTTAAGAACCAAGATTAAGTAAAACTTGTATTTTTAACTTGGTTCTTTTGAAAAACCACTTGTAGATCTTTAGATCTACAAGCTTGTAACCTTATTTTCCAAGAAAATTTATATTTATTCAAGTTTCAAGTTCATGGGTGGATGATTCCATTATCCACAACATCTTTAATCTTCACATCTTGCTAGTTCATGTCTCTAAACATGATCTAGCAAGTCTATGTGATGGATCGTTTCATTTTTACTAGTAAACAACAAGTAACAAGCATAATAACACAAGTATTTCATGATTTCATCATCATTTTAACACAACTCCCTCATAAAGTTAGTTTATGTTCCAAGACTTGCTTATGTTTTTAGTGTTTCTTGATATTTCATCATTCAATCAACTATTACCCACCAAAAACAAGAACAAGATGAAGGTTTGAAGCACTTACTACTAGAACAAGGGAAGGAGAGTAAGGGAGTTTTGGTGTTGAGATGTAGGTGAAGGTTATGGTGAAGTCTAGTGGTTTATATGAGCTTATATCCAACAAATGTTTACCCATTAGGTTTCATGTCTTCTAAGTACAAGACACAATCTAATAAACAATCTAAATAAAATCATGGTGGGTCTTTCATGTTGGTAACCGTAAGTAGGGGGTTGTCTAGTTCCATTTCAAGAGTTAGTTACAAGTTTAGTTGAAAAGTAATGGTGCTTAGTTAGGTAGGTTATGCATTTGATGTTTATTAGATGTAACATGATGTTCGGTGGCCATAACAAGCCTTGTAACACTAAAACAATGCTTCCAACATTATTTTGGTGTTTCGGGTAATGTCCGGTTGTTCGGTTATATACCGGTTCGTTAAAGTGCTAAATTACACTTTTTAGTGTCTTTTAAGTACCTTTTTGTAATACTTTCGATTCCCGACACTTAGGGAAGTATTCTGGATGATAAAACAAAATTTCTGCATGATATTTATGTTGTTAAAAGCTGTTTAGAGCTGAATTTACTAAAATTCTGCACTTAAAGTGCGTTTCGGGTGCTTTTTAGTGCTTATTTTTGCTTCCGTAATGTCTATACATAAACCCTTGTATGTATTCTTGGGTTTTAATGTATTCTTGTCATTGGACCTACACCTAGGCCTCAATTCTAATGTCTGACTGCTTTCTGCAGTTCTGTTGACACAAGGTGTCTTACCTGTGAGTTTACTAGTATTTCTGACGCAACGCTCTCGTTTATTCATAAAGCTATATTTTGTAGTATACAACGTGCATGAATTCACATGTTTAGCATGTGTTCAGACATTGCTGACAATTAAGCACATAATTGCAATCATTGAATAATAACTAAAGTGTACGGAAATTATCGGTTTGGTGCCAGTTGTCACAGAAACGCTCAAACGCTACTCGCACGACTCGCTTTATCACAATAAAACGCAACGCTACACTCAAAGTTGGAAACCAACAAAGTCCAAACTCAGCCGCCCAAATGGCCCATCCACCCAGATAGGGCCCATCCATTCGGATGGAGCCATCTGGATATACCCCATCCGCCCACAACACAAGCCTACACCCCTCTCCTATAAATAGAATCCTTGTGTCTTCATTTCAACTCTTCACCTCCACTCATCTGCTCCCGAGATTCCAGCTGCGATTAAAGACTTCTTGTAAGTTTTCGCTCTGATTTCGATCTCCATTTCACTCCTACTCCATCTTCTTGCTTTATAATCACAAATACACGCACACATCCTTCAATTTTTACTTAAAATCACTTATTTTATACCTCTCGAAGATGGTTTCCACTCGTTTTGCTTAGGCAAACTATTGTGGAGCATTATTCAATCGAGATTGGGTCAAGACTAAAGGATTTTCACATTTTACAACAACTTTATGAACTCTCTTTTGGTTTTTAAGCAATATTGGTGGAATCCTGAACCCGTCAGACACTCGACACCTCCTATTGTCGAGAGTCGGCTGTAGGAATGATTCCCATCGAGGAGATGGTCCGATTAACGGCTCAAACATGAATTCCCGTCAAGAACAACACTCTCGTTCGAATGGGCTATGCCCTTCCGTCCGAATGGGCTGAGCTTAATGTTTCTTGATTGATTTGGTCCTGTTATCGCATCTGTTAAAACGTTTTAATCCAAAACTTTAACGAATTTTGTCGGTTCAGAAACAACCACAGTCCATCCGCCTGAATGGACCCTGTCCATCCGTCCGGATAGACTTTATTGCCACACCAAATCTTTTCTTTCTACTTTTAAACATCGGTTGCACATCAGATCGTTTCATTCCAACAGAAATAGCCCATCCGTCCGAACGGAAATAGCCCATCCGTCCGAATGGACAAAAGCCCATCCGCTCGGATAGACAAAGCCCATCCGTCCGGATAGACCAAAGCCCATCCGTCCGGATAGACCAAAGCCCATCCGTCTGGATAGACTAAGCCCATCCACCCGGATAGACCATGTGCATCCGTCCGGATATACTGTTGGACACTTAACTCGCTTATACTCCGCTCGACACTCTGATTTCGACCGTGTCAGCACTTGGAAGACTTATGCTTCTGTTTTCGTACGCAGGATGATCCGGCGCCCCCTTCAATCCAACCAGACCGTGTTTAGCTTTTAATCACGCACTGTGAGTATACTCGAACCCTTTTTCGCTTAACGCACTTTTGGGTGTTACATACGTTCTCTATCAAAACACAACACACAACGCAAACACTTTCAACGCTAACCGCTGCATGCTATACGTGATTAGTTGAATGCTTGTTACTATTCTTATACAGTGATTACTTGCCCGACCGCCTTTAGCAATGATAGTACTATAGTTTGGACTCAGCACCTGTTTGTTCAGGGGTTGCTAAGGATCGCATACTTTACTTCACGTGTTCGCTTCGGTGAACATGTTCCGCGCATACTCTACTCGCTGTCACGTGGTTAGGATTTATCATTGTTGGTAGTTTACATGCTTCGCCCGTTACGTGTTACATGCTGGTTATGTGTAAAAGCTTTTTATACTATATCTATGCAAACTTGTGTACTCACCTTTACTTTATGTATTGACTTTTATTTTGACGTATGTGATAGGAAGTATAGAAACTCATCTAACAAAATCTAGGTTGTCGGATTGGAACTTGTTTGAGAGATTTGATGCCTGTAATAACTATTTGTGGATTATTATTTGATAGTATGGGATATTAAACGTATTAAAAATATTGTCGCTTAATAGTTGTTATGGATTCTCTTGAGCAATCTGGTTCGCCTAGTGTCGCGCCCCGATGATTCTGCCATCGTTTGGGGTGTGACAGATTGGTATCAGAGCCATAACTATAGGGAATTAGGTTGAGTCATGTAGAACAAACCTAGTCTATAGTCTAAGTACCAAAACTGTAGGATCGTTTTCAGACCCGAACGAGTCGATCAGAAGAGTTTTTCTCAATACGAAAGGCGGAAACAGACGTATTGAGTCCAATTCAGCTAGATTTACACTTTAACTGTCGATTTGAATGATTTAACAACGTTTTACAGCAAGATGACACATCGGCAGCACTTCGTGGCTCAACCGGAATCACACATAAATCACTTAAACGAAACCAGGCACACATATATATAGGCGGGTAATTCCGCTTGAGACTGTCTAATTTCGTTTGAACTTGTCTCTCACCCTATATTTGACATTTTTCTCGTATAACGTGCCCTGATCTATCTATATACAAACAAGACTCGATACAAGACGAAGTCGACAGACACATACACCAACAGACTCCCCCTCGAATGTTGACGAGTCTTCAGTGTCGAGTCTTCGCATCTTCAGTCTTTATCAGTTCTCTCGAACTCTTTGAAGTATCTGACACTGTAAGTATCCTCAATCTATGTCTTCTCTTTTCATCAGTACCAACAGACTCTCAGGATCAGAACCTGGCTCTTTGTCATTTAGACTCCCCCTCTCATTAATGTAGGATCGTTTTCGAATCCGAACGAGTCGGTTAGAAGAGTTTTTCACCAAAACAAGAGGCGGAAACAAGTGTTTCGGTGTAATTCAGCAACTATTCACCTTTAACTGTTGTTTATATTGATATACGAACGATTACAGATCTGACAACACTTCGGCAGCACTTCGTGGCTAACCGGAAGACAATCACCTAGAACTATGTGTGAGATTTCGCTTATGTGTCTATATATATATGACGTGATTCCGCTTATATGGTCGTGACACAAAAACGGAATCATCACTTGACATATGAGCGATACCTATCATTGACACATGAGCGGACCTAGGACATTGACATATGAGCGGAATCTCATTCGACCGTATAAACGAAATCATTCCTATCTCATGCATTCTATTTTTGTCTTGTTATGTGATGATGTCATGGTGATGTCATCTTGATGATGTCATCATGACATCATGCTTTAACATCTCCGCAATGAACCCGATCTTTGCAACGAACCCGAAACTCGACATAAGACGTAGTTGACAGACGTAGTGCACCAACAAACTCCCCCTCGGATGTTGACGGAGTCTTTAGTGTCGAGTCTTCAATTGTCAATCTACAATCTTTATCGATCTTCAATCTTTCTCTGAAGTATTTGTCATTGCAAGAATCCTCATTCTCTTACTCTTTCTCGTAATCTTCAGGATCTGAATCTGGTTCTACTATCTTCAGACTCCCTCTCGATGTCATCAGACTCCCCCTTTTGCTAAACTGGGATTGCAGTCTGGAATTCACTCTCCACAGATTATTAGATTGTAATCTGGCACTTCATCACACTCAGGTTTCGGAACCTAGTTAACCTGCAAAAACTCTACCCAAAAATAAATTTTCTGATAATCATTTGTGGATAAAATTTTCAAATCTAATTTACCACATGCAGGAAAAACATTTTATAGCAAAACTTTTCTCATTTCGTTTCAAAAATCTTCAAACACTTTCACCTAAACCATTTGTTCATCATGTTTAGTACTCGGAATTTTGAAAATCAGCTTTCCAAAATCAGTTGTCGAAAATCTTTTTAGATTTTTCAAAATTTATGCTAAAACACACTAAAATCTTTTTGGATTTTTGACTGAAAAGAAATGCAGTAAAGTAATATTTACAAACAATATTTTTGTGAGCTCGTGCAAGAGGATCATATCAGTTTTTGAGACAAATCACCAACACCGTTAAGCTTTATTTCATTTTAAGCTCTAAACGATTCACTTAGATTGTCAGTATGTTTGTCCACTTAAATTTTCACACAAAGTTCAATTGATCCGAGATATGAGATTAATGTTTTAAGCACTTGAACTTATTCGTGTGTCCCACTACTTGAATATACTCCCGTATCCAGATCCCAATATTCAGTCTTACAGGTGAATATACCACAGATGATATCTGTCAGGGGAATAAATTATAGTACGAGAGCCGTGAGAGCTCAGGTCGATCTTTCGATACGCAGAGAGATCACGGCTTCGACTTTTGGTGTGTCCCCTTTAGAGGATCTTTTGCATTACAACAGCAGCGACTATCAATTTTATTGTTTCATCAGCTTGCTGAGGGCGATGCTATGTTTCAAGCATTTGCAGAAAGCATTATCCGGGGACTAGGTCAGAAATTTCTTTCAGCAGAAGTCCCGGGATAATACCCCAGATATCACTGAGCATAAAGACCTAGTATCTCAGAATAAGGGACCTTTCAAACAAGATTTCAGGGGTTACCTATATATCCAAGTTTGTGTTAACCCACAGAACAAGCAAGTTTGAAATTTAGGTTTATATCTCGTCACAATCTACTAGATGTGCAAAAACCTACTGGCACATCATCAGTGAGACCGTTTATCACTTTTTAACTTTCCATTTCTTTAGCATGTTGTGATAGTCCACTGATGTACTATCATTTCCTCTTATATGCAACAAAAACTTTTTTTTTCATTTTATCATGTTTTTGACTTTTTCAAATTTTCAAATGTTTTTGGATTTTCTAAAATTTCTTACTCCCCATAAAATGTAAACACATTTTAGGAAATTTGAAAACAAACTATACAAGAACATGACAACTGATATCGAATTGCCTCAATTCGCCATCCACTTGGCATAAACAATCAGAACTCCCCCTCACAACAAACTATTTTCCCATCGATTTCAAAACACTTAAGTTTGTTTTAATCAAATGGTTTTTCCGGAAAATAAGTTTTGTTGATTTTACCACTTGTAAAATTGGGGATTAAATCATCACATTGTTTTTCAACCACTTGTAGAAAATCAGATACAACTTAATGTCCCTGATTTACCACTTTTAAGATCAATCCAATTCAACTTCTGAACCGCTTGTAAAAATCACAACCATACAACTTAAACCTGCTTTTCAACCAATTTACCATTTTTTGGTTGAATTCTCAAGGTGCCGATTCCTACTCCTCGCTTACAAACCTGGGAGTTCCGGCAAGTCCTGCAAAACTTCTCAAAAACACATTATACAAACATGATAAAGAATGATGCCGATTCATGATCCACAATTACCAACTTGGGATCTCCGGCAAGTCAGGTTTTTATTCTTTGAAAAATATATCCACCCAAGCCTGGCCTTCCTTGGGTGTAACAACCTCTTCTTCATTTTTACTTTCAGCGAACCTGTGACCTCCTCTTTTGGCAGCGTAAAATTCTTTAACACCTTTAACCTTACTATTGACCATTTTGCCAAAAATGTGTTTCACAGTTCCGTTAAAAGCCTTATCAACATCAAATTTTTTCTTGTCAGAATAAAATTGATTTGAAATTTCAACTTTTCCAACTTTCTTCATAAAATTTTCAGCACACAACGGTGGAAAATTTTCATCGTTCATAGTTGGAACTGATTTCTCAACACGTGGTTCCTCTGATTTTGTGGAATCAGATTCATCACCAGAATTATTACCTGAACCCTTCACAACCCATTTTTGATTTATTACATTTTCTTTTCTTTTTACCACATTCTTAGAACATTCACCAATCTCAAAGGTCGAATTTTCAAAACCAGTAAATGGTTTGGTTGTAAGTTCAGTTTTCTCCACAACTTTCTCTTTCAATTTACCAGATACTTCCTGTTTTGGTTTGAATATTTTCGGACAATTCCTAGCAACATGACCAGTAATCTTGCACTGAAAACAGGTTCTGGTTTCTATCTTCTTTGGCACAACATTTTTCTTCAACTCTTCTTGCTTCTTGGCAAGGAATTCCTGATTTGTCTGCTTTCTGAATGCTTGCTCTTTCTCATCATCTAAAGTATTTCCTGAAACAAACACAGTTCTTGGTTTAGAAAATTTTTCATTTTTATAATTTCTCGGTGGTACAAAACCTAATCCTTTCTTTTTGTAATTACGATTATGGTTTGGTTTCTTTTCTTTTGGGAACTGTAACCATAACCCATTTTCTTGTTAAATCTTTGTTGATCTCTTGAAGTGTATTGTTTAGGTTTTCCATTAAGATTTAAATCTTTTATTTCAGAAATATTAATTTCTGTAATTTTGAAAACCTTTTGAATCATTTCAAATCTGACACTTCTTATTGGAAAACTCTCATCAGAATATAATTTGTCAGAATCTTTCAAAGTATATGCCACTTTAAATGATTCATCATTCAAATTAGATTTTGATATCAAAAACTTTTTATCGTAAACCCGTTTCTCCTTTTTGACTGTTGACTTTGACGTATCGGACTCAGACTTTGACTTGAATTTGGACTCCGGTTTTGACTCCTCACAATCATCTTTATCTAACACCTGATCGACCACACTTTTTATCAACTTTGACTCATGATCAGTATCGGACGACGTGTACGTTACATCAATATTTTCTGGCAAGTTATCCGACGGCCCAGACTCCCATTGTAAGTTTATTGCCTTTTCGACTCTTTCGGAATTTGGATTTCGAGGTAAAAATCCATTTTCGACCGGGGGCGGACATCTAGTGTAGACCACACTTGATTTCTTACCAGAAGTCTTCACTTCATCTTTTGTCACAGATTTCTTTTCTTCAGACATTTTCATTTCTTCAAATGTCTTCAAATTCTCCACTACTGGATAAATCCTGTCAACAACAAAAGAAGAACATGAGTAACTGTTTAATAACTTTTTAACTTTCTCAGTCTCTATCTTCTGTGTTGCCAGCTCCAACTCTAAATCAGCACATTTCTTGATATAAAAGTTAGCATCATCTAGCTGTCTAAGATATGCTACTTTCAAAGTATTCATCGCCATTGCTTGTTCACCACTCGAATCAGTATATTTGTTAATATCTCTGTTCATTGTGTCATGCGATTCTTTCAACTTGTGAATATTGTGCAATAACTCATTGTTTTGTTTGATTAACGAATCACAGTTCATGCACTTTTCAGAAACTTCAACTCGTTCTTCATCAATTTTCACTTCATATTCTGGAACTTCTTTGACACTTCTGCTTGATTGTAAAAACTCAGCTCTTCTTCTTTTCTCAGCTTTCGCTTCGTTCTTCAATCTCTCTTCTTCTTCTTCCTCTTCTTTGTTCTTCCTTCGTCTTTCTGCAGCTGCTTCCATGACTTTTCTGCACCTTTCTGCACATTTCAAATCATAAGCATTAGCAAAAAAAACATTAACATTTGAAGTGTCTTTAGACATCTCTTTGGCCATAAATTCTTGATCTGGACAAAAATTGTCCCAATTGAAACCTTCAGCCAGTTTTTCATCATCTTGTTCTGCCAAACACACTTTGCTGTTTATTGGAACATATTTATCCCAACTGAATCCACCATCCTTTCCCAGACAAGCTTTCTTTGAATCTTTAATCTGCATCATTCCATGTGCAGTTTGTGCCTGATGCAATGCTGGTGGTGTGATTTGATGATAAATCGCCTTTTTGTGATAATCGTTGTTTCCAAAAGGATTCTGGGCTCCAGTAGCTTCACGATTTTTGCACTCTCTCTTGAAATGCCCCTTTTCCCTGCAACGAAAACATGTAACTTTTGACTTATCAAAGCCTAAATTTGAAACACTTGCATCAAGAAAATCATTTCTTCCCGTGATTTGTTTAAACTTCTCAGCTCTTCTCATTACACTGGCCATGCACCATTTAATATCCATCAATTCCATTTCCTCAGCATCGATTTGATCGTAATCCTCTTTCGTGAGCATTGGATTACCGATCTTTCCGGCCACAAAACTACTATATGACTCTAACACCATTCCCAGCAAAGACATTTGATTTTTGGCAACTTCTTCAGAATAATCTTGATCACTTTCAAGATTTAATACAATATTGCATTGAAGTTTTCTTCCATTCTTTGTTGCAGAAATGTTTGGATCAAATGATGAAAATCTAGTGTTGCTTGATCCCTGGGATGATTTATTTTCAGAAGAATCTTTCACATTGTAAGCAGTTTCTATTTTCGGAGAAAAATTTGACTTTTCGTTGACACCACCTTTGTAATACAAGCTGATATCTTGTTCTCCATCGTAATTCTTCATCCTAGCAATCTTCCTCTGTTCCATCTCCTGAGCTTCAAGATGCTTGATAAAATCTCCCAGTGTCATTTTCTTATAATCTGTTTTGTTTGACCGCAGCATCATCAGAAATGTTCCCCATGTTTCATATGGTAGCGCATCTGCAAGTTTTTCAACCAATTCATCAGTATCTTTCTTAACACCAAGTTTCGTCATATTTCTCACCAAGTTACAATATCTATCAATTAATTGCTTGACACTCTCATTTTTCAATCCCCGAAATAAGTCAAATTCCTTTTTCATGAGAGACATCTTATTCCTGAGCATATCGTCACTTCCAGTAAACTTTGCTTCCAACTCTGTCCATATCGAATATGCAGTTCCATCATTGTGACAACCCGAACTTTCAAGGTCAGTGACGTTAAATCTGTGCCGTATTAATCTGGTTAATCTTAAACTTAACAAAGGATAAATCATATAATTAGGATAAATCATATAATTATGCATTGGACCACACTTAACCTTAATATCATATAATTATACATTTGGGCCTCGCTTAAGGATAAGCTATCTTGGGCCGGTTGTGTAGGTCAATGGGCCGTTAACACCTTTGGCCAATTCGGCCCACCCTCTCTTTCTTTTCTTGTTACGTACATACAATTGTATTAAGATACAACTTGTTATCACAAACCCTATATTCCTCCTAAGTAAGTTACGGCAGTAAAAACCCCTCCCCTCCCTCGAAGTCGTTACCATCTGATTGCAACAATCCAGCTCTCATCTTGTATCTTGCTTAGTTATCTTATATGAATATTTTAGTTATTTGAGATAGATGATCATTCAGTAATAGTTAAATAATCTTGCAAGTCTTTAATTGAATTATACGTGGGTTGTATGTTTTACATGTGCCTGATGATTCTTGTTTATAATAGTCCCTATTTGATGATCATGTGTGTATGCGATGGGATGTATCTAGTTAGATATATATATGGGCATATGATGACAATCTGATGATATTGACATTATGATTCGATGATCACATGGTGGGCCAAATAGCATGGGTAATGGAATATGTCAGTATGTGTTTGAAAATTTATAACTCTCAGATCATGTGATTGGAAAATGGTGTCTACCCTTGCAAGATTAATAGGCCTGTTTGAGTATAATTATTATGTTTGTATAGGTAATTATTTGAGTGCACAGTCTGCACATGATGGGGGAATATAGTCCACATATAATATAAAAGTATGAGTCCCACTCATATTTAATTCATGTCCAAACATGTATATTCGAACATTTGGATGATAAACTGTTCGTATGTGATGATTTATACAAGCCCACACTTAAATATATAATTATCAAATGAATTGATCAAATTGAGAAATATGGTCTAGTTATTTGTCTGCATATATATTATGTTACTATTATAGAGGATGAGGGGAACCGATGGATTATGGGGATATCTATTTGAAACAAGTGGTGCATAAATTTGTGTCGCACACTGTCATATCTCGGCTGGATCCCATGAAGCCCAAACAACACTTTTAAATGGATCACATAATTTAATTATGACCTGGGCCGGATGTTTTAACTGATTTCGTTTATGTTAATTGGGCTGGGACTTTTCCACTTTATACGCACTTATTTGGATAGGGCTGGTTAGTTCTCATACAAGGGAAACAAGTCTATTGGTTGATTGGGCCGCGGGTGATTAACCGGACCTAGGCGGACCGAATGGTTATAAGGACCCTATACATATGTGGAATATTTATTAGTAATATGTGTTGAATACGTGACCCAAAGTCCCTAGTGCCAATCTATTATGTGGTTAATTGATGATGTGCTATAATGTTAATTGTGAACGAAACCACTTGCGGTGTAGTTTGACAGGAACTTGTATTGTCTGGTTCGACTGCTTGTTATGATTTGTGTGTTAACATAAGTACTGTTATTTGTAACCTGTGCGGTGAATGCAAAGAACACCTATTGTATGTATATATGAAACTGACTAATTCTGGTAATCGCGGTAGGGCTTGGTTGATCACTTTTGATAAACAAGTAACTAAATCTACCGAGCACTCTAAGGTGAGTTCACTACATTCGAGCATGCGTCCCAGTGGTTGGGGACAGTCAGTGGTTTGGGTAAAAACGGGTATATTGGTTAATATTCTCACCTATCATTTTTGTAAGTCCCTTATTCGGGTATTAGTTGGTAGCGCTACTTAGGTTTGGCACCCTCACACCGCTCCTGGATAGGACGGATATGAACTAATGACCCAGTCGGGCCCAGTACTAGATAGGAGTACGTGGGATAGGGCAGTCATGTACATCAGGAGCCGTCTTGTTCGGAATTGAGATATTAACAATATTACTTGCATTTGTCAGTGAACTGTTTTACATACAACTGGTAACAAACGTTTTCTTAAACTGTGAACTCGCCAGCTTTGTCTGATACACTTGTTACATGCTCGCAGGTCGTTAGGTATCTTGGAACAGGAACTTGCTGGCTGGAGGGCATGAGTGGTCATGGTTCACACCGATTGGTTTTATTTATTGAACACTGGTTCTTACATTTGTTTGGAAAATGTTTATATTGTGATACGTTAATGCTTCCGCTGAGTTTGCTAGTTTCGAATAACTTATGTTTGGATGTTAATATTAAATGATGAAACTTTATTTTAAACTTATGGATTCAATGTAATTGGTGGCTCGTTGCTAGTGGGTCACACGCCTAACAGGGACACTCCCTAGGTGGTATTTTGACGGTGTGACAGTTTGGTATCAGAGCCATTGGTTATAGTGAACTTGGTTTTAAAACATTTTTGTAAAACCAGACTATAACCGAACAGTTCTGAATACGTGAATACGACCATGACACTCAGCTCCAGACTGCAAGGTTCGTCTCTCGTATACTCATTGTACTGCATAACTAGTGAACACTTACATATGATATTGCATGTGATTGCACGTTTAGCACAACAGAATGAATTCATGTATTACTTGCATGTGTTATGTGACTGATAGGGTGGTATTTCCCTAAACATTCATGACTTACGTTTCGTGATGCTCTTTGTTTACTACTCGAGGTTGAGGAACCATTTGACATGAGTTAGGAGGAGCTGAGATGAGCATGAAAATCACAATATTATTGTGGGTGCACACATAATAATAATTTGGGGTGCATGCGAGTCCCAGTGAGGCTTAACAAGTGAAAAAGGGGTTCCGTTCCTTTATTTGATTGATGTGAAACACAACAGTCTACAAGAGTCATAGCAGTGATTGTCTCTTACTTGAACGTGATCTTTTCACTCCTCTCTGAATCCTTTCGAACCTCGATGCTATCGAGTAGTACCCGAACACCCACCTGAACGCCTAGCGAACTGTGTAGAATGTTAGGTGCTTGTACGAACATCCTTGAGTTGGATGTTGCAACGACAATGATTGGTCTATACCTTTCTCATTATCTTTGTTTACTGGAACTTAGCGTGTTGACGCCTTAGATCCCGAAATGCGATCACTTCTGCAACACTCTCACGACATACCGTGTATTACTCAGTCAACTTGCAAGAACGATGGACAAGAGGGTAAACGTAGTACCTTACCGACTTCAGCATTTGAACGACCCTAGTTACCGGCAATGAACAACAGCGATTTGAATCCAATCGAATCCTTAACCCCAGCCAGCGACACATGGGAGTCGACTCTTACGAACCAATCGGGACAAAATCGATGATGATTGACTGTAGAGCGGACTGTGTAACCGCCCGCACCATGAATAGTGCCTTAGGACGTGGCACAGAATGTGAAAAGATGGACCTTGTTGGTGAAAGGACGCAGGACACCATTACAGGCACCAATATTAGAGGCAACAGTTGCGGCAACTTCAAGGTACTCGTGATCGTAGCTTACAGTATGGAAACGAAGGTGACCTCGACAAGGATTGACTGTGTTAAGTCAAGGTGACGACAACCAAGGGAACAACGGCAGTACTGGAAATTCTCGTGACGAAAACAACACTGGAAATGAAGCTCATGGAAGGATATTTAGTATTGGCATAGGCTATACCAGGCGTAATAGCAACACGATAGCTTGGATGGGTAGCTAATCGCTCCGTCTCTGTTCCGTTTAACCCTGATGCTCCTTGAATTTGAACCTGTTGTGGGATCGGCTGACGGCAAGACAATTGAAATTTCATATGTTAGTTAGGATGCAAACTCGACCTTGTGGGACAAGCGTTCGACATCAGTCTTCTTTCTGCTATCCTCGATGGTTTGAAGCAGTAGTTGGAATGGATTGGTAATCCATATATCGCGCAGACATGCCTTGTGAGAAGAAAATTTTGCGTATCCTTTTTCCTAGTGTAGAATCGTCATCTGGTTCAAAGTATCAGAATTGTGCAAAGGTTAGCGTCAATTCTGCAATGGAAGCCCGGAAGTGTCCTCGGAGGGACTACCCCGCTATGTTGGCAATCGGTACTAATGTTTGGGCTAAGGAAAGAGGATCGAGGATCCACCAATTGTTCGTGATTCCACTCGGTGTGCTACTCGAGGAACTTTCAGGTTTACTTTCACAACTGTTAGTCGGAATCCCAGTTGATCTCACGACAGAGGCAGCTCTGAATACTCGTACATTGTACCATCTTGCGCAGGAGGGTTGCAAGAATTGTTTA
Organism: Helianthus tuberosus; assembly: GCA_030545235.1. Classification (NCBI taxonomy): domain Eukaryota; kingdom Viridiplantae; phylum Streptophyta; class Magnoliopsida; order Asterales; family Asteraceae; genus Helianthus; species Helianthus tuberosus. The sequence goes on along the minus strand of CM060431.1, from coordinate 48,430,996 downwards.
ACCAACTACAGGAAATACTGGACAGGAGTTTGTCGGACCTAGCTTTTCGCTTTAGGGAGCCCCAATTATATCCATGAAGATAAGGCTTTTCGTATGTGTACTGATTTTCAATAACTCAATAAGGCGACAGTTGAGAACCGTTTGCCACGACCATATATTGACAACCTGACGACCAGTTGCGGGGGTCGAGCTTCCATTCGAGGATTGAATAACAAACGAGCTATTGTCAGAAGGTAGTCTAAGGGGGGAATGTGCCTGCAACGGCATACCAAGCGCAGTGCGGCCATTTCGAAATTGTATTCCAAGACCTCCGAGCTAATCATCACACCAGCAGCTGTATGGATCACATGAATCAACCATGCTTATTGACGACATGTTGAATCATTTCCATGAGAAAGGAACATCATGGGCAGCTTTGTATCTTATTTGAGAGCTCCTGAAGGAGGTGTCACACCGCGCGAAGTCTTGATAAATGTAACTCCTGGATGAGAGGGATACCTTTTTGGTCATATAATCAACGAAGTGGGAATACACGTGGATCTCGCTAAGACCTGTTTTGATTATAAACTGATCGACACCAAAGATCCCTTCGAGGATACAGCAATTTCTTGGTCTCATTAGATGCTATTGCAGATTCATCACAGGATTTTCGAAGATCGCACAACTTAAATCTCTTTAGCCCAGCAGGGTGCTGTGTTCGTGGGAGAGACAAAACAGGAGGACGACTTTTCAGCATTCGAATCCCAACTCTGCAATACACTGAGCATCGTCTATACCCGAGGGTGCGGGTGATTTAGTGGTATATCATGATGGTTCGAATCAGAGTCCCAGTTACACGCCAATGCAACACGAGAAGGTGATAGCTTACGTAATAGACTTACAAGGAGAATTGCACGACACACAATCTATGGTGGAAACCGTGGTCTTTGGATATAACTTGGAGGCATTACTTGGACGGTACCGAATGCACTACTTAGACCGATCACAAGGGCCTCCCGTGTACCCTGGTTTCGAAAGAGCTAAAATCAGTTAATAGCATCGCTGGATGGAATTTTTGGGTAATTACGACTGAGAAACCTGAATGTGCACGAGCTTTGCAGCTCGCTATCGACTCTAACCTACCTGATCAAACTCGTTCTGTTCAGACTGGAGAACTGAAGGAAGAGGATTTTCAAGTAGAACCCATGCGGGACATGGAGAAGCAACCTTTGGCAGGTCGGATGATATGCGCCACCTCATGGAACGAATGTGGATCATATTATATGGAAACTGTAGGGAACTCGTGTCTAGCAAAGCACGTCGACCTCGATATTCTAGTCGTCTGGATTTTGATGAGAGATATTAGGATTTATAAATCTTACACTGGTGATCGGGCATGAAGGCCCACCTAGCTATGTATGTGAAAGATGTTTGACTTGTGGGAAAGTCGAGGGAAAAATCAGCAACTAGAAACACACATATGGAAATGAGAACAGACTGCCATGAATTCTATAACTCGAAACGGAACCAATATCACCTGGGTGATCGTTGATTATCTCATGCTACCAGCACACTTTCTTACAATCAAGGGGACTGACGAGTCTTCACAGCTGTGAATGTTCCTCTAAGAGAGGCGGCTTTTAGGCACGAGGTGCCAACTCTGTTACCTCTGAATTTGATCTATGCATGATCTATGTCGGGCAATACACAACAACCTTGGCTCACGTTTGGACAGGAGCATTACTTATCATCATAGGACGAATGGTTTAAGTAAACGAACCCCTCCCTGACACTCGAAGACATGCTACGAGCATGTGTGTGACTGGCTTTGGTGCAAATTGGAAGGACTCTTACCTATGGTTGAGTACTACTGAGGCAGTTATCATCTTGATAACCAGACAGCTCTGTTGAGGCATTACATAGACAATAATGCCAACCTTCTTGTTAGGCTGAGATAGTTGACAACTTAATTACTAGTTCAGGACTTGTACTAGAAACTCTTGGGAATATTGTTTAGATCGGAAATTGTTTGGAGGCAACGCGCGACCGTCAGGGACGCTGATAAGCGTGTGAAACACTGGGAGTTCGCTGAAGGCGAACGTCTCATGATCGAAAGTCTCACCCTGGGAGGGCGTGGTACGCTTGGGAAACGTGGCGAGCTTAACTTATGCCACGTTGGGCCATTCAACATTCTGAGAAGAATCGGTAACGTGACCTACAAACTCGAGTTACCTGATGAATTGGTTAACGTTCACGATGTCATTTATGTCTCGAATTTAAAGAAGCGTTATCCGATAAAACACTTGTGGTACCCCTGCTAGCGCCTAAGGTTAACGACAAGTTGCAGTTGACAAGGGAACCTATTGAAATCATGGACTAGGAAGTTAAGGTTCATTAACCTAGTCAAATCCCAATCGTGAGAGTTCGTTGGAACTCAAGACTTGGATCGGAATTCACGTGAGAACGAAAAGATCAGATGAAGCTTTATTATCCTCGATTGTTCAAATGGTTAAATCAACTTCTGATGTCATTGGCGAATTTCGGGACGAAATTCCCTTTAAGTTGGGGATGCTGTGACACCTGGGGAAAATCCGCAACAATCTTGACTTCTCACTTCACTCTTTGTTTTTTCGTGTCAAATTTCGGGGCGAAATTTCTTTCAAGTTGGGGATGATGTGACAACCCGAACTTTCAAGGTCAGTGACGTTAAATCTGTGCCGTATTAATCTGGTTAATCTTAAACTTAACAAAGGATAAATCATATAATTAGGATAAATCATATAATTATGCATTGGACCACACTTAACCTTAATATCATATAATTATACATTTGGGCCTCGCTTAAGGATAAGCTATCTTGGGCCGGTTATGTAGGTCAATGGGCCGTTAACACCTTTGGCCAATTCGGCCCACCCTCTCTTTCTTTTCTTGTTACGTACATACAATTGTATTAAGATACAACTTGTTATCACAAACCCTATATTCCTCCTAAGTAAGTTACGGCAGTAAAAACCCCTCCCATCCCTCGAAGTCGTTACCATCTGATTGCAACAATCCAGCTCTCATCTTGTATCTTGCTTAGTTATCTTATATGAATATTTTAGTTATTTGAGATAGATGATCATTCAGTAATAGTTAAATAATCTTGCAAGTCTTTAATTGAATTATACGTGGGTTGTATGTTTTACATCTGCCTGATGATTCTTGTTTATAATAGTCCCTATTTGATGATCATGTGTGTATGCGATGGGATGTATCTAGTTAGATATATATATGGGCATATGATGACAATCTGATGATATTGACATTATGATTCGATGATCACATGGTGGGCCAAATAGCATGGGTAATGGAATATGTCAGTATGTGTTTGAAAATTTATAACTCTCAGATCATGTGATTGGAAAATGGTGTCTACCCTTGCAAGATTAATAGGCCTGTTTGAGTATAATTATTATGTTTGTATAGGTAATTATTTGAGTGCACAGTCTGCACATGATGGGGGAATATAGTCCACATATAATATAAAAGTATGAGTCCCACTCATATTTAATTCATGTCCAAACATGTATATTCGAACATTTGGATGATAAACTGTTCGTATGTGATGATTTATACAAGCCCACACTTAAATATATAATTATCAAATGAATTGATCAAATTGAGAAATATGGTCTAGTTATTTGTCTGCATATATATTATGTTACTATTATAGAGGATGAGGGGAACCGATGGATTATGGGGATATCTATTTGAAACAAGTGGTGCATAAATTTGTGTCGCACACTGTCATATCTCGGCTGGATCCCATGAAGCCCAAACAACACTTTTAAATGGATCACATAATTTAATTATGACCTGGGCCGGATGTTTTAACTGATTTCGTTTATGTTAATTGGGCTGGGACTTTTCCACTTTATACGCACTTATTTGGATAGGGCTGGTTAGTTCTCATACAAGGGAAACAAGTCTATTGGTTGATTGGGCCGCGGGTGATTAACCGGACCTAGGCGGACCGAATGGTTATAAGGACCCTATACATATGTGGAATATTTATTAGTAATATGTGTTGAATACGTGACCAAAAGTCCCTAGTGCCAATCTATTATGTGGTTAATTGATGATGTGCTATAATGTTAATTGTGAACGAAACCACTTGCGGTGTAGTTTGACAGGAACTTGTATTGTCTGGTTCGACTGCTTGTTATGATTTGTGTGTTAACATAAGTACTGTTATTTGTAACCTGTGCTGTGAATGCAAAGAACACCTATTGTATGTATATATGAAACTGACTAATTCTGGTAATCGCGGTAGGGCTTGGTTGATCACTTTTGATAAACAAGTAACTAAATCTACCGAGCACTCTAAGGTGAGTTCACTACATTCGAGCATGCGTCCCAGTGGTTGGGGACAGTCAGTGGTTTGGGTAAAAACGGGTATATTGGTTAATATTCTCACCTATCATTTTTGTAAGTCCCTTATTCGGGTATTAGTTGGTAGCGCTACTTAGGTTTGGCACCCTCACACCGCTCCTGGATAGGACGGATGTGAACTAATGACCCAGTCGGGCCCAGTACTAGATAGGAGTACGTGGGATAGGGCAGTCATGTACATCAGGAGCCGTCTTGTTCGGAATTGAGATATTAACAATATTACTTGCATTTGTCAGTGAACTGTTTTACATACAACTGGTAACAAACGTTTTCTTAAACTGTGAACTCGCCAGCTTTGTCTGATACACTTGTTACATGCTCGCAGGTCGTTAGGTATCTTGGAACAGGAACTTGCTGGCTGGAGGGCATGAGTGGTCATGGTTCACACCGATTGGTTTTATTTATTGAACACTGGTTCTTACATTTGTTTGGAAAATGTTTATATTGTGATACGTTAACGCTTCCGCTGAGTTTGCTAGTTTCGAATAACTTATGTTTGGATGTTAATATTAAATGATGAAACTTTATTTTAAACTTATGGATTCAATGTAATTGGTGGCTCGTTGCTAGTGGGTCACACGCCTAACAGGGACACTCCCTAGGTGGTATTTTGAGGGTGTGACAATCATGTTGAAGCAGTATCAAAATATCTTCTTTTATCGCTTGCTGAAGCGGACTCACCATCAATTTCTCATCTCGATATTTCTTTTTATCTACAGTACTCATTTCTCTAAGTGTCAACGGAGTACCATTCACAACATCGTTCTTTGTGGGCTTAACATACGGCTCTTCAGTGTGTTCCCACGCATCCAAGTGATACGCCTCAACCCAATTTCCAAACCTTTCGGACCATCCATTGTAATCATCAATATCCATGAGTTTGGGTGGTTTCTGAGACGTCCCGGTTTCATTTTCATACAAAGCACTCTGAGTGATTGTAACTGGACTAGCAAAAGCATTGTAGAACTCGTTCTCCATGTTTCGAATTTTCAAAATGAGCTGTATCACCTTGTAAAATACCTAACAACACACAAACAAAATACAATCAGTTTAAATGTTTGTCAATTAATTGAATAAGACTGGTACTCGAACTGGTGAATTTTCTGTGCGGACTGAACGTTGACCAACTGTGCGGACTGCTATGACCCAAATCGTTTTTCAAACAACTTGACCCTTTGAAACTTTTGAACTTCAGACTTGTATAAACTGATAGAAACCACGACTCAAACCACGTGACTTGAGTACACACCGTGCGAAGTGAACATATTTGATGCGAACGGATTTTAATGTCAAACCACACAACCTGACAATTCTGACAAACCTTAACCAAACAATATTAATTGTCAAACCAATAAGATTGGGTAGAAAACTGTTAACAAACAAATGACTATTTGGGCCGTAATATCAATCTTGGGCCGTAATGACTTAAACCAGAATTGTGAATGGGCCGTTAATGAAAATGATATTTGGGCTAAGAATCTTGTTTTGTGCACTTAACATTCACTGGACTTAAACCATACAAAGCAACAACAATGGTGGGCTAACATCTTTACAATTTCACAATTCCAACAACTTTTAGAATCTTTTCATGTGCAATCTGACAATTAACATGAACATTTAATACTTTCTTACAACACCTTACATTCACACAATTTTAATGAACCAACTTTGTATCACATGCAACCGACATTATGTCTGACATATTTGAATCAACAACTTGCTTTTTTTAAAAAAAAAATATCACATGAGTCTGACACAAATCCAATTTCAATAAAATTTGATTAGACCACACACTAATTCACAGTTAATATGTAGTTCTATGGAATATGTCACGTGAAATTCTGAATTATTTATCACAAATGGGCCGATGTCATTGGGCCGATTGTTTAAATGATCTGATCAAACCAATTCGTGATTTCTTTAAGACGATTAGACCTCACAACAATTATCCACTAACCGACTGACACATTAAATTGATTATTATCACATGCAAACTGTCTAACACATATGCAAACCAACAACTAATACACGTTACTATCTCTTTTACGCAAACTGACAGCCTTGATAGATGTGTCACACAAAACGATGAACTCAATACACTTTTGAAGCTGAATCAAACATGTCACAAAGGCGAAACCACTAGTGTCACTAAGAGCGGAATTAAAATGTCACAAAAGCAAAACCTAGTGGTCACAAAAGCGAAATCCCAAATTGTCCAAATGAGCGGAATCAACTAAAAGGTGACCGTAAGAGCGGAATCAAATTGTTCAAATAAGCGGACCTGAATGCTGATGTCATTTTTGAACGTGACCGTAAAAGCGAAACCTCAAAAATTCGATGTTTTAGGTCGATTCAAGCTTTGAAACTTTCAAGGATTTACTTATACATGATTACGAACACACTGTGTGAATTTAAAGCGATTCCGACCGAAAAAATTTTTGTTTTTCGAAAAAGAAAGGTGTAGAAACAAATTTTTCGGCTGAATTGTAGAAAACTCTTCTTCACTGGCTCTGATACCACTTGTAGGATCGTTTTCGGATCCGAACGAGTCGGTTAGAAGAGTTTTTCACCAAAACAAGAGGCGGAAACAAGTGTTTCGGTGTAATTCAGCAACTAGTCACCTTTAACTGTTGTTTATATTGATATACGAACGATTACAGACCTGACAACACTTCGGCAGCACTTCGTGGCTAACCGGAAGACAATCACCTAGAACTATGTGTGAGATTTCGCTTATGTGTCTATATATATATGACGTGATTCCGCTTATATGGTCGTGACACAAAAACGGAATCATCACTTGACATATGAGCGATACCTATCATTGACACATGAGCGGACCTAGGACATTGACATATGAGCGGAATCTCATTCGACCGTATAAACGAAATCATTCCTATCTCATGCATTCTATTTTTGTCTTGTTATGTGATGATGTCATGGTGATGTCATCTTGATGATGTCATCATGACATCATGCTTTAACATCTCCGCAACGAACCCGATCTTTGCAACGAACCCGAAACTCGACATAAGACGTAGTAGACAGACGTAGTGCACCAACAATTAAGCTGGGATCGTAGTCTGGAATTATTGTTCTAGAATCGAGAGCTGGCTCACACTCTTTCCACAGGTTCAGGACCAATTCCTGGCTTTACCATTACCTGCACAAATCTCTACCCAAAAATAAATTTCACAAATTTAAAATTTGACAAATTTATATTTTGCTTACCACTTGTAAAATCAATCTCAAAATGATTTAACATTTAAAACATTTCTGATGACCACTTGTGGATAAAATATTCAAACAATGATTTTACAATGTTAATCTTTGATGAACCACTTACAGAAATTATCATTTTTCTTTTCAAAACACACTCTCCCAACCCAATTGTTCATCATGTCTAGCACTTGGAATTTTGAAAATCAGTTTTCCAACATCAGTTGTCAAAAATCTTTTTGTATTTTTCAAAAATTTGTGCTAAAACACTCCGAAAATCTTTTTGGATTTTTGAATATAACAGAAATGCACTAAAGAAATATTTACAGACAATATTTTGTGAGTTTGTATAAGAGGATCATATCAGTTTATGAGACAAATCACCAAAACCGTTAAGCTTTAAACATTTTAAGTTCTAAACGATTCACTAAGATTGTCAGTATACTGATCCACTTAAATTTTCACACAAAGTTCAACTGTTTCGAGATACGAGATTAATGTTTTAAGCACTTAAACTTAATCGCGTGTCCCACCTCAGAATATACTCCCGTATCCAGATCCCAATATTCAGTCTTACAGGTGAGTATACCACAAATGATATCTGTAAGGGGTTAAGTTGCGAGGGCCGTGAGAGCTCAGGTCAGAATTCCGTTCAGCAGAGAGATGACGGCTTCGACTTTTGGTGTGTCCCCTTTAGAGGATCTTTTCTTCAACAGCACATGATTAGCATTTTTCAATGTTTCATCATTTTTTAAGCTGAGGGTAGGCTATATTTCAAGCAAGCGTAAAGTATTCTCCGGGGACTAGTCCATTGCTTCCGCAAAATCAGAAGTCCCGGGATAATACCCCAGATATCACTGAGCATAAAGACCTAGTATCTCAGAAATAGGGACCTTTCAAACAAGATTTCGGGGGTTACCCATATATCCGAGAGATGTTCCCCACGATATAAGCAAGTTTGAAATTTATGTTTATATCTCGTCACAATCTACTAGATGTGCAAAAATCTACTGGCACATCATCAGTGAGACCGTTTATCACCTTTTAACTTTCCAATTCTTTAGCATGTTGTGATCGTCCACTGATGTACTATCATTTCCTCTTTTTCACAACAAAACTCGTTTTGATTTTATCATGTTTTTGACTTTTTCAAATTTTCAAATGTTTTTGGATTTTATGAAATTCTTACTCCCCCTAAAATTCAAATACATTTAAAGAAATTTGAAAACAAACTATACAAGTAAAATTGACAACTGATATTGAATCACTTCAATTCGCCATCCACTTGGCATAAACAATCAGACCTCCCCCTCACAACAAATTATTTTCCCATTGTGATTTCAAAACACTTAAGTTTGTTTTAATAAAATGGTTTTTCCGGAAAATAAGTTTTGTTGATTTTATCACTTGTAGGTTATGGTTTCATCACATTGTTTTTCAACCACTTGTAGGATTTAACATTTCCCAATTTTAAACACAATCACTTGTAGAAAATCAAGTACAACTTAATGTCCCTGATTTACCACTTGTAGGTGAAAACCTTGTTCAACCACTTGTAAGTCGAAATCAGTTTCGTGAATTTCTCAAGAAATATGCCGATACCTGCTCCTCGCTTACCAACCTGGGAGCTCCGGCAATTCCAGATTTTTACTCTTCATAATAGGTTCCATCCCAGTCACAAACCTGGGACGAAACACTCTTACCTGGTTTCTTCAATTTTTTCTCATAAAACTCTTTCACCCCTTTGACCTTCCCATCAACCATTTTACCAAAAATATGTTGCACTTTGGGATTAAGGCTTTCTCAATATCAAACTCTTTCTTTTCAGAGAAAAATTGATCTGAAATTTCAATTTTGCCAACTTTTTGTTTAAAATTTTCAGCCTTCAATGGTGGAAAGTTGACATCATCCATTGGAGGAACTGAATTTTCACTTCTAATCCCAACTTGTGACTCCTCTGATTTTGTGGAATCAGATTCATCACCAGACAATAGCTCCTCTGATTTTAACGAATCAGAATCATTGCTAGAACTATCATCAGACTTCTTAACAACCCATTTTTGGTTGTCAAGATTTGCACTTTTCTTGTAAAATCTGTTTTAACATTCACCAATTTCAAATTTTGAATTTTTGAAAAGTTTAGTTCTTTCAATTGGTGGTTCAAACACAACCTTTTTATCTTTCAGTTTAGAAACTCCCTGTTTAGTATGATTTGCCTGTGAACATTTCATGGCAATATGACCACTTTTTCCACATTTAAAACAGGTTCGAATTTCCTTCTTCTGATCAAACATCTTTTCCATTTCTTCTTGCTTCTTCGCAAGGAATTCTTTGTTCGGCTGCTTTCTGAACAAATTTTCTTTTTCCTCTTCAGTAGATGTACCTGAAACAAATATCATTTTTGATTTAAAATCTCGAACATATTTTTCATTAATATTAATTTCTGTTAGTTTGAAAACCTTTTTAATCAATTCAGTTTTAACACCTCTTATTGGAAATTCCTCATCAGAATAAAATTTGTCGGAATCATTCAATGTATATGCAACTTTGAATGTTTCGTCATTCAAATTAGATTTTGATAGAAGAAATTCTTTATTGTAAACTCTTTTGTCCTGTTTGACGGTTTGACTCGGAGTGCTGGACTCAGACTTTGACTCTGACATAGACTCCGACTTTGACTCCTCAGTTTCATCTTTATCCAACACATGATCCACCACTTTCTTCATCAATTGAGATTGTTGATCAGTGTCAGACGATGTAAAAGTAACATCAATATTTTCTGGCAAGTTAACTGAAGACTCCGACTCCCACTGTAAATTTGTTGCCTTTTCGACTCTTTCTGAATTTGGATTTCTCGGAGAATATCCATTTTCAAGGGGGGTGGACACTTGTTGTAACTGACACCTTGTTTCTTACCAGATGTCTTTTCTTTAGTATCCTTCTTCTTTTCTTTCTTCTTTTCAGGAGTCTTTTCTTCAGGTACCTTTTGTTCTTCAGTTACTTCATCATTCTCAAATTCCTTCATGCCTTCAACAGTTGGATAAATCCTGTCAATGACATAAGAAGTACATGAGTAACTTTTTAACAATCGATTAACTCTTTCTGTTTCAATTCTTTGTGTTTCCAGTTTTTGTTCCAGAACAACACACTTTTCAATATAATTGTTAACACTTTTCTACTTTATCATGAAAGCTCCCTGAAGTGTCTTCATGGCTGTAGCTTGTTCACTGCTGGATTGATTGTATTGATTCATTGCCTTGTTCAGAACATCGTAAGATTCCTTCAGCCTTTTCATGTTGTTAATCAATTCGCTATTTTTCTTTTTCATGATCTCACTGGTTTCACAATTCACAGGAATCTTTCTTGCATCAACTTCTTCATCAACTTTGAACTTTGGAACCTCCTTTACCTTTCGCTTTATTACTGGAACTTTCTCATCATCACTGCTGACAGGTGTTTTGACCTTTTTCTTTTTCTTTTTAGCTTTTTCATCTTCGCTATCACTTTCTGCCATCATTTTCAAATGAGCTGCCATTCGTTTTGCATAATACTCAGTATCATCATCACTATCTTCTTCAATACGAGCAACAAAGGCTTTGTGATTTGAAGTTTTGTTAGGATCATAATCATCCCAATTGAAATTTGCCTAGCTAAAACCTTCTGGCAACTTTTCATCATCTTGATTGATTAGGCATGCTTTATTGTCGGCTGAAATATATTTGTCCCAGCTGAAATTTTCTGTTGGCTTTTTGTCATCCTGATTCACCATACAAGCTCTCTTTGAAGACTCCTCGATTACTTTCCTACCATGTGCCACTTGTGGTTCTTGTTGTTGTTGAGCAACTTGATGATAAATCGATTTCCGATAGTAATCATTGTTGTTGAACGGATTTTGAGCTCCACTTGCTTCGCAATTGTAACACCTGTGCCTCCACTGCCATCAAACAAATACCAAACCAATGAAATATTGTATTTCATACTTGGGATTTGTAAAAATATGTGTATCGTTTACACATATCAACTCTTGTTCAATTTCAAGCTTTAAATCGCTTTCTGGAAGGTTAAACGCGCACTGATGTGTAAATATAACCAGTTTAATGCAACGAACACTCCGGAATAGTGAAATAGGCTTAACATACCTTAAATAACCTTTACATAACTTAGATATAAGTTTTGGAAGGTTTGATGTGATGAAATCAAAGTTAAATCGCTTACAGGGACTAAAGTTGACAAACTGCGAAAGTATGCCAATTTGAACTGTAACAGACATTCCGGAACATGACCATAAGTTAAACATACCATAAATATCCTTTACATAGCTTAGAAATAGGCTTTGAGGTGTTCGGTATGCTAAAATAAACTTTTGTGTCATTCAGGGACTAAAAGCGTCAAAAAGTGCACAAGTTTGCATTTTCGCGCATAACTTACGTTCTGAATACATCTGGACATCCAAAAATTTATGTAAGCATGACTACATTATATTTTAGTGTTCGCCATAAGAAAAATCCATTCGTCACGTCATTTGGATCGTTTTTCGCGCTTGTGCGCATTCCGTCGTAATTAAGCGAACATCGCGTTCGTACGACCAAACGAACCGACATCCGAGATATTTTTGAGCATTTTTTAAGTTCCCTATACTTTAACTTCATTTTAGAGCTTTGAAATGGGGTTAACGGGCCTTAAACGTGTCAAAAATGGGCTGATTGCACTGCAGGGACCAAAACTGTAAATCTGCCAAAGTTGTTACCTTACGGACCTCAACATTGGCAGCTTTACGGTCCGTAAGGCAACCTGCAGACCAGATGCAGTGTATTAACAGCCTGTTTTCAGCAGATTTAACCACAACCACATGTTTGCAACTTGCTTAATCACTAAGATTAGGAGCATATGTGGCTCCATAACCTTTGTGACAAGTGTACGGCTCGGATCGTGGCACGATATTCAAGAAACGATCCTAGCGGCTCTACTTTTACTATAAATACCCCACCCCCCATGCTTCAAAATTACAAGAATTCTGATTTGAGAAACTCTAAGTTGAAACCATTGTTTCATACCTGAGATTCTTGGATCGGGATTAGCATTCGGGGACCCTGGGTAAGTATTCTTTCGTTCTTTTCCTTATTTTATTGCTTTTCGAGTCCGAAAGTCAAACTTTGTTTGACTTTCAGCGTTGACCAGCATATGGTCAATGCGAAGTTCGTAGGAACTTCGCAACGTGAGTGTAATCACGTTGGTTATAGTCCCTTGGGACTATGCCTACTGATTACCACGTTGTCTAGGGTCGTAGGGTAGACGATCTAATAAATCGCCTATACCTTCGAACCCGACCCATTTGGTCGATCATTAGGATCCGACCAAATACATTAGGTGACCATAGTAGGTAGGGAATAACCTTCCGAGGTTATACCCTATGGTCACATCATTTGAGTAGTTGTATGATAGGTAGTTTATATGCCTTAGGTAAATTACCAGAATACCCTTTTCATGTATAATTGGTAATTAAGCATATGTAACCTAAACTTTTGTCACATAACTAATTATGTAACATGTTTAGGCATATAACACTTTTCATAGGACTAGTTAGACGGTCCGAACGCGTTTCACGCGCACGACGCGTTAAAGTAGCATATGTTACCTTAATGGGTCGCGATGGGTCGAAAGCACTTAGGTTAGGTTTCATGTAGTATGTAGGCCTTGTTAAACCATATCATATGAGTTCCAATACTCATTTGGGTTACCAAGCCTCATCCTATCCGATCTCCCGATTTAAGTCAGGTTTATTTATATAGTTTTAGATTGCCGACTGATTCCGTGCTCCCTCTAGCTTTGTTTGGTTGTTGTTCAAGACCTCCAAGCATTCTCAGGCGAGTACATTATTCCCCTATTTTACTGTTTTCTAAATTGTTTTGGGGTGACTCATATGTGCTAAATGTTTTCGATGTTATAACGATGGTTTCAAAAACAATTAAAACGATTTATACAAAACTAATAACGATTTCAATAAAGTGAACAAACTTGTTGGTTGTAGTTACATAACAAATGACATTCATTAGCAATGATCAAGCCGACCAGTATTAGGTTATGGTACCATAGGATCTGACAAATCCCGTTAGTTACTACACCCGTGGTTATGTGTGGGTATGGTAGGTAGCGACTGAATCTGTAATTGTTAACTTACCCTATGGAGGTTTGTTAATACGAAAACGAGAAGCGACGAAAGTCACGAAGGTTTGAATGTTATTAGCGAGACGACCATTTAAGTAGTTTCACGACCTAAAACGAATTAAACGATTTACGATTGGTTTTCACACGATATTTTAACGATTGGGTAACGATTGGGTTTCACACGATGTTTTAACGATTGGGTAACGATTGGGTTTCACACGATGTTTTAACGATTGGGTTTCACACGATGTTTTAACGATTGGGTAACGATTGGGTTTCACACGATGTTTAAACGATTGGGTAAACATTTGTACATGATTTACATTTGGTCATGCATTTCCACGAAACATAGTATTGATTTAAACCAAGTTTTACTTCAATACTTTGTTTTGTGCGTTTCACCTATGGTTTAGTTGATGCATTTCACTAGCCATACATATCATTTTGGTTATACATATTACATGATTTACATTGGGCATGAACATTACTTGGGTGGTTTGGTTTGATTAAGTGATTAAGTAACAATGCGTGTGGAATATGATACAAGCATGGTGGATACGCCGCTGGTACTTCCTATATATAAGTGTTTGTATGGTATTACATATTGTAGCGTTATTTGAATCATCTCAGTTTGAGACATAGAACATTTTATACAAGTAACATACTTTTCACAAGACATTTATTTACAAACAACTTATCTTATACAAACTCATTTTACATGGTTATTCATTTAATCATGCATTATTCTCTTATTATACATATCACCTGAACTTATTATTTTTCAAATGATTTATAAAGGCAAAGCAAATTACAAGGTTCATGACTAAACATTTTCTTAAACAGAAGTCATGAATCTTATTTTCGCAAAACCTATGTACTCGCCAGCATTTCTTTGCTGACCTCGTTTTCACATATGTTTCAGGTATTGATGAATGATATCGATTGATAAGATGCATGCTCACATAGGACTGGACAAGGCCTTAGTGACTCAATAACAATGATAGACTATGTTTAATTAGTGTAATTAGATTTCCAGACGATGTAATTACTCAATGTTTAATAAAACGAAACACTTTTGATATCCATGGTTATGAAACATTAATTCTGTTGCAACACGCCCCGATGTTTCCGCCGCGATTTGTTGTTTTACTCGGTCGGGGTGTGACAGAAAAGATGGTATCAGAGCCAATGGTTATAGGGAATTAGGTTATTAGTAATTAGTAATGCTTTGACCTAGTCTATAACCTTTCTAGGACCCTAACGCGAGTTTACTTGCGTTTAGTCATAAAACAATACCGTCACCTATCCTTAGGCGACGACCACAACAAGAACATAAATTTCAAAACCGCTTTGAAAACTAATCATCTGTTCTAGGATGATTGATTTCTAGGTTTTGAACCCTCTATTGTAAGGTTTTGAACCCTCTGTTATATGGTTTTGAACCCCTTTGAATTTTCAAATCTCGACAAAGTTTTGGGTTTTAAATAATGTGAACACGTGCAAACTGGAAGGGTGAATGCCTGTATTCTGGGTTTTCTGTCTAGGCAAGCACTTCGTATACATCTCATCAGACGCGAGACCAGTTGTGCTTACCTGGGAATTCTTGGGATGAGTGTTCACTTATAGGCGAGCATGTCTTCGCGATACATTATTTTGACCCATTTACTTTGATTAGTCACTGTGTGTCGTTTGTTTACCTTGTGGTAACAAACAAATGACCACTACCCTTGCTTTCATCAGATTTGTTTCATCTTATTCTTTTCGTCTAAATTCTCTCACTCGTTTCCTTTCATGTTTCCTCTTTTAGACAATGCCTCCTCGACGCGAAAACCAGATAGAGACTGCCGAGCTGGCAGAAATTATTGCGCAGCAAATGGCTGCTCAATTCCCAAACCTCTTTGCTCAATGGATCCAAGCCTATAACAACAACAATGTTCCATGCAAATACAAGGATTTTAACCAGGCTAAACCACTCAAGTTTAGTGGTTCTGAAGGAGCGACTGGGCTTCTTCAGTGGTTTGAAAGCATAGAGAATACTTTTCGCCACGTGCAGTGTCTTGACAATCGCAAGGTCGAGTTTGCTTCGAGCGTATTTCAGAAGAGGGCTTTGACATGGTGGAACGGGGTTATGAGAGATAGGGGTGCTGAGATTGCCTTGGCACAGACATGGGCTGAACTAAGAGCTCTTATGATGAGGGAATTCTGTCCTCGTCATGAGCAGCGAGCCTTAGAGAAGGAATTTGATGATTTGAAGCAGGATAGTGGTGAGCACAGGGCTTATACTGATAGGTTTGAGGAGCTGAGTCTGCTTTGCCCGACAATGGTTACCCCACTTGACATAGCTATCGAAAGGTACATCGACGGCCTACCTGACTCGGTACAAGACATCCTTACTGGTAGTAACCCTGCCACACTCCGTCAGGCGATCGAGTTATCAGCGACATTGACTGAGTCGCAGATTCGGAAGAACAAGTTACACAGGAAGGGTGACAAGGGCAAGAAACAGACAGCTGACATGGAGGTTAGCAAGAAAGGTCAAAACAAGAAGGGTAAGGAAGGTGAGACGGCAAAGAAATCAAGAAAGCGAAAGGATGTTCAGAACTTTGCTGTTACAGCACAGACTGCTCAGAACCCGCGGAACCAACCAGCTCAGCCACCTGCAAAGAAAGCATATGCCGGTACCGCACCTCATTGTGCCCGTTGCAACGGTCATCACGTTGCACCACGAGATTGCAAGAAATGCACAACGTGTGGTAGACTTGGGCATTTGGCCAATATTTGTCGTTTGGGACAAAATCAGGCTGCTCAGGTTCAAGCTCCGGTTCAAGGGAATGCTGCGAGATTCCCATTGGGTTCATGTTTCAACTGCGGAGAGATTGGTCACTTCCGCCACAACTGCCCAAGACTGGTGAATGCAAATGCTAACGCAAACCCAAATGCGAACGTCAACGTCAATGTGAATCCAGCGCGTGGTCGAGTGTTTAACATCAATGAGGCAATCGATGATGAAGAAGTGAACTTTTAGTATTTTGTATTTCCTCTGGTTGTTATCTTATAACATTTAAAGACAATGCGGTTGCTATATAAATAAAAATTTGTGGTTTTTATTTTTAACTAATGCAATTGTATGAATGTTTGATCCAACCTTATGATGTTAACACAAAGACAAAACTACTCGTGTGGTTCTGTCATTTTTATGATCACTTGTGATCTCCCTAAGAACCTCAAACACTTGTTTCTTTTAAATCTAAGAGTATCTTATCGTCTTGTACCGTTCGAGATGCAAGAATTATCAAAACAGCTTCAAGAGTTGTCTGATAAAGGATTCATCCGTCCGAACTTTTCACCTTGGAGAAACTCCTGTTCTCTTTGTGAAAAGAAAAAAATGGATCTTTTCAAATATATATCGATTAACGTAAGCCTAGAAAGCTTACCATCAAGAATCGATATTCCCTACCTTAAATCAATGATCCGATCATCTGCAGGGTACTTCATGCTTTTCCAAGATCGATTTGCGTTCTTGGTATCATCAACTTCGTATTCTCGAAGAAGATGTTCCCAAAACGGTTTTCTGCACGAAGTATGGCCATTACGAGTTTACAGTCATACCTTTTGGTTTGACAAATGCTCCAGCCATCTTCATGGACTTAATAAATAGGGTCTGCAAGCCTTATTTGGATCAGTTCGTCATTGTTTTTATTGATGACATCTTGATCTATTCAAAGTCCCGAGCCGACCACGATCAACACCTTCGTTGATTTCGGAGCCTGATTGGATTCCTTGTACACCTTAATTTGTACATTACAACTCAATTAGGACAAGCCGAATTCTTTTTTTAGATCTTCCTATTTTCATAGTTAGATTCTTGAAAATATTTAAAGTGCCAAGTGAAATCCACGGATTGGATTCCTAGTATGATTTAAATACCCATGTCCAAAGATAACAAATTAAACGATTATACGAATAAACGATTTTGCGATTAAACGATTTTGCGATTAAACGATTATACAATTATGCGATTATGTGTTTATGTGTTATGTGTTCTCCTCTATGTTTTTGTGTGATCCAATTTTCAAATCCTCATAGAATCTTTCGTATCCTTATATGAGGGATTCATAGTAGGATATTCAAAAGGTACTACCTTAAATCCTAAATGGGCTTCTATTTAATAGTTAAGACCCTTGGATTATATGGTACTACTCCATTATTCATAAGAGACCCTTTAGTGGTCTAGTCAAAAAGATTGATTCACAATTTGGTTAAAAAAAAAAAAAAAAATGACATCTAGTGATGTAGCTGAACAGACTCCTTGATAGTCTATTTAAATCATTTATTGATTTAGTCTAAAGGACTCTATGGCGGTCTAAGTCACGCTCATCACAGGATTGTTCATTTGGTTTTACCCTACACACTATAAAATAGACTGTGTATACTGTGCAAGGAATTGTCTGATTATGGACGCGTACATAATTATGAAATTTAGTGCATAGGAACCCAGTAAGATTTATTATGTGTAAGAACCGATAGTGACAAAAATAACGAAATGAGAACAATGTAATGGAGGTACGGTGGACGCACCAATGACGCTTTATATACTTGTATATAAGTATCCCTCTTACGTTGCAATCATGATGATTATTAAAATTACTAGAAGTTCAGAAACCTAACCAATGTTGTTCGATCTTTTCAACTTCATGTTTTGAACTCTTACAAGTTTCCTCTAAATAAATTTCGGGACGAAATTTCCTAAAGTAGGGGAGACTGTAACACCTGTGCCTCCACTGCCATCAAACAAATACCAAACCAATGAAATATTGTATTTCATACTTGGGATTTGTAAAAATATGTGTATCGTTTACACATATCAACTCTTGTTCAATTTCAAGCTTTAAATCGCTTTCTGGAAGGTTAAACGCGCACTGATGTGTAAATATAACCAGTTTAATGCAACGAACACTCCGGAATAGTGAAATAGGCTTAACATACCTTAAATAACCTTTACATAACTTAGATATAAGTTTTGGAAGGTTTGATGTGATGAAATCAAAGTTAAATCGCTTACAGGGACTAAAGTTGACAAACTGCGAAAGTATGCCAATTTGAACTGTAACAGACATTTCGGAACATGACCATAAGTTAAACATACCATAAATATCCTTTACATAGCTTAGAAATAGGCTTTGAGGTGTTCGGTATGCTAAAATAAACTTTTGTGTCATTCAGGGACTAAAAGCGTCAAAAAGTGCACAAGTTTGCATTTTCGCGCATAACTTACGTTCTGAATACATCTGGACATCCAAAAATTTATGTAAGCATGACTACATTATATTTTAGTGTTCGCCATAAGAAAAATCCATTCGTCACGTCATTTGGATCGTTTTTCGCGCTTGTGCGCATTCCGTCGTAATTAAGCGAACATCGCGTTCGTACGACCAAACGAACCGACATCCGAGATATTTTTGAGCATGTTTTAAGTTCCCTATACTTTAACTTCATTTTAGAGCTTTGAAATGGGGTTAACGGGCCTTAAACGTGTCAAAAATGGGCTGATTGCACTGCAGGGACCAAAACTGTAAATCTGCCAAAGTTGTTACCTTACGGACCTCAACATTGGCAGCTTTACGGTCCGTAAGGCAACCTGCAGACCAGATGCAGTGTATTAACAGCCTGTTTTCAGCAGATTTAACCACAACCACATGTTTGCAACTTGCTTAATCACTAAGATTAGGAGCATATGTGGCTCCATAACCTTTGTGACAAGTGTACGGCTCGGATCGTGGCACGATATTCAAGAAACGATCCTAGCGGCTCTACTTTTACTATAAATACCCCACCCCCCATGCTTCAAAATTACAAGAATTCTGATTTGAGAAACTCTAAGTTGAAACCATTGTTTCATACCTGAGATTCTTGGATCGGGATTAGCATTCGGGGACCCTGGGTAAGTATTCTTTCGTTCTTTTCCTTATTTTATTGCTTTTCGAGTCCGAAAGTCAAACTTTGTTTGACTTTCAGCGTTGACCAGCATATGGTCAATGCGAAGTTCGTAGGAACTTCGCAACGTGAGTGTAATCACGTTGGTTATAGTCCCTTGGGACTATGCCTACTGATTACCACGTTGTCTAGGGTCGTAGGGTAGACGATCTAATAAATCGCCTATACCTTCGAACCCGACCCATTTGGTCGATCATTAGGATCCGACCAAATACATTAGGTGACCATAGTAGGTAGGGAATAACCTTCCGAGGTTATACCCTATGGTCACATCGTTTGAGTAGTTGTATGATAGGTAGTTTATATGCCTTAGGTAAATTACCAGAATACCCTTTTCATGTATAATTGGTAATTAAGCATATGTAACCTAAACTTTTGTCACATAACTAATTATGTAACATGTTTAGGCATATAACACTTTTCATAGGACTAGTTAGACGGTCCGAACGCGTTTCACGCGCACGACGCGTTAAAGAAGAAAGCGCAAGGATTTATGATTTCCTTTGGGCGCGCGAGTGTTGACTGTTGACTGTTTCTTAAGCCTTTCTTTTGTAAGACCAGTGCGTGGCCGCGCAAGGTAAAAAGAGAGCTTAAAGACGAGGTTGTGGTATGGTCCCAAGCACTTATTATGAGGTTTTTGGGACCTTACCCCTTCATTACCACAGTTAGGAACGAAGTTGTTAAGTTAGGGGTGAAACCCGCATCTTAATAAAACGTTCCACTCCCTACTTTGATTTTCAAAGATCTCACCAAGGTCTCAACTATTCCAATGAGCCGAGTCACGTAGTAACTGGAAGGATGAATGCCTGTAGCTGTATCACGGTGAGAGCATAGTCTATTAGGCCAAATCATGTGCTCAAACTTGATGTGAATGGTTGAATCACTTTGGACAATCGATGTCTAACACCCAAGGCACTCCATTTATTCTTTCTAGCCTGCAATCGCCAATTTTACGCGTCATCGATTTTATTTGTGTTATATATGTTTTGAATTTTACTGTGTACACTTTCTCGAATTCTCGATTCACCGCTTTTCGCTCCTCGCCTACAAAAGACGCACAACTCTCGCAATCTAAAACGCTAACTAATCACGAATAAACTAAGAGACCTTAAATGCTATACTCGCCGCTTATGCTACTCGCTTATGTCTCGCCTAACTCAAACGCGTTACTCGTAATTTTTAGAGAGGCGATGCGTATATTTGAAATGAAGGTGAATACGTGCAAAATATGTGTTTACGTGAATTATGTGCTCATACGTGCTTATGTGTATACGTGCTAATACGTGCTTATGTGAATTATGTGTATACGTGAAAATGTGCCTACGTGTTCCTGTGCTTTATGTGAAGAAAAATAATGATAAATATATAGTATGAAACGCTAAACTTTTCAAATATAACCTAATATAATCGAATCTTAACTAATCCCTGGGAATGAAGTCTATTGCAGAACTTGCATTTGTCAATGTCGTCCTTTGGATCCCACACTCACCATACCGTTTAGAGGAACAATGATGACAAACGAATCGCCTCCCTAGTTGCCAAGAAAATGGCCAAGGTGATTCCCCAGATCGTCAGTGAGATCAATGCTGTCAGCAGTACTTCTTCTCTTGACTCAAAGAATGACTCTCCGAAAGCCCCGTTCAGCTTTAAACAGTTCAAAGCATGTGATCCTACAAACTTCACTAGTGAAGATGGACTTAGTGCAATGTTCCAATGGTTTGATGCCATCGAAGTTACCTTCAGGCAAAGCGGATGTCCCGAGAATCTCCGCATTGTGAACGCTACTGGAGTCTTTCAGTCAAGGGCACTTGATTGGTGGACCGCAGAGCGCAACAGGCGCGGTAATGATGCAGCTTATGGTCTCACATGGGAGGAGCTCAGGGAGCTCATGATGAAGGAATTTTGTCCTCCCCACGAAGTTCAGAAGCTGGAGAATGAGTTCTGGAACATCAAGCAAGAAGGAGGTGACAACGCTGATCTCACCGCTCGTTTCAAATAGTTAAGCATTATCTGTCCCAGTCAAGTGGACACGCCTGATAAGACTATCAAGAAGTATATTCGCGCTCTTCCTGATTGCGTAGCTGATTTTGTCCAAGCCACGAGACCTGCAACGATTGAGGAAACTTATCAGCTTGCAGCCGAGATCAATGATAAACGAGTCTTGGATGGCGCTTTCAAAACCTCAACCAAAAGTCTCAATCAAGCCACCGCAACACCCAGCACTGAATTTGCAGCATCCCAAGCTTCAAAGTCTACACGCCAAAGCCACAAGAGAAGGAACAACAACAACAACAAGAATTATGTGACTGCTGTGGCAGCACCACTTAATGCAGTCACATCACCGCCCAACAACCAGACACGTCAAGTTGCTGCTACCAACGCACCGCCTGCTAAGTGTGCGTGCACTGGTACTCACCCACTGTGCCCTACTTACACCTATCATCATCCAGCAGGAGTGAACTGTCGTTTCTGTGTTAATTGCAACGTCTATGGGCACCACACCGCCCACTGCCGCTCATGCCCTCACCAGTAAGCTCCTCAAGCTCTTCCAGCACCATTAGCTCAACCTCTTGTTCCTCAGGTTAACCAAGCAACTCCTGCACCCGCTGTTCACACACGAGCTTGCTACACATGTGGTGACCCGAATCATTTTGCAAACGCCTGCCCTCAGCAAGTTGTGAAACAAGAGCCATAGCAGCAACCACCACCGCAGCAACAACAACCACAGCAGCAGCCACAACCACAGCAAGCAGCCCGTGGAAGAACCTTTAACATCAATGGCCGCCAGGCTCAGACTGACAACAATGTTGTCAATGGTATGTTACTTGTCAACGGTATTTATGCTTCTTGCTTATTTGATACTAGAGCCGATAACTGTTTTGTGTTGTTTGAATTTGAAAAGCTACTAAAACGTAAACGCGCTAACCTCCCAACGACTTTCGACGTAGAAGTTGCCACCGGAAGGACCGTCACCGCCAGCTCCGTTCTCCATGATTGCACTCTCGAACTCAACAATCACATTTTCCCGATCGATCTCATACCTATGCAACTAGGTAGTTTTGACGTCATAGTAGGCATGGATTTTCTTCGTGAAAATCATGCCGAAGTTGTTTGTTTCGAAAAGATGATTCGTTTCTTTCTCTCAGACGGTGATCAACTATGTGTTTATGGCGAAGTATCCTCGAAAGATTTGAAGCTTATGTCGTGTATCCAAGCAAGTAACTACTTACGCAAGGAGTACACCGCTTTCTTGGCCCATATTGAAGTAGCGGAGAAGGAAAAGAAAATTGTGAAGGACGTCCCTATTGTTTGTGATTTTCCTAACGTTTTTCCCGATGATTTACCTGGTTTACCCCCTACTCGTGATATTGACTTTCGTATTGATCTTATTCCTGGTGCTACACCTGTTGCAAAAGCTCCCTATCGCCTCGCACCCTCCGAAATGCGCGAGCTATCCAGCCAACTCTAGGAATTGCTTGATAAAGGCTTTGTACGTCCTAGCACATCACCGTGGGGCGCACATGTCCTTTTTGTGAAAAACGAAGGATGGATCATTCCGAATGTGCATCTATTATAGGGAACTCAACAAGCTTACAATCAAGAATCGTTACCCGCTACCCCGAATCAACGACTTATTTGATCAACTCCAAGAGCTACGTGTTTCTCGAAGATCGATTTATGTTCTGGTTATCATCAGTTGTGTATATAAGAGCAAGACATCCCAAAAACCGCTTTCCGTACTCGTTATGGCCATTACGAATTCGTGGTCATGCCTTTTGGTCTCACAAATGCATCCGCGGTCTTCATGGATTTGATGAACCGTGTGTGTAAACCCTTCTTGGATCGCATCGTTATTGTCTTTATCGATGATATCCTTATCTATTCGAAGTCGAGAGCCGAAAACGCGCAACACCTTCATTTAGTTCTTAAGCTTCTCCAAGGAAATCGCCTCTACGCTAAGTTCTCCAAGTGTGAATTTTGGCTCTAGGAAGTTCAGTTTTTCGGCCACATCGTTAGCAGTCAAGGAATTCATGTTGATCCCGTGAAGATTGAAGCAGTTAAAAGTTGGATTACACCGAAAAATCCCTCCGAAATCCGTTCATTCCTTGGATTGGCTGGTTATTACCACCGATTCATCGCCGAATTTTCTAAAATCGTCGTACCTCTAACCGCTTTAACGCATAAGGACAAACCTTTTGTTTGGGGTCCCAAACAGGAGGAAGCCTTTCAAACCCTTAAGCGTATGCTTTGCAACACTCCTATTCTCATTCCCCCCGACGGAAGCCTTTCAAACCCTCAAACCTCAAGAAGTGCCTAGCTGAAGAAAATCTTCATGTACCCCTCGAAGACTTGCAAGTAAACGAGACTTTGCACTTTGTGGAAAAGCCAGTAGAAATCATGGATCGAGAGACCAAGAAGTTTCGACGCTCTCGCATTCCCATACTCAAGGTTAGATGGGAAATCAAATGCGACGCCGAGTTCACTTGGGAGCTCGAAAGTGATATGAAAGCTAAATATCCGCAACTCTTTGTTACGTCTACTGCTTAATTTCGGGACAAAATTCCCTAAAGTAGGGGTGACTATAACAACCCAACTTTTCGGATCATTATCTGTTACTACTTGCTTCGACTTGTAACTATCATGTACTTCGAGATTTGATATAAATAAAGGGTTATGTTATACTAAATACATTTTCATCACACAACACTACTGCACGCTTAAACGCTTTATATTCGCAACACTAACGCAACACGAATTACAGAGAATCATGTTATACTATAAATAAAGATTTGATATAAATAAAGGGTTATGTTATACTATCATGTATACTATCATGTACTTGTTTGTTCGGTAATCACTCTCACCTTTACACTCGCTTATCGCGCTAGCTCGCTAAATCGCAAACGTTGTCTACTGTAGTAGTAATGTTATGATGTGTGTTCTTATATGCTTTATTTGTGTGTGCTTATTATGTTTATGGGTTATACTCGCTCGAAACGCTTAAACCCTACTCGCATGACTCGCTTAATCACAATAAAACGCAACGCTACACTCAAAGTTGGAAACTAACAAAGTCCAAACTCAGCCGCCCGAATGGGCCATCCGCCTGGATGGGGCGTATCCGGGCCCATCCGTTCGGATGGGGCCCATCCATTCGGAGGGAGCCATCCGGATATACTCTATCCGCCCACAACACAAGCCTTTACCCCTCTGCTATAAATAGAAGCCTTGTGTCTTCATTTCAACTCTTCACCTCCACTCATCCTGTAACACCCCAATCGCGTAATACAACAACACGCGGCGAAAATATCGGGGAGTCACGTTACAAATTGCTCACAACTACTAGTACTAAATTGTTTCATTATTGTTATCATTGTTTTACAAACAAAGAATTCATGTAATTGTCTTTTGATTAAAGAAGTCTAAGGCCCGGATGCAGTCCTATGCGTTGCATGCTTGAATAATTGAAAATCTGAAACATATGTGAAAAACAATCAGCATAAAAATGTCGGCAAGTACATAGGTTTTGTTAGCCAAATAAATGGCAAAAAGTTTGGTATTGCAATACTTTGACAATTGCAAGAGTTGTCGATTGAAAATGAATCTTGAAGCCAAAGAATGGCAAAAGTTTAGTATTGCAATACACAATCTTGATTGTGAAAACTTGTGGCAAATAGTTTTGTATATGGCAATATGATTATTACTAAGTAATTTTTATGCATTCAAATCGTACATTGTAATCTTGTTGAAATGATCGTAAAACTCGTTAATGTGTTATTAGAAATCCCATCAAGGATTAGTAATAACTGTTTTGAAATCTGTCAAAACTTGTGTGAGTATTATATAAATCAAGTCAATGATTTATAATAATACTTTAGACACCCTTCTAAGAATCTAACATATGAAGATATGGAAGATTCTACAAGGATTTGGATAATAGAACATTGAATCAATCGTACACAAAATCCTAAAGTGATTCGGATAACGCTACAAGAGTAATAAAATAAGAACACTTATATATAGGAAGTACCAGCGGCGTATCCACCATGTTCTTATTTTATTACGCCTGTTTCGTTATCTAAATCACAACTACCACATAAACACATAAATCATCAACTTGTCACCAACTTGTAAACACGCATTAAAGTACATAATGAATCCAAACAAGGACTCCAATATTAGCACTTTAAACATCCCATGTATGTCTAGCTATGAAAATAGATAGATACTACAGGGATCCGGTTCTTGTCACATCGTCTTGCCACATACGCATTAAAGCACACAATGAATCCATACAAGGACTCCAATATTAGTACTTTAAACATCCTACAAGAATCAATCTATGAAAATAGATAGATACTATAAGGATTTGGTTTCTGTCACATTGTCTAGTCAAATACGCATTAAAGTACACAATGAATCCAAACAAGGACTCCAATATTAGAACTTTAAACATCCTAGAAGAATCAATCTATGAAAATAGATCGATGCTAAAAGGATTTGGTTTCTGTCACATTGAATCATTGCATCATAATATCCTAAATCCTAATGGTGATTCGAGATAACGCCACGAAGGGTAATACAATAAGCACACTTATATATAGGAAGTACCAGCGGCGTATCCACCATGTCCTTATTGTATTACTCTAGTTTCGTTATCTAAATCACCAACAATCTACACATAAACCATAACCATCGTCTTGTAAAGTACTTCTTAAAAATCTCACTATGAAGATAGGAAGATCTAAGACTGTACTTCAAATATCCTATAAGAATCTAACTATGAAGATAGATAGTTCTTTAAGGATTTGGATAAACATCGTGTTTGCATAATCGGAATGATACACATAAAAGCACTTAGTAAACACATGTATGCCATACATTGGAAAACAAATTGGTTACACATATGAATCACCCCAAAATACTTGAAAATGGTAAAAGAGGGGAACTATGTACTCACTTGGGATTGCGTATAGGTCTTGTTCAAATGGTACACCAAGGCTCAAAGGACCAAGAGTTCAAGTGTTGAAGTGGTTCCTAGTGTATCGGATACTATGTTAGTGTAACGGGACATAATTCGAGGAATCGGATAGAATGAGGTATTGTAAACCAAATGAGTGTTGGAACTCATATGATATGGTTTAACAAAGCCTACATTCTGAATTGAAACCTATCCTAAGTGCTTTTGACCCGTTATGACCCGTTAAGGTAGTTTACGCTACTTTAACGCGTCATTTGCGCGAAAGCGCATTCGGATGGTCTAATAGCCCTATGATAAGTATTATATGCCCTAACATGTTTAATTATGTTGCATAATCAGTTTGCGTGTCAAAACATTGGTTACATATGCTTAAAATGGAATTATGCGCAAAAAAGGGCATTTTGGTCATTTCCTAAGGCATATAATCTACCTATCATACAACTAATTAAACGATGTGACCATAAGGTATAACCTCGGAAGGTTATTCCCTATATAACTATGGTCACCTAATGTGTTTGGTCGGATCCTAATGATCGAACAAACGGGTTGGGTTTGAAAGTCTAATCGGTTGTCGAGACCGCTTGACTTACGACCCTAAATAAGCACTAAACTAAAAGTGACGAGTTAAACATGTTTAACTAAGTTAGAAAACTGATTTGATATCAAAACAAAGTGTTTTGATACCCAGAAATAGTTTCGTCGTAAAATAAGCGTGCATTTTGACCGAAACTTTGACTCGTCACTTCAACTAGTCAATGTGGTAATCAGTAGGTATAATCGCAGGGGATTATAACCATCGTAATTACGCTCACGTTGCAAAGTTCAATTGAACTTTGATTTGACCAATTCTTGGTCAAAACCGAAAGTTAAACGGTAGTCAAACTATTTGACTTTCAGCTTGTAATTGCAGAAATAAATGACTAAGCCATGAAAGAACACTTACAATGCTCTAATGGCTGAAAGATTGAACTAGAATACTCAGGTAAGAGGCATCCAAGAGATGGTAGCCTCTAATTAGAGTGATGAGATTGAGAAAAATGGAATGAGCAAGTTCTTGGGCAGATTTGGGGTCCTATTTATAGTTGTTGTGAAGCCATGAGATCATGCCATGTGGCATGTGTGTTGTCCAAGGCAATATCTCAACCATACAAGTGTGTGGTTATGTTTAAATGCCTTGGAGAAGGCTTTACTTGATCACTAAACAATAAAAACCATAAAAAAACATGTTGCAGCACGCTGGATGCTGAAAATCAAGTTTCTGCCAAAATAGGGGGTTGCGTGCACACGACAGCACCACCCCCATGGGGTCGCGTGACGCGAGGGTGTGCAACAGACTTTCAATATTTGGCAGCTTTAGTCCCTGCACACATTTAAGCTAGTTTTCGACGTGTTTAACCCCCGTTAAGCCATTTTCAAGGCTCTACAAGGATCTCAAAGTATAGGGGACTTGAAATATGTTTGGAATTATCACGGATGTCG
This sequence comes from Helianthus tuberosus, assembly GCA_030545235.1. Classification (NCBI taxonomy): domain Eukaryota; kingdom Viridiplantae; phylum Streptophyta; class Magnoliopsida; order Asterales; family Asteraceae; genus Helianthus; species Helianthus tuberosus. The sequence goes on along the minus strand of CM060431.1, from coordinate 48,402,744 downwards.
GTTCGTTCGGTCGTACGTTCGCGTTTTGCGGTTAATTACGACGGAAGTCGTAATGAACGCGAAAACGACCCAAATTGCCCGACGAATTGTATTTTTGCATTCCTATCATTAAAATAAAATATTTTAGTGATTACAAAAATTTATGGATGTCCGGATATGGTCAGAACGCAAGATATGCACGTAAATGCAAACTTACGCAGTTTTTGAAGGTTTTTGTCCCTGTGATCAAATAAGCACATTTTCGCATACCGAACCCCTCAAAGCTTATTTCTAAGCTATGTTAAGGTTATTTATGGTATGTTTAGCTTATGATCATGTTTCGAAATGTTCGTCACTATGCGAATCGGCATATTTTCGTAGCTTGTCGTAAATGGTCCTTGTACTTGTATAAACATGTTTTAGTCATCCCTAGCCCTTCGAAACCTATTTCTAAGTTATGTAAAGGGTATTTAGGGTACGTGTAGCTTGTTTCCTCGTCCTGGTGTGTATGTTGCATTAAACGGATTACGTTTAAGCTTAGGTTATCGATTGTTTTCAAAGAAAAAGTTTTTGAAAGCCCGATATTTTGCACAAGGGTTACACATCCGCTCCCGAGATTCCAGCTGTGATTCAAGACTTCTTGTAAGTTTTTGCTCCTATTTCGATCTCCATTTCACTCCTACTCCATCTTCTTGCTTTATAATCACAAATACACGCACACATCCTTCAATTTTTACTTAAAATCACTGTTTTTAGACTTCTCGAAAATGGTTTCCACTCGTTTTGCTTAGGCAAACTGTTATGGAGTATCATTTAATCGAGATTGGGTCAAGATCTAAAGGATTTTCACATTTTACAACAAGTTTATGAACTCTCTTTTGGTTTTTATGCAATATTGGTGGAATCGTGAACCCGTCAGACTCTCGACACCTCCTATTGTCGAGAGCCGGCTGTAGGAATGATTCCCACCGAGGAGATGGTCCGATTAGTGGGTCAAACATGAATTCCCGTCAAGGACAGCACTCTCATTCGAATGGTCTATGCCCATCCGTCTGAATGGGCTGAGCTTGATGTTTCTTGATTGATTTGGTCCTGTTATCGCATCTGTTAAAACGTTTTAATCCAAGACTTTCACGAATTTTGTTGGTTCATAAACAACCACAGTCCATCCGCCCGAATGGACCATGTCCATCCGTCCGGATAGACTCTGTTGCCACACCAAATATTTTCTTTCTACTTTTAAACATCGGTTGCACACCTTATCGTTTTGTTCCAACATAAATAGCCCATCTGTCCGAATGGATAAAGCCCATTCGTTCGAATGGACAAAAGCCCATCCGCCCGGATAGACAAAGCCCATCCGTCCGGATAGACCAAAGCCCATCCGTCCGGATAGACTAAACCCATCCACCCAAATAGACCATGTCCATCCGTCCGGATAGACTATTGGACACTTAACTCGGTTTTACTCCACTCGACACTCTGATTTCGACCGTGTCAACATTTGCAGAACTTATGCTTCTGTTCCCGTACACGGGCTGATTCGGTGCTCCCTTCAATCCAACTAGACCGTATTTAGCTGTTAAACACACACTATAAGTATACTCGAACCCTTTTTCGCTTAACTCACTTTTGGGTGTTACATACGTTCTCTATCAAAACACAACACACAATGCACACACTTTTAACGCTAACCGCTCCCGCATGCTATACGTGATTAGTTGAATGCTTGTTACTATTCTTGTATAGTGATTACTTGCCCGACCGCCTTTAGCAATGATAGTACTATAGTTGGGACTCAGCACCTGTTTGTTCAGGGGTTGCTAAGGATCGCATACTTTACTTCACGTGTTCGCTTCGATGAACATGTGGCGCGCATACTCTACTCGCAGTCACGTGGTTAGGATGTATCATTGTTGGTAGTTTACATGCTTCGCCTGTTACGTGTTACATGCTGGTTATGCGTAAACACTTTTTATACTATATCTATGCAAACTTGTGTACTCACCTTTACTTTATGTATTGACTTTTATTTTGACGTATGTGACAGGTTGATGGATCGTTATGCTGAAATCAAGATAGGAAGTCTAGAAACTCATCTAATAAAATCTAGGTTGTCGGATTGGAACTTGTTTTAGAGATTTGATGCTTGTAATAACTATTTGTGGATTATTGTTTGATAGTATGGGATATTAAACGTATTAAAAATATTGTCACTTAATAGTTGTTATGGATTCTCTTGAGCAATCTGGTTCGCCTAGTGTCGTGCCCCGATGATTCCGCCATCGGTTGGGGTGTGACAGCTGTAGTCTTCATGTATTGTCTTCTTTGAGCTCTCCTGCCAAATTTTCTTTTCTTTCTTCTCTGTTCTTCTTGATATGCTCTTCTTTTAAAACGACCCTTGGTTAACCACCATTCTCTACCTACATCAGTGTAGTCAAAGAACTTGGTGAGTCTGATCTTTTTCTTCTCTTCTTTTTCAATCGGAGTTTGATCAGTAGGAATCAACTTGTAGTTAGGAAATTCTAAATTTGCCATGAATGATGCTTTCTTCATCCTTTTTTTCATCAGCACTTTATGCCGTTCCTTCACCAAAAACTCTTTACGTTGAAGGTCTCTCCAATTTGTCTTCTAGTAGTGACAAGAGTTAATGTCTTTCTCAAAGCATACACTAATCAACTTCTGATACTGCATTGCCTGCTCTTTGTCTGCTGGGTAGTACATGATCTTGTTGAAAAAAAGACATTCTACATCTTTCTTTGAGCAATTGACGAGCCACATTGGATCGAGCACGTGAATGTATCTCCAAATACACTTTTCATCTTGGAGTGTAATCACAGCTTCACATGTACTAGGATTGTAGTCCCACCCTTTGAAATCCTTGTAGAAATCTTGTTCCGCTTCCTTCAAAGGCATGTTCTTCATACATCTCGACCTCTTGACATGGAGTGTGATATCTTTTTTCTCCCGTGACAGGGTCAATCTTCACAATCCACACAGGAAATTTTCTTCAGCTTGATCAAGAATATACCTCCAAAGCTTTTGTTCATGAAATCTTACTTCAGGTCCCCATAAACAATGCTGAAGGTTCTTGGTTTTCACCAACTCTTCTACATCCCACCACGACAATGTTTTCAGATCACTGATGAATTCGAAGTATTGAACCCCGTACTCCCTCTTTATAGCGTAAACTTTTAAATCTTCAAAGTATCCCCAAGAAAGAATGTCTCCTAAGGATTGGTCTGGATGTCCTGTAAAGAATTTCAGTGGTCATTTAAACTTTCTTTCTTCAACCCTCGGCTTAAACCACTTCTTTCTTTCCTCTAGGAGTTCTTCTTTAGATAACGTTCTTGGGACACCATCTTCACTTATCTTTTCAGCAACCTTTCTTTTCAACTCATCTTCATTGTGAGTTCTGAATAACTTTGCAAATGTTGGGAAATCCTCAGAGTCTTTGCTTGAGTAATGAAATGACACTTCTTGATCTGACTCTAAATCATCTTCCACGACAACATTGTTGAAGTTATCTGCTTCATCTACCATCCTGAAAACGTACTCACTCTCTTGAGTTGCCTTTGCTATATCATCTTCAATATCAAACTTGAAGTTTTCATCGTTAATCCCCAACGCTTCCATCATACTCTCTCTCATCCAATTTTCAACTAACTCCCCTTCTTCAGCATCGTGATTCAGATAGATAATCTTGGGAGTATTAGAGAATAAATTAGTTGGTTCATCGTGTGTATCACCAGATGAAAACTCCCCCTGAGGATGAACATCCTCACGTTCTTCATTGCGTGAATCATTAAGAAAATCAAGAATTTGATGACCACCAGAATGTTTCACAATCAACATTCCACCATTACCACCCTGATCGTCATCATCGTCATCACCTTTATCGTCACTGCCGTGATAATCATCAATATCTTGAAAAACATCATTTAAATCCTCTTCATCCTCATCGTCGTCTTTATCATCTTTCTTTGTTTTCATACGGCGATGCTCAACTTCAATACGCATAAAGGTTTCTTCTTTGCTATACGGAACATTCACTGGCATACCCACTAAGTTCAATTGAGAGATGTCAGGAACGTTATCAACCTTTCCCTTTCCTTTGTCTTTGGAAGCTTTGGCAGCATCTTCAACAGCTTTTCTTTCACGTTTAATCCTCCGAGCCTCAGCTCTTCGGATTCCGATTTGATCGAATTTTGCATCAACATTCAATCCAAGCATGTCTTCAATCACAGCATAGAGCTTTTTATAGTCCATAACTGTGCCGTGGACATTATGATGGTCACCTTTTAAGACCACATGGACCTTGTGGGATTTAGCGAGACCAAGATTAGCATTACGGCATGTTGTTATAAACTCTTGAGTTGAAAAATCAAGGTTCCTTTTCTTTAGAGATAAATCAAGATTTTGTGGAGATGTAAACCCATGGTTGTGATGTTCTACCCAGTCATATAATTCAACCTCATCTGAATCTTTCAAACGTTTAAATTTCACACGGGTTTTACAGTCTGTAACTTTTATGTTTGAGCGACGTGTTGGGGAAATAGTATTAACGGCATAAGGTTGACCATTGCTACCTTTAGGTTTGTTTGCTCTAGAACACAAGACATATCGCAGATTTGTATTTTTTTTTTTCCGCCAACTTTTTCTTTCTTAGAGGTGCCCAAACGTGTACAAAACACTGCTAGTTGTGCATATTCCTTATACATTGCAATTGCGGCTTCTATTAAACTAAATCTTGCATTGACAATGGGTTTGAAACCGGACGGAACAACTGGCGTCCAATACCTACTCCCGTTGGGTGTTTCGTATACGTTACTAGCAACTGACTCTACACATTAAGATAAAAAAACTTGTGACAACTGTGCTCTTTAAACAATGAACGATGTAAAACAATATCACTTATCAATAAAACAATGTGTTTTGGTGTTAATATATGTGTATTTGTGTTTGATGATTTTACGATTTGATTCGAGTTCGGTTTCAAGCTTTAAATCGTTTTCTGGAAAGTTATACGCAAACTGGTGCGTAAACGCAGTCAGTTTAATGCGAAAAACACTCCAGAATAGTGACATAGGCTTAAAATACCTTAAATAACCTTTACATAACTTAGAAATAAGTTTTGGATGGTTTGGTGTGTCAAAAACAAGTTTATTCGATCGTAGGGACTATTTATGTCAAACTGCGAAACTATGCTGATTTGTATGGTAACGAATATTCTGGAACTTGATCATAAGTTAAACATTCCCTAAATATCCTTTACATAGCTTAGAAATAGGGTTTCAGGTGTTTGGTGTGCGAAAATAAACTTATTTGATCAACAGGGACTAAAAGCGTCAAAAAGTGCATAAGTTTGCATTTTCGCGCATATATTACGTTCTGAACATCCCCGGACATCCAAAAACTTTTGAAATCATTAAAATATTATATTTTAGTGATTGGAATGCAAAAACTTCATTCGTTTCGCAATTTGGACCGTACACACGTTCGTTACGACTTCCGTCGTAATTAACCGAACAACGCAACCGTACGACCAAACGAGCTGGCATCCGTAACATTTTTGAGCATATTTCATGTTCCCTGTGCTTTAACATCCTTATGGAGCTTGAAAATGGGCTTGACGGGTGTTAGAAGTGCCAAAACGCGTCGAAAATCAAGTTTGGGGTCTCAGGGGCCTGTTCTGCCAATTTTGCAAAGTTGCTGCCAGCATCAAGGGTCCTTACGGACCGTATGGTACTTCTTCCGGTCCATAAAGGTGTCCCAGACCAGCAGAGTTGCAGAAACATTGAATCTGGCCTTTATCACCTATTCTAATGGTTTTTAACCCCTGAATTTTGATACTATGGACTGGTTTTGAGTACCCCTTGTATTGTAAAACCATGTTCCCAAGCGTAAGGTCTAGATTAAAGCACGAATTTCAAAGAACGATCTTAACGGTTGTCAAAAAACTATATAAACGCACTTGATTTCACTTCACTCTTCACACTTTTGGTCTGAATTGCTCTAAGTTGAAGTTCAAAACTTCATACCTGAGTATTTTGGATCAAAATCTTCATTGCTTGGACCCTTTGTAAGTTTATTTCATGCTCGTTTATGCTTTTCAAGCGTGAAAGTCAAACAGTGTTTGACTTTCTGCTTTGACCAGTCTTTGATCAACACAAAGTTCGTTTAAACTTTGCAACGTGAGCGTAATCACGATGGTTATAGTCCCTTGTGACCATACCTACTGATTACCACGTTGATTAGTCGAACTGACGAGTCAAAGTTTCGGTCAAAATACGTGTTTATGCGTATTTTGCATCGAAGCTATTTTTGGGTATCAGAACACTTTGTTTTGATGTCAAAACATGTTTTCTAACTTAGTTAAACATGTTAAAACATGTTTAACTCATCACTTTTAGTCTAATGCTTGTATAGGGTCGTAAGATAAGCGGTCTAAACAACCGCTTAGACTTTCGAACCCGACCTGTCTTGGTCAAAAATTACCTAAGCAATTAAGTGATCAAATTAGTTAAGTGAGGTAGTGTGCTAGAAATATGTATGAAAAATGTGTTAACAAAATTAGATATGAAAACAGTTTCGGGATACGGCTCAGGATATAGAGCTGTATCTATGATCAAACAATGAGCAAAAATGTAAAGGTGGACACGTGATATACGAGGAAAGCCCTTGATCAATCTAGATCGACGGCATAAAACCTCGGGAGCTGACAATCGCAGCTGCCTTGTTCTTCTATTACTTCAAATATCAGGATACAGTGCAGGATATGGTGCGGATCGACTATGTGTTACAATGAAATTTGAATACAAGTGTGGTGTTTGCAATGAGCTAGAAAGTGAAAGTGTTCGAGAGTGTAAGTGTAAATTGTGTGCCTTAAACTGATCCGCCCCCATCTATTTATAGTAAAGATAATATAACCAACTATCCTAAACTTCCGGGATCCACCGAATATTCCTTAATCGAACGTTGTAGACCTGGTCTTTCGGGTTCAACGTCTCTCCTTCAACAAACACGCCCGAGTCTTGAGGAGAAGAAGTCCACTTGACTGTTAGCAAGTCCCATTCTTCAACCTGCACGTGGTTAATTCGATAAAGCTCAGGATATCGCCCAAGATGTTAGCAATATCCTCTTCCAGCATCCTGGTCACAAATAAACAATTAAAGGCAGGATATTGGTCAGGATAAGTATGCTTAGAAAATGAGCCATAACAATTGTCCCCAAATATATCGGTTGGTATACCAATCCAACGGATATATTTCAAAAGTTTCACCTCTTATCTTAAGGCAATCAATACGACTAGACCCTTGAAATGACAGTGGTGCAACTTCCAAAGCATTATTTACTCTTTACCCCCCTATATTCAACCTATATTAACCGAGGGACTCCTTATTACGGTTACCCTTATCTTCAACCGGACATCAGGTACTTTCCTCTCTATCCTTCTTTTTTAAGTCTCTTTTAGTTTGCTCAATTTCTTTCATGGCATCACGAACAAAATCTCGATCGGACTGACCGACCTCAGCCCTCATAAGTCAAAACCTTATCCGCAACCCATCAAAGGAAGTCTGCTGTTTTAACAATGCCGACATCGCTGCTCTTAAAGATTCCGGCGCCTTCCCCACCGGAACAGTCTTTCGCCCTTTTGATCGGGAAGCCCGATCGGACGCGTCATCTGACGAGTGGGTTTTTTTCTTCGCCTACCCTTTCTCTCTTGGACTCCGGTACCCATTTCCACCCTTCATCTCTCGCTTTTTTGAACTCACCGGCCTTAGCTATGCTCAGATTATGCCAATGGTCTGGCGAGTCTTGATAGTGCTGGATCAAATCAAGTCTCGTCATTTTCCCAACTTGTTTATTGAAGACCTCCCTATAGCATAACGGTTAAGATCCCACGGCGATCACCGTTTTCTTCTGTTTTCTACCTCCAAGAACCCTTTGGTTCTTAAGGCCACCAAGAACGAGGATCGATGGCGACGAAAATTCTTCTTCGTAAAAAGAGACTCTATTGATAAGGGTTTCGATCTGCCGATTAAATGGTTAACCAAGGGTAGGATTTAGGGTTTTAGGAATATCCCCAATTATATCCTCAAACTATATCCCATACTTATATCCTGACATTTTTATGCAGCGAACTTCAGAGATTTAGTGCCTCCCAGTGCAGAATCCGAATCCAAGATCGAGGAAATCTATCGACTTCCTGTCAGTGAAAGAACTTTCTCCCTGTCTCTTACAGATTCAAGCCAGAAATCAAGCTCAGAGATGTCTGGTAAGCACATTCTCAGTAGTTACATATATTCTAAATCAATTATTTTTCAAAAGTATGATGAGTTCAAGAATATCTTCCCTCGTGCAGTACCGATTGTCAACCTTGAAGGTTTCCAACTCGACGAGTTGGATTGCTACTCCAGCCTCGAACCCATCAAACAAGAATCCAAGCTAAAGTCGTCTGCTACACCAAAGCCTACCTCCTCGAAGACTGTTTCTGCTCCCAAAGGCCCTCCGGCATCCAGGACCCGGGCATCCAGCTCTCGGAAGAGAAAGGAGACGGACTCCCCAGCTGTTTCTGAAACATTCTCTCTCGAGAATCATGGGTTCAACGAAGCCACTTCATTCCTCAAACAGGTAGAATTTTCTTTTCGATATCCTGCACAAGTATGTTAGTCCTTATCATGCTTATTTTTACATCAATACTTGTGTCTTTATCGATAGGGTCTGGATCGTCTTATGCACTTGTATGAAGACGCTTGCGGGCTTAACAAGATGTTGGAGATCAAGCTGGAGAAAGCTGAGGCCACCATAGCTGATCAAGGAACCATTGCAGCTGCCAAATCCCAGCATTATGAAGACAAATACAAGGCAATGATCCGAGATCACCAAGCTACCCTCCACAAAGCCAACGAGGATGCTCAAGCCAAACTAGATGTCGCCCTTCTCCAATGCCAGCAGAATATGAGTTCATATCGGGATAGCCTCAAAGCATCTGTGGTCGTCTCTCTTCTCCAAGCCAGGATAAGGATGGCTTACGAAGCCAGGGATTTGGGCTTCGAATGCCCCTCCTGGAATATAAAGGCTTGGGAGAAGAAACTTCAGGATCTCGGAGGTCATCCCGTTGCTCATCCTACAAAGCATGCTGGTGAAGAGCCCTCTAAGGTGGCCGAGGAAGTGACCAATGCTGATGATGATGCCGATAAGAATCCTGAGGCTGATGCTGGGGCGAATGCTGGGAAGGAGGTTGTTGATCAAGAAGGTGCCGCTTCTTAGGCGGCGAAGTGGGCGATGATGGATATACGTGCCAAGGCCGGAGCCCACTTTTAAATTTCGTGGTTGTGGTTGTGTAAACAATTTACTTTTCCTGTCTTCAAACAATTTTATATTTCCTGCATTAGAACAATACGATGACCAAAGGTGGATGGGTCCTAGGTTTTAGGATGAAGCCCTTGGTCATCGATTAGTATAACTTGTTTTGAATGTGGTAACGGTTGTGAGTGGACAGGTCCTGTTTTGAGATAGATCCTGCAACCGTTACACAAGTATGGTAAAAACTAATTATGCTTTTGGCAGATGGGCCTTGGTTTAAGGTGAAACCAAAAGCACATGCTTTGACTTGTTAATAATATAACTATCTTTTGACTTCTTTGTTATTGCCTTGCATTACTTAGTGTAACTCTTAGCTTTGTAAAAATTTTGTATTGTTATCTTATGACAATATTCTGATCAATATGCTCAGCGATATATTATAAAAACTTTTTATTAGATAGAACTTCCAAACATTCCTTCAACTTTGTAGAAAGCTTTTGAAAAACAATCTATTTTCCAAAACCAAGTTTTGATAATACTTAAATGATCAAAGTTCCAAACTAATACTAGTTTCAAACACCTTAATCAAATATCCTGAAAAGGATTTTGAAAATATATCAGGATACTTAACCTTTTATAAAACATAGTGTTACTAAAAACTTAGATGATGTTTACAAAGGAAAGATCATACCCGGAGTAGTATATAACCCTATTATCAAACCTCAATCTCCTTGCAACTTTTCCAATGAAGATGTCCCCTGTGTGAGATATTTAGCATACTAGTTCCGAGCTTTAGCCTTTGAGCTTTACATCACCGCCTTGGTAGGAATGTCCCCTGTGTACAATGTCTTCAAATACTTAGAAATCTTCTGAATGTCAGTTTCCATTGTATAGACAATTTTTTAGGTCCCAAGGGTAAAACCCAAGGATGTACTGGAGATAAATCCCTTGTATCCTGGGGAAATCCCAAATTTTCATGCGCTACAGGCGGGAGTGTATAAACTCCAAGACTTAGAAAGGTGAAAACCTTTAAACCTTAGAGAGTATGAAAATACCCTTTCATGAGAGAAGGCGATCAATCCTCATATACCTTTAGGATTCAGGATATAGCCAACAGTAACGAAATTGTCAGCCACTTTTACATGGACTGGTCCCGCCACCTTGAACTATCCCTGAATAACTTGTGCTCCAGGCGGGGTGTTTAAACCCAATTCGGAAGAAAGGTGAATACCTTTAAACCTGTGAAGGGATCAGGATCCCTTGTACGTGAGAGAGGGGGCCAATCCTCTAATCTTCCGAAATATCCTGAGTGAGCATCCTGGAGCTATATCCCGAAGCATATACTGCAAAACATCCTTACACTAAGGTGGGTGTTAGCTTGGCTAACACCCCTCCGATGCTTAAGTCAGTATTGGGTTACAAAGAACAAATTAAACCAAACATATTTAAAAAAGGTAGAATTCATACCATCCTGAGTTAGAAATTAAATTCTAAACTCACTTGAAATAGAGCTTAAGGTGTATAGCATTCCAAGACCTCGGTAGCATATCCCCTTCCATATTCTTGAGTCTGTATGCTCCTTTCCCTGCTTCTGATTCAACTTCATATGGTCCTTCCCATTTTGGAGCTAACTTGCCATCAGCAGGATTGGTAGTATTCTGAAAAGCCTTTCTCAACACCCAATCTCCAACCTTAAATCTTCTGGTCCTAATATTCTTGTTATATGCCCTGGATATTCTCTGTTGATATGCTGCCATCCTTAGCCTTGCCGCATCTCTCTTCTCATCTATAGTGTCTAAATCCTGACTCAAGGCTTCAGGATTCTGCTCAGGATCACTCAGGGTAGATCTTGCAGTAGGTATTGTCATTTCCGTTGGAATCATTGCTTCTGCTCCAAATACCAAGGAAAATGGGGTTTGGCCTGTTGCATTCTTTACCGTTGTCCTATCAGCCCACAAAACAAAGGGTAATTCTTCTGCCCATCTTCCTTTTTTGGCTCCAAGTCTCTTCTTTAAGTTATTGACAATTATCTTGTTTGAGGATTCTGGTTGTCCATTTGCTTGAGGATGTACCGGAGTAGATGTGATCATTTTGATTCCCCAACTCTTGCAAAAAACTGAGAACCATTGTCACAGATTATCTCGGCTGGTACTCCGAATCTGGTCAGGATATTCCTCTTTATGAAGGATACTACTTCTTGATCTCTAACTTGAACAAATGCTTCTGCTTCAACCCATTTGGAGAAATAATCCGTCATTGCCAACATGAAAACCTTTCCTCCTGGAGCTTTCGGAAGCTTTCCCACTATATCCATACCCCACTTCATAAACGGCCAAGGGGAAACAATAGGATACAGTGGTTCAGCAGGTTGATGCAATATGTTACTATGTCTTTGACACGCGTCACATCTTCGAGCATATTCTGCGGCATCTTTTCTCATTGTTGGCCAATAATATCCTGTCCTCAATACTTTTGAGAATAATGACATGCCCCCAGTATGGTTACCACAATCCCCTTCATGTATATCCTGAAGTACTTCTTTGGCTTCAGGATCCTCCAGGCACCTCAAATATGGTCCTGCAAGAGATTTCTTGTATAAAACATTATTTATAATAGTGAATCGTGATACCTTCATCCTAAATGCCTTAGGATTTTCATTTCCGGGGATGTGTCCTTCTTTGAGATATTTCACAATTGGAGCCATCCAAGATGTAGGATCCTGTTCAGGATATTCCGCTCCGGGATCCCGAATTCCCGCTACTTCTTTACCCTGAGGATTCGTTGCAGGATATAAGACATGTAATATTGGTATTTGGGTCCCTTCAGGTATCCTAATCGATGATCCCAAATTTGCTAAGGCATCCGCTTCAGCATTATCCTCCCTTGGTACCTGTTCAAGTGTAAAAACATCGAAATATCCTGCTAATTTTTTGAGAATATCGAGGTATTCGATTAATTTCTCACCCTTAACTGCATAGGATCCATTAAAATGGTTAGTAATTAACAAGGAGTCAACATATATTCGTAAATTCTTGATACTCATACTCTTAGCCAATTCTAATCCTGCAATTAAAGCTTCATATTCTGCCTCATTATTAGTAGCATGAAATTCACACCTAATGGCCTGGGGTAATATGTCCCCCTGTGGCGATTTTAGTAGTATACCTAAACCTACACCTCTTATATTGGATGCACCATCAGTATACAACGTCCAGGATCCTGAAGATTCTACTAACTGCTGAACTTCTAGGTCTGCCTCGTCCTGAATGTCACTACTGAAATCAGCCACAAAGTCAGCTAAAGCCTGAGACTTTATGGCATTTCTAGGTTCATATACTAAATCATAAGCACTCAACTTTACTGACCACTTGGCCATCCTGCCTGACATCTCTGGTTTCCTAAGCACATTTTTGACAGGATAATTCGTTTTAACATGGATCCTATGTGTTTCAAAATAATGTCTAAGCTTTGTCGATGCCATAACTAGAGCTAATATCAATTTTTCTAAATGAGAATACCTAGTTTCAGCATCTAACAAACTTTTACTAACATAATAAACAGGATACTGCTGACCTTCATGGTCTTTTATAAGAACGACACTTACAGCATTCCCTGATACAGCGAGGTATAGGGATAGTGGTTCACCATTTTCAGGCTTCATTAATAGAGGTGCGGTTGAGAGATATCGCTTCAAATCCTGCAAGGCTGCTTCATGCTTTGCTCCCCATTCAAATTTCTTATTCTTCTTGAGGATATCATAGAATTCCTTGCATTTTTCTGAGGATCTTGAAATAAATCTATTTAAAGTTGCTACTCGGCCTGTCAACATTTGTACGTCCTTCATATTTGAGGGTGATTTTATATCCAGGATAGCTTTGATCTGCTCTGGGCTTGCTTCTATCCCCCTTTTTGTCACCATATATCCAAGAAACTTTCCTGCCCCCACTCCGAAATGGCATTTAGCAGGATTCAGCTTCATGTTGTATCGATCCAGGATATCAAATGCTCCCTTGATATCCTGGAGGTGATCCTCAGCCTTTTTAGATTTCACCACCATATCGTCGATGTATACCTCCATGGTGTCCCCCAGCTTATCCTTGAACATCATGTTTACCAATCCCTGGTATGTTGCACCTGCATTTTTCAAACCGAAAGGCATAGCAGTATAGCAATATATACATGTTGGTGTCATGAAAGCAGTATCCTCCTGATCCGAAGGCTCCATTTGAATCTGCTGAAATCCTGAGGATGCGTCCATGAACGTTAACATCTCATGTCCAGCAGTAGCATCTACCATTGCATCGATATGAGGGAGAGGAAATGGGTCTTTAGGACAAGCCTTGTTCAAGTTCGTGTAGTCTACACAGACTCTCCATTTCCCGTTTTTCTTCTGTACCACAACTACGTTAGCTAGCCATCTTGGAAACTTGACTTCTCTGATCATCCTGGACTTCAACAACCTTTCAACTTCCTGTTGGATAATCGCATTCCGCTCAGGAGCAAATTTTCTTCTTTTTTGTTGAACAGGCTTGAATGATTTGTCAATTCCAAGCTTGTGAGTGATAATGTCTTTGGATATGCCCGTCATATCTTCGTGCTTCCAGGCAAACGTTGACATCCTGCATTTCAAAAAGTTAGTTAACTGATTTTCAATATCCTGAGGGATATTGGCTCCAACGAGCACCGAGATATCTGGATTATCCTGATCCAGGATAATTTTCTTTACATCCTGCTCTGAACCCTCCACGATATCCTGGGCCCGCATCTTTAATTGCTATGCTGTACTAGGCTTAGTTGAGGATTTCATTGAGGATGAGTAGCATTCTTTCGCTTCCTGTTGATCACTTTCCACCTTGACAACCCCCCAAGGAGTAGGGATCTTGATGCATTGGTGATATGTTGATGGCACAGCCTTCATATCGTGAATCCATGGTCTTCCCAGTATGATGTTATAGCAGGATAATGAGTCCATCACACAGAAGCGTTGTATTGAGTTGACCCCTTCAACATATACTGGTAACTTTATCTCCCCTACGGTATTTCTAGCTTCTCCACTGAAACCAACAAGCACAGTGGACTTCGAAGTAATGTCCATCGGAGATACATTCATCCTCTTCAACGTTTCCAGCTGAATTATATTGACAGAACTACCGTTGTCTACCAGTATCCTGCGTACAAAATGGTTAGCCACATATAATGTTATTACTAAAGCATCATGGTGAGGATCCTGAACAGTATCCCTGTCATCACTATCGAAAGTGGTCACTTTATCAGTTGTGAGGGTAGTCATCCTGACTGGTCTGTCCCCTCTCTCACTCTTAGGTTCCTTTGCATGTCTCTTGGCCGCCGAATACGAGGTCCCACAAATGTCAGATCCTCCTGAAATAAAGTTAATTATCTTGGCATCTGCTGGGGGTGATGCTGCTCGTTCAGGATCCTTCTCGGGATCCTGCCCTTTATTCTTCTTTTTTCCCAGCAAGTCCTTAAGATACCCCTTGCTTAACAGGTAGCTTATTTCTTTCCTTAAAGCAATGCAATCCTCGGTCATGTGTCCGAAGTCTTCGTGGAAGGCGCACCATTTAGACTTATCCTTCCAATCAGCTTTCTGCTGGTTCTTCCGAGGCCACCTAGCTTTGTCTCCTAAGCCCTGCATAGCATACATTAATTCAGGTATATTAACAGAAAAGCAGTATTCAGATAAGTCAGGATATTCTTCAGGATCCTCGTCTTCAACAGCATTCACTTTCTTGTTATCATTTCTGCCATATGGCCTGGAGCGATACGGCTTATACGAGGTCTCCGATTTCCTGTTAGTTGATTCATAGGTTGAGGTAGAGTTCATCCTCTCCTGCATCTTCTTGTCCTCTTCCATACGGATATATCTCAAAGCCCTGTTACGAGCTTCGTCGAGATTCCTGCAGGGATTCATTACAAGATCCTGATAAAACTAAGAATCCTTTTGTAATCCCATCTTAAAAGCTTGCACAACTGTTGCAACATCAAGATGTGGGATATCCAAGGATTCTCGACTGAATTTGTTCACATAATCCCTCAAGGATTCCTGAGGCCCTTGAGTTATCCTGTAGAGATCACTGGTTAGTTTCTCAAAACTCCGACTACAAGAAAATTGACTGTTAAATAAATTAACCAAATGAGCAAACGAAGTAATTGAGTGAGGAGGAACGTTTAACAGCCATTTTAAGGCTGATCCTGTTAGAGTAGAACCAAATCCCTTGCACAAGCATGCTTCCTTGAGCTCCGGAGGGATAGGGTTAATCTCCATTCTTTCCCTATACTGAGCAATATGCTCTTCAGGATCCGTAGTCCCATCATACAGTTTCATGTTGGGAGTCTGAAATCTTTTTGGGATTTCAGCATCACAGATGGGACATGCAAAGCGAGATATCATGTGGCTGTCTTGGGATACTTCCGGAATTGGTTGGACCACTCCAGGCACACTGGATATCATGTCCTTCAATTTCTGGAGCTCCCTGGTCAATGTTGACGTCATACCTGCATCCTGCAAAGAGCCATTATTGTTAGTAGCAAGAATATTATTATTTGACACATTACCGTTCTGAGGATTTTGGCCAAATCCTGAAGCATATCCTGAACTTCTCACAGTCGTTATTCTGACCGAAGAGGGTATCTCAGGGGTATGATTCTGAGAATGGCTTGGGACGATATTCCCCCTATTATCCTCAGTGTAAACCACGGAACTGAAGTTCAAAGCCCTGGGCTGTATAGGAGTGACAGTTTCTTCAGCTGGTCTACTCGAGCTAGCTTTTAAGAGTTGTATTTCTCTTAATAGCATTTGGTTAGTCTCCTGTTGCTGCCTCATTTGTTCCTGTACACTTCCAAATAAAGTCAAAATTTCATCATTAGAGGCTAAAACAGAAGCAGATCCCTGGACACTCCGAGTAGGGATAACATCTTGAGGTTGTGAAGAAAACGGCATCCTTGGAGGAGGTGGTGGAAGCACCGAACCAGTGGTGGCAGAGGTTGTAGCAGACATAGTGGAAGAGCTCATGTTTGATCTTGAGGCCATTGTAAACAGTGTGGCAAAAAGTTTAGAAAATAGAAAGCCGATTAATGATTTTGCAAAGATTTTTAGTAAAACTAGCACCACTTGCCCCACGGTGGGCGCCAAATTGTTTTGGTCAAAAATTACCTAAGCAATTAAGTGATCAAATTAGTTAAGTGAGGTAGTGTGCTAGAAATATGTATGAAAATGTGTTAACAAAATTATATATGAAAACAGTTTCGGGATACGGCTCAGGATATAGAGCTGTATCTATGATCAAACAATGAGCAAAAATGTAAAGGTGGACACGTGATATACGAGGAAAGCCCTTGATCAATCTAGATCGCCGGTATAAAACCTCGGGAGCTGACAATCGCAGCTGCCTTGTTCTTCTATTACTTCAAATATCATGATACAGTGCAGGATGTGGTGCGGATCGACTATGTGTTACAATGAAATTTGAATACAAGTGTGGTGTTTGCAATGAGCTAGAAAGTGAAAGTGTTCGAGAGTGTAAGTGTAAATTGTGTGCCTTAAACTGATCCGCCCCCATCTATTTATAGTAAAGATAATATAACCAACTATCCTAAACTTCCGGGATCCACCGAATATTCCTTAATCGAACGTTGTAGACCTGGTCTTTCGGGTTCAACGTCTCTCCTTCAACAAACACCCCCGAGTCTTGAGGAGAAGAAGTCCACTTGACCGTTAGCAAGTCCCATTCTTCAACCTGCACGTGGTTAATTCGATAAAGCTCAGGATATTGCCCAAGATGTTAGCAATATCCTCTTCCAGCATCCTGGTCACAAATAAACAATTAAAGGCAGGATATTGGTCAGGATAAGTATGCTTAGAAAATGAGCCATAACACGACCCATTTGGTCGATCGTTAGGATCCGACCAAGCATGTATTATGACCATAGTTGTATAGGGAATAACCTTTCGAGGTTATACCTTATGGTCACTTAGTTTAATTAGTTGTATGATAGGTAGTTTATATGCCTTAGGTAAATGACCAAAATGCCCTTTTCATGCATAATTGGTATTTAAGCATATGTAACTTAACCTTTGTCACTTAAACTAATTATGCAACATGTTTAGGCATATAATACTTGTCATAGGACTAGTTAGGCGTCTCGAACGCGCTTTTGCGCGAACGACGCATTAAAGTGGCGTAAGCTACCTTAATGGGTCGTAAGCACTTAGGATATGTTCTGATTTAGAATGTAGACTTTGTTAAACCATATCACATGAGTTTCAATACTCATTCGGTTTACGAGATCTCATTCTTCCCGATCTTCCGATTTAGGTGTTGATTTACTAACTAGCGATCCGATTACTAGGTGCTACTTGATTTCCTTGGTTTACTCGAGCTTTGCTAGTTCACTTTAATCAAGGATACTTTGCACTTCGATGTGAGTACATAGTTCCCCTATTTTACTTTTTTCGATTGTTTTGGGGTGATTCATATGTGTTAAATGATTTCGATGCTTTTAACGACGATTTTCAAAAACGAATACTATGGTTTATATTAAACAAGAACGATTTCGATAATGTGAACGAACTTGTTGGACGTATTTACATAACGAATAACATTCATTAACATTGATCAAGCCGACCAGTATTAGGTTATGGTACCATAGGATCTGACAAATCCCGTTATCAGACTACACCCATGGTTATGTATGGGGGTTATGTGGGTAACGACTGAACCTGTTAATTGTTAACTTACCCTTTGGTGGTTTGTTAATACGAGTTGAACGATGGACGAGTTACGAAGGTTTGAATGTATTCCACGAGACGACCAAAAGTAGTTTTCACAATTAAAACGAGAACGGTTTGAACGATTGAACGATTGAAACGAATAAACGATTGGAACGATTTGAACAAGTTAAACGAATTGAAAGAACGATTGGTTTTTGGTTAGTGTTTAGGTAACGGGACGGGTGTAATGTGATAAAAGCATGGTAGATACGCCGCTGGTACTTCTTATATATAAGTGATGTTATCATATTACATACCGTGGCGTTATTTAGTTCACTTGGACGAGCGATTTGAAACGATGTCACACAAACAATGTTTACTAAACGATATAAACCATACGAGTTATTTTACGAAAACGATTTACGATTTGGTTTACCTAAACAAATGTTTTGAGTTAAGATTCATGGCATCTAGGTTTTATATAAACTGTAATCAATCTGTTTTGACTTGGTTATTCATTTTACAATACAAATATTTTACAAAACAAGGTTTTCTAATATCGATTGACAATGTGGTACGAGTTATTTAAACATGTAAACGAGCCATGAATCTGACACTCACACAAAACCTATGTGCTCGCCGACATATCTTTGCTGACTTTATTTTTACATATGTTTCAGGTGGTGTCGAATGATGTTGATTACAACTAGGATGCATGCTCACTTAGGACTGTACGAGGCCTTAGTGACTTAATAACAATGATAGTCTATGTTTAACTTGTTTGTTTTAACTTGAAGACAATGTAAATTATCTAATGGATCAATAAAACGAAACTTTTTACTCCATGGTTGTGAAACAATAATTCTGTTGCTCCACTCCTCGACGTTTCCGCCGCGGTCGAGGTGTGACAAAACTACAATTATTTAAGTGGTAAATTATATGATGTAGAAATATGTGTACATGCAGTTGTTATCTACAAAAAAACATTCTTATACATTAGTATATCTAAAAAAACCTTGCTGGCAATACATATAATTCTAGTATTCTATAAAAACGACACAAAAAACAGTTTTTAGTCTACACATGAATAATACCTTAAGAACACAAGAACATAAATGGTAACATATATGATCTATACATATGTGTACATGTAGTTGTTATCTTAAAAAAAAAACATTGTTATACATCAGTGTATCTGAAAAAACATGCTGGCAATACATAACATTCCACTATTCTATAAAACCGACAAAAAAAACACTTTTTTGTCCATGTCTCATCAAGATCATCATAATGCTTCAATCTGAATAATGAATTGTTCTACACATGAATAAATGTTAAACCCAATATAATTCAACAAACCGATAGAAATCAACATTGAGATGCACTAAAACTGTTCAAAGAAATCATGAGTGACACAAACATTTAAAAATACAAAACCTGGACGATTCATGGTTGTGTAAAAGACGAGATTGAATTCTGCTTGTTGCCTTGCGTCTTGGCTATTGGATTCGCTGCTATTAGAATCCTCCATAATCATGTTTGTAAGTTAACAAAAAAAAGATGATATGTGTGAATTTTGAAAATATTACTTGGAGATATGATCATATCTTGGATAAAATCAAAGGAAATCTTATTATTTTGGAAATTATAGGACATGTAACTTCTAAATCATAAAAGAACATGAATTTAAAAAAAATAAATGTAAAATTACAATCCTATCCTTTTCATCAAAAAAACATATGAATGGTTGAGATTAGTTCACTTCGTTCACAAACAAGAATGTTGTTCACTCATGAACCTAACCCATATACATATATATATATATATATATTTAGTCCATAATTATTTTGATAATAATAATAATAATAATTAATTGCAAGAATAAATGAATGAATTTACCAAAATTAAATTGCTAGATTAAATGAGTTAAAAAACAAAATTAAAGGGGTTAGTGGTTAGTAGCATGAATAAAATGCTACTGATGATTAGCATGGTTAAAGAAGTTAGCATGGTTAGTAATGTTAGACATATAATAAAGGGTTAGACAATATTAAGTTAGGCATTATAATAATTGATCATGGTTAGAAGTGTAAGATGGAAATGACATAATTCAAGGTTAAAAAACATGTAAAAGAAGACCCAAGATAGGTCCTTATTTTGGTGATGCACCATATCTGTTTACCATGGCAAACATCTGGTGACATTCCATAAGGATTTCTCCAAAATGAGAATTATGAAAACACAAATAAAAACAAGAAGAGAAAAAGGTGAAAGAAGATGGAACTCACTTTCAAGTGGGAAGAATTCTTTGAGAAATGGAAAAGGAAAAGTGATGGATGAAGTGGGTATTTTTAGGGAAGAGATTAGGGTTAAAGGTGGTGAAAAATATGGAAAGTTAAAAATTGGCTCATTAATATATTTTTGAGTAAACTGCCATTTTGGTCCCTGTGGTTTGGCCAGTTTTGCCACTTTAGTCCAAATCTCAAACTTATTACATCTGGGTCCCTGTGGTTTGCATTTTGTTGCCATTTTAGTCTAAAATCCAAAAACCCTATTTTTTTACTGTTGAAAGCTGGCTATTTTGTCCTTTAGTGCAGGGGCATTTTGGTCATTTTGCTTTTCATTTAACATTTTCTTAATTCAAAAATTAATATATATATATATATATATATATATTAATATACACACATACATATACAATCATCTTCATCATCGACTTCAGCTCTCTCTCTCTTCTCTGAACTACCACCACACCACCACCACCCCCACCACCGCATCATCCCCACCACCACCACCCCCACCACCGCATCATCCCCACCACCCATCTCTCCTCTCTTCTCTCTCTCTCTCCTCTCTATCATCTCCGTCTTCACACGAATTCATTTATGCAAATCTTGAATCGCAGCCATGGCGATGCAAGCAGGCATGGGATTCTCTAAGATCATCATCCTAGTCGGAGCAGGTTCCCTTTCCACTCTTTAACCGTTCTGTTTTCACACATACATTAGAAATCATGTTTAGCCCTAATTTGTATCTGTTTGAAATAAATGTATTGAAACGATGTAATTGTGGTGTCTTTAGGGTATACTGGTACGTTGATGTTGGATAACCATGTCCACTTCAAAGCCAAAATCCCCATCGCCGTTTTGGAATCCCCTTCCTCTCCGGCTTCTCCACCACCCACCACCACCCCCCTCCGTCCTCTGACACCCTCTCCCTCTGCACCCACTTCCCCTCAGGCCCACCCTGTTAAAAACCCCATATTGTTCAAAATTATCATATACACACCCAGAATGTTCATACAATCGAGAATAGTTTCGTTTTCAAAATCAAACGCAGAAATCAAATTGAAACCTAACTGCACAAGATTTGTTGTCTGTATTAAGTATTTGATGTATAAATACAGTGATTGAGACAAAGGGCATACCGGAGTGACTGAAGACGGGTGAGCAGCGAGCGAATCGCCATCCACCGTCAACTGTCGTAACAACGCTGCCAGCTGCGTCACCTTCTACTGTTCCAGTAGCTCCGATGAAAGATCCGGTGGCATCTCCACCGACGGCTCCTGTGGAAGCTCCTCCAATGGCTCCTGCCAACGGCTTCTGTGACTGCTCCTCCTGCTGCGACTCCGGTGAGCATTCCTCATGCTCCGGTGTCGGTGAGTTCTCCACCACCAGCGGTTGACTGACCTCTGGTTCCTGAACATGAAGATAATGTGGGGATGTTAAACTTATGGGGAAGATATATATATATATATATGAGTAAATTGCCAAAAGCCCTATCGTCGATGAAATTGTTTCAGGTGTGATTTTGTGGGTTAGGGTTTTTTTTTGGAAGATGAAACGGGGTCTGCAGATGTTGATTGTTGTCCAGGTTAGGGTTTGGATTTGTTTGAAGAAGATGATGAGTTTGTTTGAAGAAGATGAAGGTCTGAACAAAATGCTTTAATATGATATAATAAAATTAAAATGACCAAAATGCCCCTGCACTAAAGGACAAAATAGGCAGCTTTCAACAGTCAAGAAATGGGGTTTTTGGATTTTGGACTAAAATGGCAACAAAATGCAAACCACAGGGACCCAGATGTAATAAGTTTGAGATTTGGACTAAAGTGGCAAAACTGGCCAAACCACAGGGACCAAAATGGCAGTTTACTCTATATTTTTTTGTGCCCTAATGTCATAGATTTGTTTGTTTTATGTATTTCTTTTTTTATTATTTGTATAAATTTGATTTTCCAACAAGATTTTTTTAAACATAGTAGAACACAATAGTTGATTGATTGGGTCTCGAATATCGAATTTACACAACATAAGTCAATTTTTGAATGATTTAAACGTGTCTTGATGATTATATGAATTACACCTATGTTTGATTGAACAATTATTGAGAAAAAATGAATTCCATTATGATCATAAGTCTCGGATTACAATGGTTGAATACGAAAAACACGGAAATGAATAATACAATAATTACGGAATGTTACAATTGGAACCCTGTTCAATGATCTAACCCTTCAATACTTTCTGACATAAGAATTCTCCTTCAACCCAACTGGTAAATATCACAATCTCAAACTCTAATTATCACTAGTTAACATAAAAACCAGAACAAAACACCTCATCAAAACAATAAATGAAGAAAAACCCAGATGCGATGAAATTGAACACGAATCTGCCATATCATCACCGATTAACATAAAAAAATTCAAGGAATCATAGCTACTTACATGCGATTTCAAGCTCGAAGGTCGACTTGTGTAAACTGATTCTATAGCCATGGATCTGAGACCAAAACACCGAAGTAATTGACTAAATTTGTTCGAAGCTCGACTGCAAAGAGCGGCGGAATTTTTGGAATAGGGTTTTGGTAGATTAGGGTTTTCTATATGATACGTAAGTTATAAGATCGGGTCAAGGGGAATTATTCGGATCCCGCTCTAATCCGATTGCTTTATTTGACATCATGACACCATCAATTTAGGAATTGGCATAACGATTTTGAAATTCCTGCCTTAGATTAGGGGAATTTGGCTTTATGACATCAGCCCTAGTTCCCATTTATTAAATAAAGAAATATGATTTTATTAATTTTTTTTAGGTGCAACTACAAAAATAGTCCATGTATTAATAAAGAGAGATAAATGACAATAATACTCCTAAGAGAGTATCTTAGTCACTCTACTCAAATTTAACTAAAAAGTTAACAAAAGCTAGTCTTAAGACCCTAGGATGTTATAAAACCAAACGTTAAAACCTTAGAGTGTTATTTTAAACTATTAGTACCTCATGTTGTTACATTCCATAAACCAAAGAGACTAACAACGTAATTAACTCTAAATAGAATTATGCAACAAAATAATTCAATCAAATACAAGGAACATTTACAAAGAAGTCATCACAAATTTTCATTTCATCAAATCATGTT
The DNA here is from genome assembly GCA_030545235.1 of Helianthus tuberosus. NCBI lineage: Eukaryota > Viridiplantae > Streptophyta > Magnoliopsida > Asterales > Asteraceae > Helianthus > Helianthus tuberosus. Next base: position 48,379,301 of record CM060431.1, on the reverse strand, counting down.
TTTACAAACTTATGATCCCCTCACCTAATGACCTCACAACTGTACTCCTAAAAATCTAAAACAATCGGTTAGTATCATGACTATGTCATGATTTATTTACACACATATAGTAACAGCTGACGACATCAGTTAACATCATCTAGAAAGTGACATATAAGTGTAACAACCCGCGTTTTGAAATTCAAAGTACAAGTCAAAGTCAAAGTCAAAGGAAGAAAAGATTGCTACTTGCGATCTGTCACTCCTTGTTTAACTAGTGATTGTACACCTTGACTTGTAATCAAATTCTGTTATTTCTTTGATTTAACTATATTATGTGGAGTATCTATAACAATCGAGGTTTAATCGCATGTTAATCGCTAATCTATTTATCGCTTTATCGCATCGCAATCGCATTCGCAACTTGGATAACAGGTTCTGTATATTGTTTTACGTGTGTGTGCCATTATTGTCACTTGTGTATGTTTATATTATGTTTGTGGTGATTAAACGAAAACACAATCGCAACTCTATCGCAACGCAATCTAATCGCAAACGCTAAACGCAAGGTTATTTATGTAGTTGTATCTTAGTTATGTTATTTGTGTGACTATTATCTAAATCTATCGCATCGTTTAATCGACACTCGCTCAAACGCATCGCAACGCTCAACGCACAAAACGAAACATCGAAACCCAACTCGCGCCAACCCTTCGATCGAATGACCATCCGATCGGGTTGCCATCTGATCCATTACACTGCATCGCCTTTCCTCCTTTGGACATCTATAAATAGCACCTGTCACATCACAAACAGTGATGTGACAGCTCTGGTGCGACCCTTCGACTTCTCAGGCCATTTTCTCTCGATTTCTTGCGATTCTTGTAAGTTTTCAACTCAAATCTTGTACATCTATGATCTACACACACTTCTTCATCTTTTTCACCTTTAAATCTTAACTTTTAACCATGAAATCGACTGATTTAAGGTGTTCTAGGGTGATGTCATCATGGAGTTCTTATGAACTTCAAGATTTGACCTCATTCCACCAAGAACAACTCAGGTCTAAAGGATTTCAACATGATTTAACACTGATTTCATCTAGATCTAAACATTTTCAAAGATTAAAAGGATTGAAAGATGTTTTCATAACTTTCTTTCAACTCTTTTATACTTAATGCACTCAAAACCGATAGAATCGGAACTCATTCAGGCCTTCTACTCGTTTCTAGTGAAGTGTCGGCCTGATATCTGATTCCTATCAACGAGATAACCAACTTAGCGGGTTGAACATGAAAGACCGTCAAGAAAAGTTAACTGGTCAAACAGGGTGATTCCCATCCGATCAGGTAACTTGGACTTGGTGGGGTTTCCGTTGTTTAGAACGTAGTTATACCGTCTCGGTCAAACCGCAAACCTTTCAAACTTAGCAAAATATTTCAAGGATTCAAATGATCAGGTTGTCGAACGGATTGTCGTCCGATCGGATTGCTATATGTGAGTATACTCGAACCCTTTTTGCTTTATGCACTTTTGGGTGTTACATACTTTACTTATTCAAATCATAATCGACACACAACGTAACTATTTTTATACGCTGACCGTTATTGCATGTTATACGTGTTATTCGATGAATGCTTGTATGTTATGTTTACACAGTGATTGTTACCTGATACCTTAGCAACAATAGTACTATAGTTTGGACTCAGCACCTGTCGTAGACAGGGGTTGTTAAGGTCTTTACTTTACGTGTCACAGTGGTGATATGTGTTGCGCATTCTACAACTCGCAGTCACGTCTGTGCATATTTCATTGTCGATAACCTACTAGCTTCATTTCTACATGTTACATGCTGGTTATGTGTAAAAAAATTCGTTATCTATTATACAATTAAACTTGTATGCTCACCTTTACACTATGTGTATTGACCCCTATTTTAATGTATGTGACAGGTGTTTAGGATGTTGTGCTTTGCTTCCTATCTTTTGTGGAATCAAGATATGATGGGTCTAGAAACAAACAAACAATTTAAACTTTATGAGTAGTCGAAAGAGCTTTATTTGTCTTTGAGAACTACTGTCTGTAATAACTGTGGTACTTATTATGTCATGGTATGGGACGTGATGTTTAAATAATCGGTAAACGTAGTTGTTATGGAATCTCTTAGACAATCTATTTCGCTCAGTGCCTCACCCCGATGTTTCCGCCATCGGTTGGGGTGCCAGATTGGTATCAGAGCCATAACTATAGGGAATTAGGCAAGACTCGACCTAGTCCAGGTCGATGTCTTAGAAACGACCTAGTCTATAGTCTAAGTACCAACAGACCGCCTTGTGCGAACCTGGTAGTTTCGTACGAGCCTATTTTTGTTACGCGATCAACTCGCAATCATACTATACTCTATCACTCTGCTTTTCCTAAGGCAGGCACACTGTACTATTTTCGAAAATGAACGAGTGATTAGATTGAGACTAGGTGTGAAAACCGTAAACTCTCGATCAGATTGCTTGTTCGACGCGCATTTTACTATAAACAGGAGAATTTGCATTGAATCAAGAGTGAAATCCGTACTTCGACGCAATTCTCTCTCACTATCTCGTAATTCTATCACACAAACAGGGACGTGGTCGTTAAGTTAGGGGTGAAACCCGAATCTTGATGACTCGTTCCGTTCTCTATGTTGATTTTATAAAACTCTCACCAAAGTCTCGATGGATTCCAACGACTCGAGCCGCGTGGATAACCGAGAGGATGCGTGCCATTCACCGCATGTCGGTGATAGAGTACAGACCATTAGGCCAAAGCGTGTACTCGAAATACTTGAGAATAGTCGAATCACTTTGGGTAGTCAACGTCTATCAGCCAAGACAATCTATTTTCGATTTCAAGCTCGCAATCGCTGATTTTATGTGTTTTGATTCTGAGCCCGCAACCGCTGACTCTGTGATGTATTGTGATTTATATCTTTTATGTGGACTTTTATGTGTTTTATGTGGATTTATATGTTTATGTGTTTTGATTTTGGTGATTTATACACTTTTCGCTATTCGCTTTGATCGACACACACGACTCGCACTGCACATCTATCTCAAAACGTTAACAAATCGCATGCTATGTTACTCGCTTATGCTATAATACTCGCTATGCTACTCGATGTGTACTCGCTAATCACAATCACTACTCTCGAACGCGCGAACCTTGAATGATAGGTGAATACGTGCCATATATGTAGGTGAATACGTGCAAGTATAGTGTGTTTTCTGTGATTTACGTGCTCCTATGCTCTACATGCTTATGTGTTTCTGTGGTTATGTGCCTACGTGAATATGTGCTTATTTGTTTAATCATGTTCCTAAGCTTTAGTAGTTGTGCGTGTGAGGTGAGATTCGATTGTTTAGTGTTTGAGTCCTATGGCGATGTCTGTTGTAGACAATGTCGTCATTTGGATCCTGTCACTCACGCGCTGCTCGCCGCAACCATGAGGACAAACGCATCGCCGCCCTCGTCGCTAAGAAAATGGCGAAAGTTATCCCGCAAATCGTCAGTGAGCTGAACGAAAATACCAGCAAGTCCTCTGAGGAATCAAGGACTGACTCGCCTAAGGGTACCTTCAGCTTTAAGCAGTTTAAGCCCTGCGGCCTAAAAGACTTTACGGGCGAAGACGGACCTACCGCGATGTTTCAATGGTTCGATTCAATCAAAGTCACGCTCCGTCAGAGCGGATATCCTGAACACCTACGAATTGTCAACGCTACCGGCGTCTTCTAGTCCAGGGCTCTGGAGTGGTGGACAGCCGAAAGGAACAAACATGGGAATGATGCAGCCTTTGGGCTCACCTGGGAAGAGTTGAAAGGCCTCATGATGAAGGAATTTTGCCCACCCCACGAGCTTCAAAAGTTGGAGAATGAGTTCTGGCATATCAAGCAAGACGGTGGCGATAACGCCGGTCTTACTGCCCGCTTCAAGCAGCTGAGTATCATCTGTCTAGGCCAGGTGGCAACACCTGATATGACGATAAGCAAGTACATTCTAGCCTTACAGGATTGTGTTGCTGACTTCGTGCAAGCCGCGAAGAGAACAACAATTGAAGAAACCTACCTACTCGCTACTGAGATAAACGACAAGCGAGTTCTCGCTGGGTACTTCAAGAACACTCCGAAGAGCCTTCATCAAGCAATTGCCGTTCCCACCGCTGAAACCGCCGCACCGCAATCTTCAAGTCCTCCCACCGCAAGAGAAAGAACGACAATAACAGTAGCAAGAATTGCGCTGTCACAGCCACCGCTCCGCTTCAAGCCATACCTGCTCAACCGGAACCCCAAAACCGCCAAGTAGCGGCACCAGTGACTAATGCACCGCTGGCCAAGCGTGCGTATACTGGTCCTCACCGGCTTATCCTACCTGCACCTATCATCATCCCATGGGGATTGCTTGCAGATTCTGTGTTCACTGCAACATGTACGGCCACTTTACTGCTAATTGCGTACTGGTCCACGTCAAGCTCCAGCTCCAGTTCAAGGTCAAGCTCCTGCACCACAAGCTCTCCTTCCTACTCCTCAAGGCCAACAAGCAGCTCATGCACCCGCGATTAACACTAGAGCTTGCTTTGCATGTGGTGATCCCAACCACTTTGCAAACATGTGCCCCAACAGAGTGGTGAAGCAAGAGCCACAGCAGCAGCAGCCTCAACATCAACAGCAGTAGCCTCAGCAGCAGCAGCAGCCAGCAGCCCGCGGACATGCCTTCAACATCAACGCACGCCAGGCCCAAGCAGATAACGTGGTTAATGGTACGTTCCTCGTAAATGGTATATATGCTTCGTGTTTATTTGATACTTGAGCCGATAACTGTTTTGTGTCTTTAGAATTCGAAAAGCTCCTTAATCGTAAGCATGCCCATATCCCCTTGTCGTTCGATGTTGAAGTTGCCACCGGAAGAACCGTTTCTGTCCATTCTGTCCTACGTGATTGTACTCTTGAACTCAACAATCACGTCTTCCTTATCGATCTTATTCCGATGCAGCTCGGTAGTTTTGATATCATAGTAGGCATAGATTTTCTTCGTGAAAATCATGCTGAAGTCGTTTGCTTTGATAAAATGATTCATTTCTCGCTTGCTAATGGTGATCAACTTTGTGTCTATGGTGAAGTCACATCGAAGAATCTCAAGCTTATGTCGTGTGTCCAAGCGAGCAAGTATCTCCTCAAGGAATACAAAGCTTTCTTAGCACACATCGTAGTAGCGGAGGAAAAGGAAAAGAAGGCAATTGATAAGGTGCCTGTGGTTCGTGATTTTCCTAAAGTCTTTCCTGATGATTTACCTGGTTTACCCCCGAGTCGTGATATTGATTTTCGTATTGACCTCATTCTTAGAGCCAACCCTATTGCTAAATCTCCTTATCACCTCGCTTCGTCCGAAATGCGCGAACTCTCGAGTCAACTCCAAGAATTACTTGACAAAGGCTTCATTCGCCCTAGCACCTCTCCTTGGGCGCACCAGTTCTTTTTGTCAAAAAGAAGGACGGGTCGTTCCGGATGTGCATCGACTATAGGGAGTTGAATAAGCTGACTATCAAGAATCGCTATCCCCTGCCCCGAATCGATGATTTGTTTGATCAATTGCAAGGTGCTACGTGTTTCTCGAAGATTGATTACGCTCAGGCTATCACCAGTTACGCATTCAGGAGGAAGATATACCGAAAACCTCTTTCCAAACCCAATACGGCCATTATGAATTCGTCGTAATGCCCTTTGGTTTAACCAATGCACCCGCGGTTTTCATGGATTTGATAAATCGCGTGTGTAAGCCATTTCTTGACCGCTTCGTCATCGTATTCATCGACGACATCCTTATCTATTCGAAGTCGAAAATCGAACACGCGCAGCATCTACGTTTGCTTCTCGAACTACTCTAAGGGAATCGACTCTATGCCAAGTTCTCCAAGTGTGAATTTTGGCTAGATGAGTTCAATTCTTCGGTCACATCGTCAATAGTCAAGGTATACACGTCGACCCCGCGAAGATCGAAGTTGTTAAGAGTTGGGTTACTCCAAAATCACCATCTGATGTTCGTTCATTCCTCGGATTGGCGGGCTATTATCGATTCATCGCTGACGTTTTTAGAATCGCCTTTCCGCTTACTTCTTTGACGCATAAAGACAAGCCTTTTGTTTGGGGAACCGAATAAGAGACTGCCTTTTAAACTCTCAAGCATATTCTCTGCAATGCTCCTATCCTCGCGCTACCCGACAGAAACGATGACTTCGTTGTCTATTGTGATGCCTCGAACCTTGGTCTCGGTTATGTTCTCATGCAACGGGACAAGGTTATCGCTTACGCCTCTCGACAGCTCAAGATCCATGAGAAGAACTATACAACCCACGACCTCGAGCTAGGCGCAATTGTTTTTTGCGTTGAAGATTTGGCGACACTACCTTTACAGTACCAAGTGTACGGTCTTCACCGACCATAAGAGCCTACAACACATCCTCAACCAAAAGGAACTGAATATGCGCCAACGCCGATGGGTTGAACTTCTCAACGATTACGATTGTGAGATTCGTTATCATCATGGCAAAGCAAATGTTCTGACTGATGCCCTAAGTAGACGAAGCTATTTGCATAGAGTTCGTAATACTCACGCCCAACACGACCTCAAAGCCTTGATTCGAGACGCTCAGCACGCCTTCTTCGTTGAAGATACCATGCGAGAGGAAATGAAAAAGTGTGGTGCTGATTCACACTTTGTCACCAAATCGAACAGTGTCTATTACTATCTAGATCGTATATGGATTCCAAGTCGTAATAACCTTCGAGATATATTGTTGACTGAAGCGCACTAGTCTCGATATTCTATTCATCCTGGTGCCGACAAGATGTACCATGACCTCCGTCTATGGTACTGGTGGCCTGGAATGAAGAAGAATATCGCTATCTATGTTTCGAAGTGCCTGACTTGTTCGAAAGTCATGGCCAAACAGCAAAGACCCTCTGGCTTGCTTGTACAACCCGAAATCCCGATGTGGAAGTGGGAAAGCATAGCCATGGACTTTATAACGAAACTTCCGCGTACACCTTCAAGTCACGATAGCATCTGGGTTATCGTTGACCGTTTGACTAAATCTACTCATTTTCTGCCGATACGGGAAGACTACAAGGTAGAACGATTAGCCCGAATCTACACCGACGAAATCATCTGCCGACACGGGACGCCTCGTGATATCATCTCTGACCGCGATGGTCAGTTTATCTCGCGTCTTTGGGAAACATTTCAATCTGCTCTCGGTACTACTCTTAATCTAAGTATCGCTTTTCATCCCCAAACCGAAGGTCAGACCGAAAGAATGATTCGTACCCTTGAAGACATGTTTCGCTCGTGTGTCATAGATTTCGGTGGTAATTGGGACGCGCACTTACCTTTGGTAGAATTCTCGTACATTAACAGTTATCATTCTAGCATTGAAATGACACCATTTGAGGCATTATACGGAAGAAAATGTCGATCGCCGATTGTGTGGCATGAGATCGGAGATGCGCAAATAACCGGTCCTGAGCTGCTGCAAGAAACGACTGACAAAATCCTCCAAATTCAAGACAACCTACTGAAAGCTTTGAGTCGTCAGAAAAGTTATGTTGATAGACGCCGCAAGCCCCTTGAATTTGACGTTGGCAATCACGTACTCCTAAAGGTTTCACCTTGGAAGGGGGTGATCAGATTCGGCAAGAAATGGAAACTCGCGCCTCGATATGTTGGACCCTTTAAAATTCTGGAAAGAATTGGGAAGGTAGCCTACAGACTCGAACTACTGGAGGAACTTAGCAACGTCCACCCGAATTTCCATGTTTCGAACCTCAGAAAGTGCCTGGCCGAGCAGAATTTACAAGTGCCACTTGAGGATCTACAAGTGGACGAAACATTAAACTTCGTGGAGAAGCCTGTCGAGATCATGGATCGAGAAACCAAGAAGCTCATACGCTCACGCATTCCCATTGTGAAAGTTCACTGGGAAGGCAAACGAGGCACAGAGTTCACCTGGGAACTCGAAAGTGACATGAAGGCGAAGTATCCACAGCTGTTTGTTATGCCTACGGCCTAATTTCGGGATGAAATTCCCTAACTGGAGGAGGCTGTAACAACCGCGTTTTGAAAGTCAAAGTCAAAGTACAAGTACAAGTCAAAGGAAGAAAAGATTGCTAATTGCGATCTGTCACTCCTTGCTGAACTAGTGATTGTACACCTTGACTTGTAATCGAATTCTGTTATTTGTTTGATTTAGCTGTATTATGTGGAGTATCTATAACAATCGAGGTTTAATCGCATGTTAATCGCTAATCTATTTATCGCTTTATCGCATCGCAATCGCATTCGCAACTTGGATAACAGGTTATGTATATTGTTTTACGTGTGTGTGCCATTTATTGTCACTTGTGCATGTTTATATTATGTTTGTGGTGATTAAACAAAAACGCAATCGCAACGCAATCTAATCGCAAACGCTAAACGCAAGGTTATTTATGTAGTTGTATCTTAGTTATGTTATTTGTGTGACTATTATCTAAATCTATCGCATCGCTTAATCGACACTCACTCAAACGCATCGCAACGCTCAACGCATAAAACGAAACATCGAAACCCAACTCGCGGCAACCCTTCGATCGAATGCCCATTCGATCGAATGGTCATCCGTACGGATGACCATCCGATCAGGTTTCCATCCGATCCGTTACACTGCATCGCCTTTCCTCTTTTGGACATCTCTAAATAGCACCTGTCACATCACAAACAGTGATGTGACAGCTCTGGTGAGACCCTTCGACTTCTCAGTCCATTTTCTCTCGATTTCTCGCGATTCTTGTAAGTTTTCAACTCAAATCTTGTACATCTATCATCTACACACACTTCTTCATATTTTTCACCTTTTAATCTTAACTTTTAACCATGAAATCGACTGATTTGAGGTGTTCTAGGGTGATGTCATCATGGGGTTCTTATGAACTTTAAGATTTGACCTCATTCCACCAAGAACAACTCAGGTCTAAAGGATTTCAACATGATTTAACACTGATTTCATCTAGATCTAAAAAATTTCAAAGATTAAAATGATTGAAAGATGTTTTCATAACTTTCTTTCAACTCTTTTAAACTCAATGCACTCAAAACCGATAGAATCGGAACTCATTCAGCCTTCTACTCGTTTCTAGTGAAGTGTCGGTCTGAGATCTGATTCCTATCAACGATATAACCGACTTAGCGGGTTGAACATGAAAGACCGTCAAGAACAATTAACTGGTCAAACGGGGCGATTCCAATCTGATCAGGTAACTTGGACTTGGTGGGGTTTCCGTTGTTTAGAACGTAGTCATACCGTCTCGGTCAAACCGCAAACCCTTCAAACTTAGCAAAATATTTCAAGGATTCAAACAATCAGGTTGTCGAACGGATTGCCGTCCGATCGGATTGTCATCCGATCGAACGACAATCCAATCGGATGACCCATAATCTTCAACACTTAAACATTTTCACTAATTTTCAAAGAACATCAATTTCTAACGGATTGCCATCCGATCGGAAGACCATCTGATCGAATGACCATCCTGCTGTGAACATGTTCTCTAAGGAAATGTCCCGCTGAACGGATCGCCATCCGATCGAACGACCATCCGATCGGATGACCGTTCGATCGAACAACCTGAAAGGTAGAGATACTTCTCTGATTTTAAAATGTTACAACGAAAACTTCAAAGCCATCATACACAAACACATCCATCCCAAACGAGTGGCAATCCGACCAAATGGCCATCCGACCGGATGGCCATCCGATCGGATGACCATCCGATCGGATGACCATCCGATCGGATGACCATCCGTCCGGATTGTCATCCGATCGGATGACCATTCGTCACTTGGTTCATTCGTCACCGTTTAATGCGTCGTTCTTCGCTTACGCTATCGTTCTGTAATCAGGCTAACTTTCCAGCGCTCCCTTCAATCCAAGACGGTGTTTATTTATTAAATGCTATCTGTGAGTATACTCGAACCCTTTTTGCTTTATGCACTTCTGGGTGTTACATACGTTACTTATTCAAATCATAATCGACACACAACGCAAACATTTGTATACGCTACAATGCCTCAAATGGTGCCATTTGAATGCTAGAATGATAACTGTTATTGTACGAGAATTCGACCAAAGGTAAGTGCGCGTCCTAATTACCTCCGAAATCTATGACACACGAGCGAAGCATGTCTTCAAGGGTATGAATCGTGCGTTCAGTCTGACCGTCGGTTTGGGAATGGAAAGCGGTACTTAGATTAAGAGTAGTAACGAGAGCAGATTGAAACGTTTCCCAAAGGTGCGAGGTAAACCGACCATCGCGGTCAGAGATGATATCACGAGGCGTCCCGTGTCGACAAATGTTTTCGTCGGTGTAGATCCATGCTAATCTGATGTGCGTGTGGTGGTATAGGTTTTTATGTATATTTTTAGCCCTTTTTGACCACTTTCGTCAAGTTTTAAATTTATAAAACACGATAATTACTAACCCCAAACACACATATGGGCAAGTGCACCCATCGTGAGCGTAGTATAGTGTTGGTAAGATATCGAGGTCGTCCAAGGACACAAGAGCTTTTAATATCGGTTTATCCTCAACGTCTAATCAAATAAAAAATTTAGAAAAAGGTTTTAAACTAGAAAATAAAAACTAAACTGCTGAAAATAAAAATAAAATAAAAACAGATAGACAAGATGAGTCACTTGGATCCGACTCGCCTTTAGTGTAACCTTTGATTATTTCCGCACTTTTGCACTTTTTAAGAGATTATCTTAGTTATTGTAGTAGGCCCCTCTTTTGAAGGTGACGTTACCCTCAACCCAGTAGTTTGAGTCAGCAAGGATACAATCCTAAAGGGTTGGATTATTGAAAGATAATTAATTAAGTTATTAATGCGTAATGTGGTAGGCCCCTCTTTTGAAGGCGACGTTACCCTCGGCTAAGTAGTCTGAGTCAGCAGGGATACAATCCTAAGTAGCCAGGTTAATATATTAATAGTAGTTTACATATGAGGGGATCAAGAATTCGGACCCCCGCCATCCAATACCAGTGGGTATTGAAGGAGATCCTACTAAGCTTGACCCAGGTCCTTGCAGGATCTATAAACTGAACAAGGGAAGACTCTTACCAAACCATTCCCTTAACCCCCGACCAGGTAGCCAACATATCTCCATATAGACCGTGGAGATATGAATGGTGTAAATCTTTTATTTTATATAGACAGTAAAATATTGCCAAGACACCACGAACAAATGATAAGGAAGACTCGCCTTTAACATAAGAAACTAGTTATTAAAGTCATTAATACATAACAAAATAAAAAGTGCGAAAAGATTAAAAATAAAAAGTATTACACTAAATGCTTGTCTTCACCAAGTGATGTAAGAGACTTAGGCAAACATGGCCTTTGATTGTCAAGAACTCTTACGATCAATCTTGGATCCCGAGACTACTACACACACTCTATGATGGATGATGGATGATGGTGGTGGATGATGGTGTTGTGGTGGTGGAGTGTGGAGTGTGGGTGAAGTGTGAGAGAGGTGGTTTGCCAAGGGATGATTTGCAAGTGAGCCAAGCACCCCTATTTATAGCCTGCATAGAAGTCCGGACACGACGCCGTGTCTATTGGGCACGGCCCCGTGTCCACCCATCTTCTCTTTCTTCATTAATTGCAGTTTGTCTGCATTAGTTGACCACGCCCCCGTGTCCGCTGGGCACGACCCCGTGTGCAGAAGCGTATCTGTACTATCAAGATTTCCCTAGATTCTGCGAATCTTAGAGTTGACCATGGCCCCGTGTCCGCTGGGAACGCCCCTGTGGTGGGTGATACAAGCTTCTACAATTTTGTCTTTTCTGCAGACACTTGGGCACGCCACCGTGTTCATTGAGCACGGGCGTGTTCAGCCTTCTGTTCTCTTGTTTTTTTTTGGCAGGATGCTGTCGAGGGGTCGGGCATGCCACGTTTATTCCTTTTCTTGTATTTATGTTAGATTTAGCTGTCTTTTTGCTTCTTTTGTTCATTTGAGCTCATTTAATCCTGAAAATACAAAAGGAAGACAAAAGCACACTTTTTCCAACATTAGTACTAAAAAGAGTTAGTTTTATGCCACAATTGATGTAATTTATATGTTGCATTTTGCACACATCAAATACCCCCACACTTGAATCTTTGCTTGTCCTCAAGCAAAACTCTTTATAATGTGGCTTTACACTCCCAAATGGAATGGGTAGAAGAGAAGGTTTTTGGGCTTGTCATAGATTGTCGGGATTCCAAGATTTTTATTAGATTTTATTTTTATGTTATTTACAATCCTATTCGTCATGATTTATTTAGAACATTACATAAGATAAATTACTTATTTGGGCATAACATGCCTCTTTAAAATTCCATTTATATACAAGTTCACATACCTCACGGGAGATCACTCAACACTCGGCCGAAGATGTATTTTTGTGAAACACTCGAGACCGTCATGGAACTTAGTTCTACCATATGCTTGCCAAGCAATCAATCCTCCTCCTTTTTAACTATAAACCTTTGTGAATATCAAAATGACTTTTGGGGACGGGTTAGGCTTGGGTTAAAGGTAGGTGGTTGGGTTAGTGGTTAGTAGAAAAGGGCCAAAGGCGTAAAAAGCGTCTGTTTTCGCAAGACTTTTATTTTTATTTTTTTATTTTTTTCATAACTTTTTATTTTAATAAAGCAATTCTTTAAGCAAAGTTCTTTTTGATGAACTTGTTTGTTTTATTTCTTGGCTTCATCATATATATATATATATATATATATATTGTTATACGTGTTATTCGATGAATGCTTGTATGTTATGTTTACACAGTGATTGTTGCCTGACACCTTAGCAACGATAGTACTATAGTTTGGACTCAGCACCTGTCGTAGACAGGGGTTGTTAAGGGCTTTACTTCACGTGTCACAGTGGTGATATGTGTTGCGCATTCTACAACTCGCAGTCATGTCTGCATATTTCATTGCCGATAACCTACTAGCTTCACTTGCTACATGTTACATGCTGGTTATGCGTAAAACTATTTCGCTATCTATTATACTATTAAACTTGTATGCTCACCTTTACATTATGTGTATTGACCCCTATTTTAACGTATGTGACAGGTGTTTAGGATGCTGTGCTTTGCTTGCTATCTTTTGTGGAATTAAGATAGGATGGGTCTAGAAACAAACAAACAATTTAAACTTTATGAGTAGTCGGAACAGCTTTATTGTCTTTGAGAACTACTCTCTGTAATAACTGTGGTACTTATTATGTCATGGTATGGGACGTGATGTTTAAATAATCAGTAAACGTAGTTGTTATGGAATCTCTTGGACAATCTGTTTCGCTCAGTGCCTCACCCTGATGTTTCCACCATCGGTTGGGGTGTGACAATAAGACCATCCACAATAAGGATGTTTTGAGTGCGTGTTTGAGTGATGTGGCAATTCTTTGGTGTTTTTGTTATGGGTGGAGTTGTATTTAAAGAGAGAGAATTAGGTTTTATATGTGAGGAAAAACTAAAAAAATGAGTGTTGTGAGTGTAGGAAGAAAAGAGGAAAGTAGGTGTTGTTTTTATAGAGAGAGAAATGATTATGAGTGGGCAGGAGAGAGAAATATTTTGGGTGTGTGCCATGTCACCCGTTTTTTCTCTCCTTCTATTATGAGTGCTCTAACAATCAAAATAACTAACTGAGTTGTTGTTATAAAATAAATAGTAATCTTACAAACCAGTGTTTACATTAAAGACTGTTACATTAAACTAAAACTTTTGTCCTACAAAACAAGTATTCTCTATTAGCAACGATTGTTCCTTCAACAACAGTCATTCACATTAGCAATTGTTATTATTTTCAGCAATTTTTTATCCAACAAGTCTTGTGTCTTCATCGGTCATTTCATTGGGAAGGGCAGTTCTTTCATACTTAATTTGAATCTTTATTCTCTATGAAGCCCAACTGATCAGTTATTTAGTTTTGACTGACTAGTTCTTTTTGTGATTCAACAATTCCCCAATTTAGATAAATGGATGACCAATCACATTAATAAAACACATGACATAAACTGTGAAACGTAGGCAGAAGTTGGCAAGATTTCTACCAATTATGACTCATGTAATTGTGTGATTAGTCGTCAAAACAATTGGTCAGGCACAAAAGTTGCTAGGTTTTGTGTAAAATTCTCTTGATATTTCGCAAAAGTGTCCTTGTGTTAGTATTGATTTCCTTTAACGTATTTATTTTTATGAAGTATATATTCCCTAAAAGAGGTTTATGGTATACGAGGAAAGGCAAAGGAAGTGTGTCGATTGTTTGATTTTTAGAAAACAAAGAAAGGTTATTCTCAAAAAAAAGAAAACCCTAATTCTCTCTCCTAGCATGGCGATTTTTGTTCCTCTTCCAACCTGAGCTTTTTCTTCGAAATCTTTTGTATAACTGTCTATTATTAGAGCTTTGATTCATCAAAATTCTAATACGAACTAGTTAGCAATAGTGATCGATCGGAAAGTAGGGGTTTTTTCTTTGTTTTTCAATCGCTGCCTTAATCCATTGTTTTCGATTAGATTGTATAGAGTTGTGAGTTTATCGGTCCTTCTGGTTGGGCAGAAACCTTGATTTACTTGTCTCTCTATATAGTTTGTTAGATTCATGGTTTAGGGTTTAAGTTAGATTAGGGTTTTTCTGTTTTCTTTCGTTTGTGGTCTTCTGGGTTCTCGTTGGTGTTCTTGTGCATGGTTGATTGTTGTTTTGAATAATGGAGAGGGTGGAAGAAACTAAGCATCGTTCAAAATCTACGGGTAACGAGCAAATTGATCGTGGCAATGAAGGCAGCTTGGAGTTCATTAACCAAGGTACGATGAAGAATGATGGTGGCACAATGTCTTCGCGAGGAATTGGCCTGAGGGTAACGAATGTTGAGGGTAATACGCTGATACCTAGGAGAGGATTATACTCTACGTCTAGCGATTCTATCGTGGATGGCTTGTCTAAGATTTCTAAACCTGTGGGAGAACCATCGGTGAAGTTTCCCACTTTTGCTGATTTTAGAACAAAGTCACATGCAAACCCTATCAAAACGGATATGCATGGTGATGGAAATCTGAGTCCCCGAGATGGTAATGGAGATATTAAGACCTCGGTCCCTCAATCATTTGCTAGTGTAGTTCAATCGCATAAGGAACCTGTGAAAGTTAACTTTAGGCAAATGGAATCTGATGAGAAAATGGAGGATGTGGATGTTGTCATTCCTGTAGCTTCGGTCAAACATGTGAATGAGAGGTTTGCTAACACGCTTTATAGATATTTCTTAGGGAAACGTCTTGCCTTTCCTGTGGTTGAATACTTTGTTAAGAATCAATGGGCGAAATATGGATTAATCAAAATAATGATGAATGCGAAGGGGTTCTTCTTTTTTAAATTTAAGACTAAGCACGGTTTTGAGCAATTACTGGAAGATGGTCCATGGACGATCCGAAATGTACCAATCATTCTAAATGAATGGTCTCCTTCAGTTATGTTGGTCAAGGAAGATATCACGACTATACCTGTATGGGTGAAACTGCTTGATGTGCCGTTGCAAGCATTCGCGGAGGATGGCCTGAGTTTATTAGCGTCAAAGGTAGGAGTGCCCAAGATGTTAGATTCGTACACAGCGTCTATGTGTGCCGAATCATGGGGTAGAAGTAGCTTTGCTAGAGCCCTTATCGAAGTCAATGCTGAAGCCGATTTGAAAAGAAGTGTCAAGATTGTTGTCCCGTCGTTGGAAGGTAATGGATATGCTAAAGTTGATGTCAAAGTGGAATATGATTGGGAGCCATCAAGATTGTTGTCCCAACAGAACGGACCTCGGGGTGACTTTGTGCCCAACGCAAAATCCACTAGGTTTGAGTCTTCCTACTTGCACTTCACACATATCAATGGCCTTGCAAACCATTGGTGATCTCTTTATTTCCTTATTTGATACATACCAGGGATTTTATACTTACAAAAATACATGTTCATACAAATTAAATACCATGTTTTATACAAAATTCAAAGCATAGGATTATGCGGGTATGGAGTCAAAGTCAGGGTGGGCATTGACGGTTATACGAACATTACAAATATAAGACTTTACCAATACATGGTTTTTATGAACATACTGTGTTACACACACAACGTTTCCATATAACTTGGCAAGAAAATGACTATTGATTCGTTTTCTCAATACTATTTCAAAAACCGGTTATTCCAAAGATTTATTTCAAATCTTTCACAACTCAAAAGATTTATTTCAAATCTTTTACAAACAAACTATGAACTCGCTCAACTTTATGTTGATTTTTCGCATGTTTCTTTCTCAGGTTGCTTTTCAAAGACAAGGCACGGTTGGAATAGGAGAACCATGTGGAGTCGAGTACTTGATGGGCGTTCAATTTCTAGAAGTCTTAGCTTATTTTGCTTCCGCTGTGCAATGAAGATACCAGTCCAGTCACGCCAATGCTCTGATAATTTCGGGGTGTGACAGATTGGTATCAGAGCTATAGGTTACAGCGAATTAGGTTTCTGTTGTGATACCTAGGCTCTAACCTCACTTTTCTCTGGGACTTAGACTATTAAGACGTTGAATACATACAGAACGCCTAGTACTCGAATATGGTCTCCAACCGTTGCCGAAAAGCAAACAGTCAAAAATTTTGTTTTCAAACATACGCTATTGTGATGTTTTATACACGGTACACAAAACAATTACATACAGTACACAACACTCTGAGAGTTTAGGAAACATGCATTTAAGACCTTCGGAACAGGGAATTCAGCCGGGTGGCTGGATCTGGTCGAGAGACCAGGGAGTCAGTCTGAGAGACTAGGAGATTCAGTCTGAGAGGCTGGGAAGGTAGTCTGAGAGACTAGGAGATTCAGTCTGAGAGGCTGGGAGGATAGTCTAGTGGGACTAGGAAGTTCAGTCTGAGAGGCTGGGAGGATAGTCTAGTGGGACTAGGAAGTTCAGTCTGAGAGGCTGGGAGGATAGACTAGTGGGACTAGGAAGTTCAGTCTGAGAGGCTGGGAGGATAGACTAGTGGGACTAGGGGAATTACTTGATTGCTTATTGGTGACTAACATGTTTATTTGATTATATGATTGATTATTTGCGCATGTGTGTGTTTATTAAAGGTCATCACGTAGGAACCGTGAATATTAACTCGGGCACATATTATTATCCATATTGTCTATGATATTTTGACTTCCCGAGCAGGCAGCCTACGTATAACGAAACACTAGCGCACGAGAATACATGGAACTCAATTTCTACGTCAACGGATGTCGGGGTACATCACCTTCTACGCGGCACACAACGCTAGTGCACAGGTATACGTGAAACCTAAGCTATACATCAACAGAGGTTGAAGTACGACACATACGACTATCGAGGCGAGGCCTTGAGAAGGAACGATGACGCAAATTTAACGACGACGCTAGATCCCTGTCAGCTGGAGAACTAACAATCAGGAAACGACAACTTGTCACGCGATCCTGCAACGACACGAATCGCGCCAGGGAGAAGACGATTGTCTCCGCATTCCCCCCCCCCCCCCCTACCTAACTAACGACGAATACGCTATGTTCGACATTCCATGTTAATGTCACCTAACAATTGGTCGTCACACGAATTTCGAATTCCATGGTAAAGTCCTCAAATTTCTTTTATTGAAATTTCGAATTTCACACTTACTGAGTAGATTTTCGTATCTCTACTCCTCTTAATGGTCATTGTTTCACGATCATTTCTTTACAAGTTACATACATGGTTTTTCGTTGTAACCATGCCTAAAGTTTTCTTGTCAATACATATATTTATTGTCGGATTGCGCTAAAACCAAGTTCGATCGTTTGAACTTCTGCATTACACATACTCAATTCAAGATACCATATGATGTATTGAAGACATCATATTCAAATTCGTTTTAACAAGAGTTTCATTTGTTCCGAGTCGTAGTAGACTTATTTGGTCTACGACTCCAATAAGTCATTTGTTGATTTCGACACCTTGTGGTGGTGTATTCATTAACTTGAAGCTTGCGCTAAACTCGTTTACGCGTCTCATGCACGGATTTAATTATTTCTTTATTAATTTGTTTTAAATCCGCTTTGAATTATCATATTAAAGCAGTCTTAACACAATCGTGTGTTAAGACAATGGTACACAAATTCATTTCATATTCTGGTGTACCTCATAACGGTTCTTTCAACATCGATCGAATGCTTTGCGACATTCATTGCTTCTTCACCTTCGATCGAAAACATTATTTCTTTAATGTTCAAATTTCAATTGAAAATTCTATGATGTCATTTGAAACAAACTTTCGGATTCACCTTATTACGCTTTCATTCGACTTCAAACACGGTGGATTTGTTTGATCACCGTTATTATTGAATTATTTAAATCACTACGACCCTTGTGGTGTTAGTACAAACTTGTAGCTTGGGCTAATTATGATTGAGCGTTTTATGCAAAACACAGGTGATACTTGTTCGATCACCCCTATTATTAAATTGTTTCATTCATTGCGACACCTTGTGGCGTCGGTATGACTTGCAGCTTGCGCTGATCACGATCGAACGTTTCATGCAAACTATTACATTTGAGATTGTTGATTCTAAGTTCATCCAGTGGATGTTATTACTTCTAGAACTCATTTACACGTTGTAAACGTTCATATGGAATTCGATTGGTCGAAGTTCCTGTTCATTATTGAATCCCTGTTAACTTAGTCACATTAGTGACTGTACCTATACGTCTCGTTTCTGTTGACATCAATTACTGAGACACATTTCTTTTAAACCGTTGGGTTCTTATTGTTGAGGAATGTCATGATTCGAAAAAGTCTTGTTTCGATTACGCGGTCATGCACTTTGTTATTATTCGGACTTACCTGCAAACAACACAATTCTGAGGAGATAACATAGTCTAAATTTCGAGGACGAAATTTCTGTAACAGGGGGAGAATGTGACAACCGGTGATTTACGGCTCTTAATTTCGTGATTAACGAGTGATTAACGCAATAATAAATAGTGTTTACAGCGCAAATTAACTTAATTAGGCATTTGGAATGCCTAGGAACGTTTATCGGACTTTACAGTGCGCGTATGGTGATTGACGGGGAGTCGGCTGAATACTACGCGACAACGAACTGATGCCGTACAAAATACTGACAACGCCGACAAGTATGGATGTTACACGAATATTTTATGTGTACGAAATAAAATTTGTGAATTTATTGGGCTTCCGTGCGATACAAAAACGTGAACTAAAAACGCGATAACAGGAAACGCATCGGCAACAAAACGGAAGCGACGGAGACGCCTGTCACCTTCGAAACTTACATTTGACGCTATATTTAGCTCCGTAGTAAAATTTTAGGGACTACAGTCGAAACCGGATCAGAAAGCGAATTAAAGACGGCAACGATATAATTTTGCGCGATTATTACCGTTATCGACGCACGAACGCACAAACAACGACTACCAACCGTATTTTTGTATTTTAATTTTTGACCTTAAACGGAGTTCAGGATTTGACAACGGGTCTCGTAGGAATTATGGGCCACTTACACATAAGGTTGGACTTGTGGGCCCTGGGCCGAAGCCCAAAACCCACAAGCCTAAACCCGCACATAATATATATTAGATCTCTCAAGATCTCTACAAATCCTACAAGATCCTACTAAATCCTATCAAAATCTAAAAGATTTACTAAATCTTAGCAAATCTGTCCAAAATCACTACAAGATATTTTACTAGATCTTGAGACATGTGCTATCTCTATAAAGGAACCTTATCATTCTTTCTTCACCATACACACACAAACAAGATATGCAGACTTATCTTCAACACTCTCTCTCTCTCTCTCTCTCGATACAAACACAGACACAACACACATCTCTTGGCTCACTCTCCTTCCTCGTTTTTCTTTTCCCAGTCCGGCGATCGGTGAACCGGTGAAGCCGGTGCTGCTTCTCCGACCAGACACCCCCTTCCTCTCTCTGTTCCGATGACCGGAGCCGGTTGCCGGCTCCTCTTTCTTCTCCGGTCGTACACACACAGCCCCACCCCCCCCCTCAGTTGAACAGTAACAACACCGCCACCATGGCGGCGGCGGAGACCCGACAGAGTTCGAAGAGAGAGAGAGAGGCTGATGAGAGAGAGAGATGTCGAAGAGAGAGAAACGGTGGCGCGTGGCGGCGCGTGACGGCGTGGTGTGGCGGAAATCGGTGTTGCAGAACCGACGGGTTCTGTCCGGTAAACAGACTTTAACCGTCATTTTCTTTTGATCTGTTTCGGTCCAGTTTTCGTGGCTCAGTCGGTTCGGGTTCGAGTCTCGGGTCAGACACAGTCGGGTCAGGATTGAGGTCAGCGGGTTTGAGCTTTGGTTTATCGGGTCAACAGGTTCAGTTTGGTCTGGCGGTTCAGTTGACTAAGTCACCGAGTCAACTCAGTGACTCGGTTAACTCAGCTTACGGGTCAACTCAGTCCGGGTAAACAATGGTCAACAGATCAGTTCGGGTGCGTTTCAGGTTCGGGACTCGGTTCGGTTCAGGTCAACGGTACAGTTCGGGCCGACACGGTCAACTCAGCGAGTCAACTCAGCCAGCTGACTCGGTCAACTCAGTCACACGTACGACGTCTCGACGTGAAATATTTGGTAAAGATTTTAGCGTCGCGATTAATATTTACATTGTTTTTATATCGTTTGATATTATTTAGTGACAACGAGCTCGAAACGATCAAAAATTAGTTACATTATAGTTAAAATTCGACAAGAGTTTTTATATATGGATTGCTTGATGAAAATTATTGAACTTTGATAAAAATAGCGACAACTTGTGTTGTCGGGGCGTCCAAAAACAGAGGAAACTCTGCCCGTTTTTCGAGAAAACCCGTAAACAAAACATGTTTTATTATGAGACGAAACTTTTTAACCGAGGAGCTTTTATAAAGACAAATACGAGTGTAAAACCTCTTTCGACAACAACTTACAACTTTCGATATCAAAGATTCGGAAACTATTTACAACACATAAATATAGTTATTATATTTATTTTAAACTTCGAAAATTCGACGAATCTTTTATGAAATCAATATAATTATTTGTATTGTCTCAAACGCCGAACACGCCTTCGCTCTATAAAATAAATATAATTTTTATATTATTCCAAGTATCAAACGACACAAATTTGTTTTTAGAAAGATAAATATGGTTTCTATATTTATTTCAAGTATCATACAATACGAATTCCGTTATTAAAATAAATATGGTTTTATATTTATTTCAAACGCCTAAATGGCATATACGTATATTTTTGACAAATATACACAAGACGTGATATATATAATACAAGTTATTATATATTATTTTCATACGAATACTCGATACATACACGTACGACTACTCGAGACGGCTAACGCAATTACAACGAAGTATTTATATATTTTATATAAATATTTATTTATTTTTAAATCTCTCAAGAAATAAGTCTTCCTAAGACTTACTAGTTTTACCGACAATAAGCGAGACTTAACAAGTATAACTTAATCGTTACTATTAAGTTATCAATTTACCGTTGGATCGTTCGATTAACGAATCGGTAGAGCTCGATGACACGTAGTTTAGTTACTGCGTATACTTAGACACTTATAAGGTATTCCGTGTTAGGAATATTGTAGAATGCACGCTAGCGAGTCTCATCTTGGAAACGACATCACGAAGTCGTAATTAGCTAGCTTTGCACAAGGAATATTCAGGTGAGTTCATAACCCCACTTTTTACGGCTTTACGTTTTTATAAAGGTTTTCGGGGTGGAAAGACATGCACGTTTTGCAAAAACATACAAAGTTTTGAACTAACGCAAAACTCGTATTTCTAAATCATATTACGGAGGGATTTCGAGGAACACAAATGAATTACGAAAGGTTTATACTAAACATACCGGTTTTTACAAAACAAATGCTTATTTTCGAAATGTGAATAATTTTCGGTCAGGGTGACCAGGGATTTGGTCGGGGAGACCAGGGATTCGGTCAGGGTGACCAGGGATTGGGTCGGGGAGACCAGGGATTTTCATACATACAGACATGTTACTGTGATTACGAGTACTTTTTACATGGTATGGTTAGCGTAAGGAGGGTTACTACTTAGATCATGTGAGTGGGTAGGCGCAACTTGAGGCCATTAATCCTCATTGTAGGACCGAGGGACGTAAGCGGTAGATCTATCTGGGTGTAGCGAGCCCAGCCCCAGGCCCAACAGAACGGACCTCGAGGTGACTTTGTGCCCAACGCAAAATCCGCTAGGTTTGAGTCTTCCTACTTGCACTTCACACATATCAATGGCCTTGCAAACCATTGGTGATCTCTTTATTTCCTTATTTGCTACATACCAGGGATTTTATACTTACAAAAATACCTGTTCATACAAATTAAATACCATGTTTTATACAAAATTCAAAGCATAGGATTATGCGGGTATGGAGTCAAAGTCAGGGTGGGCATTGACGGTTATACGAACATTACAAATACAAGACTTTACCAATACATGGTTTTTATGAACATACTGTGTTACAAACACAACGTTTCCATATAACTTGGCAAGAAAATGACTATTGATTCGTTTTCTCAATACTATTTCAAAAACCGGTTATTCCAAAGATTTATTTCAAATCTTTCACAACTCAAAAGATTTATTTCAAATCTTTTACAAACAAACTATGAACTCGCTCAACTTTATGTTGATTTTTCGCATGTTTCTTTCTCAGGTTGCTTTTCAAAGACAAGGCACGGTTGGAATAGGAGAACCATGTGGAGTCGAGTACTTGATGGGCGTTCAATTTCTAGAAGTCTTAGCTTATTTTGCTTCCGCTGTGCAATGAAGATACCAGTCCAGTCACGCCAATGCTCTGATAATTTCGGGGTGTGACAAAGAAAGTCTTAATGGGTAGTATAGCAGCATGGAATATAAGGGGCTTGAACCACCCCTTTAAACAGAAAGAGGTTCGAAAACTGATGGTGGAACATCATCTTCAGGTTTGTGCGCTTTTGGAAACTCATGTTCATGCATCTAATGTTGAGTCAGTTTGTAAAAAAGTATGTTCTTCGTGGAAGTGGGCTTCTAATGTCGTTTATTGTAATAAGGGTACACGTATTATGCTGGGGTGGGATGTGAATGTAGTAGACATAATGATTCTAGCTCAATCGGATCAGGTCATTCACACTCAGATTGTGTTTAAAGTTGATAATAAAATTGTGTTTTGCTCGTTCGTATACGCTAAAAATAGCTACCAAAATAGAAGAGAGTTGTGAAATAATCTGTGTATGCACCATTCTTTCATGCGAGATAAGCCGTGGGTTATCATGGGTGACTTCAGCTGCACGTTATTTCTTGATGATACGTTATCGGGTTCCTCAACGAGTAATCTAGGGATGATCGAGTTTAAGGATTGTGTGAACTCTATTGAAGTGTCGGATATTAATAGTTCCGGGCTACACTTTACCTGGACAAATAAACAGCAAAAACAATGAGCAGTGTTTATGAAACTTGATCGTGTGCTTGGTAATACCAAATTTATTTATATATTTCAAGCGGCGGAGGCCTGTTTTCACCCTTATCGGTTATCGGATCACATTCCGTGTATCCTTATCTTGCCGAGTATTGATAGGGATAAACCGAGACCGTTTAAGTTTGTTAACTTATTAGCAGATAAAAAAGGTTTTTTAGAGGAAGTTCAACGTATTTGGGATATGGATATCCAAGGAGTGTGTATGTTTCAGGTTGTTAAGAAGCTGAAGTTGCTGAAGACGCCGTTAAGGAAACTCATGCATAAACAAGGGAACTTACACGAGAATGTAAAAAGGGCCAGGAAGGACCTGGACGAGTGCCAATGTACGGTTGATAGTGATCCGACGAATAGCGAATTAATGAATAAACTCTCACAACTTCTTCAAGCTTACAAGGTTGCGGTTCGTGGTGAAGCCTTGTTTCTTCAGCAGAAGTCTAAAGTAGATTGGTTAGCTCTGGGAGACTCGAACACCAAGTATTTCCATAATGTAGTTAAAGCGAAAAATCATCGAAGCAGGATCTCTTCTATTAAGGATGTGAGTGGTAATATGGTAGATGGTGGTATGGTGGCGCAGGTCATGGTAGATCACTACTCGAATTTTTTTGGCTTGACAACAAATGTTAATGTGCTGCCTACTCCGGAATTGTTTCAAAAAAGGTTGACGGATGAAAAGGCAGCGTATATGGTGCGAGAGGTGACAGATGACGAGATCAAAAAAGCTATGTTTTCAATTGCAGGGAATAAGGCACCAGGACCGGATGGGAGACGAATATCGGATAATATCCTCTTAACCCAAGAACTCATGCATAATTATCACCGAAAAGTGGGTCCCCCTAGATGTGCGTTCAAGATTGATATACAAAAGGCGTACGATACGGTGGAATAGTCTTTTTTGGAAGGGACGTTGAGAGGATTTGGGTTCCATACAAAGATGGTAAAGTGGATCATGGCGTGTGTTGTTTCTACTTCGTTTTCGTTAGCTATTAACGGGAACCTATTTGGGTACTTTAAAGGGAAACAAGGGCTACGACAGGGTGACCCTATGTCTCCGTACCTGTTTACGATAGTTATGGAAGTCCTCACTCTAATATTGAACCAACATGTTACGATATCGAATGATTTTAGATTCCATAACAAGTGTGACAAGCAAAGAATAATCAACTTGTGTTTTGCAGATGACTTATTTATTTTTGCGAGAGGAGATCATAAATCGGCTGGAGTCATTATGGCGGCGATTAATGTGTTTAGGTCCATGTCGGGTCTTGTTCCAAGCATGACGAAGAGCACTATTTTCTTTGGCAATGTGACGGATCAGGCGAAAGCGAGAATCTTAAGTATTATGCCATTTGAGGAGGGAGCGCTTCCAGTTAGATACTTGGGTGTTCCTCTCATATCTACTCGGCTGAAATATAAAAATTGCAAAAAACTTGTGGAGAGTATGGAGGCTCGGATAACAGATTAGAAAGCTAAATGTTTGTCGTTTGCAGGAAGATTACAATGAATTCGTTCGGTTTTGGAGTCCATGCACGTATATTGGGCCTCGGTGTTCATCTTACCCAAGCGTATTATATGTGAACTTGAAGATGGGATGCGGTGCTTCTTGTGGTCTCAAGGGAACAAGATTAAAGGGAAAGCGAAGGTGCGATGGAAGAGGGTTTGCCTTCCAATAGGCGAGGGGGGTCTTGGTATTCGTCGGGTAGAGGACATGAATAATGCACTAATGGTATCGCATATTTGGAGCTTGCTTACTCATCGAGAGTCCATATGGGTGAAGTGGATTCACTCATATCGTATTCGCGATAAAAGTTTTTGGGAATTACCAATAAAGAATAATATTACCTGGAGCTGGAGGAAAATACTTCACCTAAGACTAAATGTTCGCAACTATATATGGACCAATGTTGGAGATGGAACGGATACGAAGGTGTGGTATAATAAATGGCATGAGGTCTGTCCGATTATTTCTATTGTTACCCCTCGTTTGATAGCTAATGCAGGTTTCAATTTAAACTCTAAGTTAGCAGATGTCTTTGTGAATGGGGAGTGGAGATGGCCTGTAGATTGGTCCAATCGGTTTCCAGTGCTCCAAAATGTCCACGACTTTACTCTTGATCCAACACGTAAAGACATGATAGTGTGGAGAACGAGGCAAGGGATTCAGATGGATTTAATACCTCTACGGTTTGGGATGACATTCGGTTACACGAAACTGAAGTTCAATGGGGAATGTAGTGTGGTTTCCGCAAGCTATACCAAAACACTCTTTTATTATGTGGTTGATTGTTAATAGGAAATTGAAGACTCGGGATATCATGAGTAGCTGGCACTCTTCGGGTAATGCAAATTACAATCTTATGTGTTGCTCGTTGTGTACTTCTGGCCCGGATTCCCACGATCATTTGTTCTTTGAATGTGATTATGCGGCTCATGTGTGGAATGGTGTGAAAGACTTAGCTGGTATGACGTCGATTCAGAACACTTGGAACGATATCATGGAATTCTTGATGGGGATCGCGAACTCAACATCAGTTACCCACACTATTGCTTAGTTAGTGGTTAGCGCATCAGCATATTTTGTTTGGAACGAAAGAAATAGACGACTCTTTTCGAACCAGAAAAGGAACAAAGATCAGTTGGTGGAGGTGATTCTTGGAACAGTCCGAATGAAGCTCCATACGATGCGGTTCAAGACGTCTTTTCGTACAACGAAATTGTTACAACAATGGATGCTCCCCCGTGGATTGTTGGTTGCGGATGATGATTGCGGCTGATGCTTGTCTAGTTTTTAGTTTTTAGCTTAGTTTGATTGGTGTTTTGGTTATCTAGTTTGTTTTCGTTTTTAGTGTTAACTCGTGTATGGCATGTCATACAGGAGAACTGAGGAGTGCGTTTTGCTTCTCACTTGGTTTTTTTTTTGTTGATATAAAATTCACTGGGGTAACCCTTTACAAAAAAAAAAGGTTATTTTCTGATCTATATAAGTTTATGTTAAAATTGTTTTATATAGGTCGTGTTTGTACATAAAAAATAAAAAATAGACAATGACTAATGAAAACTAGTAGTCGAATGCACCATTTAACAAAGATCTAAAAATGTGCTAGTTGCTAAAGATTGCTAAACTAAAAAAATAGAGCCTTTTTTAACAACTAAGAGCATTCACATTGGAGTCTCTATCTCCATCTATATATTAACAGCTAAGAGCATTCACATTGGAGTCTTTATCTCCGTTTATATAATTTAATTAAAAAACACATTTTTCTTTAAATTATGTTTATTTTTCAAAACTTTCCCACATGAAATACTCTATCTATGTCTCTATCATACTCACAGTAACTTATTTTATTATTTTTTTATCTTTTATACACACTCACAATAATAATATAGAGGTTTGGATATGAGCCTCTAAATACAAAGATTTACTTTAATATCTATAAATTTTTCTCTGTTATAAAGATTACAATGTAGTAGTGTTTTTGCTATTTCCTCTATTTTTTTTATATTATATTGTATTTATTTATTAATATAGAAGCTCGAATATGAATGCTCTAAACTTTTTTTCTTTAAATATGATACTAAATAACCTTGTAAATACTAAACTTTGGTTTCCCAACAAATGACCACTAAACTAAATGAAATTCCACTGTTTTCTCATAATTTCAATTGTTTTAAAACCCCTAGACGGACCAGTCTCGTTGGGAAGTCTCCTGGATCAAAAAGTCAAAATCGCAGACCACCTTGCGACCATCAAATCACACACTCGTTTCTTCGCGATTTCACCCTCTATTTCTGCTACAAATCCAACGGTTGGCCATCTGGGTCACCAGCCTTCTTCACCTGATTCCTGTTTCTTTCAAAACAATCGGTGAAAGTTTGCACCTTTTACTTCTGGGTAAGTTGTTTAAACCCTTGAAGTTCTTCACCCACATACATAATAATATATCTGTCATATTAAGTTTGTGATTCGCTTGACCTGATGATAATGAAATTGGGTTTTCATTTCATCCTCTTTTACCCTTTAATTTTGATGTTGCAGACGGATGTTTGAGTATTGGGTTGTTTTTGTGTCTGTTATTATTAAAGGAATTGAGATAAAGCTTCAAGATTCTCAATTTATGGTGGAAGTAGTCTGTTGTTTTCCCACTGTTTGGGGTTTTGATTATGAACCAACAATGAAATACATGTGTTTGTCAAGTACTAGGTTGACATTAATTATTATCTACACATTAAGTTCAGTTGGGTATAGCTTTAGCTGTTGTTTCTAGTAGTAGTAGTAGTAGTAAAAAAGGGTAGATGCACGGTACCCCCGACCGCGGAAGGGATCTCCCTTCCCAAGCTAGCTACCCGACAACGCTGCCTGGCGGTGAAACCCCTGCGAACCCGAGGGGCTGAAACATGTTTCGAACCCGTGACCTCGAGTGTCCTCGGGCCGGTTTAAGGTGGGGGTCGGTGGCCACTAGGCTGACACCCAATGGTTAGTAGTAGTAGTAGTAGTAGTAGTAGTAGTAGTAGGTACATGTTTTGATGGGGTGCACACCCCCACCCCACGGGCTGTAGTATAACTGTTGCAGACCACT
Organism: Helianthus tuberosus; assembly: GCA_030545235.1. Lineage (NCBI taxonomy): Eukaryota > Viridiplantae > Streptophyta > Magnoliopsida > Asterales > Asteraceae > Helianthus > Helianthus tuberosus. Next base: position 48,351,090 of record CM060431.1, on the reverse strand, counting down.
ATTAAAACAAAACCTTATTTTATTGTTATGTTATATGGGCCGTATGTGTAACATTTTCTATAAACTTATACGGGCTGTATAACTATGGAGAATCCCAGCCGTATGACTTGTTAGTGGTATATACATATAGCCTGCCCTGTTCTTATCATGTCTTGTAGTAAGCATAGAGGTAGTTCATGTGTCAGGAGTATGCATCCTGTGGCTGATATTGCCACTGTCATGATTTGCATAACTTCCTCAATTCATAAAAGATTGTCTGCTTGATAGGGTGCATGTTTTGAATAAAATTAGGAGCCTTTTCAACATTGTATTTGGGTGGATAACTATATGTGTTAGATTAAATCAGATTTTTTTTTTCTTTTGATGATGCTCAGATCGTAAACCGAGATTAATTGCCTCGTTGTATCTCTGACGTGTGCCACTGCAAGTTCTTAATGAGGTGAAGAGTTGCTCTTATTTCATTTACATTACATTATTTTGTTTCTTTGTATAATTCCATTTGATATCTTTCTTAAGATCTCGTTAAGCCTCACCTTTAGTGGCTTAATTTAATGTGTTGAGATTATATGTACGCAGAGTCAGTTGGATCCCACAAAAGAAGTCGGATACAGATTCAATCATTTGTGTTACCTGAGAATTGACAATGGCAGAACTCAGTCCCAGCGTTGATACTTCAACAGATGGGGACACCGAAGACAAGGGTTTGGGGGTAATATGTTTTCTTTTTGAAGTATTCTTAGCGTAATAATGTACTTAGCTACATTGCTATGACCAGTAATTGGTATCTACTAAGTAACGAGATTTAAATATATTTTGAGAATAAAATTTAATGACATGTTCCCCTTTTAGTAAACTTTTTATTCGACTCGCTTAAGTAAATTGGTCCAAATAGCCACCTCTAGTGTGAAAATTATGTTGAAATTTTCTAATATGCAGTGTATGTTATATTATTGCAGTTTCATAGCGGTCAATCACATGGGCTTGTGGTCTCTGATGCCAGTGATAAGTCAAGGGATCAAAAGGTTTGAGACTATCAGTTACAAATTCATATTTTCCTTTTTAATTGCTAAACATTTGGTAACCAATTTTGAAAACAAAAAGAAAATGCGTAGCTAGATTTTGTAATAAAGGAAACAGTTTTACAATAAACTGCTTTTGTAATGATTATTTTGGGACACGTAATGTGTTTTTGGAATCATTTTTTAGTTTTTCTGATTTTTATTTAACCGTATTTTTCAGACACTTCGTAGGCTTGCTCAGAATCGTGAAGCTGCAAGAAAGAGCCGTCTGCGGAAGAAAGTAAATTTTCTTTAGTTTGTTTTTATGGTTAAATTGTTTTTAGCTGTATTTTAGGGATTAGTGAAATTACTTGACGTTAATCACAAACTTAACGGCTCATAATAATGCTCCAAAGTTTAAAAAATATTAAACAAATATACAAGTACATATTATTATATAAAACCTGATCCTTATTTCTTTTCAAAAAAATTGACACAAACAGTTTAAGTTGTTACATAAAACATATTTTCCTTGAAAATTATAAAAATAAACAGGTTAAATGGGCCACCCGTGAGTCTGCCACTTTGACCAGTCAAACCCGACCCGCTTACCAAATTGTGTTTGTAGGTTCGGCCCAAAAAAGTAACACCCCTAATTAGCAGCATTGTGCGAAGGGTAGACATGATAAACTTCATACTCAAAATGTAATGTGTGGGCTACCCATTATTTTATTTTTCATAATAGTTATGATCATATGTTAGTCATATCTAGACCGATCTTATACTACTGGCAGTAGCAATAGTTATGCAAGATCCGAGGAAGTTTAACACCCGTTTAAAGTTTTTGACAGTAGGAATAGTCATACTGAGATAAATAGTGAAATCTATGTAAACGAACAGGATCATGCATTGTTATAATAGGAGTTTATAGATAGAAGTTTTACTTGCGATGTGTATGTATATGCATAATTGCAAATTTATTTTTTTATAATTTATATATAACACAATATATATTATTTCGTGTATATATGTTATTATGTAATTATATTTATATCATATTAAATAAATTTATTTTATTGATATAGGCTCATTTTGAGTGGATTTCTATTTGTGAACCATCAAAAATGTGTCAGATGGTGGATTTAGAGATTGAAACAATTGATAGTGAAATAGATTGTGCATGAATATGTGCTTACACTTTTTAATAGGTTATTTAGAGAGAGAATTTCTAATTAAGAATCGTTAAATATGTTTTTTTAACGGGAACCTTTATATATGTAAAAGGATGAACTTGGAAATTTAAAATGATAAATTTCTAAACCTTGAGAAATGAGAAATAATAAATTTTAATGGAATTGCATCAATAATATCTTTTTTTTTTCTGATGATATATCACATGAACTTCAATCTGTTTCATCAAATTTCAAGCAAATTGCATCAACATAAATCATCAATAACAGATGAGATGATTATCAAATAATTAGTCTATTGCTTAACATATGTTCCTTCGTCATTTATTTTAAGGATTTGTTTTTTTTTAAATTTTAAAATTCCAAAACTCCGTAAATAGCCTTATATTTGGTGTATTTACTTGCCGTGCAACCATATTTAGTATAAGTACTTTGTTTTCATCATGGGATAATGTGCTTAATTCATGTGAAAAAACATTCAAACTAATTACCTATTTGTTTTTTTTTTTTAATTTGTGATTTATAGGCTTATGTCCAACAGCTGGAAAGTAGTAGAATGAAGCTGACCCAACTTGAGCAGGAGCTTCAGCGTGCTCGGCAGCAAGTACGGTTTGACTACTGATTATCATCTCCACGTTTCTTTTCAATTTCAGTATATACTGTTTTGAAAATTATCTCAATTGTCTAACTGAATTCCTTTTTCAATTCTGAAGGGCATCTTCATTTCAAGTTCGGGGGAACAATCTCAGTCAATGAGTGGAAATGGTAAGACCCTTCTGTAATATTCATTCTTCAATAATTCTATATTCTAAATGAATATTATCATTAAAGTAGGAGTTTTAGATTTTAATAAATATAGCAACCTTTCTTGATCAAGAATATAGAGTTATATCTGTAGGAAACACTAAAAGAATTTGAACTAGTAAACAGGTGACACGGGTTAAATAAATGGGTAGGATTGGGGCTAAATGTGTTTGGGCAGTAAATGGGTTGACACAGTTAACCCACTTAATAACTTTTAGCTATATATTTTTTCATTTGAGATAAACTAATAACCCAAATCGGCACAGGAGCGTTGGCTTTTGATGTTGAATATGGACGGTGGCTGGAAGAACACAACCGCCGAATCAATGAGCTGAAAGGGGCAGTTAGTAATCATGCGGGTGATGGTGAACTGAGGATCATAGTTGATGGTGTTGTTGCACATTATGAAGATATTTTCAGAATAAAAAGCGATGCTGCTAAGGCTGACGTCTTTCATGTTCTCTCGGGAATGTGGAAAACACCCGCCGAAAGGTGTTTTCTCTGGTTAGGTGGATTCCGTTCATCAGAACTCTTAAAGGTCAGCAGCATAATAATAATAATAATATCCCATTCGTCTTCAGTATGAATTACACTTGATGCATCTTCTTGATTTTGATTAGATGAATAAGTTTGATATTTGTTTATGAAGCCAGCCGGTTTTTGGTATCAATCAAACATTGATAAAAAGACAAATAGTGATGTGTGTGAAACTTTGGGTTGCAGCTGCTTATAACACAATTGGAACCTTTAACCGAGCAGCAGTTGTTGGCGATTGGCAACCTACAACAGTCATCACAGCAGGCTGAGGACGCGTTGTCACAAGGGATGGAAGCATTGCAGCAGTCACTAGCGGAGACCATAGCAGGGTCTCTTGGTTCCTCAAATTCATCAGGCAATGTAGCCAACTACATGGGTCAGATGGCTATGGCTATGGGTAAACTCGGAACCCTAGAGGGCTTCATTCGACAGGTTAGCTAGCTTATCATCCCCTAAACCCTAAACCTCTGTATGTATCTCGTTCTGATTTATCTTTTTTACCAGGCGGACAATTTGAGGCAACAAACCTTCCAACAAATGCATAGGATATTGACAACACGCCAGTCAGCTCGAGCACTCATTGCCATTCATGACTATTCCTCCCGGCTTCGAGCTCTGAGCTCCTTATGGCTTGCACGCCCTCGTGAGTGAGTCACCAAATCCTTTCGTTGTTGTATACATTAAAAAGAAGATAACTTGGTGTACAAGAAAGCGGGGCCCAAGCATCTATAACAAATTCATTCCTGGTATTTTCTTCTTCTTCTTCAAATCTGCTGTGATGGTGTTGACTTCTTCTATCTTTTTCTTTAGTCTTTTATGAATCATATTTCAACTCATCATAAATTACAATAATAAATAATTTGGTGTCAGCTTTGAAATTGGTTTGTATTTTGGTACCAGTAGTAGTATGTTGTGGAAATAGACACTAGTAGACAGTTATTGTTAATAGCAAGTTTGTATGTTTCATTATGCCATATTATCATTTCGTCTACAACTATGGTTGAACGGCCGATTTAGTCTAAATTTAAACAGGGCCGGCCCTGAGAATTCATATACCTTGTTCGAGTTCGAAAAAACGTGCCCCGAGGCCTTAACGAAATTGGGTATTGGGAGGTCTAAACCTAATCTAAACCTTAAAAATAGTTTTGTAAGTGGACCTATGTTGGTGTTTGTATGGGTATACCATATTAATTTTTTTTTACACGTACATGTCAATTATTTTTAAATAATGTGCCCTTCGAAATATCAGGTCCTAGTCGGTGGTCCTCCCTGCCCACCCTCAGGACCGGCCATGCTTACAAGGTCTCTAAAATGTATTTGTAATCTTTAAACTGACGTAATTTTAATGATTTATAAAACTAGTGTTATGTGGTTTTGAATTAAGCTATTTCAAAAATTACAATAGGACTATAATATAGTTTTAACGTGACTAATTTAAAATAAAAAAAATATATATTATACTACTGTAATGTAGTTTTAACGTTGCACTATTTTATTTTTTAATTAGAATGACACTATTTAGTACGACTATAATATGGCGCTATTTTAATAATTATAAATGACTTTAGTATAGTTATAGTGGGATACTATTTTAAAATTATAACTAGACAGTAATATGATTTTAACTAATAATATGAGGCTATTTTAAATAGTTTTAAAATGACACTGTTTTAAGAATTATAATGCGACATTGACCACTTGAATGAAAGTTTTTTTTGTGAAATTATTAGGTAGTATTTTATATCCAAAAGGAGAAGTAATGCTTTTAGCATTTTTGGGAAGGCAAAATGATGATTGATAAATGGGCATTTGCAAAAGGTGATGGGTGGAGAAACTTTATTGCAAATTTTTATATCAAGTTGCAAAAGAGTTGAGTAGTTAGAATAGTATTGGTGCCCACACAACCAAATTTGCCGTTCAAAAAAAAAAAAAAAAAAAAAGAAAAAAGATCATGATGGCATTCATCATAAACACCTCAAAACATTAAGGAACTAGAAATTCAACACTAAGGGGGTAAAAAATAAATAAACTTTTATTATATATTAAACGTTTTTTTGATATTTAATGGAGTCCCAAATTATGTACAGGTAAGGTCACATGATGTAGAGTGGTTTATAATAAACATGTGATAGAGGGAGAAATTCTTGAACTCAGGGATAAGAATGTTTTACCATTTATATACACACTAGTTGTAGAGTGGTTTATAATAAACATGTGGGCTGGTTTTCTAGGTGTCGCCTGCTTCAAAATGATGCCTGCCAACCGACTTGAACCGGTCCCTACCCTATTCAAATAGTTGGTTCCCCCTCTTGGACCCGCAAACCGACCCGAACCATTTTCGGACACAAACCGATTTCTGGCCCGACCCGGTGAAACCGGTTTTGACGGTTTGACCGATTGGAATGTTAGAAAATGTTAATTTGACCATTGGGACCCCCTATCTAGCCGTTTTTTTTTTTTTTTTTTTTGCCAACAATTCACCATTTTATTATTACATGTTAGTATAATTAGCTAGTTGGTATATTTGATTGATCACAACTTAAAAAAAAAAAAAAAAAAAAACTGCTTACAAAAAACGCTCTCGTCCTCAAACGATTCATCTCACCATACCACCAAAATGCCTACACGTGTTCCCGTTTGGACGGAAGAAGAGGAGTACGCCTTATGCCTTGCTTTTGTACACGTTAGGACCTTATACTTAAATGACGGTACAAAGGATAGATTTGGTACTAATTTTTGGGATCATGTTAAGGATAAATTTGACGAGGAAATGAGTTTTGCAACCGACTGTGCAAATGATAAAATATTGTCAAAGTGGATGAGTATATCTTTAGTTCGTGAAAGATTTCATAGAATCTGTCGTAGGTAGATGGACGATTTGGGAGATGACTAAAACGTTGAGGCTGTTGTTGAAGAATATTGTCCCGAATATGCACGTGTTAATGGAAGACTGTTTACTAAGTTAGAAATCTAGAAACTTAATATTTTTTATTAATCTTGTAATATGTATTCAAGTTAAACAAATTATATTGGAAGTTGGGGATTAATCTTTTTTACTTTTGTTTTTTTTAATCTTTTTTTATTTTTGTCAACCACTAAATGCATGAAAAAAAATGCGAACTGGTTTGGAACTGAAATTGTAATAGAACCGAAACCAAACCGAGACCGAGACCGGGTCAAAAACCCAAACTCTTAAACCGGCCAAATTGGTTTGGAAAGGAACCGAAAGCGACCCCCCAACCGATAGGTACCCCGCCAAACCGTTTCGAAATCGAAAAAAAGCTCAGAATGTGCATGGCCGTGCTTGGTCTTCAGATTTCCGGATTTTTCTTCATTTTTAGGTCTCTTTGACCACTTTGCATCCGGAGCGTCTAAAAACCTACATTTTTTTAAGTAGGAGCAATTTTTGTAGTATATCCAATGATAATGCCCCAAAAGTAGAATAAAATGGGGTAAATATGTATGAAAAATATGTATAAATGATGTCACATCATCTCCCACCTTGATTTATCGTAAAATTACTCGTTTCACTTTTAACCTTTTCCAAGCATTTCATCAACCACCACGTGACACTCTTGATTTGTAAGTTTAGATCATCCAAACTTTTACTTTGGTATATCCTAAATGACACGAGAAGTGTTTTGATAGAACATGATCGATCACTTATCATTAACTAGTTGTATTGCCAATCGATTGATATTTGTCAGTCGAGCTGTAACGATTATGAACTGGACATTGTGCACTGCTCAGTTGCATTCCATTGCCTTGCCAGATGCTTAGTCCATCAGTTTCAATTCAACTGAATTAGCTAATTAGTTGTAGAGGGGGCAATCTTGACCCAAAGCTTTTCAAGTGAGTCATTTTGGGTTGCTTTTAAAGTTAGAGGGTTGGTTTGGGTAAGATATTTTAACTAAATGGGTCACTTGAAATTCCATCTTGTTACTTTCGGGTCAAAGCGGGTCGATAACATTAAAGAAACGGGTTGATGTGGGTTAGTGTCTTAAAGAAACGGGGCAGGTTTCGGATCAGAATGGGTTTCGAGCCGGCACAAGTATCCGCACGAGACGGGTTACGGCACGAAACGGGTTTTGGATCAGAACGAGTTCAGTTCAAATTGAGTTTCGGGCCGAGACGGGTTTCGGCACGACGCAGGTTTTGGATCAGAACCGGGTCGGTTCAGGACGGGTTTCGGGCCGACACGGGTTTCTGCACAGGACGGGTTTCAGATCGCAACGGGGTTTTGGGCTGACACGAGTTTCCGCACGAGACGAGTTTCAGATCGGGACGAGTTTCGTACCGTTTCAACGGGAACTGTTTCAACGCGAACCGTTTCGACCCGTACCCGTTTCGACCCGTACCATTTCGACTCGACCCGTTTCGACGTGAACCGGGTCGAAACAAAGATTCAAACAATATCTCTTAAAACAAATTATTTATGACAAACTTCACCTTTGGACTATAAGGAATCAATTCAGTCACCAATAGATAAAACCAAACTAATGCATAGATCAGGATCAGGTAACTCTGCATCGATAATACATGTCCAGCAAAAGCAAAACAAAAATTCATTGGTAAAAGAAGCTGATTATCCACCCAAGGGTATTAACGACTTGTATCTATTGATTCTTCAAAAGGATCCAGGGTGAGGGGCAAAACCGTTTTTAACAAAAGAAAGCATGCAAATATGATAAAGTATGATGTATGATAAGACTACGGGTCGACAGTTGAAGTTAAACACGCTTAACTGACGATTGTTGCTTCTTATCGACATCCATAGGCTTAGCTGCCTTTGAGGCTTTCTTATCAACAACATCCACAGCCTTTCTTTTGTCTTTCTTCTCTCTCTTCTTCAAAGATGTCATGCGCGCCTTCAAAATGGTAGCATATGATGCTTGAAACCGTTGATGGTCCTTTGTTCCGACCTGTTTGTTATTCAAACCAAAATCATCATGTTCAAGCAGTGTAACTATTTTGAGTACTATCACTTTATTTGGTCAAATCGGTCAACGCCATCCTAAGTGTTGTATTCAAATGCATAGAACCTCCAAATTGTTATATTAAAGATATTAGTCAATAATATAGTTTTTGTAATCATATAATACATAAATTGTTTATAGAAAAATTAAAAAAATAAATAGTAAGTTATGCGGGTCAGCCGACCTCACCCAACCCATTTTGATTGGTTACCCAACCCGCAAAAAACATCATTCATAGAAGAAAAAAACATAAAAATGAAAGAAAAAAAAACTTGGTTTAAACTTATTACCAATGTGGAAATGTTCTTCTTTCCATCAGTTGCCCTAACAAGACATTTGAACTCAAGTTCTTTACCAGCACTTGTTATCTTATTCCTTTGCACCTTAGACTTGTCAGAGGCTGAAAAAATAAACTACAATCAATATTTTGAATAGAAAAAAGTAGTTGGAGAAAAAACATAAACAAAAGAAGAAGAAAATTACAGTGTTTCAGTGTAACCCACACAGATCCCTTTTCTGTTGTGTGCTCAAACATAGTAGTTAGTTCATTGAGGAACGGGTCGAGCTGTAAACGTACCTGACATTGTTACAGAACAGCAAGCAATTCAGACATGTTCCAGATATAGAAATAGTTTATCAACAAATCTTATATATTCATGTTACGGCCACTTTGTTGATAAAATGTCGGTACTAATCGATCACGACATGCAATAATATAAGACAATATTTTGATCACTTACATATGCCCTCCTTCTTCTAGTACCTAATGCTTTACTCAAACCATATAAATCAAGTATGCATATAGTTTATACTTACTTGTTAGTAGACAATTTGGGTCCGTAAACTTATAAAAAGACTGACTTGGCTAGTTAATTGTGTTTTATGTCAAACTGGTGGAATAAAAAAATTAACTAAAAGGGTAACGGTCAAGCAGGTTGAAAGTCGCCAAAAGTCTATTTTTTAATAAGTATAACCTCCTAACATCTTATTCCAAGATTCGTATTATTACTGTGATAATAGTGTTTTTGTAACCATATCTAGCAGATTCGTTATCTATTATATATGTAAGAAATGCTACTGGTCAACCCAAACCGACATCTTACGTTATGGTATCAACACAAGAAACCGGCGTTAAGATGGATTGAACACACACACGAAAGCAGTAAATGACACGAAGATTTAAAGTGGTCCGGTCAGCTGACCTACGTCCACCGTGTTGCAACTAGGGTTTCATTATTATTCAGGTTAGAGGTGGCAAAATGGATGGGTTGGATTGGATTGGTTGTTGGGTCAGGATGGGTTTGGGTTAGAATGGGTTTGGGTCAAGATGGGTAAAAGAAAGAAGAAGGTCAGGATGGGTTTGGGTCAGGATGAGTTCGGGTCAGGATGGGTTTGGGTCAGGATGAGTTCGGGTCAGGATGGGTTTGGGTCAAGATGGGTTGAGAATAAATCAATAATAATAAAAACTGAAAAAAATTATAAAAAATAAAAAAAATTATAAAAAAATAAAAAAAATTATAAAAAACGAAAAAAATTAAAAAAGAAAAAAAATAAAAAAAAGTTAAAAAAACGAGCTGCACTTTTCCTGCATAACATACCTGATGTTATGATGTACCTTCGATCTCTGTTTGATGAGTCTACTACTATATTTATTGATAACCAGTGTGCTATGTAGTTTATAAAATGTATATCGCTACAGCAACAATCTAAACTTTCTCTTTTATTACACTTGAATACTTTCTTGATGCTCCTCAGTCTGTTTGGGCGCCTGACCCGTTTGACGTGTTTCGTTGTTCCCGTATACTATTTTCGCATCAATTGTGTATAGTGCATATATAGGAATTAAAGAAAGACTTAATTATGCTATTTTTGTACAATGTGTGACACAATCCAGGATATCTGTTTTATAAGATAAGAAAAGACTGTGTATCTATTTCAACCCGAATGCGACATGCGTAATAATCGACCTAAATCGTATGGAAAAAAGACAAAAATAAATGATGAAAGTGGCATAATAATAATCTGGATCCATTCACAGAGTCATTTTCATTTTTGGGGTCTAATTTTATATAAAAAGGAATAAGTATGCAGTATGCACAAAATGTAATTCCTATTGCTTCTTCTGAATTTACCAGCAAACAGATGATAATAATTATACAACTAACAATTGATGATTTCTCATTCAAGAGTTTGTTTAGCAGTGTGAATCCATCAGACGAAACAACATCTAATTCGTAGTTTCAAACCAACACAACCCAAATACAATCTGTAAGCTAAAACCCCACAATAAAACAAAGCAAGACAAACTAACAAATCCACACGACAGTCGACAACAAAGCGAAAAAGAAACCAAATTTAGGATCCTAATGTGATCCCATCATACTAACCAACATAGGGTCAAACCAACACTCGAACAGTAACTCCATTTTCAACCATCAACAAAAGTTAAAGCAAATTAGAGACCAGAACATGTAGAAACTTGCTTAAAGCAACAACCACATTAACTTCAATCAATCATACCACAAACTACAGTTTCCCAAAACAAGAATCTAAGTATCCAACAACTTGGGTAGTACAAAACTACAAAATCCCAATATGGATCCATCAAACAAGACAACATACAACCTAAACGACATCTAAATCGTCATGAATATTCACGGATTCCTAACTAGGGTTTCGATGTGTATTTGAAATTGAACAATTAAGAAGAAGTTTAGAATGCATAGTGAGTTTACAGAAAATAAATCAACCAAAAGTGAAATTCATACCATTCAATCGATCAAGAAGTGTAGAATAGATTGTTAATAGGTTGATTTAAGGGAGTATTTGGGTAGAAATTGAGAGCGTACTGGTAGTAGAGTAGAAAAGATAAGAGCGTAGATGATTTTCATATTGGCCCATCTTGACCCATTCTCTTTTTTTAGTGGCCCATCCTGACCTGGTCTGTTTTAATTTTGATTTTCTTATTACCCATCTAGACCCATTAATAATTTTAATCGACCCAAAATGACCCAGCAGCTTAAAATTAAAGTCCAAATTGACCCAAGTTTAGGTATTTGGGTAGAAATTGTCAGGCCGCCTAATTCAGGTGCTCAAAAAATTACAAGTATAATGATATCAATATAAAGAGACTAATCTAGGGTTAGGAAACTTGATCCCCAAGTTAGGCCCAAGCCCACATAGAGATAACTAGAGCCGGCTAAATTAAAACCCTAATTTAACTGCCAAATAAAGACGTGCGGGCCGACCAAAGGCTGGGGCTGGCTGCCCTCCCGTGATCGGGCCTCCACACCAATTTGCCTAACAACCGGAAGTATATATCAAGTCAAGATGACTTTTTGTATAAAGCATAGATAGTGACCGAGTAAAACCATTGGCAAAAAAAAAAAATCAAGGGTTAACAAACATAATGATGAAAGTTTGTTTAAGTCCAACATTAACCTAATATTAGCCTTATAAATAAGGACCCAATATTAAGATGTACCATAACTAACTAATGCTCTGTTTTTGAAAGTTTTTAAACCAGAAAATTAGAAGAATTCTACAGCTCCCCATGCTAATGTCATACACAGAAAAAAAAAATATGGAAAGAACATGTTGCAATGAGCTCACACTTGACATTTATCATTTTAATCCCATCCAAATTTCACAGATGACTTGCCAAAGTAAAAGTGAAATCTTCAAAACAAAACAAAACTATATCAAGCGATCAACATGAACAGTGAAAGCAATTTATTATTATGGGAATGTGGCTTTGACTCATTAAGGGGCATTTTATTCCACTACTACATCATATAACAATTAATTTTTGCTGAATTGCACAGTCATACATACGGAGAACGGGAGAAGTAGAGAGAATGAATTTTGATATTAGAAAGAATGAATAGAATGAGAAATCGTCTATTTTAAAATATTAGCTGAAAGCTTTGATCCCACAAGGGTACAACAACAACAACAACAACCATGCCCAGTAAATCCCACAAATAGCAGAACTATTGGTAGGGTCTGGGGGAGATGGGATGTAGGCAAACCTTCCCTCTATCCTAAGAATAGAGACGCTGCTTCCTGAGAGACCCCCGGCTCCAAAACAACCAACAGGCAGATAGACGAAAGATGGATAAGTAAATAGCGTAGCAGTAGTCCGATAAATCATCAGCAAGCAACATATAGGCATAGATACAAGAAAATCATCATATGTTGGTCTACCTAAAGTGTTAAAAAAAATCTAAACACCCCCCTCCCCCCCCCCCCTCTCCCAAGGCCAAGCTAGGACACGTCTATACCCTCACCTACAAGTCCTTAACCTTAATCCTACGTCTCCACGAACTCCTATCCTGAACCATGTCCTCAGAGAGGTGCAACTCTACCAAATCTTGCCTAAGTCTTTCATCCCAAGTCAACTTGGGCCTTCCTCTACCCCTCCTTCCTTCCACTGCTCTAACTGGCTTTGTCAACTGCCTCCTCTTCACATGCCCAAACCATCTCAATCTCCCCTCTTTTAACTTGTCTGATATACTAACTACTCCTAACCAATCCCTAAAAGACACTCAATAAAATTATGTTTTTTTAAATAAACAAAATTAACTTGGTTTTGCTGCCATTGTTGATTAATTCATGAGATCACATCAAGCACACACTCTCCAATAGCTTAAGATCTATATGCTATCTTTAATAAAATCCAAGAGCAATCTAGAATGCCCTCAAGCAGCACAATAACAACACAATCTTAAAAGTTGAAAAAAGTACAAACAAAGTTCTTGCAAGTTGGAAAAAGAAGCTAAATTATCTCCCTCAAAAAGATACTTCCTAGAAAGTTCATAAAAGAATCAAGAATTATACGCTAAGCTGTATAATGAAACAAGACTAAAAATCTGCCATCCAAGAGCAGTCAGCAATTTATTATACGTACCAAGATGGGCGAAAAAAAGGAAACAAAAACCCAGCCTAAACAAGCCCAAAAAACAGTCTAAACTACTCTAACATAGCTTAAAAAAGGCTGTCTCAGGCGCGCGCTTTTTAAGTGCCATTGACTACCTAGGTTTTGGCCTGAACCCCGCTCAATGATTTGGCCAACCATAGAAAGTATTAAGAGTAATTTCGGTTTGTGAAAAGTGCTAATTTACCAGCTCAGCAACATGGATGTTCAACTTCAAAAGATTGTATCCAGACAAAAAAGATATGAGTTTCTATATTGATTCAAATTTAAAAGATTTCTTGAATAATATGTGACCAAGATCCTTACACACTCAAGATATAACCAAAAAACATTTTGACTCCTAATCTAAAATGTCAGCAGACAATAAACCCAACCTCATAGTTGCGATTTCCGACCACCATCATGTGTATACATAATAATTAACCAGAACACTGGAATTAATGACTGTTAAAGATATCATCAATGTCATCATCATCATCATACTCAGTAAATCCCACCAATAGCAAAGCAATTGAGACAACTGCCGATTAGTGCATGTATGATGTACCCCCTTATATTTCGGCTATCAACGCCACCACATGATGCATGATTAACCATCCCCCTCTTTTAACGTTATTTTCACGAAATTAGTAAAATAACGTTAAAATTAGTGCACTTCAACTTTTACCCCAGAGCGCCCACACATATATACATTATATGCGCATACCACAAGCAGGGCGTAAAAGATATCATCAATGTATATAACCTAAACAACAATTGTATCATCAAGACACATTATATAAAATAAGAATGCACAACAAAAGTTAGGGTTTAGATTGACCGAGTTCCATATCATCAACACAGAAGATCCGTAAGTTGATGGTAGATCATACATCAGCATAAGGTAATTTTAGAATTCATATAAAGTTTTTACAGTATAGATGGTAATTTGAAGAATGAACCTAGCGAGCGAGCGTCAGAAGCATATAAAGTGATAGAATGAGTTACCATGAGGATCACCGGCAGTTGAATCGTAGGGGCGAAATTCGTCAACGTCGAGGGCCAAGTGGTAAGGAGGAGGAGGATGTTAATGGAAATTAGGGTAGAAGGCGATCGGAGAAACAGAGGTGCGTGATTTGGCGGTGTTGTTATGCTGGTGTCGAACAAAAAAAAAGGTATTGGATTAAAGTTTTGGATCAGACTTTTGGCCCAAGCTAAAAGTATAATTAGTCCAATTATCCTTAGAAGTCCAATTACCTATACATTGTTGTGTTTTGATTTTTAGAGAACAGTACACAAACAAAAGTTATTTTTTTGTTAAGTTCAAGACAAATATAGCGTTGTTTTATTTTCGGGTTCGTAGTGGAACTCGGGAATTAAACGTGTAGACTGGAAGAAACTGAACCAGTTACATCGGGTTCGTTTAATCTTACGTATAGTCGACGAAAGAAAAATATGGTTGGAAGCGATGGCGGTAGCGACTCGAATACCGAGAAATCGGTTCTAAATTCAACATCGCTTACGTTGTTTTGTGAAATTATTATTAGTAATGCTTTTAGCATTTTTGGAAAGGCAAAATGATGATTGATAAATGGGCATTTGCAAAAGGAGATGGGTGGAGAAACTTTATTGCAAATTTTATATCAGTTGCAAAAGAGTTGAGTACAGTTAGAATAGTATTGGTGCCCACACAACCAAATTTTCCGTTCAAAAAAAAAAAATTTGATCATGATGACATTCATCATAAACACCTCAAAACATTAAGGAACTAGAAATTCAACACTAACGCCATAGTTATAAAGCCCATTTGTGGGCGTTATGCGACACGTGTCGTGCCACGTCACACAGAGACTTTATGGGGCGTTATATCACTAAAGTCCGTAGTCATAAAGCCACTACCAATCATTACCTAATTATTAATTTTCATTTTTATTAATTAATTAAAAAACACTAACTATTTTTTGATTGGTCCATTTTTTGAAAACAACCCCCATAGCGCCGCGAAGGTGATGCCGCTGCCATCTTTTTTTTGTCCGATAAAGCCCCTCGTCATGGTGTAGAGGGCGCCATTGAGCGCTATGTTTGGTTTTTTGGGACATATAGCGCCACACTACAGGTGCTCTAAGGGGGTGAAAATTAAATGAACTTTTATTTATATATTAAACGTTTTTTTATAGTTAATGGAGTCCCAAATTATGTACAGGCAAGGTCACATGATGACTGATGTTACGGGTATAAAATGAAAGATAGGATAGAGGGAGAAATTCTTGAACTCAGGGATAAGAATGTTTTACCATTTATATACATACTGGTTTACACATTGATGTTTGTGTTCTATGCAACCCTATTCAAATAGTTGGTTCCCCCTCTTGGACCCGCAAACCGACCCGAACCATTTTACCTGAACCGGTCCCAACCCTATTCAAATAGTTGGTTCCCCCTCTTGGACCCGCAAACCTACCCGAACCATTTTCGGACATAAACTGATTTCTGGCCCAACCCGGTGAAACCGGTTTTGTCCGTTTGACCGATTGGAATGTTAATTTGACCATTGGGACCCCCTATCTAGCCGATTTTTGCCAACAATTCACCATTTTATTATTACATGTTAGTATAATTAGCTAGTTGGTATATTTGATTGATCACAGCTTAAAAAAACAAACAGCTTACAAAAAACACTCTTGTCCGCAAACGATTCATCTCACCATACCACCAAAATGCCTACACGTGTTCTCGTTTGGACAGAAGAAGAGGAGTAAGCCTTACGCCTTGATTTTGTACACGTTAGGACCTTATACTTAAATGAGGACGGTACAAAGGATAGATTTGGTACTATTTTTTGGGATCATGTTAAGGATAAATTTGACGAGGAAATGAGTTTTGCAACCGACTGTGCAAATGATCAAATATTGTCAAAGTGGATGAGTATATCGTTAGTTCGTGAAAGATTTCATAGAATTTGTCGTAAGTAGATGGACAGTTTGGGAGATGACTAAAATGTTGAGGCTGTTGTTGAAGAATATAGTCCCGAATATGCACGAGTTAATGGAAGACTGTTTACTAAGTTAGAAATTTAGAAACTTATAGTCGACCACATTTTTTATTAATCTTGTAATATGTATTCAAGTTAAACAAACTATATTGGAAGTTGGGGATTAATTTTTTTATTTTTGTTTTTATGTAATTTTTTTTATTTTTGTCAACCACTAAATGCATGAAAAAAATACGACCTAGTTTGGAACTGAAACTGTAATAGAACTGAAACCAAACCAAACCGAGACCGGGTCAAGAAACCAACTCTTAAACCGGCCCAATTGGTTTGGAAAGGAACCGAAAGCGACCCCCCCCCCCCCCAACCGGTAGGTACCCCTCCAAACCGTTTTGAAACCGAAAAAAAGGTCAGAATGTGCATGGCCGTGCTTGGTCTTCAGATTTCCGGATTTTGCCTCATTTTTAGGTCTCTTTGACCTCTTTGCATCCGGAGCGTCTAAAAACCTACATTTTCAAGTAGGAACAATTTTTGTAGTATATCCAATGATAATGCCCCCAAAAGTAGAATAAAAATGGAGTAAATATGCATGAAAAATATGTATAAATGATGTCACATCATCTCCCACCTTGATTTATTATAAAATTACTTGTTTCACTTTTAACCTTTTCCAAGCATTTCATCAACCACCACTAGGGCTGTTCAAATTGCTCGACGCTCACTCGGAAAATGCTCGAAATTTGCTTGTTCGATTCAACTCGATTAAAAAATGCTCGGTTCGGATCGGTTCGGTTGGTAAACGAACCGAGCACGAGCAAAGGTCTGCTCAGTTCGGTTCGGCTCGGTTGGCTCGATTTATTTTTTAATATATATATATATGGGTAGGGATATGGTAAAAAGTGTCCAAAGTGTAAGAAGTGTAAGAAGTTTTAAACCATTGGATCTTTGATCTAATGGTTGAGATCAATAGGGTATTAAAATGTAAATTGTGTTTTAATTAGAAGGGGCTTTTGTAAAATTGAAGGGCAATAGTGTCTTTTCCATTCTTTCAAATATGGTAACCGTATCCTACACAACCAAAACCCCCTATCAATCTCCTAAAAACAAGCGACATTCCCATCAAAGCAAGAGTTTTATACTTTTCGGAGACTTTCGTCTATCAAACTACATTGCAAAGAAGCAGCGAAGAGTTTTATAGGTAAACGGAGAAGGGTTCGTCGTCAAAATCCACTTGAACGTAAAGGTGTTTTATTTTTACTAGTCAGATGACAATGGTGTTGTATTAACAGGAGAATCAAGGATCAACGAGTGTTATATGGACCCAAAAAAAGGAACTATGAAGCCAGCAGGTTCGAAGAGGAAGCGAGAATTATCCGAGGCGAAACCAGGTTAGTGTTTTATTAGTGATTTGATGTTCGGTAAATGGCATAGTGTTTTATTAGTGTTTTATTAGCGATTTGAAGTGTTTTAGGGTTTACTGGTTAGTATTTTAGGGTGTTATAAAGGATTATTGGGTGTAATATGTTATGTAAATGAGTTAATAGTGTAGTATTGTAAATCGGTATGTTCTTTGGCTTCTCTGTTTTTATTACTGCAGGGTTTTTTTTTTATATTGGGGTTTTAGAAGTATAGTGTCTTATGAAAGAATAAAGGGGGTTTTAGTGGGGGTCTTCTCTGTTTTGATTAATGCAGGGTGTTCTAAAATGGGTTTTTTAAAAATATAGTGTCTTATGAAAGAATAAAGGGGGATTGAGAAAAATAGTGTCGTATGAAAGAAATGTAGTGTCCTATGATAAATGGGGTTTTAAATTTGTCTGATTGCATAAAGCACTACAATATTTGCATAAGCCTCAATATTTGTGATGAAGTTGGTGGCTTTTCATCATTGCATTGAATTAAAACACTTCGTTGAATAAAACACTACACTTCTGATGTTAATGAATACTTTAGTGCATACCTTAGTGCAAAAAAAAACACTAAATTTTGCATAAAACACTTTATGTGCATAAAACACTACAAGTATGTAAATGGTTGTAGATAATGACAGTATTGCACAACACACTACACTTCTGAATATTTTTTTGCATAAAACACCAGAATTCTGTTGTTTGTAGAGTGTTATATGGAAATGGTTGTAGATGGTGACAGTATTGCATAACACACTAGACTTCTGAAGTTCCTGAATACTTGAGTGCATACTTTAGTGCAAAAATACACTTTATTTTCATATAACACTTCTGTTTCTGACACAGTGTTAAACTTAAATGGTGGTTTTGAAATAGAGTATGTTGAGTAGTTTATTGCATATAACACAACTAGTCTTATCATTTCGTATAATTTGAAATTCCTGGTTCGATAACTAATTGTAAAAAGGATTTAATTTTAGTCCGGAGAAGCGGCCGAATACCAAAAATCAAAATGGGAAAGGGATTCCATAACACAATTGGACAAAGCATCCAGTTGAGCGATTCGGATAATGATAACGAAATGCAAAAAGGTATACGTAAAAAAAAAATAACTACGCATGTAAAAAACAGTTTGTGTACACTTTACTTTTAATAATTTGTTATGCACTATGACGTTTTGTCGGAATTCTTGCACCAAGTCTCAACAACAAAAAAGTACGACACTTTAATTATATTGAATTTGCTGTTTTAAAGTAATAAAATGTGTTCGGTTTGCAGCTACAGCAACACCCGATGCAAACAGCGATGACGACTTCCAAACGTCGCTTCCGGTACCGTTCGCGAAAGGTAAGAATTTGAATAACTGAAATTAAATGTTGGACTCTTTCGTATGATAGGGATCATAATGTAACATCATCTAACATTTTGTATTAGTTTCAACTAAACACCATACTGATGCTGATATAACACACCGTGTCACGGCTGACGACGACTTCGTGACGCAACCACCAACGACAGATCATTCAGGTAACTTTGCACACAAAAGTTGTAACCACAAAACACTTTTCGTTTCATTGAAAATATAGTCTAACTGATGAGTTGTATATGGGTTACAGCTGCCAATTCACAGGAAGTCCGTGACAATGTTGACCACCAACAACCATGCGATGGAAAAAGACGTAAGTCAACAGCGACTAGGAGGAAGTCGACGAGACCACCAGCATCATTTCAATCGAAAAAATATGAGCCCTTTACCGGGCCAAAAATTAAACTGAAGACGTCTCCGGATAATCTGGTTATATTGGTTAACAGCTTGAATAAAGTTCAAAAAAACAAGGTCATAGAGATGGGATTCGGTGCATTGCTGAATTTCAACATACATCATGTACCGACGCGGCTAGCATATTGGTTGGCAAGCAACTATGATGACGCTGCAGGGGTGTTGAACTTTGGAGATACCCGTTTACGAATCACATCAAAGTTGGTGAACACAATATTCGGAATACCAAACGGGGGTATAAAGATTGTAGAAAAAGAAAGAGCGAGAGACAGCAATCCGGTTGTGAAAGAATGGAGGGATCAGTTCAATGATAACACTAAGGTGTCGCCAGTCGGGCTGAAGGACATGATGGTTACAGACACTTCAAGTGGCCGGGCATTTGAATTGAACTGGTTGGTGTTATATAATACTATACTTGGAGAGATAAGCGCATGCAACACAGTTAACCAGCGCTTCTTGGGATGCGTGGACCCAAATGAAAAAATATCGAGCTTTGATTGGAGCAGCTACATGATAACCTGCTTGGATCGGACAACGAATGCATGGAACCGGAAGAGGAATGACGCTTTTAGAGGCCCGATCGTGTTGCTAGCGGTATGTGACTCTACTGTATTGTTTATGATATGAAAGTTAAAACACTACGTGCATAAACACCACAAAAAAATATATGTAACATCGTAAAACAGTAATACACTATGTTATAGTGTATAACACTACAGACACATAGTGTATTAAGAGACTGCATCAATGTACTATGTAAAACACTACAGTCGAACCGTAGTACGAGATGTTACAGTATATAACACTACAGTCACATATATAGAATTACAAACAGGTCTGTTTTGAATAGAATATTCCATATCATATTAAACAGTACCATCATATTAAGACACTGCATCAGTTGACTTCGTAAAACACTACTGTTGACTTCATATTAAGACACTGCATCGGTTGACTTCACAAAAAGTATAACACTTTTAACAAGCATGCATAACCAGTAAACATGTGTACATAATCCTTATAATTTAATGCTTATATGTGCAGGCTGCATACGCGTACGACCAACGGGATGCTTTGAAGCGTAATAAGAGGGGATGTAAACCGATTGAATTGATAGATGACGGGATGCTTGACGAACTGCTCGGAAAGCTTGATGACATACTTTGGGATTCTCACATAAAGCATAACACCCCAATGATACCCAAAACTCATGTAGAAGCAGAAAAACCGATGAGTGATAAGGTTAAGAAGATACCTGATGATAAAAAATCAGCATCAACCAGCGCTAAAGTAGTTGAAACGGCAGCAGAAAAACGTGCGGATGACTACAAGGATGATGGCAACGAAGAATACGGACCGTACGAAGAAGGGGACGACGACCATATGGGAATATATAAGCATTGCGAAAGTTATCTGTTGTCACAGCCAAGTACACAGGAGCTGCCGTTTGTATGTCAAGTTGGGGCAGACGGCGAGTTTCGGATCCCAATGGTATCACAGTATGGGACGCCGCCCGTCTACTCACAAGAAGGAAAAGATAGTGAAGAGGTACACCACTTGATAACCTTTTTAACGTTTGGTGTAATATCAGGATTATTTATACTTATATACATCTGACAACGTTTTGCATAACACTTTATACTTTGGTTAGCAGGATATGGCGACAAATCTGGATGATGCACTTAAGGAATTTGAAGATTGCGTTGAGAAGATAAAAAATGCAATGAGGGAAGCTTTACGTTTGCACCCCAACAGTGAACAAATATTGAGTAGGAAAACGTCATGGATTGCGAGTGTCCGCAAAACATCTAAAGGACATTGCGGATACTGAGGAAGGCGATGAAGTGTCAGAAAAAACACCCACAGCTGTCAAAAACACTGGACTGTTGACACAAGGTAATCAATCTCCTTTCTCGCCCATGACTTCATCAGTTTGCGCAGAAATAGATGAACTAATTGTCACACCCCTTTCTACGGCGGAAGCACGAGGTGTGATCATGAAAGGTTCTCATTGCATACGAAGAGTAAACATGCTACATGCTCGTAAAATAACATTCAAATACCATAATTTGAAAACATACGTTAGCGTTTACATCGCTAAGTCGCATAAAACATTGTCTTAAACGTTTACAACTTTATTTAAAGTTAAACACAAGCGACATCCACGAGCATAAGCAAGACCACGCGCACATCCATCCTAGTTACCTGAAATACATGTGAGTTTTTGGAAAAACGTCAACATAATGTTGGTGTGAATTCATGCTGTTCTGTATTTCATGTTTGTATACTTTGTATGAAAACATAGTTTGTGAGTAAATCAAGTTTTCATATATAAATCCAGTTTCATGTGTACCCCACGTACCCATGTATAATTCAATCTTTTCTTGAGTACCCCACGTACTTCAAGTTATATATCAATCCTCTTGAGTACCTCACGTACTTCAAGTTATTTATCAATTCTCTTGAGTACCCCACGTACTTCAAGTTATTTATCACTTTTTGTATGGTATGAATTTTATGTAAATACAGTATTTCTGTACTTATCAGATTGTTAATGGGTTGCAAAGCCATTAACATGTGACACGTCATAGGAAGTCACCAAACCTAAGGCATTTAATTGGTATATTCTGAGACACAAAAGCACTTCCTCGGTTCTCGCCCCGACCGGGAGTGTGGCTGCCAGGCACCCGTTAGATCTAACATTTTGTTCTGCGGTCTGAATGTATACGTTGATTAATGGTGCTTCTGTACCCTATTCGTGACACTATTTCTCATAACGCATCCTACTTGGTTCTCGTCCTCACCAAGCGCGTTTCTTGTTATCATTTCTCATAGCACCTTATACTTGGTTCTCGTCTCACCAAATGCGCTTCTCATATTCTTATATTTCGTCACACTTGGTTCTCGTTCTCACCAAGTGTACTTCTTGTATTTATATCATACCATTTATAAATATTGTACTTTTGTACATGTATTTCACCCCCGAAGTTATAAAAACTGAAAACAGTTAAAGAGAAAAGGGGGAGCATGAACTCACAACTTTGCGTTCCTAGCGTCGTAAACTTCACCGGATTTGCCTAATTATCGTCGTGACCTATACGCGTTTTCTTAACGTTAGTCACTAGACTTGCGTCGCACAAGTACAGTCACTCTCTTTTGTATTTGTATTGTTGTGTTAAAAATATTTTATATTTTTAACTAAGTATCTTACTTATATTATTTTCTCAAAAATTAATACAAGTATCTTGTGTTTTTGCACTTTGAATTATGTATGTTGTATGTGTATTTTTGTGTTTATACTTCTCATGAGTATTTCCAAGACATATTATTTTTACTCAAAAAAAATAATATATACCGAGTTCACAAAATAATCACATAGTCATACAAGCGATAAATATATATTCTAAATATATATTTAACAAGTTTTATTTATAAAAATCCACCCCCGGTATTTGGAAATTTTGTAATAAAAATCATGGCGAAGTTTGTTTGGAAAACAAGTCAAAAATATATTCATAACACTTGTCACCAGAAATATTCTACGTGTTATTTTCTGGAAAAATTTCGCCAGAGTTTACTCTGTAACTGGAGGTGGCCACGCTTACTAGCGTATCCTTTTCTTTTTTAAAAAAATTCAGCCAATCAATTTTCAGTCATCAATATATAATTTTCCAATATCAAACTAGTCAAAATAAGTATGACTCGCAAACACATGAACTTGCAAGTTGTGTAAAAAATGTGTAGTAACTTACTAGCACATTTAGTAAGTCTTTCCATCTTTAAAAATAAAATCATTATCTCGAAAACTTTAGTTTTAAAGAATATGAAGTTTTACAACTTCTAGTCGGTATTTACGAAAATATTTCTTTGGTAAATCCTTTCGTTACACAAGTGTCTACACACTTTTTGGTTCTAAAAAAATATCTTTATTTTGAGAAAGATCCGGCTTTTTAAACATGATTTCATCATACACTTGGTTATTCAAAAATACCACTTGTAGATCCGTAGATCTACTAGTTTAGAACTCCATTTCATAAGAAAAATCGTTTTTACACAAGTTCATGTTTGTGAGTGAAAGGGTTCGTCATCTAGTAAATTTTTCACTAAACATAGTGCTAGTTCATGTTCCATGTACATGACCTAGCGTGGTTAGATGACGATCCGTTCCCCTACTAGCATTCAACAATAATAAATAACCATAACAAAACAAGTTCCATAAGTTTTACACTAACATTCATACATTAACCACCATGTTTATTATTTTTAGTAGACTTTTAGTTTTGACCTCTAGTGTTCATGATTTTTATCCGACAAATTTCTTATTAACCACTTTAGATATGAACAATAGGGTGTTTAGAGTCACTTACTACTAGCTCGTGGCTAGGGAAGAAACTAGACGAAAAATGGGTGGTTAATAGCGTCGTAGAGAGGTCCTTGCGATTCCGTATGCACCGAGCCTCTTCGTATAAGCTCTAACACCTTGGGTTTTATGTAAAATAGCAAGGTTGAAACTTGAAGGTGGTGAGGTGAGTATGGTTGTGTTCGGCCGAGAGTAATGGCAAGAGGGAAAGAAATGATTTTTGCTAAGTGATAAAGTGGAAGTAATATGTGATCTTGTGTGAAAATATATAACTCTTATTAAAGTTTTTGTCCATAATGTAATATGTTCTTTAGATATTGAACAAAGTGATTAAAATAATCACAAGCCAAAAGTGTGTCCCCTCATGGGGTACATCCGATC
Organism: Helianthus tuberosus; assembly: GCA_030545235.1. Taxonomy (NCBI): domain Eukaryota; kingdom Viridiplantae; phylum Streptophyta; class Magnoliopsida; order Asterales; family Asteraceae; genus Helianthus; species Helianthus tuberosus. The sequence goes on along the minus strand of CM060431.1, from coordinate 48,326,754 downwards.
GGTTGTGAGGGGTGAGCATTTGGTTGAATTCCAACTAATAAGTTAAGTATTTATAGTTGGTTAGTTTAGAGATTTAATTTAGTTACTAGAGTGTTATGTATAATAACGGGTGTTAGGGTATTCGGGGACCCTAACTAGCTCAGAAAAATAAAAAAACAATGTCATTGACAATATTTTTTTTTGTGCTCCGGGTAAAGTCCGGTTGTTCGGTTAGACACTGGTTCGTTAAAGTGCTAAATTACACCTTTTAGTGTCTAATAAGTACATTTTTTGTACCCTTTCAATTCCCAACACTCAGGGAAATATTCTGGATAATAAAACGACATTTCTGTATAATATTCATTTGTTTAAATGCTGATTTATTGCTGAATTATATATAATTCTGCACTTAAAGTGCGTTTCGGGTGCTTTTTATTGCTTATTTTTGCTTTCGCAATGTCTATATATTAAACCCTTGCACGTACTCTTGGGTTTTAATGTACTTTTGTCGTCGGACCTACACCTAGGCCTTAATTTTATTGTCTGACTGCTTTCTGCAGTTCTGTCGACACAGTGTGTCTTACCGGTGAGTTTACTATTATTTCTGACGCAACGCTCTCGTTTATGCATAAAGCAATATTTTTGTAGTATACAACGTGCATGAATTCACTTATTTATTATGTGTTCAGCCACTGCTGACAATTAAGGACATAATTGCAGTCATTAAGCACTAATTAAAGTGTACGGAAATTACCGATTTGTGCCAGTTGTCACACTAATATCTGCAATACAATCCGTACGACACCCAGGCACACAATCGAAAGCTGAGGGGATCGAACCAGTAAACTTGCAAAGTGAACTGGACAACGTCGCAACAACTTCAAGTATTCCAGCCACCGAACAGGAAGGAAACGCCTTACTGCAGTATAAACTCCAAAGGCCAAAAAGAAACACCAATCTTCCAGATGTTTTCAGGTCACCGTACGTGCAGCGTGTGGTTTCGTTAACAGATAAACGAGAACAATTGGAATCTGCATTGGCTAGCTGTATACTCAGCGCAACGGGAAACAAATGGTAGGCATCGAAAACAACAAAAAAAATTAAATAATTGAACAAATTTGTTTCTTAATTAATGATTGAGTTTCATTTTATCACGTAGGGATGTTATATTCGATTGCCCAGCAGGTGTCTCGATTTTGAGAGGCTCGTTTGAGACGATGTACCCGTCATTATGCTTGGATGCAGATATTATATCAGCTTGGGCCGCAGTCCTTAACCACGAGGAGCGGTTAAGGGCACCTGGTACCCCCGCGAGGCTGTTTTGCAATGCCGGAATGTTGGTAAGATACTTTTCACACCTTATAGAACACTACTTGATAATGTAGACCAGATGATAAAGTAGACAAATTTATAACAACCCAATACTAAACATAAATTAAAAAAAATACTTATAACACTATATGCTGCAAAGTAGCTTATAATACGGCTTATAACACTACAGACCCCAGCTTATATTATGCCTTTATACATATAAAACAGCTTATAACACTACACCCCCCAGCTTATAACCCAGTTTTTTGAATATCGTCGAAATAACAAACGGACAAAGTTGCTTATATAAACTAAAATCTGTTATTTGTTATGAAACAGGTGGCAGGCGATTTTCAAGAGACCGATGAATACAGAAGGTCGATGTTCGGTAGCCGGATGGAAACAATACTAGGCCAAGCAGATAACATGGACATCAGAAACTTCAAAATGGTATTCGTGCCGGTGCTGTATAATACACACTATATTCTAGTGTTCTTCAATCTCGCACAATCACAAATATTGGTGATCGACAATATCGAGGGTGATGTCCCTATCAACATACGATACAACGGCTACGTAGAAAAAGTTGTAAGAACACTACCATTAGAAAATATTAGTCGACATACAATAAGTATAACTTTTAAAAAACCCCATTTGACGTCATAAAATTCACAGGTCAATGCATTCTGCTCGTATGTCAAAAACCACTCTCCTGCAATTGCTAAAAAACTGCGATCAACATCACCAGTTAGTCTGAAGTTCCCGTGGCAAACATTGTATAACGGAACAGATTGTGGAATATTCGTCATGCGTCATATGGAGACTTTTAAAGGTGTTATTATAATTATAGTTTTATTATTAAAGTTGACACTGGCATGTACCCTAAATTGGTTTGCATTTCTGTTCACTAGGGACAAGTGTGCGCGAATGGAACTGCGGGCTATCGCCAGAGCGAGACATCACGGGGGAGGTGTTGAAAGACCAATCAATAGAACTATTTGACTTGCGAATAAAGTACTTATCAAAAATCTTGTTAAGTGACATAAACTCAATGCGGTCTAAAATGGAGAAAGAAGTACATGAGTATGCAAATAAGAGTCAAGATGAAAGACTGGAAAATTCTAGGACTGCAAAAGAAAGGATCGAGCTACGATTGAAAGAAGAATAGCACATAGTTCTGAAATGTTTTGATACACGTTATAATTAGACTGGTTTCATTTTGTCTGGTACAAACACTTTTATTTAGATATTAGCCTGGTAGCATGGTTCTGAAATGTTTTGATAAACGTTATAATTACACTGCTTTCATTTTGTCTGGTACAAACACTTTTACAAAAGTGATGGTAGTGGTCTGTTTCGTTAATATAACACTATATTTCATTACAAAACACTGCATTTATAAGTAACTGATGGACTTTAAACTAACTGTATATGACAATAACAACATACTGCAGGTCCCCTAATACTGCATTTAACACTATAATTATAGATAAAACACTATAGGTAAAGGTCAGTCTTTAAACTAAATATAGTACCTATAATAAAACACTACAAATCAATTATAAAACACTATATGTCGTCACAAAAACACTGCATTACATAATTTGACAGCAATTAAGTGTTTGATTCAGATGATTATTGTTGTCATAGTTTAAACTATGATAAAACAATGCATCTAAATATAAAAAACACTATATTATAAACCAAGGAATTCATGTATGTCAATTAAAAAAAATTACAATTTCTATTCATGTTGACAAACAAACAAATTCAAAATACATATAACACTATAATTATAGTTAAAACACTATATGGTAAAGCACAGACCTTGAACTAACTGTGTATGACAATAACACCATACTGCAGGGCACTATTACTGCATTAAACACTATACTTATAGATAAAACACTATAAGTACATGTCATACTTTACAATAAATTTAGAACCTGTAAATATAACACTACAACTTAATTATAAAACACTATATTTATAAAATATGATAAACGACTTGGTCATTAAGAAATAACAACGTCAAACACAAGGAATCCAACAAAAAATTAAACGTCATTAAAAAAATAGAAATAAAACTCAAAGTTTGCATAATTTATTGATCAACTACTCTTGCTCTTCATCGTCTAGGTCCTCACCATCGTCTTCTTCACCAGCCACATCTTCTATCTCATCTTCGTCGTCTCCTTCAAGATCCGCTTCATCACTTTCTGAGGAGTCGTCGGCATTTTCCCTTGCCGGGTACGAGCAGGTACGTCTATTATGGCCCCGACGTTTGCAATTGCCACACTCGCGACCCTTTTTTTTCTTCGCAGATTGAATAATGGAAATTTCACGATTACTCTTCATTCTGGAAGGTTTGCCCATACCTTTAAATCTAACGGTTTTCGGCATACGAACAGTTACAGGTGTTTCTTGCGTGTATCCAGTTATTTCAGCAAACCTATCGCGACGACTCCTAGGGGGAGCGTTCACGACTGCCTGATCAGCGGTCGATTGATACTAGGCAACATGGTCCCTAAAAGCGCACAACGCATCAAAGTTATAAACCAACCTGTTGATAAGAGACTCGGTTGACCTTGTTATCTCCCTTACAACACCATTAACTTGCTGGTACCGATCATCACTTTCACTAATCCCCAATATCGCTCCCGGCGCACTGTTAGGAACAACTTCCCTTGTCCAACGTCGCATTATGTACCTTTCAGGGAACTGCCTGATATCAAGAAGCCGCAAAACGCAAAAAATATGCGCACACAGAAGCCCAAATTGTTCATACCTATTGCATGAGCAACTAACGGTCATGTCTAGCTGCCGCATCATAACCTAATACATAAAAACAAAAAAAATGAGAACAAAAATAGATACTAAATCAAAACTATAAGATAAAACACCATGCACAAAGAAAAATTATAAACAAACAATTGTTACATCCTATAGTTACCTGAAAAAATGTAGTACACGCCTGAGAAAAGTCCTTCACAGAGAAGTTCACAAAGTTATCCTCTCTATCCTCCCATTTTCCAACAGCACACTTGTGAATGGCTGTCTGAATTTCAAGTTGCGCATCAAAGAAAATTGTCCGTGTGTATATGTTTGCCGCCTGTTGCTCTAAGACAAACTCTTTTGCAATTATTTGGGGGTTCGTGTGCCTAGTATCGTGATCATTCTTCCTGTGCTCGTGTCTTTGGGCTTCGATTGCAGAATCAAAATGCCCCAAGAATTCAACAAGGGTACAATTCGGGTTGCAAAACTGCCCAAAGAAATGGTTCTCACTCTCCGAACGTGATGAGGTACGCATCAGCCCAGACATATGTTGATCGCGATAATATGCAGGGATCCATGTATCCCTAATCTGATACATTGACTGTAACCATTCATGATTCAGCAAATCAAAATCAGCCAATATAACACCCCATTCATTTTCAAACTGTTCTGGCAGTAAGGCATCGGTCCAAACAATATCACACAACCTCTTCTTAAAATCAGTGCTATTGCATAGGTTGGCGCCAACCTAAAAAACAACGATTCAACAATGAACAAAAAAAAATAAAAAATAAAATACATGATAAAAGCAGATAAAAACATTATATAAAAGTAAAACGACATCAATAAACAAAAACAGACATATTCATATATAAAAAGGTACAAAAAAACAAAAAAACCAATTCCATTAAAATAAATAACGTCGTAAAACATAATTTTGGTATTTAATAAACCTTGGTAGTGAGTTTCTCCATTATATGCCACATGCAAAGCCTGTGCCTACTTTCAGGCCAAGTATCTTGAATAGCTTTCCTCATCGCGGGGTCTTGATCAGTTACAATCACAGGTGGTGCGCGCCCAAACGCCTGCCGAAATGCGTTGAGCAACCAGCTATATGTTTCGGCAGTTTCATCCCCTATAATAGCAGCACCCAAGGTAACATTACGATAGTGATTGTCAACGCCGGTAAAAGGTACGAACATCATATTGTACCTACAAAAAAAAAAACGGGAGTGATCACTGATTTGATATTGTAAAATCCATACAATATTAAAAACATGAAACAACATACATTTTTAAGTATTTGCAAAATTAAAACACTATTAGTATGATATAAAAGTTACACGTCTTTTCGTGCATATACCAAAACACTATAAAGACATTATCATGCTGATAAAACACTATGATATGTATCTATTATGGATGTAATGTATCTAGAAACAAAGGAAGGATACGAACTTGTTACGACGATAAGTAGCATCGAACGACACAACATCCCCAAAAATATTAAAATTTCTCTTTGTATCACCATCGGCCCAGAACAACGCACGTAAAACGCCCTCGGCATTTGTAAGGTATTCCATAGAGAAATTGGGCATAAATTCTTTCTTCCTTCTTAGGCGTTTGATAACCATGTCAGCATCGTACTCAGCTATATACCTATTTAAGTCTCTCTTAAAGTTCTTGAAGTCAACTTTAGTTGCGCCTACCTTATCGAAACCTCCATAAAGAGTCCTCATAATGTTAAACGCTCTAACTGGACCAACGTTTATGGCACTCAAAGCATTCACGGCTTCTTCCTGTACGTAATTCATAGATCTGTTTTCAGGAAGCAAGTACCTGTCATCTTCGGCAACAAATGAGTGATTATGCGTCTCCTCGAAGTAATAAACCACGTAAAGATTATCCGGGGTTATTAACTTAACCCGAATGCACGCTTCACATCCGGTCCTTATAGAAGGAACCCTGCGAGTAATCTTAGACTTCGAGTTAACATTAGAACTACCAGCTTCCTGGGTCGAGTCAATCACCTTTAAGGGTTTAGTACCCTCTTTTGAGCACACGAACCATTTATTAAGTATTAAACCCTTTCGAGGATCGTATTGAGTACCCTTCCTAGCTGTGAAACCTCCCGCCTTAGCATATCTTTGGTAAAAAAGATACGCATTTTCCAGCGAATCAAACGTCATATCCATATGAGGTTTAATCAAATCATCAACATCTGGAATAAATGTCCTCCTTCCAGAATTTGGGGACACCTGAACATTACCAACGGGCTGGTATGTAGGAATATCTACAACGAAAAAACGACAAATCAGTCTTTTATAAATACATTGATAATAAACACTATATCAATAAATAACCCTATCTGTATAGAATAAAACAGTATTTGTGACGGGAAAAACACTATGAAAATAAATTAAATATTCCTGTATATAATATAACACTACACATAGTGGATAAAACACTATGCATCTGATAAAAAAAAAAAAATACCTTTCCCAATGATAAAACACTAGAACGGGACTAGAACATACAACTAAATGTATAAAACACTATGAATGGGGATTCAGATGTGTGAATAAAATCTAACACTGTTGTTCTTACATATGACACTATAACACACTAGAACAAAAATTACTAAAACATAGGTAAGCAATTCAATGTATAAAACACTATGAAAGGGAAATATGATGTGTGAACAGAATATTGATCATGCATATAACACTACCCATCTAAAAAACTATAAAACAGAAAATTGATCTTGCATATATGTCTAGACTATAAAACACTACGGATCATGCATATAACACTACACAACTAAATCAAGAAAAAAACTTTAAAATAACAATCCGCCTAAACAACTAAATGTATAAAACACTACGTACACACAAAATCAAACAAAGAGTAAATGTCCTGTAAAAACGACATACTAAACAACAACACAAGGTACAAAAACTACTAATTATCGGAACATGCTAACTATTAAGAGATTAAAACACTAATATACACATTAACCTGCATCGCCGGACTCCATTGAAATCGATATAAAACACCAAAATCGAAAAAAGGCGCAGACGTTAAACAACTGGAATGGGGATATCGATTTGATAATCGTTTATGTATTTATAATTAACGATGATTGAAAGATACGTAGAACACAATCGTATTGTATCTTGCAGTAAATTACAAAATTCGTTCAAATCCCTAAACAATCTCATTTACGGTTATTTTTGGATCAGTTATCCTGAAATTGAATTAAATGACAAAAATGTGCAATTACAAAACTACCCTTTTGAATTAATTAAGAGGATGGACACTTGTCATTCCAGAAATATTTCTTACACTTCTTACAAATTATGCCCTTTGTACAGGATCCCAAACCTATATATATATATATATATATATATATATACATATATTTGTGTTTGTGTGTGTATCACTTTTAATAAAATGACTAGAGACCAACATTAACAATGTTTGGTCCAAGATCCAAATAGAGCTCATTTAAATAATTAGAATTGAAATCCAATACCAATAGTCCATTATCCAATTCTAAAATGTGAAGCGTTGATCAATACTCAAGTCTCAACCCGCCATTTCATTCAGAAGTGCAAGACCCTAATCAAAACCCCTCATTGGCCATCGTTATTCGATTTCTCCATCGCCACTCGCCAAGATGCCAACTTGTCAGGGTTTTGCTTCAATCGATTCATTCAATTTCAAACTTCCGATAGAACAAGGGTATGTTTCAATCGGTTGACGATTTATCTTCCTGCTTAGTTAATCTCGATAGAACTAGTTGAGTGTTTTTGTATTCCTTGTTATTTGTTAAATTTTTTACTTGTGTTCTATTGGACGAAACATCAGGGACGAAAATTGCACTTTATTCTAATAACTAGCACTCGCATCGTCACTTTCATTGTTTGTTCTGCGACGCTCGATACTCGCTCAACGTTCGTTCGAAAAATTCTCGGATCGAAAGACGCTCGCTCGACTTTGGCTCGGTTGAAAAAACGCTTGGTTCGGTTCAGATCGGTTTGTAAACGAACCGAGCACGAGCAAAGGTCTGATCGGTTCGGTTCGGCTCGTGAGTGTAAAAACCCGCACGTTCGTGCGCTGTTACCAATCGCTATACTCGTTACGCCTAGCACCAGAGATTCGGATCATAATGTAGCCATATCAAATACATCACTACTTCGCTGTATTTTCGCATATTACGCATACTTTATCGTTATAACACATCGCATCACACACACTAACGCTCACGATGACGTTGAGTGAGGACCTATTCTACCCTCCTCGATAGCTGTGATGCGTCGCAGAGTACTGCATATTCAAAACGAAACCCGGTAGTTGTATCGTAACTTTGAAATATGGAAATTTATACGACCCTATGTGACTAATTATACAAAATATATGAATGTGGGTATGAAAAGGTGTGACCAAACTATCGCGACGCTTAACGATCGAAACGAAACGCCAAAACTCAATTCGCCGGAGGCGTTTGATCGAATGATAATTCCATCGAATGGCCATCCGATCGGATTGCCATCCGATCGGTTTGCCACCCGATCGGATTGCCTCCCGATCGGATTGCCATCCGATCGAAGTGCCACTCGATCGGATTGCCACCCGATCCATGGCACTCCCTCACCTTCTCTCATCTCCACCTATAAATAGCACTTGTCACATCACTTAAACAGTGATGTGACAGCTCTCACTCGACCAGCACGCTTTGGGGCTATTTTCTCTCGATTTCTCGCAATTCTTGTAAGTTTATACCTCAAATCTTGTACTTCTATGATCTACACGCACTTCTTCATCATTTTCTCTTTTAAATCTTAACTTTTAACCGTGAAATCAATGGATTTGAGGTGTTCTAGGATGATGTCATCATGGAGTTCTTATGAACTTCAAGTGTTGGCCTCATTCCACCAAGAACCAATCAGATCTGAAGGATTTCCACAAGAATAATCAACATTTTCGCATAGATCTACACATATTCATGGATAAAAGGATTGAAGGATGGTTTTCCAACTTTCTTTCAACTCTTTTACACTCGATGCACTCAAAACCGATAGAATCGGAGCTCGTTCTGATCTTCTACTCTTTCTTAGTAATGTGTCAGCTCAAGATCTGAGTTCTATCAAAGAGACTACCGATTTTGGGTTAAACACAAACAACCGTCTCGAACAGTGGATTGATCGGACTAGGGTGATTCCTGTCCGATCGGGTCACTGGAGTCTTGATGGGGTTTTTGTTGTTTGGCGCGTTGTCATACCGTCTCGAGAAAACTGCAAGACTTTCAAAACAATCAAGTGTTAAAGACGATCAGGTCATTGGGACAGATTGTCGTCCGATCGGATTACCATCCGATCGGACAGCCATCCGATCGGCTCACACTTGGTCCCACACTTAACCTTTATTTCAAACTTTTCAAGGTTTTGAACGTCGAACAGATTGCCGTCCGATCGGATTGCCTTCCGATCGAACGACCATCCGACTATGTGATGTTTAGAACTTCAACACTTAAACTAGTTTCAACATGTTCAATGACCAACGGATTGCCACCCGATCGGATTGCCATCCGATCAAGTGACAACCCTGCTGTGAACTTGATCACGCTAAGTGCCCTACCAATCGGATCATTACCCGATCGAGCCGCCGTCCGATCGATCGACCTGAAGGGTAGAGATACTTCTCTGTTTTCAAAATGCTACAACGAAAACTTCAAAAGGCAAACCATCATACACAAACACATCCATACCAAACGAGGTGACATTCCAATCGAATGGCCATCTGATCGGATTGCCATTCGACTCTCAGTCACATCTCACCGTTTAACGCACTGTTCAACGCTTACGCTATCAATCTGTAATCAGGCTAATCTCAGACGCGCTCCCTTCAATCCAACCAAGTTGTGTTTACTTGCTGAACACCGACTGTGAGTATACTCGAACCCTTTTTATCGCATTTTGGGTGTAACATATGTTTCTATCAAATCAAATTTATCAAGACGAATTATTCAATCAAACTGTTTAGCACTTGCGAATAACTGTTATGCATATTTACACGTGATGCTAGTTACATATGTGTTAGGGCTTATACTCGCAAGGTCCCTCCTTAACTAGCATAGTACTATAGAACCCGACGAGGTCTAGTTAGGATGAATAGCAATCGCAATCACAGTTCGAGTGACTTAGCTGGTAGTATATGTCTTATATGCATGTATGTTGAGGTATCTCATTTATGTATTTGGTAGTTCGCAGCACTTTTTATCTATTTATGCTTTGCTATCAAAACTTGTATACTCGCCAATACCTTTGTATTGACGTTGTTTTAACGTATGTTGCAGGTTTAGTCGCAGTCTACATCAAATAAGCTAGGAAGTCTAGAAACACACCTAAAATCTAGGTTGTTGGATTTGTATTGTTTGGGAGAACATGAAATTCGTGACAACTTATGTTATTATAATTGTTTATTAGTATGGATAATGAACGCATTAAATACTATCGCAATTTAGTTGTTATGGATTCTCTTGACAATCTGATTCGCCTAGTACGACGCCCCGATGATTCCGCCATCGGTTGGGGTGTGACAGATTGGTATCAGAGCCATAACTATAGGGAATTAGGCTAGACTTGACCTAGTCCGGGACAATGTCTTAGAAACGACCTAGTCTATAGTCTAGGTACCAACGGGCCGACTCGTGCGAACCCAGTAGGATTTGCACGGGCCTACTTGATACTCTCGTTCGAATCCGCAAAAAAAAACTACAACTTCGCGTGAACATCGCATACCACAATTTCACGCGAAGATCCTTTCCTAAGGATGGAATATTACTTAGCCTTTCCTAAGGCCAACATAATACACACGTTTTCGAAAATACTCGCATAACACAACCGAGTGGTCTAAGTCGAGATCAGGCGTGAAAACCAAGAACTCTCGATGAGATCGCTCACTCAGCGCATTTTTCTAGCACAAGAACTTTCCGTTGAGCTAGGAGTGACATCCATAACTCAACGAAAGTCTCCATTTCAAAATCTAGTGGAATTCCCGGACTTATTCGAAGAGCACAACCACAGTTAGGAGCGAAGTTATTAAGTCAGGGGTGGAACCCGTATCTTAATCAACCGTTCCGCTCTCTATGAAATGGTTTTCAAAAGCTCTCACCAAGGACTCGGCTAAAATGCTAACTCGAGCCACGCGATGACTAGGAAGACGAATGTCATGAGCTGCATCCCAGTGGGAGCATAAGTCTTCTAGGGCAACGCGCGTGCACGAACTTGTTGGGTATAGTTGGGTTACCATGGGTAGTTGACGCCTAAACAACCAAGGCACTCTATCTATTTCTCTAGCATACGACTTGCCGATTTTACGCTTACGTGGCTACAATTTAAAACTTTACACTTTATCGAATTCTTGATTTATCGATTTTTGCTCCCTTCTTCTGTAAACACACAACTCGCACAACCATCACAATTTAAAACAAAAACCGAATGCTCGCAACAAAACTAATGTCTAATTTCTCACTCTCGCTTTCTCCCTTCAACGCGTCCTCATGCATTCTATCCCGACGTGTATGTGTATGAGCATAAACTACAAGTGATTATGTATATATAAGACAAATCAATTATGTGAAGAACTTAGGAATTTCTTGTCCCCTATGTGGCTCCTATGTGAAATATACTATATTATCTACAACAAGTTTTGAACGCGCTCAATCGCATCGCGAAACTCAAAAATCATTATGATCAAATCTCACTCCAAATCTCTCTCTGTCTAGATGTCTTCCAACGACTCTATCTCGAGACAAACAACTAGGAGAAGAGCCAAACGAAGCGCCGAAAAGAGGATTGCCTCGCTTGTGGGCAAGGAAGTGGCCAAGGTCATTCCTCAAATTGTCGCTCAAGTGCACTCTCTCAGCAACTCTCGAACTTCAGAAGACTCCAAGACGGAGGCGCCGCAATCTGCTTTCCTCTACAAACACTTCAAAGCCTGTGATCTGATGGTTTTCACAGGGGAAGGGGTGTATCTCAGTTGCTACAGTGGTTTGATACCATCAAGGTGACCCTTCGTCAGAGTGGGTGCCCCGAGCACTTTCGTACCACATGCGCTACGGGAGTTTTTCAACCGCAAGCACTCGATTGGTGGACGGCCGAACGTAACAAACGTGGGATCTCCGCAGCTTACGCTCTCTCTTGGGATGAGCTGAAAGAGCTCATGAAGAAAGAGTACTGCCCTCCCCACGAAGTCCAGAAACTCGAAGACGAATTTTGGAAAATCAAGCAAGTCGAAGGTGACAATACTGGCTACACCGCAAGGTTCAAACAGCTTAGCATAATCTGCCCAAGTCAAGTCAACACTTCAGAAAAAGCCATCACGAAGTATATTCGTGGCTTGCCTGAGTGTGTGGGCGATTTTGTTGAAGCTGCAAGACCTGCTACCATCGAAGAAACCTACCGCTTAGCTGCAGATATCAACGACAAACGAGTCTTGGACGGATCTTTCTCCAAGAATCATGTCAAACAAGCTCAGCAAGCAATCATCATCGATTCTTCTGACGATTCTACCGACGATTCTCCAGGTGAATCCTCGGACGAATCCTTCGACAACAACGCACCGTTTCAGGAAGCTCAGCCCAGTTGCAAACGGAAGACCATGAGCCCAAACTCTTCAACAACTGAGCTGTCGCAACCAGAACCTCTACAAGCAATTCCAGTTCACTCGAAATGCGACTACAACAGAACTCATCCCCTGTGTCTCATGTGTACGTATCATCACCCGCCAGAAACTAACTGTCGCTTTTGTGCAAATTGCAACTGGTATGGTCATCTTACCCAGCACTGCCGCACGGGGCCGTAGACTTAAGGAATTTCAGCAACAATCGCAGCCTCCGCAGAAGTCCTCCACAATGACATTAGTTATGCTTCCAATGTTGTTGTAATGATACGATTTTCGTCGTTAATTTCTTTTATATATGTGGAACTTGTTCTATTTCTCGGCACAATGTGGACCCTGTTTATCTCTCGCTCTCCCTCGCACTCGCGCACGGACTAAATGCTAGCACTATGTATTATATAATGCATTTTACCCCTATTATGCGTTCTTGAGATAAAGTACGATAAACGTGCAAGGATCAAATTAATCACGGGTGCACACGGGATTACTGTGATCAGTGCATGGAGATCGTAATGAGTTTCAATGATGCTATAACGTTAAAAGCATGGTAAAGCGTGGTGGATACGCCACTGGTACTTCCTATATATAAGCGTCTTGACCATGTCAACACAGTGTGACACCTATAAACGGGGCAGAGGCGTGTGGTGGAAGCGTGGTGGATACGCCGCTGGTACTTCCTATATATAAGTGCTTCGCCATGCTAACCAATGTCTTGTGAAGAAAGTGCCATGCAAGTTGAACGTTATTAGACTAAGTATACTATTAAATCTATTTTCGACACACTAAACTACATCACAAGGCGTAACTATCTCAATCGCAACTCAAAGCGTGTAATCGCTAGACTTTTCGTAAGTCAACACGCTCGCAATCGCATTCTCTCTGGAATCTATCTCGCAATCTCAATCGCTTACTGTGTGTTTCGCTCAATCACTTATTATGTGTTTCGCGCTATCGCTCAGCGTGTGTATTGCTCTGTCGCTTTGTGTACTGCTCTAACGTTCATCGCGTATCGCTGGAACGTGAATCGCTATTGCTATTGCTTACCGTTATCTATGTTATCTGTGTTATGTTAGCACACATGATCTCGCTCCACAAGACGAAACAGATAGGGTTAAAACATGGCGGATACGCCGCTGGTACTTCCTATATATAAGTGTTTTAGCCATATCAGCAGACTTTCGTGCAAAAAGGGCCATGTGGGGCTTAACGTAGTTAAAATTTGTGGTGTTGTTGAATCTAATCAAATCGCATGTTCCCATCGCTCGCAACGCAACGACAGTCGCTTATCGCTCGACGGATGTCGCTATCGCTTATCGCCTTTCGCTTATCGCCGTCGCCTTCGCTCATTATGTTGGTGATGTGCTATCGATTATCGCGTACCACTTGTCGCTTACCGCACCTGCTTGTATCGCTGAACTGGGTTCGTAAATGACTTCATCGCTTCGTTTGCTCAATCTCTCTCTTACACTTGGTCCGACCATCTTTTTCTTGGACCAAGGGAATCGAAATCTATCAGTACTATGTCGACACACATGACACTGTCTCACGGGACGGAAGCCATATGGCTAAAACATGGTGGATATGCCGCTGGTACTTCCTATATATAAGTGTTTTAGCCATATTGTCGAACTTTCATGGGAAAGTGCCATGCGGGCCGACTTTAAATTTAAAGTCCTTGATGATTATTTAAATCTCTGTGTAAACAAAGCTTTTCCTATAAACTTTTTCTAAAAATGTAATCAAAACTTTGTACAAAATGAGATTTTCTTGTAACGATGGTGTGACAATCGACTCAAGTTAATGCCGCGCGACGAGAAAAATTTCGTAAAAAACGAGTTTTAATCACCCTAAAATCTTTTAGTAACCTAATAAAACTCCTCTCATGGCTTTGGTGCGAACATCGAAACAGTTTCACACCGCACTATGGGAAGATTTTCATAAATAAGTTTTCTCCAACCTTTCAAATTAATCAACCTCTCAGGAATTCAAAACACTTTTGGATCACTTTTCGCGTGTTGCCATCTTTTGTATACGAATCACCTTACTCGCCGCCATCGCCTAATTTTCGCAACACTCCTGCTCGTCGAATTTCAACTGATCGCTCGCTTGTTTTGACGTATTTATCGCTACTCTCACTCGCATCAACTCTCGCAACCCTTCTTATGGATTAATTTCGGGACGAAATTTCCTAAAGCAAGGGAGACTGTAACAACCCGCACGTTCGTGCGCTGTTACCACTCGCTATACTCATTACGCCTAGCACCAGAGATTCGGATCATAATGTAGCCATATCAAATACATCGCTACTTCGCAGTATTTTCGCATATTACGCATACTTTATCGCTATAATACATCGCATCACACACACTAATGCTCATGATGACGTTGAGTGAGGACCTATTCTACCCTCCTCGATAGCCGTGATGCGTCCCAGAGTAACGCATATTCGAAATGAAACCCAGTTATTGTATCGCAACTTTGAAATATGGATATTTATAACACCCTATGTGACTAATTATACTAAATATATGAATGTGGGTATGAAAAGGTGTGACCAAACTATCGCAACGCTTAAAGATCGAAACGAAACGCCAAAACTCAATTTGCCGGAGGCGTTTGGTCGAATGACAATTCGATCGAATGGCCATCCGATCGGATTGCCACCCAATCGGATTGCCACCCGATCGGATTGCCACCCGATCGAAGTGCCACTCTATCGAAGTGCCACTCTATCGGATTGCCACCCGATCCATGGCACTCCCTCACCTTCTATCCTCTCCACCTATAAATAGCACTTGTCACATCACTTGAACAGTGATGTGACAGCTCTCACTCGACCAGCACGCTTTGGGGCTATTTTCTCTCGATTTCTCTCAGTTCTTGTAAGTTTCTACCTCAAATCTTGTACTTCTATGATCTACACGCACTTCTTCATGATTTTCTCTTTTGAATCTTAACTTTTAACCGTGAAATCAATGGATTTGAGGTGTTCAAGGATGATGTCATCATGGAGTTCTTATGAACTTCAAGTGTTGGCCTCATTCCACCAAGAACCACTCAGATCTGAAGGATTTCCATAAGAATAAACAACATTTTCGCATAGATCTACACATATTCATGGATAAAAGGATTAAAGGATGGTTTTCCAACTTTCTTTCAAATCTTTTACACTCGATGCACTCAAAACCGATAGAATCGGAGCTCGTTCTGATCTTCTACTCTTTCTTAGTAATGTGTCAGCTCAAGAAGTGAGTTCTATCAAAGAGACTACCGTTTTCGGGTTAAACACAAACAACCGTCTCGAACAGTGGATTGATCGGACTAGGGTGATTCCTGTCCGATCGGGTCACTGGAGTCTTGATGGGGTTTCTGTTGTTTGTCGCGTTGTCATACCGTCTCGAGAAAACTGCAAGACTTTCAAAACAATCAAGTGTTAAAGACGATCAGGTCGTTGGGACGGATTGCCGTCCGATCGGACAGCCATCCGATCGGCTCACACTTGGTCCCACACTTAACCTTTATTTCAAAATTTCATGGTTTTAAACGTCGAACGGATTGTCGTCCGATCGGATTGCCATCTGATCGAACGACCATCCGACTATGTGATGTTTAGAACTTCAACACTTAAACAAGTTTCAACATGTTCAATGACCAACGGATTGCCACCAGATCGGATTGCCATCTGATCGCGTGACAACCCTGGTGTGAACTTGATCTCGCTAAGTGCCCTACCAATCGGATCGTTACCCGATCGAGCCGACGTCCGATCGATCGACCTGAAGGGTAGAGATACTTCTCTGTTTTCAAAATGCTACAATGAAAACTTCAAAAGGCAAACCATTATACACAAACACATCCATACAAAACGAGGTGACAATCCAATCAAATGGCCATCCGATCGGATGACCATCCGAACGGATTGCCACCCGATCGACTGGCCATCCGATCGGATTGCCATCCGATCGGATTGCCATTCTACGCTCAGTCACATCTCACCGTTTAACGCACTGTTCGACGCTTAACCTATCAATCTGTAATCAGGCTAATCTCAGACGCGCTCCCTTCAATACAACCAAGTTGTGTTTACTTGCTGAACACCGACTGTGAGTATACTCGAACCCTTTTTATCGCATTTTAGGTGTAACATACGTTTCTATCAAATCAAATTTATCAAGAAGAATTATTCATTCAAATTGTTTATCACTTACGAATAACTGTTATGCATATTTACACGTGATGCTAGTTACATATGTGTTAGGACTTATACTCGCAAGGTCCCGCCTTAACTAGTATAGTACTATAGAACCCGACGGGGTCTAATTAAGATGAATAGCAATCGTAATCGCAGCTCGAGTGGCTTAGCTGGTAGTATCTGTCTTATATGCATGTATGTTGAGGTATCTCGTTTATGTATTTGGTAATTCGCAGCATTTTTTATCTATTTACGCTTTGCTATCAAAACTTGTATACTCGCCAATACTTTTGTATTGACGTTGTTTTAACGTATGTTGCAGGTTTAGTCCCAGTCTACATCAAATCAAGCTAGGAAGTCTAGAAACACACCTAAAATCTAGGTTGTCGGATTTGTATTGTTTGGGAGAACATGAAATTCGTGACAGCTTATGTGATTATAATTGTTTATTAGTATGGGATAATGAACGCATTAAATACTGTCGCAATTTAGTTGTTATGGATTCTCTTGAGCATTCTGATTCGCCTAGTGTCGCACCCCGATGATTCCGCCATCGGTTGGGGTGTGACAGTGAGCAGCCCTAACCACCACGTAACATTCTTGATTTGTAAGTTTAGATCATTCAAACTTTTACTTTGGTATCCTAAATGAAATGAGAAGTATTATGATAGAACATGATCGATCACTTGTCATTGACTAGTTGTATTGCCAATCGATTGATATTTGTCAGTCGAGTTGTTACGATTATGAGCTGGACATTGTGCACTTTTACCACCCGAACGCCCACACATATATACATTATATGCGCATACCGCAAGCGGGGCGTAAAAGATATCATCAATGTATATAACCTAAACAACAATTGTATCATCAAGAGTAAAAATGCACATTATATAAGATAACAATGCACAACAAAAGTTAGGGTTTAGATTGACCGAGTTTCATATCATCAACACCAATGTTCTCAAACCCGGACCGGACCAGCCATTCCGACCGGTCGGGCCGGGATCCGCTGCTTACGCCGGTCCGGTTCTCCACAACAAACCGTTCTTGCAGTTGGCCGGCGGCCGGCGGTTCGGTCGGAAAATCGGTGAATGGTCGGACCGGTTTCAGCGTACTTTATTTATTTCTAAGTTCCGACTAGCGTTTTAATCACATCTCGTATTCCGACAAGCATCTTACAAGCTTTGTCTGAACACTTGAAGATGTAAATACTAATAAAAGAGATCGTAACGGAGACGGGTGATCTGTTAATCGACTAGAAATCGGAGTAGAAAGAAGAGAATATACACAGCCTTTACCTTGTTTTTTTGTCGGCCGATGGGTGAGTATAGCTCAGATCTGAATGTGAAGAGTTGAGATAGATGTATGGTGTTTTCAATTTATTCAAATGTTGAAATTTTGTTTTTTTTTAATTAAGTCTACTATTAATAGGGCCTTGGTCAATGATGTTAGGCTGTCAATAGTCTGAATGTACAGTGACCTTTCATTTCAAATTGTGAAACTTAATTTTCTAAATATAAAATACGATCTACATATTAGAAATAATAAAAATTGTTAAACTAAGTTTCTTTTTACTTAAAATTTTATTATAATATATATATATATTTATAAATTATATATTATCATCCGGTTCATAATCCGGTCGAACCAGTCGGACCGGTCTGACCTTTGACCCCGTAAGGCGACCGGCTCGACTTCCGGTCCGGTCCTGAAAACATTGATCAACACAGAAGATCCGTAACTTGATGGTAGATCATACATCAGCATAAGGTAATTTTCGAATTCATATAAACTTTTTACAGAGAATAAAGTATAGATCGTAAATTGAAGAATGAACCTAGCGAGCGAGCGTCAGAAGCATATAAAGTGATAGAATGAGTTACCATGAGGATCGCCGACAGTTGAATCTGTAACACCTCGAAAATTCGTGTTAAATAATAAAACGACACGTGTCATGTAAGACAAAAGCGTCATAAGTCTCGGATTTGAATAAAGATGTATGGCAGGATTTTAAAGTATCGTCATGTTAAAAATTTTACCTCTGAACGATCTCATTTATAAATCCCAAGACCCTAATATATGTTATAAACATCTTATAGCTTCAATCCGGTAATTGATGGAAATAATTGAATTCACAATGAAAGAAAGAATCGTAAGGAAATTCTATGGCACACCTTTGTTTAAGGCTTTCTTTCAAAAGCATCCAAGACACCTTTAAATCATGTTATGGTGGTATATACTGTGCAAGACCCAAGTGTACTATATTAAACATATAGTATATATTCAAGTTCAGTAAATTATAGCATTGATTGATTTATGATTTAAGTGGTGGGCTCCTACGGAGAAGTTTCTACGGTTAACCTACATATTCGGTTATTGCTTTTGAATTCAAAACAAATAAACCAAAGTGGTAGGGTTAGCAAATGTCTAAAGCACATTTTAGAGGCCCCATATTGTTATAATAAGTCCCAAAATCGAAACCTACAAGTTGGCCTTTCAAAACACCAAGGATCAGTAGATTTTTGTGTCTGAGGTCCAGCTTACGGACCGTAAGCTTGGGGACCTTGAGGTCCGTAAGGTACCTCCCAGCAACAGAAAACGGGCAGTAGCCTCTTTGATGCAATTCTGACCCATCTATCCGGTATTTCTTGCACATGGGCGACCCCTAATCTGTTCTAGAGCACTAGGGGCATGTGTATATCAGTTGTGGAGTGTTGTAGACCTTGTTGTCAATAAATCATGGTGCCTTGAACACTATATAAACCTCATGAGTTGCAACTCTTTGATCATTCCATTCTCAACTCACTTCTGATCAATTTTGGGAGCTTCCAAGCAGATCACCAGCATTACTAATCAACCATTAAACTCTAGTAAGTTTGCTTAAACCTTTCTAATTAGTTTTAGCTTAGATATTTAGCTAAAAGTCAAACCGACGTAACTACGGTTTGACTTCGTGATTAATTAACAATAGCTCAGTCGTATCACGAATTAAAAGCACCGTTAGATAGGTAATTATATGGGTATTAAACCCTTATAATGGCACGTACTGATTCCAGACCTACCTAGGTCGTTTGTCGAGTCAAATGTTGACCGAAAAAGTCAACAGAATTGAAAAATATGATTTAACGCACAATTAGTAATCCGAGAGGCGTGTAACCTGTTTTAACCTTAATATAACTTGGTAATAAGTATAAAAATTTGTCTAAGCTTGTCCGACTCGACAAATTTCTGTTTAGACCCGGTTCGGAACCGAAAGTCACATAGTTTGACTTTCACGTTGACTTTCAGTTCTGACCCGTTTGGGCATATTTTAGAAATACCTCAGAGCTTAAATTGGATTAGGATACATGTTAGAACAACCCTCTGTGATTATACACCTTGGTTCACTAGTTATCCAATTAATATGCATATTTCCGTTAATTGCTCATATGTTGACCGTTATGCCCTTATTACCTTAAAACATGATTTATAAAAATGTAAAAGTGTAGAAACCTTAGTTACTGATATATAAACTTGTATGCAAAGTTTGACATCAGTTGGACTTATAGATTAAGAGTTATGCTCAATATCGCAAAAATTAAAGCTTTATGTTAATAAAACGGCGTAATTAGCGTATAGCCTAGTTAAGCCTACTTTTTGGTATCAAACTTAATACCCACTGATGTAATATATTATTTTGGGATTTTTAAAGATTTTTAATTAATTTTTAGATGAGCATAACTAGTAGTCGTAGGCTTAATCCGGTAATTGTCGGTTTTGCCCTAACGGGCCATAAAATGAGTTTTACTTATCTAAACAACTCCAAACCTTTTGCTACTGATCACATATGATAAATAAATTATTTTAAGCCTTCTGGAAATATAAAAATATCAGATTTAAGTATCAAACCCGGGAATGGTCTTTAATCGCATTATTTAGCGTTTTTAACGCATAGTATGTCTTAAAACCATATTGGACATACCCGGGTTGATACCTACTGATATATGAGGCAAATTATGATATTTTAACAGTAAGCAAAGGTTAATAAACTCAGACTTCAGTTTTGAGCTTTTCGGCTTATGTGAATTTACCAAAATGCCCTTTGGTGCATAGTTTGGTTATAAATGATATATTTCACATATATGCTTTAGCCTACTGATATAACTTATCAAATTGAGTATGTTTTCTGTTTACATCAGATCTGTAACTCAGTTAAATATTTAAACTCTTTTACAACCTTTAAAATGACCAAACTACCCCTACGGGGCATAGTTTGTGTCTAAATTCATTTCGGGCATAATGAAAGACATCCTACTGATGTCACAACATATTTGAAGCATATTAACTTAGGAAACCTGTATATAGCTCTTACGGATACCCGTTACGCTTAATTCGCGTTCGGTTCGGTTTATGTAACGAGTTTACATAAATTAGCCGAAACGGGTCAAACCTTATCGGTTTTATCTCAAAATCCAGAATGTGAATAATAAACCCATATTAAACAAGTCTCCGAAATTTTCGGGTCTAAATCACATTCTATCCGGTCTTCGCTTAATCGTGCGTACGAACCGTATCCTGAAAACTAGCCGGTCTAAGCTTAAGCTTAATTAAAGACTCGTTAGGATTCTAATAGGTTATTAAAAAACCTTCGTTCCAGATTAGGAGCCCAGTAAAAGCTATCTGTACTTGCTGATTTGATATACGGCTGGGATTGAATTTATATTTAGCTCAGGTAAATACTTTTAACTTATTTTCCCTATACGGGCTTGGGTTACGGTACATAGCGTATCGCTTGATCGGGCATCAAATCTCCACGCTTAGTGGGTAGTTGAATAATTTGATCGGCTCGTTTTAAACAGATTTGTTTACTTTACAGCCTTTGGGGGGTTAATGACCATGTCCCGGATATCCCTGGCATCATCTTACGAGATGGCCACGACCTGAGCACGGGGTGTAGGCGTACTCCCGTGTATAACTCACTTAAAGTGGTGTGTCTATTGATCTTTAACCCGGATACGTTCCGGGCTACTGAACGCATAAGTAACATGTAATTCGTTCACAAGATTATAATATTAAATAATTCTCCCAAGTTAATAAAAAGATTAAATCTTGCCTCTGTGCATTTTAATCAAATTGTAAAATATTTATGCCACGTGCATCCAAACAAATTTTCAGTCATTTTAAAATGAGTCAGTTGAATGTATTTACCAGTGTAAACTGACGTATTTTCCAAAAAGGCTAAATGCAGGTACTATACGAAATTGGCTGGATATTACTCCTTAGCATCAATAGAAGTCTCGCAAGCTTAAGATGTCTAAAAGTCTGTTGAACTATTGTTTCCATTTTATGTTCGATCCTACTGTGGATAAACACCGGATATTGTGACAGTTGATATTACAATAATAAATTCGGTTGTATTATATTTTCAATTGCTTCCGCTGTGCTTGATAATATTGTGTTGTTTGACTATTATGTTGCCAACCATGACGTCACGATACTCCCCACCGGGCCCACCGGTGACACGTGGAAAATCGGGGTGTGACAGAATCGTAGGGGCGAAATTCATCAACGTCGAGGGCCAAGTGGTAAGGAGGAGGATGTTAATGGAAACTAGAAATATGCAACAATACATGCAAAATCAACAACAATTGATCAAAATCCTAAGATTAATAAGCAACATAAATCTTCAATTTCTCAATCTAATTGTAAAACGGATGACAAATCACGAGAGTTTACTGCTAAATAACAGCTAGGGTTTAGATTACGAATGTTAATAGTAGATTTACACGAATGGTGATCGAAGATGTTGCAATAAAAGGAGATTGAAATGCGGATAAATCAACTTACATACAGAGGATTTAATGAAATTAGGGTTTGGTTTGCACGATTTGATATATGAGGCGAAGGCGTGTTCTTGATTTACGGGATCTGCAGCTGGATCTCGCGATTAGGGGGTGTTTGGGATTCCTTCTCAAAAACAACTTATTAACTTATATAAGTCATAAGTTATAAGTTAGAATTTCTAAGGTGGTGTTTGTTTTTTAGGAAAAGTACTTCATAACCTCTTTTGTCTTCTCCACGCAGACCACGCGCAGACGTAGGGGTCTGCAGCCTGTTTGTTTTTTGGAAGAGATTTCATTAAAAAACCTCTTCCCCATCACTTCCTCACGCAGACATGTCTTAACATCTTCAGTCCTCTTCCAAAATCCTCGCTCTTTCAAAACACTCAAAACCCTAGCAACCATCTCCCCTCCAGCCGCACCTCACCTCCTCCGCCACCCCCTCCACCTCTGCCGCCCCGCCACCTTCATCGCCATCCACCTCCCACCCTCCGCCTCCAGTGGCCCTCCACAACAACTTCGGATCCTTATCCGACCAAGTCTGATCATCATCCGAAACATCATCGACATCGTTCGTGAACGCTAATGTTGACTGGAGAGAGACTAATGAACGCTAATGTTGACTGCCGAAAGTTGAAGTGAATAAGCCTAATGTGAAGTCCATTCAGATTTCTGGTTAGTTGGGCTGTTGGGGTAATTGTTTAGTTTGATTTCTGGGGTAATTGTTGGGGTAAAAACACATCTACTTTGTTAATTGCATTGTTCTATGTGAATGTTTGATTTGCTAATTGGGTCTTATAAAAAGTGCTCTGGGTTGCTTATATGATGCAGTGATGCTGCTACCATGTTACAAATGTTGATGAGTTGAATGTATGCTTGATGTTATTTTGTTTATATATAATGTATGCATATTGTGAACACTCTGTTTGGTTTTGAACCTGGTGGTTTCAAACCTAAAATAACAGATCAGATTGTTTAGTTTATTTCAATACTGCAGAAGTTAAAAAACAAACAATCTTCTTCTTGCAGACAGCAGAGGTTTGGTCCACCTCTTCTGCTACAGATGTCTGCAGATGTGGTCCGCAGATTGCAGATATTTTACCTCTGAAAAAACAAACAACACCTAACTTCTCAAAAACAACTTCTCCACACACAAAAATAACTTATATAAGTTAATCCAAACACTCTAAAAACAACTTATTAACTTTTATAAGTCAATAAGTTATAAGTTGCTCCAAAATAAGTTAACCCAAACACCCACTAGGGGTAGGGGTGCTAAACGGGTCATGTTCGCGGGTTGGCGGGTTCAACCCGACCCGAACCCGAAAATTTTAGACAAACCCGAACCCGAACCTAACCTGAAAATCGTTTCATACATATGAACCCGAACCTGACCCGAATATTTGCTGGCTGACCCGAACCCGACCCGTTCAACCGGATTTTTTTTTTATTTTTTTCAGCAAATTAATATATTAAATTAACATCTACTACAAAATAACACAAATTAGATAATAAAATTACATTAAAATCATAAAATCTTATGTCAATTTCTATTTTTAAGTTATAAGTATAGCCTAAAATACACACCAAATTTAATTTATAACATAAAACATATTGTAAAAAATATAATATTATAGAAATGGGTTAAATGGGTCAACCCGCCAACCCGACTGGGTTGACCCGAACCTGACCTGTTTAGCTAAACGGGTTGGCGGGTTCAACCTGAAACTGACCCGAAACCCGTTTAGACTAGACTAAACCCGCGAATTTCGTGTTAGGTTCGTGTCGTGTTTTCGGGTCGTGTCAGAAATTCACACCCCTAATTAGGGGAATGACAGGGGGAAATGTGAGAATTAAGGGAATAAAAAGCGAGGGGTGTTGAGTACAAGATTAGCAATAATAATATCAAAATAAGCATGTTAATATATTACTAGTTTACAGGGCCGTCTTCGAAAATGTTAAAATAAATTTGGGCCCTGTGCGAGGCAAAAGGAAAAGGGCCCTACACGCCCTAGTAAAACAAAAATTCAGTGCCGTTGTTGTGTCACTCAGCAATTCGATCAAACCCTAACAAACCGAACAAATTCAGGTCGATTCGAATAATTTGTAAAAAAACTATTTTAGAAGTTAAGGAAAAAAACAAAATATGTTTATAATTAATAATAATATTAAACAATAAAAGAATATGGTTAAAAAGAAAAAGAAAATTTAAGTGAATAGAAAAAGAAAACTCGAGTTAAAGTAAAAAAGGTAATATTGATATATCAATACTTCTTTTATCATTAAATGAAGGGTTGTGGGCATTTAATTTAAGACACTGAGTACGAAAATTGTAAAAAACGGTGATAGCAAGCTTCGACCTCGTAACCATCGACTTAAAAACCATCTTTTCTACCACTCAGCTGCAACTATTAATTTGTTATAAACATAGAGTTGTAATTATATATATAATATTATGTATATATTATATAAAAAATTTACGGGCCCTTTTGCGTTTTTGGCCCTGAGCCGTCGTCCACCCGGCACATGCTCATAGCCGGCCCTGCTAGTTTATAAACCCGCGTACTACATAATAATGTAAACTATTGTTAAGCCTCCGCGTTGCGGAGATGGGAGTAAAACCGTAATTGTGCCCCCAGGGGTTTATTGGTGAGGCTAATCGGAAACCATGAAAGAAAATAACGATAACGGTTTCAATAATATCAATATGTAAACCTTAAACCGTAAAAAACTAAACTCATTTAACTCTTGTGGCTGAAATTATAAAAAACCAAAAGTTTGTTACAACATTCAAAAACCCTAAAGTTTACTATGCTTATGAAAAAAAAAAAAAAACGAAAACAAAATACACAAAAAAACAATTTTGGCATTATTCATCCAAATGTTAGAAATTAATATATATATGAACAATTAGGGCCAGCGGATGCCATCTTCTTTTTCTTTTCTTCTTTATTTGCTAAAACTTTTTTTTTTCTTTCTTAACATATATTTATATAAGGGTGTTTTTAATTTTAAACATTCTAACGTGTTAATTGTCAATTTTGATCTTCTTTAAAACACCTTAATATCTCGATGATTTTCTTATACTTCGTGTTAAGAGGTTTAAGGTTAACGATCATAGGCTAAAACATTTTGTTGAAGGACCGACCGAGGAGAGTGAGGAAGAGGTGATTGATCGCCCGGTTGCTAATACTTGAGATTTAGGTTAACACACTTGAGTTTTACCCGAGTTGAAGAGTTTGTATTTGTTTTTGTATATTTTTCTTTTTCAGTTTGTGTCGGTTTTGCTCGGATATATTAAACGGTTTGTTGAGATTCGTTGCTCATATGTGAAGATCGCAAATTTTGGAGAACAAGTAAATGCGTTTTATTTTTATAAAAAATATGAAATTTTTTTAAAAAGAGGCCTTACGGACTGCAAGGGTTCCCAATACGGCCCGCCAGGGGACCATAATTTTCAAAAAAAAAATAAAAGCCTTGCAGACCGCAAGGCTAATCCTATACGGTCCGCAAAGGGCTATCAGATCCTAAAAAACAAACCCCCAAACTGGGTCGTCTGTTTCACCTCACCACCATTCTCCACCCTAAATCACCATTAATGTAACACCCCAAAACGGGTTTGGTAATCAAATCATGATAATACTAAAAGACGGTTAAAGTACCGTAGGTGGTAAAAGTTAACCCGTAAAACAAAATAACTAGGAATAAATTCACATAGTTAGTAATGTGTAAACATGTAATAAAACATGAAGAATTAGTCTTAAACAATTAAGACTAAACTAGAGGGGCCAAAGTCGTAAAAAGGGAAAGTTATAATTTATAAATAAAAATTTAAAACACTACACACACTTAAAGTGTGTGTAGCATGTCGATCAACAGGGGAGAAAAAGGGGTGCAAACCCTAGCTCACCAAAATCATCAAATTGAAGGTCGATTCTAGCCCCAAATCTGTGCATGAACACAAATTCGTGATCACCTAAGCATGGGGATCGCAAGGTATGTTGAATTTTGTGATTTGGTGATACTTTAAAATTTTGATTAACATTCATGAATGAAATTCTTGTGTGAATGATGAATGTTATAGTGAAATAGAGATGTGTATGAGTCTAGGGACGAACCCTAGGTGTGAATTTGTTAAAATAATGCCATAAACTAGAAATCCAATGAAAGACCTTGTAGGTGATAAGTGGGTTTTATGGTTGTAGGAAGAACACTTGGAAAAGTGATGATAAATATGTGAAATTTGATGATATGATATAGGTTCTAGGTGTTATTCATGTACACTAGACATAGAGGCTTGAATTTGATGTTCAAACTTGGTTAAAATGATAACCATAAACTTGATAAAAGAAGTATACAAAGCATGCCCGCAAGGTGTTTGTTAAAATGCCTAAACGAATGTTCATATGTACAAATTATGAATGAAACGCGTAATTGCCTAATTTGATTAATTACGGAGATATGTGATAATACGGATTCTAATCATGATATTTATTTAAATAACTCACACATATCATATGATTAAAGGTAGTTAACTTTTGGAAAGTTAAACTAACAAATGACGAAGTCGAATAGTAGTTTCGACATAGAAAATACGTAAGGTGGAATAGTCGTGATTGTTAATGACTAATCTAACCACCTTGTAAATGACGACGATAGTTTGATGCTTAACAAGCTAGGTGGAGGCTTGGGAAAGAAGCGGATCAAACGAATCGAATACGTGGAAAAGACCATAACCGGATGGAAGGTAAGTGAAACTTACACCTTTTTGTAGAATACGTGCTTGTTCTAAAGTTACATATACGATAAAGATAATATTCAAGGTATGGTTTCCGATGCGAAATGGTACGGGTCGGAACGTATCAAAATTATGAAAAACCATGTATAATGGTAAAAATGGCGAAATGGTAATTTAGTCATGAAATGACATATGTAAAACGAGTTTTTGAATTGCTACTTTATAAGTAAGCCTAAACGAGTAAAGAGGGTAAAATGGTGATTTTAGTCACGTATAAATGGATAAAAGTCGAAGCTTTAAATGACGCCAAGAGGCATAAACTATGTTGGGTTAAACGCGTAAGAAATGGGTTAAGACGACATAACTAAATGGTTAGAAATCCGAAGAGAGTTACTTAATGAAGTGGTGGATAAATACCATTCAATTTAAGCGTAAAATTTTTGGTCGGTAGACCAAATGGGTCAAATGGTAATGTTGATACCATTTAACAAACGATAACTAATGAGTGCTTGTCAAGTCTTATGCTCACATGATGGTTTATGAATTAGCTATGCTATGAATTAGCATATTATGGAGACAAGGTATTAAAATGAAAGATATTTGTATATTGTTGAAAAGTTGATTGTTGAATTTTGAAAGAAATAACGACAACTTGTGTTGTCGGGGACGTCCAAAAACAGAGGAAACTCTGCCCGTTTTTCGAGAAAATCCGTAAAAACAAAACACGATTTATTATAAAACAAACTATCGGACTCAAACGACTTTTATAAAAACAAATACAAATTACTTACGATAACACTTTACAATATACGAAAACGACGATTCGGATATTATTTACGAAAATAAATATAGTTATCATATTTATTCTAAACTTCAAAATTTCAACAATTCTCTTATAAAAATAAATATAGTTTTGTTGTAAAACAACGGTCTATTAGCAATCCATATACAACTATACTAAACATGAGAGAACAAGACTATAGAGAATAAGTGAATATGAATTCTTGTTCATTAAGATGTATACATCATATACAAATGCCACTATATAGGCACATACATTAATACAAAGAAATAAAAGAGATAGGAGTTATGTATATGGAGAGTCATCATTATGATACATTCATAACACTCCCCCTTGACTATCCACATACCTTTATTGAGATATCACAATCACCGGGTACAAGTTTTCTATGTATGTTTCTTGGTGCACAAGTATTACATCGTTAAGATGTTTCAATTAACCTTTTAAGCACTCAATTGCTTTAGAAACTCATCAGGAGTTCCAATGCATATGGATTGCTAATAGACCGTTGTTTTACAACACGTTATCAACACGAGTTGCTTTAGCACGAGTTGGTTTTTTTGATGGATCACATTATCATGAGGTATGTTACTAACTTGTTATTGTTATCATCTTCAAAAGAATCCATATTATATTTCATACAATTTTCGATAGATTGAGATTTAGAATATAGAAACTGCTTGGATAGATTGAGATTTAGAATATAGAAACTGCTTTATATGATTCGACTGACCAATTGATTTATATCGTGGTGTATGATATTCATTGTTTAGGTATAGGCTGAAAATGTAGGTTAATTACTAATCTTTGTATAGTCTATTAATATTATGATATTTATCTGATTGTGTGTGCGTATGTTGTTTATTTTTCGATTAAAGTATGAAACGATTGTACACATTCTTATTCTTAAGTGTGATTGCTCTAAAGTATTAGTTCTGTTAAGTTGGTTATATTGTAATGGCAAGTGAATTTTAGCAATTTCGATAAAAAAAATGTTGTGATTTCTTGGTACTCTTTCTTAAAAAATAAATAATACCAAAATAATTAACAAGTGCAGAACTGAATTTTGTTATATAATAATAATAATAATAATAATAATAATAATAATAATAATAATAATAATAATATTCTAATGAAAGTGTTAAACTGTGTTTTAACGGCTATAAAATAATGTATTGTATGTTTTGTATAATGAGGTGATGAAATTAAATTGTTAATGATGGTGAAGTATGTTTTGTATTATATGATAATTTGTGATCATAAAAATATTTGTGAGCTAGAATCAAGTTGTGATGCAATGATTATAAGACTATGTGAGTAACAATTTGTTGAAAATGCTCGGAAAAGGTGATAATATTCAAAATGATACTTAATAATTCATAGGTAATGTAGTTTTTATTTTGTAGTGATGTTGACTTATTTATAATGTTTTAATAATTGTACTTATTAATTACGTAGTTGTATGTGTAGCAGATCAAGTATGTGTAGACAATGCTACATGTTGTTGAAGTAAAAATTGTGCAAATAAGAATTGTCAAAGAAGAAAATAGTTTGTGTATTGATGATAAACTTTTAACTATATGCATACCTTTGCATTGTCTTTTGTGTTTCTAGAGTTAGATCAAGGTTAATTGCATATCTGTATCACTTTGCATTATCTTTATAGTGGGAAGGCTCGCGCGTTGCCGCGGGTATTTATGAGTTTTTGCCGCATGTTGTCCAACGAGTTCACATAGTTTATTTTTAAAACCAATTTGTTAACACAACTAATATAGCAATTGAGTATAAAAAAAGAATTGACATAAACTCCTCAAAACGCAATGGCATCAGTGACTTCACCCAATGCTTGGCGGGCAGCAGCGCGATTGCATAAACAGATGGCAGTGAAAGACTTTGATTCAATACTTTGCATTATAGCATTACTGTAATGCTCCACTGCTTCTCTATGCTTCCCACCTTTAAAAGCTTTATTTCCTTCATCCTAAAACATTGAATAATATATGCATGTAACATGAAAAATCATAAGTCAACTGAAAGTCTACAATGTCAAATATTTCAAATAGATAGGAACTTGAAAGTCCGAAACCACATAGTACACGTTCACACCTTACACCGAAGAAATAGTGGCACATGAAAGGGAAGATGGGCCTTGAGTTCTGCAATGTGGGACAAAAAAGTTACAGAAACAAATCAAACTTCATTCGTTTTAAACACCACCTATGTGTGTGTGTGTTCGTGTAGATAATTATTACTTGGTTTCAGAAGGTGACAATTGCTCATATTTCTCAAGGATAGAAAGGGCCAAGTCAAACTTAGCCATGTGAAAGTTGGACCTAGCCATCAAGCTCCATCTCAAAAGCTTCAATGGTCGGACTTGATCCTCATTTGGCATGTGATCAATATCATCAATGGTCACACAATTCTTTTCAGCAGAAGTAAGTTTTTGCTCACACATTTGAATCACCTCTTCATTCTTATGCAGCTGTTACATTCCACATAAGATAAAGCCAACGATGAGAATGACAATGTCTCAAAGTATCATAACCTAAATCACTTTATTAATAAAAAGAACTCTCGGTTAAATTGTGAAAGTAAATACCATTAAGAGAGCCTCCCCTTTCATTTCAAGTAGTTTCTCTGAATAGCGGCTTATTGACAAAGCTTCCTCAACAACCTCCAAAGCAGTAGTTGCTCACTCAAAGGTTTTATGTTGCAAAAGCTCAGCTAACTTGCTGATATAACTAACCACTTTCTGTCAGTCAAAAAACCCCAAATCAGAAGCCGAAAAAAAAAGAAGTTAAGTACTTAACTCCATGAGACAATGCATACAAATCTTATAATATTACCCCTCCCCCCATAAGTAAAAAAAGAAGTTAAGTACTTAACTCCATGAGACAATCCATAAGTAACATTTGTAAGATAAATAACAATATCACCATACAAGTCATATTTAAGCCGATTTAAGCATAGATAAATTAATAGAAATTTGTTGTGGGTGACAAATGAAAAAGAATACAGTTATAAGATCGAGGTAATCTTACTTGCCAGCTGTTAGGAAGACCTTAAGAAAGCAAGTCGAGTCGCTGTTGCTTTAACTCTCGGCTTGACACTTGAAGTTGACTGCATTCTTCAATCAAATTTTCAGCAGTTGTTTGTAACTTCGGATTCGCCTTTTTTAAATACTCACACTCCTCTTGAGCTTCCAACCAACATTTTTGCATGTCTTCAAACTTCTATCTCATATCAACTTTGCTTGTTTCTAGTTCCGCTTCTAGTTGTTTTATTTCAGCCTGTAGATTCATGACACGTGTCTCTGAATGTTGTATCTCCAAACGATTCGACTCTCTTGCATCAGTCGAATATCTTAATTGAGGTTCTAATCCAGATATTCATTCTGATAAGTGTAGATTCTCTACTTCCAATTCAGTTACCTGCTGTTCTTACAGCTCTCGAGGTCACGTAATTTCTTTTCGAGAGTCTTATTCGCAGCAACTTGGGAATCTTTTGTATCATTAAGCACCACCATGTCATTTTTAACCTGTCGGATTTTAAATATTTAGAGCTAATGATTATCTTAATTTTAATAACAAGGATCAGTTGTTTAGAAAAATTAGCAATGGTTTCTATGTCTCAGCCTATGAATATTTCAGATTTTATTTTTAAAAAATTCGACAAAACATTTTTGTTGCTCGTATTTCTTGATATTTTTTTAGTTCCTAAAATTTTTACACTGACACACTCGCATGCATCGAGCATATGTAGAGGTGGCAATCTTGACCCAAAGGCTTTCGAGTGGGTTATTTTGGGTTGCTTTTAAAATTATATGGGTTAGTTTGGGTAAGATATTTTAACGAAACGGGTCACAACGGGTCAATTGAAATTCCATCTTGTTATTTGCGGGTCAAAGCGGGTCGAAAACTTTAAAGAAATGGGTCGATGTGGGTTAGCACCTTAAAGAAACGGGTTAGATTTCGGATCAGAATGGGTTTCGGGCCGGCACAAGTATCCACACAAGACGGATTACGGCACGAATAGGTTTTGGATCGGAACGGTTTCAGTTTGAATTGAGTTTCGGACCGAGACGGGTTTTGGCACGCGGCGGGTTTTGGATCGGAACGGGTCGGTTCGGCTCGGGTTCGGGCCAACACGGATTTCCGCACGGGACGGGTTTCGGATCGCAACGGGTTTTAGACCGACACGAGTTTCCGCACTTGACGGATTTCGGATCGCAACGGGTTTTAGGCCGACACGAGATTCCGCACGGGACGGATTTTAGGCCGACACGAGTTTTCGCACGGGACAGGTTTCGGATCGCAACAGGTTTTAGGTTGACACGGGTTTCCGCACGGGACGGGTTTCGGATCGCAACGGGTTTTAGGCCGACACGAGTTTCCGCACGGGACAGGTTTCGGATTGCAACGGGTTTTAGGCCGACACGGTTTCAATATTTTCAGTTTTTTTGTTTCGTTTTGTTCCGGGTTCGCAACTTGTAATTGTAGGAAAATGTGAATTGTTGTGAAATCAATTGAACTGGGTATTGCACAGTCAACTGTGAACAATTAAATCATCGAGCACAACGCATATGTATAGACCTATAATGGAATTGCACTGTATAGGCCTATAGAATCGTTTTGAAATCAAAAGAAATCTGAATAGATTTGTAGAATCATTTTGAAATCAAATTAAAGCCTTTGGTTCAAGATTGCCACCTCTAACCCTACTGTGAAGCAGCGACCAGTTATTACTTATTTTAAGCCTTACATACACTGATACACCATATGCTAATAGTAAATAGAAATACAAAACTTGATACTGTGAAAAGATTGGCATTGCTACTAACCTTAAACATGGTAGATTGGCATGGTTCACATCTCAAGCTCCCATCTTTTTCTCAAATTCTGAACATTTTTTTTATTTAGTTTTACAAGTTTTGACATAGTGCTAGACTTTGGAACTACGAGTCATGGGTCAAAACGGGTTCGGGTCAAAACTACGAGACATCAGTGAAGCAACTGAGCATATAATAACAGTACTTACGGGTCGTATGATCACCAAAGTTCTATTGTAAAAAAAAAACTGACCCGACCCGACCCAAAACCCGTTTTGACCCGGACCCGTGTCGACCCGAACCAAAACAACCCTTTTTTTATAATTGGCCCATTTTGACCCATGACCCGCCCCGCCCCGTTTGCCAGGTCTAAGTATATGCATACGTATTTGGATAATAAAACTGACTTGCCTGGGCTAACATGATCCTCTAGCTTCTCAATTCTCTTGTGACTTCTAAGTGCAATACATGAAAATAAAAATACAACTTTCCCCGAACCTGGAACAACCTATATTGATAAAATACATGAAAATAAGTGAATGGTACGTGCATATAATTATTAAATGACAACATATATATACTGTAGAAAGTTTATAAGGAAAATCATGAATCACAATTGATATATAAACCTTTTAGGGCTCTTTTCTTTCATAATGTCGGATGCTATCTCAGACGTTACATATTCTTCCCAGTCCATTGGGGGGATTACTTGATTATTGGTAAAAGGGTACCTGTGTGAAAAGAATATCATGTTAACATTGCTTTCAAATACAGAAAAAAAAAAAAAATTTCAAACTGATCTCAACTGTTGGACTCCACAAGTCTCAACACCACTACACATCGCTATTGGAACCAACTCGTCCCACTTGTTTGTAAACAAAATCATATGAATACATACATACATAGAGATTTACCCTTAGTTGGAAGTGATTATCATGTATTGTTGAAGATAGGGAGGAAAGATCGGTTGCACTCCCCATCATAAGTGTTCATGGGCGGCTGATCAGCTACAATGGATTTTAGACAAAAGGGAATCATGATCTTCTGTGTTCTTAACTCAGGGTGGGATGGAAACAAAAGGGATCAGCTACAAGCACATGTACAACCTGCCTTCTGCAAAAGATCCCTGCAAATGAAAATATAATTCACTAACAAACATAAACATGATTCAACATCTTTAAGAAAAATACAGTTGAGTGTGGATACCCACTTTTGATCACTGACATCAAGGATGACTACGAGCAACGATTCTTCTACATTTATTTAAAAATAATAATAATTAAAAAAGAAAAGAAAAGAAAATTGACCTGCAACCAAACTGCAATACTACTCATCAGAATGTGAATTGTGGAGATATAAACAATTTCTCAATCAACTCAAATTGAAAAACTGACCTGAAGCAACACAAGGCATTTCATAGATATTAATTAATTTTGGATGGGATATTATATAGCAAATATGAACGAACTCCGGTGGAAACACCCCACAACCACCAACTGATAGTTACCGGAGAAGAACAATCGAACGCATCAACCCAAAAACTTACCCCAACCCTACCAATTCTGATGAAGAATACACCGCCGTCGCAACTGTTTCATGGCGGAACCATAGCCGTCGAAAGACGCATAAGACCCTTTGATGGCTGAACCCTAACCACCACCGTAACTGTTTCACAGCCTTGAACCACATTGTCGCTGACGACTGAGAAAACCTCATAGTCACCACTGGTAACACTACCGTTGTGAGGAACTAAGAGCATTGTCACCGGTAATTAGGAATGTGTGGGTGTTTGGCTTAGCTTCTATTTATTGACTTATTGAACTGTAAAAAAAAGGGTGAAAAGGACTTATTGTGCAAATGCTAATGATGATCAAAATAATATGAGTAAAATTGTTGGAAAATTAGGTTTTTATTGAAGTATTTGGGAAATGTTTGTATGTGAGGCAATAAGTCAATAAGCAAGAAATTCTAGCTTACTGAACAGTGAAAAACACTTATTATAAGTCACAAGTAAGCTAAACCAAACACCCCCTGTGTAGGTCCATACGCTCTCTGTCACACCCCCAAAAATCCACCTGCGGAATACCATCGCTTGGAGGCGTGACTGACCAGGATCCAGCCACCAATCATATTGAACAAGCAAACATGTAATTATAACAGTTCAACCAATACAATTGGTGTCCAAACAAAACATAATTTACGTTGCAAGCGGAAGCATAACGTTTAAAAAACCAAAACATAAGTTTAATTGTTTCAAAGTTAACATGGCACACAACTGTCCATGTCCCACAACGACTCTCTTCCATGCAAGCTCCAGCTAAGTACCTATTGACCTGCAAAGCATGTAGTAACGAGTCAACAACAAGTTGAGTGAGTTCACGGTTGGGTGTTTATTTTAAGTTGTTCCAAAAACAGTTTCCTTTAACTGGCATCCTGCCGTGGGGGTTACCCCATAGTTGAAAACGTGACCTGATTACCCATTTACTCTGGCATTACAGCCGTGGGGGCTACCCCATGTTAGTTATCTGGCATTTCGGCCGTGGGGGCTACCCCATGTATACACTAGACTCGTTACCATATCGACTGCTGACTGTAGTCATGTTTATGTGCCCTGAACTGTCAATGTCTATCATCATTGACGTGCCCAGATCCATTAGTTCACGCCCGTCCTCTGCGGCACGGTGTGAGGCTTGTCAGACCTAAATAGCGCTATCTAACTAATGACCCGCTCGCCATTGGCCCGGCGATTATGTCGATATAAAAAGGAGGGACTTCATGATAGAGTTTTGGTCTAGTACGAGTTATCTGTCCTTGAGGACGAGGAAATTACATTCCTGAACCGATACTGTCCTACCCAAGAAAGGACGAGGAATCCATGTTCCTTAACCCTATTCCCAACCCCTGGGAATCCCATGCTTTGTAGAGGGTGTGAACTCACCTTGGTTCGCTCGGCAGATATACAGAAAGTCAAGTCTAGATGCTAGTGGTCAACCACGTCCTAACATGGTTATCATACTTGTCAGGTTCAAACCAAGAAATACACGTACGTTTTACACATAGTCTAACACATAGCATGCATACAGTTATATGTTGAGTTATTGGGCTTGTTCTACTATTGGATCAGTCAACAGTAACAACTAACACATAGTTCAGTTAAACTGGCAGCCCAAACAAATCACGTCGTGGCCCAATAACTAAAGTGAGCAACCCAGTCGAGACACGGTGATCCCGACTCGAGAACATGCGGTCTCGAGTCGCAACCAGGAGGTCTCGACTTGTAACGGTTGGTCTCGAGTGGTGCCGGCATGACTCGCAACCTCTGAGGTTTCGAGTCCCGTCTCGAGTTGTCACGATGTGGTCTCGAGTCGAGACCTTGATGGTCTCGAGTCCCTGAAGTCCGTTTTTGAGTTGCTTGGTCCGGGTCTCGAGTCGCAACCGTTGCGGTCTCGAGTTGTAGCTTCATGGTCTCGAGTCGAGACCAGTGGTCTCGGCTCGTTCACCTGCTGATTCTGATGCATCTGCCCGCATTGTACTATCCAACAGAATTTCACTGGTGTGATTTTTATGTACTATCCAATGAGGTTCTACAAACATGTCTAATTGTCTAACAATTAACCAAAATGGATCAAACAAGCATTTTCAAATATTATCCAATCTTCATACCATATTCAACACATATTCATCTAGTTCATCTTTAGGGTTTTCATCCTAAACAAACATGCTCATTTAAACAAGCATAATCCACCTAGTTTAATGCACCATCGATTCTCATCATTCACACACCCAACCGAGAACATAATAGCACCATATTCGAACATTTTTCTACTTATTCATATGTCAAGTTAGCATGATCATTAACAAACCACTCGATTCTTCCTAACCATGGCTTTATCTAGAAATCAAGCATCTACATCATAGATGAACAACAACAATCTTCATGTATTTCATGATTCTTACTCATTAGGTCAATCAAGATCGTACAAAAGAGGTTAAGCATATGTTTCATTCATCAAGCACACATGACATCTAGCACACATATAACACCTAGGACACATTAGAACACTAACCGGTAGAGACTCGAAGTGTGAGGGTATGAAGAGTCGATGGGTGAGCTTCCGAGTGATGATTCCGAGCTTGAATCGAGCCGAGTGTCCTTGTTATCACCGGTTTGGTCCGAGAGAAAGGAGAGGAGGTCTTGTAGTTCTAGGGTTTTAGTGAGGGAGAGAGTGTGTGAGAGTGTAAGGGAAAAAAGGTGGATGGGGGTTTTATACCCGGTTTGGGTGGTGCACTCTACAAGGGTTTCGAGTGGGCTCAAAAGGGGTGTATGGCCCAGTCCGGCCCACCGTTACTGTTTACTCGAGACCGCATGGTCTCGAGTCGGGTCCTTGTGTCTCGGGTCATATAAATACACGCGTACATACAAGCACAACACATAATCACATAAATTCACTTATATCATTTATTAAACCAACAAGTTAACTAATCACATAACGTTCAAGTATGTTACATCGAGATACACTGAAAGGTTCTGAATTTCGAGTTGTCACATCATCCCCAAGTTGAAAGAAATTTCGTCCCGAAATTTGGTAAGCACTCACTGAGGGAGCTAGTTAAGTTGTATGGTTTTCCCGGTTTTCCTGGGGTGTCACATCCTCCCCCCGTTGATCTGGAATTTCGTCCCAAAATTCCGTAGCTTCAGCCTCAGTAGTGGTTGTACTGTTTGCGAACAGTTGGGGATACTTTTGTTTCATCTGATCTTCGCGTTCCCAGGTGAACTCTGGGCCGCGACGTGAGTTCCAACGAACTCGAACGAGAGGTATTCTAGTGCTCTTGAGGACCTTAACATCCCGGTCCGTGATTTCAACTGGTTCCTCGACGTATCGTAACTGCTCGTCGATAGTGAGTTCCTTCAGAGGAACTATGTGGGTCTCATCTGACAGACACTTCTTCAGATTCGACACGTGGAAAACGTTGTGAACTGCACCGAGTTCTGCTGGTAAGTTCAGTCTGTAGGCCACTCTGCCTATTTTCTCGATGATTTCGAAAGGTCCGACGTATCGTGGGTTAAGTTTGCCTCGTTTACCAAAACGAACCACACCCTTCCAGGGTGAAACTTTGAGTAGTACTCGCTCCCCAACCTGGAGCTCAAGTGGTTTCCTGCCCTTATCGGCGTAGACTTTCTGACGGTCACGAGCTGCCGCCATGCGTTGTCGTATTTGAGCAATTCGTTCGGTTGTGTCTACCACATGTTCTGGACCAGTGATCTGACTATCCCCCACCTCTACCCAACAAAGAGGTGACCGGCATTTACGCCCGTACAATGCCTCAAACGGAGCAGCTTTAATGCTGGTGTGGTAGCTGTTATTGTACGAGAATTCCACAAGTGGCAGATGCTTTTCCCAGCTGTTGCCAAAGTCGATTACACATGCACGAAGCATGTCTTCTAAGGTTTGGATAGTGCGCTCAGACTACCCGTCCGTCTGAAGGTGATACGCTGTGCTCATGTCCAATCGTGAGCCAAAGGATTTGTGCATCGCTTGCCACAACTCTGAAGTAAAACGCGCATCTCGATCCGAGATAATAGAGGTGGGCACCCCGTGCCTCGAGACAATTTCCTTGAGGTATACTTCTGCAAGAGTGGAGAATTTATCCGTCTCCTTGATAGCCAAGTAGTGTGCAAATTTTGTGAGTCGATCCACGATCACCCAAATAGTATCGTTACCTCGTTGAGATCTAGGTAGGCCGGTAACAAAATCCATGGAAATTTGCTCCCATTTCCATTGCGGTATCTCTGGTTGTTGGAGTAGGCCTGAGGGTTTTTGGTATTCAGACTTGACTCTCGCACAAGTCAAACACTTGCTGACGTAAGTTGCTATGTGGGCCTTCATGCTAGGCCACCAATACGTAGTTTTGATATCGTGGTACATCTTATCCGAACCAGGGTGTACCGAGTAGCAAGACTTGTGTGCTTCGTCCATCACGAGCTCTCGTAAGTTGCCATAGAGTGGGACCCAAATGCGTCCCGTTACGTAGTATGCACCGTCTTCCTTTTGTTCTAATCGTTGCCTTGAGCCACGTGGGGCTTCAGCCCTGACGTTTTCTGGTTTCAATGCCTCCATCTGAGCATCTCGTATCTGAGAAGGAAGACTAGAATGTATAGTGAGTTGCAAAGCTCGCACGCGCTTAGGCGCAGTGTCCTTTCGACTGAGGGCGTCAGCCACAACATTGGCCTTGCCCGGGTGATATCTAATCGAGCATTCGTAGTCATTCAGTAGTTCGACCCATCGTCGCTGTCGCATATTCAGTTCCTTCTGCTTGAAGATATGCTCGAGGCTCCTGTGGTCGGTGTGGATGGCACACTTGGTACCGTACAAGTAATGTCGCCATATCTTAAGCGCAAAAACAACAGCTCCCAGCTCTTAGTCGTGTGTAGTATAGTTCCTTTCATGAACCTTAAGTTGACGTGAGGCGTAAGCTATAACTTTATCTCGTTGCATCAATACACAACCAAGACCCTGAATTGATGCGTCACAGTAGACCACAAAATCATCTGTGCCCTCTGGTAGTGAAAGGATGGGCGCGCTGCAAAGTCTATCCTTTAAATGTTGGAATGCTAATTCCTGTGCATCCCCCCATCGATAAACAACGCCTTTCTGCGTTAGTGAGGTGAGAGGCTGTGCAATCTTAGAAAAATCCTTAATGAACCTCCTGTAGTAACCTGCCAAACCCAAGAATTGGCGAATTTCCTTTGGTGTACGAGGTGCAGGCCAGTTCTTAATCGAGTCCACCTTGGATGGATCAACATGAATCCCATCCTTGTTTACCACATGGCCTAGGAAATGGACCTCACGAAGCCAGAAGTCACATTTTGAGAACTTCGCGTAAAGTTGTTCCGTTCGAAGGAGTTCCAAAATAAGTCGTAGATGCTGCTCGTGTTCCTCCTGACTCTTAGAATAGATCAGGATGTCGTCGATGAAGACTATAACGAACTTGTCCAGATAAGGCTTGCACACTCGATTCATCAAGTCCATGAAAACCGCAGGTGCGTTTGTCAGCCCAAATGGCATGACCAAAAACTCATAGTGGCCGTATCGAGTTCTAAAGGCTGTTTTGGAGACGTCCTCTTCTCGGACTCTCAGTTGGTGATATCCTGATCTCAAATCAATCTTTGAATAATAGCTCGACCCTTGCAGCTGGTCGAACAAGTCGTCAATACGTGGTAGAGGATAACGATTCTTCACCGTCACTTTGTTGAGTTCCCGGTAGTCGATGCACATTCTGAAGGTACCATATTTCTTCTTCACAAATAGCACTGGAGCTCCCCAGGGCGATGAGCTAGGACGAATAAAACCCTTATCCAAGAGTTCTTGCAGTTGCGTAGAGAGTTCTTCCAACTCTGATGGGGCTAAACGATAAGGTGCACGAGCTATAGGTGCAGCTCTAGGAGCTAGTTCGATCTGAAACTCGACTTGGCGATGAGGCGGAAGACCAGTTAATTCCTCAGGAAATACCTCAGGATAGTCGCGTACAATTGGAAAATCTTCTAGCTTCTTCTCTTTTTCCGAGGTGTCCGTAACGAGAGCCAAAATGGCAGTGTGGCCCTTCCGCAAGCACTTCTGGGCCTTAAGAAAAGATATGACGTTCTCAACAGCACCCTTCTTGTCGCCATGAATCATGAGAGGTTCACTACCGGAACCTGGAACGCGAACAATCTTCTCGTTGCAAAGGATCTCTGCTCGGTGTTGGGATAACCAATCCATCCCAATGACAACGTCGAAACTACCCAAGACGATAGGAATAAGGTCGATAGAGAAGGTCTGGTTAGCAAGAACAAGTTTACAACCCTTGACTACGTGTGTGGCCTCTAAACTCTTACCGTTTGCTAGCTCTACAGTGTGCTTGTCGTTCAAAGGTGTTGGAATACGCTTAAGCATTCGACTAACTTCTAGTGACATGTAGCTAGTATCGGCGCCCGAATCAAATAAAACTGTAACATAAAAGTCGTCGAGAAGGAACTTACCCGCCACAACATTGGGGTCATTCCTTGCTTCACCTTGGCCAATCACGAACGCCCGCCCCTGGCTCCATTGTTGTTGTTCCCATTGTTACCATTCCCCTGATTGTTGTTATTGTTGTTGTTGTTGTTGTTGTTGTTGTTGTTGTTGTTGTTGTTGTTCTAGTTCCTGTTCAGTTGGGGGTAATCCCTCTTGAAATGGCCTTCAACTCCACACTGAAAGCACCCTTTGTTATCACCTTGTTGCTGCTGCTGGCGTTGGTTCTGTTGAGTTTGCTGACGATTCTGATTGGCGGGATATAAGCTCCTGCAATCCTTTGCAGCGTGACCTGGCTTGTTGCACCGATGACAGTTACCCCTGGTGCATGGCCCGCTGTGGTGCAGGCTGCAGCGATTGCATTTGGGGTGATTCCCTTTGTACCCACCATGACTTTGACCACCAGATGATTGCTGACTAGGGCTCTTGTAGTTATCAGTCTTCCTCTGCTGAGACTGGGACTGAACAGAAGTCGAACCCTTACTTGAAGCTCCATCCCATTTCCTTTTGTTGTCACCAAGAGCGCCTGAAGTAGTTGCAGCACCTATGCGCTTTGGCAACCTGTTCTGCTCCACCGCCTGATCCGTGAGACGGTGAGCCAATTGAACAACCTGCTGGATAGTGACGAGGTTTGCTGAAGTCACATGACTTTGGATCTCTGGCACCAAGCCCTTGAGAAAGAGTTCAATTCGCTTAATTGGAGGGTCCACCATAGTTGGACACAATAATGCAAGCTCATTCGATCTCTTGGTATACGCCTCAATTTCTGACCGCGTCATCTTGAGGTTGAAGAACTCGACTTCCAACTTATGAATGTCGTCATGACTGCAGTATTCCTCCTTGATCATCTCCTTAAAAGTTTCCCATGGGGTGGCGTTGGCAGCAACCAACCCCAGCATTTGGACCTGAGCGTTCCACCATGTGAGAGCTAAACCCTCGAGAGTACCGGTAGCATACTTCACCCTGCGTGCCTCAGGGCATTCACACATTTCGAAAACTGACTCGAGCTTCTCAAACCAGTGGAGGAGACCTACTGCTCCTTCAGTGCCGCTAAAAGTAGTTGGTCGGCAGTCCATGAAAGTCTTAAAGGTGCATACAGGTGGCTGAGCATGTTGACCTATTGCGGGTGAAAGAAAGGACAGAGTTTAACACAAAGGTTGGTTCACGAGAGTAGGATCTAAAGATCCTAGAATAAGTTTAGACTGCAGGATATACCTCCTGCGTGTGCAGCTGCAAGTGCCGTAACAACTTGTTCGTTAATCAGAGCCGTCAACTGGGCTTGAGTCATGTTAATGCGTCCAGACATGATCTTCATATCAAGAGGAACATGAGTGAGAGAGGTTCGTGAAAGCGCGATGACAGTAGGGAGTAAGCACACACGTGTTCAAGCAACAGTAGTTATACTAACCAAGCATACTATGAGCAATGTACTACGTAACTAACAAGTAGGCAATATATACACAGATCATATCACCTAAAATGCTGAGCCTTGCATGTGGTGTGAAGCGTCGTTGTAGATCGTAGAGCACTGTACAGGTTATAGTCTGATTTTAATAAAACCTTTTCCTTTATTAAAACCAAGTTCTCTATAACCAATGGCTCTGATACCAATCTGTCACACCCCCAAAAATCCACCTGCGGAATACCACCGCTTGGAGGCGTGACTGACCAGGATCCAGCCACTAATCATATTGAACAAGCAAACATGTAATTATAACAGTTCAACCAATACAATTGGTGTCCAAACAAAACATAATTTAAGTTGCAAGCGGAAGCATAACGTTTAAAAAACCAAAACATAAGTTTAATTGTTTCAAAGTTAACATGGCACACAACTGTCCATGTCCCACAACGACTCTCTTCCATGCAAGCTCCAGCTAAGTACCTATTGACCTGCAAAGCATGTAGTAACGAGTCAACAACAAGTTGAGTGAGTTCACGGTTGGGTGTTTATTTTAAGTTGTTCCAAAAACAGTTTCCTTTAACTGGCATCCTGCCGTGGGGGTTACCCCATAGTTGAAAACGTGACCTGTTTACCCATTTACTCTAGCATTACAGCCGTGGGGGCTACCCCATGTTAGTTATCTGGCATTTCGGCCGTGGGGGCTACCCCATGTATACACTAGACTCGTTACCATATCGACTGCTGACTGTAGTCATGTTTATGTGCCCTGAACTGTTAATGTCTATCATCATTGACGTGCCCAGATCCATTAGTTCACGCCCGTCCTCTGCGGCACGGTGTGAGGCTTGTCAGACCTAAATAGCGCTATCTAACTAATGACCCGCTCGGCAAGAAAGGACGAGGAATCCATGTTCCTTAACCCCATTCCCAACCCCTGGGAATCCCATGCTTTGTAGAGGGTGTGAACTCACCTTGGTTCGCTCGGCAGATATACAGAAAGTCAAGTCTAGATGCTAGTGGTCAACCACCTCCTAACATGGTTATCATACTTTTCAGGTTCAAACCAAGAAATGCACGTACGTTTTACACATAGTCTAACACATAGCATGCATACAGTTATATGTTGAGTTATTGGGCTTGTTCTACTATTGGATCAGTCAACAGTAACAACTAACACATAGTTTAGTTAAACAGGCAGCCCAAACAAATCACGTCGTGGCCCAATAACTAAAGTGAGCAGCCCAGTCGAGACACGGTGATCCCGACTCGAGAACATGCGGTCCCGAGTCGCAACCAGGAGGTCTCGACTTGTAACGGTTGGTCTCGAGTGGTGCCGGCATGACTCGCAACCTCTGAGGTTTCGAGTCCCGTCTCGAGTTGTCACGATGTGGTCTCGAGTCGAGACCTTGATGGTCTCGAGTCCCTGAAGTCCGTTTTTGAGTTGCTTGGTCCGGGTCTCGAGTCGCAACCGTTGCGGTCTCGAGTTGTAGCTTCATGGTCTCGAGTCGAGACCAGTGGTCTCGGCTCGTTCACCTGCTGATTCTGATGCATCTGCCCGCATTGTACTATCCAACAGAATTTCACCGTTGTGATTTTTATGTACTATCCAATGAGGTTCTACAAACATGTCTAATTGTCTAACAATTAACCAAAATGGATCAAACAAGCATTTTCAAATATTATCCAATCTTCATACCATATTCATCTAGTTCATATTTAGGGTTTTCATCCTAAACAAACATGCTCATTTAAACCGATTTATGCTAGCATAATCCACCTAGTTTAATGCACCATCGATCCTCATCATTCACACACCCAACCGAGAACATAATAGCACCATATTCAAACATTTTTCTACTTATTCATATGTCAAGTTAGCATGATCATTAACAAACCACTCTATTCTTCCTAACCATGACTTTTTCTAGAAATCAAGCATCTACATCATAGATGAACAACAACAATCTTCATGTATTTCATGATTCTTACTCATTAGGTCAATCAAGATCGTACAAAAGAGG
This sequence comes from Helianthus tuberosus, assembly GCA_030545235.1. Taxonomy (NCBI): domain Eukaryota; kingdom Viridiplantae; phylum Streptophyta; class Magnoliopsida; order Asterales; family Asteraceae; genus Helianthus; species Helianthus tuberosus. The sequence goes on along the minus strand of CM060431.1, from coordinate 48,282,145 downwards.
TTAAGCATATGTTTCATTCATCAAGCACACATGACATCTAGCACACATATAACACCTAGGACACATTAGAACACTAACCGGTAGAGACTCGAAGTGTGAGGGTATGAAGAGTCGATGGGTGAGCTTCCGAGTGATGATTCCGAGCTTGAATCAAGCCGAGTGTCCTTGTTATCACCGGTTTGGTCCGAGAGAAAGGAGAGGAGGTCTTGTAGTTCTAGGGTTTTAGTGAGGGAGAGAGTGTGTGAGAGTGTAAGGGAAAAATGGTGGATGGGGGTTTTATACCCGATTTGGGTGGTGCACCCTACAAGGGTTTCGAGTGGGCTCAAAAGGGGTGTATGGCCCAGTCCGGCCCAACCGTTACTGTTTACTCGAGACCGCATGGTCTCGAGTCGGGTCATTGTGTCTCGGGTCATATAAATACACGCGTACATACAAGCACAACACATAATCACATAAATTCACTTATATCATTTATTAAACCAACAAGTTAACTAATCACATAACGTTCAAGTATGTTACATCGAGATACACTGAAAGGTTCTGAATTTCGAGTTGTCACACTCTCTCCCTTCTCTTTGTTCACACTATTTCATGGCCGATGATAACAAAGACACAGAGGGGGGGGGGTCTTTGATGGTTCAATTGTGCAGGAGGAAAATAAACGATTTAGTTGCCTAGAGTTAATTGTAGGGTTATTCCATGATCAAATCCCTAAAACACCCCTATGGTGTCTTAAATTTTTGGAAAAGTTGCAAGTTTACCCCCTCAAAAATGGCTTGTCTCTCTTGTACATAATGCTATAAAATTTATACATGTGTAAAATGACCAAAAGGGTAGAAAACCCAGTTTATTTAACATAGTAGTATATAGATTATTGTGTTATTTTAATCAGTGATATGATGTGGGTTTCTTTACAACCATGAATATTTATTGTTCAATCAGTTTAAAACCTACTCAATAGGCTACTAATATGTGTTGTTATCAAATTCAATCTCAAATAATTATGAATTTATGATGATCAGTTACCAGCTATAAATAAAAATAAATGAAAACAAACAATTAGATAAATGAATAGGTGTCTCTTACTATGTTACTTGAATTCAATAGTTATGTGAGGGCAGTTTCAATGTTGGTATTCAATTTCACAACTGATCTAGTGACGACAATGGAGAACAGAGGCAAAAAGGGAAGAAAATGGTAAAAAAAAAACTTGGCATTTGAACTAAGACTTTAGGTATACCATCTTAAATTTGATGAAAATTACCTAAAGAGTTATTGTGGTTTAATTATTAACTAAGACATAAATGGTAACAGTTTCATGCAGTAAGAATTCATACAGACTCATTAATTCAATTAAATAACCTAATGTAATTTAAAATAATTATCTTTATTATTATGGCCCTTAGAGTCAATGAAGTATTATAAATCATTTGTTAATTTATTAATTGGATTTATGGCGTATAGATATATATTTGTTTCTATCATATGTTTAGATAAAAGATGTAATTTTAGAAAATTATCACATTTCATAGGGAACACTTAGTCATCAAGGTTTCACCATATTATTTTCTTACGATATTGTAGAATATCTAATTATGAAAAGAAATAGAACCATCAAACCTAAAGAATTGTACGTTGGAGTTATAATATTTGCTTTTTATGGTTTTCTGATTCATTCAAGAACAATTCTATTCATGGTAGTTTGATATGCATAAAAGGAATTAATTGAGATTTCAGTATGAAATCTATATGCATGCATATATAATTGCAATTTATGATTCATGATGCCTTTCATTTTATATCAATTATCTCCTTTATAGTAAAAACATTATATTGAAAAACATATATGACGCTGCCTAATGATGTCTAATGATTTTCATTTGGAGATTATCATTTATATAGATATTATTGAATAAGGCTAATAAAGACCAAAGTTGTGTGGGTCTCACATAAGCATGCTTAAAAGACCCGTTTATTTGAAATAAATTGAAGTAACGACATGACATATGAAGTGTGGGTCTCACATAAGCTCATTATAAATTTATGGAAGCTCGTAAGATTTTCGATCGATACATTTTGTTGACTCTTGATTTACATCATCTAATGAGATATATAAGAAGGCTGAATAAAAAAAATTCCACTTGTTAAACCTCAAATGCACTCTATATATATAAGGTCTGAAACAATCACCATGAAAGTTGTGTGACTCTAATCCATTCCTTGAAGTGAATGTGATGATATACTGATTAGTATAATATTCGTGATTATGTACATAGTAAAGAAATTGTAATGATGCAATCATGAAAGTTATAATCCATTCCATGAAGAGAATGTGATTTAATGATACCCATGTTGATAAAGAGATTAAGCATGCTAATAATGAAATTGAAAGCAAGAAGTAGCACACTATGAGATTGAATATACGAGAATAAATGAAATGGGAAAAGATGTAAAAATAATAATGCATTATCCTCTCGTATTTAGTATCGTGTATTAAACAAACACGAGTGCAAGTAAGGTATATATGATCATAATTATTTAATGATTGGCATGACCGGCCAGACCATACCAAGTCATTAATGATGATGTGAAAAGTATTGAAGAACCGGAAGATTCGTCTTGATAATTATACATGTCATACTTGCTCTCAAGTGAAGTTAAGTATTGATCAACAAAAGTAGGGTGTGAATCCCCAAATATTATGAAAATAATAATGGAAATACATATACAAACATGATACCATTTAGTGTTTTTAAATCGATGCATCGTCTAAATGGTTATCAAATCCACAACCCGAAGCTTGTGTGATTATGGCTTAGCTAATGTGATAGCAAGCATATTAATCCAGATTAGTATATTTATTTGATAATAGTGAATTTGATTCCCAAGTTATTAACAATAATTGGAATAAGTGTTATTGTTGAGATGATCATTAAACGTCTACTATTAGTTACAAAGCCAATGATCATGAGAGGAGCAAAAGTTCATTTAGGTACATGTAATTTTATATGTAGTACCATCAATTCACATCAAGCCAATAAGTTATAGTTCTCCCCATACAGTTGGTTTTTGGCCAGGAACCAAAGATGTCTCATCAAAGATTTTCGTTGTGCGACATATATTGAAACTCATCCACCACACCGCACAAAGATGGTATTTCTAAAAAGTTTGAGAATATGTTGGGTATAAATAATCGTCTATGATTAAATACTTAAAGCCATTAGTAAGAAATTCGTTTATGGCTCATTGGTTTTCACTTTAGTGAATGAATGTTCCTAACATTAGGGGGAGATAACAAGGAGTTAGAAAGTAAAAAGTGAAATGAATTATCATGTTATCTTGATCCTCAGACTATAAACTATTAACTAGAAGTTTAAAGTATAAATCATTTACCAATATTGAAGAACAAATTACCAGACAAGTTCACTGACCTAAATAGAGTGACTAAGTAAGTCACATAATCAACTGCTTATGCTCCAGTTATATTTGTGTCCCAAGAGGACAACCACATATTTTTGTAATGAGTCTATTGCATGCCTAAAGCGTGGTAGACTAGTTGATTCCAATAATAAAATTCCTCGAAAATTGGAGCAAGTAATTAAGATGGTCAAGTCGAGTTTATAGTAATAAGATCTCCTGAAGAGACAATAGACATGATGGTTCAAGAAGAACCTCAGGTACCTGAAAATAAAGAGATCTCGATAAGTTGTATCATGTCTAAGATATGTATGGAATTGAAATAAAAATCGACGTCGTTATACTTTTGTATATAATGTAGCGCTTAAAATGATTAAATGACGAGGATCAAGATTTAAGATCTGCCTATGAATGAATATTATGAAATGATTGGCCAAAATAGAAAGACGCAAATAAGGTAGAGTTTAGTTCTCTAATGAAATGGAAAGTTTCTGGACCAACAATCCATACAACTGAAGTTGTAAAATATAATGGATACAACTGTGTCTTTTACGCGAATCATGTGAAAATCAAATTAAGTGATATAAGTTAAAATTGGTGGCACAAGAATTTTTGCAAAGACTTATGACTGATTACGAGGAGACGTATTCTCCCGTCATAACTCTCAATTTTTTCTGTTTTTTCTTTGTGGTGGATGTTTTGACTTTCCAATATCTTATTAGTCTGGTAACATATAAAAGAGAATTGACACGCGTCTTACGAAAGTTATGTATCACTTAATGCTAAGTCATATAAAATAAGTTCTCGAGAATATAAAATAATTTCTTGAGAATATTATGATTATTATATAAATTCGGATCTGAATACGTATACATGTTATATATGTTATTGAATTGAATATAATTGGAACTCCCCATGAGTATCCTAAAGCATTTAAGTGCTTAAGAGGTTAATTGAAACACCTTATGGATGTAATTATAGTGCACCAATACTCTAATAAACATACATAGAAAATATGTACCTGGTTATTATGGCATCTCAATGTACACAGTGTACAAACATGGTACAATATGAATTTTGGAGATAAAAGCAAGTGTTCTTGATATTTTTGCATATGATATAGATATCTATGTGTTAAAAGGGCAAGTTTATATAGCAAAACTTCTAAGAGTGAAAGCACATGCATATTTGGATAAGATGGAAAGAATTCTCTCATGGATTGATAATGCTAGAAGCATTAGTGATGTCAAAACCTCAAGAACGTATTATATGAAGTTGACAAAATAAGTATGGACTAAATAGTCGAAACGAGTGTTGTCAACTCGAGATATTCGCATAAAGAGGGATATAAGTTTGATTAAATTAGCCATGTTCTATGAACCTTCTACTTTTAAAAGTTCACTATAATCGCAATTTACAGTAATGATGTCTAGGCATCATTGAGAGAAATTGTCGAGCTTTTAGAGGGAGAATTTTTGAATGACCTTGGCACGGTCTAATTATTACTCAAACTGCAGTTCGAGTATATATGTATTTATATTTTACTAATCCCTCAAGTATATCTAGAAGATTATATTTGAATATTTTAGTATGGACATAGTTGAACCTTAAAGCATGTAAAGGTTGTTAAGTCATTTGTTATAAGAAATGCCTATTATCATCTCCTACCAAAGTATAGATTCTCATTCTAGAAGTACCATCATTAAATGCATAAGTGCATTAATATGTTTTGCTAGCTATGTATGGTTATAATATCTTTCACTTGAGCTTATTGTCATGATATAACCTGTGTCAAGCGAAGAGACATTGGAATGAGTTCAAAGAAGTATTTCAGGTATAAACGATATTTGATTATATTTTACTAACCCATCAAAACAAGTTTGGTTAGTCTTGTAGATGTAGAAATGTAACAAAACACAGTCGTGGACAAATGATAATTTTTGGAAGGAGGCACCAAAAGTCTCGTTAGAAGATTATACAACATTGCTCAACATACAGGATTGCACATTTAGGGATCAAGCGACAAATCATTCGCTACAAAAGCTTTTTCGACTTTCAAGGAAGATGGGCACACGTCATATAAAGGATACATGTTAAAATGAGGGGGAGACTTATTCAAGTTGCACTCTTTTTCCCTTGACTAAGTTTTGTCCCATTGGGTTTTCTTAGTAAGGTTTTTAATGAGGCAACATCCATAATCCAGAACTACTAGGGTTAGACGATACGCGCTGCACTCTTTTTCCTTAGCTATGGTTTTGTCCCATTGGGTTTTCCTAGCAAGATTTTTAATGAGGCAGCATCACCAAGTGTATTAAAGGTATGTGGATAGTCAAGGGGGAGTGTTATGAATGTATCATAATGATGACTCTCCACATACATAACTCCTATCTCTTTGATTTCTTTGTATTAATGTGTGTGCCTATATAGTGGCATTTGTATATACATCTTATACAAATGCCACTATATAGGCACACACATTAATACAAAGAAATCAAAGAGATAGGAGTTATGTATGTGGAGAGTCATCATTATGATACATTCATAACAAGTTTATATATTTATTACGAACATCAAATAACTCGGATTCTTTTATAAAATAAATATAGTTTATATTTATTTCAACATCAAACAAATTGAATTCTTTTATAAAATAAATATAGTTATATATTTATTTCGGATATCAAACAACACGACAATTCTTTTATTAAAATAAATATAGTTTATATATTTATTTTAAACATTAAACGACTAGTGCTCTTTTATAAAATAAATATAACTTTTATATATATTTCTAACGCCTACACGGCATATACATATATTTGATATAAATATCATACGAGGCGTAATATATAATGCGAGATTGTTATATATTATTGGGTAAATTACAAATTTTGTCCTTTATGTAAGTATCGTATTGCAATGGATACCCTTTAACTTCAATAATTACAGTCATAGTCCTTTATTTGTAAAATCCATTACATTATACGTCCTTTAGCAATAACCAGGTTAAAATTTTCAGTTAAATATATTGATATAAGGGCAGTTTAGTCTTTTTACTTAATTATTTATAGTGTTTAATAAATAAAAGAATATAAAATTAAAATAAACTTATGAAAACAATATAACTACCCTCTTTTTACATCTCTAAAAGCTTTCACAACCTTCTCTCATCTCAGGAACCTGCAACATTTTTCTGGGCAACATTTTTTCACCTTGAATTAGACAAACACACACATGAGTCACTAACCAAGACCATCACTGGTCGTCTCCAACCTCCCTCAGTCTTCATCACCCATCAGATCCTCGAAAGAACCCACCAATACCGCACGCCGTTTTTCCGGCGACTTCAGTCAAGATCTGGCGAGAACAAGATCCGGTGACTTCAGACCAATTCACTGATCTAGGGTATCTGACGAGATCGTGGGCTCGATTTCGTGGTTATGGTTTCGATTTAGGTTAAATTTAATCATTGGTCAACTAGGTTTTGTTAGTTAAAAGACCACTGGGCTTCCTCACGGGTGTGTATTTCACCGATAATACCAAATATTATTGAGTCCCTCTTTCGGTGACGAAGAAGGTTATAGTACGGGAGTTAGGGTTAGGGTTTTGGAATTAGGGATTAGTAGGGAGGTAGGTGGAGTTGATGCAGAAGATGGTTTTGAAGGGTCTGGCGGTGGCGGAGATGGCCACGAAGACGGAGAATAGGACGGTGGTTGTGGGGGAAGCCATGTGTGAGAGAGAGAGAGAGAGGTGGGTTTATTTGTTTGGTGTTAAACATAGCGTATGTGGTGGCTCAGACGGTGGTGGTGGGTTCTGTGGATGAATTGGGTGGTGGTGGTGGCTGGATTTTGTGCTGCTGGTGGAGGAGGTTGGTTGAGAGAAGAGATAATAGGGTTTTATGCGTAATAAATGAGTAAAATTACAGATCTACCCTCATGTGCAAAGCACATGATCAGACTTAACTTAAATTTTTAACCTGGTTAGTGCTGAAGGATGGAACGTGTAACGAGTTTTTCAAATAAAGGATTGTGAGTGTAATTATTAAAGATAAAGGTCATCCATTGCAATTCGATACAAACATAAAGGACGAAAAGTGTAATTTACCCTATATTATTTCCATATAAGTATTCTTTACATACCCGTACGACATTTCGGGATGACTAACGCGATTATACCAATATATTTATACATTTTTATATAAATATTTATATATTTTAAAGCTCTCGAGAACTAAGTCTTTCCAAGACTTGTTAATTAACAACATTAAACGATACTTAACAAGCTTAACTTGATCGTTTCGTTAAGTTAACAACCTACCGTCAAATCGTTCGGTTAACGATTCGGTAGAGCTCGGTGACATGTAGTTTAGTTACCGCTTTTATTTAGAAGCTTATAAGATATTCCGTGTTAGGAATATTGTAGAATGCACACTAGCAAATCACGTTTGGAATGACACTACGACATCACACTCTAAGCTAGCTTTGCACAGGAATATCCAGGTGAGTTCATAACCCCTCCTTTTTACGGTTTTACATTTTTATAAATGTTTTCGAGGTGGAAAGACATGCACGTTTTGCAGAAACATACAAAGTTTTCGATGAACAAAGATTGCATATTTTAGACAAGCACGTTTTGCAAGAACATACAAGGTTTTTGAATGAACAAAAACTCTATATTTCTAAACCATGTTACAACACGTTTTAACTAACAAAAATGATTTGTGATTTTCATTGAACTCAAATGGTTTACGAAAAACTTATGCAAAATATACCGGTTTTTACAAGAACATGAACAGTACGAAACATGCATGAGCTACAGATACTAGTGACGGGGTTGGTCCTAGTTACAAAGAGGACTGGTTAGTCCTGTACAAGAACAACGGAGACTGTGTGTCCCACATACAACAACCCAAAACTTGCATGCACCTAAGGCCTTCATCTTAAGGACTGACGAGTCTAACATACAGACTCATGCAGGCATGTTTGTCATTGCCATGCGCAGACATTGACAGCCATTCAAGTGTTATAAACACGAAACTTTACATATACAAGGTTATACAAATATAACGTTTTACACATACAAGGTTTCACAAATACAAAGTTTTCATTTAACATGCCAAAGAAAATGATTTTTATTCGTTTTCTCAACAATATTTTAAAAACCGGTTATTCAAAAAGATTTATTTAAAAATCTTTTCCAAAACAAACTATGAACTCGCTCAACTTTATGTTGATTTTTCGCATGTTCCTTTCTCAGGTTACTTTTTCAAATCATGGCACGATTGGAATAGGAGAACCATTGGAGATTCGAGTACTTAGTGGGTATTCGTTTCCTAGAAGTCTTAGCTTATTTGCTTCCGCTGTGCAATAAAGATACCAGTCCAGTCACGCCAGCTCTAATATTTCGGGGTGAGACAGATTGGTATCAGAGCTATAGGTTTCAGCGAATTAGGTTTCTGTAGAAATACCTAGGCTCTAACCTCACCTTTCTCTGGGGACATAGATCATAAAGACTTTGAATAAATACAGAACGCCTAAGACTCGAATATGGTCTCCAACCGTTGCCGAAAAAAAAGAGTTAAAACTTTGTTTTTAAACATAGTTAATTTGTGTTTCATACACGGTACACCAACAATTGCATACATTAAACAAAACTCTAAGAGTTTAGGAAACATGCATTTAGAACCTTTGGAAACTTATGCCTAAGTTCATTAAAGGTCAACACGTAAGAACCACGACTATTAACTCGGGTAAACGTCATTATTATGTTGTCCATGCTATTTTATTTAACCGAGCAGGTAACCTACGCAAAACGAAGTACTGGTGTGCAAAGTACTCGAAACTCAATCTATACGTCAGCGGACGTCGAAGTACATCACACACGACTTTCAAGGCAAAGTCACCGAGAAAACACTATGGAGCGTTTCAGCGATGATGCTAAACCTGTCAGCAGGAGAACTACCGTTCAAGATGCGACAACTTGTCACGGGATCCTGCAACGACACGAATCACGCCAAGGAGAAGATGCATGTCTTCGCATTCCCATTATCTCATTAATGACAAAAAAGCTATGTTCTACATTCTATGGTAATGTCACCTAACAACCGGTCATCACATGAAACCCTAGGTAAAGTCCTTAAATTTCTTTTATTGAAATTCCGACTTTCGCATCTAGTGAGTAGATTTTCGCATCTCTACTCCTCTTAATGGTCATTGTATCACGATAATTTCTTTCATTATGGCGAACAATCATTTGCTTCATTTCTTGAAAAATTCATATGTTATGCATGCATCATTTGTTACGCATGTGGTTTCGTTTCGAATAAGAGTTTTCATCAAAGTTCAAATATTATTTCGCTAAATCAAATTATTGATTTATGATTCGAATGACCTGCATTATTGTAATTGTTGGCTCCTTGTTATCAAGTCAACACACTTTCTTGAAACTTCTTTTCTTTTCAAGTTACATACATGGTTTATCGTGTCACCATGTCGAAATTTCCTTGTCGATACATGTATTTATTGTCGGATTGCGCCGAAACCCAGTTCAATTGTTTGAACTTGTCCATTATACATATTCGATTCAAGACACCATATGATGTAGTGAAAACATCATATTCAAATTCGTTTTAACAAGCGTTTCATTTGTTCCGAGTCGTAGTAGACTTTTTTGATCTACGACTCCATTAAGTCGTTTGTTGATTTCGACACATTGTGGTGGTGTTTTCATTAATTTGAAGCTTGCGCTAATCTCGTTTACACATCTCATGCACGAATTTAAATATTTTATTTATTGATTTGCTTTAAATCCGCTTTGATTTATCATATTACAACAGTCTTAACACAATCGTGTGTGAAGACAATGGTACACAAATTCATGATTATATTCCGGTGTACCGACTAACGGTTCTTTCTTTATCGATCAAATGTTTCGCGATATTCATTGCTTCTTCATCTTCGATCGAAAACAATATTTCTTTGATGTTCTATTTTCAATTGAAAAATCCTATGATGTTGTTAGAAACAAATTTTCAGATTTACTTCATTGCGCTTTCATTTGATTTCAAACATGGTGAACTTGTTCGGTCACCACTATTATTGAATTATCTCGATCACTACGACACCTAGTGGCGTCAGTAGAACTTGCAGCTTGTGCTAATCATGATCGAGCGTTTCATGCAAAATACTGGTGATACTTGGGTAAGTCCCGTCCAAGTAGTTCCTAAGAAAGGAGCTATGACGGTGGTCACTAACAAGAGAAATGAATTAATACCAATGAGGACCGTCACAGGATGGAGAGTATGTATAGATTATCATAAATTAAATGAGGCAACAAGGAAAGACCACTTTCCTTTACCTTTTATTGATTAAATGTTAGAACGATTATCCGGTCACAAATTTTATTGTTTCGTAGATGGTTTTTCAGGTTACTTTCAAATACCGATAGCACCCGAAGACCAAGAAAAGACAACATTCACATGTCCCTATGGAAATTTTGCTTATCGACGCATTCCTTTTGGTCTATGTAATGCCCCCGCAACTTTTCAACGTTGCATGGTGGCCATCTTCCATGATATGATAGAAAAGACTATGGAAGTCTTCATGGACGACTTTTCTATCTTTGGAGATTGATATGACAAATGCCTTGATAACCTTGAACGAATGCTATCCCGATGTGAGGAAACTAACCTCGCCCTTAATTGGGAAAAATGCCTTTTCATGGTAACGGAGGGATTAGTACTCGGTCATAAAATCTCAAGCGAAGGAATGGAGGTTGATCGGGCTAAAATAGACACTATTTATTGATTACCACCCCATCCTCCGTTAGAGCCATCAGAAGTTTCCTAGGGCATGCCGGATTTTATAGACGATTTCAAAGACTTTTCTAAAATCTCAAGACCTCTAACAAAATTACTTGAAAAAGATGCTCCTTTCATCTTTGATAAGGATTGCGACCAAGCATTTCTAACATTAAAAGAAATGCTAGTCAATGCACCTATCATGATATCGCCTGATTGGAAATTACCTTTCGAAATCATGTGTGATGCAAGTGACTTTGCAGTTGGAGCCGTCTTGGGACAAAGAAAAGATAAGCATTTTCACCCAATATATTACGCTAGTAAAACACTTAACGATGCACAAGAAAATAACACAACAACGGAAAAAGAATTACTAGCTGTAGTATTTGCTTGTGATAAATTTCATTCTTATCTTGTTCTTTCTAAAATGATAGTTTATACAGACCATCCAGCCATTCGTTATCTCTTTAAGAAACAGGATGCTAAACCACGTTTAATCAGATGGATTCTACTCCTCCAAGAATTCGACATTAAAATAAAAGACAAAAGAGGAGCAGAAAACACCGCTGCATATCATCTTTCCCGCATGGAAGATCCAACTTTGGAGGCAACTAGGGATGAGCTAATCAATGAAAAAAATTCCCAACAGAGTCCCTAGAAATGGTGGAATACCGAGAATAGCCATGGTACGCCGACTATGCTAACTACTTAGCTAGCGGAATAGTCTCAAAAGGATGGCCACATCATCAAAGTATTTCTTTGCCGATGTAAAGCATTATTTTTAGGACGATTCTTATCTTTTCAAAATGTGTGCCGACCAACTTATCCGCCGATGCGTACATGGTAATGAAGCACGAAGAATTCTCCGCCATTGTCATGAAGGTCCATACGGAGGACATCATGGTGCCGCTAGTACCGCATGAAAGGTATTTGATTCAGGATTTTATTGGCCAACCATTTACAAAGACGCCCAAAGTCTTATCAAGACATGTGATGCTTGCCAACGATCAGGTAATATTTCTTCCAAAAACGAAATGCCACAAAATGGCATTCTTGTTTGTGAAATTTTTGATGTGTGGGGACTCGACTTTATGGGAACTTTCCCACCGTCAAAAGGAAACAAATATATACTTGTGGCAGTGGATTACTTGTCAAAATGGGCCGAAGCCGAAGCTCTTCCAACAAATGATGGAAGAGTTGTGGTAAGATTCCTGAAACGATTATTTTCTCGTTTTGGAACTCAAAAAGCATTAATAAGTGACAGGGGTACCCATTTTTGTAACCATCAACTTGAATTTTTTTTAACAAGATATGGGGTCTATCACCGAATCTCAACAGCATATCACCCTCAAACAAACGGTCAAGCAGAAGTGACTAATCGAGGTTTAAAAAGAATACTTGAAAAAACCGTAGGATTAAATAAAAAGTGTTGGTCCCAGTATGGACTTAAAAACTTCTTTTCACGTAATATGGCAAGTGATTTCAATAGATGTGAAAATAGTGTGCGGAAATAGAAATCAGACTTTCAAGAAACAAGACCTACAGAATTATCAAGTTTATATCACTTTGAAACAAAATGGTTTACAAGGTGATTGTAAGATTATTATCTATTACAAATGAATACTTGAATTCTAAGGGTGAAAGGACAATGGAGTTTGTAGCATGTATTGAATGCTAAGCTTAACTCATTATTCTCTGCGTGATGAGCCTTCTATTTATAGATGGCTGGATACATGAATAAACATTTGTTTATTCATGTATAAGTCGTGCAAAAAGTAGCTATTTGGCATATTCATTGAACTAACAGTCAAGTTGCCTTTGTCATCATGATATCCAATAATGTCAAGTTGCTTCGGTTATTGTGGCAGGATAGAGCTGATTTTTAGACAAGTGGGGTATTGATCAGAATTTCTGATAAACCACTTCATCAGAAATTCTGGTGAACAAATCATCAGAAAATCTGATGATCAGAATCGTCAGAAACTAATGACATTTCATCATAAATATCATCAGATCCATCAGAAAGACCTTCTCTAATAAACTTCTTCAGCTCTTGATCAACTTATAATACTTTGAAGTAGATGTTGCTGCTTTCAGTTGTCCTATCTGATCTTCTTCTTCTTGTTGTGATCTTCAGGACTGTTGTCTTCTTCATAGATCAAGTTTAATCTGATTTTCTTCAATACTTACAAATAAAGTTTCCTAACAGTTTCCCCCTCAGTATTGTAAGAAAATGAACTATCTATATCAAACATAAACAAATTTCAACTAATCCTTGAAAAGAAAGTTCAAACAACTAAGTTCAAAAACATAAAACATAATCAAACCAACCATTGTTCAAAACAAACAGAAATAAAATATTGTTTTTAAAAACATAAATTTAATCTCATGAATTCATTAATTGATCTTCACTCCACTTCTGTATTTGTCTCCTGGTTTCAGCCTTTTCTTGTAGTCAATTGCCTTTTAAGTTTCCTTGTAAAGTTCTTTGTACCATCCTCTGGATTCCATCCACTTTTCAATGCTATCTTCAATTGCTTTTCTCAGCTGTTCATTGTTCTTCCCCTTCTTCTTGAGCTACTCTTGTTTCTCATTCATGCAGTTCTTTATATATTTCAGAGTTTGATTAGAATACCTGCATATTTCACTAATTCTGAAGAAAGCTTTCTCATTATGAGCATCTTTGAAGACTACACACATTTCTGGTTTGTCAAAGATTGCTCCCGTTCTCACTTGTTTAGAAGGAATTTCAGCTGGGATTGTGTTGTTAGGAGGAGGTATTAGCACCTTGTTGCTATACTCAAAATTGATACATAAATCAAAGTTTGCCAGTGCAGCCCTTTTATATAACTTTGCTCCTGCACTTTTGATGCTGTTAAGAGCTCTTCTGATCACAACTGAACCACTTTTCTCTCTATCAATGATATTCTTCATTTTGACTATGCCCAGTGGGTGAATATCTTCAGCCAGATTTCCATCAGTAACTTTTTCTTCACTATTATCTTTTTTGATCAAGGTGTATTTGTTCTGCCCTTCAGTACCTAAGATACCTCCACCAGTATTTAAAGTGATGATTTTCTCAATAGAGACTATTGGATTGGTCATTGGTTTGTGTAGAATTTCCCAGCTTCCCCCATTCTTGAGTTGAACAATATTTTTGCTTATTGGAGAGAGTGGCCTTTCTGGGTTGTCTTCTGGACCTTTCCAGTAGTAATGCTTCAAGTGTTCTTCAGGGTACATGATTGTGTGTAAATCACCTTTAAGCACTTCTAATTCTTTGAGGTTTCCTTCTAAATCTTCTCTAATCACTTTTCTTGGCCTTTTTGAAGAGGTTATTTCATGTTCCATTCTTCTCTTCTCTTTTGTATCCAACTTTATGCTGAATTCTGTTTCTCCTGTGAGAGTTGTGGAAGATGATTGAACTGGAACTGCTCTTTGTACTGATACCTTTGATATGTATGGCTTTGGAATATTTGGAGGAGGACCCATGAGTAATTTTGGCTTACTTGGAGGAGGACCCATGGCTAACTTCTGTTTTTGTGGTGTTGGAGTTTCTGATTGGTTGGTTGAATCTTGCTGATTGACTTCTGGTTGTTTGAATTGTTGTTGAGGAGTTTCTGACTCTCCTGCTTGTTTTTCTTGTGGAATTGGAGCTTTCAGTTCATGAAAATCAACTTTTGCCAGTCTGGCAACATTGTACTGCAACCTCTTTACTAATAGATGAACATTAGCAAGAGTTTGAGTATTTGTTTCTTCTTGTTTCTTCATTCTCTGAAACTCTAGTTTATCTTGATTTTTCTGTGCAGTCAATTCCACCATCAGCTTCTCAAAAGCCTCAGCCATGCTGCTGTTGTTGGCTCTGAGGAACTGAATTTCTTCAAGGATTCTTCCTGAACTTGAGCTTTCCCCTGCACTTGCAACATCAGTCATCTGTTTCTTGATTTCTTGCAGTTCTTTGAGAGCTTTCTCGAATTCTAATGAGCTCTCTCTGTTTTCTGATGACTCTTGTAGTTTGTTGAGCGCTGCAGTGTTGTCTTCTGTTTGCTTCTGCACAACTTTGATAGTTTCTGATAACACTTTGATATCTGATTTTTGATTTCCGATCTCTTCCAGTATCAGATCAAGCTTTTCTTCTGTGGCTGTTTTGCCAGTACAAACAGCAGTTATGTCTTCAAGTTCTTTGTGTAGTTGCTTAGTTGACATGGATTGATGTCCTTGGATAATAGAAGGTACAACAGATGTTCCACCTCTAACACCAGCAGAAAACACATTCTCTGCTATTTTGAGGTTAAGAGGATGGAAATATTCCATATTCTCTATACCCTCACTAGAAAATTGAAACACATTCAAGTTCTGGTTTTCCTCATATCCTTGAACCTTTTCAGGTTCTCCATGAGTTGTTGAGAAACACTTAGTTTTCTCATCCAGGTTTCCTTGATCAGTAGACTGATCTCCGCCTGTTGCCACCACATTTTCCTCCTCAGAATCTGATTCAGAAAATGGGTCTTTGGTTCTACTCACATCTTGTTTTTCAGAAACAGTGCCTCTTTGTGAAATTTCATAATTTCCTTGAATTGAATCATCATAATCACTCTCAGAATTATGAGCAATATTAAGTTTATAGTGTTGTGCACCTGTTTCTCCCATATGTGAGATTTCAGCATGATGTTCTTCTGCCACAGGACTCATGTTCACATCTTCATCAGCTGGATGAGGTTCTGATTCACCCTGCTGCTCCATTCTTGGTGTGCTTGACTCTTGTGCATCATGCTCCATGGGGGACACACTATCAAAAACTTCCTTGTTTTCTGGCTTCTTGCTTAACATCTTTAGATATTCTACTCTGTAAGGTGAATCTTATGGTATCAGATTCGTCATTCTTTCTGACAGAACAGGCACATCATAATCTGACTTCCATGATCCTACAGCAGTCCAAGGTCTCATGATTTCTGTACTCCACATATTTTCTGATGCATGAATTTCTAGGTTCCTTTCAGATAATGCATCAGAAATTATGATTGACAGAAATCTGGGTAAAGGTAGATGTGAATCTATCCTTCCAGTGTTGGTCAGAATTGTTCTTCTGATCAGATTAAATATTTCTGTTCCAAAATCAATATTCGACCCACTAATGAGACTGAACATGATTGTCAGAACATTCATATTTATCTGATCTGTACCTCCAATTTTTGATGATAAACACTTATTCAGAATTTCCATTAACACTTGCCAGAAGGCAGGTAGCTGATTCCTCTTGAATTCACTGATTTTTGAAATCTTTGTCTTGTAACCCATTACTGCATCAAGTAGTGAAAACATATCTTCCTTTTCTGGTGCTTCTTCATAGCTTTGGCTTAAGGGTAGTTCCAAACATTCCCTTATTTTCTCCGGTGAGATTGTAATGAAGATATCTCCCCACACATGTGCTGTAAGCTCAATTTGATTTAAGAGTTTGAGAGTTTTTACAACTTGTTGTATAAGTTTTTCTGGTACCTCTCTGGTCTTTGTGAGAGCTTGAGCTATCGGGCATCTGATCAGAAATTCAATTAGGATTTGACACTTTGTATCATATTCTTCAATGTTGTCGTTCATCGCTTCATTGTTGCTCTTTAATGGAAGAAATTCAGCTTCAGTGATGAAAGGAACAGAGTGTTCAACTGGTGGCATATTGGTTGATAGCAGCCATTGAGAATTGGGGTTTTTGTTTCGGAAAAGGGTTTTTAGGGTTTTGAGGAGGAAGGTTGAAGATGGAAGTCTCTGTTTTTGAATGAGGTATTTATAGTGTATTGAAATAGAGATCTTTGAGTGTTTTTTGTGGGTTGTTTGTATTCAAGGTGGTTAATGACACCTTAATGATGTTTTTAATCCGTTTTGGAAACAACCATTTTGAAAACCTTTGGTTTATCTCTAATTTAATGTCAATCTTTTAATGAAAATCAGAGATTCCAAGGATTTAGCAGATAAACGCTAATGTCCAACTTGCACCTTTTCTTCATGTGGGACCCCTTTTGTTTCAAAAAGGTCCAATAGAAACATTTTTGAGATTATGTATCTTCCCAAGTTTTCCTTTTGATGATATATATCAGAAAACCTTTGAATAAAACTTTGAGAATTGGATTTTCTTCATACTTCATCAGAATGCATTTGATTCATATATAGAGATTGAATCAGCATTATTATTATTATTATTATTATTATTATTATTATTATTATTATTATTATTATTATTATTATTATTATTATTATTATTATTATTGTTTTGAGATATGAGGGAATGAGATAAGGTCAGAAGATTTACATGTGATTTTCTGGTGGCATTCAAGTCTCTTAACTTAGTCTGATATTTTCTAAAAACTTTTTATCATTTTGAAGTTTTAACAAAAAAATTTGAGATGCATTTTAAGTTTATATTACCAGATTTTGTCTCCTGTCATCAAAAACTCAGAATTTTGTGTTAAATGATTTGTTTTCTGATGATCATTGACTTTGTGAATATTTGACTTTTCATTTATCTTTACCCATTTTTCTTTTCCCCCAAACCATGAGACGGACAACAAAGTAACATAAGTAACCTACTATATTAACATCTCAAGAAGAATATCTACATACACCAAGTTTAAACAAAGATAACCTAATCAAGATCTATCCCTTCTCCATGATCCATCTCAAGGAGCAACCATAGATCAGTCACCAAACCGGAATTCTGATTAGTAGGTATGAGCATGCTGAGATTCATGTTTTGTTGAAGTCTCATCTCAGCTCTGGGATAACTGCAAGAACACCTCCAAAGCCTAGCTGGCTTGTGATTATCCTTATCAGAAAACGAGGATAAATCAAGAATGGCCTGCCAGACCACATATTACTTGCAAAATCTTATATTAAGTAATAAGAGAAATTGTATGATGTGTCTAATACGAGTGCTCGTACAGTCTCAATCAACCTATGGGATGCTTCATGATGATTAATGATCTTCTGTGAGAAGCATGCATCCATTTGTGTGATCAGATATTGCCATGGCTTGATGAAGCCATTTTTGGTGATTGCTCGTAGTGGGTTTACAGGATTGTAACCCATCTGCTCCAAGGTTTCTTCTATTTGTGCCTTTGTGAACATCAAAACTTCATTATCATCATTGAGTTGTAGAACCGTCCTGATGATACCTTCAGTTACCCGAACTCTTTGGTTTAGCACCACACTTTCGATAACCATCCGTCCTCTACCCTCATATTCTGATAATGTTGCATTTTGCCAGAACATTTGAAGAATGTCTGGGTAGACCATTATGTTGGCTGTGAGGGCATATTTCAAACTACTTCCCATGATCAGATTCAGCACGGTTTGGCATCCTTCCCATTGAGGACCCTCAAGGTTGGTCATCAGTCTGAGGTTGTGATAAGGATGATAAGGAAGTGGGAAACAATCAGCTTTGATGGTAAGCATTTTTGGGAGTGTGAGAAAGTGTGAGTATGAAGAAGAAGATGAAGTTAATTTTTTGGGGTTTCCTTATGTGATGGTGACAGTCTTAGCTCAAGGTGGTGATCATTTATAGTAAACTTGAAGTTTGCCATAAATGACATCTACCTATTTATAGATTTTGTTCATCACAATCTTTGTTATTAAATTTTCAATCAGATGGCATAAGGAATAACTGAGATAAACTCTCCTGCATTAAATGATTTAGGCGGCCATTTTCTGATAATATATCATGATTACCTACCAATATGTCACTTCAATCTCCTTAATATTGATGAGGTGTATTTAATGAAGTAGAGAAAAAGCTTTACAACTACTAACGAGTTCCCAGAAAATTTTCTGTCATATGACGTTATCAGCACTAAGAAAAAAAAATTGCAATAATAAAAAAGAAAAAAAATAGACGCCAAAAACTACAGTTTATGAATATGCAGATATGAGATATGAATAAGGATGGTGACATGCATGAATTTGTTCTAATAATCAAGGATGATTCTGATTTTTCAACATGTATTCTGATGAATTACCAGAATTTCTGATGATTCATCAGATGTTCTGATGATATATCAGATTTTCTGATGATTCATCAGATTTTCTGAGAATTTATCAGATTTTCTGCTGTTTTATCAGATTTGTGATATTGTATTTTTTTTATTATCACTGAAACAAATTGTCAAGCATTTTTCTGGTAATAAGGTTATATGAAAGACCTTTATCACAGAATTGACCATAACTTAGCAGATTGTACTTTAAGCCTTCTACATAGGCAACTTTCTCTATGGTCAAACATCCATACCTTTTGCATCCATATCCCATGATCCTCCCTTTTACTCCATTTCTAAAATTTACCATTTTACCCAGTTTTGAAACAAAGTTACCGAGTAAGCTCCTGTCCCCAGTCATGTGCTTGGAGCTTCCAGAATCGCAGTACCAGATCTGCTGCGCATAATGGTCCTGAAATGGAAAAATTAGAGGGTTTTTGGTACCCAAACTTGCTTGGGTACTCTTTTTGATGAGATTTTAATCAGATTGTTTTCTCTTGATGGCCTTTCATCAGAATATCAGTTATATGCTGAGCTATAAACATATTTTTCACTTTTCTTTTGGAGATGGTGTTGAACAAGCTTCAGTATGTCAACACACATACAAGATTCTTTATCAGAATTTTCTGATATTCTTTCTTGTGATGGAATGAGTGGATAATTTTGAAAAAAATGAGTGAACTGCTTCTGGAATTTTTTAAAGATTTTTGTTTGCATTCACTTCTTTTTGCTTTAAAGTTGGGTTTTTCAAAAGAGTATTCAGAACAAGTTGATTTGCATGATTCAGAATCAGATTCTGATGAAAATTTATCAGAAATCTGATGTGTTGCTGTTACAAAGACAGTGGGTTTATTTTCACTTGTTTTTACATATCCTAAACCCTCTCCTTTTTTCTTTGGTGTGGACTCAATAAAATTTATGAATTCCTTAGCTTGTTGAAAACCTCTTACATTAATTTCCTTATCATTAATTTTCTTGTAAAGATCTTTTCTTTCATTTTCATAGAACTCAATTTTAGCCATGTGATCTAAACTTTATTCTATTAGTAATTGGTTTTTCAAGTATGATTTTATTCATGGTCCTTTGCAACTCATCAGATTTTTTACTATCTGATTGATGTTTATCTTGCAGATTTAGAAAATCTGACATGAGCTTGTTTAGCTTGTGTTCAAGATCAAGATTGTCTAAATTTACCTTCTATCATGAAGTTTCTGGTAGGTCATCAGAAAGTGCCATAAGGCAGAAATTAGCCATTTCTTCTTCTTCATCAGAAGAATCATCAGATAGCCATGTATCTGTCCCTGCAATTAAACTGACTTGTTGCTGCTTCTTTGCTTCTTCCAGCTTCTTCTCATAATAAGCAACATCCTTCAGTTTCTTGGTTTTGCATTCTGATGCATTGTGACCTCTTTGATTGCACTTATAACACACAACTTCAGCCTTTCCCTTATCCTTAGATCTACCTTCTTCCCTAGATCTTCCATCCATCCTCCCTCTGTCACTTTTCTGGTATCTTTGGCCTCCTCCCCTCAACCTCTGCTTAAAAGGTTTTGGTGAGCAGTGCAATTGCTTCAGCAAAAGCTGAAAAATCTGATGATGTATCAGAAATTTCAAGATTTTGACTGTTTGAAGGTTGTGGATCATTGGTAGGTGGTGTTCTTTGTGACTTTGAGATAAGAGCTAAAGATCCCCCTCTTTGAATGGATTCTTCAAATATTTCTTCTTCTCTAGGGACCAGAATGCTGTATAAGTCATGAAGACTCATATTACCTAGTTCTAGGGTTGAGGATGTCACACCCCCAAAATACCACATGCGGAAACCCCGCTAGGCGTGTGACGTACTAGGATCTAGCCCCCAATCACATTGAACTATTTAAAATAAACTCCCATTTATTGAATTAAATATTCCAAATCATATCACAAGTTTAACAGGTTCAACGGAAGCAAAAAGTAAATCATTGTTTAAATATTTCAAAACCAAATGTATGTAAGAACAATAAGCCCATCATGTGTATCTACGCAGTACGACCCATGATCACTCCAGCTAATCCAGACAGCAAGTTCCTTGTCCAGAAAAACTATCGACCTGCGAGCATGCAACAAGTGTATCAGACAACGCTGGTGAGTTCATAGTTTTACGAAAACGTTAGTTACCAAGTGTTTAGTTCAGTTCATTGATAATAATGTTGATAATAACTCGAGTACCGTACAAGATGGCTTCCAGATTGTTATACACGTCCAAAATGCCCCCTATCTAAGCATTGGTCAATTAAGGTCATTAGCTCACGCCCGTCCTCTCAGGTACGGTGTGAGGTTGCCAAGCCTAATAGCGATATCAACTAATACCCCGTTACCTCTCAGGTAACTATTCGGTATAAGATGAGACTTAAGGTGATAGGAAATGAGTGTATTATCTAACATTCCAGTTTTTACCCAAAAGACTTATTCCTCTCAGGAATACCCATTGATTGTCCCACCCACCGGGACGCATGCTCAAGAGAAGTGAACTCACCGTAGATTTGCTCGGTATAATAAAATACCCATTCCAGATAGTCAACCAAACCCTACCGAGGTTACCAATGTAATTAGTTTCATAGTCAATCAAGTCACGTAGTTTTTCACAGATTGCATCCATCACAACACATAGCACATATTCAATTCTCATTTAAGTCCACATCCCATGTGCATATCACATAAAAATCCATTAACAAATGAATTGGCTACTCACACGAGTCGCATCAAGTTTCTCATTCCTATTTAACATTATTAACATGCAACAGATAGAGTTTTGGAATCATAAACATTCATCATCACAAACAGTTCTATTTAATTGCTTACTTACAGCATCACCACGAAGAACTAGTTCTTCGTGGAATGCCTCTTTGGCGAAGAACCCCATGGCGAAGAACTGTCCTTTGCCGTAATTGTGCTTGACGAAGAACCCTGGTGGTTCGTCAGGAACCGGTCAACGAAGAACCAGGTTCTTCGTCGAACTACGTTGTTGGTACACTGATGTCTGTTAACTTCGTCTTTATTGAGTCTTGTATTGTATCTAATAGGTCAGGGTTCGAAAAACGAGAAAACAGTATTTTGAGGTAATTCCACATGAAATGAACATATGTTATTTCAAACGGAATGAAGGTTACAAGCGAAATTAGTAATTCCGTACGGAATTAACTAATTTCGCATGAACTCATAATTTCGC
Organism: Helianthus tuberosus; assembly: GCA_030545235.1. Lineage (NCBI taxonomy): Eukaryota > Viridiplantae > Streptophyta > Magnoliopsida > Asterales > Asteraceae > Helianthus > Helianthus tuberosus. Next base: position 48,259,710 of record CM060431.1, on the reverse strand, counting down.
TTGAGTTGTTTTCATGCGGAATTAAGTCGCCTATAAATATTGACCTTGTCTGTTCATTTAAAACGGAATTAGCAGAGTGTGTTTGAGAGCCAAGGTGCTGCTGAATTGTAATCAGATCTGTAAAAGCTCAGGAAATCAGTAATAGATAAAGATTAGAAAGGAACAAGCTGTGTTGACATCATTTACATTGATTCCGCCTTTGTATTTGATGATGAACTACTCAGATTGACTCATTAGGGTCACACGACGATCCAACAAGTGGTATCAGAGCTCAGGACGAGGAGTTCATACCAATTCAGCTTGATTTTACCGGATTCTCTCACTTCTACTCATTCTTTTCTGATTTGAACGAGATTTAACGGACAAAATGGCTTTATTTTTACATATCATAAGCGAAATACACTTTTAACAAACCCTTGCAAGTTTCAGATCAAAATTCAAAGTAAAAGTGACAAAAATGGGCCTCGAAGTTAATTTCGTTTGAACGAGTATATAATTTCGTTTGAAAATCTGAAGTAATTCCACACGGAATTACTTGTTTCGTTTAAAATAGTTGAAGGTCTCACACGAAATCACTAATTTCGCTTCATGACACTTAATTTCATTTGAAATTGACCTAATTCCACACGGAATTAGATCCTGGTTGATAATTTCGTTTGAAGTGTGAGCAAGCTAATTTCGTTCAAAGTATTTCCGTTTGAAAGTTGTAATCTCGTTTGAAGTTCACAATTCCGCGTGAACTGATTTCGTTTGAAATTTGTGTTGTTAAAATTCAAAAATATTTCTAAGTGCTTGTTGATTGTTTCAGGTATTTGAAAATGGATGATTTGTTCATGAATCCGTTTTGTGATGTGTTTGCTTATACCAGTGGTTTGGGAGATGGCACAACAAATAACACAACTGAAACTATACCAACACCAAGTGCAAAGAAGATTCTTTCCGATACGATGAGTGTAGAGAGTGCGTACGGGACATACAACAAACCTCCCAAACTAATGGCGATCGAAGATTACAACCGGTGGGCTACAAGGTTTGACGAGTGGCTTCAAGCATTTGCATACCCGAGCTGGAAGAGTTAAAGAATGGTTACAGTTCAGGAGCAAATGATGTTCGAATTTGACAGATACTGAAGATATAGAAAGATATGTTGCTGAACAAAAATGCATCGCTTTGATTCATCAGTCCGTAAGAGATGATATAATATCGTTGATTGAATATAAAAATTCGACAGATCTTTGGGAGAAACTGAGGGTAAAATGTGTGGGCAGTGCTGAAATAGTCAAAAACAAAAAGAAACTGTTAAGAAAAGAATTTGATTTGTTTAGTTGTATGAAAAATGAATCTGTATCAAAGATGATCGAGATATTTGGACATTTGAAGATGGAGCTGGCTAGACACAAAATTGTATATACTCAAGAAGAGTTGGTTGACAAACTGTTCGACTCACTGCCGAATGAACAAGATTGGCAGTACTTTGCATTAATGCTGAAGAATACAATCAAGTCAGGAGAGTTGACAGTGGATCTGCTTATCGAAAGACTGGAGAGTCACGAGTTAGAGATCAAGAAATCTAACAAAGTCAACAACTCATCTTATCAGCAGAATGTGGAGTTGTACTACAAAGGAAATCTACCAAAGACTGGATATCCAAGAACAACATTTTCTGCAGAGAGTTCAAATACTGTGAATCAAGAAACTCCTCACAATGGTTTTCATAGTGGATCTTCATCGACTGTTCAAAATCAAACTGCTTCAAAAAATGTATTTCAATGCAACATTGCAGTGGATTTGAAGGATGGTTAAAATTTCAGTGAAGAGTCTGCAAAACAACAGATGGTGTTCTTAGCGTCTGTGCTAGAATCGTACGGGAGCCTCGTGGCAGGCAAGATTGGAAACACCAACTTGACTAAGGAGGACTATGATCAGATAGATCCTGAAGAGATGGAGCTGATCGATATCAGGTGGTGTATGGCCAGTGCAGTTCGGAGAGCACAACGTTTTATGGAGATTACAGGAAGACAATCTATTGGTGGACCTTCTACCAAATTAGGCTTTGACAAGTCAAAGGTCACATGTTTCAAGTGTAAACAAAAAGGTCATTTTAAGCGTGAGTGCCGAAACGCTTACACCGATGATACTGCAAATCCATTTCGTGAGGATTACTACAAGAGAGCAATTTATCATCAGAACAAATCTGAACCTCACAGAATGAAACAAATAGAAGATAACTCCAAAGAAAAATCCAGAGCACTTGCTGTAATTCATGACGATGAGGGTTTCGATTGGAGTGAACTGCTACCAGAGGAAGATGCAGTGGGCTATGCTTTCGTAGCAGAAAATATTATTCCTTTCAAAGACACAAGAAATGAAGAAGAAAAATACAAAGCCAGAAAGAAAAAAGCTCAATTCAGGCTAACCAGATTATCTAAGATATTTTACGAAGCCAAGAGAGCAAAGAGATGTGATGCTGATAGAGAATGTTATCTTGATCCTGAAGGAAACATTGTTGTTGATCCAAAGTCTCTTAGTGTGGAAGCTCTCATTGAGCAATTTGCAGAAGAAGAAGAAGCAATACAGAGAGAATGGTGGGGAGGTGGAGAAGAAAAAGAGAAAGAAAAAGAGAAAGAGTCGCAACCTAAGAAGATTGATGATGGGATTATTGACACTTCACAAGAATTTACCGCTAAAAACTTGAGGAAGATAGCTGACAAGGTGCTTGCTGCAAAGGAGCTTGAGGTAGACTCTAAGTCTGAAACTGAGTCTAAAAGCCAGGTCAGTCCAAATGCGTCAACAAGTGAGTCAGTTAAGAAAGTCAAAGGTGACAGTGACTGCAAAAATTGCATAAAAAACTGCAAGGTTTGTAGTACACTCACTTACCTCAGTGGTAAGAAAGTTGATGATCTGACAACAAGAGTCAGAAAGGTTGAAGATCAGATTCTTGACCGTGATAAAATGTTAAAAGCTTCAAATGATCGAGTTAAAAATTTAACTAAGAAAATTGACAATGATAAAATTGAAGTAGAAAGAATTAGGAAAGAAAATGAAAAGCTAATTCATGAAAATCGTCAACTCTCAGAAAATTTTAACAAGTTAAAACAAACGGTAAAGGATTCTGATGAAAGAAATAGTAAAACCAATAAAGAAAATGTGCATTTAACCAGAGTTTTGAGAGTTAAAGAAGAGCAAATCAACCAACAACTGGATGAGATTGCTAAGTTGAAGCTTCAGTTTGAAGAAGCTAAGATTGAGAATGAGCGCATCAATTTGAAGTTAACTAGTTATAACCCCGCAAGCTTTATTTTACAACACATTGTTCCCAAACCCATCGGGAAAAACAAAGCAGACGAAGATGTTTACTCAGATGGAACTGGGGTTGGGTTTCATCAGGTTCCACCACCAGTTCTAAACAATTTTTCAAAGAAAAAGTCCGGGTTGGTTAATGATGAAGATGAAAATGAAGTGAAACTTCCAGACACAATCGATGTCACATTCACTTCATCATCCGATGAAGGAAGTGTCCAATCTAAAGTTGTTAAAAGTGTGGTTGAAAGTGTTTTAAAATCTGAAAGTGACATTACTGAGGATGATGAATGTTTTCTGGATAAATACATTTCGAAATCAAAATCCAAAAACAACTTAAATGAAGAACCTACTTTTGTCATGTACAAGATGTCGGGATCGGATAAGTTGTATTCGGATTCTGAGTTTCCACTGGAGAATGTTAATGTGGACAAGTTGAAAAATGTTTTCAAACTGGTTGAAATTGATTTGTCTGAAGTAGAAGGTTTGAATCAGACAAAGAGGCAAATGAATTTTGAAAAAGATAAAGCTTACTACAAGAAACCTGTTGTTCCACCACGTTTTTATAACAACAATCAAAACAGATGGCCGGGTGGTTATCAGGGTGGTAAGAATTATCACAGAAGGAATGTTCAAAACAAGAAGTTTGCTGAGAAAAAGGTGTTTATGAACAATTCAAGTTCACTTTCTGATGAAGAATCTGAAATCTTTTCAAAATCAAACAAAGAGTTCTTTGAGAAGAAAGTATCGCAGCCTCAGTCTGAAGGCACCAGTCGAGTAGTTGATACTCGAACCCGTTTTAAATGCAATCAAGTTGGACATATTGCACGATAGTGTACCAACTTGAAGCCTAAGACTGAAGTTGTGATGAATCCAAGGAAGAAAGATGATGTGAAGGGAAAAGCTCCATTGGTTGTTGAGAAAAAGTTTTTGAAAAATGATAGCACCAAGATCAAAACTGAACCTGTTAAGAATTTGGTAACTAAAAATAACAAGTTTTACAAACGGGTTGCATCATCTCAACAAACATGGAAACCAAAATCAGAGAAACAAGTTTCAACTCCACAAGAGAAGAAGGTTGTTCCTAAAAAGATTCTTCAAAATGAAAACAGAAAAGAAAACATTCCAACTTGTTATGAAAATTTTGTTAAGAAGAATGTTTCATTGGAAAAAGAGGATAAAGTTGACATAAAAGAGGCTATTGATAACAAACTGGAAATGAATGATAAAAATTTTCCGCCTCTTAAATCTGTTGTAAAGTGTATAGATGAGATAAAGTTACCTGAGTCTGATGAGGCTTGGGCAGCTTATTTCAACTAATCATATTCCATTTGATGCAGGTGCTTCCAAGATCCGTTTCGAGATGGATTATGGATAGTGGAGCTTCTCGGCACATGACGGGGAAAACAGCCCTGCTGTACGATGTTAGAAATTTCAATGGAGGTTATGTAGGTTTTGCAGGCAATCAAGGTGGTAGAATAGTTGGAGAAGGAACTTTATCCAATGGCATTGTTACGTTTGAAAGAGTGAATTACATCGCCGAGCTTGAGAATAATCTTCTGAGTATATCTCAGATCTGTGATAGGATGTATACCACGCACTTCACAGACAAAGAATGTTTGATCTTGAAACCAGGATTTGTCATCCCTGAAGAATGGATTATCATGAGAGCACCAAGAGTAAATGACCTGTACGTGTTGGACATGAGTGTAGCAACTACAACCACGGGTCAGGCTCATTGTTTTGTGTCAAGAGCAACTGAGAAGGAATCGCAATTGTGGCACCGAATGATGGGTCATATACATCTGAGGAAAATGAATCACTTGGTGCACAATGATTTAGTAACTGGTGTACATTTGAAAGGTTTTCACCTTGAGGGGGAGTGCATTAGCTGTGTTAAAGGCAAGCAGAAAAAGAAATCACATCCTCAAAAGAAAGTCAACTCAGTTTCAAGACCTTTAGAGAGACTTCATATGGATCTTTTGGTCCTGTGAATGTCAAAAGCATATCTGGGGATCTCTATTGTCTAGTAGTCACAGATGATTACTCAAGGTTTTCATGGGTCTCATTTCTGCAATCAAAAGATGAAACATTTGGAAGTTTAATCACGTTGATAAAAAAGATTGAAAACTTGTACCAAACTCGTGTTCGAAGAATAAGAAGTGACAATGGTACAGAGTTCAAAAATAGCAAAATGGAAGTGTATTGTGATGAGAAAGGTATATTGCATGAATTTAGTGCTCCTTACACTCCGCAGCAGAATGGAGTTGCTGAAAGAAAGAACAGGACACTAATTGAAACGGCCAGGACGATGCTTGCTGATTCCAAACTACCTGTAAATTTTTGGGCAGAAGCAGTATCAGCCGCATGCTATACACTCAACAGGGTTCTCACTGTCAAGAAATTCAACAAAACATGTTTTGAGCTGATCAATAACCGTAAGCCGAACCTGAAGTATTTAGAACCGTTTGGGTCTCCCTGTACTGTTCTAGAGCCTTTTGGTAAATTTGGTCCAAAGAGCATCGAAGGGATATTTGTAGGTTACTCAAGTCCTCAAAGACGTGTCTTCGTTCCAAGCTTAAAACGGATCATCGAAACATCGAATGTTGAGTGTCAAGGTTACACAATGCCACCGCAGAATCCAGGCGATTCATGGCGTTTTCACTATGACAAATTATGGGATTCATTTGACATGGAAGAAGAAGAACAAGATTTCTTTGACGAGTTGGATATTCTAAGAGAGTATGAGTCATCACAGGAAAGGTTCCCAGCTGAGTATTCAAGTCGACCATGACAAACTTTAAATGACAATGAAGTAGGTCCAAGCAATGCTGGAGAACATGATGATATCCAACAAAATGAAGTTGCTCATGATAATCAGATGGCAGTCAATGATAATCAAGATTCTGATAGTATGCCAGTATTTGGTCGTGGTGATTCAGATTCTGAGGGGGAGCAAATTCAGATTTCAAGTCAAACAAACCCAGTCAATGAAGAAGGTGCAAATCAGAATGTTACTAATCTGGAAGGGGAGGTAGATGCCGAGAACTCTTTCGTATCATCCAGAAGAGTTAATTATTGGAGAATTGCAATCAGGCGTTCGCACTAGACGTCAAATTGACCAAGGCCTTACTTGTTTTTATTCTACAGTTGCTCCTTTACAAACTGAGTTTTCACTTAGTTGTTTTATTTTGCAGATCGAACCGCGAACTTACAAAGAGGTGCTAATTGAAGATTCTTGGGTCAATGCTATGCAAGAAGAGTTGAGTCAGTTTGAGAAGTTAGGAGTGTGGAAGTTAGTAGACTTGCCTGATGGTCAGAGGAAGATAAACACCAAGTGGGTGTTCAAGTGCAAGAGAGACGATCGAGGGGTTATTATTCGAAACAAAACTCGACTCGTAGTCCAGGGTTTCAGTCAACAGGAGGGTATAGATTTCACCGAAGTGTATGCTCCTGTGGCTCGACTAGAAGCGATCAGAATCTTCCTAGCATTTGCATCATGGAAAAACTTTAAAGTTTATCAGTTAGATGTTAAATCGGCGTTTCTATATGGGAAGGTAAAAGAGGAGCTATATGTCGGACAACCACCGGGCTTCACCGACCCAATCCACAAAGACAAGGTCTACTTGCTAGACAAAGCGTTGTATGGTTTACACCAGGCCCCGAGAGCTTGGTATGAGACGTTGTCTCAACACCTGCTAGCCAACAGCTTCATTCGTGGAAAAGTGGATGCCACACTCTTCACCAAATAGGTCGACGGACATCTTCTGATTGTTCAGATATACGTGGACGACATCATATTTGGGTCAACAAATGAGAATCTGTGTAAAGATTTTGAACAAGTTATGAAGCAGAAATTCGAAATGTCATCGATGGGTGAGATGAAATTCTTTTTGGGTCTACAGGTTGATCAACTACCCGAGGGAATTTTCATACATCAGACTAAGTATGTTCATGATATTCTAGAGAAATTTGGGATGTCAGGATCTACTCCAGCTGCCACCCCATTAGCGACGAACCATGGGATAAATCCTGATCTCACCGGAGAGAAGGTAGATGAAACGTTGTATCGTTCCATGATCGGATCGCTGATGTACTTGACTGCTTCAAGACCCGATATCATGTATCCAACCTGCCTCGCAGCAAGATTTCAATCTAACCCGAGAGCTTCGCACATGGTGATTATGAAAAGGATATTACGCTACCTGAAAGGAACTCCATCATTGGGGTTGTGGTATCCAAGAAAAGGCGATTTCACGCTCGAAGGGTATTCCGATTCTGATTTCGGATGCTGCAAAGTTAACGCAAAGTCAACAACAGCGGGATGTCAGTTTTTCGGACCACGCTTGGTCACCTGGCAATGTAAGAAGCAAACCTCTGTGGCTTTATCCACATATGAAGCGGAGTACATATCTGCTAGCAGCTGCTGCTCTCAGATCTTGTGGATCCAGTAACAGATGCGCGACTACGGTTTGCAATTTCTAAACACCCCTATCTTTGTTGATAATGAGGCAGCGATTAACATTACTAAAAATCCAGTTCATCACGCTAAAATGAAACACATTAAAATTCGTCATCACTTTATCCGAGATTGTTTTGAGAAGAAGTTAATACGAATTGAGAAAATCCACACTGACGAACAAAAAGCTGATTTACATACCAAAGCTTTTGATAAAACTCATTTTCAATATTTGGTAAAACTGAACGGTATGAAGCTTTTATCGGTGTTGGAGGAAATTCTTGGTGTTGATGAAGGAGACATTGTAGATGATGATGTTGAGAAGCAATCTGCAATGGTTTGTCGATTTTTTACTTGTTTTGGTATTTAGGGGGAGATAGGGTAATATTTTCAGAAAATACAAAAACAGTAAAAAAATTTCAAAAATCCAAAAAACATGAGATATTTTCAAAATACAAAAACAATAGAAAACCAGAAAAACCAGAAAAACCAGAAAAGAGCTTGTGTAAAAAGGGAAAATGATAGTACATTGGCTTGACAGTTACAGTATGTTAAATATATGTAATATTTAAATGCGTTAAACAGTCTCGCTGATGATGTGCCGATAGGTTTTTACACATTTAGTAGGTTTGTTCGGGATATAAACCTAAATCTTTACTTACTTATTTCGTGGGGAACACTACTTGGATATATAGGTAACCCCTGAAATCTTGTTTGAAGGATCCCTTTTTCTGAGATACTAGGTCTTTATACTCAGTGATATCTGGGGTATTATCCCGGGACTTCTGATTTTGCAGAAGCAATGGCCTAGTCCCCGTATAATACTTTACTGCTTGCTTGAAACCTAAAAAATGATAAAACATTGAAAAATGCTAATCATGGCTGTTGTAAAGAATATCCTCTAAAGGGGACACACCTAAAGTCGAACCGTCATCTCTCTGCTGAATGGAAGTTCTGACCTGAGCTCTCACGGTTTTGCAATTTAGCCTCTTACAGATATCATCTGTGGTATACTCACCCGTAAGACTGAATATTGGGATCTGGATATGGGAGTATATTCAAGAGGTGGGACACATGAATGAGTTTAAGTTACTAAAACACTTAATTCGTATCCTGGACATATTGAAAATTGTGTGAAAATTTAAGTGGATCAGTATATCGACAATCTAAGCGAATTGTTTAATTCTGAATATGTAAATAAAGCTTAACGGTACTTGTGACTTGTCGAATAGCTGATATGATTCCCTAACACGCTCACCAAAAATATGTTTGTATATAGTTTACTTTTACTGCATTTTATTTCTGAATTTCATTTCTAGTTTAGAAACTTTATTAAAAAAAATCCAAAAAGATTTTACACTTCTACTTTATTTTGACAAACCAAAGTGGAAAGCTGATCTTCATATTCGAAATTTGAAGCAGATGCAGGAAGTTGTCTGAACTGGAAGATGAGTTGTGAGCTTAACATGATAAGTTTGTGAAAATTGAAAAGTTAAAGCAAGTTCATTAATTTGAGACTTGTGAATTTCAGAAAATTGTTTGAAAAAGTTGAACAAATGTCAGTGTGAATTGTCTCAGATCAACCAAGGTCATTTAGTTGGACTTGGTAGTCTAATTGAGTTATCAGGGTCATTAACTTAGACCTGAATACTTAAGTGGATTTCTAATTCTGACAAAAACAACAAATAAGATTGAATGGTAAGTTTGGATTGAAACTGTTATTGTCATATATCTTATATTTAGGTAGAGATTGTGTAGGTAACAGGAGTCAATATCCCCATGGCAAAGAAAATGTCAAAGATTGAATCAGAATTCAAGTCCCAGCTGATCGAGAGGGGGAGTCATCGAAAGGGGGAGTCTAGTTTCTGGATCAACATTCAAAGGGGAGATTGAAGATTAAAGTTTGAAGATAAAGATTGAAGAAGGCTTTTACAATGTTAAAACAATTTGGAGCAAGAGAATGATCAATCAAGACTAAAGACTGAAGACAGGATGCTAAAGACTTCGTCAACATCCAAGGGGGAGTCTGTTGGTGCACTGATGTCTGTTAACTTCGTCTTTATTGAGTCTTGTATTGTATCTAATAGATCAGGGTTCGAAAAACGAGAAAACAGTATTTTGAGGTAATTCCGCATGAAATGAACATATGTTATTTCAAACGGAATTAAGGTTACAAGCGAAATTAGTAATTCCGTACGGAATTAACTAATTTCGCATGAACTCATAATTTCGCTTGAGTTGTTTTCATGCGGAATTAAGTCTCCTATAAATACTGATCTTGTCTGTTCATTTAAAACAGAATTAGCAGAGTGTGTTTGAGAGCCAAGGTGCTGCTGAATTGTAATCAGATCTGTAAAAGCTCAGGAAATCAGTAATAGATAAAGATTAGAAAGGAACAAGCTGTGTTGACATCATTTACATTGATTCCGCCTTTGTATTTGATGATGAACTACTCAGATTGACTCATTAGGGTCACACGACGATCCAACATACGTTTTTCGTGGAATGACTCTTTCGTCGCTGTCTTCAACAGTCAGTTAAAATTTTGTTAGTACCAGCCGTGATAGATGCTAACAGGTTTGTCAGTTTCTCAAATCAGATTAAACGACTCTTTTAACCAAGATCATACACCCTAATTATGAACAATCATCAACAATTAAACAATCCATTCAAAACATAACAGTTACAACACTCGTTATTTCACTAATCACAATTAACAACTTATGATGTGAATCATCATGCTAACCAACAAAACATCAGTTTGTAAACCCCAAATTTCTAATCACCAAATCTAACCATAGTTTCACACCATAATCAATCACATATTCCAGATTTACAATCCTATAGATGAAACCCTAGTTTACGCAAAGTCACAACATCAGGATTTTAGTAACGGACAAGGATGAACACTAACCGTGATACCGAAGAGATTAGCTTAAACGAAATAGAAAAGCTTCGAGATTCCCAAAACTACCATCGCACAAAGGATAGGGAGAGAGAGAGAGAGCTTTAGGGTTTTACGTTTATTCTAAGTTTCGTAGATTATGAGGGGTTATACAAACAAAGTGATAGTCAGGCCCACGAATAAACCTGGGCCAAGGCCCTTTTTGGCGAAAGACCTCCTGGCAAAGAACCATCCTTCGCCAGGGGTTGGTTGTGACGAAGAACCCTTCTTCTTCAGGGTGTGTATGTGACGAAGAACCCTAGTTCTTCGTCGCTATGAGTTCTTCGCCGAGTGTATTATGTACATGCTATGACTAAACATCAAACATTAAACCATTTCTATTCCTAAGTTTTCATGCAACAACCAAACATAATAATACTCTTAATTATTCATACACAAGGCACATGATACAACGTAAAACGATTTGCAAAAACAGGATTGTTAAACAAGTGATGCGTAGAAGAAAGACCTTGAAATCTCTGGTTGTCACATCATCTCCAACTTGAAAGAAATTTTGTCCCAAAATTTGATTAGTAATCCAAAACAACAAGGTGTTAGACCAGGATGACTGGATTTTCCGCAGGTGTTACATCATCCCCAACTTGAAAGGGAATTTCGCCCCGAAATTCACCAGTTGCATCAGAACTAGATTGGTCAGTTCAGAATAGTTGAGGATACTTGAGCTTCATCTGATCCTCACGTTCTCACGTGAACTCTGGTCAACGTCTTGAGTTCCAACGAACTCTCATGATTGGAATTCGACTATGCTTACGAACCTTAACTTCCCGATCCATGATTTCGATGGGTTCTTCGACAAACTGCAATTTGTCGTCGATCTTTAGTTCTTGGAATGGTACCACAAGTGTTTCATCGGACAAACACTTCTTTAATTGCGAAACATGGAAGACATCATGAACGTTACCCAACTCAGTAGGTAATTTGAGCTTGTAGGCTACTTTACCAATTCGTTCCAGAATTTTGAACGGCCCGACATAACGCGGATTAAGCTTGCCGCGTTTCCCAAAGCGCACCACACCCTTCCAGGGCGAGATTTTCAACATAACACGCTCGCCTACAGCGAACTCCAAAGGTTTTTTACGCTTGTCAGCGTAGCTTTTCTGACGGTCGCGCGCTGCCGCCATACGATTTCTGATCTGGACAATCTTCTCTGAAGTTTCAAGTACAAGCTCCGGACCTGTGATCTGGCTGTCACCCATTTCAGCCCAACAGAGGGGAGAACGACATTTCCGTCCGTACAAGGCTTCGAATGGAGCTGCCTGGATGCTGGTATGGTAGCTGTTGTTGTAAGAAAACTCTATTAGAGGCAAGTGTTTCTCCCAACCCTTACCAAAATCGATCACACATGCTTGCAGCATGTCTTCAAGGGTTTGGATGGTTCGTTCACTTTGACCATCCATCTGTGGGTGATAAGCGGTACTCACGTCGAGAAGTGAACCGAATGATTTATGCATCGACTGCCATAAATCTGATATGAAACGTGGGTCACGATTAGAGATAATAAAGGTTGGCACCCCGTGCCTGGAAACCACTTCCTTTAGGTAAACAGCATCAAGTTGTGAGAACTTATCCGTTTCCTTGATTGCTAGAAAGTGCGCTGACTTAGTGAGACGGTCAACGATCACCCAGATGGTATCGTTTCCTTTTTGAGTTCTTGGCAAACCTGTGACAAAATTCATAGCAATTTGTTCCCATTTCCACAAGGGTATTTCTGGTTGCTGAAGTAGGCCTGAGGGTTTCTGATACTCTACCTTGACTTTCGCACATGTCAAACATTTACTCACATACGTCGTGATGTTAACTTTCATCTTCGGCCACCAATACAAGACTTTGAGGTCCTGATACATCTTATCCGAACCCGAGTGAACATAGTATCGAGACTTGTGCTCTTCGTCCATCACAAGCTCCCTAAGATTGCCAAATAAAAGAATCCATATCCGTTCCATAAAATAATAAATGTCGTCTGACCTCTCCACGAGTTGTTTCTCCATGCCCCGCAAATACTCAGCTTTCAGGTTTTCTTCCTTCAATGCTTCGGTCTAAGCGGAACGGATCTGATCAGGTAAATTAGAGTGGATAGTGAGCTGCAGAGCGCGGACACGCTTGGGCTTTGTTTCCTTTTGACTAAGGGCATCAGCTACGACGTTAGCTTTACCTGGGTGATACTTGATTGCACAGTCGTAGTCATTTAAGAGTTCTACCCACCGACGCTATCGCATGTTCAATTCTTTCTGATCGAAAATATGCTGGAGGCTCATGTGCTCGGTGTAGATAGTGCATTTGGTACTGTACAGATAATGCCTCCAAATCTTTAGCGCGAAAATCACGGCTCCCAACTCCAAGTCGTGAGTCGTGTAATTCTTCTCATGAACCTGCAACTGCCGAGAAGCGTAAGCTATCACCTTCTCGTGTTGCATTAGCACACAACCGAGACCCTGAATAGAAGCATCACTATACACCACGAAGTCTTCGGTACCCTCAGGTAAAGACAAGATTGGTGCACTACAAAGTTTTTGTTTCAAGAGTTGGAAAGCATCTTCCTGTTTCGTCCCCCAAGAATATACAACGCCTTTCTGTGTCAACGAGGTAGGAGGTTGAGCGATCTTTGAGAAATCCTTAATAAATCTGCGATAGTATCCAGTGAGACCAAGAAATTATCGCACCTCCGAAGGATTCTTCGGTGCCGCCCAATTTCTGATAGCATCAATCTTAGCAGGATCCACGTGTATCACCATTTCATTAACAATGTGACCAAGGAAGTGTACTTCTCGAATCCAGAAATCACACTTAGAGAATTTCGTGTAGAGTTGCTCCTTCCTCAGGAGCTCCAAGATGAGTCGCAAGTGCCGCTCGTGGTCTTCCTTGCTCTTAGAGTAGATCAAGATGTCATCGATAAACACAATGACGAAAGCGTCGAGGTACGGTTTGCACACGCGGTTCATGAGGTCCATGAAAACCACTGGTGCGTTTGTCAACCCGAATGGCATAACCAGAAACTCATAATGGCCATACCGCGTTTGAAAAGCTGTTTTAGGAACATCCTCCTCTCGGACTCTCACCTGATGATAGCCCGATCTTAAGTCGATCTCCGAGTACAAACTTGACCCTTGCAACTGGTCAAATAGATCATCGATATGTGGTAAAGGATAACGGTTCTTGACGGTCACCTTGTTGAGTTCACGGTAATCTATACACATACGAAAGGACCCGTCTTTCTTCTTCACAAACAGAACTGGGGCTCCCCATGTTGAAGAAATGGGTCGGATAAAATCTCTATCCAACTGTTAGTACATTACGTCTGTAGCTTCCGTTAGCATGTAGTCATATTTTGTTCTGTGTTTATGTTTAATGTATGTATGTAGTTAGCAGGACAACTCAGGAATAGGGTCTGTATGTAAAAGTGTTGTTTGGGATAAGTATAACTCGTACGGATGGCAATACGCACGTATGACCATACGCACGGATGACTTATCCGCACGGATAAGTCATACGCGCGGATGACCATACGTACGGGTGAGTCATACGTACGGGTAGCCCACCCGCACGTACAACACTTGTTAGTTTCCTGAGTCTGTCTATATATAGTAGGTCCGGTGCTTCTTTTTTAGAACTTTTGACATACGCACTGGTAGTCTGTACGTTCACCGGAACTTTGTGACTTTCAGAACGATTAATAGAACGAACAGACAAGAAGTTAAACGTTGAATTCTCTGTTGTACAAATCTGTGATTCGTCTTAATGGATTCCGCACACTAAGACGAAATCGATTCATCTTGTTCCTACGATCAGATCCTGTATCAACGGGACCAACAAGTGGTATCAGAGCATCCAGGGAGCTGAATCGAGATTAACGACACTGAATTCACCGGAATTCAAGTTTCATTCGCCGATCAAAGTTGAATTTCACCAGAGATTTGACTTCTGTTACCGATTTGATTCAAATTTCACCGAAAATTTGACGGATTTCTTCTATATCTACTCAGATTTTACATTTGTTCTTCTTTTGTCACCATAAAACCAGAAAAACTTAAAATTGAGCAAGAATTTACGATTAAAATTTGTTAAAATCGATATCAATCAACTCGCAATCATTCAAAGTATAATCCTACTTAGTTTCATAATCAGATTGAATCTAAAACTAGATCAAATTCATCGAATATCATGTTTCGTTGTTCGTATTTGATGACGTCACTCGCCCGTGCAGACAGCTGTCTGAGTGGTTGGGCTTAGTTAGTTACTGCAAGTCATTTGCTGACATCATCATTGTTACATGCACGGATTACAACCCGTGCGGATAACCAGAATAGTCAAAAGGTCAAAGCTACCCGTACACACAACCATCCGAGCGGATCACCGTCCGTGCGGATAGACTTTGTTATCATCCGTATTCCTGTTTGAACGGATAACTATCCGGTTCAAGTGTTTGAAGTTTTTAAAATTTGTAAAAATTTTCTAAGTGTTTGAAAATTGTTTCAGGTACTTAAAATGGAAGAATTCATGAATCCCTTCAGTGAGATGTATGCTTTCGCGGGTAATTCTGGAGACGATACTTCAAATCGTGCAAATGATAATCCCAATCCAACTCCAAAGAAAACGTTATCCGATGCCCTAAGTGTTGAAAGCGCATATGGTACCTACAACAAACCACCAAAGCTAATGGCAATCGAAGAATATAATCGGTGGGCAAAAAGATTCGAAGAATGGCTGAAAGCTTTCGCATATCCGAGCTGGAAGAACTTAAAGAACGGTTATTCTTCAGAAAGACAAGATTGTGAGAATTTGTCAGGAGGAGAAGAAGTAGAGAACTATATAGCTGAACAAAAATGCATCGCTTTGATTCACCAGTCCATAAGAGACGACATTATTTCACTCATTGAATACACAAACTGTCACACCCCCAAAATCCACACGCGGAGTATCACCGCTTGGAGGCGTGACTGACCAGGATCAAGCCACCAATCATATTGAACATATAAGTGAATACCAAAAATCATTCATCAATCCGAAAGATGTTTTCAAAACCAAACATCAACAAGTGTGTAGCGGAAGCATAAGTATGTAAACCCAATGTAAATAGTAAATTCAAATGTTTAGATAGATAACATGGCATCATCGATCCATGTCCCACAACGACCTGCTCCTCCCTGTGCAAGCTCCATATGTACCTAAGGTCCTGCAAGGCATGTAAGAGAGAGTCAACAACTAGTTGAGCGAGTTCACAGTTAATAGTTCAGTAATAGTATAGCGTGAGTAGTAGTATGTTCGTTCGTTACAAAGTATCGTATTATTTCCCATCGCGGCCCTCCAGGCAGGTGTGCGAAGACATTGGGGAATGTTTTTCCCCAAGTATTCTAGATTAGGTTTATTTGTATCGCGGCCTCTCCAGGCAGGTGTGCGAAGATTGGTAAATTTAGTTCGCGGCCATCAATATGGCAGGTGTGCGAAGACAGTCATAATATCGCGGCCAATCCTTGGCAGGTGTGCGGAGATCGTTCAATAAGTGTTACTAGTCTAGCAGTAGGTTCTATCATTTATGTATGTACCGTAAATCATCAAATCCCCATTCCCACCCCGGGAACCCCATGCCTTGGCTTGTGTGAACTCACCTTGGGTTTGCTCGGTATGCTAAGTGTATGCTCGCAAGTAATCAATCACGTCCTAATTATGCACGTATGTGAAATCAGTTTGTGTTCAAGTTATGCATGTATAGACATGTAGCACGTAATCACAATCATATACCAGATGGTTACACTTAACAGCAGTTAAATATTCCAGATAACACTTAACAGAATTAACCTAAGTTGCTGTGCTGATACACCTTGGCGAAACACACATGTTGGCGAAACACAATATGGACGAAACACATTATTGACGAAACACATTCAGTTTCGTCGTGGCCTTGTTCGGCGAAACAGGATTCTGATTCGTCGATTTGCTCTTGGCGAAACACTTCTGTTTCGTCAAGAGACCTGTTTCGTCGAACAGTCAGTTACGTCTAACAGTTACGAATCATACAGAAAACCCTAATCATCATTAACAGCCGACAACAACCTTAACAATCATGCAGTAATCATTTGTTCACAGAATCACATAACCCAATCCTTAAAGAATCATCGTCTAGCATGAACCCTAGTTTACATATACAACATATCGATTAACATACAACGTCGCATCACTAATCCCTATCAAGATGTTAGTATGTATTCAGTACCAGATCATAATAACAACATTCATAACCGAGTACTTGATCGTATTAATCTTTACATAGCACTATTATATCCGATTACATCATGCATTTCAAAACCTATATCATCATCATGCTCTTATAATCACAGCAGTAATACACATCAATCATATACACAAGCATGAATCAAGACACCACAAAAACATGAAACCGAATAACAATCATACACTAACCGATTCGAGATGAACAAATAAGGATTCGAGAGCTAGGGAACGCTAGATTGCCGTCAACAGAGAAGGAGAGACTCTAGGGTTTCGGTTGTTATGATAAAAGTGTGAAACTGACGTTGTTTTACGTATAAAACTCGAAATAACATGTTGGGCCCGAACTGGGCTTCGTGAATTACTGGGCCGGCGAAACAGACTTCTGTTTCGTCGAAATGTATATGGCGAAACAGCCTGTTTCGTCAGGATGGGTTATGGCGAAACACTCTTGTGTTTCGTCGGGTTGTTCAAATCTTAAACAGCTTATGTTTCTTAACAAGTTCCACGTTATACAATCAAACACATAATCATGCAACATAATACGTCTCATCATATCACAAAGTGTACAGTTACGAAATCAGGCAAGTCAAACAACTAAACAGTCAACGTCAACGTGCATTAAATGCGAATAGAGAATGTCGGAAATTCGAGTTGTCACATTATCCCCAACTTGAAAGAAATTTCGTCCCGAAATTTAGCATGCAGTTACTGAGGAAGCTAGTAGTGTGACGTTGTTTACCTGTATCGTATCGCGGCTCCCCGAGCAGGTTTGCGAAGATTACTGATTTTCTTGGGGTGTCACATTATCCCCCCGTTGATTTGGAATTTCGTCCCGAAATTCCGCATTGGTAGCTTCAGCCTCAGTAGTAGTTGCTTGGTTTCCGAATAACTGGGGATATTTGAGTTCCATTTGATCTTCACGCTCCCAGGTGAACTCTGGGCCGCGGCGGGAGTTCCAACGAACTCGTACAAGAGGGATTCTCGTGTTCTTGAGGACCTTAACATCCCGGTCCGTGATTTCAACTGGTTCCTCGACGAAGTGCAACCGCTCGTCGATAGTGAGTTCCTTTAAGGGAACTATATGGGTCTCATCTGACGTACACTTCTTCAGATTTGACACGTGAAAAACGTTATGAACTGCACTGAGTTCAGGTGGTAAGTTCAGTCTGTAGGCCACTTTACCTATTTTCTCTGTAACTTCGAAAGGTCCAACATATCGTGGATTAAGTTTGCCGCGTTTGCCAAAACGAACCACACCCTTCCAGGGTGAAACTTTGAGTAGCACTCGATCCCCAACTTGGAACTCGAGTGGTTTCCTGTCTAAATCAGCGTATGCTTTCTGACGGTCGCGTGCTGCCGCCATGCGTTGTCGTATTTGTGCAATCTTTTCTGTAGTATCGACTACCATTTCTGGACCCGTGATCTGACTCTCACCCACCTCTGCCCAACAAAGAGGTGATCGGCATTTACGCCCATACAATGCCTCGAATGGAGCAGCTTTAATGCTATTGTGGTAGCTGTTATTGTATGAAAATTCCACCAGTGGCAGATGTTTCTCCCAACCATTGCCAAAATCAATTACGCACGCCCGAAGCATGTCTTCTAGAGTTTGAATAGTGCGCTCAGACTGCCCATCGGTCTGAGGATGATACGCCGTGCTCATGTCTAAACGAGAGCCAAAAGATTTATGCATTGCTTACCACAGTTCTGAAGTAAAACGTGCATCACGATCAGAGATGATGGAGGTGGGCACCCCGTGCCTCGAGACCACTTCTTTTAAGTAAATGTCTGCTAAGGTAGAGAACTTGTCTGTTTCTTTGATAGCCAAGAAGTGAGCAGACTTTGTGAGTCGATCCACGATCACCCAAATAGTATCATTTCCACGCTGAGATCTAGGTAAGCCAGTAACAAAATCCATGGAAATTTGCTCCCATTTCCATTGTGGTATCTCAGGTTGTTGAAGTGGACCTGAAGGTTTCTGGTATTCGGCTTTGACTCTTGCACAAGTCAGGCACTTGCTAACGTATATGGCTATGTGAGCCTTCATGCTAGGCCACCAGTATGTAGTTTTGATGTCGTGGTACATTTTATCCGCACCTGGATGTACCGAGTAGCGAGACTTATGAGCTTCATCCATTACGAGCTCACGTAGATTACCATAGAGTGGGACCCAGATGCGTCCTGTTACGTAATGAGCACCATCTTCCTTCTGTTCTAAGCGTTGCCTTGAGCCACGTAGGGCTTCAGCCCTGACATTTTCTGGTTTCAATGCTTCTACCTGAGCATCTCGTATCTGAGAAGGAAGACTAGACTGTATAGTGAGTTGTAAAACTCGCACGCGCTTAGGCGCGGTGTCCTTTCGACTGAGGGCGTCAGCCACAACATTGGCTTTGCCTGGGTGATACCTGATTGAGCATTCGTAATCATTTAACAGTTCAACCCATCGTCGCTGTCGCATATTTAGTTCTTTCTGTTTGAAGATATGTTCGAGGCTTCTGTGATCAGTGTAGATTGCGCACTTGGTACCATACAAATAGTGTCGCCATATCTTAAGTGCAAAAACAACCGCTCCCAGCTCTAGGTCGTGTGTCGTGTAATTCCGTTCGTGAATCTTAAGTTGGCGCGAAGCATAAGCAATAACTTTATCCCTCTGCATCAATACACATCCAAGACCTTGGATAGATGCGTCGCAGTAGACTACGAAATCGTCCGTGCCTTCGGGCAGTGAGAGGATAGGTGCGCTACAAAGTCTATCCTTTAAGTGCTGAAACGCTGTTTCCTGTGCATTACCCCAACGATAAACAACACCCTTCTGCGTCAGTAGTGTAAGTGGCTGAGCAATTTTTGAGAAGTCTTTGATGAACCTTCTGTAGTAACCCGCCAAACCCAAGAATTGACGTATTTCCGTTGGTGTACGAGGCGCAGGCCAACTCTTGATCGAATCTACCTTGGATGGATCGACATGGATCCCATCCTTGTTTACCACGTGGCCTAAGAAGTGGACTTCACGAAGCCAGAAGTCACACTTGGAAAACTTAGCGTATAGCTGTTCCGTTCGTAGAAGTTCCAGTATAAGTCGTAAGTGCTGCTCGTGTTCCTCCTGACTTTTCGAATAAATCAGGATGTCGTCGATGAAAACAATGACGAACTTGTCGAGATAGGGTTTACACACCCTGTTCATAAGATCCATAAATACAGCAGGCGCGTTCGTTAGCCCGAATGGCATGACCATAAACTCGTAGTGGCCGTAGCGAGTTCTAAATGCTGTTTTGGAGACGTCCTCATCCCGGACTCTCAGCTGATGATATCCTGACCTTAAGTCTATTTTGGAGTAGTAGCTCGACCCTTACAGCTGGTCGAATAAATCATCTATGCGCGGAAGAGGATAACGATTCTTGATCGTCACCTTGTTGAGTTCACGGTAGTCTATACACATCCTGAACGTACCGTCTTTCTTCTTTACGAATAACACTGGAGCTCCCTAAGGCGAAGAGCTAGGACGTATGAAACCCTTTTCCAAGAGTTCTTGCAGTTGCTTAGACAGTTCTTCCAGTTCTGTTGGAGCTAAGCGATAAGGTGCTCGAGCTATGGGTGCTGCTCCAGGAGCTAGCTCGATCTGAAATTCGACCTGGCGATGAGGCGGTAACCCAGGTAATTCCTCAGGGAACACTTGAGGAAAGTCACGTACTACAGGAATATCTTCAATCTTTTTCTCTTTCTTCGACGTATCAGTAACTAGTGCTAAAACAGCTGTGTGACCCTTACGTAAACACTTCTGAGCCTTCAAGAAAGAAATGATGCCACTCACGACACCACTCTTGTCGCCCTGAACTTCGAGAGGTTCTTTACCAGAACGAGGAATGCGAATGATCTTTTCTTGCATAGGATCTCCGCTTGTTGTTGAGATAACCAATCCATGCCAATGACGACGTCAAAGCTACTCAAGGTTATAGGAATGAGATCGATGGAGAAAGTTTGACCAGCGAGAATAAGATTACACCCTTTAACTATGCGTGTGGCTTCTAAACTTTTACCGTTAGCTAACTCTACGACATGCTTGGTGTTTAGAAGAGTTGGTGTACGTTTTAACATTTCACTAACTTTTAAAGACATGTAACTTGTATCCGCACCAGAATCAAATAGTACAGTAACATAAAAGTCGTCAAGAAGAAACTTACCCATAACCACGTTGGGATCATTCCTGGCATCACCCTGACCAATCACAAACATACGGCCTCTAGCACCATTGTTGTTGTTGTTCCCACCGTTGTTGTTGTTCCCGTTGCCCTGATTGTTATTGTTGTTGTTATTGTTCTGGTTCTGGTTTAACTGAGGGCAATCCCGCTTGTAATGACCTTCAGCCCCACACTGGTAGCATCCCCTGTTTCCATGCTGCTGCTGCTGAGGCTGGTTTCGTGGAGCAGGTGGTTGTTGCTGCTGGTTCTGATTCGCAGGTCGAGAACTCCTGCACTCTTTAGCCTCGTGACCCGTCTTAAAACATCTTTGACACTGTTCCCTGCGACATCTTCCGCTGTGGTGCTTGTTGCACCTTCTACACCATGGGTGAGTTCCCCGATAGCCACTCTGCCCTTGACTACCTGATGATTGCTGATTCGGACTCTGGTAGTCATTTGTCTTGCGTTGCTGAGCTTGAGACTGAACAGTAGCTGAACCTTTGCTAGAATCCCCCTCCCATTTCCTCTTATTGTCGCTGGGAGTAGCAGGAGTAACTGAAGTGGTAGCGGTAGCAGTAACGCTGATGCGTTTTGGCAACCTGTTTTGCTCCACCGCCTGATCAGTGAGACGGTGTGCCAACTGAACAACCTGCTGGTAAGTGGCATGATTTGCTGAAGTCACATGACTTTGGATTTCTGGCACCAGACCCTTAAGATAAAGTTCGATACGTTTGTCCACCAGAGTAGGACACAGTAACGCAAGCTCATTCGATCTTTTGGTATACGCTTCAATCTCAGACCCCGTCATCTTGAGGTTGAAAAACTCGACTTCCAACTTATGAATATCATCTCGACTGCAGTATTCTTCCTTAATCATCTCTTTGAAATTGTTCCATGGGGTGGCGTTAGCAGCAACCAACCCCAGTATTTGGACCTGAGCTTTCCACCATGTGAGGGCTAAACCCTCGAGGGTACCGGTAGCATATTTCACCCTGCGTGCCTCAGGGCATTCACACATCTCAAACACAGACTCTATCTTTTCAAACCAGTGCAGGAGACCTACGGCTCCTTCAGTGCCGCTGAAAGTGGATGGACGACAGTCCATGAAAGTCTTGAAAGTGCAAACAGGTGCTTGACCTGTTGTGTAAAAGAATTAGGACAAGTTTAAACACGAGAGTTGATTTAGGAATGTAGGATCTAAGGATCCTAGTGTGAGTTGTAACTGCAGGGTATACCTCCTGCTTGTGCGGCTGCAACTGCCGCAGTAACTCGTTCGTTGATGAGGGCCGTCAACTGGTCCTGGGTCATGTTGATACGTGCAGACATGATCTTCATAGTAAAGATAACGTAAGTGAGATAGGTTCGCGAATAGTGCGATGACAGAAGAGAGTAAGCACATAAGTGTTCTCAAGTAATAGCATATAGTGGGTTCTGTAATCTAGGCATACCACGAGCAAAGTTCTATGTAGTTCTAGCATGTAGGTAATGTAACATGAATAGTAATACCTATGGTGTTGAGCCTTGCACGTGGAGCGAAGCGTCATTGTGGATCGTTGAGAGCACGGTCCTGGTTATAGTCTGGTTTTAACAAAATCGTTTTCCCTTTATTAAAACCGAGTTCTCTATAACCAATGGCTCTGATACCAATCTGTCACACCCCCAAAATCCACACGCGGAGTATCACCGCTTGGAGGCGTGACTGACCAGGATCAAGCCACCAATCATATTGAACATATAAGTGAATACCAAAAATCATTCATCAATCCGAAAGATGTTTTCAAAACCAAACATCAACAAGTGTGTAGCGGAAGCATAAGTATGTAAACCCAATGTAAATAGTAAATTCAAATGTTTAGATAGATAACATGGCATCATCGATCCATGTCCCACAACGACCTGCTCCTCCCTGTGCAAGCTCCATATATACCTAAGGTCCTGCAAGGCATGTAAGAGAGAGTCAACAACTAGTTGAGCGAGTTCACAGTTAATAGTTCAGTAATAGTATAGCGTGAGTAGTAGTATGTTCGTTCGTTACAAAGTATCGTATTATTTCCCATCGCGGCCCTCCAGGCAGGTGTGCGAAGACATTGGGGAATGTTTTTCCCCAAGTATTCTAGACTAGGTTTATTTGTATCGCGGCCTCTCCAGGCAGGTGTGCGAAGATTGGTAAATTTAGTTCGCGGCCATCAATATGGCAGGTGTGCGAAGACAGTCATAATATCGCGGCCAATCCTTGGCAGGTGTGCGAAGATCGTTCAATAAGTGTTACTAGTCTAGCAGTAGGTTCTATCATTTATGTATGTACCGTAAATCATCAAATCCCCATTCCCACCCCGGGAACCCCATGCCTTGGCTTGTGTGAACTCACCTTGGGTTTGCTCGGTATGCTAAGTGTATGCTCGCAAGTAATCAATCACGTCCTAATTATGCACGTATGTGAAATCAGTTTGTGTTCAAGTTATGCATGTATAGACATGTAGCACGTAATCACAATCATATACCAGATGGTTACACTTAACAGCAGTTAAATATTCCAGTTAACACTTAACAGAATTAACCTAAGTTGCTGTGCTGATACACCTTGGCGAAACACACATGTTGGCGAAACACAATATGGACGAAACACATTATTGACGAAACACATTCAGTTTCGTCGTGGCCTTGTTCGGCGAAACAGGATTCTGATTCGTCGATTTGCTCTTGGCGAAACAATTCTGTTTCGTCAAGAGACCTGTTTCGTCGAACAGTCAGTTACGTCTAACAGTTACGAATCATACAGAAAACCCTAATCATCATTAACAGCCGACAACAACCTTAACAATCATGCAGTAATCATTTGTTCACAGAATCACATAACCCAATCCTTAAAGAATCATCGTCTAGCATGAACCCTAGTTTACATATACAACATATCGATTAACATACAACGTCGCATCACTAATCCCTATCAAGATGTTAGTATGTATTCAGTACCAGATCATAATAACAACATTCATAACCGAGTACTTGATCGTATTAATCTTTACATAGCACTATTATATCCGATTACATCATGCATTTCAAAACCTATATCATCATCATGCTCTTATAATCACAGCAGTAATACACATCAATCATATACACAAGCATGAATCAAGACACCACAAAAACATGAAACCGAATAACAATCATACACTAACCGATTCGAGATGAACAAACAAGGATTCGAGAGCTAGGGAACGCTAGATTGCCGTCAACAGAGAAGGAGAGACTCTAGGGTTTCGGTTGTTATGATAAAAGTGTGAAACTGACGTTGTTTTACGTATAAAACTCGAAATAACATGTTGGGCCCGAACTGGGCTTCGTGAATTACTGGGCCAGCGAAACAGACTTCTGTTTCGTCGAAATGTATATGGCGAAACAGCCTGTTTCGTCAGGATGGGTTATGGCGAAACACTCTTGTGTTTCGTCGGGTTGTTCAAATCTTAAACAGCTTATGTTTCTTAACAAGTTCCACATTATACAATCAAACACATAATCATGCAACATAATACGTCTCATCATATCACAAAGTGTACAGTTACGAAATCAGGCAAGTCAAACAACTAAACAGTCAACGTCAACGTGCATTAAATGCGAATAGAGAATGTCGGAAATTCGAGTTGTCACACAAACGCAAAAGATCTATGGGCAAAATTAAATAAAAAATGTGTAGGAAGTGCAGAAATAATCAAAAACAAAAAGAAATTGCTGCGAAAGGAGTTTGATTTGTTCGGATGCTTAAAAGGTGAATCTGTTTGTAAAATGATTGAAAGATTTGGACACTTAAAGTTGGAATTGGCAAGGCACGGAATAAACTATCCTCCAGAGGAGCTAGTTGACAAACTGTTCGATTCACTACCAGACGAGATGGATTGGCAGTACTATGCACTGATGTTAAAGAACACAATCAAAGCTGAAAGTTTGACCGTTGACTTGCTGATTGAAAGACTAGAAAGTCATGAATTGGAGATAAAGAAAAACAAAGTTAGTCATTCATCTTACCAACAAAACATGGAGTTGTACTATCCAAAGAGTATGATTCCCAAGAATGTTTCTCCAAGAACTGCTTTCTCCGCTGAAAACACAAACACTTCAAGTAAAGAAAGTCCAAGCTCAAGCAGTGGTTTTCATGGAGGTTTTTCATACAATACTCCTAGTCAGGGATCTTCTTCAAGTTCTTCAAGTCAACAACAATCTGTTCCTAAGAACGCGTTTTCTTGCAACATTGCGATCGATTTGAAGAATGCTCAAAATTTTGATGAAGAATAGGCTAAACAACAGATGATCTTTCTAGCATCTGTTTTAGAATCGTACGAAGGGTTAGTAGCCGGGAAGATAGGTAATACCAATCTGACGAAAGAAGATTATGATCAGATTGATCCCGAGGAAATGGAGCTGATCGATATTCGTTGGGCTATGGCCAGTGCTGTTCATAGAGCACAACGTTTCATGGAAATCACCGGCAGAAAGATAATTGGTGGTGCATCTACTAAGCTGGGGTTTGATAAATCGAAGGTGACGTGCTTCAAATGTAAGCAGAAGGGTCATTTCAAACGAGAATGCAGAAATGCATATGATGATGAGTCAGAAAACCCTTTCAGAGATGATTATTACAAGAGAGCAATCTATCACCAGAATAAATCTGAGCCACCTAGATTGAAGCAAGTTAAAGACAACAAAGAGAAGTCTAGAGCTCTTGCCGTGATCCATGATGACGAAGGTTATGATTGGAGCGATCTATTGCCTGAAGAAGATGCGGTGGGCTATGCATTCGTGACGAAGATTATTCCTTTTAAAGACATTAGAACTGAAGAAGAAGAATTCGTCAACCGAAGAATGAAAGCCCAAACCAGAATGAGCAGAATTTATAACACATACAAAGAAGCTAAAAGAGCAAAAAGATGGGATGCCGACAGAGAATGTTATCTTGATCCTCAAGGAAACATCGCAGTTGACCCAAATTCCATCAGTGTTGATGCTCTCACCCAACAATTTTCCGAGGAAGAAGAAGCGAGACAAAGAGAATGGTGGGGAGGTGGTGAAGAGAAACAAGTAGAGAAAGATGAAAGAGTCAAAGAAGCAGAACAGAAACCAAAGTCAAAGAATGCTGATGATGGGATCATTGACACATCACAAGAGCTAACAGCTGAGAACTTGAGGAAAATGGCTGATAAAGTTCTTGCAGCAAAAGAACTTGAGGTAGTTTCTAGTTCTGGAACTGAGTCAACAAACAAGGTCAGTTCAAATGGTATACTTAAGTCAGGTAAGAATGGTAAATCAGAAAATGACTGCAAAAATTGCATGAAAGAGTGCAAAGTTTGTAGTACAATCACTTACCTCAGTGGTAAGAAGATTGAAGAGTTGACTAGCAAAGTCAAAAGTGTTGAAGATCAAATTTTAAACCGTGACAAAATGCTGAAAGCTTCGAATGATAGATCAAAGGAATTAGCTGATAAAATTGAAAATGATAAAAATGACATTGAAAGAATAAGAAAAGAAAATGAAAAGTTGATTCTTGAAAGTCGTAAAATTTCTGAAAATTTTGAGAAGCTGAAGCGAACGGTTAAAGATTCTGATGAGAGAAACAGTAAAACAATGAAAGAAAATCTTCAACTATCAGGGGTTCTTCGAGTAAAAGAGGAGTTAATCAACCAACAACTTGATGAAATTGCAAAATTGAAGCTTCAGTTTGAAGAAGCTAAAATTGAGAATGAACGAATTAATCTGAAACTGAGCAGTTACAACTCTGCAAGCTTTGTTTTGCAACACATTGTTCCAAAACCTATAGGTAAAACCAAAGCTGGTGAAGATGTATACTGTGATGGAACTGGGGTGGGGTTTCATCAAGTTCCGCCACCTGTTCTAAACAATTTCTCAAAGAAGCAATCTGGGTTGGTTAATGATGATATTGAAACAAATGAGATAAAATTGCCAGAATCAATTGATGTGACATTTTCTTCATCATCTTCATCCGATGACAGTGTTCAAACTGAGATCATAAAAGGCATGGCTGAGAGTGTCTTGGATAGTGATTCGACTGAAGATGAAGAATGTTTTCTGAACAATTACATTCCGAAACCAAAATCTGAAAACAACTCAAATGATGAACCGGGTCTTGTGATGTACAAGATGTCTGGTTCTGATAAGTTGTATTCAGACTTTGAGTTTCCTCTGGAAAATGTTAATGTGAACAAATTGAAAAATGTTTTCAAACTAGTTGAAACTGATTTGTCTGAAGTGGACAGTTTGAAACAGACTAAGAGACAGATGAATTTTGAGAAAGATAAAGCTTACTATAAGAAACCTGTTATTCCACCACGTTTTTCTAACAACAATCAAAATAGATGGTCGGGAGGATATCAGGGTGGTAAGAATTATCAGAAAAGAAATGTTCAGAACAAGAAGTTTGCTGTGAAAAAGGTGTTTGTGAACAGTTCAAGTTCACTTTCTGAAGAGGAGTCTGAAATCTTTTTAAAATCAAACAAAGAGTTCTTTGAAAAGAAGGCCTCACAGCCTCAGTCTGAAGGCTCAAGTCGGGTAGTTGACACCCGAACATGCTTCAAATGTAATCAAGTTGGACATATTGCACGAAAGTGTACCAACTTGAAGCCTAAGACTGAAACTGTGAAGAATTCTATCAAGAGAGATGTTGTGAAAGGAAAGGCTCCATTGATTGTTGAGAAAAATGTTTTGAGAAATGATAATACCAAGATCAAAACTGTACCTGTTAGGAATTCGGTAACTAAAAATAATAAATTTTACCAACGGGTTGCCTCACCTCAACAAACATGGAAGCCAAAAGTTGTTGAAAAGAAAGCTGATTCACCAAAGGTGTCTGAAACTGAAAAATCATCATCTTCGACCAAGAAGAAGTATGTACCTTTGAAGTTTTATGAGAAACAGAAATCGACTTCTGAAAAGAAGTATGTGGTGAAGAAAAATCAACCAACTGATCAACCTCAAAAAGACGAATTTTTCTTATTCAAAGTGGTTGAAGTTGGAACTGCAGAAAGTCTTAAAATGAATGATAAAAACTTTCCACTAAAACAACTCACCTTAATTTCAAGTTACCTGAGTCAAAAGAGGCTTGGGTAGCATCAAAATCTCATTAAATGTTTGTGACATGTGCAGGAGCTTCCGAGATCCGTTTCACGTTGGATTATGGATAGTGGAGCTTCTCGGCACATGACAGGAAAGACAGCACTGCTGTATGATGTCAGAAATATTAATGGAGGTTATGTGGGGTTCGCGGGTAACCAAGGTGGTAGAATTGTTGGTGAAGGAACGTTATCCAACGGGATTGTCACGTTTGAGAGAGTTAACTACATTGCTGAGCTGGAAAATAATCTGCCAAGTATCTCGCAGATTTGTGACCGGATGTATACTACTCACTTCACAGATAAAGAGTGTTTGATTTTGAAACCAGGGTTTTTTATTCCTGAAGAATGGATCATCATGAGAGCTCCTAGAGTGAATGATCTGTATGTTTTAGACATGACTATAGCTACTACAACAACGGGTCAAGCACACTGTTTTGTTTCAAGAGCAACGGAGAAAGAATCAAAGTTGTGGCATCGAAAGATGGGGCACATTCATCTTCGTAAAATGAATCATCTTGTGCACAATGATTTGGTTCTGGGAGTTCACATTAAAGGTTTCCATTTGGAACAAGAGTGCATTAGTTGCATGAAAGGCAAGCAAAAGAAAAAGTCACACCCCAAAAAGCAAGTCAATTCAGTCTCAAGACCTTTGGAGAGACTTCATATGGATTTATTTGGTCCTGTGAATGTCAAAAGTATTACCGGAGAACTTTATTGTCTTGTGGTCACTGATGATTATTCCAGATTCTCATGGGTGTTATTCTTGAAGTCGAAAGAGGAAACGTTTGATAGGTTGAAAGGATTGTTCAAAAAGATTGAAAATTTGTACCAAAGGCGTATCAGAAGAATTAGAAGTGATAATGGTACTGAGTTCAAGAACAACAATATGGAAGAATATTGTGATGAAAGAGGTATCTTGCATGAGTTCAGTGCTCCGTACACTCCGCAACAGAATGGAGTTGCAGAACGTAAAAACATGACACTGATTGAAACGGCCAGAACAATGCTTGCTGATTCAAAGTTACCGATAAATTTCTGGGCAGAAGCTGTTTCCGCCGCATGCTACACGCTCAACAGAGTTCTAACTGTCAAGAAATTCAACAAAACATGCTTTGAATTGATCAATAACCGAAAACCGAATTTGAAGTATCTTGAACCGTTCGGGTCACCCTGTACAGTTCTAGAACCTTTTGGAAAGATGGGTCCGAAGAGTTTTGAAGGAATATTTGTGGGATATGCAAGTCCTTTACGACGAGTCTTCGTTCCAAGTCTGAAGCGAATTATTGAAGCTCAAAATGTTGAATGCCAAGGTCACACAATGCCTCCACAAAATCCGGGCGACTCATGGCGTTTCAATTATGATGTTTTGTGGGAGTCTTTCAACATGGAAGAAGAACCAGAGTTCTTTGACGAGTTGGATATTCTTAGAGAGTATGAAGACGAAAGGTTTCCAGCAGAATCTTATCGAAAACGACAAGCTTCAAATGATGACGAGGCGGGTCCAAGCAATGCTAGAGAACATGACGATGTTGAAAATGATGTTGCTCAAGAAAATCAGACGGAAGAGAATGACAACCAAGAATCTGAAAACAGACCAATATTTGATCATGATGATTCAAACTCTGAGGGGGAGCTGATCCAGTTTTCAAATCAAACTATTCCAGTCAGTGAACAAGTTGCTGATCAAAACGTCACAAATTTGGAGAGTGAAGTAGATGTTTCAGGCGAAGTGATGCCAAGAACGCTTTCTTATCATCCGGAGGAACTGATAATTGGAGAACTGCAATCAGGCGTCCGCACTCGAAGACAGCTTGATCAAGGGCTTACATGTTTTTACACAACAGTTGCTCCTTTACAAACTGAATTCTCATTAAGTTGTTTCATCTCGCAGATAGAACCAAGGACGTACAAAGAGGCGCTTACTGAAGATTCATGGGTAAATGCAATGCAGGAGGAGTTAAGCCAATTCGAGAAGCTTGGGGTATGGAAGCTAGTAGATTTGCCCGATGGTCACCGAAAGATTAATACCAAATGGGTTTTTAAATGCAAGAGGGATGATCGAGGAGTTATCATTCGAAACAAAGCTCGACTCGTTGTCCAAGGTTTCAGTCAGCAGGAGGGGATAGATTTCACCGAAGTATATGCCCCTGTCGCAAGACTTGAAGCAATCAGAATCTTCCTTGCATTCGCATCATGGAAAGGATTTAAAGTTTTTCAGTTAGATGTGAAGTCGGCATTTCTCTATGGCAAAGTGAAAGAGGAGGTTTATGTCGGACAACCACCGGGCTTCACCGACCCAATTCACAAAGATAAAGTTTATCTCCTTGACAAAGCGTTATACGGCTTACATCAGGCCCCGAGAGCCTGGTATGAGACCTTGTCTCAACATCTGTTAGCAAACCACTTCACTCGAGGAAAGATAGACGCCACTCTTTTCACAAAAGAAGTCGACGGGCATCTTCTGATTGTCCAAATTTACGTGGACGACATAATTTTCGGGTCTACAAATGAACAACTCTGCAAAGATTTTGAACAAGTTATGAAGCAGAAGTTTGAAATGTCTTCAATGGGTGAGATGAAGTTTTTCTTGGGACTTCAAGTTGATTAACTTCCCGAAGGAACTTTCATACATCAAACAAAATACGTTCATGATGTTCTGGAGAAATTCGGGATGTCAGGAATGTCACCAATGTCCACCCCATTAGCGACGAATCATGGGATAAACCCTGATCTCACCGGAGAGAAGGTAGATGAAACACTGTATCGCTCCATGATCGGCTCGTTAATGTACTTGACTGCATCAAGACCGGATATTATGTACCCAACCTGCCTCGCGACTCGATTTCAGTCAAATCCTAGAGCTTCGCACATGGTAATTGTGAAAAGGATTCTATGGTACCTGAAAGGAACTCCATCTTTGGGGTTGTGGTATCCAAAAGTTGGCGACTTCATGCTCAAAGGATATTCTGATTCTGATTTCGGATGCTGCAAAGTGAATGCTAAATCAACAACAGCGGGGTGCCAGTTCTTCGGACCACGATTGGTCACCTGGCAATGCAAGAAGCAGACCTCTGTCGCTTTATCCACTTGTGAAGCTGAATATGTATCTGCTAGCAGTTGCTGCTCTCAGATCTTGTGGATCCAGCAACAGATGCAAGACTACGGTTTGCAATTTCTTAACACCCCTATCTTTGTTGATAATGAGGCAGCAATTAACATAACAAAAAATCCTGTTCATCACGCTAAAACAAAACACATTGAAATTCGTCATCACTTCATCCGAGACTGTTTCGAGAAGAAGTTGATACGAATAGAGAAAATCCACACCGATGAACAAAAAGCTGACTTACATACCAAAGCATTTGATAAAACTCGCTTTAAATATCTTTTGAAACTTAACGGTATGAAGTTGCTATCGGATGCGGAGGAAATTGTTGGCGTTGATGAAGGTGCCACTGTAGATGATGTTGAGAAACAATCTGCAATGGTTTGTCGAATTTTTACTTGTTTTGGTTTTTAGGGGGAGATAGTAGTTTTATTTTTCAGAAAATACAAAAACAATAAAAAAATTCGAAAAAGCCAAAAACATTAGAAAATTTCAAAAACCCAAAAACATGATAAAATTTCAAAAAGAGTTTGTGTAAAAAGGGAAAAATGATAGTACATCAGCTAGACGGTTACTGTACGCTAAAGAAATGGAAAGTTCAAATATGTTAAACAGTCTCACTAATGATGTGTCGATAGGTTTTTACACATTTAGTAGATTTGTTCGGGATATAAACCTAAAATCTTACTTGCTTATTTCGTGGGGAACACCACTTGGATATATAGGTAACCCCTGAAATCTCGTTTGAAAGGTTTCATAATCTGATATACTAGGTCTTTATTCTCAATGATGTCTGGGGTATTATTCCGGGACTTCTGCTGAACGGTAGTTCTGACCTAGTCCCTGGATAATACTTTCTGCAAATGCTTGAAACATAGCATTAAACCCTCAGCATGCTGAAACAATAAAATTGATAAACGCTGCTGTTGTAGCAAAAAGATCCTCTAAAGGGGACACACCTTAAAGTCGAAGCTGATATCTCTCTGCGTATACGGAAGTATCGACCTGAGATCCCTCGGCCCTCGCATACCTAAATTATGTACAGATATCATTGATGAATACTCACCTGTAAGACTGATTATTGAGATTCTGGATACGGGAGTATATTCAAGAGGTGGGACACACGTATAAGTTTAAGTCTCTAAAACACTAAAACTGTATCCTGAACAGATTGAAATGTGTGTAAGAATTTAAGATGGATCAGTATATCGACAACCGAGGTGAATTGTTTAATGTTTGGCATGAAATTAAGCTTAATGGTACTTGTAACTTGTCGGAAGCTGATATGATTCCCTAACACACTCACCAAAAATATGTTTGTAAATAGTTTACATTTACTGCTTTTATATTTCTGTTCTACTCTTCTTGGTTTATTAAAAATACCAAAAAGATTTTATTTTTCTGCTTTATTTTCCGACAAACCAAAGTGGAAAGTTGATCTTCAGATTCGAAAGAGATAAAAGATGCAGGAAGTTTCTGGATTGGAAGATGAGTTTGGAGCTAATCATGACTAATCTGTATTTGAAAGTGTGAAACACAAGTTCATTAAGTTGATACTTGTAATTCTTCAGAAAAATGTTTGAACAAAATTTTTCAAAAAGTCAGTATGTCTTGTTTCAGGTCAACCAAGGTCATTAAGTTGGACTTGGTCGACAAATTAAGTTTATTGGGTCATTAATTTGAACCAAGAAACTTAAGTGGATTTCTAAAATCTGACAACTGTTGAGAAAAATCAAAGTTTTCATTGAAAAAGTAAAAGTGTGCCTCATTCGGATGTTCATCCGGACGGGTAGCCATACACATGGATGGCAATGCGCCCGGGTGACCATACGCGTCTGATGTTAGTATAAATAGAGGGTCAAAGAGTCAGTCAAAGCTATACGCACGCACAACACTCTTTCTCTCTCACACTTTGACTTTCTGATTTTGGAATTCTTTGCACGGATCGTTGTTTTCGTTGGTTAGCACAACAATTACAATGGAAAGGGTATGTTTTTCTAACTCAGATCTGCAATAATCCATTGTTTAATATCTGTTCTTCGTGTAACTGTTCGTTCGGAGCTTTAAATCTTAGATCTAGCCTATGTTAGTTCGATTTGTCATGAATAAATCATAAGGTTTTGTTCGGAATGCCTAGATCTAGAGATTTACCGGATTAATTTGTGTTATAACATGTTAAAATCTGATAGATCTGATGTTTGAATGGTACGTAGTGTCGGCTAGGTTTTTGTTAAATTGACCTGTGTATAGGACTTTTTAGACATCGTTGAACATAGGGTTTTGATCGCCTTATCATCCTCTGTGTAGATCTATGTTCAATTTTAGATTTTGCCATGAAAATTTTTGATGTTCATAAATTGTTTTTCATCTGTGACTTGTAACCGTTCGCACAACTTGTACGTGCGTATAGCAATCCGTGGCAAGTTATGCTGTACACATGTATGGTAATCCGTAGCTATGTCATGTTGTACGCGCGCATAGCAATCCGTGGCAAGTTATGCAGTACGCACGTATGATAATCCGTGGCAAGGACAGGCTGTACGCACGTATGGCAATCCGTGGCAATGCTATGTTGTACGCACGGATGGCAATCCGGGGCTATGGTATGCTGTACGCACGGGCGACTATACGCGGTGTAGACAAGTTGTCCGCACGGACAACTTATCCGCATAAACAAGTTATACGTACGGATAACCATTCATGTGTCATTCAACAAGTCTATTCTTGACAGAATATTTTGAAATCCCAAAATTTTTAAAATGAATAAAATTTTTGCAGGAATGGGATAAAGCTCATAATATATATTGTATTTTGGATGAAGTGTATACCGAGAACACAGTAGTTCAAGATGTTGCAAAATTTTTGAGATAATGTAGAGTTTCTAAGGCCTTAACTGATAAGACAGTAGTTTATGAATCGCATGTGAAACGATTTTGGAGTGCTGCACGATACGAAGAAAGTGATAAGACCATTTATTCTGCTGTATCAAAGAAAGATGAAAATGGAAAAGATGTAGATTTGGAGATGAAAGTGACGGTTGGTGTTATAAGGAGCGTGTTGAATTTAGGAGACAATGATAGTGATCCAACCATAGTTTCTGAACGTTTAGTAAAAGGATTGTGGTGTAGGATGGGTTTTGCTGGGAGTGTGAATGGAAGAATGCAAAAGACAAGTTTTAGCCGTGCTTATAAGTTCATGATTCATTGTGTGCTTCATGCTTTGTCACACAGAAAAGGTGGATATGATGAAACTCAAGATTACATCATGAATATCATTGCGTGTCTTATACTGAACATACCATACAATATCTCTCAAGTAATTTTTGATCACATGGCTGAGAATGTAAAGGATGGAAGCAAGAGGTTTCTTATGTATCCTAGGTTTGTTCAAATGTTGATAGATGATCAATTTCAAGGATTAGAAAAGAGAAGTAGTGATATTTTGGGCCTAAGGCACATGTCACCAGATACAATCAGCAGATTGATCAAAGGTCCAAATCCTGGAGCAAAGAGAATGATCTGCAAAATTTCAAATCCAAGCTCTGTAGCTCCAGAGAATGATGCGTGGAGACATGAAGACAATAATTCTGATAACGAAGATGACAAGATGAGTTTGTTCTACAAGAAGGATACAAGATGGTGGTGTATCAAAGATGGAAAAAGGAAGAGAACTCCAAAGACGTCCCCTGCAGTTTCTATTCCAAAGAATGTGAAAAAGGGTATTGTGAAAGGGGGAGTCACATGGAAATTAGAATTTTATATTGTGAAAATTTCTAATAAATGTGTCAAACATCTGTTTTGCAGGGTCTTCTAGAAAACAGCAGCACAAGTTGATAGATGAAAAAGTTCTGGAACCGTCAGCTGTTATTCAAGAAGGAACTGAATTGTTATCACAATCTCTTGAAGGTTTCTTAAAGAAGAATGAGGATGCAGCTCAAGGAGTTAAAGATCAGAAAGGTGTTAAAGATCAAGAAGGAGTCGTTCAAGATCTTTCAAGTGATGATGATTCTGAAACCACAATATCAGAATCTGAACTTGATCCACTTACTCTTGGCAAAGGAAAAGTTCAGTTGAAGAAAAGATCTCCAAAGAAAAAGAAGGGATCAGACGAAGAAGATTCAACTTATGATCCTGAGAATCCAAAGAAACAAATTAAGAAAAGAAAAGCTGTTGTAGCAGGTCTCATTCCAAGAAGTGTTCGAGCAAGAACAGGAGAAAGTCAAGTTCAAAAGGAACATGATGGCAAAGATACTCAACATATTGAATCTCCTCAACGACAAGAAACAGAAGCAGAAAAGCAGACTAGTCACGATGACTACGTTGAAGTTACTGATGCTGGAGTCTTTACCTCAAAATTTCCAAATGTACCAGAAACAATAGAGATTCCAGAATCATCCTCACGGCCAAAAGATTCAGATGATTTCTTTAGCCATATGCCATCTGCTTCAGGTGATCCTTTAGAAGATCTGGCTTTTGATGATGATTTATTCAACAATGAAGCAGTGAGAGTTCTTGCAAAGAAAGTCAAAGATCTTGAGAAAGAAAAAGAAAAAGCTGAAAGTGAACGTGATCTTTTAAAAGAGCAAGTGAAAAAGATAATGAAAGCTCATGATCAACTTAGAACGGTGATAATCCAGGATGAACGTACTATGAAGAAGATAAAGGAAGATGGTGAAAGTAACACTAAAGTGATTGAAGCTCTTCTGGCAGAAATTTCTTCACTAAACAAGAATCTCCAAGATGTAAATCAAACACTCAATCAGGTGGTCAGTGAAATGAGTGAATCTACTTCAAACGAAATGAAAATAATGAAGTTGGAGATGGAAGCCATGAAAGCTGACAAAGTAATGAAAGATGAACAACTGAAGATGTTATATTCTGTTGTGGAAAATCTTTTGAAGAAGGATGTTCATGCTGCTTACAATGAAATTGAAGTAAGAAAAGTTGAAGAGAGAAGACTTGAAAGAGAACGAAGACTGGCTGAGGATGTTATCCAAAAGAACAAAAGTATAATTGAAGATGTTCAAGAAGCTGGTGGTTCTTCTCTTCAAGATGATGCTGAAATGATTAATGCCGAACATGCTCAAGAACAAGTTGCTCAAGAACAACATGTTCAAGAACAAGTTGTACATGATCAAAATTTCATGTTAGTTGGTGAACCTTCTCAAGTCATTGATTCTGAAGAGATCTTTCGTAGAGTTGCTGTTGAACAAAAGAAGAAAAAGTCCAAAGAAGTGATGCTACTTGAATGGAAGACAAAACAGTTTGTTCTTATTGGTAAAGCTGAAACTGTGCCACTCAACGTAAAAGATGGTCTCTATAGAATAAAAGTTATGAAAAGGAGAAAAGAAGCGAAGAAGGCTCGGGGTGAAGAAGTTAGTGATTCTGATGAAGAACTTCTTGTAGATGATGACGAAGATGAAGAGGAGGAGAAAAATGACGATGATGAGAAAGACGACGATAATAAGAAAGATGATGATGACAAGAAGAATGATGAAGATGATCAAGGTTCGTCAGGATTGATTGTGAAGAATCCTATTGATGAACAAAGGATAGAGGAGTTTCTGAATGATCAGATCAACGAGCAAGAAGGTGATGATCATCAAGAAACTTCCACTTCTGGGAAGCAATACTCAGATCAGGTATTTCTCTCAAATCCCACTGTCATTTTCTTACAAGATAAAAGTCAAGAAGTGATTGAGGTTAGTAGAACAAGGGAAGAAATGTTAGAGGAATTGGGTTTGCAAGAAGGTAAGTTTAAGTTTGATATTGAAGATGAAATTCCTGAAACTTCTGAAGATGTATTTGAGCCAAGATATGCCTTTGAAGCTGATAATTACAATGATGTAATCGTTGAAGATGCTTCAGATTCATCTGATGATGAAGTTCGTTTTCATTATTCTGGGATTGATGCAACATTTCCTTCATTGTCAGAAATGTTCAAGGATCGAAATGAAGATGAAATTAGAAGGAAGATAGTGGAGAAAGTGTCTGCAGAAGGTATTCCAAATACTATACCAAGAGAAAATCTTGCAGAAGAAAGGAAGAAATGGTACAAAGTCATGCCTAAAGAGAGAAAGAAACTACGGGCACTACAATTCTTTAAGCACGACAAAGAACTCTCTTGGGGTGACATTCTCTCATGGGGATATTTGGAAGACTTAAAAGTTTATGCAATCAGAAGAGAACAGGGAGTGCAGTATTTTGAGTTCTTGTCTGATATCAAAACTTTGCCTTGGTGGGATATAGATGAGCTGGTAAAGACAAAGAACATCAAAGAATTCTATCATGAGTTACATGTGAAGCAGCACGATCAAAAGTTATGGAATTACGTGAAGCTGCAAGCTGAAAAAAGATATCCTGATTGGAAACCACACTTTCCTCAACAGATTGTCAGAATCTTAGAAAGTGGTGAGAAGGATATTACTCTGGATATCAAACCTCCAAGTTGCTTGAAGAATATGCCGTTACGGGCAATGGAGCAAGATTTCCACGATGAGTTTGAAGGGTGGTTGTATAATCAAACTACAGCTGAAGCATACAGCTGAAGCAATAATCTCGTTATATAACAAGTCCACAAGAGAAGCTAGAAGGATCTGTGTGTTAGATCCTATGTGGCTTGTTAACTGCTCAAAGAAAGACATCGACTGTTTGTTCTACAACAAGATAGTCTACGAGAGACCTGATAGAGAGCAAGCTTTGCAATATCAAAAGATTGTGGATGTTTGTTACGCAAAAGACATCAACTCTGGAAGATACTGGAAGACTAAATGGAGAGATCTAGAGATTGATGAGTTCTTGAAAGTATACAAGCATGAACAACGTTTCAAGAAGATTGCTGAAAGAGCAGCTGAGAGGGGAAAACGTAAAATGGGGATCGTTCCTCCAACAGATCAGACACCAATTGAATCTGAAGAAAACAAAATTCCAAGATGGGAACGAAAGAGTGATGGAGATCCTGTCTACAGACATTGGTGGTTGACTGAGGGAAGACAAAAGAGAAAAAGAATGTTGGAGGAAAGAGCACAGACAAGAAGAGAGAAAGCGCGTGAGCGAAGACGCAGCAGAAGGAATTAAAGACTATGCTGGAAGGTACTACAGCTACATCCGAGGGGAGTCTGTTAGTACATTACGTCTATAGCTTCCGTTAGCATGTAGTCATATTTTGTTCTGTGTTTATGTTTAATGTATGTATGTAGTTAGCAGGACAACTCAGGAATAGGGTCTGTATGTAAAAGTGTTGTTTGGGATAAGTATAACTCGTACGGATGGCAATACGCACGTATGACCATACGCACGGATGACTTATCCGCACGGATAAGTCATACGCGCGGATGACCATACGTACGGGTGAGTCATACGTACGGGTAGCCCACCCGCACGTACAACACTTGTTAGTTTCCTGAGTCTGTCTATATATAGTAGGTCCGGTGCTTCTTTTTTAGAACTTTTGACATACGCACTGGTAGTCTGTACGTTCACCGGAACTTTGTGACTTTCAGAACGATTAATAGAACGAACAGACAAGAAGTTAAACGTTGAATTCTCTGTTGTACAAATCTGTGATTCGTCTTAATGGATTCCGCACACTAAGACGAAATCGATTCATCTTGTTCCTACGATCAGATCCTGTATCAACGGGACCAACACCAATAGTTGCTGAAGTTGGTTAGACAGTTCTTGCAACTCTCCTGGTGCAAGACGATAAGGAGCACGAGCAATCGGGGCTGCTCCTGGTGTAAGATCAATCTGGAATTCTACCTGACGGTGTAGAGATAAACCAGGGAGTTCTTCAAGAAAAACGTCAGAAAATTCACGGACAACAGGAAAATCTTCAATTTTCTTCTCTTCAGACTGTGTGTCAGTGACAAGTGCCAAAATAGCAGGATAGCCCTTACGTAAACACTTATGGGCTTTCATGGATGAGATAAATTTAACCTTTGCTCCGCTTTGCTGACCTTGGACCGACAGGGATTCCCCACTGGGGAGTGGGATACGCACGATTTTCTCTTTACAGAGAATTTCCGCTTGATGCTTAGACAACCAGTCCATACCAACAACTACATCAAAGATTCTAAGGGTAATGAGAAGTAGGTTAATATTGAACACTTGACCCATAAGATCGAGTTTACACCCAAAAAGAACATGCGAGTGGCTTCAATCGATTTGCCATCAGCTAATTCTACTAAGTGTTTGGTTACAAGGGGTGTAGGAGTTAGCCCTAACTGACGACTGAACCCCAAAGACACATAACTCCAATCGGCACCAGAGTCGAATAAAACAGAAGCAAAAAGATCGTTCACGGAAAATGTACCAGTCACAACATTGCCATCATTCCTAGCTTCCCCAGCACTAATGGTAAACACTCTTCCACGCGCACCGTTCCCCCCATTGTTCCCATTGTTGTTATTCCCAGTGTTGTTGTTGTTCTTACCAGCATTCTGATTCAGTTGAGGTCAATCCCGTCTATAATGACCCTCGTCTCCACACTGAAAACAACCCTTACGATTTCCCTGATTCTGCTGAGGCTGCTGCCTTTCTTGCTGCTGTGACTACTGCTGTGGGGTGTGCTGTTGCTACTGCTTTGGGAGTGGAGCCCTGCAGTCTCTAGCCATATGACCCACCTTGTTGCACC
This sequence comes from Helianthus tuberosus, assembly GCA_030545235.1. Taxonomy (NCBI): domain Eukaryota; kingdom Viridiplantae; phylum Streptophyta; class Magnoliopsida; order Asterales; family Asteraceae; genus Helianthus; species Helianthus tuberosus. Next base: position 48,219,725 of record CM060431.1, on the reverse strand, counting down.
TGTGATAGACTCGGGTGCACGACCCACGATGATGAAAGTTGCACTTGTTACACTTTGGCTGCTTCCCTGTGTAAGAGCCTTGGTTTGAGTTGTTGCTCTGATTCTGATTCACAGCAGATGACTGACTAAAACTGTGGTTGATACTATTGTCTGGCTTCTTTTGTGACTGATTCGAGTTGGACACCTTGTCTACATCATTCCATTTGCGTTTGCTGTCAGTAGCAGGAGTAGTAGTTGTAGCAGTAGTAGAAACACGTGGTGGTAGTGAGCCACGCTCCACCTCCTGATCTGTGATCTTGTGGGCTAAGCGGATGATCTGAGGTAAGTTGTTGAGATTCACTGCTATAACCAAGCCCTTAACCTGCGGGGCTAATCCTTTGATGTACAGTTCGATTCTACGAGGTGGTGGTCGAGACACGTTAGGACACATATTCACAAGTTCGTGAGATCGCTTCGTGTATGCCTCGATCTCAGATCCTTCCATCTTTAAGTTGTAGTACTCGTTCTCCAGTTTCTGTACTTCATCATGAGGATAGTACTCCTCTCTCATCAACTCTTTAAAATCCTCCCATGTCGTCGCATTCGCCATTTCAATACCCAGCATTTGGACTTGGGCATTCCACCAAGTCAAGGCGCCATCTTCCAATGTGCCCGTAGCATACTTCACTCTGTCCCCAGCAGGACAGTTGCACATAGCAAACACCGATTTTGCTTTCTCAAACCAACGTAGTAGTCCCACAGCTCCTTCAGTCCCACTGAACGTCTGTGGCTTATAATCCATGAACGTCTTAAATGTACAAATAGGCGGATTGTTCTGATTCACGTGTTAACCTAAAGACGAAAGAAAACACAACACACGGGTAAGATTTGAGTACGCGACACAAGGATAAAAAGTATTTGGCATATATCGTACCAGCCTGCTGAGCCGCCAAAGCTTCAGCCACACGAGTATTGATCAAATCGGTCAATTCAGCCTGGGATATAGTAATGTTACCACGTCCGCCGCCGCGGCCACCACCACGTCCGCTAGCTTGCCCACTCATGATTCTATATAAAACAAGTGGGAAAAGGTTAAAATTCGGGTTTGAGTAGGAGTCAAGCATCACTATGACTTCCACAGATTACTGAGTTCTATCATTACTTCAGACAATGGAGCAGAACCCCTTTCACACTCGTTAAGCCTCACTGGGACTCACATGCACCCCATATTATTATTATTATGTGTGCACCCATAATAGCAATGCGATTTGCATGTTTATCTCAGCTGCTCCCAACTTATGCTAAAAGGTTCCTCAAATTCGAGTAGCAGGAAAAAAACACAACATAGACCAGGAAAGTTTAGGGAAGTGTCACACTATCAATAACATAACGTAGGCTAGTAACACAAGAATTCATACTATAGTGCTAGGTGTGCATTCACATGCAATGTCATACTCAAGTGTTCAATAAATATGATGTGCAATAAGTAAACAAGAGAAGAACTTTGCAATCTGGAGCTGAGTGTCATGGTCGATTTTCTGAATTGTTCGGTTATAGTCTGGTTTTATAAAAATGTTTTAAAACCTAGTTCACTATAACCAGTGGCTCATATACCAATCTGTCACACCCCCAAAATACCATACGCGGAAACCCCGCTAGGCGTGTGACGTACCAGGATCTAGCCACCAATCACATTGAACTATTTAAAATAAACTCCCATTTATTGAATCAAATATTCCAAATCATATCACAAGTTTAACAGGTTCAGCGGAAGCAAAAAGTAAATCATTGTTTAAATATTTCAAAACCAAATGTATGTAAGAACAGTAAGCCCAACATGCGTATCCACACAGTACGACCCATGGTCACTCCAGCTAATCCAGACAGCAAGTTCCTTGTCCATAAAAACTATCGACCTGCGAGCATGCAACAAGTGTATCAGACAACACTGGTGAGTTCATAGTTTTACGAAAACATTAATTACCAAGTGTTTAGTTCAGCTCATTGATAATAACTCGAGTACCATACAAGATGGCTTCCAGATTGTTTTGCCCATCCCCAATGCCCCCTATCTAAGCATTGGTCATGATTAAGGTCATTAGTTCACGCCCGTCCTCTCAGGTACGGTGTGAGGTTGCCAAGCCTAATAGCGCTATCAACTAATATCCCGTCACCTCTCAGGTAACTATTCGGTATAAGATGAGACTTAAGGTGATAGGAAATGAGTGTATTATCTAACATTCCAGTTTTTACCCAAAAGACTTATTCCTCTCAGGAATACCCATTGATTGTCCCACTCACCGGGACGCATGCTCAAGAGAAGTGAACTCACCTTAGATATGCTCGGTATAATAAATTACCCGTTCCAGTTAGTCAACCAAACCCTACCGAGGTTACCAATGTAATTAGTTTCATAATCAATCAAGTCACGTAGTTTTTCCCAGATTGCATCCATCACAACACATAGCACGTATTCAATTCTCATTTAAGTCCACATCCCATGTGCATATCACATAAAAATCCATTAACAGATGAATTGGCTACTCACACGAGTCGCATCAAGTTTCTCATTCCTATTTAACATTATTAACATGCAACAGATAGAGTTTTGGAATCATAAACATTCATCATCACAAACAGTTCTGTTTAATTGCTCACTTACAGCATCACCACGAAGAACTAGTTCTTCATGGAATGCCTCCTTGGCGAAGAACTGTCCTTCGCCGTAATTATGCTTGACGAAGAACCCTGGTGGTTCGTCAGGAACCAGTCAACGAAGATCCAGGTTCTTCGTCGAACTACGTTTTTCGTGGAATGACTCTTTTGTCGCTGTCTTCAACAGTCAGTTACAATTTTGTTAGTACCAGCCGTGATAGATGCTAACATGTTTGTTAGTTTCTCAAATCCGATTAAACGACTCTTTTAACCAAGATGATACACCCTAATTATGAACAATCATCAACAATTCAACAATCCATTCAAAACATAAAAGGTACAACACTCGTTATTTTACTAATCACAGTTAACAACTTATCATGTGAATCATCATGCTAACCGACAAAACATCAGTTTGTAAACCCAAAATTTCTAATCACCAAATCCAACCATAGTTTCACACCATAATCAATCACATATTCCAGATTTACCATCTTATAGATGAAACCCTAGTTTACGCAAAGTCACAACATCATGATTTTAGTAACGGACAAGGATGAACACTAACCGTGATACCGAAGAGATTAGCTTAAACGAAATAGAAAAGCTTCAAGATTCCCAAAACTGCCGTCCCACAAAGGATAGGGAGAGAGAGAACTTTAGGGTTTTACGTTTATTCTAAGTTTCGTAGATTATGAGGGGTTATACAAACAAAGTGATAGTCTGGCCCACAAATAAACCTGGGCCAAGGCCCTTTTTGGCGAAAGACCTCCTGGCGAAGAACCATCCTTCGCCAGGGATTGGTTGTGACGAAGAACCCTTCTTTGTCAGGGTGTGCATGTGACGAAGAACCCTAGTTCTTCGTCGCTATGAGTTCTTCACCAAGTGTGTTATGTACATGCTATGACCAAACATCAAACATTAAACCATTTCTATTCCTAAGTTTTCATGCAACAACCAAACATAATAATACTCTTAATTATTCATACACAAGGCACATGATACAACCTAAAATGATTTGCAAAAACAGGATTGTGAAACAAGTGATGCGTAGAAGAAAGACCTTGAAATCTCGGGTTGTCACAGAGGACAAAGTCATGGTTAGACTTCTCCATTCTCTAGGTAAGGCATTCAGAAATTTTATGTTTCTTTCATCATTTGATTTTGTTATTCCAAATTTCTTTAGCTCATTCAAAAGTTTTGTAAATCTTTGATATGTTTCATTTAATCTTTCATTAGGTAAACTTTTGAATCTGTCATATGAGGAAACATTGTTTGTTCTTTTGTTTCTTTTCTTCCTTTCTCCTCCTTCACAAAGATTTTCCAACTGATCCCATATTTCCTTAGCTGATGCACATGCATCAACTTGTGAAAATATGTCATTAGGGATAGCCATTATTAAAAGTGACTTTGCCCGTTCATCTGCAGCCACCTTATCCTTCTCTTCTGGACTCCAAAGTATTTCACTTTTGGGAGCCACTGGAGGCAGGGATTGCAGGTGATTGATCAGTTGCTGGAATAGCTGGTATTTCAGTCTTTGGTATATGTGGACCCCTTTCAATGGATTGAAACAGAGCTCGGTCATGACCATTAAGGAAATTGACCATCCTGATTTTCCATTGGGGGTATTCCTTTCTGACCAAAGTCGGAGGTTTAGACATAGAGCCAATGTTAAAAGTATTATTCCACGTTTGAAAGCTGGCCATATTTAGAGAAAAGAAGATGAGCGATTGATCGTTTGAAAATGATTTATTCAATCTGCTCTGATACCAATTGTTGGTCCCAGTATGGACTTAAAAACTTCTTTTCACGTAATATGGCAAGTGATTTCAATAGATGTGAAAATAGTGTGCGGAAATAGAAATCAGACTTTCAAGAAACAAGACCTACAGAATTATCAAGTTTATATCACTTTGAAACAAAATGGTTTACAAGGTGATTGTAAGATTATTATCTATTACAAATGAATACTTGAATTCTGAGGGTGAAAGGACAATGGAGTTTGTAGTATGTATTGAATGCTAAGCTTAACTCATTTTTCTCTGCTTGATGAGCCTTCTATTTATAGACGGCTAGATACATGAATAAACATTGGTTTATTCATGTATAAGTCCCATAAAAAGTAGTTATTTGACATATTCATTGAATCCAACAGTCAAGTTGCCTTTGTCTTCATGATATCCAATAATGTCAAGTTGCTTCAGTTATTGTGGCAGGATAGAGCTAATTTTTAGACAAGTGGGGTATTCATCAGAATTTCTGATAAACCACTTCATCAGAAATTCTGGTGAACAAATCATCAAAAAATCCGATGATCAAAATCATCAGAAACTGATGATATTTCATCAGAAATATCATCAGAACCATCAGAAAGACCTTCTCTGATAATCTTCTTCAGTTCTTGATCAACTTATGATACATTGAAGTAGATGTTGCTGCTTTCAGTTGTCTTATTCGATCTTCTTCTTGTTGTTGTGATCTTCAGGACTATTGTCTTCTTCATAGATCAAGTTTAATCTGATTTTCTTCAATACTTACAAATAAAGTTTCCTAACAAAAATGAATGGGCCGATAAATTAGACGACGCTTTATGGGCTTTTCGAACTGCATATAAAACAACAATAGGTACCACCCCATATAAGCTTGTCTATGGAAAAAGTTATCATTTGCCGGTAGAGATAGCACATAAAGCCTACTGGGCAATTAAAAACGTAAACTTAGACATAGAAATTGCCGGTAAAAATCGATTTTGTCAATTAAATGAACTAGACGAATTAAGAAATCACGCATACTCTAATTCCGAAATTTATAAGGAAAGAATGAAAAATTTGCATGATAAACACATTAAACCTAATGAATTTCGGATAGGAGATCAAGTTCTATTGTTTAATTCACGACTTCGATTATTTCTCGGTAAATTAAAGTCTAGGTGGTCAGGTCCTTTTTCTATCACACATATTTTTCCACACGGTACAATCGAAATTAAATCTCGGAATAGAATTCCATTCAAATTCAATGGCCAAAGGATAAAGCTTTATCAAGGATTCATTGAGGATGAAGAGGAAGAGATCTTGCTTCAAGCAGCCGACGAATAAACGAAGGTTTATGCATCAACATCATATCTTGTAAGTAACGAACGTCGGGAAAGCTTCTAAATCGGTAAGATTTTTAAAACCAAGTTTTGGGAAACAAGTCACTCACACGTGCACTATAAAAAAATTACTTTTACCCGCCCACGGGGCCGTGCCCAGCTGGACACGGGGTCGTGGTTGGCTAACTGACGGGGATAAAACCCTTTTTTCTTTCATTTCTTCACTTCAACACGACCCGTTTCCCCGAAAACTCTCTGTTTCTTTCGCGAATTTCTGCAGGTTTTCACGTTCTTCCACCATTCAACAACGTCAAGGTATGATTCTATCATCATAGTTAGTTAGATTAATCATTTGCATGTAGTTTAACATCAAAAATTTGGGGAAAAATCTAGGGTTCTTCAACTTGAACCGAATCAAACCTCGAATTTTTGCTTAGATCTGTTAGTAGTAGTATAGTTGCATGTTCTAGAAAGTAAATCAACTTGAATTGTTTGTGGATTTGCCCGATTTCAAACAAAAACCTCAAACCCTTGTTTTTGAACCGGAAAAGATGAAATTGAAGGGGTAAACAGTTTGTTTTTGGAAAAACGGCACTTGGGGTTTCATTTTCGGGGAAAACCGCCCCTACTCAACTAAAAATTTTCAAGTTTTCGGAACTGGGTCGAAAAATGGGATTTTTGTGAAACAGATGCCTGAGCACAGGGGTGTGGCCAGCAAATTTCACTCGAGCACGGGACGTGGCCAGTGGCCATGGGGCCGTGTTTAGCTTGCTATTTTCAGATTTCCTCGGAAATTTATTGTTTTGTGCTAATTGTTTTGTGTTTTCTTTCAGATGGCCAAGAAATTCACACGCTTCAATAAGAATGAGTGGAACTATCAAGCACAGTTCGAAGTTCTTCAGACAAGGGCTGAGGAAAACCCAAGACAAGTATGCCTAGACACCCTTGAAGCAGTAGGGCAGATTGACCGCTTCAACAACTTAGTCATGGGTCCACTTAGGGCGGCCCTCTGCACTAGACTCCATTCGGTCCACGAATACAACATGGAGTTCTATAGCACGTTTGCATTCAAGGCTAAAGTCGAGCCGTTTGATGAAGAGGGGGTTGAGTTTCGTTGTGCTGGAAATATGCTTTCAATCTCGATTGCACAATTTGGGTCGATTATTAGGTTGTATGCTGAAGAAGATACCGGAGACGAGGAAAACACAGGTGGTCTCCGTGAAATCTCGTAAAACATGCGTCAAGCGGCATGGTCTCAAATTGGGGAAGGAGCATATAATCCAAGCCAAACCAAAAGCTCACAATTACGGGACCCTCTATAGCGCTACATTCATAGGGTCCTTAGCAACTCCCTCAACCAAAGGCATGACAGTACTGGTGTTGTTGGCTTACGTGATCTGACCGTCTTATACTGCATTCACAACCGTGTGCCTCCCGATGTTCCATACCTGCTCCTCCGAAACATGCACCTGAACCAGCTAGCCAATCCCCCGACACCTATCCTCTTTGGAGGATGGATCTACCGCCTCTAAAAGAACTTCATGCAATGGATGCCAAGATCCTTCCGTAAAGGCCCGTGGTCGGGTAAGGTGGACCTCGTCATATGCCGCTCAATGGGAATCATCAACGAAGCGGGTGACGGGACGGTTCGATTTCAAACGATTCAGGGACATGTTTGGAACCCACAGGAGGCTCTCGTCCTTCACGCCCCACAAATCCGTCCTCCTCCACAGTTTCAAGGCCATGCGGGCTCATCATCCTCTTAAGAGGGTGGTTTTCCTAAACTTCAAAGCTTACATGATCTTTTGCAGGAAAACCTTTTGTGCACCCGCAACACCTACAACATGGCCAACAACACCTACACCCAGGTCGGAGCAATAGAGAGGAACAGCTCCGACATGCAAGATGACATCGACAACATCCGGGAATACATGGCAAATCAAGGAGGAGATGATGAGGATGAAGACATGGATTGAGGCGGAGGCGTCGAAGGTGGTGTGATGTCACACCCTGGCTTTGCGGAAGCGTGGTTAATTTGGTGTGACTTCTTAATACCATAGCTTAACCATAACAAAGCTATATGAAATAAAAACCATGCAAGATCATCCATTTAATTAAGTTTTAAAAACCAAATACAACAACATTGTCTTAACAAACACAAACATCAACATGACATAAACACAGTTTAAGGACTGTGACTTGTCCAGGAAAGAGTCACATTCCCCAAACCCGGATGACCTCGTAACTAGTGCAACGGAAAACGTTCCATACCGTGCCAGATCCGTTAATTTCCTGAAATACATGTAAGTTGAAAAATCAACAATAATGTTGAGCGAGTTCATGTGTAAGTGAGTAAGTAAACCTTTGTGAGTATAAAAATAGTCTTGGTATGTAGCAAATAAGGGAATTGAGATCACCAATGGTTTGCAAGGCCACTGATATATGTGAAGTGCAAATAGGGAGACTCAAACCTAGCAGATTTCGCCACGGCATTAGTATGTGGACAAAGTCACCCCAAGGTCCGTTTCTAGTTTGGCCTGGGGCTGGGCTCGCTACACCCAGATAGATCTACCGCTCCTGTCCCTCGGTCCCGTTATGAGGACTAATGGCCTCATATTGCTCCTACCCACTCACATGATCTAAGTAGTAAACCTCCTTACGCTAACCATACCGTGTATAAAGTACTTGTAATCAAAGTAACATGTATTTCACCCCCGCAGTTAAGAAAACTGAAAACAGTTAGAGAAAAGGGGGGCATGAACTCACAGTGAAGCGTCTCTACCAAGTATCTCCTGCTCACGCAGCTGTGTGACGACCTACACGTACTAATTCTATTAGACGGACGACCGTGCCTTAGCTTCATGGTTTATGTTTTTGGGAAATAGTTAGACAACTATTTCGTGTTTACATTTTGTAAATACTTGGTAATTATTTTCCTTCCCAAGGATGGGGGATTCAATACATGTGCGTTCATAAATATTTCCGTAAGTGCGTATGTTACGTTTTAACAATCGAGTGGTAATATAATTACCGATGTAACTTATATATTTATGGTGAAAGCGTTCGTATTATTTTGGATTCGTTAACGTTCGTAAATATTATTTTTACTCTAGAAATAATATTTATGTATTTTCACAAAATAATCATAAACAGTGTGTGAAAAATATATATTTATCACGTTAAACTTTGTGAAAATCCCACCTCCGAATATTTAGTAAATAAAGTCATGGCGAAATTTATATTTTGAAAACATGTCCAAAAATAATTCTAACACTTGTAGTGTAAATAGTTCTAAGTGTTAGGTTGTTAGAAAAATTTCGCCAGAGTTTCCTCTGTAACTGGAGGTGGCCACGCTTTCAAGCGTATCATTTTCTTTTACAAATCAAATCAACAATCTTCTCAACGTCATCAAACAATATTTCAACATTTTAACTAGTCAAAATATACAAATTGCATATATTACATGAACTTGTAGTTTTTCCGAAAATATGAGGTAAACCTCATTACCTTTTGTGGATCTTTATATAAATAAATCCGGTTTCGTAAAAGTCTTGTTTTTAGAGAAGTTCCGTCTTTACAACCTCTTGTCCATTTTTACAAAGATAGTTATTTTGTTGAAACTTGTGTTACACAAGTGTTTACACACTTGTGTGTTCTAAATATCATTCTTGTTATTGTGAGATCCGTCTTTTAGAAAACATGATTTCTTTAACGCTTGGTCCTTTGAAAATACCACTTGCAGATACGTAGATCTGCTTGTTTTAAACACTATTTTGCAAGTAAAAATACTTTTACACAAGTTCATGTTTCATGTGTGGTAGAGTTTCACCTTTTAACCCTTGTATCTTCTAACATAACCATATGTCATGATCCAAGAACATGACTACATCGGGTTAAATGGTGATCCGAGCTACCACAATCGTAGATCGGGTCTAAATAATCATACATTTCGAATACTACATCATTTACACAACTTACGTGCTATTAACCACCATTTTTAGTGTTTTAAGTAGACTTTAAAGCATCATCTTGCATGTTAACGAGTTTTATCCGATAAAAATCCTTTTAACCACTTTAGATTAGTTCAAGAACAAGTTTTAAGCATTATACCTCTAGCTCGAGGCTAGGGAAGAATCTATGCGCAAAAGAGGTGGATAAAAGCTAAGTAGAGAGGTCCTTCGCGTTCCGCTTGCACCAAGCTTCCTAATATGCGACCCTTAACAGTTGTAGATGCTTGAAATATGAAGATCAAGATCGAAAATATGATGGATGGATGGTGGGGTGTTCGGCCGTAAGCCTTGAGAGAGAAAGAGAGAGTTTTGAGTTTGAGTTGTGATGTGTGGATGACCTTATGTTAATGCCTTGAACTTATAGATAATTATCAAGTGTATTACCCAATGGAAATTATGCCTACTAGATACTAAACATTTGGGATTTTAATAATCAAATTAGTACAAGGTGTGTCCCCCATGGTTGGGGACGGTTAGGAAAAGGGGGGGGGGGGGGTTAGTCCGATTTCAACTAGCTAGTTAGTCATAAGTTAGGTTAAACCAAGTTAGTTAAGTGTTTAACTTGGTTAGTAGTGTGTTATGCATTAATGCGGGTGTTAGGGTATTCAGGGACCCTAACTAGCTCAGAAAAAGATAAATAATGAAAATAACAATATTTTCATGCTCCGGGTATAGTCCGGTTGTTCGGTTGGATAGTAATCCGTTAAAGTGCTTAACAAAGCTTAAAGTGTCGTTATTGTTATTTTTAGTGACACAACTTATTCCTGACACTTTGGAAAGTGTCTAGTGTTATTTTTCTCATGTTTTGGCACTTTATTAGTTAGCTAAAAGCTGAATTATTTTGTAAAGTGCTGAGTTTTGTGCTTAGAGTACGTTTTAGGCACATCCAGTCATAGTGACTTATTCCTAGTGACGCAGTTCCACAACCCTTATATCCCTACACTCACTACTAGTGTAGCAACTATCCCAGGCTCTTACAGGCCTTAGAGGCAGTGTCTGCCTGATGCTGGCTTTATCAGCATGTTTAATAGGTTATCCGTGTATTGTGCTACTGTGCTTTTTGTGCATCATGTTTGTCACTAAGGTGTCGTAAGAAAAATATGGAGTGACAGCAAATAAAGTATGATGCAAGTAAGTGCATGTATCAGTATGCAAGTAGCAGTTTATTCACAAGTTTAAGCAAGCACAGTAATTAAGCAGTAATTAATCATTAATTTAGTCGTACGGATACCTGGTTTAGTGCGGGTTGTCACATGTGACACGGTTGCGGCTCTTACCAGGTTAACCCTATATCCCACGAACAATTATCTAGCCTGCGTGCCAATGTTGAACAATTTACTTTCCTGCATTTTTTTTAGTTTGTAATGTGGATGATAACTTGTGGTATGTTAGGATGTTTGTTATTTGTGTGGTGTGGTATTTAAGCAAAAACAGGTACCTAGGAGGCTTGGAAGCACTAAGTATTAGTGCTACATAAGCCCGGAAACCAGAGCCGAAAGACAAAACCTATTTTCAAAGATTGCAGATTGTCACTATGGGGCCGTGCTCAGCCAGCACGCCCCGTGTCCATTACCTTGTACCTGCTAATTACCTAAAAATCACCCGCCACGGGGCTGTGTCCACCAGGCACGTCCCCGTGGCCACCTTCTGTAAGTTTTCGTTACTGGCACTCTGACCACGGGGCCGTGCTCACCCAGCACGAGGCCGTGGCCAGATGCCCAGTAACATAAAACTTTGTTTTTAAACACTTTTTTACACATTCAATCAACCTAAAAACTTATTTTTGGGACACATTGAGGACAATGTGTAACTTAAGTGTGGGGGGATGCTAAAACCTTGAATTTTGAAAGTCCTAATAACAAGCCTTACACAAAAATCTATTGGAACCGCTAATCACCCCAATTTTTTTTTCAAAAACTTTTCGTTTTTTTACTTGTCTTGGTTTAATTTGGCAATAACAAGTTCTAAAAAGGTTATATTTTTACAAATTTACAACCGATAGCGTCGTGATAAAAAGAACCAACATAAGAAAATTGTGAAACGTCATGACAAATCTAGTTAAAATTTGATTCTATATACTTGATCACATTATAAACCCATTCCCACAACAAGTGAGTTTTGAGCCTTTATTGAGCATACAAGCATACATCTTTAAACTAAATGCTCATTTTTCGTTTCTTGTGTGAATAGCCGATTGGTTTCTTACGACTCTAGAACTTGCCACAACGATACATTCCCAGTCCTTACCAACATAAACCCAAGTAAGTAAATGATGGAGGCATTAGGACTAACCCATTTTCCTTTCAACACCATTATTTTTCATTTTTTTTATCACCTACCCAAAATCCCCCTAGTTAACCCCTTTGAGCCTAAACCATTTCGTTTCTAAACCCACAAAACAAACACCCTTTACCCACCAAAACCTTTTTATTTTAAACCCCTTATTTTAGTAAAAAGCTCGGTTTTCTCGTGCCGTTCTTTAACTAAAAAATAAAATAAAATAAAATAAATGAAGTCTATCAATAAACAAACAAGTTCCTCAAATAAACTTTGTTTGAAAATTCTTATTTTGAATAAAAGTCACAAAAACAAAAAGTTTTACGACAACCGACGCTTTTTACGCTTTTAGCCCCTTTTACTAACCACTAACCCAAAACCACCTACCTTTAGCCCAAGCCTAACCATTCCCCAAGTCCTCTTGATATTTACAAAGGTTTATAGTTAAAAAGGAGGAGGATTGATTGCTTGGCAAGCATATGGTAGAAGTAAGTTCCATGCCGGTCTCGAGTGTTTCACAAAAATACATCTTCGGCCGAGTGTTGAGTGATCTCCCGTGAAGTATGTCAACTTGTATATAAATGGAATTTTAAAAAGGCATGTTATGCCCAAATAAGTAATTTCTCTTATGAAACGTTCTAAATAAATCATAACGAATAGGATTGTAAATAGTATAAAAATAAAACCCAATAAAGATCTTGGATTCCCGACACTCAAGACAAGCCCAAAACTTCTCTTCTACCTGTTCCATTTGGGTGTGTAAGCCACATAATAAAGAGTTTTGCTTGAGGACAAGCAAAGATTCAAGTGTGGGGGTATTTTATGTGTGTAAAATGCAACATATAAATTACATCAAATGAGGCATAAAACTAACCCTTTTTAATACTAATGTTGGAAAAAGTGTGCTTTTGTCTTCCTTTTATATTTGCAGGACCAAATGAGCTTAAATGAACAAAAGGAACAAATATGCAGCAAAAGCTAACGCAAATACAAAGAAAATAAATAAACGTGGCATGTACGACCCCTCGACAACATCTCCCCAAGCAAAAACAAGAAACAAAAGGCTGACCACGGCCCGTGCCCAGCGGACATGGGGGCGTGGTCAGGTGTCTGCAGAAAATGACAAAGCTATAGAAGCTTCTATTCCCAGCACGGGGGCGTGCCCAGCTCAACACGAGGCGTGGCCAATGCTAAGATTCGCATAATCTTGCAAATCTTGATAGTACAGATACGCTTCTGCACATGGGGTCGTGCCCAGCGAACACGGGGGCGTGTGGAGCCAAATGCAGACAATTGTAATTAATGAAGAAAGAGAAAGAGGATGGCCACGGGGGTGTGTCCAGCGGACATGGGGCCGTGGTCGGGCTTCTGTTCAGGCTATAAATAGGGGTGCTTGGTTCACTTCAAAGGCATCCTTTGGCAAACCACCTCTCTCCCACTTTACCACCACTACACCAACACTACAACACCCACATCCACCACCATCATCCATCATCCACCTTAGAGTGTGTGTAGTAGTCTCGGGATCCAAGGTTGATTGTAAGAGTTCTTGTCAATCAAAGGCCATGTTTGGCTAAGCCTCTTACATTACTTGGTGAAGGCAAGCATTTAATGTAATACTTTTGATTTTTGATCTTTTCGCACTTTTTATTTGGTTTTTGTATTAATGACTTTAATAACTAGTTTCTAATGTTGAAGGTGAAACTTCTTAATTATTTGTTCGTGGTGTCTTGGCATTACTTTATTGTCTATATAAAGTAAAAGATTTTCACCATTCATATCTCTATGGTCTTCTATATAGAGATATGTTGGCTACCTGGTCGGAGGTTAAGGGAATGGTTTGGTAAGGTTCTTGCCTTGTTCAGTGTGTAGATCCTGCAAGGACCTGGGTCAAGCTTACTAGGACCTCCTTCAATACCTACTGGTATTGGATGGCGGGGGTGCTGTCACACCCCGACCACGTGAGACAACGAAACGTGGCGGAAACGTCGGGGAGTGTTGTAACAGAATTAATGTTTCACAACCATGGAAAATTAAATTTTCGTTTTATTCATCAAACAAGCGAGTTACATTGTCTTTAAACAAGAAACAAAGAGTACATAACATAAATTAACTAGTTCTTGTCTCGTTTTAAGTCACTAAGGCACATGTCCGCCTAAGTATGTCTTGATAAGTCCTATGCATCATCTCCTGAAAACACATGTGAAAATAGGTACGTCAGCATAAAAATGCCTATGAGATACATAGGTTTTGTGAAAATAGAATTCATGACTTATGTTTGAGAAAATGTTTAGTCATGAACCTTGTAATTTGCTTTGTCTTGTAAATCATTTGAAAAACGATAAGATCAGATGATATGTATAAATAAGAGAATAATGTATGGTTAAATGAATAACCATGTAAGATGAGTTTGTATAAGATAAGTTGTTTGTAAATCAATGTATTGTGAAAAGTATGTTATTTGTATAAAATGTTATATGTCTCAAACTGAAATGATTCAAATAACGCTACGATATGTAATACCATACAAACACTTATATATAGGAAGTACCAACGGCGTATCCACCATGCTTGTATCATATTACACACGCCTCGTTACTTAATCACTTACTCAAACCAACTACCAAAGTAAAATGTTCATGTGTAATGTGAATCGTGTAATGTGTATCCAAAGGTAAGCATATGATGAATAACAATGTACTAAGTATGCAACAAAGGACATACATAGCATATAGTGTAATGTATAATAATTTATTAAGTACACACACAATGGGCATACATAGCATAAAATGTAATGTAAAACAATGTACTAAGTACGCACACAATGGGCATACATAGCATGTAATGTAAGGCAATGTACTAAGTACGCACACAATGGGCATACATAGCATGTAATGTAAGGCAATGTACTAAGTACGTACATAATGGGCATACATAGCATGTAATGTAAGGCAATGTACTAAGTACGCACACAATGGGCATACATAGCATAAAATGTAATGAAATCATGTACTATAAATGTACTAATGAACATAGCAGGTATATGATGTAAAAGCATGAAAGTAACAAGTAGGCACATGTGTTCCACCCTAAAACGTTTGAAAACGGTAAAAGAGGGGTCTATGTACTCACTTGAGTTTGATTAGTAGTCCTTGAGTAACAACCAAACAATGCTAGAGATCGCGGATATCAAACATCACCTAATATAGGTAACTATGTAAATAAACCGGACCTAAATTGGAGGATGGGATAGAATGAGGGTTCGTAAACCAAACGAGTATGGAGACTCGTTTAATATGGTTTAACAAAGCCTACATACTAAATGAAACCTAACCTAAGTGCTTACGACCCATTACGACCCGTTTAGGTAGCTTATGCTACTTTAACGCGTCGTTCGCGTAAAACGCGTTCGGACCGCCTAACTAGTCCTATGACAAGTAGAATATGCCTTAACATGCCTAATATTGTCGCCAAATCAGTTTAGATGTCAAAAGTTATGTCACACATGCTTAAAATGAATTTTGGCATCAAAGGGGTATTTTGGTAATTTACCTAAGGCATATAAACTACCTATCATACAACTACTTAAACGAAGCGACCATAAGGTATAACCTCGGAAGGTTATTCCCTACATACTATGGTCACCTAATGTGCTTGGTCGGATCCTAATTGTGACAACCCTCACAATTACAGGTATCCATACAATTAACTAATATTAAATTATGTGCTTAATGATTGTGCTTGACTACTACTGTTGAATTAAACTGCTTTATGAGTTCTGCATCATACATACATATGCATCACATTCATACTGTCACTCCATTTATTACACACAAGCTTTAGTGATAAACTTGATGCACAAAACACAAAGCACAGTTAGCGGATAACTCGGAAATATAATGACAGTGGCATTACCCGGAATACCAAATTTTTACTAGAAACTATATTTAATTTGATCGTAGCTTATTTATGTTGACAAACTATATTTAATTTGATTATAGCTTGTTTATGTTGACGAACTATATTAGAAAGGAAATAAATATGGTTTATTTTGTTTTAAAAGTTCGAGGTTCATTTGGTCATTCTTGAAACATAAACTTCAGGGATTTATTCTGCCATTAAAAAAAAAAAACCTATTTTTCCTAACCAAGTTAAACTTTGTATAGAAATTCTTTCTTTGAGAACTAACCCAGTTAGTATATCTAACTGAATAAACCAGGGACCATTTGTGACATTTTCCAAAACTTCAAGGACCACAGTTGCATATTTTCGAAACTTCAGGGTCTGTTTTGAATAATTTTCAAAAGTTCAGGGGCTAATTTTGCAACTTTTTGAAAGTTGAGGGACCATTTTCGTACAAAATGAAACTACAGGGACATAAGTGTAACTTTGACAAAAATCGTGTTAAAAAAGGGATAAATCCCCTGGAACCGGTATAAGTGAGGATCGAACTCGTGACCATACGTTTGAAACCGAAGTGTCTTAACCAGTTTATCCTCTGTACAGAGCTGATAATATCTAGAACATTAATTCATATATACTCACTTTAGAATATAATATTATTATTAATTAAATATTAATAACTGATATTAAAAACGTTTTTTTTCTTTAGAATATAATAATATTATTAATTAAATATTAATATTAAAAAGGTTTTTAATATTATTCTACAGTTTACTTATGTTGACTATTAGATTATAATATATATATATATATATATATATATATATATATATAAACGATTAAAACAAATCTGATTATTTAATCAGAACGTAAGTCGAGATTTTCAAACAAAACGAATCATTTTAAATTAGGTGATCAATTTCAAAGTAAAGGCCCAATATTTGAGACTTTAACGACGGAAAGTTTTTTTTTCGCCAATTTTTGTTGAATTTGTGTCCAATTTGATAGGTTATTTAAACCCCTGAATTCTTATAAACATTCCACACCCATTAAAATACTTAAGCATATATATTTTTTTTTGACGAAACCCGATCGGAACTTCACCAGAGAATAGCCGGTTCTTCGTTCTAATCAATACCGGTTAGTTTTTATTTGTCCAATTAGTTCAATTATACTTATTTATATAGTTTAATTTAATGTAATTAAATTATATAACTATATAATTTTGATCCAAAATTATTCTTATGACAAAAGATGCATTATTTTGAATTTATATAAATTTAGAATCTAAATTTTTATTATGTTTAATTATTTAGATAATTAAACTTATATAAATTTATTTATTGTTATCTTATCATTTTAATTCATTTTATTTATTTAAAATGATTCCAAGGCCATAATAATTATTTTAAATCAGTAATATTCAAGTTCGAATAATTAAAAATGTTATTTTAATTATTCTGGTTTAAATTAATTATTTTTTGATAATTAGTTATATAATTATCACATTATATTTTTTTGACAAAACACTACCGATCCTAGAGATTTAGAATCTCCGATCATTCGATTAGACATTATTATTGATACATATTCCATATTGTTGCATGTTCAATCAATTAGAGTGACGTAGAATATTATTTCCCAAGAACTCTCACATTAGCATACTTATTTGGACTTACTCGGAATCAAGGTGAGTTCATGTTTCCCCTTTTCTCTTAACTGTTTTCAGTTTTATACTTTGGGGTGAAATACATGTTACAAATATTACAATGTTTACAAATGGTATTATGGATACAAAAACAAGAAACACTCTTGGTGAGAACGAGTACCAAGTATAATGAAATTTGAGAATACAAGAAACACTCTTGGTGAGAACGAGTACCAAGTATGTTACACTATTACAGACATTTTATACATGGTATGGTTAGCTTAAGGAGGGTTTACTACTAGACTGTGAAAGGTGGGCACCATACTTAAGGCCATTAATCCTCGTCGTAGGACTGAGGGACATGAGTGATAGATCTATTTGGGAGTAGCGAGCCCACACCCATGAGGTCAGGGTGACCCATAGAGGTGACTATGTCTTCCAGCCGAAAGCCCGGTACAAATATGCTAGGTTTGAGTTTTCCGCACCTTATCACACTTACCTTTGGCTTTGCAACCCATTGGTGACTTATTTTTCCTTAATTGCTACATACCAGGGACATTTATACATACAAGACATATTACAAAGACTTATATATACAGACTTACACATGAACTCGCTCAACCTTTTTGTTGATTTTTCAAACTACATGTATTTCAGGGAACTAGCGGATCTGACAGGTTGTGCATGTTTCTAGTTGCGTTGGTTATTAGATGTCATCCAAGAGTTGTGAAGTTTAAGAGGTGTAACCTACTCCTGGACGGGTTATATGTCTCTAAATCTCGTCTTATCCAAAGTCTTTTATGTGTCTTATAAACACGTTTTAAATAATTGGTGTTTTGTAACTTATTTCAAATGTCGATGTTTTGAAACAATGTTATGGTGGTATTTTCTCAGTTTTATTAATGGATGAACATCTTGTATTTTATCATATAGCATTGTTGTGATTGTTGCTATGGTATTAAGAAGTCACACCAAATAAACCCACGCTTCCGCAAAAGCCAGGGTGTGACAGCTTGGTATCAGAGCCTCGATCATAGCGAACTAGGATTCTTTCTCGAGTCTAGACTATGATCATCAGGGCTCTCACGAAAACATTTTTTTACATTGCATACACAAGTTTTCAGATCCAGGGTACAAACGTTTCTTTTAAAAACACGTGTTTTTCGTGTCGGACATGTAGTAACTGGAAGGGTTAAGTATCGTTAACTGAGAACTCCTGTCTAGGCTGGCATTCGTATAAATCCAAATAAAAGGACCCGTTGCCTACCTGGGGACCTATCGGCGAGAGTACCAATACCTATTAGGCCAAAGCATGTCCAAAAAGTTTAGTTTTTGAATCGGTCTTTATTTAACCATTTTTACAAGTTTTTTTTTTTTTTTTTTTTTTTTTTTTTTTTTTTTAACATACCGCTTCCTACACATCAAGTTTTAAAGGCTGGGGAGATTCAGTCTTAGAGACTGAGGGGTTCAATCTTAGAGATTGGAAAGGTTTTGGTCTTAGTGGCCAGGGAGTTAGTCTTAGAGACTGGGAAGGTTTGGTCTTAGAGGCCAGGGAGTTAGTTTGAGAAACTAAGGAGTTCAGTCTAGGAGACTGGGTGGGATAGTCTGGGGAGGACTAGTATGATTACTTGCTTACATTGATTGTGACTTACATGCGTTGTTGAACTATTTATTTTGTTATGACATGGGATGTTATGAGTTAGTATATTATTACATACGCATATTACTTACTTATAATACTTATTATGAACGGACCAATATGATCTTTCTTTTAGAAGATGCCTCCGCGACGCGACCCAGGCATGCCTACTACCCAGGCAGAACTCCAAGGGATAATTACCGCAGCCATAGCACAATATGCGGCCTCCCAAGGAGGAACTAGCGGGAACAATTCGAACAACAATGGCAACAACAATCCACCCCAGGGGTGCACCTACAAACAATTCCTTGACTGCAAGCCAGTAAATTTCAATGGCACTGGAGGTGCTGTTGCGTTTGTTAGGTGGGCTGAAAAGACAGATTCGGTTCTAAGAATGAGCAAATGCACTCCCGATCAACAAGTCACTTACATTTCAAGGCTGTTTCTGGATGGTGCCCTATCGTGGTGGAATCTGCAAGTGCAAACTTTAGGAGAAGCCGATGCTTATGCATTAACCTGGGCTGAGTTAAAAGAGTTAATGAGGAAAAAGTACTGCTCGCGTGCTGAAATACAGAAGCTAGAAACTGAGTTCTGGCACCTAAAAATGGAAGGTCCTAAGATTGCAGAATATGTTCAAAGGTTTCATGATTTGTCCCATGTAGTGCCACACATGGTCACGCCAGAATTTAAACGTGTTGAGCGCTTCATCTGGGGATTAGCACCCCAGATCATGAGCATGGTAACCACGTCCAAGCCTGCAACGATTACTGAAGCCATCGATCTCAGTGTGGCACTTACTGAGGAAGCTATCCGTCTAAACAAGTTTCCAAACTCTGACCCCAAGAAGAAAGAAATTCACGAGGAGTCCTCAGGAGAAAACAAAAGGAAATTCTCCAATTTTTAAAAGAGTACCGACAGCGCAAGGAAGAAGAACGGGAATCCACCAGAGGAAGCTAAAACTGGTGCTGAAGCAAGAGGGAAGGGATACATGGGCACTTTTCCCAAGTGTGATGTATGCCAATATCATCACCCTGGACCATGCCGACTCAGAAAATGTGAGTCATGTGGGAAGAATGGCCACACAAAAGAAACCTGCTGGGCTAGTAATGGTGCTGGTAGTGGTGGTCAGCAAGGATATAGATATGGGAATGGAAACCGCCAACAGGGAGGAAATGGCGGAAATGGAAATCGAGGAAACCGTGGGAATCAAGCTGGTAACCAGGGAACAGGCAATAATCGAGCTGGTAATAGTAATGGGAACGAAAATGGTCGAGGACCGGGATGCTTTAACTGTGGGGACGTCGGGCATTTCAGGCGAGAATGCCCAAAGCTTAACCAGGCACCAGGAAGAGTTTTCCATATTGGAGCGAGGGAAGCTCGCCAAGATCCTAATGTTGTTACTGGTACGTTCCCTATAAATCAACGCTTTGCATCTGTACTATTTGACACTGGTGCCGATTATAGTTTTGTATCGCTAGAGTTTAAGAAAATGCTTAGATTAACTGCTAATAAGTTAGACATCCCGTACTCAATTGAACTGGCTAATGGAAAGCTAGTAGAAACAAATGAAGTCATCAGAGGATGCGTGATAGAGCTGGGAGAACACGAGTTTACATTAGACCTACTGCCAGTCGAGTTGGGAAGCTTCAATGTGGTAGTAGGGATGGATTGGTTGTCAAGCAACAGAGCCGAGATTGTATGTCACGAGAAGACCATTCGCATCCCAATGGCGAATGGAGAAACAATCGTAGTACATGGAGAGAAGCGCGATACTCCCCTAAGGATCATTAGTTGTTTGAAGGCTCGAAAATGTTTGAAGAAGGGATGTGTTGCTTTCCTGGCACACATCGTAGTTAAGGAAGCCGCTGAGCCAAAACTTGAAGACATCCCAGTCGTTAAGGAGTATCCTGAAGTCTTTCCAGAAGACTTGCCAGGATTGCCACCACAAAGACAAGTCGAGTTTCATATTGACTTAGTTCCAGGCGCCGCGCCTGTAGCTAAGGCACCTTATCGACTTGCACCTTCAGAGATGCAGGAGCTGTCAACGCAGCTCCAGGAGTTGTTAGACAAGGGATTTATCAGACCAAGTTTCTCGCCTTGGGGAGCTCCAATTTTGTTCGTAAAGAAGAAGGATGGTAGTTTTCGCATGTGTATAGATTACCGGGAGCTGAATAAGTTGACAATCAAGAACAGATATCCTTTGCCAAGGATCGATGACCTGTTCGATCAATTACAAGGTTCAAGCTTTTACTCCAAGATCGATCTACGATCAGGTTATCACCAGTTAAGGATACAAGAAGAAAGTATTCCAAAGACGACCTTTAGAACTCGATATGGGCATTACGAGTTCCTGGTTATGCCGAACGCGCCAGCAGTATTCATGGATTTAATGAACAGAGTCTGCAAACCTTACCTCGATAAGTTTGTGATTGTGTTCATTGACGACATTTTGATTTATTCAAAGACAAAAGGAGAGCATGAGCAACATTTAAGAGCTATTCTAGAGCTGCTTAAAAAGGAGAAGTTGTATGCAAAGTTCTCGAAGTGCGAGTTCTGGTTACGCGAAGTCCAGTTTCTTGGTCATGTAGTCAACGGAAATGGAATTCATGTGGATCCGACAAAGATTGAAGCAATCAAGAATTGGGAGACTCCGAAGACGCCAACCGAAATTCGACAATTCCTAGGTTTGGCTGGTTATTATCGTAGGTTCATTGAGGATTTCTCAAAAATCGCTCAACCTTTGACCTCTCTCACTCAGAAAGACAAGAAGTTTGATTGGAGAGATAAGCAAGAAGAGGCTTTTCAGTTGTTGAAAAACAAGCTTTGTGACGCGCCGATCTTATCTCTACCCAAAGGCACTAACGACTTCATGGTATATTGCGATGCTTCGCGTCAAGGTTTGGGATGTGTGCTTATGCAACGTCAGAAGGTTATAGCATATGCTTCTCGCCAATTGAAGATCCACGAGAAAAATTACACCACACATGATTTGGAATTAGGCGCGGTGGTGTTTGCTTTGAAGATATGGCGACATTATTTATATGGTACTCGATGCACTATCTAAACTGATCACAAGAGCCTGCAGCACATATTCGATCAGAAAGAGCTTAACATGAGGCAAAGACGCTGGGTAGAGCTGTTAAATGATTATGACTGTGAAATCAAGTATCACCCAGGGAAGGCGAATGTGGTCGCTGATGCTCTAAGTCGGAAGGAAAGGATCAAGCCCTTAAGGGTTAGGGCTTTGGAAATGATCATACAAACGGACCTCTCATTGCGCATTCGTGCCGCGCAAAGAGAAGCACTCAAGGAAAAGTATATTGAGAATGAGTATCTCCATGGGATGGAGAAACAATTGGTACCAAACGGGGAAGGGACTTTGTGCTTCATGAAACGAATTTGGGTTCCCTTGTTTGGTGGCCTGAGAAATGTTATCTTTGACGAAGCTCACAAATCTCGGTACTCGATTCATCCTGGATCGGATAAGATGTACCAAGATCTTAAGGATTTCTATTGGTGGCCAAGAATGAAAGGCGATGTTGCGGTATATGTTGGCAAATGTTTAACTTGCGCCAAAGTGAAGGCCGAATACCAGAAACCTTCAGGTCTCTTGCAACATCCTGAAATACCACAGTGGAAGTGGGAACAGATCTCCATGGATTTTGTAACAAAGTTGCCAAGGACGCCCAGAGGTCACGATACGATTTGGGTGATCGTAGACCGTCTGACAAAATCTGCACACTTTCTGCCAATCAAGGAAAAAGACAACACGAGTAAACTTGTTGAGATATACCTAAGAGAGATTGTTGCACGACATGGGGTGCCTCTCTCAATCATCTCTGATAGGGATGGAAGATTTGTGTCAAGGATTTGGCAATCTTTCCAAGAAGCTTTTGGCTCACAATTGAACCTAAGTACTGCGTTTCACCCACAAACTGATGGCCAAAGTGAGAGAACTATTCAGACATTGGAAGATATGCTGAGAGCATGTGTAATGGACCTAGGTGGTAGCTGGGATAATCATTTACCATTGGTCGAGTTTTCGTACAACAACAACTACCACACAAGTATTGGAGCCGCGCCATTTGAAGCTCTTTACGGACGCAAGTGTCGATCACCACTATGCTGGGCTGATGCAGGTGATAGACAACTCGTTGGTCCTGAAATCGTCCAAGAGACGACAGACAAGATTGCGCAGATTCGAAAACGTATCGAAGCGGCTCGTGAAAGACAGAAAGCTTATGCAGATCCAAACCGGAAACATTTGGAATTCCAAGTTGGAGATATGGTTTTATTGAAAGTTTCACCCTGGAAGGGTGTGGCACGCTTCGGAAAGCGTGGGAAGTTGAATCCGCGTTACATTGGCCCTTTCAGAATCCTGCAAAGGATTGGGCTTGTAGCCTACAAACTGGACCTACCTGCTGAACTCAATGGTGTTCACGATACATTTCATGTGTCAAATTTGAGAAGGAGCCCAACACAAGATACAGTAATCATTCCTGCTGACGAAGTTCATATCGACGACACGCTCCACTTCACTGAAGAACCTGTTGAGGTCACGGATTGGAAAGTTAACAAAACTCGCAGGAGCAGTGTCAAACTCGTCAAAGTTTGTTGGAATGCTAAACATGGACCTGAATTCACATGGGAAAGTGAGGACCGTATGAAGGAAAAGTACCCACATTTATTCCCCAAGACCCCTGCATCTAGTAGCAGAACTAAAATTTCGGGACGAAATTTCTATAACAGGGGGAGAATGTGACAACCCTCACAATTACAGGTATCCATACAATTAACTAATATTAAATTATGTGCTTAATGACTGTGCTTGACTACGACTGTTGAATTAAACTGCTTTATGAGTTCTGCATCATACATACATATGCATCACATTCATACTGTCACTCCATTTATTACACACAAGCTTTAGTGATAAACTTGATGCACAAAACACAAAGCACAATTAGCGGATAACTCGGAAATATAATGACAGTGGCATTACCCGGAATACCAAATTTTTACTAGAAACTATATTTAATTTGATCGTAGCTTATTTATGTTGACAAACTATATTTAATTTGATTTTAGATTGTTTATGTTGACGAACTATATTAGAAAGGAAATTAATATGGTTTATTTTGTTTTAAAAGTTCGAGGTTCATTTGGTCATTCTTGAAACATAAACTTCAGGGATTTATTCTGCCATTAAAAAAAAAAAACCTATTTTTCCTAACCAAGTTAAACTTTGTATAGAAATTCTTTCTTTGAGAACTAACCCAGTTAGTATATCTAACTGAATAAACCAGGGACCATTTGTGACATTTTCCAAAACTTCAAGGACCACAGTTGCATATTTTCGAAACTTCAGGGTCTGTTTTGAATAATTTTCAAAAGTTCAGGGGCTAATTTTGCAACTTTTTGAAAGTTGAGGGACCATTTTCATACAAAATGAAACTACAGGGACATAAGTGTAACTTTGACAAAAATCGTGTTAAAAAAGGGATAAATCCCCTGGAACCGGTATAAGTGAGGATCGAACTCGTGACCATACGTTTGAAACCGAAGTGTCTTAACCAGTTTATCCTCTGTACAGAGCTGATAATATCTAGAACATTAATTCATATATACTCACTTTAGAATATAATATTATTATTAATTAAATATTAATAACTGATATTAAAAACGTTTGTTTTCTTTAGAATATAATAATATTGTTAATTAAATATTAATATTAAAAAGGTTTTTAATATTATTCTACAGTTTACTTATGTTGACTATTAGATTATAATATATATATATATAAACGATTAAAACAAATCTGATTATTTAATCAGAACGTAAGTCGAGATTTTCAAACAAAACGAATCATTTTAAATTAGGTGATCAATTTCAAAGTAAAGGCCCAATATTTGAGACTTTAACGACGGAAAGTTTTTTTTTCGCCAATTTTTGTTGAATTTGTGTCCAATTTGATAGGTTATTTAAACCCCTGAATTCTTATAAACATTCCACACCCATTAAAATACTTAAGCATATATATTTTTTTTTTGACGAAACCCGATCGGAACTTCACCAGAGAATAGCCGGTTCTTCGTTCTAATCAATACCGGTTAGTTTTTATTTGTCCAATTAGTTCAATTATACTTATTTATATAGTTTAATTTAATGTAATTAAATTATATAACTATATAATTTTGATCCAAAATTATTCTTATGACAAAAGATGCATTATTTTGAATTTATATAAATTTAGAATCTAAATTTTTATTATGTTTAATTATTTAGATAATTAAACTTATATAAATTTATTTATTGTTATCTTATCATTTTAATTCATTTTATTTATTTAAAATGATTCCAAGGCCATAATAATTATTTTAAATCAGTAATATTCAAGTTCGAATAATTAAAAATGTTATTTTAATTATTCTGGTTTAAATTAATTATTTTTTGATAATTAGTTATATAATTATCACATTATATTTTTTTTGACAAAACACTACCGATCCTAGAGATTTAGAATCTCCGATCATTCGATTAGACATTATTATTGATACATATTCCATATTGTTGCATGTTCAATCAATTAGAGTGACGTAGAATATTATTTCCCAAGAACTCTCACATTAGCATACTTATTTGGACTTACTCGGAATCAAGGTGAGTTCATGTTTCCCCTTTTCTCTTAACTGTTTTCAGTTTTATACTTTGGGGTGAAATACATGTTACAAATATTACAATGTTTACAAATGGTATTATGGATACAAAAACAAGAAACACTCTTGGTGAGAACGAGTACCAAGTATAATGAAATTTGAGAATACAAGAAACACTCTTGGTGAGAACGAGTACCAAGTATGTTACACTATTACAGACATTTTATACATGGTATGGTTAGCTTAAGGAGGGTTTACTACTAGACTGTGAAAGGTGGGCACCATACTTAAGGCCATTAATCCTCGTCGTAGGACCGAGGGACATGAGTGATAGATCTATTTGGGTGTAGCGAGCCCACACCCATGAGGTCAGGGTGACCCATAGAGGTGACTATGTCTTCCAGCCGGAAGCCCGGTACAAATATGCTAGGTTTGAGTTTTCCGCACCTTATCACACTTACCTTTGGCTTTGCAACCCATTGGTGACTTATTTTTCCTTAATTGCTACATACCAGGGACATTTATACATACAAGACATATTACAAAGACTTATATATACAGACTTACACATGAACTCGCTCAACCTTTTTGTTGATTTTTCAAACTACATGTATTTCAGGGAACTAGCGGATCTGACAGGTTGTGCATGTTTCTAGCTGCGTTGGTTATTAGATGTCATCCAAGAGTTGTGAAGTTTAAGAGGTGTAACCTACTCCTGGACGGGTTATATGTCTCTAAATCTCGTCTTATCCAAAGTCTTTTATGTGTCTTATAAACACGTTTTAAATAATTGGTGTTTTGTAACTTATTTCAAATGTCGATGTTTTGAAACAATGTTATGGTGGTATTTTCTCAGTTTTATTAATGGATGAACATCTTGTATTTTATCATATAGCATTGTTGTGATTGTTGCTATGGTATTAAGAAGTCACACCAAATAAACCCACGCTTCCGCAAAAGCCAGGGTGTGACAGCTTGGTATCAGAGCCTCGATCATAGCGAACTAGGATTCTTTCTCGAGTCTAGACTATGATCATCAGGGCTCTCACGAAAACATTTTTTTACATTGCATACACAAGTTTTCAGATCCAGGGTACAAACGTTTCTTTTAAAAACACGTGTTTTTCGTGTCGGACATGTAGTAACTGGAAGGGTTAAGTATCGTTAACTGAGAACTCCTGTCTAGGCTGGCATTCGTATAAATCCAAATAAAAGGACCCGTTGCCTACCTGGGGACCTATCGGCGAGAGTACCAATACCTATTAGGCCAAAGCATGTCCAAAAAGTTTAGTTTTTGAATCGGTCTTTATTTAACCATTTTTACTAGTTTTTTTTTTTTTTTAACATACCGCTTCCTACACATCAAGTTTTAAAGGCTGGGGAGATTCAGTCTTAGAGACTGAGGGGTTCAATCTTAGAGATTGGAAAGGTTTTGGTCTTAGAGGCCAGGGAGTTAGTCTTAGAGACTGGGAAGGTTTGGTCTTAGAGGCCAGGGAGTTAGTTTGAGAAACTAAGGAGTTCAGTCTAGGAGACTGGGTGGGATAGTCTGGGGAGGACTAGTATGATTACTTGCTTACATTGATTGTGACTTACATGCGTTGTTGAACTATTTATTTTGTTATGACATGGGATGTTATGAGTTAGTATATTATTACATACGCATATTACTTACTTACAATACTTATTATGAACGGACCAATATGATCTTTCTTTTAGAAGATGCCTCCGCGACGCGACCCAGGCATGCCTACTACCCAGGCAGAACTCCAAGGGATAATTACCGCAGCCATAGCACAATATGCGGCCTCCCAAGGAGGAACTAGCGGGAACAATTCGAACAACAATGGAAACAACAATCCACCCCAGGGGTGCACCTACAAACAATTCCTTGACTGCAAGCCAGTAAATTTCAATGGCACTGGAGGTGCTGTTGCGTTTGTTAGGTGGGCTGAAAAGACAGATTCGGTTCTAAGAATGAGCAAATGCTCTCCTGATCAACAAGTCACTTACATTTCAGGGCTGTTTCTGGATGGTGCCCTATCGTGGTGGAATCTGCAAGTGCAAACTTTAGGAGAAGCCGATGCTTATGCATTAACCTGGGCTGAGTTAAAAGAGTTAATGAGGAAAAAGTACTGCTCGCGTGCTGAAATACAGAAGCTAGAAACTGAGTTCTGGTACCTAAAAATGGAAGGTCCTAAGATTGCAGAATATGTTCAAAGGTTTCATGATTTGTCCCATGTAGTGCCATACATGGTCACGCCAGAATTTAAACGTGTTGAGCGCTTCATCACAAAAGATTAACATGTGGCACTTGGCCTTTGGGGAGTGTTTAAGGGCTGTTAACAGCTGAGAAAAATGAGTTGCGGCATCTGGCCCCTGCTTGCGCACCGCAACACTCACATTGTTGAGGTGCGCAAGGACCTAGTTTGGCAGATTTACAGTTTTGGTCCCTGTTAGTGTTTTGAGCTATTTCCGACACGTTTAAGGCCCGTTAACCCCATTTCAAAGCTCTAAAATGAAGTTAAAGTATAGGGAACATAAAATGTGCTAAAAAATATCTTGGATGTTGGTTCGTTCGGCCGTACGGTTACGATGTTCGGTTAATTACGACGGAATGCGCATAAGCGCGAAAAACGATCCAAATGACGCGACGAATGGATTTTTCTTATGCCAAACACTAAAATAAAATATTTTAGTGCTTACATAAATTTTTGGATGTCCGGATATATTCAGAACGTAAGTTATGCGCAAAAATGCAAACTTGTGCACTTTTTGACGCTTTTAGTCCCTGAATGACCCAAAAGTTTATTTTAGCACACCGAACACCTCAAAGCCTATTTCTAAGCTATGTAAAGGATATTTATGGTATGTTTAACTTATGGTCATGTTCCGGAATGTCTGTTACAGTTCAAATTGGCATACTTTCGCAGTTTGTCAACTTTAGTCCCTGTAAGCGATTTAACTCGATTTTTGCCATACCAAAGCCTTCAAAACTTATTTATAAGTTATGTAAAGGTTATTTAAGGTATGTTAAGCCTATTTCACTATTTCGGAGTGTTTGTTGCATTAAACTGGTTATATCTACGCATCAGAGTGCGTATAACCCTCTAGAAAGCGATTTAAAGCTTGAAATCGAACAAGAGTTGATATGTACAAACGATACACATATTTTTTTTTACAAATCCCAAGTATGAAATACAATATTTCATTGGTTTGGCATTTTTTTGATGGTTGAAGTGACACAGGTGTCACAGTCTCCCCTACTTTAGGAAATTTCGTCCCGAAATTTAGTTTTAGAGGAAACTTGTGAAGACAGCTGTGACGGTTTCGCTTTCAGACAAATCCATTGAACCCTTAAGTAAAACTCTGGGCCATGTTAGGATTCTTAGCGAAAATTTCAACCCTCAAAGTGAAGTCCTTGTAGTAACAAAACATGGAGTTTCGAACTACGGGCTGAAAAAAATGTTTCTTATGAAGACTCATCATAGGAAACTTGGTATGTGATTGAGATCAGAATTGGGGAGTGTAAGGATAAATGACCTTGGTCAAAGTCCAAGACTTCTCCCGTATCATTACTCTTGTCACTGTAGGTCTTAACACATGACAAAACTTCCTGTGGTTTCTGTGCACTGAATTCCATAATTATGTAGGCCTCCATAATTACGTATTTCCTTGCACAGTCCGCACAGTTCATTTCATAATGCGTATGGGAAAAAAAATCAAACGAATAATCTCTTGAACTAGACCACCCGAGGGCCTATTTAACTACATAAACACATGATATCTTTAACTAGATTGCCGAACCAATCTATTTAACTAGGTCAACGAAGGATCTCTTTAACTAGACCACCAGAGGGCCTCTTTAACTATATCAACGCATGATATATTTAATTAGATTGTCGAACCAATCTCTTTAACTTAGATCGACGAAGGATCTCTTTAACTAGACCACCAGAGGGCCTCTTTAACTATATCAACCCATGATATATTTAACTAGATTGTCGAACCAATCTCTTTAACTTGGTCAACGAAGGATCTATTTAACTAGACCACCAGAGGGCCTATTTAACTATATCAACACATGATATATTTAACTACATCGACGAAGGATGTCTTTAAACTTTGGAATGGTACTTTATAATCCAAGGGACTTAACTACAACGTAGAAGTCCATTAAGGATTTAAGATAGTACCTTTTTGAATATCCTACTACGAATCCTTCATATGAAGATAAGAAAGATTCTATGAGGATTTGGATAACGAATATCCAGAGTACACAAAAACACAAAAATGCATAAAAGAAAACGCAAAATGCATAAACACATAGTCACACAACCACAAAATTGTTTATCTAGATCTTTAATTTGTTGATTTGTTTTGTTGATTGCGTACAGGTATTTGAAGCACACTAGGAATCCATTCAGTGGATTTTATTTGGTACTTTAAACATTAGCAAGAATCTAACTATGAAGATAGAAAGATCTTCCAAAAATTCGATTTCGTTTTCAAGAAAACGCAATATTCGAATTAAGGTACAATAATTTGAATATACGGAAATACCCTTAGGTACCCTATTAAGAATTTATAGTGGTACTTTGGGTATTCGTACAGAGTTGTAACTTGCGCCTTGTACTTCGTTTCCTTGGAAGAAACGGGTACTTTGGATTTCCGTGGAAAACGCAAGAGATAATAAAATGGAAGAAATTACGGGGTAGTCTGTTCTTCAAGGAATACGGTTCCTTGATTGTCGGTATTATAGAGGATACGTTGTTTATACATGCCATCACATTTGTACATAGCAATGTAAAATAAAAAGATTTATTTATAAACAACAACAACTGTTTCATGGACCTTGACTACAAAAGAAAATAATACATAAGGCTTGATTATCTCTAAACAACATCGTCTTCTAGTTGGTCCGATGCTCATCCTTGCGCTGGATTCGCATTAGCAATCTTTGGGCAATTTTTTTGGAAATGGCCCATCTCGCCACAGTTGAAGCAAGGTCCTGGTGGAAGACGAGCTTGAGCAGGATTTACTTGAGGTTGGTTTGGACCACCTTGGTTTGGGGTAAATCGACAAGCATTTGCCAGGTGACCGAGTCGCCCACATGATGCGCATAAACGACACTGTAGGTGAGCTAAGTGGTGTGCATTACATTTGTCGCATATCGGTGCAGTACCGGCATAAGGTTTCTTTGTAGGAGGTTGAGTTGGTTGGTTGCGGGTGTTTTGGTTGGGTTGAGCAGCAATCGCACAATTCTGCGAAGCCTTACGCTTCTTAGACTTCTCAGGGGATCCAGTCTGTTCATCCATGGTCTTTGATTCCTCGATTGGCTTCTTGTCACCCTTTCGAAAAAGTTTATGCTTTCTGATCTGAGATTCAGTCAAGGTTGCAGATAGCTCAATGGCCAGCCTAACCGTAGTGGGGTTACTACCAGTAACAATGTCCTGAACTGAGTCAGGGAGACCATCAATGTATTTCTCGATCGCCTTATCCAAAGGCGTAACCATGGTAGGGCACAACAGGCTCAGCTCCTCATATCGATCAGTGTATGCTCGATGTTCACCGCTGTCTTGCTTAAGATCGTCGAATTCCCTTTCCAATGCACTGATCTCGTGACGAGGACAGAATTCCTTCATCATCAGTGCTCGAAGTTCTTCCCAAGTTTGGGCCAGTGCCACTTCGGCACCCCTATCTCTCACCACACCGTTCCACCACGTCAAAGCTCGTTTCTCAAAGACACTAGATACGAAATCTACCTTTCGCTCGTTTGGACATTGAACATGCCTGAAGGTGCTCTCTAGACTCTCGAACCATTGCAGAAGTGCAGTCGCTCCTTGAGACCCAGAAAACTTTGATGGCTTAGCCGAGTTGAACGTCTTGAAGTTGCATAGGGCATTATTGTTGTTGAGAGCTTGGTGACATTGGGCAACGATGTTCGGGATTGCAGTAGTTATTTGCTGTGTAATGACAGCTGCTAGATCTTCAATAGATACCGGATTTTCACGTCGTGGAGGCATTCTAAAAGGGGAAACAAGAGAGAAAACAAATGAAATGGCATTGGGCAAGAATAGGATGTTACAATTTCCGACCAAAATCATGGGTGATGGTCATTTGTTTGAACCATGAAGCAAACAAACAACACAAAGGCTGAGTCAAAGCAAATAGATCCTCATAATGTATCGCGAAGACATGCTCGCCTATAAGTGTACACTCACCCCAAGAGTTCCCAGGTAAGAGTGACTGGTCCGATTATGTGGATTTGTACGAACACTCTAGCCTTAGACAGAAAACTCAGGGTATAGGCATTCACTCTTCCAGTTTGCACGTGTTCACACTATTTAGGACCCAAAACTTTGACGAGAGTTTTGAAAATTCAAAGGGGTTCAAAACCTTATAACAGAGGGTTCAAAACCTTATAATAGAGGGTTCAAAACCTAGTAATCAATCATCCTAGAACAGATGATTAGTTTTCAAAGTGGTTTTGAAATTTATGTTCTTGTTGTAGTCGTCGCCTAAGGATAGGTGACGGTATTGTTTTATGACTAAACGCAAGTAAACTCGCGTTAGGGTCCTAGGAAGGTTATAGACTAGGTCAAAGCATTACTAATAACCTAATTCCCTATAACCATTGGCTCTGATACCATCTTTTCTGTCACACCCCGACCACGTGAGACAACGAAACGTGGCGGAAACGTCGGGGAGTGTTGTAACAGAATTAATGTTTCACAACCATGGAAAATTAAAGTTTCGTTTTATTCATCAAAAAAGCGAGTTACATTGTCTTTAAACAAGAAACAAAGAGTACATAACATAAATTAACTAGTTCTTGTCTCGTTTTAAGTCACTAAGGCACAAGTCCGCCTAAGTATGTCTTGATAAGTCCTATGCATCATCTCCTGAAAACACATGTGAAAATAGGTACGTCAGCATAAAAATGCCTGTGAGATACATAGGTTTTGTGAAAATAGAATTCATGACTTATGTTTGAGAAAATGTTTAGTCATGAACCTTGTAATTTGCTTTGTCTTGTAAATCATTTGAAAAACGATAAGATCAGATGATATGTATAAATAAGAGAATAATGTATGGTTAAATGAATAACCATGTAAGATGAGTTTGTATAAGATAAGTTGTTTGTAAATCAATGTCTTGTGAAAAGTATGTTATTTGTATAAAAAGTTATATGTCTCAAACTGAAATGATTCAAATAACGCTACGATATGTAATACCATACAAACACTTATATATAGGAAGTACCAACGGCGTATCCACCATGCTTGTATCATATTACACACGCCTCGTTACTTAATCACTTACTCAAACCAACTACCAAAGTAAAATGTTCATGTCTAATGTGAATCGTGTAATGTGTATCCAAAGGTAAGCATATGATGAATAACAATGTACTAAGTATGCAACAAAGGACATACATAGCATATAGTGTAATATATAACAATGTACTAAGTACGCACACAATGGGCATACATAGCATAAAATATAATGTAAAACAATGTACTAAGTACGCACACAATGGGCATACATAGCATGTAATGTAAGTCAATGTACTAAGTACGCACACAATGGGCATACATAGCATGTAATGTAAGGCAATGTACTAAGTACGCACACAATGGGCATACATAGCATAAAATGTAATGTAAAACAATGTACTAAGTACGCACACAATGGGCATACATAGCATGTAATGTAAGGCAATGTACTAAGTACGCACACAATGGGCATACATAGCATGTAATGTAAGGCAATGTACTAAGTACGCACACAATGGGCATACATAGCATAAAATGTAATGAAATCATGTACTATAAATGTACTAATGAACATAGCAGGTATATGATGTGAAAGCATGAAAGTAACAAGTAGGCACATGTGTTCCACCCCAAAACGTTTGAAAACGGTAAAAGAGGGGTCTATGTACTCACTTGAGTTTGCTTAGTAGTCCTTGAGTAACAACCAAACAATGCTAGAGATCGCGGATATCAAACGGCACCTAATATAGGTAACTGTGTTAATAAACCGGACCTAAATTGGAGGATTGGATAGAATGAGGGTTTATAAACCAAACGAGTATGGAGACTCGTTTAATATGGTTTAACAAAGCCTACATACTAAATGAAACCTAACCTAAGTGCTTACGACCCATTACGACCCGTTTAGGTAGCTTATGCTACTTTAACGCGTCGTTCGCGTAAAACGCGTTCGGACCGCCTAACTAGTCCTATGACAAGTAGAATATGCCTTAACATGCCTAATATTGTCGCCAAATCAGTTTAGATGTCAAAAGTTATGTCACACATGTTTAAAATGAATTTTGGCATCAAAGGGGTATTTTGGTAATTTACCTAAGGCATATAAATTACCTATCATACAACTACTTAAACGAAGCGACCATAAGGTATAACCTCGGAAGGTTATTCCCTACATACTATGGTCACCTAATGTGCTTGGTCGGATCCTAATGATCGACCAAACGGGTCGGGTGCGAAGGTATATATCACACCCCCAAAATCCACCATGCGGAGTATCACCGCTTGGAGGCGTGACATGACCAGGATCGAGCCACCAATCATATTGAACAACATAATTAAGTAAATAAAACCAAACACAATACGCTTGGTGACCAAAAGGAAGTAAACCGATTTTAGGTTGACAGCGGAAGCATAAAACATAAGTTCAAAACCTAAGTCCATAGTTCATAAGTTTAAAGTCCAAAACGTAGGTTTAATAAGTTCATAAAGTTTATTCATTAAGTACGGGACATATCAGTTCGCATCCCACAACGACCACCTCCATATGCAAGCTCCAAGCATTTAATGACCTGCAAAGCATGTAATAACGAGTCAACAACAAAGTTGAGTGAGTTCACGGTTGGTTGTCCATTTTAGAGTTGTTTCCAAAAACATAGTTTAATCTCATTCGGCTATCCAGCCGTGGGGGTTACCCCATAGTTCGAAAACGTTTATTTGTTAACCATCCCATGTCCACCTTCCCTGGCTATCCAGCCCGGCACTTTGGCCGTGGGGAGCTACCCCAGTATTTTAAACTACCAGACTCGTTTATCATATCGACTACTAACAAGAATTAATTGTGCCCTAGCGTCGGTGTTCTATCACCACCGACGTGCCATAGTCCATTAGTACACACCCGTCCAACTGGCACGGTGTGCGGTTTGTTAAACCTAATAGCGCTATTAACTAATGACCCGCTCGCCATAGCCTCGGCGATTAAGTCGATACAAAAAGGGAGGGACTTCGCTGATAGAGTTCTAGTCCAGTAAGTCTAATACGTCCCAATAGGATGAGGAATTTACATTCCTGAACACGTCACAAGGACGAGGAATCCACATTCCTGAACACGTCCCAAAGGACGAGGAATCCCTATTCCTGTACCCATTCCCATTCCCACCAGGAATTTACCATGCTTTGTAGAAAAGTGTGAACTCACCTCGGTTTGCTCGGTTAGATTCTCAAATATACCTAACAGTCAAGGTCGGTCAATCACGTCCTAGTATGATTTACCAGTTAGTCATTTAGTGGTTTCAAATAGAGCACAAAGTTCCTACATGTATCTATCACATAACATGCATTACTTTAACTGTTTATGCCGATATATACTTCCCATCCATTCCCCACTCATAAGCAAACATACGATAGTGCACGTAACACATATAACATGTTAGATCATTCACAGATAGCATACTCGACATTTAGACACACAAATCACAACTTATGTCATTTCAGCATTTATATTCAAAACCGGCTGTTTTCGGACATTTTAATAAAATAGTTAAATTATTCCAAAAAATCCCAAATTTTTACAAGGTGTCTTAAACGTTCCATATTTTATTGTGTAAAAATATCGGGGTCCGGTTCCTTACCAATATTTTATAAAAATTCATTTTCCGGGCTGAACTCAGATTTATATTTTTCTGACCACAGTCCACGGGATAATTTATTTAAAATTCCTCGAATGTCCGATTTACGAAATTCTAGTGGGGTAATTACAAATACATTGGTTGTCATCTACTGTACAAATTTCATGGTCCGATTCACCACAAAACTCAGGTTATGACTGAAAGTATAACACCCATTTATTGCTGTCAAAATTCAGCTTAAGTTGTTGTTACAAATCGACACTTTAAAAATAGTAAACGAAGTCCAAAAATTACGATTCCGGTGCCATTAGAACCGTATTTCATAATAACATATTTTAGATTCAAAATATCGGTTTTTCGTTGAGTTTAAGGCCTGTTTACAGCCTGTTAAAGGCGGCTGAAAATACACATCAGCAAGCTGTTATCAGTCTAGAGGCTACTAAAACGCACACATATGATTATCATTCATTCTAATAATGATTTACAACAGGTTATAAGTTATTTACAGCAGACTAATACTCATATATTTCAGATTCATCTTGTATTACCATGTTTCATCATTATTTACTCTTTAACCAACATGTTCATCACTCTAGCAAGACTTTTTAGTTTTGATTTTTAGTGTTCACGATTTTTATCCGACAAATCTCTTATTAACCACTCTAGACAAGATCAAGAAGAGGTTTAGAGTCACTTACTACTAGCTCAAGGCTAGGGAAGAAACAAGGCGTAAAAGTGGTGGTTAAAAGAAAACGAGAGCGGTCCTTCAACTTCCGAGAGCACCAAGCTTCCTTAGGTTCCTTCTTACTCTTTAATATCACCTTAGAATGCTAGATAATGGAATGGAAATGGGGATGGTATGGTGGTGGTGAGTGGCCGTAGGTAAGAAGGGAGGAGGAAGGTGATATGTGTTGGTGAATTATGATGGAATGGATGAGATGATACTAGTGGTTATATATTAAATCCTCCAACATCCTTTTACATGTAGGTTAATGTGTTGGTGAAGGACTAGACAAGATCAAATTAAATATTCAAAAGTGTGGAGTGTTATCTCCCTTGGGGGGGGGGGGGGGGATTTGGACTAAGGGGTTGGGTTAGGATTGTGTTTTGAACCATCTAGTTAAGGTTTAGTTAGTTAAGTTGGGGATAAATTAGTGTATGATGTGTGTTGTAATTTACAACGGGTGTTAGGATATTCGGGGACCCTAACTGGCTCAGAAAAAGATAAACTATGTTACTGGCAATATTTTCATGTTCCGGGTAAAGTCCGGTTGTTCGGTTTGACACTGTTCCGTTAAAGTGCTTAATTAATCCGTAACGTGTCCTATGTATATATTTTTGTAACGTTTTTAATTTCTAACACTTAGAAAATCATAACGGATTATTTAATGACTTTTCTGTACATTACTAGTGTGTTAACATGCGCATGTAAATATAACACAGATATCAGAAAGCAGTTACGTAATTCCACACAGTCGTCAAGCACAATAATTATTATTAATAAATTGTACGGAATACATGGAATTTTGAGGGTTGTCACAGTATAAGCGATTTATTAGATCGCTTACCCTTACGACCCTAGACAACGTGGTAATCAGTAGGCATAGTCACAAGGGACTATAACCATCGTGATTACACTCACGTTGCGAAGTTCAAACGAACTTCGCATTGACCATAAACTGGTCAATGCAGAAAGTCAAACAAAGTTTGACTTTCGGACTCGAAAAGCAATAAAAGAACGAAGGAATACTTACGAAGGGTCCCCGCAAGATTGATAATTCAAGTATTCTCAGGTATGAGGTGATGAAACACCCCAACTTAGAGAAATCTCAGATTTCAAGTGGGTTTTGCAATGAAGGGGTTGGGTATTTATAGATTTTGGTTCACCGTTAGGATCGTTTCTTGGATAACGTGCCTTGATCTCGCCCGTACACTTGTCGGAATGTTGTGGTAACTGATTTTGCCCACCACAAGAGATTAACATGTGGCACTTGGCCTTTGGGGAGTGTTTAAGGGCTGTTAACAGCTGAGAAAAACGAGTTGCTGCATCTGGCCCCTACTTGCGCACCGCAACACTCACATTGTTGAGGTACGCAAGGACCTAGTTTGGCAGATTTACAGTTTTGGTCCCTGTTAGTGTTTTGAGCTATTTCCGACACGTTTAAGGCCTGTTAACCCCATTTCAAAGCTCTAAAATGAAGTTAAAGTATAGGGAACTTAAAATGTGCTAAAAATATCTCGGATTTCGGTTCGTTCGGCCGTACGGTTACGATGTTCGGTTAATTACGACGGAATGCGCATAAGCGCGAAAAACGATCCAAATGACGCGACGAATGGATTTTTCTTATGCCAAACACTAAAATAAAATATTTTAGTGCTTACATAAATTTTTGGATGTCCGGATGTATTCAGAACGTAAGTTATGCGCAAAAATGCAAACTTGTGCACTTTTTGACGCTTTTAGTCCCTGAATGACCCAAAAGTTTATTTTAGCACACCGAACACCTCAAAGCCTATTTCTAAGCTATGTAAAGGATATTTATGGTATGTTTAACTTATGGTCATGTTCCGGAATGTCTGTTACAGTTCAAATTGGCATACTTTCGCAGTTTGTCAACTTTAGTCCCTGTAAGCGATTTAACTCGATTTTTGCCATACCAAAGCCTTCAAAACTTATTTATAAGTTATGTAAAGGTTATTTAAGGTATGTTAAGCCTATTTCACTATTCCGGAGTGTTCTTTGCATTAAACTGGTTATATCTACGCATCAGAGCGCGTATAACCCTCTAGAAAGTGATTTAAAGCTTGAAATCGAACAAGAGTTGATATGTGCAAACGATACACATATTTTTTTTTTTTTACAAATCCCAAGTATGAAATACAATATTTCATTGGTTTGGCATTTGTTTGATGGTTGAAGTGACACAGGTGTCACAGGTGCGAATGGCTTGATCCCCTCATATGTAAACTACAATTAATACATTAACCCGGCTACTTGGGAATGTATCCCTACTGACTCAAACCACTTAGCTGAGGGTAACGTCACCTTCAAAAGAGGGGCCTACCACTTTACACATTAATAACTTAATTAATTATCTTTTAATATTCCAACCCTTTGGGATTGTATCCTTGCTGACTCAAACCACTGGGTTGAGTGTAATGTCACCTTCAAAAGAGGGGCCTACTACTATAACTAAGATAATCTCTTAAAAAGTGCAAAAGTGTGGAAATCATCAAAGGTTACATTAAAGGTGAGTCGGATCCAAGTGATTCATCTTGTCTATCTGTTTTATTTTATTTTTATTTTCAACATTTTAGTTTTATTTTTCATGTTTAAAAACCTTTTCTAAAAATTTTGATTTGATTAGACGTTGAGGATAAACCAGTACTAAAAGCTCTTGTGTCCTTGGACGACCTCGGTATCTTACCAACGCTATACTATGCTCACGATGGGTGCACTTGCCTATATGTGTTTTTAGTGTTAGTAGAATATCGTGTTTTATAAATTTAAAACTTGACTGATGTGTAAAATGGGCATAAATTATCAATAAAAACATATTACACTCAACACGCATCAGCGAACCCCATAATTGGAGCGAAAAAGCTAACGCTTGATAAGCCTGGGATGGGTAGGACTGTTTAGAAACGATTCTTGATAACATTCATGCAATGTAACTTAAAACTAAACGGGTCGAATAAGTGTAAAATGGGATTTATAAGCCGTTTGTTTATAAACCAGATTTTGATGCAAAAAAAAGATGGTAAATGAATCTGTATTTTAGTTACGAACGCATAGGAAAAAGAATCACGCGAAACAGACATCTAGATCAAAAGTTATGAAAGTTTCAAGTTTGAAATTTGTTGAAAACATAGCTGGGCAAGAAGTGCAGCAGCAAAAATCAACTTTCTGTCGAATGTAGGGTGTCGCGCTATGTGACCATGAAAGAATATTATGGCCGCGTCACACGACATGCGTCTCGACCCGCGAGAGGGAAGTCCTCACCTGTCGTGCCCTGCGAGGGAGTGCTAAGCTGGCAAAACCTCGTTTTGTCGTAGCACCCGACCCCCTGCCCCAGGAGGCGAGTGCCGCGAGAGCGCAAAGTGGGTTGTATCGGTGTTTATTAAATTGGCAGCGGAATACATCAAGACTGTAGTTAGGAAATATTTTTATCAAAGTTAAACACCAAACTTTTATAATAATAATTGGGATAAAACCCGAGTTTCATTCGACAATACATGTATAGGGATAAACCCTAATTATTGAAAATATAAACTCAGTTTCTTGTTTGGTAACTTTTATAGCCACAACTTTAAGCCTTCAGTGCTCTCCAGCTGGCTTCTATTGGCTTCACATTAAGTTACCTGAAACGCGTTTTAAAAACATTTTATCAGCAAGAAAAACTGGCAAGTACATTCCATTTTGTAAAGCATTAGTTGTTACACATTACAGTATTAAGGGCAATTACAATGTTTATATCTACACAATTACTCGTTCAGTACGTGTCACTCGATGGATCTGTGACTATGGTCATATCACACATTGGATACCCGTGCCCAATTGTGAAGGTTATCGAGTACTGTATACCAACCCCATAATACTGGTAGCAATTGTAGAATTACAAAGTCTTAATCACTGTAATTGTATTTGAAAACATTTGAGGTTTTGGTAAAACAATTTAACTTACAAAAAGTGTTTATAAAAGAGAATGTACTCACATTTTTGACTTAGGTGATACTACTATAGCTTCCTGGTGATTCTCCTGGTTATTATCTATTAAAATTAAACAATGCACACGTGTTAGTAAAATAACCCAAATTACATTGACCGTACAACTCGAGACAGAACTCCAATGACGGAGTCAGGCAGAGCCTTGACATGCATTACTGAGTCCTAGATCAATCGGGTGTAACACGAGACAGAACTCCAATGACTGAGTCAGGTAGGGCCTTGACATGCGTTACGGAGCCCTAGATCGATCGTGTAGGGTAACAATTAGGGTTATAATACTTACAACGAGGCAGAGCTTCGCTTTATAGAGGTATAATATCCTGAGTATAATAGCTTTAGTGTTTAAGAGGAAAGAAAAGAATTGAACGACGACTGAATGAGGCAGAATCCTCTATTTATAGGCTGGTCGTGGGGTCTCTCGTGCCCCGCGAGAGCCACCTCTATATCTTTCGCGACCCGCGAGAGCCATAAAGGCGGCTATAGGCTTGATGAGTCAAGGGGTAGGCTCCACACGTAACTGGCCACGTGGTAGCCGGAGGGCTTTCCTGGTGTCACTCTGTCGCGCCACGCGACAAACCTAGGGGATTGGGTCACGGCCCGCGAGCGACACATATTTTTTAATTGATTTTTATAATTATGAAGGTATTTTGGGCCCGTTTCTCGTATATGGGGTATATTTTAGGACATTTAGGGTCACGTTAAAGGTTTTTAGGAGGGTTGTTATATCCTCCCCACCTTGATTTTCCTTTGCATTTCTGATTCGAGTTCCCAAGTGTATTCTGGTCCTCTCCAATTTCTGCCCAACAGACTGGAGTTCGGCACTTTCGTCCATAAAGTGCTTCAAATGGTGCAGCATTAATGCTAGTATGATGGCTGTTATTGTAGGAAAATTCTATTAATGGTAAATGATCGTCCCAATTTCCTTCGAAATCAAATACACGAGCTCTAAGCATATCTTCCATTGTTTGTATTGTCCTTTCGTTTTGTCCGTCTGTTTGTGGATGATAAGCTGTGCTTATATTTAACCTGGTTCCCATTGCTTTTTGGAAACTTGTCCAAAAATGAGAAGTAAAACGACTATCTCTATCAGATACAACAGATAAAGGAATTCCATGTAATGAAACTATTTCATTTACATATAGCTTGGCTAACTGTTCCATACTGAAAGTTTCGTTCATTGGTAAGAAATGAGTAGATTTGGTCAATCTGTCTAAAATCACCCAGATTATATCATTTCCTTTTCTTGTCTTGGGTAATTTGGTAACAAAGTCCAATATTGTAACACCTCGACCGCGTAAAACAACGATGGATTCAAAAGTTTCATTTTATTGAATTATTAACATTAGATATTGTCTTGAAATAGAACAAACAAGTTAAACATAGTCTATCATAGTTATTAAGTCACTAAGGCCTTGTCCAGTCCTAAGTGAGCATGCATCTTAGTCACAATCAACATCATTCAACACCACCTGAAACATATGCGAAAATAAAGTCAGCAAAGAAATGCCGGCGAGCACATAGATTTTGTGAGAGCATCTGATTCATGGCTCGTTTACATGTTGCAATACCTCATTTAAGTACAAGAGTCGATAGTTGAAAACCTTGTTTTGAAAAGTGTTTAGTATTGGAATATGATTAGCCAACTCAAAAACAAGTTGGTTATAGTTTATAAAATCTCGTTGCCATGAATCTTAACCCAAAACATTTGTTTAAGTAAACCCAATTGTAATTCATTCTTGTAATAAAACTCGTACGGTTTATATCGTTTAGGGAACATCGTTGTGTGACATCATTTAAAATCCTTCGTCCAATTGAACTAAATAATGCCACGGTATGTAATATGATAAAAGCACTTATATATAAGAAGTACCAACGGCGTATCTACCATGCTTTTATCATGTTACACCCGTCCCATTATCTAAACACAACCCAAAACCAATCGTTCAATTCGTTTAACTTGTTTGTGTTAAAAACCATCGTCTAAGTCGTTCATATCGTTCAAATCGTTCATATAATTCAAATCATTCCAATCGTTCATTTCGTTCAAAATCGTTCAAATCGTTCTCGTTATAATTGTGAAAACTAACTTTTGGTCGTCTTGCTTATAACATTCAAACCTTCGCAAATCGTCCATCGTTCAACTCGTATTAACAAACCACCAAAGGGTAAGTTAATAATCATCAGGTTCAGTCGTTACCCACATAACCCCCATACATAACCATGGGTGCAGTCCGATAATGGGATTTGTCAGATCCTATGGTACCATAGCCTAGTACTGGTTGGTTCAGCCAAAATTAATGAATGTCATTCGTTATGTAAATACGTCCAACAAGTTCGTTCACATTATCGAAAATCGTTCTTGTTTAATATAAACCATAGTATTCGTTTTTGAAATCATCGTTGAAAGCATCGAAATCGTTTAACACATATGAATCACCCCAAAACAATTGAAAATAGTAAAATAGGGGAAGTATGTACTCACATTGTAGTGCAAAGTATCCCCGATTAAAAGAACTTATCAAAGCTCAAGCAAACCAATGAAATCAAATAACACCTAGTAATCGGATCACTATGTTAATAAATCGACACCTAAATCGGAGGATCGGGTAGAATGAGGTTTCGTAAACCAAATGAGTATTGGAACTCATGTGATATGGTTTAAATAAGCCTACATTCTAAATCGGAACCTATCCTAAGTGCTTCCCGTTACGACCCATTAAGGTAGCTTACACTTCTTTAACGCGTCGTTCACGCGAATGCGCATTCGAGATGCCTAACCACTCCTATGACAAGTATTATATGCCCTAACATGCTTAAATATGTTGCATAATCAGTTTAAGTGACAAAAGTTAGGTTACATATGCTTAAATACAAATTATGCATGAAAAGGGCATTTTGGTCATTTTCCTAAGGCATATAAACTACCTTTCATACAACTAATTAAACTAAGTGACCATAAGATATAACCTCGG
This sequence comes from Helianthus tuberosus, assembly GCA_030545235.1. Lineage (NCBI taxonomy): Eukaryota > Viridiplantae > Streptophyta > Magnoliopsida > Asterales > Asteraceae > Helianthus > Helianthus tuberosus. The sequence goes on along the minus strand of CM060431.1, from coordinate 48,176,265 downwards.
AAGGTTATTCCCTATACAACTATGGTCACTAAATGTGCTTGGTCGGATCCTAACGATCAACCAAACGGGTCGGGTTCGAAAGTCTAAGCGGTTGTCAAGACCGCTGACTTACGACCCTATATAAGCACTAGACTAAAAGTGACGAATTAAACATGTTGAAACATGTTTAACTAAGTTAGAAAACATTTTGATATCAAAACAAGGTGTTTTGATACCCGAAAATAGTTTCGTCTCAAAATACGCATAAACACATATTTTGACCAAAACTTTAACTCGTCACTTCGACTAATCGACGTGGTAATTAGTAGGTATAGTCACAAGGGACTATAACCATCGTGATTACGCTCACGTTGCAAAGTTCAAACGAACTTTGTGTTGACCAATTCATGGTCAAAGCAGAAAGTCAAACACTGTTTGACTTTCATGCTTGAAAACCATAAACAAGCATGAAATAAGCTTACAAAGGGTCCAAGCTAGGATCAAGAACAAGAGAACTCAGGTATGAAGCTTCAACAAGTGAATACTTCAACTTAGAGCAGATCTTTAATGAAATGAGCAAGGAACAAATGAGAAAACCCAAGCTATTTATAGAAAGTTTCGATCATCAAGATCATTCCAGGTGTTAGGAGGCTCAATCTTGACCCTACACTTGTTATTCTATGATTGGGCAACTTGCAAAGCAGACAAACAAGCCCATAGATTGCAAAAACCAAGGATTTGAAGGTGTATGAGCAGGCTGTTTGCTGAAACTGGTATTTCCAGAAACCTGCTCTATCACGTGGCGAGCCAGGGAGTCCTGGTTCTGGCGTGTGGCACGAGGGAGGTCAGTTTCAAGTTTCATGTTTTGGCAAAACAGGTCCCTGCATGTTTAAAACTTGATTTTCGACATATTTAAGCCCCATTAACCCCATTTCAAGGTTCTACAATGATGTTAAAGTATAGGGAACATGAAATATGCTTAAAAACATCTCGGATGTCGGTTCATTTGGTCGCACAGTTGCGTTATTCGGTTAATTACGATGAAAACTCGAACGGATGCGAAATCGATCCAAATTACGATTTGTCGTGTAATTTTTCATTCCAATCACTAATATATTTTAATGATTACAAAAATTTTTGGATGTTCGGATATGTTAAGAACGTAAGATATGCGCGTAAATGCAAACTTATGCACGTTTTGACGCTTTTAGTCCCTGTTGATCAAATAAGTTTATTTTCGCATACCGAACCCCTCAAAGCCTATTTCTAAGCTATGTAAAGGATATTTAGGGTATTTTTAACTTATGATCAAGTTCCGGAATGTTCGTTACAGTACGAATCGGCATACTTTCACAGTTTGACATAAATAGTCCCTGCGATCGAATAAACTTGTTTTCGACACACCAAACCATCCAAAACTTATTTCTAAGTTATGTAAAGGTTATTTAAGGTATGTTAAGCCTATGTCACTGTTCCGAAGTGTTTGTCATGTTAAACTGATTACGTTTATGCATCAGTTTGCATATAACTTCCCAGAAAGCGATTTAAAGCTTGAAATCAAACTAGAATCAAATCATAAAATCGTCAAACACAAATACACAAATATTAACACCAAAACACATCGTTTCATTTATAACAGATATTGTTTTACATCGTACATTGTTTACAAAGCACAGTTGTCACAGTCTCCACTACTTTAGGAAATTTCGTCCCGAAATTTTAACTAGAGGAAACTTGTGAAAACAAATGTGGATATTTCGCTTTCATTTGGTCCTCACGTTCCCAAGTAAACTCTGGGCCACGTTTGGACTCCCATCGAACTTGACCAATCGTATTCGCTTGTTCTTCAACTGTTTGATTTCATGGTCCATTATCTCCACAGGTTTCTCGACAAAGTGCATCGTTTCATGAACTTGAATTTCGTCGAGTGGAATATGAAGATCAGTATCGGCTAAAAAATTTCGTAAATTGGACACGTGGAATGTTGGGTGAATATTCCCAAGTTCAGGAAGTAGCTTTAATCGGTAGGAAACTGTCACACCCCGACCACGTAAAACGAGAAACACGTGGCGGAAACGTCGGGGAGTGTTGTAACAGAATTATTGTTTCACAACCATGAAAATTAAAGTTACGTTTTATTTATCAACAAGAGAGTTACATTTTCTTTAAAAATGAAACCAAGAGTACATAACATAATTAAACTAAGTCTATCTTCGTTTTATGTCTCTAAGGCACAGGTCCGCCCTAATGTCATGATCATCATCCTAAGCGACAGCTCCTGAAAACACATGTGAAAGTAGGTACGTCAGCATAAAAATGCCTGTGAGATACATAGGTTTAGTGAAAATAGGATTCATGACTTGGGTTTTAAAAGATAGGTTTAATAAAAATTAGTCATAAATCTTGTTAAGTGTTTTCTTTTATAAATCGTATGAAAACTCGATAAGAAATTAGACTATATAAAAGAATGGTGTATGGTTAATAAAATAACAGAGTAAAATAAGTTGGATAAAATAAACTGTTTTGTAAGACAATGTCTTGTGAAAAATAAGTTGTTTATGTAAAATGTAATATGTCAAATATTGAAATGATTTAAGTAACGCTACGACATGTAATACCATACAAGCACTTATATATATGAAGTACCAGCGGCGTATCCACCATGCTTGTATAATATTACACAAGCCTCGTTACTCAAATCACTTACCCAAACCAACCACCATTGTAAATTGTTCAAGTATAAATCAATTGTCAAGTGTTATTGTGTAAACCATATCAAAATGTCTATGTCTAATGTAAATCACTAAATGTGTATATCAATGTCAAAATGTTTATGTTTAACGTAAATCATGAATTGTGTATCCATAAATATCATGTATGGCAAGTGAAATACATCAACTAAACCATAGGTAAAATGCACAAAAACAGGGTATCGAATTAAACATAGTTTAAATCAAATTTATGTTTTGTGGAACAAAGGCATGCTATACTGATACAAACCTATATGGGGTAATGTTATAATGCATACATTCAAGCCTTGTGACTGTGGTGATAGACCTTTAAACAAATTAAAGGTTCATCTGTGTTATGTTTATCGAATTCGGTCATTCCTTCCATCCAAACATACCTAGGATGTTAGGAACGGGAGATGTTAATTCCTATGGTACCACTACCCACTAACGAATGGCGTGATCAATGTTAATGAATGTATATTGTCCCATTTGAACAAACCAAATGTCATACCAAAATGTAAGCATGTGATGAATAACAAATGTACTAAGTATGCTAAGTTAACATACAAAGCAGAAAAGTCATGTAAATCAATGTGCTAGCATGCTATCAGTCAACGTACATAGCAAAACAATGTAATGTAAATCATGTACTATAGGTGTACTAATGAACATAGCAAGTATATGATGTGAAAACATGGAAAGCATGAAAGTAACAAGTAGGCACATGTGTTTCACCCCAAAACCGTTTGAAATAGTAAAAGAGGGGTCTATGTACTCACTTAAGATTGCTTAGTAGTCCTTGAGTAACAACCAAACAATGCTAGAGATCACGGATATCAAACGGCACCTAATATAGGTAACTATGTTAATATATCGGACCTAAATCGGAGGATTGGATAGAATGAGGGCTCGTAAACCAAATGAGTATGGGGACTCATGTAATGTGGTTTAACAAAGCCTACATACTAAAATGAAACCTAACCTAAGTGCTTACGACCCATTACGACCCGTTTAGGTAGCTTATGCTACTTTAACGCGTCGTTCGCGTAAAACGCGTTCGGAACGCCTAACTAGTCCTATGACAAGTAAAATATGCCTTAACATGTCTAATATTGTTGCCAAAACAGTTTAGATATCAAAAGTTATGTTACATATGCTTAATAGGAATTTTGGCGTAAAAAGGGCATTTTGGTCATTTACCTAAGGCATATAAACTACCTATCATACAACTAACTAAACGTCGTGACCATAAGGTATAACCTCGGAAGGTTATTCCCTATACAACTATGGTCACCTAATGTGTTTGGTCGGATCCTAATGATCGACCAACGGGCCGGGTTCGAAAGTATAAGCGATTGTTTAGATCGCTTACCTTACGACCCTATATAAGCACTAAACTAAAAGTGACGAGCTAAGCATGTTAAAACATGCTTAACTAAGTTTAGAAAACAGGTTTGGTATCAAAACAAACGGTTTTGATACCTAAGAGTAGTTTGGTTACAAAATACGCAAGAATACGCATTTTGGCCGAAACTACGACTCGTCACTGAGCCTAGATAACGTGGTAATCAGTAGGTATAGTCACTAGGGACTATAACCATCGTGATTACGCTCACGTTATGAAGTTCAAACGAACTTCGCATTGACCATAAACTGGTCAATGCAGAAAGTCAAACAAATTTTGACTTTTAACGCTAAAAGAATAAAAAGAACGAAGGAACACTTACAAAGGGTCCCCGAAAGCTTTGATTTCTCAAGTATTCTCAGGTATGAAGTGGTCTCACTTCAACTTAGAGAACTCTCAAGAATTTAAGTGGGTTTTGCAAGTGAAAGGGTTGGGTATTTATAGGAAATGGACCACCGTTAGGATCGTTTCTCGAACACCGTGCTTTGATCTTGTCCCTACACTTGTTGCAACACTAAGTTAACTCTTATTGGCCCCCCATGATCAGGAATTGACAAGTGGAATTGAGTTTGGAGTGCATAACAGCTGTTAACAGCTGTTTAAACAATTTAATCTGGTCTGGGAGGCTGACACGGGCCGCGTAAGGAGACACCAAGAGTTTACGCGGGCCGCCTGGCCCCTCTGATCAGAAACAACTTTGCTGAATTGATAGTTTTGGTCCCTTTTGGTGTTTAAGGCTCATTTCGACATGTTTAAGGCCCTTTAAGCCAACGTTAAGGCCCTAAAATGATGCCTAAAAATTGTGGACATGAATCGTGCTCAAAAATATTCCGGATGTTGGTTCGTTTGGTCGTATGATCGCGATGTTCGCTTAATTACGACGGAATGCGCATAAGCGCGAAAAACGATCCAAATTGCGCGACAAATGGATTTTTCTTATGCCAAACACTAAAATAAAATATTTTAGTGCTTACATAAATTTTTGGATGTCTGGATGTATCCAGAACGTAAGTTATGCGCGAAAATGCAAACTTATGCACTTTTTGACACTTTTAGTCCCTGAATGACCCAAAAGTTTATTTTAGCACACCGAACCCCTCAAAGCCTATTTCTAAGCTATGTAAAGGATATTTATGGTATGTTTAACTTATGGTCATGTTCCAGAATGTCTGTTATTGTCACACCCAGACCACGTAAAACAACAAAACGTGGCGGAATCGTCGGGGAGTGTTGTAACATAATCATTGTTTCATAACACATGGAAAATTGAAATATTGTTTTATTGATTAAAAGAGTTACAATGTCTTAACAAACAAAGGAGTATAACAAAATTAACTAGTCTTCCACCTTTTATTGTCACTAAGGCCCAAGTCCGCCTAAGCGTATCTTGATCAATCCTATGCATCATTTCCTGAAACACATGTGAAAATAGGTACGTTAGCATAAAAATGCTGGCGAGTACATAGGTTTTGTGAAAATAGGATTCATCACTTATAAGTTTAGAAAAAGGTTGTTTAACAAAAGTTAGTCATGATCCTTGTAAAATATTTTGTTTTATAAATCATTTGAAAAACGATGATAAAGTAGATGATATGTAAAAGAATAATGTAAGATTAAATGAATAACCAAGTAAAATGAGTTTGTATAAGATAAGTTGTTTGTAAAACAATGTCTTGTGAAAAATATGTTATTTGTATAAAAATGTTATATGTCTAAACTGAAATGATTTAAATAACGCTACGATATGCAATACCATACAAGCACTTATATATAGGAAGTACCAGCGGCGTATCCACCTTGCTTGTATCATATTACACACGCCTCGTTACTTAAATCACTTTACCCAAACAAACCACCAATGTAAATTGCCCATGTCAAAACCATTTGTCAAATGTCTTTGTGTAAACCATGTCAAAATGTCTTTGTCAAAATACAGTCTATGAAATATGTATATCAATATCAAAATGTCTATGTCAAATGTCAATTATGTAATGTATAAACAAAATGTCATGTATGGCAAGTGAAATATATATATATTTATCCACTGAGCCATAGGTAAAAAAATGCACAAAACAATGTATTGAAGTAAAACGAGGTTTAAATCAACGTTATGTTTTGTGGAAATGCATGCTATACTGAATACAAACATTTATGCGGTATTGTGAAAATGCATACATTCAAGCCTTGTGACTGTGGTGATGAGCCTTTAAACAAATTAAAGGTCTATCTGTATTATGTTTTATCGAATTCGGTCATTCCTTCCATCCAAACAAACCTAGGATTTTAGGAACAGGAGTTGTCAATTCCTATGGTACCATTACCTACTAACGAGCGGCGTAGCTAATGTTAATGAATGTATATGGTCCCATTTAAACAAACCAAATGTCATATCAAAATGTAAGCATGTGATGAAAATAATGTACCTAGTATGCTAAATAAACATACAAGGTAGAGATGTAAAACAATGTGTCCATATGTTACGAGAACATATGAAACAGAGATTCAATGTGAATCAAATGTACTAAGTATGATGAACATACATAGCATGAAAAGGTAAAACAATGTACTAAGTATGCACTAAATGGACATACATAGCATGAAATGAAATGTAAAACAATGTACTAAGTATGAACTAAATGAACATACGTAGCATAAAATGTCATGTAAAACGATGTACTAAGTATGCTACAAAGGACATACATAGCAAAAACACAATGAAATCATGTACTAATAATGTACTAATGAACATAGCAAGTATATGATATGAAAGCATGGAAAGCAAGAAAATAACAAGTAGGCACATGTGTTCCACCCCAAAACAGTTTGAAAACAGTAAAAGAGGGGTCTATGTACTCACTTGAGGGTGCTTAGAAGTCTTGAACAACAACCAAGCAAAGCTAGAGGGATCACAGAATCAAACGGCACCCTATATAGATAACTACATAAATAACCGGACCTAAATCGGGAGATTGGGTAGTATGAGGTTTCGTAAACCAAATGAGTATTGGAACTCATATGATATGGTTTAACAAAGCCTACATACTAAAATGAAACCTAGCCTAAGTGCTTTTGACCCATCACGACCTGTCTAGTTAGCTTATGCTACTTTAACGCGTCGTCCGCGTAAAACGCGTTTGGAATGCCTAACTAGCCCTATGACAAGTAAGATATGCCTTAACATGTTTAATATTGTTACTAAATCAGTTTAGATGTCAAAAGTTACGTTACATAGGCTTAAAATGAATTTTGGCGCAAAAAGGGCATTTTGGTAATTTACCTAAGGCATAAGAACTACTTATCATACAACTACTAAACGTCGTGACCATAAGGTATAACCTCGGAAGGTTATTCCCTATACAACTATGGTCACCTAATATGTTTGGTCGGATCCTAATGATCGACCAAACGGGTCGGGTTCGAAAGTATAAGAGATTGATTAGATCGCTTACCCTTACGACCCTAGACAAGCACAAATCTAAAAGTGACGAGCTAAACATGCTAGAACATGTTTAGTTAAGTTAGAAAACAGGTTTGGTATCAAAACAAAAGGTTTTGATACTCTATAGTAGTTTGGTTACAAAATACGCAAAAACACGTATTTTGGCCGAAACTACGACTCGTCACTGATAACGTGGAAATCAGTAGGTATAGTCACTAGGGACTATGACCATCGTGATTACGCTCACGTTATGAAGTTCAAACAAACTTCGCATTGACCATAAACTAGTCAATGCAGAAAGTCAAACAAAGTTTGACTTTATCGCTAAAACGAATAAAAGCATGAAAGAGGACTTACAAGAGGTCCAAGAATGGAAGTTTGATCTGAAATTCCCAGGTATGAAGTGTTGCAACTCCAACTTAGGGAAATGATCAGATCAAGGGTGAGTTTGAAGCAAATGGGGGTGGGGCATTTATAGGGAAACTAAGACCGTTAGGATCGTTTCTTGAAAAACGTGCTTCGATCTAGGCCGTCCAAGTGTGCCCCCTGATTTGTAATACCTTGGGCACTCAAAACCAGCCCCTAGGAAGCCCAAAAACCATTTGCAAGAGCTGGAACAGGCTGGAAATAGCTGGAAATCAATTCTGCTGATCTGGGGATTGCTTGCGCACCGTAAGCATGTCCATACGGTGCGCAAGGACCCTGCAGACCAGCATATTTTGCATTTTGACAGCTTTGGCCCTTGTGCGCGTATGGTTGTGTTTTGGCACTTCTAACACCCGTCAACACCATTTTTAAGCTCCCTAAGGATGTTAAAGCATAGGGAACATGAAACATGCTCAAAAATATGTCGGATGTCAGTTCGTTTGGTCGTATGATCGCGTTGTTCGGTTAATTACGACGGAAGTCGTAACGGACGCGTGTACGATCCAAATTGCGCGACGAATGGATTTTTATCATGCCAAACACTAAAATAAAATATTTTAATGCTTACATAAATTTTTGGATGTCCGGATATATTCAGAACGTAAAATATGCGCGAAAATGCAAACTTATGCACTTTTTGACGCTTTTAGTCCCTGAATGAGCATAAAGTTTATTTTAGCACACCGAACCCCTAAAAGCCTATTTCTAAGATATGTAGAGGATATTTAGGGTGTGTTTAACTTATGGCCATGTTCTGGAATGTCCGTTACAGTACAAATTGACATACTTTCGCAGTTTGTCAATTTTAGTCCTTGTAAGCGATTTAAACTTGATTTCGGCATACCAAACCTTCCAAAACTTATTTCTAAGTTATGTAAAGGTTATTTAAGGTATGTTAATCCTATGTCACTATTACGGAGTGTTTGTTGCATTAAACTGGTTATATTTACGCATCAGTGCGCGTATAACCTTCCAGAAAGCGATTTAAAGCCCGAAATCGAACAAGAATTGATATGTGCAAATGATACACATATTTATACAAATCCCAAGTATGAAATATAATATTTCAGTAGTTTGGTATTTTTTTGACGGCTGTGAAGGCACAGGTGTCACAGTTATAGTTCAAATTGGCATACTTTCACAGTTTGTCAAATTTAGTCCCTGTAGGCGAATTAACTTGTTTTTGCCATACCAAAGCCTTCAAAACTTATTTCTAAGTTATGTAAAGGTTATTTAAGGTATGCTAAGTATATGTTGATGTTCCGGAGTATTTTTCACGTTAAACTGAGTACGTTTACGCACCAGTTTGCGTATAACTCTCCAGAAAGCGATATAGAGTTTGAAATTGAACAAAAGTCGAAACATGAAAAATGTAAAACATAACCAAATAAACATTGGGATCAAATAACTTTGTTTTATTGATAACTAAACTGTTCACAATGATTACAAGCACAGATGTTACAGTCTCCCCTACTTGTGGAAATTTCGTCCCGAAATTTATTTGGAGGAAACTCGTGGGAATAGATGTGGATACTTCACCTTTATTTGATCTTCGCGTTCCCAAGTAAACTTAGGTCCGCGTTTAGATTCCCAGCGAACTTTGACCAATGGAATACGCTTGCGTTTGAGCCACTTAACTTCACGTTCCATGATTTCCACTGGCTTCTCAACAAATTTCAGTGTTTTATCAACACGAATTTCGTCAAGTGGTATGTGGAGGTTCTCATCAGCTAAACACTTCTTGAGATTGGACACGTGAAAGGTTGGATGAACATTTCCAAGTTCAGGAGGTAACTCAAGTCTGTAGGCTACCTTACCGATTCTTTCGACGATCTTGAATGGTCCAACGTATCTTGGTGCAAGTTTTCCTTTCTTTCCAAATCTGATCACACCTTTCCAAGGTGAGACCTTAAGTAATACTCGATCATCGACTTGAAATTCCATGGGCTTGCGTCCTTGGTCCGCATAACTCTTTTGACGGCTTCTAGCTGTCTGAAGGTTATCACGAACTTTCTTAACCTTATCAGTTGTCTCTAAAATGAGGGCATGTCCAGTAAGCTGAGCCTCACCAATCTCATTCCAGCAGACTGGTGAATGACATTTTCGACCATAGAGAGCCTCGAAAGGAGCCATGTTGATGCTGGAGTGATAACTGTTGTTGTAGGAGAATTCAATCAACGGAAGATGTGAATCCCAACTACCACCAAAATCGATCACACAAGCTCTAAGCATATCCTCCAGAGTCTGGATTGTTCTTTTAGATTGACCATCCATTTGCGGATGATAAGCTGTGCTCAGATTAAGTTGGGTCCCCATAGCAGACTGCATGGTTCTCCAAAAATGAGAAGTGAAGCGAGCATCTCTGTCAGAAATGATGTTCAAAGGAACACCATGTCGAGCTACAATTTCATCCACATAGGTTTTAGCAAGTTTGTCAGCAGAAAAATACTCAAGGATTGGCAAGAAATGCGCTGACTTAGTAAGACGATCAACAACTACCCAGATGGCATCATGACCTTTCTTTGTACGCGGAAGTTTAGTAATGAGATCCATAGTAATGTTTTCCCATTTCCAAACTGGGATCTCTGGTTGCACCAATAAACCAGAAGGACGCTGATGTTCAGCCTTAACCTTAAGACAAGTAAGGCATTTTGATACATATAAGGCAATGTCTTTCTTCATACCAGGCCACCAATACTGAATACGAAGATCCTTATACATCTTATCTGAGCCAGGATGAATAGAACAACGAGACTTATGGGCTTCATCCATAAGCAAGGTGCGAAGGTTATCTTGGCTTGGGACCCACAAACAGTCCATGAAGTAATATGATCCATTGCCCTTCAGTTCCAGATCAGGTGTTATGTGATAGGGAAATTCCTTATCCATCAAACCTTGTGAAACACAAGTGTGTTGAGCCTGAGAAATGCGGGCTTGGATATCGGATCGAGCTTGAATATCAGATTGAACATGAACGCAATGAAGCTTAGTACCTTCCTTACGACTCAATGCATCGGCTACGACATTCGCCTTACCAGGATGGTAGCGAATTTCACAGTCATAGTCGTTTAGAAGCTCAACCCAATGTTGTTGCCTCATGTTGAGTTCTTTCTGATTGAAGATATGCTGAAGAATTTTGTGGTCCATGAAAACCACACATTTTGTACCGTACAAATAGTGTCTCCACATCTTAAGAGCGAAGACAACTGCACCCAACTCAAGATCATGAGTGGTGTAGTTCTTCTCATGTATCTTCAACTGCCTCGATGCATATGCTATGACTTTGTTTCTTTGCATCAAAACACAGCCAAGACCCAATTTAGATGCATCACAATAAATGACGAAATCATCATTGCCCTCCGGCAAAGTCAGAACAGGCGCGTCGCAAAGTTTCTGCTTCAAGTTTTGAAAAGCTTCCTCTTGTTTGAATCCCCAATCAAAGGGTTTGTTTTTCTGAGTTAGAGCAGTTAGAGGAACTGCAATCTTTGAGAAGTTCTCAGTGAAGCGGCGATAATAACCCGCAAGTCCAAGAAAAGAACGAATTTCAATAGGAGTAGTAGGCGTATCCCAATCCTTGATCGCACTGGTCTTGGAGGGATCTACATGAATACCTTGTTCATTGACAATATGCCCCAAAAATTGAACTTCCTTGAGCCAAAACTCGCAGTTGGAGAATTTGGTGAAAAATTGCTCTTTCTTCAGGAGTTCCAGAGTAAGATGAAGATGTTGCTCATGTTCAGCTCGCGTCTTAGAATAAATCAAGATGTCATCAATAAAAACAATGACGAACTGATCCAAATAAGGCTTGCAGACCCTATTCATTAAGTCCATGAAAACAGCAGGAGCATTAGTCAAACCGAATGGCATGACTGTGAACTCATAATGCCCATAACAAGTGCGGAACGCTGTCTTGGGAATGTCTTCTTCATGCACACGAAGTTGATGATACCCAGAACGCAGATCAATCTTCGAAAAATAAGAAGCGCCCTGTAACTGATCAAAGAGATCATCGATGCGAGGTAGGGGATATCGATTCTTGATGGTAAGCTTGTTAAGTTCACGATAATCGATACACATCCTAAAAGATCCATCCTTCTTCTTGACAAAAAGAACGGGAGCACCCCAAGGTGAAAAGCTAGGACGGATAACACCTTTGTCAGAAAGCTCCTGAAGTTGCTTAGACAACTCTTGCATCTCAGACGGTGCATGACGATATGGAGATCTGGCAATGGGATTTGCACCAGGTACGAGATCAATTCGGAACTCGACTTGGCGTGCTGGGGGTAGACCAGGTAACTCTTTAGGAAACACATCAGGATAATCCCGAACAACAGGGATATCTTGAATAGACTTACCTTTGCCCTTATCTGCTACAACATGTGCCAAAAAGGCCACATAGTTCTTTCGTAGGTACTTCCGAGCTTTAAAACAAGACATGAGTTTGAGACCACCAGCAGGTTTCTCACCACGAACCTGTAGGATTTCGCCTGTCGAAAGCGGCACACGAATAATCTTCTCAAAACAAACTACCTCTGCGCGATGCTTGGCTAACCAATCCATACCCACAATAACGTCGAAGCTTCCTAGTTGCATAGGCGTGAGGTCAATAGGAAAAAGATGGTCGTTAAGGTTCAACTGGCAGTTGCGAAGAACAGAATCAAGAACAATGGGTTCACCACTAGCAACTTCTACTGTCAAGGGTTTTCCTAGTTTCGTTCTAGACACGCGAAGCAATGGCTCAAAAGATAATGACACAAAACTCTTATCGGCACCCGAATCAAAAAGAACAGATGCAGGCTGATTATTAATAAAGAACGTACCGTTCACCACTTCATTGTCTGCTTGTGCCTCTTGTGCATTCATGTTGAAGACTCGACCTCGAGCCTGAGCCTGATTCTGATTTGGATTCGCATTCACCAATCTTGGACATTGATTACGGTAGTGGGTCAGATCCCCACAGTTGTAACAAGAACCTGGCGGGTAGTGTGGTCGTGCAGCTTGACCTTGTTGCTGAGCAGGAGGCTGAGCAACTCGTTGAGCCGGGTTCTGAACTGCCTGATTCTGAGCAAAACGACAAACATCAGCAAGATGACCTGACTTCCCACAGTTAGTATAGAAACGGCACGGAAGTTGCGGCTGATGGTGACTATTGCATCTATTGCACAAAGGTGCATTTCCTGCATAGCGCTTCTTCGCTGGAGGCTGTTCGGCTTGGTTGGGAGCTGCCTGGTTAACTTGGGCAGTGACAACAAAATTTTGGGAAGCCTTTCGCTTCCTAGACCCCCTTGAGGAACCAGAATCCTTTCCCTTCTTGTTTTGACCTTTCTGGCTATCTTCTTTGTCAGACGCCTGCTTCTTACCCTTATCACCCTTTTTGTGCAGCTTTCCCTTTCGAACCTGCGACTCAGTCAATGTCGCTGCTAACTCGATCGCCTGACGGAGTGTGGTAGGGTTACTACCAGTAATGATGTCTTGTACTGAGTCAGATAGACCATCGATGTACCTTTCGATAGCCTTGTCGAGTGGGGTAACCATGGTTGGGCAAAGCAGTCTCAATTCTTCATACCTATCAGTGTAAGCCCGATGCTCGCCACTATCTTGCTTCAAATCATCAAATTCCCTTTCCAAAGCTAGCAGTTCATGACGTGGACAGAACTCCCTCATCATAAGGGCCCTAAGTTCGGCCCATGTTTGTGCTAGAGCAACTTCTGCACCACGGTCTCTCATTACCCCGTTCCACCATGTAAGAGCCCTCTTCTGAAACACACTCGAAGAAAACTCGACCTTGCGATTATTAGGACACTGAACGTGACGGAAAGTATTCTCAATGGTCTCGAACCATTGAAGAAGCCCAGTTGCACCCTCAAAACCACTAAACTTGAGAGGTTTAGCCGAGTTAAAATTCTTGAAATTGCATGGAGCATTGTTGTTGTTGTTGACTTGGTTCCATTGAGCAATGAGGTTTGGGAACGCAGCAGCCATTTGCTGTGCGATAATTTCTGCCAGTTCGGCATTCGCTATCTGACTCTCGCGTCGAGGAGGCATTCTAAAAGGGGAAACATGAAAGGAAACGAGTGAGATGATTGAATGAAAAGGATGAGATGAAACAAAATCAACAAAAGCAAAGATGGTGGTCATTCATCCGCATCACTAAGCAAACAAACAACACATAGTGAATAATCAAAGTAAATGGGTGAAAAATAATGTATCGCGAAGACATGCTCGCCTATAAGTGAACACTCTCCCCAAGAGTTCCCAGGTAAGAGTGACTAGTCCGATTATGTGGATTTGTACGAACACTCTAGCCTTAGACAGAAAACCCAGGGTACAGGCATTCACCCTTCCAGTTTGCACGCGTTCACATTATTTAAAACCCAAAACCTTGACGAGATTTTGAAAATTCAAAAAAGGGGTTCAAAACCTTGTAATCAATCATCCTAGATCAGATGATTAGTTTTCAAGGCGGATTCGAACTTGATGTTCTCGTTGTGGTTATCACCTAAGGATAGGTGAAGAGCATGTTTTAAAATCTAAACACAAGACAACTTACGTTGGGGTCCTAGAAAGTTATAGTCTAGGTCAAAGCATTACTAATAACCTAATTCCCTATAACCATTGGCTCTGATACCAACTCTTCTGTCACACCCTGACCACGTAAAACGAGAAACACGTGGCGGAAACGTCGGGGAGTGTTGTAACAGAATTATTGTTTCACAACCATGGAAATTAAAGTTACGTTTTATTTATCAACAAGAGAGTTACATTGTCTTTAAACATGAAACCAAGAGTACATAACATAATTAAACTAAGTCTATCTTCGTTTTATGTCTCTAAGGCACAGGTCCGCCCTAATGTCACGATCATCATCCTAAGCGACAGCTCCTGAAAACACATGTGAAAGTAGGTACGTCAGCATAAAAATGCCTGTGAGATACATAGGTTTCGTGAAAATAGGATTCATGAGTTGGGTTTTAAAAGATAGGTTTAATAAAAATTAGTCATAAATCTTGTTAAGTGTTTTCTTTTATAAATCGTATGAAAACTCGATAAGAAATCAGACTATATAAAAGAATGGTGTATGGTTAATAAAATAACCGAGTAAAATAAGTTGGATAAAATAAACTGTTTTGTAAGACAGTGTCTTGTGAAAAATAAGTTGTTTATGTAAAATGTAATATGTCAAATATTGAAATGATTTAAGTAACGCTACGACATGTAATATCATACAAGCACTTATATATAGGAAGTACCAGCGGCGTATCCACCATGCTTGTATCATATTACACACGCCTCGTTACTCAAATCACTTACCCAAACCAACCACCATTGTAAATTGTTCAAGTATAAATCAATTGTCAAGTGTTATTGTGTAAACCATATCAAAATGTCTATGTCTAATGTAAATCACTAAATGTGTATATCAATGTCAAAATGTTTATGTTTAACGTAAATCATGAATTGTGTATCCATAAATATCATGTATGGCAAGTGAAATACATCAACTAAACCATAGGTAAAATGCACAAAAACAGGGTATCGAATTAAACATAGTTTAAATCAAAGTTATGTTTTGTGGAACAAAGGCATGCTATAGTGATACAAACATCTATGCGGTAATGTTATAATGCATACTAACGAATGGCGTGATCAATGTTAATGAATGTATATGGTCCCATTTGAACAAACCAAATGTCATACCAAAATGTAAGCATGTGATGAATAACAAATGTACTAAGTATGCTAAGTTAACATACAAAGCAGAAAAGTCATGTAAATCAATGTGCTAGCATGCTATCAGTCAACGTACATAGCAAAACAATGTAATGTAAATCATGTACTATAGGTGTACTAATGAACATAGCAAGTATATGATGTGAAAACATGGAAAGCATGAAAGTAACAAGTAGGCACATGTGTTTCACCCCAAAACCGTTTGAAATAGTAAAAGAGGGGTCTATGTACTCACTTGAGATTGCTTAGTAGTCCTTGAGTAACAACCAAACAATGCTAGAGATCACGGATATCAAACGGCACCTAATATAGGTAACTATGTTAATATATCGGACCTAAATCGGAGGATTGGATAGAATGAGGGCTCGTAAACCAAATGAGTATTGGGACTCATGTAATGTGGTTTAACAAAGCCTACATACTAAAATGAAACCTAACCTAAGTGCTTACGACCCATTACGACCCGTTTATGTAGCTTATGCTACTTTAACGCGTCGTTCGCGTAAAACGCGTTCGGAACGCCTAACTAGTCCTATGACAAGTAAAATATGCCTTAACATGTCTAATATTGTTGCCAAAACAGTTTAGATATTAAAAGTTATGTTACATATGCTTAATAGGAATTTTGGCGTAAAAAGGGCATTTTGGTCATTTACCTAAGGCATATAAACTACCTATCATACAACTAACTAAACGTCGTGACCATAAGGTATAACCTCGAAATGTTATTCCCTATAAAACTATGGTCACCTAATGTGTTTGGTCGGATCCTAATGATCGACCAAACGGGCCGGGTTCGAAAGTATAAGCGATTGTTTAGATCGCTTACCTTACGACCCTATATAAGCACTAAACTAAAAGTGACGAGCTAAGCATGTTAAAACATGCTTAACTAAGTTTAGAAAACAGGTTTGGTATCAAAACAAACGGTTTTGATACCTAAGAGTAGTTTGGTTACAAAATACGCAAGAATACGCATTTTGGCCGAAACTACGACTCGTCACTGAGCCTAGATAACGTGGTAATCAGTAGGTATAGTCACTAGGGACTATAACCATCGTGATTACGCTCACGTTATGAAGTTCAAACGAACTTCGCATTGACCATAAACTGGTCAACGCAGAAAGTCAAACAAAGTTTGACTTTTAACGCTAAAAGAATAAAAAGAACGAAGGAACACTTACAAAGGGTCCCCGAAAGCTTTGATTTCTCAAGTATTCTCAGGTATGAAGTGGTCTCACTTCAACTTAGAGAACTCTCAAGAATTTAAGTGGGTTTTGCAAGTGAAAGGGTTGGGTATTTATAGGAAATGGACCACCGTTAGGATCGTTTCTCAAATACCGTGCTTTGATCTTGTCCCTACACTTGTTGCAACACTAAGGTAACTCTTATTGGCCCCCCATGATCAGGAATTGACAAGTGGAATTGAGTTTGGAGTGCATAACAGCTGTTAACAGCTGTTTAAACAATTTAATCTAGTCTGGGAGGCTGACACGGGCTGCGTAAGGAGACACCAAGAGTTTACGCGGGCCGCCTGGCCCTCCTGATCTGAAACAACTTTGCTGAATTGACAGTTTTGGTCCCTGTTGGTGTTTAAGGCTCATTTCGACACGTTTAAGGCCCGTTAAGCCAACGTTAAGGCCCTAAAATGATTCCTAAACAATGTGGACTTGAA
The DNA here is from genome assembly GCA_030545235.1 of Helianthus tuberosus. NCBI lineage: Eukaryota > Viridiplantae > Streptophyta > Magnoliopsida > Asterales > Asteraceae > Helianthus > Helianthus tuberosus. The sequence continues at coordinate 48,158,878 of CM060431.1, read as the reverse complement.
TCATGCTCAAAAATATGCCGGACGTTGGTTCGTTTGGTCGTATGATTGCGATGTTCGCTTAATTACGACGGAATGCGCATAAGCGCGAAAAACGATCCAAATTGCGCGACGAATGGATTTTTCTTATGCCAAACACTAAAATAAAATATTTTAATGCTTACATATTTTTTTGGATGTCTGGATGTATCCAGAACGTAAGTTATGCGCGAAAATGCAAACTTATGCACTTTTTGACACTTTTAGTCCCTGAATGAGCCAAAAGTTTATTTTAGCACACCGAACCCCTCAAATCCTATTTCTAAGCTATGTAAAGGATATTTATGGTATGTTTAACTTATGGTCATGTTCCAGAATGTCTGTTATAGTTCAAATTGGCATACTTTCGTAGTTTGTCAAATTTAGTCCCTGTAGGCGAATTAACTTGTTTTTGCCTTACCAAAGCCTTCAAAACTTATTTCTAAGTTATGTAAAGGTTATTTAAGGTATGCTAAGTATATGTTGATGTTCCGGAGTATTTGTCACATTAAACTGACTACGTTTACGCACCAGTTTGCGTATAACTCTCCAGAAAGCGATATAGAGTTTGAAATTGAACAAAAGTCGAAACATGAAAAATGTAAACATAACCAAACAAACATTGGGATGAAATAACATTGTTTTATTGATAACTGAACTGTTCACAATGATTACAAGCACAGATGTTACAGCAACCTTTCCAATTCTTTCAATAAGCTTAAATGGTCCAACGTATCATGGTGCAAGTTTTCGTTTCTTTCCAAATATCACCACTCCCTTCCAAGGGGACATCTTGAGTAGGACATGATCTCCGACTTGAAATTCCAAGGGCTTGGGTTGCATATCCGCATAACTCTTTTGACGGCTTCTAGCTATCAGAAGATTATCGCGAATTTTCTTGATTTTGTCTGTTGTTTCCAGAATGAGCTCAGGTCCAGTAAGCTGAGATTCACCGATCTCATTTCAACAGACAGGTGAACGACATTTTCGACCGTATAAAGCTTCGAACGGTGCCATATTAATGCTAGCATGATAACTGTTGTTGTAAGAGAATTCGATCAACGGTAGATGAGAATCCCAATTACCACCAAAGTCTATCACACAATTCCTAAGCATATCCTCCAATGTTTGTATCGTTTTCTCGGATTGTCCATCTGTTTGGGGATGATAAGCAGTGCTTAGATTTAGTTGGGTTCCCATAGCAGATTGCATGGTTTTCCAAAAATGAGATGAAAATCGAGCATCACGATCAGATATGATATCCAAAGGAACACCATGTCGAGACACAATCTCATCAACATAAATCTTGGCATGTTTATCAGCAGATAGATCCTCGCGAATCGGTATAAAGTGAGCTGATTTCGTTAATCGGTCGATAACAACCCAAATTGCATCGTGACCTCTAGATGTGCGCGATAACTTAGTGATGAGATCCATCGCAATGTTCTCCCACTTCCATACCGGTATCTCTGGTTGTATAAGCAAACCAGATGGTCCTTGATGTTCAGCCTTGACTTTGAGACAAGTTAGGAATTTCGAAACATACAAGGCAATATCCTTCTTCATACCAGGCCACCAGTACTGAGTACGAAGATCCTTGTACATATTGTCAGCACTAGGATGAATAGAATATTGAGACTTATGAGATTCATTCATCACTAAAGTGCGAAGATCGTCTTGTTTCGGAATCCACAAATGATTCTTGAAATAGATTAACCCATTGCCTTTCATTTCGAGTTTGAGCTCTAGTTGACATGGTAATTCCTTACCCATTAAGTCTTGTGTAACACAGGATTGTTGAGATTGATAGACACGTGATTGGATATCAGATAGAGTGTGAACAAAATTAAGCTTGACTCGTTCCTTTCGACTTAGCGCGTCAGCTATGAAATTCGCCTTATAAGGATGGTAGCGAATTTTCGCAATCGTAATCGTTCAATAGCTCAACCCAGCATCGTTATCTCATGTTAAGCTCCTTTTGATTAAGAATATGTTGGAGACTTTTGTGGTCTGTGAAAACCACACACTTCGTGCGATAAAGATAGTGTCTCCAGATTTTGAGAGCAAAAACCACAACACCCAACTCAAGATCATGAGTGGTATAGTTCTTCTCGTGAACTTTCAGTTGTCTTGACGCATAAGCTATAACTTTGCCTCGTTGTATAAGAACACAACCAAGGCCTAGATTCGACGCGTCACAATAGACAACAAAATCATCGTTTCCATCGGGCAAAGATAAAACAGGAGCAACACATAGTTTTCGTTTCAATGTTTGAAAAGCTTCTTCTTGTTTAGGTCCCCACTCAAAAGGCTTATTCTTCTGAGTCAAAGCAGTGAGAGGAACCGCGATCTTCGAGAAATTTGAAATAAATCGACGATAGTAACCATCAAGACTAAGAAAAGAACGAACTTCTGTGGGTGTCGTAGGTGTATTCCAATCCTTAATAGAAGATATTTTGGAAGGATCCACATGAATACCCTGCTTTTTAACAATCTGACCCAAGAACTGAACTTCCTTAAGCTAGAATCCACACTTGGAGAATTTGGCGAAAAGTTGTTCCTTCTTTAGAAGTTCTATCGTTAGACGAAGGTGTTGTTCGTGATTGGCTCGAGACTTTGAATAAATAAGAATGTCATCAATGAACACAATGATGAAATTGTCTAAATAAGGTTTAAAAACCCTATTCATTAAGTCCATGAAGATAGCTGGGGCATTCGTCAAACCAAAAGGCATGACAGTGAACTCGTAGTGACCATATCTCGTGCGAAATGCAGTTTTGGGAATATCTTCTTCGAGTACACGAAGCTGATGATACCCAGAACGCAGATCGATCTTGGAAAAATATGTAGCACCTTGCAGCTGATCAAAAAGGTCATCAATTTGTGGTAGAGGATATCGATTCTTGATGGTAAGCTTGTTAAGCTCACGATAATCGATACACCTTCGAAAAGATCCATCTTTCTTTTTCACAAACAGGACTGGAGCGCCCCAAGGTGAATAGCTCGGTCCGATGAATCCTTTGTCAGATAACTCTTGAAGCTGTTTTGATAACTCTTGCATCTCAGATGGTGCAAGACGATAAGGTGCTTTAGCAATCGGGTTAGCATTGGGAACAAGATCAATATGAAACTCGACTTGACGAACTGGAGGCAAACCAGGCAGTTCATCAAGAAACACCTCTGGATAGTCTTGAACAATCGGAATATCTTGAATGCACTTGTTCTTGCCTTTCTCCTCGGTGACATGTGCCAGGAAGGATACATATCCTTTTCATAATTAACTTTGGGCTTTCGTACACGACATGAGTTTCAAACCTCCAGATGGTTTCTCGCCGCGAACCTCTAAAAATTCACCAGATAAAAGAGGAATACGAACATTCTTATCGAAAGAACCCACCTCAGCATGATGTTTGGTTAACCAATCCATTCCTATGATAATATCGAAACTCCCAAGTTGCATCGGTGTGAAGTCAATAGGAAAAAGATGGTTATCGAGGTTCAATTGACAATTGCGAACAATAGAATCGAGTACAAGTGTTTTACAAGTAGCAACTTCGACTGATAAGGGTTTCCTCAGTTTAGTTCTAGGTATCGCAAGCAAAGCCTCAAATGATAACGAAACAAAACTTCTATCAGCACCAGAATAAAAAACAACAGATGCAGGTTGATGGTTAACAAGGAACGTACCATTAACAACCTCGTTGTCAGCTCAAGCCTCGTTACCATTCAAGCTGTATGCTCGTCAACGAGCGGGATTGGCGTTCGTGTTGGCATTCGGGTTCGGATTCGCAAGCCTCGGACAATTGTTGCGGAAGTGACCCATCTCTCCGCAATTGTAACATGAGCCAGGTGGGAATCTAGCAGTGTTTCCCTGAGCCTGTGCTGGATTCTGAGCAGCTTGGTTCTGACCTAATCGACAAATGTTGGCCATATGCCCAAGTTTACCACAAGTGTTACACTATTTGCAAGCTTGTTGGGCAGCATGATGACCGTTGCACTGAGTAAAGTGAGGTGCAGTACCAGCATATGGTTTCTTAGCAGGAGGTTGTGCTGGTGGGTTCTGAGCATTCTGATTGGTAACGGCAAAATTTTGGGAAGCCTTGCGCTTCCTCGATCTCCTTAACGACTCGCCCTTTTTCTTTCCCTTACCCTTGTCGTGGTGTCATCTTTATCACCCTTGCGGGTCAGTTTACCTTTTCTGACTTGAGACTCAGTCAGAGTTGCCGCCAATTCAATAGCCTGACGCACATTGGTAGGATTACTACCAGTTACATTGTCTTGCACAGAATCAGGCAGACCATCGATATACCTCTCAATCGCTTTCTCCAACGGGGTAACCATAGTAGGACACAACAAACTTAGCTCCTCATAATGATCCGTATACGCACGGTGTTCTCCCCCATCTTGTTTCAGATCGTCGAATTCTCATTCCAATGCCCTAATCTCGTGACGGGGACAGAACTCTTTCATCATGAGAGCCCGAAGCTCTTCACAAGTTTGTGCCATTGCCACATTGGCACCCCTATCGCGCATCACACCATTCCACCATGTAAGAGCACGCTTCTCGAAAACACTGGATGCAAACTTAACCTTTCGTTCATTCGGACACTGAACATGTCTAAATGTACTCTCCAGAGTCTCGAACCATTATAGGAGCGCAGTTGCTCCTTGAGACCCAGAAAACTTCTGTGGTTTAGCCGAATTAAACGTTTTAAAACTACACTGAGCATTGTTGTTATTGTTGTTCGCTTGATTGATTTGAGTTATTAGGTTCGGAATCACAACAGCCATTTGCTGAGCGACAAGGGCTGCGATTTCGGCGTTTGTTTGAGGTTGTGCATCTCGTCGAGGAGGCATATTCTTAAAAGAACAAGGAAACATGAGAAAGAGTGAGATTGAAAATTGGATAAACATAAGAGGTATTGAAAACATCGACAAAACACAAGGAAGGCGATCATTCGTTCATTACCTCGAACAAACAAACAATACACAATGACTAATCAAAGTAAATGGATCAGCATAATGTATCGGGAAGACATGCTTTAGCATATAAGTGGACACTCACCCCAAGAGTTCCCAGGTAAGAGTGACTAGTCCGATTATGTGGATTTGTACGAACACTCTAGCCTTAGACAGAAAACTCAGGATACAGGAATCCACCCTTCCAGATTGCACGTGTTCACATTATAAAAGCCCCAACTTTGATGAGATTTTGAAAACTTTGAAGGTTCAAAACCTTATAACAAATCACCTACGAAGAGATTATTGGTTTTCAAATCGGATTTGTTATTCGTGTTCTTGTTGTGGTTATCACCTAAAGATAGGTGACAGTATTGTTTTAGAATCTAAACGCAAATTTTCTTGCGTTAGGGTCCTAGAAAAGTTATAGACTAGGTCAAAGCATTACTAATAACCTAATTCCCAATAACCATGGGCTCTGATACCAACTCTTCCGTCACACCCCGACCGCGTAAAACAACGAAACCGTGGCGGAAACGTCGGGGAGTGGAGCGACAGAATTATTGTTTCACAACCATAGATTCAAAAGTTTCATTTTATTGAATTATTAACATTAGATATTGTCTTGAAATAGAATAAACAAGTTAAACATAGTCTATCATCGTTATTAAGTCACTAAGGCCGTATCCAGTCCTAAGTGAGCATGCATCCTAGTCGCAATCAGCATCATTCAACACCACCTGAAACATATGCGAAAATAAAGTCAGCAAAGAAATGCCGGCGAGCACATAGGTTTTGTGAGAGTGTCGGATTCATGGCACGTTTACATGTTGCAATACCTCATTTGACTACAAGAGTCGATAGTTGAAAACCTTATTTTGAAAAGTGTTTAGTATTGCAATATGATTAACCAACTCAAAAACAAGTTGGTTATAGTTTATAAAATCTCGTTGCCATGAATCTTAACCCAAAACATTTGTTTAAGTAAACCAAATTGTAATTTATTTTCGTAATAAAACTATATCATTTAGTAAACATCGTTGTGTGACATCGTTTAAAGTCGTTCGTCCAAGTGAACTAAATAATGCCACGGTATGTAATATGATAAAAGCACTTATATATAAGAAGTACCAGCGGCGTATCTACCATGCTTTTATCATGTTACATCCGTCCCATTATCTAAACACAACCCAAAACCAATCGTTCAATTCGTTTAACTCGTCTGTGTTAAAAACCATCGTTTAAGTCGTTCATATCGTTCAAATCGTTCATATCGTTCCAATCGTTCATTTCGTTCAAAATCGTTTAAATCGTTCTCGTTTTAATTGTGAAAACTAACTTTTGGTCGTCTCGCTTATAACATTCAAACCTTCGCAACTCGTCCATCATTCAAATCGTATTAACAAACCACCAAAGGGTAAGTTAACAATCATCAGGTTCAGTCGTTACCCACATAACCCCCATACATAACCATGGGTGCAGTCCGATAATGGGATTTGTCAGATCCTATGGTACCATAACCTAGTACTGGTTGGTTCGGCCAAAATTAATGAATATCATTCGTTATTTAAATACGTCCAACAAGTTCATTCACATTATTGAAAATCGTTCTTGTTTAATATAAACCATAGTATTCATTTTTGAAATCATCGTTGAAAGCATCGAAATCGTTTAACACATATGAATCACCCCAAAACAATTGAAAATAGTAAAATAGGGGAACTATGTACTCACATTGTAGTGCAAAGTATCCTCTATTAAAGGAACTTATCAAAGCTCAGGCAAACCAAGGAAATCAAATAGCATCTAGTAATCAGATCAATATGTTAATAAATCGACACCTAAATCGGAGGATCGGGTAGAATGAGGTTTCATAAACCAAATGAGCATTGGAACTCATGTGATATGGTTTAACTAAGCCTACATTCTAAATCGGAAGCTATCCTAAGTGCTTACGACCCGTTACGACCCATTAAGGTAGCTTACGCTACTTTAACGCGTCGTTCGCGTGAATGCACGTTCGAGACACCTAACTATTCCTATGACAAGTATTATATGCCCTAACATGTTGAAATATGTTACATAATCAGTTTAAGTGACAAAAGTTAGGTTACATACGCTTAAATACAAATTATGCATGAAAAGTGCATTTTGGTCATTTTCCTAAGGCATATAAACTACCTATAATACAACTAATTAAACTAAGTGACCATAAGGTATAACCTCGGAAGGTTATTCCCTATACAACTATGGTCACTAAATGTGCTTGGTCGGATCCTAACGATCGACCAAACGGGACGGGTTCGAAAGTCTAAGCGGTTGTCAAGACCGCTTGACTTATGACCCTATACAAGCACTAGACTAAAAGTGACGAATTAAACATGTTGAAACATGTTTAACTAAGTTAGAAAATAGGTTTTGATATCAAAACAAGGTGTTTTAATACCTGAAAATAGTTTCATCTCAAAATACGTATAAACACATATTTTAACCGAAACTTTGACTCGTCACTTCGACTAATCGACGTGGTAATCAGTAGGTATAGTCACAAGGGACTATAACCATCGTGATTACGCTCGCGTTGCGAAGTTCAAACAAAATTTGTGTTGACCAATTCATGGTCAAAGCTGAAAGTCAAACATTGTTTGACTTTCATGCTTGAAAAGCATAAACAAGCATGAAAGAAGCTTACAAAGGGTCCAAGCTAGGATGAAGAATAAGAGAACTCAGGTATGTAGCTTCAACAAGTGAATACTTCAACTTAGAGCAGATCTTGAATGAAATGTGCAAGGAACAAATGAGAAAACCCAAGCTATTTATAGAAAGTTTGGATCATCAAGATCATTCCAAGTGTTAGGAGGCTCAATCTTGACCCTACACTTGTATTCTATGATTGGGCAACTTGCAAAACAGACAAACAAGCCCATAGATTGCAAAAACCAAGGATTTGAAGCTGTATGAACAGGATGTTTGCTGAAACTGGTATTTCTGGAAACCTGCTCTGTCATGTGGCACGCCAGGGAGTCCTGGTTCTGGCGCGTGGAGCGAGGGAGGTGAGTTTCAAGTTTCCAGTTTTTGCAAAATAGGTCCCTGCATTTTAAAACTTGATTTTCGACATGTTTAAGCCATGTTAACCCCATTTCAAAGCTCCACAATGATGTTAAAGTATAGGGAATATGAAATACGCTTAAAAACATCTCGGATGTCGGTTCGTTTGGTCGTACGATTGCGTTATTCGGTTAATTACGATGAAAACTCGAACGGACGCGAAATCGATCCAAATTACAATTTGTCGTGTAATTTTTCATTCCAATCACTAAAATAAAAAATTTTAATGATTAAAAAATTTTTTGGATGTCCGGATATGTTCAGAACGTAAGATATGCGCGTAAATGCAAACTTATGCCCTTTTTGACGCTTTTAGTCCCTGTTGATCAAATAAGTTTATTTTCGCATACTGAACCCCTCAAAGCCTATTTATAAGCTATGTAAAGGATATTTAGGGTATGTTTAACTTATGATCAAGTTCCGAAATGTTCGTTACAGTATGAATCGGCATACTTTCGCAGTTTGACACAAATAGTCCCATGCGATCGCAAAAACTTGTTTTCGACACACCAAACCATCCAAAACTTATTTCTAAGTTATGTAAAGGATATTTAAGGTATGTTAAGCCTATTTAACTATTCCAAAGTGTTTGTCGCATTAAACTGATTACGTTTACGCATCGGTTTGCGTATAACTTTCTAGAAAGCGATTTAATGCTTGAAATCGAACTAGAATCAATCGTAAAATCGTCAAACACAAATACACAAATATTAACACCAAAACACATCGTTTAATTGATAATAGATATTTTTTTTACATCGCACATCGTTTACAGAGCACAGTTGTCACAATTGTTGTCAATTCCCATTTCCATATTGGCATCTCTAATTGTTGCACTAATCCCGAGGGTTTCTGATGCTCAGCTTTAACATGTGAACAAGTTAGACATTTAGCAACGTAGTTTGCTATATCATTTTTCATTCCTATCCACCAGAAATTCTTTCTTAGATCTTGATACATCTTATCACTTCCGGGATGTATCGTATATTTAGACTTATGAGCTTCTTCTAGAATTCTGTGGCGTAGGTTTCCTCGTTTAGGTATCCAGATCCTTTTCTTATGGAACTTCCAAATTCCATATGTTCCTTGTTCTAACTCCTTAATCATTCCTTTTAAACTTTCAGTATCGTCCTCGATTGCTGTTTCATGTACTTCTCTAATTTGATCATTTAAATCTACTTGTAGATTTAATCTGAGAGAACGTATTCGTTTCGGCTTTTCATGATATTTTTGACTTAAAGCATCAGCTACTACAGTTGCTTTTTCCTGTGTGATACTGGATATCACAATCGTAATCACTAAGAATTTCCATCCAGTATCTCTGTCTCATATTTAATTCTTTTTGCCCAAAAACATACCTTAAATTCTTATGATCGGTGTAGACAACAAATTTATTTCCATATAATTAGTGTCTCAAAATCTTAAGGGCAAAAACTATGGCTCCTAACACTAGATCATGGGTTGTGTAATTCTCTTCATGTTTCTTAAGTTGTCTAGAGGCATAAGCTATAACCTTTTGACGTTGCATCAACACACATCCATATCCTAACTTAGACGCATCATAATAGACTATAAAGTCTTCAGTTCCTTCTGGTAATGCGAGTATCAGTGTGTTGGTTAACCTTTGCTTAAGAATCCCAAAAGCTTCTTCCTGTTTCGGTCCCCATTCAAACTTAACTGATTTGCAGGTCAGTTTGGTTAATGGAATGGCTATTCTAGAGAAATCCTGGATAAACCGTCTATAGTATCCTGCCAGTCCAAGAAAACTTCTTACTTCTGTTGGCGACTCAGGGACTTTCCACTTAGTAATTGCCTCGATCTTTGTGGGATCTTGGTGCGTGTGTGTAGAAGTGTATCTGTATTATTAAGATTTGCAAGATTCTGCGAATCTTAGTGTTGACCACGCCCTGTGCTGAGCTGGGCATGCCCCTGTGCTGGGAATAGAAGCTTCTATAACTTTGTCATTTTCTGCAGACATCTGGCCACGCCCCCGTGTCCGTTGGGCATGAGGCCGTGGTCAGCCTCCTATTTCTTGCTTTTGCTTGGGAAGATGGTGTCAAGGGGTCGGGCATGCCACGTTTATTCCTTTTCTTTGTATTTATGTTACTTTTTGTTGCATATTTGTTCCTTTTGTTCATTTAAGCTCATTTGGTCCTGAAAATACAAAAGGAAGACAAAAGCACACTTTTTCCAACATTAGTACTAAAACGGGTTAGTTTTATGCCTCATTTGATGTAATTTATATGTTGTATTTTACACACATCAAATACCCCCACACTTGAATCTTTGTTTGTCCTCAAGCAAAACTCTTTATTATGTGGCTTACACACCCAAATGGAATGGGTAGAAGAGAAGTTTTGTCACTCCCCGACCACGTAAAACAACAAATCGTGGCGAAAACGTCAGGGAGTGTTGTAACAGAATCATTGTTTCACAACCATGGATTAAATAATTTCATTTTATTGAATTATTGAACTCATTGTTTTATTACAAATCAGATAAATACAATTATTATCTTTCAAGTTTTAAAGTCGCTAAGGCACGAGTCCATCCTATGTATAGCATGCATCAACAATCATCACATAACAGCACCTAAAACATGTGTAAAAATAGGTACGTCAGCATAAAAATGCCTGTGAGATACATAGGTTTTATTGATTTAGGATTCATGACTTGTAAGTTTAAAGAAAAAAATATTTAATCAAAAATAGTCATGAACCTTAAAATATTTTCTTTTATAAATCATATAACAAGTAATAAGAAAATCAGATGATATAAATAAATAATTAAGTAAAATGAGTTTGTATAAAATATATTGTTTGTAAAACAATATTTTGATAAAAAGGTTTATAGTATGCGTATAAAAATATACTTTGGTTTTAAGAGAGTCGAATAAGTAATATATTAAAATATATTTCAGTTCCAAAATTGTTAAACAAATAGTATATTAAATATACTTTAGTCGTCAAAATAATAATTTTCAGTAGTATATCAAAAGTATACTTTGGTTTTATTAATAACATATTAAACTATGCTTTGGTTTTATAAATAACATATTAAACTATGTTTTGGTTTTATAAATAACATATTAAACTACGTTTTGGTTTTATAAATAACATATCAAACTATGTTTTATTAATTAACAAAATATATGTTGGTTTTGTACATTATCACATATGAGAGCATATCAAACTATACTTTTGGGAGTATAATAAAATATACAATAAAAATGTGATTTAAGAATTCAAGCAAACCTAGTGTATCAAAATACACATTTGAGACTAAAGAAATACCACAAAGGCAATCCCTATTTAGATAAAATATCAGTTTCTGACATTCCATGACAACAGGAATGGGGTGTCAAATCCTATAGCGCTATATCATACTACCAATCGGTCTGGTGACCATATAAAATAAGTACAATTCAACAATTAATTTTATAATCTTTGGAAAAATTAGTGTTTAAACCATATATAATCATTCAGTTTGTCAAAAGATAAGTACTAATATGTATAATCAATTATACTTTGCAATCATGAACATAACAAATAGGTACACATGTTTCACTCCAAAACATTGAAAATAGTAAAAGAGGGGACTATGTACTCACTTGAGAGTGCTTAGATGTCTTGAATAACAACCAAGCAAAGCTAGAGGGATCACGGAAATCAAACGACACCTAATATAGGTAACTACATTAATAAACCGGACCTAAATCAGGAGATCGGATAGGATGAGGTTTCGTAAACCAAATGAGTGTGGGAACTCATATGATATGGTTTAACAAATCCTACATACTAAAACGAAACCTAACCTAAATGCTTACGACCCATTTCGACCCGTTTAGGTAGCTTATGCTACTTTAACGCGTCGATCGCGTAAAACACGTTCGGAAAGCCTAGCTAGTCCTATGACAAGTATTATATGCCTAAACGTGTTTAATTATGTTGCATAATCAGTTAAGTGACAAAAGTTTGGGTTACATATGCTTAAATATCAATTATGCATAAAAAGGGCATTTCGGTCATTTTCCTAAGGCATATAAACTACCTATCATACAACTACTTAAACGAAGTGACCATAAGGTATAACCTCGGAAGGTTATTCCCTATACAACTATGGTCACTAAACATGTTTGGTCGGATCCTAATGATCGACCAAACGGGTCTAGTTCGAAAGTCTAAGCGGTTGTTTATGTCGGGGAGTGTTGTAACAGAATCATTGTTTCACAACCATGGATTAAACAGTTTTGTTTTATTGAATTAAATGTATTACATTACATTGGAATTAGAAACAAAACATGAACAAATAAACTTTCATTGTTATTAAGTCACCAAGGCCTCGTCCATTCCTATGTGAGCGTACACAAGTATCATCATCAAACATCATCAACTATGGTACCTGAAACACATGTGAAAATACGTCAACATAAAAATGCCGGCGAGTACATAGGTTTTATATGAGTGTCAGATTCATGGCTCGTTTTACAGGTTGCAATACTTATTTAAAAACCTTATTTTGAAAAGTATAGTTTTGCGACATAATTAACCAACTCAAATCAAATTGGATATGATTTTTAAAATCTCGTAGCCATGATTCTTAACTCCAAAACATTTGTTTTATTAAATCAAATTGTAAAACATCTCGTAGGAACTCGTTAATAAAACTCGTATGGTTTATATCATTCAGAAAGCATCATTGCGTTACATCGTTTCAAAATCGTTTACCCAAGTGATCTTGATAACGCAACGATATATAATGTGTTTAAAGCACTTATATATAGGAAGTACCAGCGGCGTATCCACCATGCTTTTAACACATTACACCCGCCCCGTTACCTAATCACTTCCCTAACCCAACGGTTCAAACAGTTACAAATGGTTCACATATATCAAATGGTTACAAATGGTTCACATATATCAAATGGTTACAAATGGTTCACATCAATCAAATGGTTACAAATGGTTCACATCAATCAAATAGTTACAAATGGTTCACATATATCAAATGATTTCCAATGGTTCATATACATCAAATGGTTACAAATGGTTCGAACAGTTCAAAATATAAAACAATGGGCTAGCATGTTAAGTGAACATACATAGCAAAACATAATGAAATCATGTACTAATAGTGTACTAATGAACATAGCAAGTATATGATATGAAAACATGGAAAGCATGAAAGTAACAAGTAGGCACATGTGTTCCACCCCAAAACATTTGAAAACAGTAAAAGAGGGGACTATGTACTCACTTTAGGGTGCTTAGAAGTCTTGAATAACAAGCAAGCAAAGCTAGAGGGATCACGGAAATCAAACGGCACCTAATATAGATAACTACATAAATAACCGGACCTAAATCGGAAGATCAGATAGAATGAGGTTTTGTAAACCAAATGAGTATAGGAACTCATGCAATATGGTTTAACAAAGTCTACATTCTAAAATAAACCTAACCTCAGTGCTTATGACCCATTACGACCCATTTAGGTAGCTTACGCTACTTTAACGCGTCGTTTGCGTAAAACGTGTTCGGACCGTCTAACTAGTCCTATGACAAGTATTATATCCTTAACACATCTAATAATGTTGCCTAATCAGTTTAGATGTCCAAATTTAGGTTACATATGCTTAAAATGAATTTATGCGTGAAAAGGGTATTTTGGTCATTTACCTAAGGCATATAAACTACCTATCATACAACTAACTAAACGAAGTGACCATAAGGTATAACCTCGGAAGGTTATTTCCTATACAACTATGGTCACCTAATGTGTTTGGTCGGATCCTAATGATCGACCAAATGGGTCGGGTTCGAAAGTCTAAGCGGTTGTTTAGACCGCTTACCTTACGACCCTACATAAGCACTAAACCTAAAGTGACGAGCTAAACATGTTAAAACATGCTTAACGAGGTTTGAAAACAGGTTTGGTATCAAAACAAACGGTTTTGATACCTAAAAGTAGTTTGGTTACAAAATACACAAGAATACGCATTTTGGTCGAAACTACGACTTGCCACTATGCCTAGATAACGTGGTAATCAGTAGGTATAGTCACAAGAGACTAAAACCATCGTGATTACGCTCACGTTATGAAGTTCAATCGAACTTCATGTTGACCATAAACTAGTCAATGCAGAAAGTCAAACAAAGTTTGACTTTCATGCTAAAAACGCGTAAAAGAACGAAAGAGGGCTTACAAAAGGTCCAAGAAGGGAAATCTAGATCCAACTTGCTCAGGTATGAGGTGCTAAGCCCCAAATTAGAGAAAATAGATCCGATTGTGTGAGTTGCAACAATGAGGAGCATGAGTATTTATAGGATTTCTAGGACCGTTAGGATCGTTCCTCGAAAATCGAGCTTAAATCTGGACCGTACACATGCACCCATGGTTTTGCAAAACCATGGGCACCTTAAAAATAGCCCAGAGTAAGTTATAAACCATGTGCACATGAGGGGAACAGCTGGAACAAGCTGAAAATCAGATTTTCCATTTTGGTCCCTTCCTAAGATAACTATGGCAGATTGTCAATTTTGGTCCTTGAATGTGCAAAACATGGTTTTTGTTGCATTTTTGACAAGTTTAAACCCCGTTAATCCCATTTCAAGGATCTAAAATGAAGTTACAGTATAGGGAACATGAAACATGCTCAAAAATATCTCGGATGTCAGTTCGTTTGACCGTACGATTGCGTTATTCAGTTAATTACGATGAAACACGAACGAACGCGAAAAACGGTCCAAATTACGCGAGGAATGGATTTTTCTCAAGCCAATCACTAGAATAAAATATTTTAATGATTACATAAATTTTTGGATGTCCGGATGTATTCAAAATGTAAGATATGCGCGAAAATGCAAACCTATGCACTTTTTGACGCTTTTAGTCCCTATTGATCAAGAAAGTTTATTTTTGCGCACCAAACACCTCATACCTATTTCTAAGCTATGTAAAGGATATTTAGGGCATATTTAACTTATGATCAAGTTCCAGAATGTTCGTTACAGTACAAATCGGCATACTTTCGTAGTTTGTCGAAATTAGTCACTGTAAGAGAATAAACTTGATTTCGCCACACCAAACCTTCCAAAACTTATTTCTAAGTTATGTAAAGGTTATTTAAGGTATGTTAAGCCTATTTCACTATTCTTGAGTGTTCGTTGCATTAAACTGGTTATATTTACGCATCAGTGCGCGTATACCCTTCCAGAAAGCGATTTAAAGCTTGAAATCGAACATGAATTGATATGTGGAAAAAATACACGTATTTTTACAAATCCCAAGTATGAAACACAATATTTCATAAATTTGGTATTTGTTTGATGTTCACAGAGGCACAGGTGTCACAGTCTCCCCTACTTTAGGAAATTTCGTCCTGAAATTTATTCGTAGGAGTCTGTCTGTGACGCTGTGTTAAATAATTTCCTTGCATGGAATCTAGGGTGTTTATCTATTTGCGTAGAATAACCTATCAAATATTATGCAAGGCATAATCCTGTCATTTCTCTCAATGGACAATCTTTAAAAATGAAAATGAAGGAAAAATTAAGGATATTCATTTCCCTTGATGGATATTCTTCAGAAACGAAAATGAATGAATAATCAAGAATATTCATTTCCCTCGATGGATATTCTTCAGAAACGAAAATGAACGGAATGAGTCATTTTCCTCAATGGGTATTCTTCAGAAACGGAAATGAAGGAAAAATCAAGAATACTCATTTCCCTCGATAGATATTCTTCAGAAACGAAAATGAACGGAATGAGTCATTTTCCTCAATGGGTATTCTTCAGAAACGGAAATGAACGAATAATCAAGAATATTCATTTCCCTCGATGGATATTATTCAGAAACGAAAATGAACGGAAAGAGTCATTTTCCTCAATGGGTATTCTTCAGAAACGGAAATGAACGAAAAATCAAGAATATTCATTTCCCTCGATGGATATTCTTCAGAAATGAAAATGAACGGAATGAGTCATTTTCCTCAATGGGTATTCTTCAGAAACGGAAATGAATGACACATGACAAAACTTGTTGTGGTTTCTGTGCACTGAATTCCATAATTATGTATGCATCCATAATTACGTAATTCCTTGCACAGTCCGCACAGTTTGTTTTGTAATGTGAAGGGGAAGAAAATCAAACCTGTGATGAGTGTGACTAGACTATCATAGGGTCCTTTTAATTAGATCGACAAATGATCTCTTTAATTAGACCACCAAGGAGTCTTTTCAGCTATACCATCACATGATATTCCTAACCAGATTTTTGGATCAATCTGTTTAACTAGACCACTCAAGGGGTCTAATTATGGAATAGTACATTATAATCCAAGGGTCTTTACTATTATGTAGAAGCCCATTAAGGATTTAAGGTAGTACATTTGGATATCCTACTATGAATCCCTTATACGAAGATATGGAAGATTCTACGAGGATTTGGATAGCAAAAACTTGGATCACACAAAAACATAAAAGGGAACACATAAGTATATAATCACATAATTGTTTAATTCGACCTTTAATTTGTTATATTTGGACACGGATATTTAAAGCACACCAGGAATCCAATCCGTGGATTTCATCTGGCACTTTAATCATTTTCAAGAATCTATCTAGGAAGATAGGATGATCTTCCAAAAATTCGATTTTGTTTTCAGAGAAACGTAATATTCGAATTAAGGTACACAACAATTTTAGGATTTACGGAAATACCCTTAGGTACCCTATTAAGGATTTATAGTGGTACTTTGGGTATTCATCCAGAGTTGTAACTTGCGCCTTGTACTTCGTTTTCTTGGAGGAAACGGGTACTTAGGATTTTCGTGAAAAACGCAAGAGATCATAAAATGGAAAAATTTTGGGGGTAGACTGTTCTTCAAGGAATACGATTCCCTGATTGTCGGTATTGTAGGGGATATGTGTAACACCCCGAAAACGGGTTTAGTAATCAAACCTCGTTAATAGTGATGAACGGGTAATATACCGTTAGTGGTAAAATTTAACCCGGTAAATATTAGGACTTAAATAAATAAACCTAATATTAATTAAAAAGGAAAATAAATACTTTGAGAAAACAAAGTATATAAAAAGCCCAAATTAACGGGACATAAAACATAACGGGTTATAACTTTCCGAACCCGTTAAAGTAACTAGGAATAATTAACCTAGTTAGTAGCATGTAATTAAGTGACTAACAGTGAGTTATAGCTTCATTTAATCAAAATAAAACATGAGGGACTAATATTGCCAAGTGGGAAACTTGTTTTATTAAAACAAAAGTTAAACACCAAAACACACACTTAAAGTGTGTGTTCTGGTCGAGATATCCACAGGAGCCAAGAACTCTTGAGCTCAAAAACCCTAACAAGCACAAAATCAAGAAATTAGAAGGGTAAATCAAACCCAAATCGAAATTCAAGCACAAATTAGTGATCACCTTAGTGAAGAGATCACAAGGTATGTCAAAATTCACAATTTGGTTTCATCTCAAATTCTTGATATACTTGTGAAATCAAAATCTGAACTTGATTGATTAATGTTTGAATGAAATTATGATAAAATCAGGGTTAGGAATGAACCCTAATCAACAATTTGATGCATTGATGTTCATGCATGTGAAATTGAGAATCACCCATTTAGGTGTTAAGTGGGTTTTGTAGGATGATGAAAAACCTTGGAATCTTGATCATGCAACGAGTGTTATTAATCCTTATGAAATGAATCTAGGTGTTGTTATGCATGCTAGACATAATGGAATTGAAATTATGTTTATGTTTAGTAGAAATAACTAGTTATGAACTAGTTGTAAATGTGTAAAAATTTATGCACATTAGGTGTTTGTTAAAATGCCTAAATGAGAACTAAAGTGTTGAAATTAGAGTGAAAATGTGTATTTGAATGATATGGAAAATACGCGTAATATGAAGTGATAAGGGTTCTAAATATTATTTTAAGTTAGACTTAATGATATAACTCATGTGATCAAAAAGTAGTTAACCTTAGATAAGCTAAGTTAACTAATCATGAAGTCGAATAGTAGCTTCGACATAGAAAATAAGTGAGGTGGAATAGTCGTGAATTTTATGACTAATTTAACCACCTTGTAAATGATTGAAAATAGTTTGACGCCTAACGAGCTAGGTGGAGACTTGGGAAAGGAAGCGGGTCAAACAAATCAAGAATGGAGGAAAATCTAAATTCGAATGCAAGGTAAGTATAGCTTACACTAGTCTTAAATTGTGGAATACTCTCTTATCATATAAATTACGAATGAGATAACTAAGCAATTGAAATATGATGTTCCGTTGTGTAGTCGTACGGATCAAGATAATCAAAGATGAAAGAAACCATAATAATGGTTAAAATGAAGTAAATCGATAATTCAGTTTACTATGACGAAAGGAAAAATGAACTTTTAATGGTTACCTTTTATGGTAAGCCAAAACAAATAATAAGGGCAAAACAGTAATTTAGTCACACGTTGACAATAACCGTTAGTTTCAAAAAGACGCTTTTTCGCGCAAGACATAAAGAGTCGAAAGTGGTAATAAACAGTTTATAAGTAAAATGACCGTACGGTGTTAAACGGAACGAGTCATGTAGATGAGATGATAATAAATATCATCTCGCATAGATAAACGATCATTTCGGCCAAACGGTGTAGACATCACCTTTTTACAATATCGACTAATAATTCTTTTGTCGAGTTATATGCTTACAGGAATAGATATCCAATGGATACTCGCATCGTTCTAAATTAGCGATTATAAAGCAAGGTATTAAAACCGGGTAATAAGTTGATCCGAGCCAGGTACGTATTATAGATCAACTCATCATTTAGAACTTGAAGTTCTATGAGAGTTAGGGAAAGTAAAAAGGACATTCGGTTACCTTAAAAGGTAAACCGAAGGATTTAAATTATAGACAGAGCGTTTTATAAACAAGATTTGGTTAAAAATGAGATTTTGGGCGTGCATGGCTTAAGCAAGCCCTTCGTCGTAAAAAAAAGGTTAAAAATGACCAAAACGCCCTTATAAGCAAAATTAAGCAAACAACCCTTAGAAGTCGTTTGAAAACAAGTTTTATAATCAAGTCAATACTTAGAATAAGTATAAAAGCGAAAGATGTAAATCCTTGGTCAAAAGACTCTATACGAGTCTTTGCCGTAAAATGATAATCCAAGGGGTAAAAACTCGGATTATATAGATCGCCACATTAAACCCATCACAAATATAGTTGTGATGGAAGATCATTTGATAAATAATGTGGAAATAAGATGCTAGAAATAAATGAGTGTGAAATATTGCGTAAAAGTGCTTAAATGCTTTTAACGGGTCAAAATTTGGTAAAAAGGGTAATAAGCCGAAGACTTAAAAGTCTTAAACTTTGTTAATCCGGATGTTGGATTTTAACTCCATATGATGGAGGATCAAATTACAATCACGTAGGAAGAAACGGTAGTTCAATCGGACAAGCGGATTAAAAGTTATGAAGGTTTTCGTTTTAGAAAACGGCAAACTTGTAAAATCTTGCAGAGGCCACCGTAAGTTACGGTATCCACCGTAACTTACGGTAGCCTTAAAATCCTTACGCCACAAACCCCCTAATTTACGGTGGAAAAGTTTACGTTCAGGGGCTACCGTAAATTACGGTAGCCACCGTAATTTACGATGGACCCTGTAACAAAATTTATTTTAATCAGTTTCGTTTCCTGGACTCGTTTAGACACGTTTTAAACCCCGTATGACTAAAGAATTTCATGTTTATGAAATGTAGGTACATTTTTGGATGCCGGAAGACGATCAAGCTCATCGAAGAACCGAACACGATAAAGATACATGCTTCCGCACATTGCCCTGTCGTAAATTTTAAGCGACGAATCCGATCACGTTATGTCAAATAACTTATGATTTGTAAAAGTTTTAGTAACCCCATACTTTTATAGTATGTGTAGTCTTAACTACACAACTAATCGTTGGTATTTACATGTAAAACCGTTAAATAGTAACTAGGGTGTTACAAGTTGGTATCAGAGCCTTGGTTTAAGAGATTCAAGTATGGTGGGAAAACTATGCTTGGACTTAAACCTTATTTATGCTCTTGATAAAGATTGGTGTTCGGTTCGAGGCTTGATCGCAAATCCGGTAAGTACATGTATGTTAATAGTTTAGTATGCTAAAGTGTTGTAAACAACACATAGGGCTATCGTGTGATACATGTTACCCCAAGTAAAATGATTGATATAGTTGACGAAAATACGCGCGTTGACGCGTATAGTAGAAAAAGATTTGTATTATAATACGGGCGATTATTGAAGTTGACATTACTAACTCTTGTGAATGTTTTAATTGAAGAACACTCGCGTCTGAAGATGACGTGAGTAGAACGAATTATGGATATGATAATGGAACGGTCCGAGATATGACAAGAAGAGCATACTCATAAAGGACCTAAATCGCGTAACGATCGCAAATAAGTAATGACAAGAAAGCCCGTTAGGGCAAGCATTTACCAGGTGCACGTTTAAATTATTGCATGAATAGAAATATGCAACAAATACGTAGAAACTTGATAGGACCGGTTTTGACTCCGAAATGATTGCGAAACAGACGTGACACGTGCGGAATCCGTGCACGTGAGTGACCGAAACACACGAAACATAATCAATCTGTGATTCTATAAAACGTATGAAAGATACAAGCACCTCGAATCACCTTTTGCCTTTCTCTCTCTACTTTCTCTCTCTATCCTCTAAGCTTCAAATCTTCAAAATGGCAAAAGTCTCTAATTCTAACCCTACCTCATCTATTTATAGGCCAAGGCTTATAAGAGCTTTCCTCTTATTTACAATATTGCCACCTTGCCTTTTCTATCTAATATTACAATGTAAGGCTAGAAATAAACTGTTTCAGCTACGATATGAGATGACGGAGGCGATAGACATAAATGCACTAACAGACTCCCCCTTGGATATTGCCGCAGTCAATCTCAATCATTTAGTCAAACTCGTAGCGTCTTTTCTTTCTTTCTCTCTCTCTAAGTCTTCTTGAAGCTTTAACACGTTTTCATCAACGTAGACTCCCTCTTGCTCAAACAGAATCCCGGTGGATCTGTCTTCTGCTCCAGCTCCTTCCTTTCGGTAGACTCTTCAGGCTCCCCCTTTCGTCAAGCTTCCGTGCTTTGGGATCGACACCTGGCTTTTCGGTTACAAGCTCTTCCGGGAAAGAATCCTGGCTCCTATGCACGCTACCCCTTGCGTTGAGCTCGTCTTCAGACTCCCCCTTAGACTCGGCTATCGGGATCGTAGTCTGGAATCTACAATCCTCAAGCATTTATAAGTAAAACATTTTACAGTGAAAACATTTTCAGTTGTCCAGGTATCGTAACCTGGCTCTATTAAAGTTTCTAAATCAAGATCCTGGGACTAAGATATAATAATATGAAATATATCCAGGATTACTTGATACTCTCCCCCTATCAACAATCTTCAAAGATTTGGCAGTTTCAGCGAACCGGATCGGAAACTGGCTCTTTTACAGATTTTAACAATATAAGCATCCAAATCCCTCTCAGTTAATCATCCAAGTCCAACTTAATGACCTTGGAGATATCACAAACTGTTTTTGATTTTTGATTTTAAAACATCAAGTTTCGAATTAATGAACTTGTTTTATTTTCAGAAACACAATCAGCATACTTAGATTTTGAAACTCAGTTCTCAGACATCGGTTGTCGAAAATAAAGCAGAAATCAAAATCTTTTTGTACTTTTTCTGAAATGTAAAACAGTAAAGAAATATGTACAAACATATTTACAGACAATATTTTTGTTTGAGTTTGCGTCAGAGGATCATATCAGTTTTTGACAAGTCACAAGTACCGTTGAGCTTATTTACACATTAAGAATTAAACAATTCACTTAGATTGTCGATATACTGATCCACTTAAATTTTCATACAAAGTTCAACTGATTCAGGATACGAATTAGATGTTTTAAGAACTTAAACCTATTCATGTGTCCCACCTCTTGAATATACTCCCGTATCCAGATCCCAATATTCAGTCTTACAGGTGAGTATACCTAGATGATATCTGTAAGGGGAATAAATTATAGTACGAAACCGTGAGAGCTCAGGTCAGAACTTTCGTTCAGCAGAGAGATGACGGCTCCACTTTTGGTGTGTCCCCTTTAGAGGATCTTTTGTATTACAACAGCAATGACTATCAATTTTATTGTTTCATCAATTTGCTGAGGGCGGCGCTTTATTTCAAGCAATGCAGAAAGTATTCTCCGGGGACTAGGCCATTGCTTCCGCAAAATCAGAAGTCCCGGGATAATATCCCAGATATCACTAAGCATAAATACCTAGTATCTCAGAAAGAGGGGTCCTTCAAACGAGATTTCAGGGGTTACCTATATATCCAAGTAGTGTTCCCCACGAAATAAGCAAGTTTGAATTTAAGTTTATATCCCGAAAAAGTTTACTAAATGTATAAAAACCTATCGGCATATCATCAGTGAGACTGTTTAACGCTATTTAATCATTACATTTCTTTAGCATACTATAACTGTCTACTGATGTACTATCATTTCCTCTTTTTACACAAAAACTCAATTTTGAATTTTTATCATGTTTTTGGCTTTTTCAAATTTTCTAATGTTTTTGGATTTTCTGACAATTTCTTACTCCCCCTAAAATGCAAAACCATTTAAAGAAAATTTGACAACCAATACTGATAGCTTTGTCTCGCCATCCATTTTCTGCTTAAAGTGCTCTGATACCACTAGATAGGACCGGTTTTGACTCCGAAACGATTGCGAAATAGACGTGACACGTGCGGAATCCGTGCACGTGAGTGACCGAAACACACGAAACGTAATTAATCTGTGATTCTATAAAACGTATGAAAGATACAAGCACCTCGAATCACCTTTTGCCTTTCTCTCTCTACTTTCTCTCTCTATCCTCTAAGCTTCAAATCTTCAAAATGGCAAAAGTCTTTAATTCTAACCCTACCTCATCTATTTATAGGCCAAGGCTTATAAGAGCTTTCCTCTTATTTACAATATTGCCACCTTGCCTTTTCTATCTAATATTACAATGTAAGGCTAGAAATAAACTGTTTCAGCTACGATATGAGATGACGGAGGCGATAGACATAAATGCACTAACAAAACTGATAGTTTCATATGTAGATTGAAAACTTGGAAAAAAAAACCCTGAATAGAATACCTATCCAGGATATTGTTTCCAAGAGAAATAAATAGAGGTGTTACTTACATGGGGTGTGATGTGAAAGTTATAAAAGGGTCATGTATGTCATGTGTTGATCGCCTACTCTGGCCAAGTAGGTAGTGAACACATGATACCATGAACTTTTTATGATGGACACGCTTACACCCGATGTAGTAAGGGCGGGGTGTGTGACAACTCGTATTTCAGAACCTATCTTTGTGCTAAGTGTAGCATGTTTGAACACTATGTGATTATGTGAACTTTGATGATTAATGAAATGTTATGTTTGATATGTGTTTATGTGTAACGAATGTATGTATATTAACGAACCGATTGCACAAGCCCTGT
Organism: Helianthus tuberosus; assembly: GCA_030545235.1. Classification (NCBI taxonomy): domain Eukaryota; kingdom Viridiplantae; phylum Streptophyta; class Magnoliopsida; order Asterales; family Asteraceae; genus Helianthus; species Helianthus tuberosus. The sequence goes on along the minus strand of CM060431.1, from coordinate 48,135,204 downwards.
TGGGCCGCACAACATGTACTTGAATCAAAAGGGCAGCCCAAGCTGGGTTCGGCTCACTCCTCTTATACGCATACATCTATCCTTTAGGGAGTTTTGTTCCTCACAACTTGCAAACACAAGGAAACACACACAAACCCTAAATCCTTCTCATTCTCTTTCTCAAACTCGACGGCAAACACCCATCCTTTCCATCGAATACTTCTTGGATTCGGATCATCCTTGTGTTATAACCGGTTAGTGTTTAATCATTAGTTGCATGATAGATGATGTGTTGGCTTACATGATGATCTAGGGAGATTATGTGTTTGATTATGATTTATGTTCATGAACTCGGCTCACATGTGTAAATGATAATGTTCATATAACTCGGAATTTGCATGATAATAATCAAGAACCGATTGTATATTACTCGGATGTGATGTGTTTATGTTAGACGATTTGTTATGTTGTTGTGATAGAATGCGAGCTGGTAATTCAAGAACATGAACTATGTTAATATGTTTAAGTGTGATGATTATTATTCATGTGTTATGCATAACTAGGGTTGATGAGAAATCGGTTAGAATATGCTTGTTTGATCGATGATGTGCATGATCTAAAACTGTTAATTGTGTTGATTGATTTTGGTAAAGAAGGAAACTGTTGAATGATATAACTAAATAGCATAAGTTTCGGATATTTAAACCAGTCGCACAAGACTCCCTGATCGCACAAGATCAGATCATACAAGATCTGATCTAATCGCACAAGGGCATGTCGCACAAGATTTGGTACATTACATATAGCACAGTGTACAACTATGTTATGCATGATCGCACAAGACCTTGTGGATCGCACAAGACAGTGCCGATCGCACAAGGCTTGGGCCACACACATTCATTGAACATTTTTATACTGTTGGGCCTCAAAGCCCAAGTCCAGTCGCACAAGATGTTTCGAATCGCACAAGTCATCCGGATTGCACAAAATATCCGGACCGCACAAGATCAACATGTATTATTGTTTGGGCTGGGTTAAGATATTGGGCTTATTCATAAACTGGGCCGGGTGAGTAATGGATCGCACAACATGATGTGGGTTGCACAAGGCTGTGTTGACCGCACAACATGTTGGGCTGGGCTGTTTAATTGGGTTATGTTAGTGAATCACACAAATGGTTCGGCCCAAACTATTGAATCGCACAAGCTTGAATATGTTATGTACTTGACTGTTAATGTGTTGCCATGATCAATACATGTTCGTAATCTGTTAACTTATGTGTAAACATACGTGCACTACTTGAACCTAGACCTGACTTGTATGGTAACCATGTTAGGACGTGGTTGACCACACGTAGCTCAAGTAACCTTTCTGTGTATCTGCCGAGCAAACCAAGGTGAGTTCACACTCCTAAGGCATGGGATTCCCGGTGGGCTGGGAATGGGATTGAATATCTACTCGAACTATCATTACTATTAAACTACTTACTACTGTCCTCGGATTGAAGGGCACGTACGTAAAACCTACGTACACTCATACTTACTACTGTCCTCGGATTGAAGGGCACGTACGTAAAACCTACGTACACGACCATAAGACCATCAACTCTATCATTTGAAGTCCCTCATTTATCGACTTAATCGCCGAGGCCTATGGCGAGCGGGTCATTAGTAGATAGCGCTATTAGGTTTAACAAACCTCACACCGTGTCGTCCGAACGGGCGTGTACTAATGGACTATGGGCAAAGGGTCAATGCTGATAGACATTGACTTAGGGCACCTCTTACATTTTCGTAGCAGTCGATACGCGTGGTCTAGTAACACATGGGAAGCCCCCACTTATCTTCGCAAACATGTCTGGGAGACCGCGATACGAATTAATACGATACATGGTTTACAAAACGAACATATGATTTACGAAACGAATGCTATAACTAAACAACCAACTGTGAACTCGCTTAACTTTGTTGTTGATTCGTTGCTACATGCCTTGCAGGTCATTAGGTACTCATGGAGCTTGCACAGGGAGGCGCGGTCGTTGTGGGACATGGCAGTGTGTGCCATGCTAAAAACATTACTTTATTTCGTACTTAATACTTACATTGGGTTTTACAATTATGCTTCCGCTAAACACTTAACTACGTTTTTGATTTGAAACACCTTTCATATTGTGTGGTTGAATTTTACTTATTATGTGTTATGTTCAATATGATTGGTGGCTTGATCCTGGTCAGTCACGCCTCCAAGCAGTGATACTCCGCGTGTGGATTTTGGGGGTGTGACAGGGTGAGTGGGACAAATTAAAAAGGTGCCCAAATGAATCAGATAAGCAAAATATCTAATCATAATGTAAACGCACAGCCGAGTGACAGAAGCGTATTATATTAGGATAATGAGCCCGAGAGAAGGGACAAAGAAACATGTAAAACGATTAAGATATGCACTGGGAGGGGGTGTACTTACACTCGAACCCAGAGAATGCAAACATGTAAAAACGATTAAGATATGCACTGGGAGGGGGTGTACTTACACTCGAACCCGGAGAATGCAAACATGTAAAATGATTAGGATATGCTTTGGGAGGGAGTGTACTTGCACTCGAACCTGGAAAATGCAAATATGCCTCTTAACGGGCCGTTTTTGTAAAGCGTCAAACTTGAGGACAAAGTCAGAATATAGAAATGAAGCGAGGTCTTAATGCATACCGGAAGGGTTGCAATAATAACGACTTCGGTACAACACTCGGTTGGTGGGTAAGAATTAAACGCATGCGTAGACCGAGAAACGGGAACTCGGATGGAAAGTTAAAAGACTCGGGTTTCAAGTCATAACTAAAAGACGACAAGATAATGTAAATAGAAATTTTGAATAAATTATGTTCAACTATTTTAAAGTTGAACGGGTTGAATATAATATCATGCCGAACGGCATGAGTAAACGCAAGCGGGAATAAAGGTAGCGTTAAATGCAAAAGAGTAATGAGCCCGATAATGGGACATAACCAAATAAAAATATATGTAAATCAAATAACAGTAAGCATAAGAAGAACTGACGCATAAATGACATGAGAAGTCATAAGACGGAAAAATTGTCCGAAAGAAAACAATTGTAGCCACGAAACTACAATCAAGGTTAACGGAACCTAAGCTTGAAACCAAATGATTCTTCGAACAAAAACAGGGTGCCTTGACACCAAACATGTATTTTAAGAATGACATGAGTAAGGAGTGATCTACGGGATCAACATAACCTTTAGGGTTATAAACAATTGAAAGGTCTACGAGACTAAAACGACTCACAGGTCATGGTTAGAAAGAAATTATAAGGACTTCGCCCTAAAGAGGTGAAATTCTAATCAAAATAGCCCATAAGGCTAAGTGATAAAACCTACGGGTTAAATTAGATAAAGCGAGGGAATCAGTAGAGAATCCCCGCATAAAACTAAGACTGTAAAAGAATAAATTATGGACTGTCAATATCCTAGTATGGATAATTGACAAAGGTTAAAGAGAAGATCCTAAAACTAAAACTTCGGTTTTAGTAAGAAATAACGTTTTTACAAATATAAATTCTGATAGGAATTTGAATAGTAAGCATGAAAGATTCAAGTCTTGACACTGATAGGCGCAAGATGATATATTCGAAAAGTGATATTTTCGAAAATGAAAGGTTGATATAAATTAAACATGATATGACACGATCACGGTTAAGAAATGTAATGTGAAGTAGAATCACATTATAACCAAGCGAGCGGTAAAAAGTAACTGGACTAATAAATCTAGTTAGTGAGACCGGTTAAGGTCAACAATTCAAATCAAGAAATTTGGTTTGCTTATAAGCGGTGGATTCGGTATAACTGAACCGAATAAATAAATTTGAAAACAAAAGAAATTGTTGCTAAAAGTGAAAGATTTCACTAAAGACCTTTAAACAAGTCAAGGTAACAGATTCATAAAGAATTCGATAGTATATGAAAGCGATCGATATCGCTAAGTTAACTAAACTAGTGGAAATAACGAGATTACGTTATTTCAAGTTGCACTATGTCGTATGAGATATGTAGACAATTAGTAACCGAAAAGATGTTACCATGCTTTTCGGGTAATACTAACGATTGGTTAAAAGTATAAATAATGTTTAAAAGATTTCTCGGATCGAATACATTGAGTTTAAACTCAATGAATTATGTAAGAAAAGGTTTCGAGGACGAAACCTCTTTAAGGGGGGTAGACTTGTAACACCCCGAAAACGGGTTTAGTAATCAAACCTCGTTAATAGTGATGAACGGGTAAAATACCGTTAGTGGTAAAATTTAACCCGGTAAATATTAGGACTTAAATAAATAAACCTAATATTAATTAAAAAGGAAAATAAATACTTTGAGAAAACAAAGTATATAAAAAGCCCAAGTTAACGGGACATAAAACATAACGGGTTATAACTTCCCGAACCCGTTAAAGTAACTAGGAATAATTAACCTAGTTAGTAGCATGTAATTATAGCTTCATTTAATTAAAATAAAACATGAGGGAATAATATTGCCAAGTGGAAAACTTGTTTTATTAAAACAAAAGTTAAACACCAAAACACACACTTAAAGTGTGTGTTCTGGTCGAGATATCCACAGGAGCCAAGAACTCTTGAGCTCAAAAACCCTAACAAGCACAAAATCAAGAAATTGGAAGGGAAAATCAAATCCAAATCGAAATTCAAGCACAAATTAGTGATCACCTCAGTGAAGGGATCACAATGTATGTCAAAATTCACAATTTGGTTTCATCTCAAATTCTTGATATACTTGTGAAATCGAAATCTGAACTTGATTGATTAATGTTTGAATGAAATTATGATAAAATCAGGGTTAGGAATGAACCCTAATCAATAATTTGATGCATTGATGTTCATGCATGTGAAATTGAGAATCACCCATTTAGGTGTTAAGTGGGTTTTGTAGGATGATGAAAAACATTGGAATCTTGATCATGCAACGAGTGCTATTAATCCTTATGAAATGAATCTAGGTGTTGTTATGCATGCTAGACATAATGGAATTGAAATTATGTTTATGTTTAGTAGAAATAACTAGTTATGAACTAGTTGTAAATGTGTAAAAATTTATGCACATTAGGTGTTTGTTAAAACACCTAAATGAGAACTAAAGTGTTGAAATTAGAGTGAAAATGTGTATTTGAATGATATGGCAAATACGCGTAATACGAAGTGATAAGGGTTCTAAATATTATGTTAAGTTAGACTTAATGATATAACTCATGTGATCAAAAAGTAGTTAACCTTAGATAAGCCAAGTTAACTAATCATGAAGTCGAATAGTAGCTTCGACATAGAAAATAAGTGAGGTGGAATAGTCGTGATTTTTATGACTAATTTAACCGCCTTGTAAATGATTGAAAATAGTTTGACGCCTAACGAGCTAGGTGGAGGCTTGGGAAAGGAAACGGGTCAAACAAATCAAGAATGGAGGAAAAGCAAAATTCGAATGCAAGGTAAGTATAGCTTACACTAGTCTTAAATTGTGGAATATTCTCTTATCACATAAATTACGAATGAGATAACTAAACAATTGAAATATGATGTTCCGTCGTGTAGTCGTACGGATCAAGATAATCAAAGATGAAAGAAACCATAATAATGGTTAAAATGAAGTAAATCGATAATTCGGTTTACTATGACGAAAGGAAAAATGAACTTTTAATGGTTACCTTTTATGGTAAGCCAAAACAAATAATAAGGGCAACATAGTAATCTAGTCACACGTTGACAATAACCGTTAGTTTCAAAAAGACGCTTTTCCGCGCAAGACATAAAGAGTCGAAAGTGGTAATAAACGGTTTATAAGTAAAATGACCGTACGGTGTTAAACGGAACGAGTCATTTAGATGAGATGATAATAAATATCATCTCGCATAGATAAACGGTCATTTCGGCCAAACAGGTCAAACGGTGTAGACATCACCTTTTGACAATATCGACTAATAATTCTTTTGTCGAGTTATATGCTTACAGGAATAGATATCCAATGGATACTCGCATCGTTCTAAATTAGCGATTATAAAGCAAGGTATTAAAACCGGGTAATAAGTTGATCCGAGCCAGGTATGTATTATAGATCAACTCATCATTTAGAACTTGAAGTTCTATGAGAGTTAGGCAAAGTAAAAAGGACATTCGGTTACCTTAAAAGGTAAACCAAAGGATTTAAATTATAGACAGAGCGTTTTAAAAACAAGATTTGGTTAAAAATGAGATTTTGGGCGTGCATGGCTTAAGCAAGCCCTTCGTCGTAAAAGAAGGGTTAAAAATGACCAAAACGCCCTTATAAGCAAAATTAAGCAAACAACCCTTAGAAGTCGTTTGAAAACAAGTTTTATAATCAAGTCAATACTTAGAATCAGTATAAAAGCGAAAGATGTAAATCCTTGGTCAAAAGACTCTATACGAGTCTTTGCCGTAAAATGATAATCCAAGGGGTAAAAACTCGGATTATATAGATCGCCACATTAAACCCATCACAAATATAGTTGTGATGGAAGATCATTTGATAAATAATGTGGAAATAAGATGCTAGAAATAAATGAGTGTGAAATATTGCGTAAAAGTGCTTAAATGCTTTTAACGGGTCAAAATTTGGTAAAAAGGGTAATAAGCCGAAGACTTAAAAGTCTTAAACTTTGTTAATCCGGATGTTGGATTTTAACTCCATATGATGGAGGATCAAATTACAATCACGTAGGAAGAAATGGTAGGTCAATCAGACAAGCGGATCAAAAGTTATGAAGGTTTTCGTTTTAGAAAACGGCAAACTTGTAAAATCCTGCAGAGGCCACCGTAAGTTACGGTATCCACCGTAACTTACGGTATCCTTAAAATCCATACGCCACAAACTGTAACAACTCTCATAAAAAAAGTACTATTTATTACTTTAATTTAACCAAGAGGAAACCCTAATTGAGAAACCCAAGTGATTCCGCATAAACCCTAAAATTTTCAGAACAATCGGAATTAGGATCAGGGCCCCTAAAACTCAGGGGGGGGGGGGGGTAAACCCTACTCGGTAAAATCCACACAGTTTGCTGTCAAAAATTAAGAATAACACGAAACCAACTCAGCTAAGCTACTGTGACACGAAGCAAACCTAGGGTAGAGTAGGGCCTGTCGCGCCACGCGACAGGAACAGGAGAACCCCTCGCGTGGCACGAGGGGGCGGTTTTTCATGTATAAATAGCTTCGTCTGTTTCATGCAATTGTGCGTCAGTTCGACGTTCAAACTCAAATTGTACGTTGAGATAGGGTCTGAATACTACAATAAACACACACTGATCACGAAGTGCTGCCACAATTCAGGGTAATAACTCGATCGCTGCTACGATTCAATGTCCAATCGATTAAACTATCCAATGGATGTTTAAGTGCTGCCCACATTAGGGTTTATGCTTGTCATTCGTCGATAAATCGATGGATGTTAAAGTATCGCACTTTGTCATTCGTTGTGAAGGTTGTAATCTCGTGAGTTGTCGTAAATGCTGTATTAAGTTACTAACTTAGTTTGTGTGCTTGATTATTTAAACTAGGTTATCAAGGCTAATCAGTAGAATAAGCTCTGTTAAATCTGCAATGTGAGTCATTCTCTTTTTATCAAATCTATTTACAAAAGCATGTTTATTTTCAAAGGTTATAATTACAGGGATTAAGTCTATGTAATCTGAAATTACTGCCAGTATGTGGGAGAATGTGCACATAGCTACTAATTATTTATCACTTGTGGGTGAACGGACCCAACAAGTGATATGTCCACAGTCACACGTCCGGTCAAGTGACAACTGGATCAGTTAATTTAAAAGATAGAGACATTGTAATTGCTCTTAATACTGTAAATTATAACAAATGTGTCTTTTTAGTAAAATGAATGATTCACTTAGTATTTCCCGCTGACAAAACCTTTTTCAAACATGTTTCAGGTGATCTGTTGTGATTCAAGAAAAGTGCCGTGAAGCACTATCAGCTTAAGAAAGTGGCTCAGTATCAAATAAAGAAATATGTTTTGAAAATAAAAGATTTCTTCGTGAAATCTCAGTATTGTAAATTATCGGGTTTTATCCCGAATTGTGAAATAAAATAATCGGGAAATATTTCAGTTTTAAAAAGATCCTGAAGAAACTTCCGCTGTTAATTAAATACCACGGGATTTCTATCCCGCGGCCCTTGAAACGGGTTAAACCGGGTCGGGGGTCGTGACAGAAATAAGGTGGTATCAGAGCCACTGATTTAAGCCTATTAAGTATTTAGAAATACTTAATTTTACTGATTGCCAATTATGTGATTCTGTGTTTTATTAACTGATTATTTGTTAATTACAGTATGGGTAAACAAAAGCTGTCAAACATCTATCTTAAACTAGATAGGTCATCCAACGAGAAAGGAAGTTCGTCCCAAACAAAACCTTATGTAATTCCTGAAGAAGGAATATTTGTCCGTAAGGCACATTACGAGGAACCACTTTCTCCTAATAAAAGAAGTTTGATTATTAGGAAAAGTCAGGAGGAAATAAGGAAAAACCGAGAGAAGAAAGTTAAACAAGAAACCCAGGATTTAATCAATAAATCACCTTGGGAGGACAAATTAGATGAGAAATGGGCAAATCTTTATATGCTAGCCACAGTAGCAGAAAATGCAAATCTCTAAATACTCAAAAGTTTTAGCACTTTTATTTTCAGAAACCTTATTTAGTAAATAAATAAGTTACAGTAATTCGTAGTATAATTTACTTGTTAGTTGTTTTGTGTATGTAATAATATTTACGGGTTATCTATAAATTGTTGTTTTAACATTTGGTATGTATTTTGCATATCTGCTAAACAGCATGAATGAGATATCAGAGGTTTAGAAAATCTTAACCTCTATCCCGTTAAGATAGAAGTTTCCAAGGAATTCACTGGTTACTTTGCTGATAAAGAAGAACCCATGGAATTTCAATCCAAACCACCCGCAAAACCTAAACCCAAGAAAAGAAACAGATTTGTGGGCTGGAGACGTGTACGAAGGAAAAAGCCAGCAACAAGAAAGGTTACTAAAATTGAAGAACCAAAAGACAAAGGAAAGGGGGTAGAAATTGAGGAAAATATTAATCAAATAGAGATGGAAACTGAGAATAGTTGTAAGCAAACAGAAAGAGAAGTCGGAGAGAGTTCTAGGCAGAAACAGAAAATGACTCCTTGGGAAGTGTTAGATCATGAATTAGTAATGAGTGACTTCATCGGACCTGCCGATGGAAACCTTGAAGCAGCTAATCCAAACCTTATATTCACTGAAGAAGATCTTTTCAGTTACCCACTAGAAGCTCCAATTCCAATCAATCTGGAACCTGCTATTCCAGATCCTATTGTCCAACCTCAACCATTACCAGTAGAATTAGATGAATGGTGGACAACTGATTGGCAATACCAAAATCTTTTAAACAACCCTGATACATTTTTCCCACAAGTTGACCCAGAACCTCCACTATACCCAACCATGAGCCCGGAGAATCTTACTGAACTTTGCCTCTGGGGCGAAGAGTTAATTGATGCAGGAAATCGGATTAGGGATGTGGGAGAAAGAGTTACTTGGAAATATGACGAAAGGGAGCGTCATTTTTAAGAAATTAGCTGACCAGATAAATGAGAAGTTGCAGGAATATGTGTGAATAAATAATCATAATAACCAGTATGTGTAAATAACTTAATAATAAAACATTGTATGATAATCGTGTGTACGAGGCATAATATATAAAAATGAAATTGGTGAAATCAATAATTTTGATTATACATGTTAAAGTGATTATGTGCAAACTGTTTTATTATATTTGTATTTATACTAATTATTTACATAAAATTTATTATCAGATGTCAAACATTGGTAATGAACCAGTAAATGAGGTTAATCAGTCAGAGCAACATCCAGGAGATCAATCTATGACTCGGCAAGATATCAAAAATATTGTTGCTCAAGGGATAGCTAATGCTATTCCAGCATTCATTGCTGCTATAAAGAATCCAATCGAACCGCAACCACTTGTTCCAAGTAAACGTATTACTGAAGATAACTTCAGTAATAGTGTAAACGGAGGCAATGATAATGTCAATCATAATGCAGAACCACATCAAGCTCCATTTTCTAAGAAAATGAAAACTGCAACGCCTGGTTGCACTTTCAAAGAATTTCTTGCTTGTAAACCCACTGAATTTGCAGGCAATGAAGGAGCAACTGCATCACTGCGTTGGTTAGAGAAAACTGAAGCAGTCATTGCAATAAGTAAATGTGCTAAAGATGATCAGGTCATGTATGCATCAAATCTCTTCAAGGAAGGAGCACTCGAATGGTGGAACACTGTGTTACAATCAAAAGGAAGAATAATAGCTTATGCTATGACTTGGGAAGGATTTAAGGGTTTAGTAGAAAGGAAATTCTGTCCCGAGTATGAAAAGGAACAGATGACAAATAAGTTTTTAAATCATCGGATGATGGGTGTAGATTGTCGCGGTTATACTTCGACATTCTTCGAGTATGCTAGAGTGGTACCAACGCTGGCTTCGCCAGAACCGGTACTCATTTCTCGCTACATTTGGGGGCTGATTAGTGAAATCCGCAATATTGTTAAAGCTGCGAGACCTCGCACTATTGACGATGCTGTGGAATTAGCTAATACCCTAACCGATGAATTAGTACGCACACAAAATGAAAACAGGAAGAAGGAATTAGCTCAGAAAATTACCCAAGGATTCCGTATGGGTAATAATAACAGCTTCAAGAAAAGAGGAACAGGGCAATCTTCAACTTTTCCATTCTGTCAAAATTGCAAAAAGAAACATTTTGGAAAATGCAAAGTATATTGCAATTTTTGCAAAACTGTAGGGCATCGTGAAGAAAATTGCAGGAAGAAATCCATAATTTGTTACAATTGTGGAGAGGCAGGGCATTTCAAAACCGAATGTCCTAAAGTGATCAAACCAGCAGACAACAAAACCAAGGCGACCGATGGAACTATTAAGAAGAATGCCAGGGCATTTCAGCTGACCACTCAAGAAGCAGAACTCATCCCAGATGTGATAGCGGGTACGTTCTTAGTTCACAACATTTACGCCAAAGTATTATTTGACTCTGGTACAAACCAAAGTTTTATAAATACTTCATTCTGCCAAGCTCTTAGTTTACCTTTAACCAATATTAGGCAGATTTTTACAGTTGAAACAGCAGACGTAAATTCAGTTAAAATAGATAAAGTTTTGCAAGAAGGAAACATAGAACTTTTAGGACATAAATTTTCTGCAAAACTATTGCCGATGAATTTAGCTGAATTTGATGTTGTATTAGGAATGGATTGGTTAGTAGCCAACCATGCTCGAATCCTTTGTGATCAGAATTCCATAGAAATTCAATCACCCTCCGGAGAAATAATTAGGATTACAGGAGACAAACCACGTAAGCCTATGAAGTTCATATCAGTAATGAAAGTTGCTAATTATGAACGAAAACAAGGAATAGTGTATATGATTTCAGTAATCATTAGTACTAAGGGTAAAGATCTTAAGGAAATACCAGTAGTCTCCGAATATCCTGATGTATTCCCAGAAGATTTACCGGGATTACCTCCAGATAGGGAAGTAGAATTTAGGATTCATCTAATTCCAGGAACTACACCGATAGCCAAGGCACCTTATCGGTTAGCACCCACAGAAATGTTAGAACTGAAAAAGCAATTAGATGAATTACTAAGTAAAGGATTCATACAACCTAGCTCATCCCCTTGGGGAGCGCCAGTGTTGTTTGTGAAGAAAAAGGATGGTTCAATGAGAATGTGTACCGATTATAGAGAATTGAATAAGGTTACAATTAAGAATCGATATCCATTACCTAGGATTGATGATCTATTTTTTTACGCTCCGGATATCATCAATTGAAGGTACAAGAAGAAGACATACCTAAAACTGCTTTCAGAACTAGGTATGGTCATTATGAGTTTACAGTCATGCCCTTTGGGTTAACAAATGCACCTGCTGCATTCATGGACATGATGAATAGGATTTGTAAACCGTATTTGGATAAATTTGTAATTGTTTTCATAGACGATATACTTATTTATTCCAAAAGTCAGACAGAGCATTGTGAACACCTTCATGCACTCTTAACTTTGTTAAGAAGAGAAAAGCTTTTTGCCAAATTCTCGAAGTGTGAATTTTGGTTGCAAGAAGTACAATTCTTAGGACACATGGTGAATCACGAAGGTATTCATGTAGATCCTGCTAAGATAGAGACAATTACCAATTGGAAGGTTCCACAAACAGCCATGGAAATAAGAAGATTTATAGGTTTAGCTGGGTATTATAGACGGTTTATTAAGGATTTTTCCAAGATAGCCGTACCATTAACTAAGTTAACCTGTAAAGCAGTTAAGTTTGAATGGGGACCTAAGCAAGAAGAAGCCTTTAGAATATTGAAGCAGAAATTAACAAATGCACCAATCTTAGCCTTACCAGAAGGAATTGAAGATTTTGAGGTATATTGTGATGCTTCAAAACTAGGATATGGATGTGTGCTTATGCAATGCAAAAAGGTGATTGCATATGCTTCAAGGCAATTGAAAAAGCACGAAGAAAACTATACGACTCATGATTTAGAATTAGGAGCCGTAATTTTTGCCCTTAAGATTTGGAGACACTATCTTTACGGAAGTAAATTTACTGTCTACACAGACCACAAAAGTCTAAGATATATATTTGGGCAAAAAGAGTTAAACATGAGGCAAGGGAGATGGATGGAAATCTTAAGTGATTACGACTGTGATATTCAGTATCACGAAGGAAAGGCAAATGTAGTTGCAGATGCCTTAAGTCGTAAGTATTATGAGAAACAAAGACGGGTTCGTGCTCTCAGATTATATCTACAAATAGATTTAATGGAACAATTGAAGAATGTTCAACCTACAGCAATCAAGGATGATGCTGAAGGAATGAAAGGACGAATCAAGGAATTAGAACAAGGAGCAGATGGAATTTGGAGATTCCACAAAAGTAGAATTTGGGTACCTAAACAGGGAGACTTAAGACCTAAGATTTTAGAAGAAGCTCATAAATCTAGGTATACTATGCACCCAGGAAACAATAAGATGTACCAAGATTTAAGAAAGAACTTTTGGTGGATAGGAATGAAAAAAGACATAGCACGATATGTTTCTAAATGTCTTACTTGTTCACAAGTTAAGGCAGAACATCAGAAACCTTCAGGATTACTACAACAATTAGAAATGCCAGTATGGAAATGGGAACTTATAACAATGGATTTTGTTACTAAGTTACCCAAAACCAGAAAAGGTAATGATGCGATTTGGGTAATTGTGGATCGATTAACCAAATCAGCTCACTTTTTACCAATGAAAGAAACCTTTAGCATGGAAAGACTGGCTAAATTGTATGTAGATGAAGTTGTATCCTTACATGGAGTTCCACTCTCCATTATTTCAGATAGAGATAGTCGTTTTACTTCTCATTTCTGGAAAAGTTTCCAGCAAGCTATGGGAACTCGATTAAATCTTAGCACTGCATATCATCCCCAAACAGACGGACAAAGTGAAAGGACAATCCAAACTCTAGAAGACATGCTCCGAGCATGTGTAATAGATTTTGGTGGAAGTTGGGATGATCATTTACCATTAATTGAATGCTATTATAACAATAGCTATCATTCAAGTATTGAAACTGCCCTATTTGAAGCACTATATGGAAGAAAGTGCAGAACTCCATTCTGTTGGGCAGAAATAGGAGAAAGTCAATTATCAGGTCCTGAAATAGTGCAAGAGACGACTGATAAGATTACTCAAATCAAGGAAAGGATGAAGACGGCTCGAGATCGCCAGAAAAGTTATGCAGACAATAGATGCAAGCCATTATAATTCCAAGTGGGAGACAAAGTACTATTGAAAGTTTCTCCTTGGAAAGGAGTAGTTAGATTCGGAAAGAAAGGAAAGCTAAGTCCAAGGTACGTAGGACCATTTTCAGTGATCCAACGTATAGGACCAGTAGCTTATCGGTTACAACTACCAGAAGAATTATCTGGAGTACATGATGTATTTCATGTATCCAATCTCAAGAAATGCTTATCAGATGAATCACTGGTAGTACCTCTTCAAGATATAGAGGTAAACGAAAAGCTAAAATTTGTTGAGAAACCTCTTCAAATTGAGGATCGAAAGATCAAGTTTCTTAAACATAAACGATTAGTTTTAGTCAAAGTCAGATGGGATTCAAAGAGAGGAGCTGAATACACTTGGGAGCTAGAATCAGAAATGAAGCGAAAGTATCCTCACTTATTCCAATAAATCTCGAGGACGAGATTTTTCTTAAGGTAAGGAGAATGTAACAACTCTCATAAAAAAGTACTATTTATTACTTTAATTTAACCAAGAGGAAACCCTAATTGAGAAACCCAAGTGATTCCGCATAAACCCTAAAATTTTCAGAACAATCGAAATCAGGATCAGGGCCCCTAAAACTCAGGGGGGGTAAACCCTACTCGGTAAAATCCACACAGTTTGCTGTCAAAAATTAAGAATAACACGAAACCAAATCAGCTAAGCTACTGTGACACGAAGCAAACCTACGGTAGAGTAGGGCCTGTCGCGCCACGCGACAGGAACAGGAGAACCCCTCGCATGGCGCGAGGGGCGGTTTTTCATGTATAAATAACATCGTCTGTTTCATGCAATTGTGCGTTAGTTCGACGTTCAAACTCAAATTGTACGTTGAGATAGGGTCTGAATACTACAATAAACACACACTGATCACGAAGTGCTGCCACAATTCAGGGTAATAACTCGATCACTGCTACGATTCAATGTCCGATCGATTAAACTATCCAATGGATGTTTAAGTGCTGCCCACATTACGGTTTATGCTTTGTCATTCGTCGTTAAATCGATGGATGTTTAAGTATCGCACTTTGTCATTCGTTGTGAAGGTTGTAATCTCGTGAGTTGTCGTAAACGCTGTATTAAGTTACTAACCTAGTTTGTGTGCTTGATTATTTAAACTAGGTTATCAAGGCTAATCAGTAGAATAAGCTCTGTTAAATCTGCAATGTGAGTCATTCTCTTTTTATCAAATCTATTTACAAAAGCATGTTTATTTTCAAAGGTTATAATTACCGGGATTAAGTCTATGTAATCTGAAATTACTGCCAGTATGTGGGGGAATGTGCACATAGCTACTAATTATTTATCACTTGTGGGTGAACGGACCCAGCAAGTGATATGTCCACAGTCACACGTCCGGTCAAGTGACAACTGGATCAGTTAATTTAAAAGATAGAGACATTGTAATTGCTCTTAATACTGTAAATTATAACAAATGTGTCTTTTTAGTAAAATGAATGATTCACTCAGTATTTCCCGCTGACAAAACCTTTTTCAAACATGTTTCAGGTGATCTGTTGTGATTCAAGAAAAGTGCCGTGAAGCACTATCAGCTTAAGAAAGTGGCTCAGTATTAAATAAAGAAATATGTTTTGAAAATAAAAGATTTCTTCGTGAAATCTCAGTATTGTAAATTATCGGGTTTTATCCCGAATTGTGAAATAAAATAATCGGGAAATATTTCAGTTTTAAAAAGATCCTGAAGAAACTTCTGTAACAACTGTGCTTGTAATCACTATGAACAGTTCTGTTATCAATAAAACAATGTTATTTGATCACAATGTTTGTTTTGTTATGTTTTACATTTTTCATGTTTTGACTTTTATCCAATTCCAAACTCTATATCAATTTCTGGAGAGTTATACGCAAAATGGTGCGAAAACGTACTCAGTTTAACGCGACAAATACTCCGGAACATCAACATATACTTAACATACCTTAAATAACCCTTACATAACTTAGAAATAAGTTTTGAAGGCTTTGGTATGGCAAAAACAAGTAAATTCGCTTACAGGGTCTAAAATTGACAAACTACGAAAGTATGCCAATCTGAACTGTAACGAACATTCCGGAACATAACCATAAGTTAAACACACCTTAAATATCCTTTACATAGCTTAGAAATAGGCTTTGAGGGGTTTGGTGTGCTAAAATAAACTTTTGGGTCATTCAGGGACTAAAAGTGTCAAAAAGTGCACAAGTTTGCATTTTCGCGCATAACTTACGTTCTGAATACATCCGGACATCCAAAAATTTATGAAAGCATGACTACATTATATTTTAGTGTTCGCCATAAGAAAAATCCATTCGTCGCGTCATTTGGATCGTTTTTCGCGCTTGTGCGCATTCCGTCGTAATTAAGCGAACATCGCGTTCGTACGACCAAACGAACCATCATCCGACATATTTTTGAACATGTTTCATGTCCACAATGTTTAGGCAACATTTTAGGGCCTTAAAGTTGGCTTTACGGGCCTTAGAAGTGTCGGGAATGGCCTTAAACACGTGCAGGGGCTGAAACTGTCATTTCTGAAACATATATGCAGATCAGAAGCTTCAGGCGGCCCGCATTGTGTTTGGCTGATCCTGAAGCGGGCCGCTTTAGCCCTTCAGAACGCCCAAAGGTCAAGTTTCAGCTGTTTAATGCGTTTTAACCCCTTCCAAAGGCCAAATGACACTTGTCAAACTCCTATAGTGTCCATTTTTATCCACCACAACTTTGTGACAAGTGTACGGCTCGGATCATGGCACGATATTCAAGAAACGATCCTAACGGTTACCCGAATACTATAAATACCCATGCCATCCAACCTCATTACTTACTAGAATCTGATCAAAATGCTCTAAGTTGATGCCATTGCTTCATACCTGAGCTCTTTGATCTAGATTAGCATTCGGGGACCCTTCGTAAGTCTTCTTTCGTTCTTTTATTGCTTTTCGAGTCCGAAAGTCAAACTTTGTTTGACTTTCTGCATTGACCAGTTTATGGTCGATGCGAAGTTCGTTTGAACTTCATAACGTGAGCGTGATCACGATGGTTATAGTCCCTAGTAACTATACCTACTGATTACCACGTTATCTAGGCTCAGTGACGAGCCGTAGTTTCGGTCAGAATACGTATTCTTGCGTATTTTGTAACCAAACTACTTATGGGTATCAAAACCGTTTGTTTTGATACCAAATCTGTTTTCTAAACTTAGTTAAGCATGTTTTAACATGCTTAGCTCGTCACTTTTAGTTTAGTGCTTAGATAGGGTCGTAAGGTAAGCGATCTAAACAATCGCTTATACTTTCGAACCCGACCCGTTTGGTCGATCATTAGGATCCGACCAAGCACATTAGGTGACCATAGTATATATGGAATAACCTTACGAGGTTATACCTTATGGTCGCTTCGTTTAAGTAGTTGTATGATAGGTAGTTTATATGCCTTAGGTAAATTACCAAAATACCCCTTTGATGCCAAAATTCATTTTAAACATATGTAACATAACTTTTGACATCTAAACTGATTTGACAACCATATTAGACATGTTAAGGCATATATTACTTGTCATAGGACTAGTTAGGCGGCCCGAACGCGTTTCACGCGAACGACGCGTTAAAGTAGCATAAGCTACCTAAACGGGGCGTAATGGGTCACAAGCACTTAGGATAGGTTTCATTTAGTATGTAGGCTTTGTTAAACCAAATGACACGAGTCTCTACACTCGTTTGGTTTACGAAACCTCATTCTATCCAATCATCCGATTAAGGTCCGGTTATTAACATAATTACCTATATTAGGTGCCGTTTGATTCTGAGATCTCTAGCATTACTTGGTGATTATCTTTAGACATCTGAGCAATCTCAAGTGAGTACATAGACCCCTCTTTTACTGTTTTCAAACTGTTTTGGGGTGAAACACATGTGCCTACTTGTTACTTTCATGTTTTCCTGTTTTCACATCATATACTGCTATGTTCGTTAGTACATTATAGTACATGATTTTATGACATTTCATGCTAGGTGTGCCCAATTTTGTGCATTACTTAGTACATTGTTTTACATGACATTTCATGCTAGGTGTGCCCATTTTGTGCATTACTTAGTACATCGTTTTACATGACATTTCACGCTATGTATGTTCATTTGATTACATACTTAGTGCATTGTTTTTCACATGTTTACATTTTGGTATGACATTTGGTTTGTTTACATGGGACAATATATTCATCAACACTAGCTACGCCGTTCGTTAGTAGGTAGTGGTACCATAGGAATTGACAACTCCTATTCCGGACATCCCAGGGAAAGGGGACAGAAAGGAATGACCGAATTCGATGATATAAGATAGATAGACCTTTAATTTGTTTAAAGGGTTTATCACCACAGTCACAAGGCTTGGATGTATGCATTTTTACAATACCGCATAGATGTTCATATTAAATAATTGCATGCATTTACACAAAACATAGCTTTGATTTGAACCAAGTTTTACTTCAATACTTTGTTTTTGTGCATATGGTTTAGTTGAGACATTTCACTTGCCATACATGACATTTTGACATAGACATTTGACATGGATATTTGACATAGACATTTGACATGGATATTTGACATAGACATTTGACATGGACATTTGACATAGACATTTTGACATGATTTACATCTTGACATAAACACTTTGGCATATTATTCAATACATTTGACAATTGGTTTAAACATAGACTTCTTACATTGGTTGGTTTGGTTTGATTAAGTGATTAAGTAACGATGCATGTGTAATATGATACAAGCACGGTGGATACGCCGCTGGTACTTCCTATATATAAGTGTTTGTGTGGTATTACATGTCGTAACGTTATTTGAATCATTTCAATATTGAGACATAGAACATTTTATACAAATAACATACTTTTCACAAGACATTGATTTACAAACAACTTATCTTATACAAACACATTTTTACATGGTCATTTATTTAACCTGACATTTACTTATACATATCATCTGATCTTATTGTTTTCAAATGATTTACAAGACAAAGCAAACAAAAAGGTTCATGACTAAACATTTTTCTTAAACATAAGTCATGAATCCTATTTTTTACAAACCTATGTATCTCACAGGCATTTTTATGCTGACGTACCTATTTTCACATGTGTTTTCAGGAGCTTTTCCGTAGGATGTTGATCATGATACTAGGGCGGACCTGTGCCTTAGAGACTTTAAAAGAGGATAGACTATGTTTAATTATGTTATAAACTCTTTTGTTTACTGTTCAAGACAATGTAACACCCTTGTTTAATAAATAAATAAAACTTTGTATGCCATGGTTATGAGACAATTAATTCTGTTACAACACTCCCCGACGTTTCCGCCACGTCTTGTATGTTACACGTGGTCGGGGTGTGACAGAAGAGTTGGTATCAGAGCCAATGGTTATAGGGAATTAGGTTATTAGTAATGCTTTGACCTAGACTATAACTTTTCTAGGAACCTAACACAAGTTATCTTGTGTTTAGATCTTAAAACATGTACATCACCTATCCTTAGGTGATTAACAAAACAAGGAACCAAAATTTTCCGAAACGATTTTTGAAAAACAATCATCTGTTTTTGAATAAATTTTTACAAGGTTTTGAACCCTCAATTGTAAGGTTTTGAACCCTCTGTTATATGGTTTTGAACCCTTTTCAGTATTGGTTTTTGGCCTTGTGCCTTCAAATTTTCAAAATCCCGTCAAACGTTTTGGGTTTTAAATAATGTGAACATGTGCAAACTGGAAGGGTGAATGCCTGTATTCTGGGTTTTCTGTCTAGGCAAGCACTTCGTATACTTCTCAACCAGACGCGAGACCAGTTGTGCTTACCTGGGAATTCTTGGAGTGAGTGTTCACTTATAGGCGAGCATGTCTTCGCTAATACATTATTTTGACCCATTTACTTTGATTAGTCACTGTGTGTCATTTGTTTGCTTTGTGATACGAACGAATGACCACCATCTTTGCTCTTGTTGATTTTGTTTCATCTCATTCTTTTCATCCAATCATCTCACTCGTTTCTTTTCATGTTTTCCTCTTTTAGAATGCCTCCTCGACGCGAGAACCAGATAGCTACTGCCGAACTGGCAGAAATTATTGCGCAGCAGATGGCTGCTCAATTCCCAAATCTCTTTGCTCAATGGCAACAAGCCAACAACAACAACAATGGTCCGTGCAAATACAAGGATTTTAATTTGGCTAAACCACTCAAGTTTAGTGGTTCTGAGGGAGCGACTGGGCTTCTTCAGTGGTTCGAGAGCAGTGAGAATACTTTTCGCCATGTGCAGTGTCCGGATAATCTCAAAGTCGAGTTTGCTTCGAGCATATTTCAGAAGAGGGCTTTGACATGGTGGAACGGGGTTATGAGAGACAGAGGTGCAGAAGTTTCTCTCGCACAGACCTGGGCTGAACTTAGAGCCCTTATGATGAGGGAATTCTGTCCTCGCCATGAGCAGCGAGCGTTGGAGAAAGAGTTTGATGTTTTGAAGCAAGATAGTGGTGAGCACAGGGCATATACTGATCGGTTTGAAGAGTTAAGTCTACTTTGCCCAACAATGGTCACCCCACTCGACAAGGCTATCGAGAGATACATCGATGGCCTACCTGACTCGGTACAAGACATTCTTACTGGTAGTAACCCTGCCACACTTCGTCAGGCAATCGAGTTATCTGCAACATTGACTGAGTCGCAGATCCGGAAGAACAAGTTACACCGGAAGGGTGACAAGGGCAAGGAACAATCGGCTGACAAGGTGGATAGCAAGAAAGGTCAAAACGGGAATGGAAAGAACTCTGGTTCTTCGAAGAGGGCAAAGAAGCGTAAGGCTTCCCAAAACTATGCTGTCACTGCCCAAGCTAACCAGGCAGCTCCCAACCAACCTGCACAGCCTCCAGTGAAGAAACCCTATTCAGGGAATGCACCTTTGTGCAATAGATGCAACAGTCACCACCAGCCGCAACTTCCATGCCGTTTCTGTACTAACTGTGGGAAATCAGGCCATCTTGCCAATGTTTGTCGGTCTGCTCAGAATCCCGCGGTTCCGAACCCGGCTCAACAAGTTGCTCAGCCTCCTGCTCCGCAACAGGGTCAAGCTGCACGACCACAATACCCACCAGGTGCTTGTTACAATTGTGGGGATCTGACCCACTATAGGAATCGGTGCCCAAGACTGGCGAACCAGAACCAGAACCAGAATCAGGCTCCGGCTCGAGGCCGAGTCTTTAACATGAACGCCCAAGAGGCGCAGGCGGACGATAACGTGGTGAACGGTACGTTCTTTATTAATAACCAGCCTGCATATGTTCTCTTTGATTCGGGTGCCGACAAGAGTTTTGTGTCATTGTATTTTGAGCCAATGCTTCGAGTGTCTAGAACAAAACTAAGTAAATCTTTGACAGTAGAAGTTGCTAGTGGTGAACCCATTATTCTTGATTCTGTTCTTCGCAACTGCCAGTTGAATCTTAACGACCATCTTTTTCCTATCGAACTCACGCCTATGCAACTTGGAAGCTTCGACGTTATTGTGGGAATGGATTGGTTATCCAAGCATCACGCAGAGATAGTTTGTTCTGAGAAGATTGTTCGTGTGCCGCTTTCGACAGGCGAGATCCTGCAGGTTCAAGGTGAGAAGCCTATCGGTGGTCTCAAACTCATGTCTTGTTTTAAAGCTCGGAAGTATCTACGGAAGAACTATGTGGCTTTCTTAGCACATGTTACAGAAGATAAAGGCAAGGGTAAGTCTATTTCAGATATTCCTGTCGTTCGGGATTATTCTGAAGTGTTCCCTGAAGATTTACCTGGTCTACCTCCAGCACGCCAAGTCGAGTTCCGTATTGATCTCATACCTGGTGCAAATCCCATTGCCAGAGCTCCATATCGTCTTGCACCATCTGAGATGCAAGAGTTGTCTAAACAGCTTCAGGAGCTCTCTGACAAAGGTTTTATACGTCCTAGTTTTTCACCTTGGGGTGCTCCAGTTCTTTTTGTCAAGAAGAAGGATGGATCCTTTAGGATGTGTATCGATTATCGTGAGCTTAACAAGCTTACCATCAAGAATCGATATCCCCTACCTCGCATCGATGATCTCTTTGATCAGTTACAAGGCGCTTCTTATTTTTCAAAGATTGATCTGCGATCTGGATATCATCAACTTCGGGTGCAAGAAGAAGACATTCCGAAGACAGCATTCCGCACTCGTTATGGGCATTATGAATTCACAGTCATGCCATTCGGTTTGACTAATGCTCCTACTGTTTTCATGGACTTAATGAATAGGGTCTGCAAACCTTATTTGGATCAGTTCGTCATTGTTTTTATTGATGACATCTTGATATATTCTAAGACGCAAGCTGACCACGAGCAACATCTTCGTCTTACTCTGGAACTCCTAAAGAAAGAGCAACTTTTCGCCAAATTCTCCAAGTGCGAATTTTGGCTTAAAGAAGTTCAATTTTTGGGGCATATTATCAACAAACAAGGTATTCATGTAGATCCCTCCAAGATCAGTGCGATTAAGGATTGGGTTGCGCCTACTACTCCTACTGAAGTTCGTTCTTTTCTTGGTCTAGCGGGTTATTATCGCCGCTTCATAGAAAACTTCTCGAAGATTGCAGTTCCTCTAACTGCTCTAACTCAGAAGAAAATGCCCTTTTATTGGGGGTACAAACAAGAGGAAGCTTTTCAACACCTGAAGCAGAAGCTTTGCGATGCGCCTGTTCTATCATTGCCTGAGGGTGATGATGATTTTGTTGTGTATTGTGATGCATCGAAATTGGGTCTTGGCTGTGTTCTTATGCAAAGGAACAAAGTCATAGCTTATGCATCGAGGCAGTTGAAGATTCATGAGAAGAACTACACCACTCATGATCTTGAGTTGGGTGCAGTTGTCTTTGCTCTCAAGATCTGGAGACATTATTTGTACGGTACAAAATGTGTGGTTTTCACTGACCACAAAAGTCTTCAGCACATCTTCAACCAGAAAGAACTCAACATGAGACAGCGACGTTGGGTTGAGCTTCTAAACGACTATGATTGCGAAATTCGCTACCATCCTGGTAAGGCGAATGTCGTAGCTGATGCATTGAGTCGCAAGGAACGTACTAAGCTTCATTATGTACGTGTTCAGTCTGTTATTCAAGCTCGATCTGATATTCAAGCCCGCATTTCTCAGGCTCAACAATCTTGTGTTTCACAAGGTTTAATGGATAAGGAATTTCCCTATCACATAACGCCTGCTCTGGAACTGAAGGACAATAGATCATATTATTTCATGGACCGTTTGTGGGTCCCAAGCCTAGATGATCTTCGTACCTTGCTTATGGATGAAGCCCATAAGTCTCGTTATTCTATTCATCCGGGCTCAGATAAAATGTATAAGGATCTTCGTATTCACTATTGGTGGCCTGGTATGAAGAAAGACATTGCCTTATACGTGTCAAAATGCCTTGCTTGTCTTAAGGTTAAGGCTGAACATCAACGTCCTTCTGGTTTATTGGTGCAACCAGAGATCCCAGTTTGGAAATGGGAAAACATTACTATGGATCTCGTTACCAAACTTCCACGCACAAAGAAGGGTCATGATGCCATCTGGGTAGTCGTTGATCGTCTTACAAAGTCAGCACATTTCTTGCCAATCCGTGAGGATTTTCCTGCTGACAGACTTGCACAAATCTATGTGGATGAAATTGTAGCTCGACATGGTGTTCCGTTGAACATCATTTCTGACAGAGATGCTCATTTCACTTCTCACTTTTGGAGAACCATGCAATCTGCTATGGGGACCCAACTTAATCTGAGCACAGCTTATCATCCGCAAACGGATGGTCAATCTGAGAGAACAATCCAGACTTTGGAGGATATGCTAAGAGCTTGTGTGATCGATTTTGGTGGTAGCTGGGATTCACATCTTAAATTGATTGAATTCTCCTACAACAACAGTTATCACACCAGCATCAAAATGGCTCCTTTTGAGGCTCTCTATGGTCGAAAATGTCGTTCACCAGTCTGCTGGAATGAGATTGGCGAGGCTCAACTTACTGGACCTGCCCTCATTTTAGAGACAACTGACAAGGTCAAGAAAGTTCGTGATAACCTTCAGGCAGCTCAGAGCCGTCAGAAGATTTACGCGGATCCAAAACGCAAAGCCTTGGAATTTCAAGTCGGTGATCGAGTATTACTTAAGGTTTCACCTTGGAAAGGTGTGATCAGATTTGGAAAGAAAGGAAAACTTGCACCTAGGTACGTTGGACCATTCAAGATCGTCGAAAGAATCGGAAAGGTAGCCTACAGACTTGAGTTACCTCCTGAACTGGGAAATGTTCATCCAACTTTTCACGTGTCCAATCTTAAGAAGTGTACAGCTGATGAGAATTTCTCCATACCGCTTGATGAAATTCGTGTTGGCACAACACTGAAATTTGTTGAGAAACCAGTGGAAATCATGGAACGTGAAGTCAAGTGGCTTAAACGCAAGCGCATTCCTTTGGTCAAAGTTCGCTGGGAAGCTAAATGTGGACCCGAGTTTACTTGGGAACGTGAAGATCAAATGAAAGCGAAATATCCGCATCTTTTTCCACGAGTTTCCTCTAAATAAATTTCGGGACGAAATTTCCACAAGTAGGGGAGACTGTAACAACTGTGCTTGTAATCACTATGAACAGTTCTGTTATCAATAAAACAATGTTATTTGATCACAATGTTTGTTTTGTTATGTTTTACATTTTTCATGTTTTGACTTTTATCCAATTCCAAACTCTATATCAATTTCTGGAGAGTTATACGCAAACTGGTGCGAAAACGTACTCAGTTTAACGCGACAAATACTCCGGAACATCAACATATACTTAACATACCTTAAATAACCCTTACATAACTTAGAAATAAGTTTTGAAGGCTTTGGTATGGCAAAAACAAGTAAATTCGCTTACAGGGTCTAAAATTGACAAACTACGAAAGTATGCCAATCTGAACTGTAACGAACATTCCGGAACATAACCATAAGTTAAACACACCTTAAATATCCTTTACATAGCTTAGAAATAGGCTTTGAGGGGTTTGGTGTGCTAAAATAAACTTTTGGGTCATTCAGGGACTAAAAGTGTCAAAAAGTGCGCAAGTTTGCATTTTCGCGCATAACTTACGTTCTGAATACATCCGGACATCCAAAAATTTATGAAAGCATGACTACATTATATTTTAGTGTTCGCCATAAGAAAAATCCATTCGTCGCGTCATTTGGATCGTTTTTCGCGCTTGTGCGCATTCCGTCGTAATTAAGCGAACATCGCGTTCGTACGACCAAACGAACCATCATCCGACATATTTTTGAACATGTTTCATGTCCACAATGTTTAGGCAACATTTTAGGGCCTTAAAGTTGGCTTTACGGGCCTTAGAAGTGTCGGGAATGGCCTTAAACACGTGCAGGGGCTGAAACTGTCATTTCTGAAACATATGCAGATCAGAAGCTTCAGGCGGCCCGCATTGTGTTTGGCTGATCCTGAAGCGGGCCTCTTTAGCCCTTCAGAACGCCCAAAGGTCAAGTTTCAGCTGTTTAATGCGTTTTAACCCCTTCCAAAGGCCAAATGACACTTGTCAAACTCCTATGGTGTCCATTTTTAGCCACCACAACTTTGTGACAAGTGTACGGCTCAGATCGTGGCACGATATTCAAGAAACGATCCTAACGGTTACCCGAATACTATAAATACCCATGCCATCCAACCTCATTACTTACTAGAATCTGATCAAAATGCTCTAAGTTGATGCCATTGCTTCATACCTGAGCTCTTTGATCTAGATTAGCATTCGGGGACCCTTCGTAAGTCTTCTTTCGTTCTTTTATTGCTTTTCGAGTCCGAAAGTCAAACTTTGTTTGACTTTCTGCATTGACCAGTTTATGGTCGATGCGAAGTTCGTTTGAACTTCATAACGTGAGCGTGATCACGATGGTTATAGTCCCTAGTGACTATACCTACTGATTACCACGTTATCTAGGCTCAGTGACGAGCCGCAGTTTCGGTCAGAATACGTATTCTTGCGTATTTTGTAACCAAACTACTTATGGGTATCAAAACCGTTTGTTTTGATACCAAATCTATTTTCTAAACTTAGTTAAGCATGTTTTCACATGCTTAGCTCGTCACTTTTAGTTTAGTGCTTAGATAGGGTCGTAAGGTAAGCGATCTAAACAATCGCTTATACTTTCGAACCCGACCCGTTTGGTCGATCATTAGGATCCGACCAAGCACATTAGGTGACCATAGTATATATGGAATAACCTTACGAGGTTATACCTTATGGTCGCTTCGTTTAAGTAGTTGTATGATAGGTAGTTTATATGCCTTAGGTAAATTACCAAAATACCCCTTTGATGCCAAAATTCATTTTAAACATATGTAACATAACTTTTGACATCTAAACTGATTTGACAACCATATTAGACATGTTAAGGCATATATTACTTGTCATAGGACTAGTTAGGCGGTCCGAACGCGTTTCACGCGAACGACGCGTTAAAGTAGCATAAGCTACCTAAACGGGTCGTAATGGGTCACAAGCACTTAGGATAGGTTTCATTTAGTATGTAGGCTTTGTTAAACCAAATGACACGAGTCTCTACACTCGTTTGGTTTACGAAACCTCATTCTATCCAATCATCCGATTAAGGTCCGGTTATTAACATAGTTACCTATATTAGGTGCCGTTTGATTCTGAGATCTCTAGCATTACTTGGTGATTATCTTTAGACATCTGAGCAATCTCAAGTGAGTACATAGACCCCTCTTTTACTGTTTTCAAACTGTTTTGGGGTGAAACACATGTGCCTACTTGTTACTTTCATGTTTTCCTGTTTTCACATCATATACTGCTATGTTCGTTAGTACATTATAGTACATGATTTTATGACATTTCATGCTAGGTGTGCCCAATTTTGTGCATTACTTAGTACATTGTTTTACATGACATTTCATGCTAGGTGTGCCCATTTTGTGCATTACTTAGTACATCGTTTTACATGACATTTCACGCTATGTATGTTCATTTGATTACATACTTAGTGCATTGTTTTTCACATGTTTACATTTTGGTATGACATTTGGTTTGTTTACATGGGACAATATATTCATCAACACTAGCTACGCCGTTCGTTAGTAGGTAGTGGTACCATAGGAATTGACAACTCCCATTCCGGACATCCCAGGGAAAGGGGACAGAAAGGAATGACCGAATTCGATGATATAAGACAGATAGACCTTTAATTTGTTTAAAGGGTTTATCACCACAGTCACAAGGCTTGGATGTATGCATTTTTACAATACCGCATAGATGTTCATATTAAATAATTGCATGCATTTACACAAAATATAGCTTTGATTTGAACCAAGTTTTACTTCAATACTTTGTTTTTGTGCATATGGTTTAGTTGAGACATTTCACTTGCCATACATGACATTTTGACATAGACATTTGACATGGATATTTGACATAGACATTTGACATGGATATTTGACATAGACATTTGACATGGATATTTGACATAGACATTTGACATGGATATTTGACATAGACATTTGACATGGACATTTGACATGGACATTTGACATAGACATTTTGACATGATTTACATCTTGACATAAACACTTTGGCATATTATTCAATACATTTGACAATTGGTTTAAACATAGACTTCTTACATTGGTTGGTTTGGTTTGATTAAGTGATTAAGTAACGATGCATGTGTAATATGATACAAGCATGGTGGATACGCCGCTGGTACTTCCTATATATAAGTGTTTGTGTGGTATTACATGTCGTAACATTATTTGAATCATTTCAATATTGAGACATAGAACATTTTATACAAATAACATACTTTTCACAAGACATTGATTTACAAACAACTTATCTTATACAAACACATTTTTACATGGTCATTTATTTAACCTGACATTTACTTATACATATCATCTGATCTTATTGTTTTAAAATGATTTACAAGACAAAGCAAACAAAAAGGTTCATGACTAAACATTTTTCTTAAACATAAGTCATGAATCCTATTTTTTACAAACCTATGTATCTCACAGGCATTTTTATGCTGACGTACCTATTTTCACATGTGTTTTCAGGAGCTTTTCCGTAGGATGTTGATCATGATACTAGGGCGGACCTGTGCCTTAGAGACTTTAAAAGAGGATAGACTATGTTTAATTATGTTATAAACTCTTTTGTTTACTGTTCAAGACAATGTAACACCCTTGTTTAATAAATAAATAAAACTTTGTATGCCATGGTTATGAGACAATTAATTCTGTTACAACACTCCCCGACGTTTCCGCCACGTCTTGTATGTTACACGTGGTCGGGGTGTGACAACTTCCGCTGTTAATTAAATTCCACGGGATTTCTGTCCTGCGGCCCTTGAAACGGGTTAAACCGGGTCGGGGGTCGTGACACAAACCCCCTAATTTACAGTAGAAAAGTTTATGTTCAGGGGCTACCGTAAATTACGGTAGCCACCGTAATTTATGGTGGACCCTGTAACAAAATTTATTTTAATCAGTTTCGTTTCCTGGACTCGTTTAGACACGTTTTATACCCCGTATGACTAAAGCATTTCATGTTTATGAAATGTAGGTACATTTTTGGATGCCGGAAGACGATCAAGCTCATCGAAGAACCGAGCACGATAAAGATACATGCTTCCGCACATTGCCCTGTCGTAAATTTTAAGCGACGAATCCGATCACGTTATGTCAAGTAACTTATGATTTGTAAAAGTTTTAGTAACCCCGTACTTTTATAGTATGTGTAGTCTTAACTACACAACTAATCGTTGGTATTTACATGTAAAACCGTAAATAGTAACTAGGGTGTTACAATATGTTGTTTATACATGCAACCACATAAATACATTGCAATGTAAATAAAAGATTTATTTATAATGATAACAACTGTTTCATGGACCTTGACAACAAAAGAAAATAATACATAAGACGTGATTATTTCTAAATGGTGTTGTCTTTTAGTCGGTCAGATGCTCATCTCTGAGCTGGATTTGCATTAGCAAGCTTTGGGCAATTTCTGCGGAAATGACCCATCTCGCCACAGTTGTAGCAAGAACTTGGTGGAAAACGAGCTTGAGCAGGATTGTTGTCAGCTTGATTTGGTGCAACTGCAGCTCTGCAAACTCTTGCTGTATGACCTATAAGTCCACTGATTTGGCATTTGCGGCACTTCACGCTAGCATGATGATGAAGGTTACATTGGTTGCACAAGGGTGCAGTTCCGTTGTATGGCTTCCTAGCAGGGGGTTGAGCTGGTTGGTTGGGGGCAGCTTGATCATTGTGAGCAACCACGACGAAGTTCTGGGAAGCTTTTCGCTTCCTTGACTTCTTGGAGGATTCAGTCTGTTCATCTTTGGGTTTCGATTCCTCGATTGGTTTCTTATCACCTTTTCGGAAAAGTTTACCTTTCCTGATTTGAGATTCAGTCAAGGTAGCAGATAGCTCAATGGCTTGCCTAACCGTAGTGGGGTTACTACCAGTCACAATGTCTTGTACTGGGTCAGGGAGGCCATCAATGTACTTTTCGATTGCCTTATCCAAAGGCGTAACCATATTCGGGCATAACAGACTTAATTCCTCATAACGCTCCGTGTAGGCTCGATGCTCACCGCTATCTTGCTTAAGATCGTCGAATTCCCTTTCCAAGGCCCTGATCTTGTGACGAGGACATAATTCCTTCATCATCAAAGCTCGAAGCTCTACCCACGTTTGAGCCAGTGCCACATCGGCACCCCTATCTCTCATCACACCATTCCACCATGTCAAAGATCGTTTCTCAAAGACACTAGTTGCGAATTCTACCTTTCGCTCATTTGGGCATTGAACATGCCTAAAGGTGCTCTCTAGACTCTCGAACCATTGCAGAAGTGCAGTCGCTCCTTGAGACCCAGAAAAATTTGATGGCTTAGCCGAGTTGAACGTCTTGAAGTTGCAGGGGGCATTATTGTTGTTGAGAGCTTGGCTACATTGAGCAACGATGTTCGGGATTGCAGCAGTCATTTGCTGTGTAATGATAGCTCCAGCTCTTCATTAGGTACCTGATTTTCATGCCGTGGAGGCATTCTAAAAAGGGGAAACAAGAGAGAGAACAAATGAAATGGCATTGGGTAAGAATAGGATGTTACAATTACCGACCAAAATCATGGGTGATGGTCATTTGTTTGAACCACGAAGCAAACAAACGACATACAAAGGCTGAATCAAAGTAAATAGGTCCTCATAATGTATCGCGAAGACATGCTTGCCTATAAGTAGACAATCACCCCAAGAGTTCCCAGGTAAGAGTGACTTGTCCGATATTGCGGATTTGTACGAACACTCTAGCCTTAGACAGAAAGCTCAGGGTACATGCACCCACCCTTCCAGTTTGCACGTGTTCACATTATGTAGCCCTAAACTTTGACGAGAATTTGAAAATTTTAAAGGTTCAAAACCTTATAATAAATCATCCTAGAACAGATGATTAGTTTTCAAAGCAAATCCGAATTTTGTGTTCTTATTGTGGTTGCTGCCTAAATATAGGCAACGATATTGTTTTATGACTAAACGCAAGTAAACTCGCGTTATGTTCCTAGGAAGGTTATAGTCTAGGTCAAAGCATTACTAATAACCTAATTCCCTATAACCATTGGCTCTGATACCAACTTTTCTGTCACACCCCGACCACGTAAAACAACAAAACGTGGCGGAAACATCGGGGAGTGTTGTAACAGAATCATTGTTTCACAACCATGGATTAAACAGTTTCGTTTTATTGAATTAAATGTATTACATTACATTGGAAATAGAAACAAAACATGAACAAATAAACTTTCATTGTTATTAAGTCACTAAGGCCTCGTCCATTCCTACGTGAGCGTACACAAGTATTATGGCCGCAAATGCCGATCGCCCTTATGTTGGGCAGATGCCGGAGATAAACGTATGGTTGGTCCTGAACTTGTACAAGAGACAACCGACAAGATTGCGTAGATCCGAGAGCGCATTAAGGCGGCTCGAGAGAGACAAAAGAGCTACGCTGATCCGAATAGAAAATTGGTAGAATTCAAGGTGGGAGACAAAGTGTTGTTAAAAGTCTCACCTTGGAAGGGCGTAGTCAGATTTGGAAAGCACGGAAAGCTAAATCCACGATATATCGGACCATTCAGAATATTGAAGAAAATTGGTACCGTGGCGTACAAATTGGAGTTACCGGAAGAACTTAATGGAGTACATGATACGTTTCATGTATCCAACCTGAAGAAGAGTCCAACACAAGAAAGCGTGATCATCCCGATGGATGAAGTGCATATTGATGAAGCCCTCCGATTTACAGAAAAACCCGTTGAGGTTACCGACTGGAAAGTCAACAAGACCAGGAGGAGCAACGTAAAACTTGTCAAAGTACGTTGGAGCTCTAAGCACGGACCCGAGTACACATGGGAACGTGAAGACCAGTTCAAGAAAAAGTATCCCCACCTATTCAAGAAGACTCCTGCGAGAGTTAGTTCAACCTGAATTTCGGGACGAAATTCTTTTAACGGGGGGAGACTGTGACAACTGGCCCAAACCGATAATTTCCGTACACTTTAATCATTATTTAATGATTGCAATTATGTGCTTAATTTTCGGCAAAGTCTGAACACATGATTAAACAAGTGAATTCATGCACGTTGTATACTACAAAATATTGCTTTATGCATAAACGAGAGCGTTGCGTCAAAAATACTAGTAAACTCACCGGTAAGACACACTGTGTCAACAGAACTGCAGAAAGCAGTCAGACAATAAAATTGAGGCCTAGGTGTAGGTCCGACGACAAAAGTACATTAAAACCCAAGAGTACATACAAGGGTTTAATATATATGCAATGCGGAAGCAAAAACAAGCACTAAAAAGCACCCGAAACGCACTTTAAGTGCAGAATTTACATAATTCAGCAATAAATCAGCATTTAGACATATAAATATTATGCAGAAATGTCGTTTTATTATCCAGAATATTTCCCTAAGTGTTGGGAATCGATAGTATTATAAAAAGATACTTATTAAACACAAAAAGGTGCAATTTAGCACTTTAACGAATCGGTATGCAACCGAACAACCGGACTATACCCGGAACACGAAAATATTGTTAATAACATTATTTATCTTTCTCTGAGCCAGTTAGGGTCCCTGAATACCCTAACACCCGTCATAACACACGACACACAACTAACCGGGTTAATCCCTAAACTTAACTATATTAACCTAACTATGTGCCTAACTATCTAGTTGGATTCGAACTAGCCCCCCCCCCCCTTAACCAAACCGTCCCCATGAGGGGGACATACCTTGTACCCTTGTGATTATTATAATCCTAATGTTTAGTATCTAAATGACATAGTATCCATCGGTTAAACATGATTGAGATTGTCTATAAGTTGCAAGATTTGCACACCATCACCTTCACTTAACACACACCACTTCACAACTCTCTCTCCCTCTCCTAGAGCTCACGGCCGAACACCCCACACCCATCCATCCATTTTTCAAGTTTGATCTTGCAAATTCCAAGCATCTACGAGTGTTAAGGGTCGCATATAAGGAGTCTTGGTGCAAACGGAAGGCGAAGGACCTCTCTACTTTACTTTTATCCACGCATTTTTCGCATAGATTCTTCCCTAGCCTCGAGCTAGTGGTATGTTACTTAAATCACCTTCTCGAACTATTTTAAAGTGGTTAATACGATTTGTAACGGTTAAAACTCGTAATCTTACAAGTTGAAGCATAAAAGTCTACTAAAAACACTAAAAATGTTGGTTAAAAGCTCATATTTTGTGTAAATCTTGTAGTATTTGATTTGTGTGATTATTTGGACCCGATCTATGTTGTGGTAGCTCGGATCGTCATTTAACCCGGGTGGTCATGATCATGGATCATGACATAAGGTTGTTTTGGAAGTAACAAGGGTTAAATGATGAAACTCTACCACACCCGAATCATGAACTTGTGTAAAAGCGATTTAACTTGTGAAATAGTGTTTAAAACTAGTAGATCTACGTATCTACAAGCGGTATTTACAAAGGACCAAGCGTCAAAGAAACCATATTTTTCTAAATCCGGATCTTACATGAACAAGAACGATTTTTAAACATACAAGTGTGTAAACACTTGTGTAACGCTAAGTTTTGACAAAGACAAAATTGCAGAAAACAACCTTTATGTATACCCCAAACTGCACTTTATACCTTTCACTATGAAATCCGCCAAAACCAACCTTTACGTTCATGTTTTGCTACAAGTTCAACCTTTAACACAAACTCTGTTAATATTCTTGGTTAAATCACCTCACATGCTTTGCATGTGAGGGTATTATTGTCATTTCAACCTTGTTTTTTTTGTTTATTAATAAATTATATAATTACACATGACCCCACCATAAAACTCTTCTTGTTCATCTCTCATAGCTTCTTTCTAAAAGATATTTCTATGTCTGTAATTTTTTTCTTCATTGAAGGTGGCTTAATTGGATCATCTTGGTTTGTGTTTATGCATGTATTGAATATTAGAACTGGTTATATGTTTATTGAATGGGGTTATCTCCTTCGCGGTCAGGGGTACCGTGCATTACCCCTTTTTTTTTACAACAAAATGCACCTTTTATTTTTAAATTATTCATCTAAAGTGTTATCTGATTATTTACAAGTAAAATAAATAATATTATATAGGCTTGTTCAAAACTGTCTGGAGGATTTCTATCAAACAGTTTGTGTTCACTACAAAGTTATTTGTGTTTGTTCTTTAGAAGCTCATGGGGGTTGTATCGCAAAAACTTCTACTTTAATGTAGATGTTGAACAGTTAGTTTCTATTACTATGGGATACTTAGTTAATATAATTTTAATCTTTTTAAGTGTGTAGGGCTTATATTACTTGATCAGGGAGGCTTAATGGTCACGCACACTGTCACCAACTGAAGAATTCGCCGTGTCCCCATCATTAAGTTTAGTATCACAAAGTGCTTTATATGCATAAATGAACATACTTGTCGAGTTATTTAGGAAAATTATGTGTCAAGATGAAATGACTAGTGTGCTCTGTTCATACCCAAAAACATGATACTGGGTTTTATCTTAAATGGGTCTTCTCCTAACTTCCATGTTTTAAATGATTGATTGTGAGAAAAACATTAATGTAGAGTTATGTAAGAAATCTGGGTTTACTTTGAGTGCATGATGTAGTGTTTTCATGGTGGGTACAACTGCCTATGCGCAAGGTACAACCTGGTCAAGCATTTCATGTTTCTAAGTAATGACTTCCATTATGTTTTGAACATTCGAAATGATAATCACCGTTAGTTTACTATATGTTTTAAGAAAAGAATGATGCTTCGTGTTCATAATCTGGTTGAGATAAATTGTTATGAAAATGTTCATGGCTTTGTTGGTATGAATTAATGAGCTGGGTTTTCATCTCAATTGCTTGAAGATGAATTTTCATAAATTGTACAAGTAGTTATACATACGGTACAACTCGCATGAATGTTTTGTGATTTGACATTGTGTGTGAATGTTTTGTCTTATTCGTTAGATCCTAGGATGAGTGATGATTGGGTCATGTGTAATTATATAATTTATTAATAAACAAAAAAAACAAGGTTGAAATGACAATAATACCCTCACATGCAAAGCATGTAAGGTGATTTAACCAAGAATATTAACAGAGTTTGTGTTAAAGGTTGAACTTGTAGCAAAACATGAACGTAAAGGTTGGTTTTGGCGGATTTCATAGTGAAAGGTATAAAGTGCAGTTTGGGGTATACATAAAGGTTGTTTTCTGCAATTTTGTCTTTGACAAAAGAACTATTTTTGTAAATATTGACAGGAAGTTGTAAAGATGTAACTTCTTTAAAAACGAGACTTTCAAGAAACAAAGTTGATCTATACAAAGATCCACTAAAAATATAATGGAAGGATACTACCTATTTTGGAAAAACCACAAGTTCATGTATTTCTGCAATTATATCTATTTTAACTAGTTGCGTATTGTTTATTGTTGAATGAGGAGATTGTTGACGATTTAAAAGAAAATAAACACATGTTTTGAAAACATGGGAAACCTCCATTTTTAGGGGAAACTCTGTCAAAATTTTTATAAATTTTGACACTTAGAAAAATATAAGTTTTTGAGAAACTTATTCCCTAAAAATGTGTTTAAAAGTATTACCAAGGTTTCCCTAATTTTTGGTGATAAGAAACGGTGATTTCTTCAAAAATAAAAATGGATCTTATGTATATATATTTTTGAGAGAAAAATATATATTATTTTATCACCAACTTTTGTGCTAAGTGTATATAGTATGTGTTATACGTGCTAGCGTATTAAGACTTAAAAATACACTAAATACTCGTGAGGAGTATAAACATAAAAATACACATACAAAATACAAGATACATAATTCGGGTGCGAAGTGCAAAACACAAAAGACTTATATTTATTTTAGAGGAAATAATATAAGTAAGATACGTAGTTAAAAATATGGAACATTTTTAACACAACAATACAAATACAAAAGAGAGTGACTGTACTTGTGCGATGCAAGTCTAGTGACTAACATTAAGAAAACGCATATAGGTTACGACGTTAATTAAGCAAATCCGGTGATGTTTACGACGCACAGGAACGCAAAGTTGTGAGTTCATGCTCCCCCTTTTCTTTTAACTGTTTTCAGTTTTATACCTTCGGGGGTGAAATACATGTTACAAATATTACAATGTTTACAAATGGTATGATGGATACAAGAATGATACGAGAAATCGTGTCACGAATAGGGTACCATAAGCACCATTAATCGTGTACATACTTAGACCGCAGAACAAAAGGTTAGATCTAATAGGTTCCGGGCAGCCCCACTCTTGGCCACTCTTTTACCAAGCAGTGTTTTTGTGTCTCAGTCGTGAATCGACTACAGAAAAATGCCTATGGTTTGGTGACTTCCTATGTCGTGTCACATGTTAATGGCTTTGCAACCCATTAACACTTGATACATACAGAAATATTTGATTTATACATGAGTACGTGGTGTACACAAAAGACTTGATTTATACAAAATACAAATTATGTTTTCATACAAAGTATACAAACGTGAAATACAAAATTTGCAAGAATTCACACCAACTTTATGTTGACGTTTTTCCAAAACTCACATGTATTTCAGGTAACTAGGATGGATGTGCGCGCGGTCTGACCCATGCTCGTGGATGTCGCTATTGTTTATCTTTAAATAAAGTTGTAAACTTTTTAAGACAATGTTTATGCGACTTAGCGATGTAAACGCTAAACTTATGTTTTCAAATTATTGTATTTGAAGTTATTTTCATGAGCATGTAGTATGTTTACCTTTCGTATGCAATGAGAACCTTTCATGATCACACCTCGTGCTTCCGCCGCAGAAAGGGGTGTGACAGATTGGTATCAGAGCTGCGATTGTAGTGAACCAGGATTCCTTCTCGAGTCTAGTCTACAATCTCTAGGATCCTTTCACGAAAACAATTTTCAAAGAGTTTTCATTGCATAAAACGTCATGCGACATCCACTACCTGAAACTGACTACATGAGTCTAGAAAAGACACTACGAGACTTGGAGTGCACTTGAGTAGCACTTGTCGTTGACTAGAAATTACTTGCAATTATGTGTGATAATTAGCATGTACTAGAAGTAGAACGTCACAAGTATACGTGACTCTACCTAAAAGCAATGGCCCATCTGAAGGAAGAAAATACGAGGATGAAACGAACTGTGCGGACTGTGCAAGGAGTTACGTAATTATGGATGCATACATAATTATGGAATTCAGTGCACAAAAATCACAGCAAGTCTTGTCACGTATAGATTCCCTCAGTACAAGCCTACTAGGTACTCTGCTAGAGTAATAATTGTTTGATGTCACTTATGTGATATATACCTGTGAATATATATACTACTACTGCCTAGTAGGACGATATCAAACAAATGTGTAACCCTGTTGTGTTATGTTCTGTCAGAACATGGCACCCAGGAAAGCTGTGAATGCTCGCAATGATGATCAACCTCCTCCCCCACTGCCAAGAACTGCTGATGAGCTGAACGCCCTACTGGAGGAAAGGATCTCCGCTGCTATCGCCCAGTACGAGGCGAACCGAACTCAAGACAGTGGAGGACCAAGCAACGCTAGGCGTAATGGGAATTGAGATTCGTCTGGAGGCAATGCAGCTCAAGGTAACCTTAAGACACTGTGCTAAGCATGAGGAAATTTATGAACGGTCTTTGTTTCATTCTTTCTTCGATTGCTCACATGTGAATTGGTTGAATCAATTCCAGGCTGCACTTTCAAGCAGTTCCTCGACTGCAAGCCGATGAACTATGATGGCACAGGAGGTGCAGTAGCATTTGTGCGCTGGACGGAGAAGACTGAAGCTACCTTCCGCATGAGCAAGTGTACCGCGGATCAACAAGTCACCTTTGCTACTGGGTTATTTGTCGATGAAGCTCTGACTTGGTGGAACCTGCAAGTCCAAACCTTGGGTGATGATGCCGCTTATGGCCTAACTTGGGATGAACTGAAGGAAAGAATGAGAGAGAAGTACTGCTCTCGTGCTGAACTCCAAAGGCTGGAGACGGAGTTCTGGCACTTGACCATGGAAGGTGCTGACATCAATGGATATACTCGAAGGTTCCACGATCTATCTAGAGTGCTTCCTTACATGGTGACTCCCGAATTCAAGCGTGTTGAACGCTACATTTGGGGACTGGCCTCAGAGTTTCGTGGCATGGTGACGTCGGCTAAACCACAAACAATCACCGAGGCTGTAACTCTGGCTGTCAGCCTTACTGAAGATTGTGTTCGAATGAAGAAGCTATCACTGAACCCAACAGAAAATGCCGAGACGCATGCTGAGTCGTCTGGCGACAAGAAAAGGAAATATGCAAACTTGAATCAAGCAACTCGTAACAACAAAGGTTCCAACAAGAAGCGTGACCCTAACCCACCTCAAGGGGTGAAATCTCTCGCAGCCATGAACGACGCACCAGCAAGGGGATACCGGGGCACCTTGCCCAAATGCCATCGGTGTAAACACCATCACGAGGGAGCTTGTCGCATCTCAAAGTGTGACAAGTGTGGAAAGTTGGGTCACCGCACTAAAGATTGCTGGAGTAAGAGGAACGGGAATGGAAATCGTACTGGGGCTGATGAAAGGAACAATGGTGGAAATGGAAACGGTGCTGGCAACGAGAATGGGCGAAATCAAGGATGCTTCAGATGTGGAAGCAAAGATCATTTCATGAAGGACTGCCCAGAGAGAAACAATGCTCAGGCCCGAACATTTGTGATTGGAGCAAGGGACGCACGCGAGGACCCTAATGTGGTCAACGGTACGTTCCTCATTAACAATCACTTTGCATCCATATTATTCGACACTGGCGCCGATTATAGCTTCATGTCTGTGGAATTTAAACGCATACTTGGAATAGAATCTAGTAGATTAGAAATTCCTTTTTCCATAGAACTAGCCAATGGTAAACTTGTTAAATCGGGCGAAGTTGTTAGAGGCTGCACGCTAGAACTTGGTGAACGAAAATTTAGCATCGACCTCTTACCTATTCAATTAGGTAGCTTCGATGTAGTGGTCGGGATGGACTGGTTGTCCAAGAACAAAGCTGAAGTCATTTGTCATGAGAAAATCATTCGCATCCCTCTGACGAATGATGAAACTCTCATCGTACATGGAGAAAGACGAAACACACCTCTACGAATCATCAGTTGTATGAAGGCACAGAAGTGCTTAAGGGAAGGATGTGTTGCTTTCCTAGCACACGTTGTAGATAAGAAGGCTGTGGAGCCAAAACTCGAAGACATTCCTGTGGTGAAGGAATTTCCTGATGTGTTCCCTGAAGATCTGCCAGGACTACCTTCACAACGACAAGTCGAATTCCACATAGACTTGGTTCCAGGAGCCGCTCCTGTAGCCAAGGCACCCTATCGACTTGCACCATCCGAAATGCAAGAATTATCTACACTGCTTCAGGAGTTGTTGGATAAAGGATTCATAAGGCCAAGCTTCTCACCCTGGGGAGCTCCAGTATTATTCGTGAAGAAGAAGGATGGATCACTGCGGATGTGTATCGATTACAGGGAACTGAACAAGCTCACAATCAAGAATCGGTATCCGCTACCGAGGATTGATGACTTGTTTGATCAACTGCAAGGATCAAGCTACTATTCCAAGATCGACCTTCGATCTGGATACCATCAGCTGAGAATCCAAGATGAAAGCGTGCCGAAGACTGCATTCAGAACACGCTATGGGCACTACGAATTCCTTGTGATGCCATTTGGATTGACGAATGCACCAGCGGTCTTTATGGACCTAATGAACCGCGTATGCAAACCATATCTCGATAAATTCGTGATTGTATTTATCGATGATATCCTGATTTACTCGCGAACGAAAGAAGAGCATGAGCAACATCTCAGAACCATCTTGGAACTACTGAAGAAAGAGAAACTTTATGCAAAGTTCTCAAAATGCGAATTCTGGATTCGCGAAGTACAATTTCTTGGTCACGTGGTGAATGAGAAGGTCATTCATGCAGACCCGTCCAAGATAGAAGCAATAAAGAACTGGGAAGCTCCCAAGACCCCAACTGAAGTTCGACAATTTTTGGGCTTAGCGGGCTATTATCGGCGATTCATCGAGAATTTCTCAAAAATAGCTCAACCGCTAACGACCCTTACTCAGAAAGACAAGAAGTACGACTGGGGTCACAAACAAGAAGAAGCCTTCCAATTACTGAAGAGCAAGCTATGCGATGCACCCATACTATCACTACCCGAAGGCACTGAAGACTTCGTGGTATACTGCGACGCCTCACGACAAGGCTTGGGTTGTGTGCTTATGCAACGCCAAAAAGTCATCGCTTACGCTTCAAGAAAACTGAAGGTTCACGAGAGAAACTATACCACTCATGACCTGGAGCTGGGCGCAGTGGTATTCGCCCTGAAGATTTGGCGACATTATTTATATGGTACTCGATGTACAATCTTCACAGATCACAAAAGCTTACAACACATATTTGATCAGAAGGAATTGAATATGCGCCAGCGACGTTGGGTTGAGCTGCTAAACGATTATGACTGTGAGATTAAGTACCATCCTGGAAAGGCGAACGTTGTAGCGGACACGTTGAGCCGAAAAGAAAGGGTTAAGACCCTAAGGGTTCGAGCATTGGAAATGACGATTCGAACGAACCTCACTGCACGCATTCGGGATGCACAACAAGAAGCTCTTAAAGAAGAGAACCGTAAAGCTGAATACCTACGGGGTATGCTGAAATACATGGTGCCAAACGAAGAGGGAGCCTTATACTTCAAGAAGCGTATTTGGGTTCCACTCTATGGTGGCATACGAGAAGTCATCCTTAATGAAGCGCATAAATCGAGATACTCGATCCATCCAGGATCAGATAAAATGTATCAATATTTGAAAGAATACTATTGGTGGCCGAGACTCAAGAGCGACGTTGCTGTTTATGTTGGAAAATGCCTAACCTGTGCCAAGGTTAAGGCAGAATATCAGAAACCGTCCGGCCTACTACAACAACCAGAGATTCCCGTGTGGAAGTGGGAACAAATCTCGATGGACTTCATAACGAAATTACCCAGGACCCCGAGAGGGCACGATATGATATGGGTAATAGTTGATCGATTGACTAAGTCTGCGCATTTCCTACCAATCCGAGAGAAGGATAGCACTGGAAAGCTTGCAGAGATATACTTGGGGGAAATTGTGGCACGTCATGGAGTGCCAATCTCAATCATTTCAGACAGAGATGGACGCTTTGTCTCAAGAATCTGGCAATCATTTCAGGAAGCCTTCGGATCTCAGTTAGATCTGAGCACGGCATTCCATCCGCAAACAGACGGCCAGAGCGAACGGACTATACAAACGTTAGAAGATATGCTTCGCGCATGTGTCATGGATCTAGGTGGCAGCTGGGATACTCATCTACCTTTAGTTGAGTTTTCCTACAATAACAGCTATCATACGAGCATAAAAGTCGCGCCGTTCGAAGCTCTGTATGGCCGCAAATGCCGATCGCCCTTATGTTGGGCAGATGCCGGAGATAAACGTATGGTTGGTCCTGAACTTGTACAAGAGACAACCGACAAGATTGCGCAGATTCGAGAGCGCATTAAGGCGGCTCGAGAGAGACAAAAGAGCTACGCTGATCCGAATAGAAAATCGGTAGAATTCAAGGTGGGAGATAAAGTGTTGTTAAAAGTCTCACCTTGGAAGGGCGTAGTCAGATTTGGAAAGCGCAGAAAGCTAAATCCACGATATATCGGACCATTCAGAATATTGAAGAAAATTGGTACCGTGGCGTACAAATTGGAGTTACCGGAAGAACTTAATGGAGTACATGATACGTTTCATGTATCCAACCTGAAGAAGAGTCCAACACAAGAAAGCATGATCATCCCGATGGATGAAGTGCATATTTATGAAGCCCTCCGATTTACAGAAAAACCCGTTGAGGTTACCGACTGGAAAGTCAACAAGACCAGGAGGAGCAGCGTAAAACTTGTCAAAGTACGTTGGAGCTCTAAGCACGGACCCGAGTACACATGGGAACGTGAAGACCAGTTCAAGAAAAAGTATCCCCACCTATTCAAGAAGACTCCTGCGAGAGTTAGTTCAACCTGAATTTCGGGACGAAATTCTTTTAACGGGGGGAGACTGTGACAACTGGCCCAAACCGGTAATTTCCGTACACTTTAATCATTATTTAATGATTGCAATTATGTGCTTAATTTTCGGCAAAGTCTGAACACATGATTAAACAAGTGAATTCATGCACGTTGTATACTACAAAATATTGCTTTATGCATAAACGAGAGCGTTGCGTCAAAAATACTAGTAAACTCACCGGTAAGACACACTGTGTCAACAGAACTGCAGAAAGCAGTCAGACAATAAAATTCAGGCCTAGGTGTAGGTCCGACGACAAAAGTACATTAAAACCCAAGAGTACATACAAGGGTTTAATATATATGCAATGCGGAAGCAAAAACAAGCACTAAAAAGCACCCGAAACGCACTTTAAGTGCAGAATTTACATAATTCAGCAATAAATCAGCATTTAGACATATAAATATTATGCAGAAATGTCGTTTTATTATCCAGAATATTTCCCTAAGTGTTGGGAATCGATAGTATTATAAAAAGATACTTATTAAACACAAAAAGGTGCAATTTAGCACTTTAACGAATCGGTATGCAACCGAACAACCGGACTATACCCGGAACACGAAAATATTGTTAATAACATTATTTATCTTTCTCTGAGCCAGTTAGGGTCCCTGAATACCCTAACACCCGTCATAACACACGACACACAACTAACCGGGTTAATCCCTAAACTTAACTATATTAACCTAACTATGTGCCTAACTATCTAGTTGGATTCGAACTAGCCCCCCCCCCCCCCTTAACCAAACCGTCCCCATGAGGGGGACATACCTTGTACCCTTGTGATTATTATAATCCTAATGTTTAGTATCGAAATGACATAGTATCCATTGGTTAAACATGATTGAGATTGTCTATAAGTTGCAAGATTTGCACACCATCACCTTCACTTAACACACACCACTTCACAACTCTCTCTCCCTCTCCTAGAGCTCACGGCCGAACACCCCACACCCATCCATCCATTTTTCAAGTTTGATCTTGCAAATTCCAAGCATCTACGAGTGTTAAGGGTCGCATATAAGGAGTCTTGGTGCAAACGGAAGGCGAAGGACCTCTCTACTTTACTTTTATCCACGCATTTTTCGCATAGATTCTTCCCTAGCCTCGAGCTAGTGGTATGTTACTTAAATCACCTTCTCGAACTATTTTAAAGTGGTTAATACGATTTGTAACGGTTAAAACTCGTAATCTTACAAGTTGAAGCATAAAAGTCTACTAAAAACACTAAAAATGTTGGTTAAAAGCTCATATTTTGTGTAAATCTTGTAGTATTTGATTTGTGTGATTATTTGGACCCGATCTATGTTGTGGTAGCTCGGATCGTCATTTAACCCGGGTGGTCATGATCATGGATCAAGACATAAGGTTGTTTTGGAAGTAACAAGGGTTAAATGATGAAACTCTACCACAGCCGAATCGTGAACTTGTGTAAAAGCGATTTAACTTGTGAAATAGTGTTTAAAACTAGTAGATCTACGTATCTACAAGCGGTATTTTCAAAGGACCAAGCGTCAAAGAAACCATATTTTTCTAAAGCCGGATCTTACATGAACAAGAACGATTTTTAAACATACAAGTGTGTAAACACTTGTGTAACGCTAAGTTTTGACAAAAGAACTATTTTTGTAAATATTGACAGGAAGTTGTAAAGATTATATCTATTTGACAAAAGACTTCTTTAAAAACGAGACTTTCAAGAAACAAAGTTGATCTATACAAAGATCCACTAAAAATATAATGGAAGGATACTACCTATTTTGGAAAAACCACAAGTTCATGTATTTCTGCGATTATATCTATTTTAACTAGTTGCGTATTG
This sequence comes from Helianthus tuberosus, assembly GCA_030545235.1. Lineage (NCBI taxonomy): Eukaryota > Viridiplantae > Streptophyta > Magnoliopsida > Asterales > Asteraceae > Helianthus > Helianthus tuberosus. The sequence goes on along the minus strand of CM060431.1, from coordinate 48,091,601 downwards.
TTTATTGTTGAATGAGGAGATTGTTGACGATTTAAAAGAAAATAAACACATGTTTTGAAAACATGGGAAACCACCATTTTTAGGGGAAACTCTGTCAAAATTTTTATAAATTTTGACACTTAGAAAAATATAAGTTTTTGAGAAACTTATTCCCTAAAAATGTGTTTAAAAGTATTACCAAGGTTTCCCTAATTTTTGGTGATAAGAAACGGTGATTTCTTCAAAAATAAAAATGGATCTTATGTATATATATTTTTGAGAGAAAAATATATATTATTTTATCACCAACTTTTGTGCTAAGTGTATATAGTATGTGTTATACGTGCTAGCGTATTAAGACTTAAAAATACACTAAATACTCGTGAGGAGTATAAACATAAAAATACACATACAAAATACAAGATACATAATTCGGGTGCGAAGTGCAAAACACAAAAAGACTTATATTTATTTTAGAGGAAATAATATAAGTAAGATACGTAGTTAAAAATATGGAACATTTTTAACACAACAATACAAATACAAAAGAGAGTGACTGTACTTGTGCGATGCAAGTCTAGTGACTAACATTAAGAAAACGCGTATAGGTTACGACGTTAATTAAGCAAATCCGGTGAAGTTTACGACGCACAGGAACGCAAAGTTGTGAGTTCATGCTCCCCCTTTTCTTTTAACTGTTTTCAGTTTTATACCTTCGGGGGTGAAATACATGTTACAAATATTACAATGTTTACAAATGGTATGATGGATACAAGAATGATACGAGAAATCGTGTCACGAATAGGGTACCATAAGCACCATTAATCGTGTACATACTTAGACCGCAGAACAAAAGGTTAGATCTAATAGGTTCCGGGCAGCCCCACTCTTGGCCACTCTTTTACCAAGCAGTGTTTTTGTGTCTCAGTCGTGAATCGACTACAGAAAAATGCCTATGGTTTGGTGACTTCCTATGTCGTGTCACATGTTAATGGCTTTGCAACCCATTAACACTTGATACATACAGAAATATTTGATTTATACATGAGTACGTGGTGTACATAAAAGACTTGATTTATACAAAATACAAATTATGTTTTCATACAAAGTATACAAACGTGAAATACAAAATTTGCATGAATTCACACCAACTTTATGTTGACGTTTTTCCAAAACTCACATGTATTTCAGGTAACTAGGATGGATGTGCGTGCGGTCTGACCCATGCTCGTGGATGTCGCTATTGTTTATCTTTAAATAAAGTTGTAAACTTTTTAAGACAATGTTTATGCGACTTAGCGATGTAAACGCTAAACTTATGTTTTCAAATTATGGTATTTGAAGTTATTTTCATGAGCATGTAGTATGTTTACCTTTCGTATGCAATGAGAACCTTTCATGATCACACCTCGTGCTTCCGCCGCAGAAAGAGGTGTATCATCAACTAAGGTACCTGAAACACATGTGAAAATACGTCAGCATAAAAATGCCGACAAGTACAAAGGTTTTATATGAGTGCCAGATTCATGGCTCGTTTTACATGTTGCAATACTTATTTAAAAACCTTATTTTGAAAAGTATAGTATTGCGACATAATTAACCAATTCAAATCAAATTGGATATGATTTATAAAATCTCGTAGCCATGATTCTTAACTCCAAAACATTTGTTTTATTAAATCAAATTTTAAAACATCTCGTAGGAACTCGTTAATAAAACTCGTATGGTTTATATCATTCAGAAAGCATCATTGTGTGACATCGTTTCAAAATCGTTTACCCAAGTGATCTTGATAACGCAACGATATATAATGTGTTAAAAGAACTTATATATAGGAAGTACCAGCGGCGTATCCACCATGCTTTTAACACATTACACCCACCCCGTTACCTAATCACTTCCCTAACCCAACGGTTCAAACAGTTACAAATGGTTCACATATATCAAATGGTTACAAATGGTTCACATATATCAAATGGTTACAAATGGTTCACATCAATCAAATGGTTACAAATGGTTCACATATATCAAATGATTTCCAATGGTCCACATACATCAAATGGTTACAAATGGTTCGAACAGTTCAAAATATAAAACAATGGGCTATCATGTTAAGTGAACATACATAGCAAAACATAATGAAATCATGTACTAATAGTGTACTAATGAACATAGCAAGTATATGATATGAAAACAAGGAAAGCATGAAAGTAACAAGTAGGCACATGTGTTCCACCCCAAAACATTTGAAAACAGTAAAAAAGGGGACTATGTACTCACTTGAGGGTGCTTAGTAGTCTTGAATAACAACCAAGCAAAGCTAGAGGGATCACGGAAATCAAACGGCACCTAATATAGATAACTACATAAATAACCGGACCTAAATCGGAAGATCAGATTGAATGAGGTTTTGTAAACCAAATGAGTATAAGAACTCATGCAATATGGTTTAACAAAGCCTACATTCTAAAATGAAACCTAACCTCAGTGCTTATGACCCATTACGACCTGTTTAGGTAGCTTACGCTACTTTAACGCGTCGTTTGCATAAAACGTGTTCGGACCGCCTAACTAGTCCTATGACAAGTATTATATGCCTTAACACATCTAATAATGTTGCCTAATCAGTTTAGATGTCAAAATTTAGGTTACATATGCTTAAAATGAATTTATGCGTGAAAAGGGTATTTTGGTCATTTACCTAAGGCATATAAACTACCTATCATACAACTAACTAAACGAAGTGACCATAAGGTATAACCTTGGAAGGTTATTCCCTATACAACTATGGTCACCTAATGTGTTTGGTCGGATCCTAATGATCGACCAAACGGGTCGGGTTCGAAAGTCTAAGCGGTTGTTTAGACCGCTTACCTTACGACCCTACATAAGCACTAAACCTAAAGTGACGAGCTAAACATGTTAAAAATGCTTAACGAGGTTTGAAAACAGGTTTGGTATCAAAACAAACGGTTTTGATACCTAAAAGTAGTTTGGTTACAAAATACACAAGAATACGCATTTTGGCCGAAACTACGACTCGCCACTATGCATAGATAACGTGGTAATCAGTAGGTATAGTCACAAGAGACTAAAACCATCCTGATTACACTCACGTTATGAAGTTCAAACGAACTTCGTGTTGACCATAAACTGGTCAATGCAGAAAATGCTAAAAACGCGTAAAAGAACGAAAGAGGACTTACAAAAGGTCCAAGAAGGGAAATCTAGATCCAACTTGCTCAGGTATGAGGTCCTAAGCCCCAACTTAGAGAAAATAAATCCGATTGTGTGAGTAGCAACAATGAGGATCATGGGTATTTATAGGATTTCTAGGACCGTTAGGATCGTTCCTCGAAAACCGAGCTTAAATCTGGACCGTACACATGCACCCATGGTTTTGCAAAACCATGGGCACCTTAAAAATAGCCCATAGTAAGTTATAAACCATGTGAAAATGAGGGGAACAGCTGGAACAAGCTGAAAATCAGATTTTTCATTTTGGTCCCTTCCTAAGATAACTATGGCAGATTGTCAATTTTGGTCCCTGAATGTGCAAAACATGGTTTTTTATGCATTTTTAACACGTTTAAGCCCCGTTAATCCCATTTCAAGGCTCTAAAATGAAGTTACAGTATAGGGAACATGAAACATGCTCAAAAATATCTCGGATATCGGTTTGTTTGACCGTACGGTTGCGTTATTCGGTTAATTACGACGAGACACGAACGAACGCGAAAAACGGTCCAAATTACGCGACGAATGGATTTTTCTCAAGCCAATCACTAAAATAAAATATTTTAATGATTAAATAAATTTTTGGATGTCCGGATGTATTCAGATGCGCGAAAATGCAAACCTATGCACTTTTTGACGCTTTTAGTCCATATTGATCAAGAAAGTTTATTTTTGCGCACCAAACACCTCAAAGCCTATTTCTAAGCTATGTAAAGGATATTTAGGGTATATTTAACTTATAATCAAGTTCCAGAATGTTCGTTACCGTACAAATCAGCATACTTTCACAGTTTGTCGAAATTAGTCCCTGTAAGCGAATAAACTTGATTTCGCCACACCAAACCCTCCAAAACTTATTTCTAAGTTATGTAAAGGTTATTTAAGATATGTTAAGCCTATTTCACTATTCCGGAGTGTTCGTTACATTAAACTGGTTATATTTACGCATCAGTGCGCGTATACCCTTCCAGAAAGCGATTTAAAGCTTGAAATCGAACATGAATTGATATGTGCAAACAATACACTTATTTTTACAAATCCCAAGTATGAAACACAATATTTCATAAATTTGGTATTTGTTTGATGGTCGTAGAGGCACAGGTGTCACAGTTTAAACCGCTTGACTTACGACTCTACATAAGCACTAAACCTAAAGTGACGAGCTAAACATGTTAAAACATGTTTAACGAGGTTAGAAAAAAAGTTTGATATCAAAACAAACGGTTTTGATACCCAAGAATAGTTTGGTTACAAAATACGCATGAATACGCATTTTGACCGAAACTACGACTCGTCACTACACCTAATCAACGTGGTAATCAGTAGGTATAGTCACTTGGGACTATAACCATCGTGATTACGCTCACGTTGCAAAGTTCAAACGAACTTCGTGTTGACCATAAACTGGTCAATGCAGAAAGTCAAACACTGTTTGACTTTCCCGCTTAAAAAAACGCATAAAAGAACGAAAGAAGCTTACAAAGGGTCCAAGCTAGGAAGATATGATCTATAAATTCTCAGGTATGAAGCATTTGAGCTTCAAATTAGAGAAAATTAGATCATGTGTGAGGAAAGAATGAAAATGAGGTGGGTATATATAGGATTCGGTCCACCGTTAAGATCGTTTATCGAGAACCGTGCTTTAATCATGGCCTTACACTTGGGCCCAAGGTTTTAGAATACCATGGGAACATGTAAAACCATCAAATACCAGCCTATAGGGTGCAAAACCATGGGTTAAAACCATCAAAATCTCAAAAATGGACCAAGCTCAATGTATCTGCCAGAAATTTCAAAAATGGTCCCTGCACTTGTAAAACTTGATTGTTTTTGCACTTTTAAGCCCTGTTAACCCCATTTCAAGGTTCTAAAGTAAAGTTAAAGTATAGGGAACTTAAAATATGCTCAAAAAAATCTTGGATGTCGGTTTGTTTGGTCGTACGGTTGCGTTGTTCGGTTAATTACGATGGAAATCGTAATGAAAGTAAAAACGATCCAAATTACGCGACGAATGGAATTTTATCATGCCAATCACTAAAATAAAATATTTTAATGATTACATAAATTTTTGGATGTCCGGATATATTCAGGACGTAAGTTATGCACGAAACTGCAAACTTATGCACTTTTGACGCTTTTAGTCTCTATTGATCAAATAAGTTTATTTTAGCATACCGAACCCCTCAAAGCCTATTTCTAAGCTATGTAAAGGATATTTAGGGTATTTTTAACTTATGATCAAGTTTCGAAATGTTCGTTACAGTACGAATCGGCATACTTTCACAGTTTGTCGAAATTATTCCCTGTAAGCGAATAAAGTTGATTTCGCCACACCAAACATTCCAAAACTTATTTCTAAGTTATGTAAAGTTTATTTAAGGTATGTTAAGCCTATGTCACAGTTCCGGAGTGTTTGTTGCATTAAACTGGTTATATTTACGCATCAGATCGCGTATAACCTTCCAGAAAGCGATTTAGAGCTCGAAATCGAACAAGAATTGATATGTGCAAATGATACACATATTTATACAAATCCCAAGTATGAAATACAATATTTCATTGGTTTGGTATTTGTTTGATGGTTGAAGTGACACAGGTGTCACAGTTTCCCTTACTTTAGGAAATTTCGTCCCGGAATTTAATTTTAGAGGAAACTTGTGCAGACAACTGTGATGGTTTCGCTTTCGAATGAATCCCTCGAACCATAAGTAAAACTTTGGGCCATGTTCGGATTCTTAGCGAAATTGTCAACTATCAAAGTGGAGTCCTTGTAGTAACAAAACATGGAGTTTCGAACTACGGACAGAAGAACGTTTCTTATGAAGACTTATCATGGGAAACTTGTGTGTGCTCGAAATCAGAGTCGGAGAGTGTAAGATAAAATGAAATTGGTCAAGGTCCAAGACTTCTAGTAACTTAAATAACACTACATTCGCAATGCAATAAGGAACACTTATATATAGGAAGTACCAGCGGCGTATCCACCATGCCCTTTTACATTGTTTCCGTATCGTTATTCTCATCACTATAGGTCTTAACACATGACAAAATTTGTTGTGGTTTCTATGCACTGCATTCGATAATTATGTATGCATCCATAATTACGTAATTCCTTGCACAGTCCGCACAGTTCATTTCATAATGCGTAGGGGAAAAATCAATTGAATAAACATAATGTGAATTGATTAGACCACCAGAGGATCTTTTTAACTAGATCAACGGACAATCTTTTTAACTAGATCAACACATGATCTCCTTAACTAGACCGTTGTACGGTCTCCTTAAATAGACCACTTAAGGGATCTTTTCAATTATATCATCACATGATATTCCTAACTAGATTTTTGAATCAATCTGTTTAACTAGACCACTCAAGGGGTCCAATTATAGAATAGTACTTCATAACCCAAGGGACTTAACTACAACGTAGAAGTCCATTAAGGATTTAAAATAGTACCTTCAGATATCCTTCTATGAATCCCTCATACGAAGATATGGAAGATTCTACGAGGATTTGGATATTGAAAATTCAGATTACACAAAAACACAAGACATAAAAGGAATCACATAAGCACATATAATCACATAATTGTTTAACTTGATCTTCATTTTGTTAATTTTCTTGTTTAATTAAGCACATGAGTATTCAAATGCCACACCCCTTTCTGCGGCGGAAGCACGAGGTGTGATAATGAAAGGTTCTAATTGCATACGAAGAGTAAACATACTACATGCTCAAAAATAACTTCAAATATTACATTACTAAAAACATATGTCAAGTGTTTACAACACCAAATAACATATTGTCTTAAAAGTCACGACTTTATTTAAAGATAAACAAAGCGACATCCACGAGCATGAGTAAGACCACGCGCACATCCATCCTAGTTACCTGAAATACATGTGAGTTTTGGAAAAACGTCAACATAATGTTGGTGTGAATTCATGCAGTTTTGTATTTCACGTTTGTATACTTTGTATGAAAACATAGTGTGTGTATAAATCAAGTTTTCATATATAAATCAAGTTTCATGTGTACACCACGTACTCATGTATAATTCAAGTTCTTCTTGAGTACTCCACGTACTCAAGTATAATTCCCGTTTTCTTGAGTACTCCATGTACTTCAAGTATAATTCATGCTTTTCTTGAGTACCCCACGTACTCAAGTATAATTCCCGTTTTTCTTGAGTACCCCACGTTCTCAAGTATTAATCAAGTTTTAGTACGGTATGAATTTCATGTAAATAAAGTATTCCAGTAAGTATCAGGATTGTTAATGGGTTGCAAAGCCATTAACATGTGACACGACATAGGAAGTCACCAAACCTTAGGCATTTAATTGGCATATTCTGAGACACAAAAGCACTACTCGATTCTCGCCCTCACCGAGAGTGTGGCTGCCCGGCACCCGTTAGATCTAACCTTTTGTTCTGCGGTCTAGGTATATTGTTGATTAATGGTGCTTATGTACCCTATTCGTGACACGATTTCTCGTATCATTTCTCATAACGCATCATACTTGGTTCTCGTCCTCACCAAGTGCGTTTCTCGTATTCTTATATCTCGTCACACTTGGTTCTCGTCCTCACCAAGTGTGCTTCTTGTTATCATACCATTTATAAACATAGTAATATTTGTACATGTATTTCACCCCCAAAGTTATAAAAACTGAAAACAGTTAAAGAAAAGGGGGAGCATGAACTCACAACTTTGCGTTCCTTGCGTCGTAAACTTCACCGGATTTGCTTAATTAATGTCGTAACCTATACGCGTTTTCTTAACGTTAGTCACTAGACTTGTGTCGCACAAGTACAGTCACTCTCTTTTGTGTATATATTCTTGTGTTAAAAATATTTTATATTTTTAACTAAGTATCTTACTTATATTTGTTGGACCGTGTTCCGACCCTGAAAAGTCAGTCAAGGACGTTCATCATCACGTATAAAGGCGGAATCAGTACATGCAAAGTAACAACAGCTGTTCCTTTCAATTTCTTCTTTATTAATGCTTTCTGGAATGATTTTGACAGAGTTCGGTTACCTAGCACATGAACAAGTCTCGCTCCAACGTATACAACTAACTAATCAGGTTTCGCTTATGATGTCTATATATAGTGCCTATGGTTTCGTTTATCCGGTCATGACACAAAAGCAAAACCTCAAAGAACCATAAAAGCGAAACCCTAAGTTGACTAATAAGCAAAAACTCTCTTAAAACCCTAAGAGCGAAACCTCATCTAAACAATGTACACATAAACGAAACTAACATATTAAACCCTATCTTAACTTTCAAGCTCCAATCTTGACTATCTTGACCTAAGACTTGATTCAAACGAAGTCAACAGACATTCCGTGCACCAACAGACTCCCCCTTGGATGTTGACGAAGTTTTCGGCTCCGAGTCTTCAGTCTTGGTCATTCTGCCTTCTCGTTCAGATTGTAACATTGTAAGCATCCATCACTCTCTTTTTGATCAGCTTCACACTTTGACTCTTACACCAGGATCTCATCACTGGCTTAATCATCAACAACTTTATCATCAACAGGCTCCCCCTTTCGTCAAGCTTCCGTGCTTTTAGGTATCGACACCTAGCTTTCCAGCTACAAACTCCTCCTAACTTTCAACTTTTCTTCAGACTCCCCCTTAGACTCTGCTCTTGGGATCGTAGTCTGGACTTTTCCTGCAATCACTCATACAACTATAAGTAACAACATTTTAATCTTCCAGATATCGTAATCTAACAATTTAATCTCCTCTTCTCATAAATTTGGCAGTTTCATCGAATCGTATCGGAAACTAGCTCTATAACCATATAAACATCCAAATCCCCCACAGTTAATCATCCAAGTCCAACTTAATGACCTTGGAGATATCACAAACTGTTTTGATTTTTGATTTTAAAACTTCAAGTTTCAAATTAATGAACTTGTTTTATTTTCAGAAACACGATCAGCTTACTTAGATTTTGAAACTCAGCACTTAGATATCAGTTGTCGAAAATAAAGCAGAAATCAAAATCTTTTTGTATTTTCTGAAAAAATATAAAGCAGTAAAGAAATATGTAGAAACATATTTACAGACAATATTTTTGTTTGAGTTTGCGTCAGAGGATCATATCAGTTTCTGACAAGTCACAAGTACCGTTGAGCTTAATTACACAGTAAGAATTTAACAATTCACTTAGATTGTCGATATACTTGTCCACTTAAATTTTCATACAAATTTCAACTTATTCAGGATACGAATTAGGTGTATTAGAAACTTAAACTCATTCATGTGTCCCACCTCTTGAATATACTCCCGTATCCAGATCCCAATATTCAGTCTTACAGGTAATTATAACACAAATGATATCTGTAAGGGTTTAATAAATTATGAAGAATCATGAGAGCTCAGGTCAGAACTACCGTTCAGCAGAGAGATCATGACTCAACTTGGGTGTGTCCCCTTTAGAGGATCTTTTTTACAACAGCATTGCTAAGCAATTTTATTGTCTTATCATATATGCTGAGGGTGATGCTGTGTTTCAATCATTGCAGAAAGTATTATTCGAGGACTAGGTCAGAACTTCCATTCAGCAGAAGTCCCGGAATAATACCCCAGACATCATTGAGTATAAAAACCTAGTATATCAGATTATGAGACCTTTCAAACGAGATTTCAGGGGTTACCTATATATCCAAGTAGTGTTCCCCACGAAATAAGCAAGTGTTTGAATTTAGGTTTATATCCCGAAAAAGTTTACTAAGTGTATAAAAATCTACCGACACATCCACGGTGAGATTGTTTAACACATTTAAACTTTCCATTTCTTTAGCATATTGTAACTGTCTACTGATGTACTATCATTTCCTCTTTTTACGTAAAAACTCAATTTTTGAATTTTATCATGTTTTTGACTTTTTCAAATTTTCAAATGTTTTTGGATTTTCTAACAATATTTCTCCCCCTAAAATGCAAAACCATTTAAAGAAAATTTGACAACCAACACTGATAGCTTTGTCTCGCCATCCATTTTTTGCTTCTCATGCACTGATTTGCAGAAAATATAACATACCCCCATGATTTACAACACATTGATTTTCGACAGTTTGAAAATCGTTTTTCAATCTTGTGAAAGTAATCATGTTTGTTCAGCCGTGAGGATTTCGGCGTATTCAATCAACAATTATTCAAACAAAATTAAAGACAACATATTTTTGGTTTTCAAATTTTAACAAACTAAAAACATATTTTTGGTTTTTAATTTTTCAAATTTTTAGGGTTTTGAAAATATTGTTTATTTATGTACAGAGAATGATAAACTCCCTGTTTAACCAAACCAGGGTCCTGCAACCTCTTCCTGTGCCAGGCTGCTCCAACTACCATTCTCACAATCTTCAGCTCCGTTGAGCACCTGCACACTTCAAACTTTATCAATCATTTGAACAATTTAGCCCAGGTCTGTTGGACCTTAGGCATTTCAACACAATAATGTTCATTTAATTTCGGAAACTCTTTGTCATTTAAAACTTTTTCAGCGTTGACTTCAACTTTCTCATCTTTTTCCAATGTCACTTGTTTCTTAGCACTCCACATTTGACCTTCCGGAGTACCTCTTTTGTAAAAGTTTTTCTCTTTTTGAATCTTTTGATCTTGAACAACATTTTTAGGTTTCCAAAATTCTTGAGATTTTTTCATATCAACAGATGTTCTCCAACTCTGTGTTGTTCTGAATCTAGGTGTGTGAGAATTCCAGGTCAGTCTTGAATCAAACCTGTTCTGGTTTGATTTCCAATTTTGATTTGAAGCAAACTTGTTTGTGTTGTACCTCCAAGTTTGTTTCGAATCAAATCTGGTTGACCTTATTTTCACATCCTCAGATTGCTGTTTTTCAACATCAACAGGCTTTGGATTTGGACACTTTCGTGCAACATGTCCAATCTGATCACATTTAAAACACATTTTCTTTGAAACGTCCTTGGCCTGTTGTTGTTTATTTTTCATTGCATCAAACTCCTCATTAGACTGTTGTCCAAATTTGAGTTTTTCCTCTTCTTTCAAGCTTTTCCCTTGAACAAAATTCATCTTTTGTTGCAAATTTGAATTTTTACTTTGATTCCAATTCCGTTTCTTTTTATAACCCAAACCAGCCTTCATGTTTTTCTTCTTAAAACCAGGTTTGTTATAAAAAGATTTATGACCTTTACCAGCAAACTTTGGAATCTCAGACTTCTCAATTTCAACCATTTTGAAAACTTTATCAACCTTTTCTGAAATCACATTCTGAATCGGGAAAACAACATCTAAGAATAATTTATCCGATCCAATCATGGTATAAACCAATCCTTTTGAATCATCATTCAAATTTTTCTCGGATTTTGTGTTTTTCAGATAACCATCATAAAGATTTCCTTCATCTTCATCCTGTGATTCAGACTTACCTTTTGTAGACTCATCTTTCAAAACGCTTTCAACAACCTTACTTACCACCTCTGAATCATTAGCATCATCAGATTTGGAGTAAGTCACATCGATACTTTCAGGTAACTGGTCAGCTATGTTTAAACCCTTTGCCACCTTTTCCTCATCATAAAAAGTATAATTGTTTCTCAATGGTGGTGGTACCTGATGAAATTCTGAACCAATACCCTTTTTGCAATTTTCAGTATCTTTGTCATCTAGTGTGATGTTGAAAATGCGTTCGAGAATGTACGAAGAGTTATGATAACTTTGAAGTTTTGTAACAATCTTTTTCTTTTTCAGCCAAGACTTGTTTAAGATTAGCAATTTCATCAACACACTTGTTCAATTCAATTTGCTTTTCTTTAAACTTTCTTTCATACATTTCTTTAGTGACTAAAGTTTCTGACAATCTTTGATCAAAACTTTTGACTTGGCTTTTCAAAGTATCATAAGCTTCTTGTACTCTCTGACTCGACCACTTTAAAGAATCATACTGTTTTTGTAAATCTTGAAATTTAGATTCTTTTTCAACACAATCGACACATTTTGCTGAACACAGTTGTCTATAAACATCATTATGCTTTTCAAGACCTTGACATTTCTGTGTCAATTTTTCAACTTTTAATTTCAAAATTTCTTCTTTTTCAATCATATCTTTACATTTTATTGTGAAACCATTTTCAAGTTTGCTTAATTCATTATCTTTTGTTTTTATCAATTCATCTTTTTCAATACAGGCTTTGCACAATTCTATGCAATTCCTGCATTTGCTTTCTGTTTCATCAACCAATTCAACATTCGATAGATCAGAAGATTTTCTAACCTCAGTCTCTTTCAGCACCGGTTCTTCTGACTCAACTTTCTGATCTTTCTCCTTTTCTTCTTTCTGAGCTTCTTCATTCTTCTGCGTTTCTTCAGCTCTCTGTTCCTCTCCAGCAAGCTTTGCAATAGTCTTCACTTCTTCAATCATCTTCTTCAATTCTTCTTCTTTTCTTTTCTTCAGTTCTACCACCTTCGGTAAACTTGCTTCAAAAACTTCTTTTAACTTGTTCATCAAATTTGGTAAATAGCTTTTATCAGAAAGCCTTCTTGTGTTGAACGTGCCCTCACTTGGAAACACATTGGTTACAGCATCAAAATCCACTTTTGATGGATCAACTACTGGATTACCCTGTGGATCCATGTAACACTCTAGTTCTTCATTCCATCTCTTGGCTCTTTGTGCTTCCTTAAATGGTTCATACAATTTTCCAATCTCCCATCTCGCACTGTCTCTTCTCCACCAAGTATCATGATCATCATTTGCAACAAATGCATATCCAACTGCATCTTCTTCAGGGCAAACTTGACTCCAGTCGTAACCTTCATCATCATATATAACTGCAAGAGCCCTTGATCTTTCTTCTGGTTGCTTTAATCTTGGTGGTTCAGACTTATTCTGATGATAAATTGCTTTCTTGTAATAATCTTCGTTGAACGGGTTTGCAGAATCATCATCAGCATACGCATTTCTGCACTCGCGCTTAAAATGACCTCTTTGTTTGCATTTGAAACATGTCACCTTAGATTTATCAAATCCCAGTTTGGTAGATGGTCCACCAATTGACTTTCTCCCCGTGATCTCCATGAACCGCTGTGCTCGACGAACCGCACTGGCCATGCACCATCTTATATCCATCAGTTCCATCTCCTCGGGGTCTAATTGGTCATAATCTTCTTTCGTCAAGTTGGTATTGCCAATCTTCCCTGCAACGAGGCTTTCATACGATTTAAGTACAGATGCCAAGAAAACCATCTGTTGTTTTGCCGACTCTTCGCTGAAATTCTGCCCATTCTTCAGATCCACTGCAATATTACACTGAAACAAATTCTTGGAAGTAGATTGATCAGAAGTTGTTGAAGAAGATCCACTGTGAAAACTTTCATTGTTCACTGAGCTTGAGCTTTCTGCAGAAAATGTTGTTCTTGGACACCCAGCCTGCGGTACATTTCCTCTGTAGTAAAGCTCTACATTCTGCTGATAAGCTAGATTGTTGACTTTAGATCTCTTTATCTCCAACTCATGACTTTCAAGCCTTTCAATCAGCAAATCCACTTTTAAATCTTCAGGCTTGATTGTATTTTTCAACATTAGAGCGAAATATTGCCACTCTTGATCATTTGGCAATGAATCAAACAATTTATCCACCAGCTCCTCTTCAGAAGGTAAGATTTGGTGTCTGATCAGCTCCATTTTAGATGTCCGAATCTCTCAATCATTTTACAAACAGACTCATTTTTCATACAATTGAATAAATCAAACTCTTTACGCAACAATTTCTTTTTGTTTTTAACAATTTCATTACTTCCTACACACTTTCTCCCTAACGCTTCCCACAAACTCTTTGAAGTTTTCTCTTGTTCAAGTAACGAGATAATATCCTCTCTCACTGACTGTTTGATGAATGTGATCATTTTATATTCAGCCACAACATTTTTTTATATCTTTTTCTGTAAAATCTTTTGCATCTATTAACTCTCCTCCCTCTTTTACTGGTTCAAAGTATTCATGTGTCAGTTTTAACCAGCTTTCAGGAGCGAAAGCTTTTACCCAACCTTCAAATCTGTTTTTCCATCAGTTATAATCTTCAACTTTCATTAGCTTCGGTGGTTTTTATTGACTTCCATACATGTTCTCGAATTTCAAATTCTCCGAAATCTCCTTCGAATATTCTTTCATCTCAGATCTTCTATCTGACGATTCGGAAGTGAACGCGTTATAGAATGTGTTGTAGAACTCTTCACCGTTGCTTGACATCTTCAAACACCTAGGATCAAACAGACAAACTCAATCAGTTTAAACACTTAGAAAAATTTTCGAAATCTTGAAAAACAATGACAAATAGGCGAAATCAGCTTGCATGTCCACAAAGGCGAAATCAATTGTGTGACAGAAAAGCGAAACCAGATATGTCACAATAAGTGAAACTAGACTTTGACAGAAAAGCGAAATCAATTATTGTCCGAATGAGCGAAACCAACAATGTCCCTTTAAGCGAAACCACTCTTTGTCATAAGAGCGAAACCTAAGATGTCCGAATAAGCGAAACTGGTATGTTCGAAAGAGCGAAACCTTATGGTTCGTATGAGCGGAACCTTCGATGTCCGTAAAAGCGAAACTATCAGGTGTCCATAAAAGCGAAATACCGTCGATGTTCGAATAAGCGGAACCTAGTTTTTAGTTGATATTAACCATTTTTAGTCTGAATTTCAACCTGATTCATTCTAGGGTTTGTTATTACCGTATTTTACATATAATACTCAAAAAAAGTATGAGAGAAATGAGTAGAAATGAGAGAATTCGATCGATTCAGCTGTAGTAGTATGAACTCCTCGTCCTGAAGCTCTGATACCACTTGTTGGACCGTGTTCCGACCCTGAAAAGTCAGTCAAGGACGTTCATCTTCACGTATAAAGGCGGAATCAGTACACACAAAGTAACAACAGCTGTTCCTTTCAATTTCCTCTTTATTAATGCTTTCTGGAATGATTTTGACAGAGTTCGGTTACCTAGCACATGAACAAGTCTCGCTCCAACGTATACAACTAACTAATCAGGTTTCGCTTATGATGTCTATATATAGTGCCTATGGTTTCGCTTATCCGGTCATGACACAAAAGCGAAACCTCAAAGAACCATAAAAGCGAAACCCTAAGTTGACTAATAAGCAAAACCTCTCTTAAAACCCTAAGAGCGAAACCTCATCTAAACAATGTACACATAAACGAAACTAACATATTAAACCCTATCTTAACTTTCAAGCTCCAATCTTGACTATCTTGACCTAAGACTTGATTCAAACGAAGTCAACAGACATTCCGTGCACCAACAATATTATTTTCTCAAAAATTAATATAAGTATCTCGTGTTTTGCACTTGGCACCCGAATTATGTATCTTGTATGTTGTATGTGTATTTTGTGTTTATACTTCTCAAGAGTATTTAGTGTATTTTTTTAGTCTTAATACACTAGCACGTATAACACATACTATATACACTTAGCACAAAAGTTGGTGATCAAATAATATATATTTTTCTCTCAAAAATATACATACTTATATCCATTTTTATTCTAGAAGAAATCCTCATTTCTTATCACCAAAAATTAGGGAAACCTTGGTCATACTTTTAAATACATTTTTAGGGAATAAGTTTCTCAAAAACTTGTATTTTTCTAAGTGTCAAAATTTATAAAAATTTTGATAGAGTTTCCCCTAAAAATGGAGGTTTCCCATGTTTTCAAAACATGTGTTTATTTTCTTTTAAATCGTCAACAATCATCAACATCAATTATCAACAATAATCATCAACAATAATCACTAATTTCTCCATTTCATGAACTTGAATATTTACAAAAATGTGTAGTAACTTAGTAGCACATTTAGTAAGTCTTGTATTCTTTAAAAATAAGTTTAATTTCTTAAAAACTTTATTTTTAAAGATCTTGAAGTTTCACAACTTCTAGTCATGATTTACCAAACATATTTCTTGTTAAATTTTTCTTGTGACACAAGTGTTTACACACTTGTTTATTTACTAAAATGCCTTTAGTTTATGTAAGGTCCGGGTTTTAACAAAACTAGCATTCTCCGCTTGGTTCTTCCGAAAAACCACTTGTAGATCTTTAGATCTACATGTTTAGAGTCTTATTTTACAAGAAAATTTATATTTACACAAGTTCATGTTTCATGGATGGAAAGTTTCATCATCTTCCATAACTTTAACACTAAAATACTACTAGTTCATGTTCTTGAACATAACCTAGTATGGTTAGATGATGATCTATCCCACTTCTAGTACAAACAACATCAAATAATAACAACCATACAAGATTCACATGATTTACACACATATCTACTCTTTATCCAACTAGTTTATCTTTCTTTCAAGACTTTTAGTTTTGATCTTGTGTGTTTTTGAGTTTTAACCGTTAAATCACCTATTAACCACTTTAAACAAGAACAAGAGGATGTTTTAGAACACTTACTACTAGTTTAAGGCTAGGGAAGTTCAAGACGGCAAATGAGGTGGATAAAAGCAAATGGTGAAGGTCCTTCAAGATCCTCTTGCACCGAGCTTCGTTAGTGACCTTCTTACACCTCAATATCACCTTGGAATGGATGGAGGATGTTTGAAAATGAGGGTGGTGGTGGTGCTTGGTTGAGCCGAGAACAACGAAGGGAAGGAAGAGAGAAGAAGGCTTGTTTGGTGTTTTGTGAAATGGAATGATCAAGACCAATGTGTTTATTTATAATCCAAAGTTCACATTAACCACTATACATTATGTTTCTTTAACCAACATCATTTGAATAAAATAATCAAAAGATCAAAGGGTGGGTCACCCTTGTCTCCTAACCGTAAGGGGGGGGGGGTGCATCTAGTTTGGTTTCAATTTCATGTTACACCTTTTAGTTACAATTCAAGTGCTAAATTAGTGGTTTATGGTGTAGTGTAATATAAAGGGTGTTAGGGTATTCGGGGACCCTAACTAACTTAGAAAAAAAATAAAAACAATGCTTCTAGCATTATTTTGGTGTTCCGGGTATTATCCGGTTGTTCGGTTAGACACCGGTTCGTTAAAGTGCTAAATTACACTTTTTAGTGTCTTTTAAGTACCTTTCTTGTACCCTTTCAATTGCCAACACTTGGGGAAGTATTCTTGATTATAAAACGTAATTTCTGCACAATATTCATGTTGCTATAAGCTGTTTAAAGCTGAATTATATAAAATTCTGCACTTAAAGTGCGTTTTGGGTGCTTTTTAGTGCTTATTTTTGCTTTCGCAATGTCTATATATTAAACCCTTATATTTACTCTTGGGTTTTAATGTACTTTTGTCGTCGGACCTACACCTAGGCCTCAATTCTAATGTCTGACTGCTTTCTGCAGTTCAGTTGACACAATGTGTCTTACCGGTGAGTTTACTTAGTATTTCTGACGCAACGCTCTCGTTTATGCATAAAGCAATATTTTGTAGTATACAACGTGCATGAATTCACTTGTTTAGTATGTGTTCGGACATTGCTGACAATTAAGCACATAATTGCAGTCATTAAATAATGATTAAAGTGTATGAAAATTACCGGTTTGGTGCCAGTTGTCACAGTCTCCCCCCGTTAAAAGAATTTCATCCCGAAATTCAGGCTGAACTAACTCTCGCTGGAGTCTTCTTGAATAGGTGGGGATACTTTTCTTTGAACTGTTCTTCACGTTCCCATGTGTATTCGGGCCCGTGTTTAGAGTTCCAACGTACTTTGACAAGTTTTACGCTGCTCCTCCTGGTCTTGTTGACTTTCCAGTCGGTAACCTCTACGGGTTGTTCTGTAAATCGGAGGGCGTCATCAATATGCACTTCATCCATCGGGATGATCACGTTTTCTTGTGTTGGACTCTTCTTCAGGTTGGATACATGAAACGTATCATGTACTCCATTATGTTCTTCCGGTAATTCCAACTTGTATGCCACGGTACCAATTCTTTCCAATATTCTGAATGGTCCGATGTATCGTGGATTCAGCTTTCCACGCTTTCCGAATCTGACTACGCCCTTCCAAGGTGAGACTTTTAACAACACTTTGTCTCCCACCTCGAATTCTACTGATTTTCTCTTCAGATCAGCGTAGCTCTTTTGTCGATCTCGAGCTGCCTTATTGCGCTCTCGGATCTGCGCAATCTTGTCGGTTGTCCCTTGTACAAGTTCAGGACCAACCATACGTTTATCTCCAGCGTCTGCCCAACATAAGGGCGATCGACATTTGCGGCCATAGAGAGCTTCGAACGGCGCGGCTTTTATGCTCGTATGATAACTGTTATTGTAGGAAAACTCAACTAAAGGTAGATGAGTATCCCAGCTGCCGCCTAGATCCATGACACATGCGCGAAGCATATCTTCTAACGTTTGTATAGTCCGTTCGCTCTGGCCGTCTGTTTGCGGATGGAATGCCGTGCTCAGATCTAACTGAGATCCAAAGGCTTCCTGAAATGATTGCCAGATTCTTGAGACAAAGCGTCCATCTCTGTCTGAAATGATTGAGATTGGCACCCCATGACGTGCCACAATTTCTCTTAAGTATATTTCAGCAAGCTTTCCGGTGCTGTCTTTTTTTCAGATCGGTAGGAAGTGCGCATACTTCGTTAATCGATCAACTATTACCCATATCATATCGTGCCCTCTCGGGGTCCTGGGTAATTTCGTTATGAAGTCCATCGAGATTTGTTCCCACTTCCACACGGGAATCTCTGGTTGTTGTAGTAGGCCGGACGGTTTCTGATATTCGGCCTTAACCTTAGCACATGTTAGGCATTTTTCAACATAGACAGCAACGTCGCTCTTGATTCTCGGCCACCAATAATATTCTTTCAAGTCTTGATACATTTTGTCCGATCCTGGATGGATAGAATATCTCGATTTGTGGGCTTCATTAAGGATGGCTTCTCGTATGCCACCATAGAGTGGAACCCAAATACGCTTCTTGAAGTATAAGGTTCCCTCTTTGTTTGGCACCATGTATTTCATCATACCCCGGAGGTATTCAGCTTTACGGTTCTCTCCTTTAAGAGCTTCTTGTTGTGCATCACGAATGCGTGTAGTGAGGTTCGTTCGAATCGTCATTTCCAATGCTCGAACCCTTAGGTTCTTGATCCTTTCTTTTCGACTTAGTGCGTCTGCTACGACTTTAGCCTTTCCAGGATGGTACTTGATCTCACCGTCATAATCGTTCAGCAGCTCGACCCAACGTCGCTGTCGCATGTTTAGTTTCTTCTGATCAAATATGTGCTGTAGGCTTTTGTGATCTGTGAAGATTGTACATCGAGTACCATATAAATAATGTCGCCAAATCTTCAAGGCGAATACCACCGCGCTGAGTTCCAAGTCGTGCGTGGTATAATTCTTTTCATGTACCTTCAATTGTCTTGAAGCATAAGTGATGATTTTCTGGCGTTGCATAAGCACACAACCCAATCCTTGTCGTGAGGCGTCGCAGTATACCACGAAGTCTTCAGTGCCTTCGGGTAACGATAGTATCGGTGCATCGCATAGCTTGTTTTTAAGTAGCTGAAAGGCTTCTTCCTGTTTGTAACCCCAGTCGTATTTCTTGTCTTTCTGTGTAACCGCAGTTAGCGGTTGAGCTATATTGGAGAAATTCTCGATGAATCGCCGATAATAGCCTGCTAAGCCCAAAAATTGTCGAACTTCAGTTGGGGTCTTGGGAGCTTCCCAATTCTTTATTGCTTCTATCTTGGATGGGTCCACATGAATGCCCTTCTCATTCACAACGTGACCAAGAAATTGTACTTCGCGAATCCAGAATTCGCATTTCGAGAACTTTGCATAAAGTTTCTCTTTCCTCAGTAGCTCCAAGATAGTTCTGAGGTGTTACTCGTGTTCTACTTTCGTTCGCGAGTAGATCAGGATATCATCGATAAATACAATCACGAATTTATCGAGGTATGGTTTGCAAACGCGGTTCATCAGATCCATAAAGACCGCCGGTGCGTTCGTCAGTCCGAATGGCATCACAAGAAATTCGTAATGCCCATATCGTGTTCTAAATGAAGTCTTTGGCACGCTTTCTTCTTGGATTCTTAGCTGATGGTATCCAGATTGAAGACCGATCTTGGAATAGTAGCTTGATCCTTGCAATTGATCAAATAAGTCATCAATCCTCGGTAGTGGATACCGATTCTTGATCGTGAGCTTGTTCAGTTCTCTGTAATCGATACACATCCGCAGTGTTCCATCCTTCTTATTTACGAACAATACAGGAGCTCCCCAAGGCGAGAAGCTTGGCCTTATAAATCCTTTATCCAACAACTCCTGGAGTTGTGTTGATAATTCTTGCATTTCGGATGGAGCAAGTCGATAGGGAGCCTTGGCCACAGGAGCGGCTCCTGGAACCAAGTCTATATGAAATTCGACTTGTCGTTGTGGAGGTAGTCCTGGCAGATCTTCGGGAAAAACATCAGGGAATTCCTTCACCACAGGAATGTCTTCGAGTTTTGGCTCCACAGCCTTCTTATTTATAACGTGTGCTAGGAAAGCGACACATCCTTTCCTCAAGCACTTATGTGCCTTCATACAACTAATGATTCGAAGAGGCACGTCTCGTTTCTCTCCATGCACGATGAGAGTTTCATCATACGCCAGAGGGATGCAAATGATTTTCTCATAACATACAACTTCAGCTTTGTTCTTGGATAGCCAGTCCGTTCCGACCACTACATCGAAGCTACCCAGTTGAATAGGTAAGAGGTCGATGTTAAATCTTCGTTCACCAAGTTCTAGTGTGCAACCTCTAACGACTTCGCTCAATTCAATGAGTTTACCATTGGCTAGCTCTATGGAATAAGGAATTTCTAATCTACTAGATTCTATTCCAAGCATGCGTTTAAATTCCACAGACATGAAACTATAATCGGCGCCAGTGTCAAATAATATGGATGCAAAGTGATTGTTAATGAGAAACGTACCGGTGACCACGTTAGGGTCCTCGCGTGAGTTCTTTGCTCCAATTACAAATGCTCGAGCCTGAGCATTGTTTCCCTCTGGGCAGTCCTTCATGAAATGATCATTACTTCCACATCTGAAGCATCCTTGGTTCCGCCCTTTCCCGTTACCATTCTTGTTACCAACACCATTTCCATTCCGGTTCTTTCCTTTTCCCCAACAGTCTTCTGTTTGATGACCTAATTTACCACATTTGTCGCACCTTGGAATGCGACAAGCTCCATCATGATGATACTTACATTTTTGGCATTTAGGCATGGAGCCTTGGTATGCTTTGGTTGCAAGGGTCTTCGCCTCCTGAGACGGGTTAGCGTTACGCTTCTTGTTGTTGAAACCTTTGTTGTTATGAGTTGCTTGATTCAGATTTGCATGCTTTCTCTTCTTGTCATCGGACGACTCAGCATGTGTCTCGGTCTTCACTGTTCGGTTCAGTGATAACTTCTTCATACGAACACAATCTTCGGTCAGGCTGACAGCCAGAGTTACAGCCTCAGTGATTGTTTGTGGTTTGGCCGACGTCACCATGCCACGAAACTCTGGGGCCAGTCCCCAAATGTAGCGTTCAACGCGCTTGAATTCGGGAGTCACCATGTAGGGAAGTACTCTAGATAGATCGTGGAACCTTCGAGTATAACCATTGATGTCTGCACCTTCCATGGTCAAGTGCCAGAACTCCGTTTCCAGCCTTTGGAATTCTGCACGAGAGCAGTACTTCTCTCTCATCCTTTCCTTCAGTTCTTCCCAAGTTAGGCCATAAGCGGCATCATCACCCAAAGTTTGGGCTTGCAGGTTCCACCAAGTCAGAGCTTCATCGACAAACAATCCGGTAGCAAAAGTGACTTGCTGATCCGCGGTACACTTGCTCATGCGGATAGTAGCTTCAGTCTTCTCCGTCCAGCGTACAAAGGCTACTGCACCTCCTGTGCCGTCATAGTTCATCGGCTTGCAGTCGAGGAACTGCTTGAAAGTGCAGCCTAGAATTGATTCAACCAATTCACATGTGAGCAATCGAAGAAATAATGAAACAAGGACCGTTCATAAATTTCTCCATGCTTAGCAAATTGTCTTAAGATTACCTTGAGCTGCATTGCCTCCAGATGAATCCCCGTTCCCATTACGTCTAGCGTTGCTTGGGCCACCACTGTCTTGAGTACGATTCGCCTCGTACTAGGCGATAGCGGCGGAGATCCATTCTTCCAGTAGAGCGTTAAGCTCTTCAGCAGTTCTTGGCAGTGGGGGAGGAGGAGGTTGATCAACATTGCGAGCATTCACAGCTTTCCTGGGTGCCATGTTCTGACAGAACATAACACAACAGGGTTAAACATTTGTTTGATATCTTCATACTAGACAGTAGTAGTATATACATTCACACGTATATACCACATAAGTGACATCAAACAATTATTACTCTAGCAAAGTACCTAGTAGGCTTGCACTGAGGGAATCTACACGTGACAAGACTTGCTGTGGTTTCTTTGCACTGAATTCCATAATTATGTATGCATCCATAATTACGCAACTCCTTGCACAACCCGCACAGTTCGTCTCATCCTCGCATTTCTTCCTTCAGATGGGCCATCGCTTTCAGATAAAGTCACGTATACTTGTGACATTCTACTTCTAGTATATGCCAATTATCACACATAATTGCGATTAACTCTCAATCACAGACGAGCGCTACTCTCGTGCACCCTAAGTCTCGTAGTGTCTTTTCTAGACTCATGTAAACAGTTTCAGGTAGTGGATGTCGCGGGACGTTTTATGCAATGAAAACTCTTTGAAAATTGTTTTCATGAAAGGATCCTAGAGATTGTAGACTAGACTCGAGAAGGAATCCTGGTTCACTACAATCGCAGCTCTGATACCAATCTGTCACACCCCTATCTGCGGCGGAAGCACGAGGTGTGATCATGAAAGGTTCTAATTGCATACGAAGAGTAAACATACTACATGCTAAAAAATAACTTCAAATATTACATTACTAAAAACATATGTCAAGTGTTTACAACACTAAATAACATATTGTCTTAAAAGTCACGACTTTATTTAAAGATAAACAAAGCGACATCCACGAGCATGAGTAAGACCACGCGCACACCCATCCTAGTTACCTGAAATACATGTGAGTTTTCAAAACACGTCAACATAATGTTGGTGTGAATTCATGCAGTTTTGTATTTCACGTTTGTATACTTTGTATGAAAACATGGTGTGTGTATAAATCAAGTTTTCATATATAAATCAAGTTTCATGTGTACACCATGTACTCATGTATAATTCAAGTTCTTCTTGAGTACCCCACGTACTCAAGTATAATTCCCGTTTTCTTGAGTACCCCACGTACTTCAAGTATAATTCAAGCTTTTCTTGAGTACCCCACATACTCAAGTATAATTCCCGTTTTTCTTGAGTACCCCACGTTCTCAAATATTAATCAAGTTTTAGTACGGTATGAATTTCATGTAAATAAAGTATTCCTGTAAGTATCAGGATTGTTAATGGGTTGCAAAGCCATTAACATGTGACACGACATAGGAAGTCACCAAACCTTAGGCATTTAATTGGCATATTCTGAGACACAAAAGCACTACTCGATTCTCGCCCTCATCGAGAGTGTGGCTGCCCGACACCCGTTAGATCTAATCTTTTGTTCTGCGGTCTAGGTATATTTTTGATTAATGGTGCTTATGTACCCTATTCGTGACACGATTTCTTGTATCATTTCTCATAACGCATCATACTTGGTTCTCGTCCTCACCAAGTGCGTTTCTCGTATTCTTATATCTCGTCACACTTGGTTCTCGTCCTCACCAAGTGTGTTTCTTGTTATCATACCATTTATAAACATAGTAATATTTGTACATGTATTTCACCCCTGAAGTTATAAAAACTGAAAACAGTTAAAGAAAAGGGGGAGAATGAACTCACAACTTTGCGTTCCTTGCGTCGTAAACTTCACCGGATTTGCTTAATTAACGTCGTAACCTATACGCGTTTTCTTAACGTTAGTCACTAGATTTGTGTCGCACAAGTACAGTCACTCTCTTTTGTGTATATATTCTTGTGTTAAAAATATTTTATATTTTTAACTAAGTATCTTACTTATATTATTTTCTCAAAAATTAATATAAGTATCTCGTGTTTTGCACTTTGCACCCGAATTATGTATCTTGTATGTGTATTTTGTGTTTATACTTCTCATGAGTATTTAGTGTATTTTTTAGTCTTAATACACTAGCACGTATAACACATACTATATACACTTAGCACAAAAGTTGGTGATCAAATAATATATATTTTTCTCTCAAAAATATACATACTTATATCCATTTTTATTCTTGAAGAAATCCTCATTTCTTATCACCAAAAATTAGGGAAACCTTGGTAATACTTTTAAATACATTTTTAGGGAATAAGTTTCTCAAAAACTTATATTTTTCTAAGTGCCAAAATTTATAAAAATTTTGACAGAGTTTCCCCTAAAAATGGAGGTTTCCCATGTTTTCAAAACATGTGTTTATTTTCTTTTAAATCGTCAACAATCATCAACAACAATTATCAACAATAATCATCAACAATAATCACTAATTTCTCCATTTCATGAACTTGAATATTTACAAAAATGTGTAGTAACTTACTAGCACATTTAGTAAGTCTTGTATTCTTTAAAAATAAGTTTAATTTCTTAAAAACTTTATTTTTAAAGATCTTGAAGTTTCACAACTTCTAGTCATGATTTACCAAACATATTTCTTGTTAAATTTTTCTTGTGACACAAGTGTTTACACACTTGTTTATTTACTAAAATGCCTTTAGTTTATGTAAGGTCCGGGTTTTAACAAAACTAGCATTCTCCGCTTGGTTCTTCCGAAAAACCACTTGTAGATCTTTAGATCTACATGTTTAGAGTCTTATTTTACAAGAAAATTTATATTTACACAAGTTCATGTTTCCTGGATGGAAAGTTTCATCATCTTCCATAACTTTAACACTAACATACTACTAGTTCATGTTCTTGAACATAACCTAGTATGGTTAGATGATGATCTATCCCACTTCTAGTACAAACAACATCAAATAATAACAACCATACAAGATTCACATGATTTACACACATATCTACTCTTTATCCAACTAGTTTATCTTTCTTTCAAGACTTTTAGTTTTGATCTTGTGTGTTTTTGAGTTTTAACTGTTAAATCACCTATTAACCACTTTAAACAAGAACAAGAGGATGTTTTAGAACACTTACTACTAGCTCAAGGCTAGGGAATTTCAAGAGGGCAAATGAGGTGGATAAAAGTAAATGGTGAAGGTCCTTCAAGATCCGCTTGCACCGAGCTTCGTTAGTGACCTTCTTACACCTCAATATCACCTTGGAATGGATGGAGGATGTTTTAAAATGAGGGTGGTTGTTGGTGCACACATCTGTCGTCTTTGTCTTACATCGAGTTTTGGGTTCGTTGCGGTTCGGACCAAGAATGATGTCATCATTCTTGACGATGACATCATCCAAGTGACCTAATTGCTTACATCAGCAACAACATATGCACGTGAAACAGAATTAAATATGTCATATAAGACAAAATAGTGTATTGTCTCTAGTGTTGAGGTTTCGCTCATAGGGCATTTAGGAGAAGGTTTCGTTTATTTGTACTTGTCAGGTTTCGCTTATATGGACATCATGTCCATATGAGCGAAAGCCCCTGCTCTATAAATAGGTTACATGAGCGAAACCACACACAACTTGTCCCTTGTATTCCATACCGAAGTGCTGCCGGTGTGAAGATCGGTTGTACACAACGTTTATTCAATACAATCAGTGTTTTAAGGTGAAGATAAAGCTGTTTCTATCTTTGTTTCTTAGTTTCCGCCTCTGAAACGAAGTTAAACTCCTCTGAACGACTCGTTCGGGTCGGTACACGATCCTACAATTGGTATCAGAGCCCAGGAGGAGGAGTTCTGCAGATTACGGCTGAATTTCATTGTTTTTTCTATATTCTACATCTTCTGTCTTCAGTTCAACGAGATTTAACGGTCAAAACTGTTTCAAATTTTTACAGACTGTGTAAAATTGTACATTAACAAATCCTCGAAAGTTTCACAGCTTAAATCGACTTAAAAATGGACCAAATTACCTTCGGACTAGATTTCGCTTTTGAGAACACTTAGGTTTCGCTCTTGTGACAACTAGTGGTTTCGCTTTTGTGAACACTTAGGTTTCGCTCTTGTGACAATTCAAGGTTTCGCTCATATGATCATCTGATTCTGCTCACATGAATCATTATTGCGTATGTCAGTTCACGTGATCAGTTGTTGTCGGCAAATTTAAAAAATATATCACTTTGCATGAGAATAGATAAGGTGTTGGAAATTGAAAAATTTGCATGTGATGTCGATCATGTTACAAGTATTGAGAAGTCCAAGAAAGTTATGTTGATAAAGTGTTTGTCTGCCACGTGATCTGAATTAAATAGTGAAGCCCATGTGTTTACATATGTGATCGGTCCAATCAAAGTTTTCGGTTCATATAAATCAGGTGTGAAAGTTAAAGTTGTCTGTCATCAACTTATAAAGTGCATGTGCATGTAAAGAATGTTATTGAATGTTGACTAGTGTCTAGAAAGTAACAATTCAAGTGACAATTATCAGTACATGTGTTGAACATTTACGGCCCAAGTTTCATCATATCAATTGGCCCAATCTCAGTTTTTATATCATAATCATCATCGGCTCATTAAGGAATACATGTGTTAGCCCAAGATACAAACAATTTGGTCAATACAAGTCTCGGCCCATTGAAGTTGGTCAAAACAGTTTGGAAGTAATTCAGATTGTGTTGTGAGTTTTGGGTCAGTTTACACCAAATTCAAGTCACATTAGTTTCATTCGCACAAGGTCGCTTGAATTTAATTCAGTTCATTTGAGAAATTACTCAGTCATTTGAATTCAAACTCGGTCAAGATTGTGTGGTTTAGCTAGATCATTGGAAAAGGTCATTTGTTTTTTATCCGGGTCATAGCAGTTCGCACGGTTTGACATCAAATTCAGTTCACACAAATTCAGTTTGCACAAAATATTCACCAGTCCGAGTATCAGTTTGTTTCAGTTGTTTAATAGTGTTTAAACTGATAAGTGTTTGTTTGTTTGTTTTAAGGTGATAAAGGTGTGTTACGAGGAGAACCAGTTTGTTTGAAAGTTTGTTTGAGAAATTCTTCGATTCCGAATCATGGATAACGATTTCTACAACGCCTTTGCGACTCCGACTTCTCCGGCTTCTATTGCTCAGAACATGAATTTGGAAAACGAGATAGGAACCACCCAAAAGCCCCCGAAATTGATGAGTATCGAAGAATGCTATGGGTGGAAAGATAGATTCGAGAACTGGGTTCAGGCTAACCATCTTAGGTCATGGGAATGTATTTTGAAGAAATATGTTTTTCCACAGACTGATATGAAAGTTGACAAAAGAATATCTGAATTTAGTGATCAAGAACGTGATATGTATAGATCTGAAAAGATGATGATTAGTCTACTTCAGCAAGCTATCAAAGAAGACATTTTCATACTGCTTCAGCATGACAAAACTTCAAAGTCAATCTGGGATGCTTTACGTGTTAAGTTTGAGGGTAGTGAGAAAATGATTAAAAGCAAGAAGGCGTTGCTCAAGAAAGAGTTTGATCTGTTCAGTAGTTTACCGGGAGAAGATACAAAGAAGCTGATTGAACGTTATTGCCACTTGGTGCGATCTATGTCAATGCTTAGTATAAAAAAGGAGCCTGAAGAGTGGGTAGACAAATTAGCTGATGCATTACCGCAAAAAGAGTGGGGAACTTATTTGATGATCCTGAAAAACACAGGGGTTTATGATGGGTTAACAATTGGTCAGTTTATCGAAAAGATTAAGGGTCAAGATTTGGAACAGCAGAAGATCGCAAGGATGAACAGTCCAAGTGGTCAACAGGATGTAAAGATGTACTACAAAGGTAGTATTCCGGTACCAGAAGCTGAGAGAAGTCCGAAAATTCAGACTGCGTTTAGTGCTGGGGATTCCAGAGAAAAGACTGATCAAAGTTCAAACAAAAGCAGCAGTGGTTTCTCATTATATCCGAGTGTTAATCCAAAGAGTTCATCAGAAAGCTTTCAGTCCCAAAGCACAAAGACAGGAAATGGTTATGTGATTCAGTGCAACATCGCTCTAAATCTTCCAGAAGGTCAAAGTTTTTCAGAAGACACTACTAAAGACCACATGGCTCTACTTGGTTCTGTGTTGTTATCGTATGAAGGTCTAGTTGCTGGTCGAATCGGAAATCCTATGCTCACAAAGGAGGATTACGATCAAATAGACGCCGAAGAGATGGAATTAATGGATTTCAAATGGTGTCTTGCTAGTGTTCTTAGACGTGCTGAAAAGTTCAAAATGATTACCGGGAGAAATGACTTCCTTAATGCTCATGTATCTACTTTAGGTTTTGATAAATCTAAAGTTACTTGTTTTCGTTGCAGGGAGAAAGGCCATTTCAAGCGGGAGTGCAAGAACAGAGAAACTAGTGGCGCTCAGAATCCGTTTGGAAAAGATGATTACTACCAGAAAGCCATTTATCAGCAAGTTGGTCAATCACAAGACTCACAGACGGCTCATGGTAGAAGAATTGAGGATTCAAAAAGAGCGTGTGCAGTGGATTTTGACTGGAACAATTATATCTCTCCTGATAGCAAAGCATGCATAGTCGATCAAGATGATGAGAGGCTACCTGAAGGCTTCAGTTGGAATATGTTTGCAGATGAGAATGGGAATTTTAAAGCTTTCATCGCTAAGATTGTCAGAGAACCAGACATGTTTGCTACGTGGATGAAGTCTATTGGTGAAAATGTAAAGTCTGTTGCATCAGATGAAAGCTTACAGAGTGCAGATGAAAGTTCTCAAAGATCAGATGAAAATTCAGAAAGTGCTGATGAAAGTCTACAAAGTTCTGATGAGAGTGTACAAAATGTTGTTATTTCAGAAAAGGAAGTTGTATTTGATCAAACACCGTCAGATTATGGTGTATCAGATGCTGATTCTGAAAAATCTGTATAGTTTGATCAGTCACCAGTTGATAGTAGCAGTGATGATGAGGAAGAGAAACATATAAATGTTGCAAAATCTCATCTTTCTCCTGAAAGTTTTCATTTCTATTTTGCAGATCGTATGGAGAAACTAAAGGAGAAACGAGCTGCTAAAGAACAACAACAAATGAAATCTGAAGATGTTATTCAGAAAGAGAATGTTGAAGGTGTTGCTGAGGAGATGGTTGAAACTGAGCGAGTAAAGGTAGAAGAGAAGGTGATTGAAGAAGAAAAAGTGGTTGAAGTGGTAAAGACAATTGAGATTGAGAAGATTGTTGAAGTTGTAAATCCTTGCGAGAAGTGTTTGGAAGAATGCAAGGGTTGTGCATCAAAAGATGAGATAATTGCTGAGTATGAAAAGAAGAAAGAGCAGTTACTGTTCAACCTCAATTATGTGAAAGAATCTTATGATGTCTTGAACAAAACAGTAACTGGTCTTCAAAAGACAAATTCAGAAAGAGAACAAGCATTAACGATGATGAATGTTGTAATGATGACAAAGCAAAAAGCCATCAATTTTTACATCGAAGAGAGTGCTAAATGGAAGCAAGAGTTGGAGACAGAAAAGATCGAGAATGAGAGAATTAGACGTTTATTACAAAGCTATTCTAGTTCTGATTATCTCATTGATCGTATTTACCCAACTGTTGCAGGTATGGAAGCTTTTCAAGATGAGAAGCCGAAGAAAAAGAAAGATAGTGGTAAGAAACCGACTGTTAGCTATAACAAGTGTCCGCCTCCAATTTGGGAAGGGTATTCTCCTAGAAAACCAAACGAGGAGCAACTTGAAAAAGCAGTCAATATAAAGCTAAAAACCGACACAACTGACGTTTTACCAGATAACATTGATGTCACGTTTACCTCGTCCGATACTGATCATGAGTCTGAGTTAATTAAAAAGGTGGTCGATCAGGTGTTGGATACTGTGGAGGAGTCTGAGTCAAAGTCTGAGTTTGGAGGGTCAAATTCGTCAGTCAACAGTCCAAAGTCGTCGGTTTAACGGTCTTATAGTAAAGAATTTTTGTTATCGAAAGCAAATTTGGATGATGAAACATTTGAAGTCGCATACACTTTAAATGATTCGGACAAATTATACTCTGACAAAGAGTTTCCAATAAGAAGTGTTCGTTTTGACATGATTAAAAAGGTTTTCAAAATGACAGAAATTAATATTTCTGAAATAAAAGATTTAAATCTTACTGAAAAACCTAAAAAATACACTTCAAGGTTTCAACAACGATTAAACAAGAAAAAGGGTTACAATTCTGGTTCTGGTTTTCAAAAGAAATCAAACCAAAATCGTAGATACAAAAAGAAAGGTCTTGGTTTTATTCCACCTGAAAATTATAAATATGAAAAATATGTTCGAGATTTTAAATCAAAAATGACATATGTTGCAGGAACTAGCCATGAAGAAGAAGCTAAGAAACCATTCTGGAGACAGTCAAATCAAGAGTTTCTTGCTGAAAAGAAAAAGAATGGAACTGAAGTTTGTCACTCAAAGGAAAATAGAACCTGTTTCAAATGCAATGAAGTTGGTCACATTGCATGGAATTGCCAGAAAAATGCCAAGTCAAAACAGGGAGTTTCTAACAAGTTGAAAGGAAAAGTTGTTGATATTGAACCACCAACTGAAAAATTTAAAATTTTTGAAAACTCAACTTATGAGGTTGGTGAGTGTTCTAAAAAGAATTTTTATAAAAAGAAAGAGAATGACAACCAAGTGTGGCTTGTTAAGAAAGTTGATCTGAATGTCGGCGATGAATCTGGTTCCACAAAGCCAGAAGAGCCACAGGTTGAGATGAAAATTTCAGTGAATGATGATGAGTTTCCAACACTGAAATTTGAAGAAATTAAACAGAAAGTTGGTAAGGTTGATATCTCGAATCAGTTTTACACAGAGAAAACTAAGTTTGATGTTGAGAAAACATTCAATGGGAGTGTTAAGAAAATTTTTGGAAAAATGTTAAATGGGAAAGCAAAGGGGGTTAAAGATTTTTATGCAACTAAAAAGGCAACTTACAACCCTACTGCGCAAGAACTGAAAGCCATCAAGTCTGAGAAGACTTGGATGGAAGTCTGTTTCCCTTGAAGTCTTAGGACTACGCCGAAGATCCCAAGTTTATATCGTGAACCAGGAATCGGCATCTTTCTTATTAATTGATTGTGTGATTGAATTTTAAATAGTTAAATTTTTACAGGTTAAGTGTGACTTGCCGGAGCTTCCAGGTTGGTAAGTGCGAAGCAGGAATCGGCATTTTGATTAGTAAAATGGTTTGTGTAGATGTTTTATTCCTACATGTGGTTATATGTTTTGGATATTCTTACAAGTGGTAAGAGGTTGATTCTGACAAAGTGATTACTCAAGGTCATTAGTTTGAACTTGATGTAATCCACATATAAGAGATTGAATGGACAAAATGATGAACCAAACCCCTAACTTTACAAGTGGTAAAACCAACAAAACTTATTTTCCGGAAAAATCATTCTGATTAAAACAAACTTAAGTGTTTTGAAATCATTATGAGAAAATAGTTTTGTGAAAGGGGGAGTTCTGATTGTTTATGCCTAGTGGATGGCGAATTGAAGCGATTCGATATCGGTTGTAAGTTTGTTGTACAGTTTGTTTTCAAATTTTCCTTTAATGTGTTTTCATTTTAGGGGGAGTAGAAATTTCAGAAAATCCAAAAACATTTGAAAATTTGAAAAATACAAAAACATGATAAAATCAAAAACGAGTTTTGTTGTGAAAAGAGGAAATGATAGTACATCAGTAGACAGTTACAATATGCTAAAGAATTGTTTTGTTTAAATAGCGTTAAACGGTCTCACTGATGATATGCCGATAGGTTTTTACACATTTAGTAAACTTTTTCGGGATATAAACTTAAATTCAAACTTGCTTATTGATGTGTGTAAAATGCAACATATAAATTACATCAAATGAGGCATAAAACTAACCCTTTTTAAGTACTAATATTGGAAAAAGAGTGTTTTTGTCTTCCTTTTGTATTTTCAGGATTAAATGAGCTCAAAAACACAAAAGAAGCAAAAAGACAGCTAAATCCAACATAAATACAAGAAAAGGAACATAAGTGGATTGCCCGACCCCTCAACGGCATCTTCCGAAGCAAAATAGAGAAGGCAGAAGACTGAACACGCCCCATGCTCAGCCAGCATGGGGCCGTGCCCAAGAAGCAGCAGAAAAGACAAACCTATAGAAGCTTCTATTGCCCACCACGGGGCCGTGCCCAGTGAACACGGGGGCGTGGCGAAAGTACACCAGGCGCATTAATTGTAATTGCGAATTACAATTAATGAGGAGAGAGAGTGTCAGACAGGCACGGGGCCGTGCCCAACCCTCTGTTCAGCCTATAAATAGGAGTGCTTGGTTTCATTTCAACTCATCCCTTGGCACACCACCTCTCTCACACTTCATCCACCACCCACCACCATCACAACACCATCATCCACCACCATCATCCATTGTCCATCGTAGAGTGTGTGAGTCGTCTCGGGATCCAAGATTGATCGTAAGAGTCTTGACAATCAAGGCCATGTTTGCCTAAGTCTCTTACATCACTTGGTGAAGACAAAGTGTCTAGTATAATACTTTTTATTTCTAATCTTTTGCACTTTTTATTTGGTTTTGTATTAATGACTTTAATAACTAGTTACTTATGTTGAATGTGATCTTTCCTTATCGTTTGTCCGTGGTGTCTTGGCATTATTTTACTGTCTATATAAAATAAAAGATTTTCACCATTCATATCTCCACGGTCTATATGGAGGTATGTTGGCTACCTGGTCGGGGGTTAAGGGAACGGTTTGGTAAAGGTCTTGCCATTGTTCAGCGTTTAGAGGTCCTGCAATGGACCTGGGGAAAATTTAGTAGGACCTCCTTCAATGCTTCACGGTATTGGATGGCGGGGGTCCAAACTCTTTGATCCCCTCATAAGTTAACTACTATTAATACTATAACCCGGCTATTTAGGACTGTATCCCTGCTGACTCAGACTACTTAGCCGAGGGTAACGTCACCGCCAAAAGCGGGGCCTACCATAATACTGCATTAATAACTTAATTAATTATCTTCCAATAATCCACCCTTTTAGGATTGTATCCTTGCTGACTCAAACTACTGGGGTGAGGGTAACGTCACCTTCAAAAGAGGGGCCTACTACAATAACTAAGATAATCTCTTAATTATGTGCAAAAGTGCGGAAATAATCAAAGGTTATACTAGATAAGAGTCGGAACCAAGTGATTCATCTTGTCTATCTGTTTTTCTTTTTATTTTATTTTCAGCATTTTAGTTAGTTTTTATTTTTTTTAGTTTAAAACATTTTTCTAAACTTTTTATTTTGATTAGACGTTGAGGATGAACCGGTACTAAAAGCTCTTGTTTCCTTGGACGACCTCGGTATCTTACCAACGCTATACTACGCTCACGATGGGTGCACTTGCCCATATGTGTGTTTAGTGTTAGTAAAATATCGTGTTTTATAAATTTAAAACTTGGCTAAAAATAAGTGTTAAAGGGGCTTAAAATATACACCTAATATATATAACACTTCACACGCATCAAGTTTTTGGCGCCGCTGCCGGGGACACAAGGATTTTAAGAAAGTTAGGAATCAACGGCCTAATCATTTTTTTTTTTATTTTTTAGGATTTTCGTAGTGTTTCAGCTTCTGCAGAGCTCAGCACGGGCCGTGCCCGCTGAACACACCCCCGTGCTAAATCATTGGAACTGGCAATCCTGTTTTACGTCAGACAGTAAGCTGAACACGGGGCCGTGCTCACCCAGCACGCCCCCGTGCCCAAGATTCACTTACTGAAAACA
Organism: Helianthus tuberosus; assembly: GCA_030545235.1. Classification (NCBI taxonomy): domain Eukaryota; kingdom Viridiplantae; phylum Streptophyta; class Magnoliopsida; order Asterales; family Asteraceae; genus Helianthus; species Helianthus tuberosus. Next base: position 48,057,434 of record CM060431.1, on the reverse strand, counting down.
GAACCGTTAGATCCCGGCGGTTAGTAATTTCTGACATAAACATGAGTGATAGTAATTGTTTTTACTTTCGGCACTCTTATGGTACGTGGTGTCAATTATGTGGTGGCAAACATAAAGAAGTAGAATGCTACTTTCTAAATTATAGGCCCCACTACATGGACCCACCGACTTCTTATAACCTTAAGAGGGGCGAAAGTAAAAATAAGCACTATTTCTCCCTCGAATGCGCCCAGCCAGATATTCTAGGGGAAATGCTCATTGACGAGTTATTTCAACTAGAAGAGCTAATTCTGAATTGGCTAAAAGAGCTTAGGAAGGATTTTATTAATCCACCCCAAGACGATGACCATGACGAAATGCTGGAACCGCATTCCGACAACCTCGTTGCTCCCGAAAATACCTTCGTACCTAGCAAAGACTTGGACGATAGTCGTCCCTGTGTCGATTGTGCCGTGACGGACTCTCCATCGACTTCGTTCGGTGCATACATAGACCTGAGCGATTCGACATACACCTTCTTTAACGAGAGCCCGGGAAAGGGTTGGACTTGTCCACCTAGAATAAAAATAGGAATTACCCTCACCGACAACCTCTTGCGTTCTCGCCTTAGTCTAGGACAATTAAGGTATCTTAGGCACTTTGGGGTTGTTCCAACCAGTAAGGAACCACCTGATGTCTACGAGATCCCTAGAAGTAACAAAACTCCATAAGACAGCCTCCAGACACGGGGACGTGTCCAGGTCAACACGCCCCCGTGCTCACCTAAAAGATTCTCTGCTGATTTTGTCAGAATACGGACAAAATGTGTCAGGATTTCCTCTGCACACGGGGCCGTGCCCAGCGGACACGGGACCGTGTCCAGTGCACTATCGTTTTCTTTAAATGCAGCCTGATTCCTGCTTATTTTTTACCACTTCAATTGACAGAGATTCCTGGGATCTTCACTCATACCATCCTAGGTAAGTTCTAAAAGAAGGTTCCCAAGGACCCTCTTGTCCCTTCCACTTTTATTCATTTCCTCTTCTTTCAAAAATTTTCAACATTTCCTCCATGGAAGCTTGGAAATCCCATGATTCCAACCCTCCATGTGAAGTTTGTAAGATTATTTGCTAAGGATTCTTGCTTAAAGTTAGTTGTATAACTTTATTTTAAATTATCTAAGCCTAAAAGCCAGCTAAAATTTATGAAAATAATTTAAAACTCCAAGACTCCTTAGCCTAAAATCCTGCAGACAAATGGACACGGGGCCGTGTCCGAGGAACTGTTTCGTAAAAATTTCGCTTTCTTTGGTTTCTTTCACAGAAAATGGCAAGCAGAACAAGTGGATCATCTTCAAGAAGTAACCGACAAGGGAGGAGGTCATCAACAACAGAAGACTCTCTTGTGAACTATGTTTACGCCCTAAGGGAGGCTATTGACGAAATGACGGGAGTGGAGGAAGCATTGGTCGACCGTATCAACCATCTAGCAGTATGGCTGTCTCCGAGAGGTAAACCTCTTGCACCAGAGGTTAAACCTTCTCGCCTCCCCGCCTTTGGTACCTATAATAACCCAAAGGACGTGGAACGTGGTACCCGAAGTCATCATTCCAGCCGAATGGTATGCCATGAACCAAGAGCCTCCGCAAAGGGTAGTGCAAGGAGTCCCGGTGAATGTTCCCCTTCAGCCACCAGCTGCTGAGGAAAATGAAGCCGCATTCTTCCTTCCTAGGGAAATCGAAGAATGGCTTTAAACAACGTTTAGGGAAGGAATCCTTCGGCTAAAAGTCCTACTATATCGGGAAACTATTCTCGAAATTTTCTTAAAATAGTAGAACTCCTTATGATAACCTCGTGTACCTGCTGACCTATCTAGTTAAGTTTTAGTTTAATCTTAATTTAGGACTATGTAAGGTCTCTCTATGATTGCAATGAAATGGTGGTTTTTAAAGTTTGGATGGTTTTTAATAAATCAAACACACTAATGGTGGTAAGGGATGAAAAGGGGAACGAGAAAAATGACCCCATGCACAAGAACAAGGCAACCTGACAGTTCTATCCATTATAGAAGGTTCAACACGGGCCGTGTCCAACCAACACGGGCCCGTGCTGAACCACCTGCAGAAAAACTCCCAGTTCAGGTAACTGGACACGGGCCGTGTTCACCCGACACGCCCCCGTGTCCAGACTTCTGCTTCTCTTGTTTTAATTTTGTTACTGGCACTTGAACACGGGGCCGTGCCCGGACAACACGGGGCCGTGTTCAGCGCCCAGTAACACAAAATTTTTACTTTTTAACACCATTTTACACATCTAATCAACCTAAAAGTTTATTTTTGGGACACATTGAGGACAATGTGTAATTTAAGTGTGGGGGGGATGCTAAAACCTTGAATTTTGCAAAGTTCTAAATACAAGCCTTACACAAAACTCTATTGGAACCGCTAATCACCCCAAATTTTTTTCTTTTTTTTTTCAAAAATTTCATTTTTTTTTCTTGTCTAGGTTTAACTCGGGAAATTCAAGTTCTCAAAAAGGTTATATTTTTACAAATTTACAACCGATAGCGTAGTGATAAAAAGAACCAACATAAGAAAATTATGAAAAGGCATGGCAAACTTAGTTAAAATTTGATTATATATACTTGATCACATAAAAACCCATTCCCACAAAAGTGAGTTTTGAGCCTTTATTGAGCATACAAATTTACATCTTTAGACTAAATGCTCATTTTTCGTTTCTTGTGTGAATAGCCGCTTGGTTCTTACAACTCTAGAACTTGCCATGACGATACATTCCCGGTCCTTATCAACTTAAACCCGAGTAAGTAAACGATTGAGGCATTAGGACTAACCCTTTTTATTTCTACACCATTATTTTTCTTTTTCTTTTACCACCTACCAAAAAATCCCCCTAGTTAGCCCCTTTGAGCCTAAACCTTTTCATTTCATCACCCAAACCAAAAACCCTTTTACCCACCAAAACCTTTTTATTTTTAACCCTTTCTTTTAGTAACAAGTTCGGTTTTTTTCGTATGATCGTTCAAAAAAAAATGTGTTGATGATGAAGGAAAAAGAAAATAAACAAACAAGTTCATCAAAAATAACTTTGTTTGAATAAAAGCTTCATCAAAATAAAAAGATACAAAAATAGAAAGTCTTACGAAAACCGACACTTGTTACGCTTTTCGCTTTTTTTTTACTAACCACTAACCAATATCCCAACCACCTACCTTTAACCCAAGCCTAACCCTTATCCCACAAAGTCCTCTTGATATTTACAAAGGTATAAAAGTTAAAAAGGAGGAGGATTGATTGCTTGGCAAGCTTATGGTAGGAATAAGTTCCATGCCGCTCTCGAGTGATTCACTAAAAATACACATTCGTCCGAGTGTGAGTGATTTCTCCCGTGAGGTATGTGAACTTGTATATAAATGGAATTTTAAAAAGGCATGTTATGCCCAAATAAGTAATTTCTCCTATGAAACGTTCTAAATAAATCATTACGAATAGGATTGTAAATAGATAAAAATAAAACCCAAAAAGATCTTGGATTCCCAACACTCTACGACAAGCCAAAAACCTTCTCTTCTACCCATTCCATTTGGGAGTGTAAGCCACATATTAAAGAGTTTTGCTTGAGGACAAGCAAAAGTTCAAGTGTGGGGGTATTTGATGTGTGTAAAATGTAACATATAAATTACATCAAATGAGGCATAAAACTAACCCTTTTTAAGTACTAATATTGGAAAAAGAGTGTTTTTGTCTTCCTTTTGTATTTTCAGGATTAAATGAGCTCAAAAACACAAAAGAAGCAAAAAGACAGCTAAATCCAACATAAATACAAGAAAAGGAACATAAGTGGATTGCCCGACCCCTCAACGGCATCTTCCCAAGCAAAATAGAGAAGGCAGAAGACAGAACACGCCCCGTGCTCAGCCAGCACAGGGCCGTGCCCAAGAAGCAGCAGAAAAGACAAACCTATAGAAGCTTCTATTTCCCACCACGGGGCCGTGCCCAGTGAACACGGGGGCGTGGCGAAAGTACAGCAGGCGCATTAATTGTAATTGCGAATTACAATTAATGAGGAGAGAGAGTGTCAGACAGGCACGGGGCCGTGCCCAGCGGACACGGGGCCGTGCCCAACCCTCTGTTCAGCCTATAAATAGGAGTGCTTGGTTCCATTTCAACTCATCCCTTGGCACACCACCTCTCTCACACTTCATCCGCCACCCACCACCATCACAACACCATCATCCACCACCATCATCCATTGTCCATCGTAGAGTGTGTGAGTCGTCTCGGGATCTAAGATTGATCGTAAGAGTCTTGACAATCAAGGCCATGTTTGCCTAAGTCTCTTACATCACTTGGTGAAGACAAAGTGTCTAGTATAATACTTTTTATTTCTAATCTTTTGCACTTTTTATTTGGTTTGTATTAATGACTTTAATAACTAGTTACTTATGTTGAAGGTGATATTTCCTTATCGTTTGTCCGTGGTGTCTTGGCATTATTTTACTGTCTATATAAAATAAAAGATTTTCACCATTCATATCTCCACGGTCTATATGGAGGTATGTTGGCTACCTGGTCGGGGGTTAAGGGAACGGTTTGGTAAAGGTCTTGCCATTGTTCAGCGTTTAGAGGTCCTGCAATGGACCTGGGTCAAATTTAGTAGGACCTCCTTCAATGCTTCACGGTATTGGATGGCGGGGGTCCAAACTCTTTGATCCCCTCATAAGTTAACTACTATTAATACTATAACCCGGCTATTTAGGACTGTATCCCTGCTGACTCATACTACTTAGCCGAGGGTAACGTCACCGCCAAAAGCGGGGCCTACCATAATACTGCATTAATAACTTAATTAATTATCTTCCAATAATCCACCCTTTTAGGATTGTATCCTTGCTGACTCAAACTACTGGGGTGAGGGTAACGTCACCTTCAAAAGAGGGGCCTACTACAATAACTAAGATAATCTCTTAATTATGTGCAAAAGTGCGGAAATAATCAAAGGTTATACTAGATACGAGTCGGAACCAAGTGATTCATCTTGTCTATCTGTTTTTCTTTTTATTTTATTTTCAGCATTTTAGTTAGTTTTTATTTTTTTTAGTTTAAAACATTTTTCTAAACTTTTTATTTTGATTAGACGTTGAGGATGAACCGGTACTAAAAGCTCTTGTGTCCTTGGACGACCTCGGTATCTTACCAACGCTATACTACGCTCACGATGGGTGCACTTGCCCATATGTGTGTTTAGTGTTAGTAAAATATCGTGTTTTATAAATTTAAAACTTGGCTAAAAATAAGTGTTAAAGGGGCTTAAAATATACACCTAATATATATAACACTTCACACGCATCAAGTTTTTGGCGCCGCTGCCGGGGACACAAGGATTTTAAGAAAGTTAGGAATCAACGGCCTAATCATTTTTTTTTATTTTTTAGGATTTTCGTAGTTTTTCAGCTTCTGCAGAGCTCAGCACGGGCCGTGCCCGCTGAACACGCCCCCGTGCTAAATCATTGGAACTGGCAATCCTGTTTTACGTCAGACAGTAAGCTGAACACGGGGCCGTGCTCACCCAGCACGCCCCCGTGCCCAAGATTCACTTACTGAAAACAGAACCGTTAGATCCCGGCGGTTAGTAATTTCTGACATAAACATGAGTGATAGTAATTGTTTTTACTTTCGGCACTCTTATGGTACGTGGTGTCAATTATGTGGTGGCAAACATAAAGAAGTAGAATGCTACTTTCTAAATTATAGGCCCCACTACATGGACCCACCGACTTCTTATAACCTTAAGAGGGGCGAAAGTAAAAATAAGCACTATTTCTCCCTCGAATGCGCCCAGCCAGATATTCTAGGGGAAATGCTCATTGACGAGTTATTTCAACTAGAAGAGCTAATTCTGAATTGGCTAAAAGAGCTTAGGAAGGATTTTATTAATCCACCCCAAGACGATGACCATGACGAAATGCTGGAACCGCATTCCGACAACCTCGTTGCTCCCGAAAATACCTTCGTACCTAGCAAAGACTTGGACGATAGTCGTCCCTGTGTCGATTGTGCCGTGACGGACTCTCCATCGACTTCGTTCGGTGCATACATAGACCTGAGCGATTCGACATACACCTTCTTTAACGAGAGCCCGGGAAAGGGTTGGACTTGTCCACCTAGAATAAAAATAGGAATTACCCTCACCGACAACCTCTTGCGTTCTCGCCTTAGTCTAGGACAATTAAGGTATCTTAGGCACTTTGGGGTTGTTCCAACCAGTAAGGAACCACCCGATGTCGACGAGATCCCTAGAAGTAACAAAACTCCATAAGACAACCTCCAGACACGGGGACGTGTCCAGGTCAACACGCCCCCGTGCTCACCTAAAAGATTCTCTGCTGATTTTGTCAGAATACGGACAAAATGTGTCAGGATTTCCTCTGCACACGGGGCCGTGCCCAGCGGACACGGGACCGTGTCCAGTGCACTATCGTTTTCTTTAAATGCAGCCTGATTCCTGCTTATTTTTTACCACTTCAATTGACAGAGATTCCTGGGATCTTCACTCATACCATCCTAGGTAAGTTCTAAAAGAAGGTTCCCAAGGACCCTCTTGTCCCTTCCACTTTTATTCATTTCCTCTTCTTTCAAAAATTTTCAACATTTCCTCCATGGAAGCTTGGAAATCCCATGATTCCAACCCTCCATGTGAAGTTTGTAAGATTATTTGCTAAGGATTCTTGCTTAAAGTTAGTTGTATAACTTTATTTTAAATTATCTAAGCCTAAAAGCCAGCTAAAATTATACCCTTATACAATTATCAACTTGGGTCATGTCTCATTTGTTTAAAAGTCACACCTTTAGTTTATTTTACTCACACCCTTTCATACTTTCATTATATAGTTTCATTATATATTGTAATAATTATATAGTATAATAATAATACAGTTATCAACATGCCTTTTCCATTCAAACCGAAACATTAAAAAAAAACCTACAAAACTTTTCATACTATCAAAACCAATTGAACGTATCCTACACCCACCGTTTCCCGGTGTCTGCCTACGTTTCACATCTTATATAACCGTCGCCGGCACCACCATAACCACCGTAATCTGCCGCATATATCCATACGTTCATACCAAAATATAAACCAGAAAACCCACAAAACAAGAAATTCCCCAGAAGATGATGACACCCAAATGGAAGACGAAGAAAACGGTCGTAGTCTGGTTTTAACACGGATAAAAGATTAGAAGATTCTTTTGGCTTTCGAAATAGAAAACGGGTCTGAATTTTGTTATGCCGGCGATGTGGAATAACAAAGGTTAACTTTAGGGTTCCATGGATGAATAGAAAAAAGAAAACGACAGAATGCTGGCCGGATACCAATCTTCTTCTCTTCATCATCTTACGGTGGCGGGTATGGAGGAGGTACAGGGTTGGGTGTCTGGGTTAAGAGAAATAGTGGAAGAGAGAGTTTTGGGGTTTTCCTAGAAACGGCTTTTGAAACCCTTTGTCTTTTCGATTCTCACTTTGAATATAACAATGACATTGATAACTCTGCCATATTTTGCAATTAGGGTAGGGTAAGAATTCTTATTCTAGCACTTAAATTATATGCCGTTACCATGTTTGTTGTTACTTTTAAATTCTGTTTAATAGTGATCCAGTTCCGATATCCGTTAACTTTCGGTACCGAACCAGAGAACGGTGATCTTGGTTCCAATCGCTTAAACGTAATTTGTGTTTTAAGATTTACTCTGAATTCTTGGACTCTTATAAAAGGATTGAATTTGCCTACACTTGATTAAACTTTGGAAAACATTTGTTGTTTGCAAATATCTTTTTTAACAAAAAGTATTGAGTTCAAAAGTCAAATTTGAAGTTTGTTTGGTTTTTTTAGGGTGATAAACAAAAGGCATTTGAAGTTGTTGAATTCAAAAGTCAATTTTCAAATTTGAAGTTTGTTTGTTGTTTTACGGTGCAAATTGTTTTTCAACAGAGTTTTTGAATTAAATCCTCCTTTTTTAATCTGCATATGTATCCAAGGTCAGATCAACGAATTTCCTTGAAAATACATTTAGTAAGAAATTGTTGCAAAGATTATTAAATACCTATAAATCTTTAGAATACCCACTCATCCTTTTTTTAAGATTGTTAACTTTGAACATATTATTGCTAAAAATGTAAACCCGATCGGTTCAGCATTTATAGTTTCGCTAATCAGTTAATTGTATAAAACAAATTTAATACATATTTGAGTCTAGACTTTTAGACATTACAAATACTCAAATACTTTATTTAATCTCAACCAAAACAACAAAATTGTCACATTATATCAAACAAATCGTTTTAATTGTTTGGTTATCTAATGTTTCAATTCAATTTTGAAATATCATACCCTATTAAAAATCTTTAATTAGTTCTAAGGGTGAACGGGGCACTCCCCTCTCTTACGCACGGCCAATCAGCACGCGCTACGTCAACTCCCCTCTTAACTCCCCTCACACCCTCAATTTGATGGCGTCACTCCCCTCTTAACTCCCCCTGTTTTTTTATTCAAAAAAAAAAATAATAAAATGTTTTGATTGGTTGAAAAAAGGGTGGCCCACCATCTCTCTCCCTCCTTCAATCGGTAACCTCTCACCGATTCCATTCAATTAGGTGACTCCCCTCGTTTATGAAAATAATTTAAAACTCCAAGACTCCTTAGCCTAAAATCCTGCAGACAAATGGACACGGGGCCGTGCTTAGCGAGCACGGGGCCGTGTCCGAGGAACTGTTTCGTAAAAATTTAGCTTTCTTTGGTTTCTTTCACAGAAAATGGCAAGCAGAACAAGTGGATCATCTTCAAGAAGTAACCGACAAGGGAGGAGGTCATCAACAACAGAAGACTCTCTTGTGAACTATGTTTACGCCCTAAGGGAGGCTATTGACGAAATGACGGGAGTGGAGGAAGCATTGGTCGACCGTATCAACCATCTAGCAGTATGGCTGTCTCCGAGAGGTAAACCTCTTGCACCAGAGGTTAAACCTTCTCGCCTCCCCGCCTTTGGTACCTATAATAACCCAAAGGACGTGGAACGTGGTACTCGAAGTCATCATTCCAGCCGAATGGTATGCCATGAACCAAGAGCCTCCGCAAAGGGTAGTGCAAGGAGTCCCGGTGAATGTTCCCCTTCAGCCACCAGCTGCTGAGGAAAATGAAGCCGCATTCTTCCTTCCTAGGGAAATCGAAGAATGGCTTTAAACAACGTTTAGGGAAGGAATCCTTCGGCTAAAAGTCCTACTATATCGGGAAACTATTCTCGAAATTTTCTTAAAATAGTAGAACTCCTTATGATAACCTCGTGTACCTGCTGACCTATCTAGTTAAGTTTTAGTTTAATCTTAATTTAGGACTATGTAAGGTCTCTCTATGATTGCAATGAAATGGTGGTTTTTAAAGTTTGGATGGTTTTTAATAAATCAAACACACTAATGGTGGTAAGGGATGAAAAGGGGAACGAGAAAAATGACCCCATGCACAAGAACAAGGCAACCCGACAGTTCTATCCATTATAGAAGGTTCAACACGGGCCGTGTCCAACCAACACGGGCCCGTGCTGAACCACCTGCAGAAAAACTCCCAGTTCAGGTAACTGGACACGGGCCGTGTTCACCCGACACGCCCCCGTGTCCAGACTTCTGCTTCTCTTGTTTTAATTTTGTTACTGGCACTTGAACACGGGGCCGTGCCCGGACAACACGGGGCCGTGTTCAGCGCCCAGTAACACAAAATTTTTACTTTTTAACACCATTTTACACATCTAATCAACCTAAAAGTTTATTTTTGGGACACATTGAGGACAATGTGTAATTTAAGTGTGGGGGAGATGCTAAAACCTTGAATTTTGCAAAGTTCTAAATACAAGCCTTACACAAAACTCTATTGGAACCGCTAATCACCCCAAATTTTTTTCTTTTTTTTTTTCAAAAATTTCATTTTTTTTTCTTGTCTAGGTTTAACTCGGGAAATTCAAGTTCTCAAAAAGGTTATATTTTTACAAATTTACAACCGATAGCGTAGTGATAAAAAGAACCAACATAAGAAAATTATGAAAAGGCATGGCAAACTTAGTTAAAATTTGATTATATATACTTGATCACATAAAAACCCATTCCCACAAAAGTGAGTTTTGAGCCTTTATTGAGCATACAAATTTACATCTTTAGACTAAATGCTCATTTTTCGTTTCTTGTGTGAATAGCCGCTTGGTTCTTACAACTCTAGAACTTGCCATGACGATACATTCCCGGTCCTTATCAACTTAAACCCGAGTAAGTAAATGATGGAGGCATTAGGACTAACCCTTTTTATTTCTACACCATTATTTTTCTTTTTCTTTTACCACCTACCCAAAAATCCCCCTAGTTAGCCCTTTTGAGCCTAAACCTTTTCATTTCATCACCCAAACCAAAAACCCTTTTACCCACCAAAACCTTTTTATTTTTAACCCTTTGTTTTAGTAACAAGTTCGGTTTTTTTCGTATGATCGTTCAAAAAAAAATGTGTTGATGATGAGGGAAAAAGAAAATAAACAAACAAGTTCATCAAAAATAACTTTGTTTGAATAAAAGCTTCATCAAAATAAAAAGATACAAAAATAGAAAGTCTTACGAAAACCGACACTTGTTACGCTTTTCGCTTTTTTTTTACTAACCACTAACCAATATCCCAACCACCTACCTTTAACCCAAGCCTAACCCTTATCCCACAAAGTCCTCTTGATATTTACAAAGGTATAAAAGTTAAAAAGGAGGAGGATTGATTGCTTGGCAAGCTTATGGTAGGAATAAGTTCCATGCCGCTCTCGAGTGATTCACTAAAAATACACATTCGTCCGAGTGTGAGTGATTTCTCCCGTGAGGTATGTGAACTTGTATATAAATGGAATTTTAAAAAGGCATGTTATGCCCAAATAAGTAATTTCTCCTATGAAACGTTCTAAATAAATCATTACGAATAGGATTGTAAATAGATAAAAATAAAACCCAAAAAGATCTTGGATTCCCAACACTCTACGACAAGCCAAAAACCTTCTCTTCTACCCATTCCATTTGGGAGTGTAAGCCACATATTAAAGAGTTTTGCTTGAGGACAAGCAAAAGTTCAAGTGTGGGGGTATTTGATGTGTGTAAAATGTAACATATAAATTACATCAAATGAGGCATAAAACTAACCTTTTTTAAGTACTAATATTGGAAAAAGAGTGTTTTTGTCTTCCTTTTGTATTTTCAGGATTAAATGAGCTCAAAAACACAAAAGAAGCAAAAAGACAGCTAAATCCAACATAAATACAAGAAAAGGAACATAAGTGGATTGCCCGACCCCTCAACGGCATCTTCCCAAGCAAAATAGAGAAGGCAGAAGACAGAACACGCCCCGTGCTCAGCCAGCACAGGGCCGTGCCCAAGAAGCAGCAGAAAAGACAAACCTATAGAAGCTTCTATTGCCCACCACGGGGCCGTGCCCAGTGAACACGGGGGCGTGGCGAAAGTACAGCAGGCGCATTAATTGTAATTGCGAATTACAATTAATGAGGAGAGAGAGTGTCAGACAGGCACGGGGCCGTGCCCAGCGGACACGGGGCCGTGCCCAACCCTCTGTTCAGCCTATAAATAGGAGTGCTTGGTTCCATTTCAACTCATCCCTTGGCACACCACCTCTCTCACACTTCATCCGCCACCCACCACCATCACAACACCATCATCCACCACCATCATCCATTGTCCATCGTAGAGTGTGTGAGTCGTCTCGGGATCCAAGATTGATCGTAAGAGTCTTGACAATCAAGGCCATGTTTGCCTAAGTCTCTTACATCACTTGGTGAAGACAAAGTGTCTAGTATAATACTTTTTATTTCTAATCTTTTGCACTTTTTATTTGGTTTTGTATTAATGACTTTAATAACTAGTTACTTATGTTGAAGGTGATCTTTCCTTATCGTTTGTCCGTGGTGTCTTGGCATTATTTTACTGTCTATATAAAATAAAAGATTTTCACCATTCATATCTCCACGGTCTATATGGAGGTATGTTGGCTACCTGGTCGGGGGTTAAGGGAACGGTTTGGTAAAGGTCTTGCCATTGTTCAGCGTTTAGAGGTCCTGCAATGGACCTGGGTCAAATTTAGTAGGACCTCCTTCAATGCTTCACGGTATTGGATGGCGGGGGTCCAAACTCTTTGATCCCCTCATAAGTTAACTACTATTAATACTATAACCCGGCTATTTAGGACTGTATCCCTGCTGACTCATACTACTTAGCCGAGGGTAACGTCACCGCCAAAAGCGGGGCCTACCATAATACTGCATTAATAACTTAATTAATTATCTTCCAATAATCCACCCTTTTAGGATTGTATCCTTGCTGACTCAAACTACTGGGGTGAGGGTAACATCACCTTCAAAAGAGGGGCCTACTACAATAACTAAGATAATCTCTTAATTATGTGCAAAAGTGCGGAAATAATCAAAGGTTATACTAGATACGAGTCGGAACCAAGTGATTCATCTTGTCTATCTGTTTTTCTTTTTATTTTATTTTCAGCATTTTAGTTAGTTTTTATTTTTTTTAGTTTAAAACATTTTTCTAAACTTTTTATTTTGATTAGACGTTGAGGATGAACCGGTACTAAAAGCTCTTGTGTCCTTGGACGACCTCGGTATCTTACCAATGCTATACTACGCTCACGATGGGTGCACTTGCCCATATGTGTGTTTAGTGTTAGTAAAATATCGTGTTTTATAAATTTAAAACTTGGCTAAAAATAAGTGTTAAAGAGGCTTAAAATATACACCTAATATATATAACACTTCACACGCATCAAGTTTTTGGCGCCGCTGCTGGGGACACAAGGATTTTAAGAAAGTTAGGAATCAACGGCCTAATCATTTTTTTTATTTTTTAGGATTTTCGTAGCGCAGCCCTCAGCAAATTGATGAAACAATAAAATTGATAGTCATTGCTGTTGTAACAAAAGATCCTCTAAAGGGGACCCACCAAAAGTCGAAGCCGTCATCTCTCTGCGTATCGAAAGATCGACCAGAGCTCTCACGGCCCTCGCAATTTAGCCCCTTACAAATATCATCTGTGGTATACTCACCTGTAAGACTAAATATTGGGATCTGGATACGAGAGTATATTCAAGAGGTGGGACACATGAATGAGTTTAAGTTCTTAAAACACCTAAATCATATCCTGAATCAGTTGAAATTTGTGTGAAAATTTAAGTGGATCAGTATATCGGCAATCTAAGTGAATTGTTTAATTCTTAATGTGTATCTAAGCTCAACGGTACTCGTGATTTGTCATAAACTGATATGATCCTCTTACACAAACTCACAAAAAATATTGTCTGTAAATATTTCTTTACTGCATTTCTTTACATTCAAAAATCCAAAAAGATTTTGAGTGTGTTTTAGCATAAATTTTTGAAAAATCCAAAAAGATTTTCGACAACTGATGTTGGAGAGCTGATTGTCAAAATTCCAAAGTGCTAGACATGATGAACAAATGGTTTGGGAAAATTTGTTTTGAAAAGAAAAATGATTAAATTTTAAAATGATTCATCAAGATTATTGAGTTATTTTTTAGGGAGAGTCAGTGTTAGTGCATACATTGAATTGTTAAATGTGTGAAATTTACTTTTAGGTAGAGTGAGTTTGTGCAGGTTTAAGAATGAGCTGGATTGATGATCCTGAGCTGGATGAGAGCCAGGTTATGATCTTGGAACAACCTCAGAAAGAGTCAGCCAGATTACGATCCTGAAGCAGATGATGCTGAAGAACTAACGGAATGCCAGCACATTGCAAGGGGGAGTCTGTTAATTTTGAGAGAAAGAATGAAGCACAAAGACTGATCAAGACCGAAGATGCAAAGACTCGACATGTGAGACTCGTCAACATCTGAGGGGGAGTCTGTTGGTGCACACATCTGTCGTCTTCGTCTTACATCGAGTTTTGGGTTCGTTACGGTTCGGAACAAGAATGATGTCATCATTCTTGATGATGACATCATCCAAGTGACCTAATTGCTTACATCAGCAACAACATATGCACGTGAAACAGAATTAAATATGTCATATAAGACAAAATAGTGTATTGTGTCTAGTGTTGAGGTTTCGCTCATAGGGCATTTAGGAGAAGGTTTCGTTTATTTGTACATTTTAGGTTTCGCTTATATGGACATCATGTCCATATGAGCGAAAGCCCCTGCTCTATAAATAGGTTACATGAGCGAAACCACACACAACTAGTCCCTTGTATTCCATACCGAAGTGCTGCCGGTGTGAAGATCGATTGTACACAATGTTTATTCAATACAATCAGTGTTTTAAGGTGAAGATAAAGTTGTTTCTATCTTTGTTTCTTAGTTTCCGCCTCTGAAATGAAGTTAAACTCCTCTGAACGACTCGTTCGGGTTGGTACACGATCCTACAGTGGTGGTGGTGCTTGGTTGAGCCGAGAACAACGAAGGGAAGGAAGAGAGAAGAAGGTTGTTTGGTGTTTTGTGAAATGGAATGATCAAGACCAATGTGTTTATTTATAATCCAAAGTTCACATTAACCACTATACATTATGTTTCTTTAACCAACATCATTTAAATAAAATAATCAAAAGATCAAAGGGTGGGTCACCCTTGTCTCCTAACCGTAAGGGGGGGGGGGTGCATCTAGTTTGGTTTCAATTTCATGTTACACCTTTTAGTTACAATTCAAGTGCTAAATTAGTGGTTTATGGTGTAGTGTAATATAAAGGGTGTTAGGGTATTCGGGGACCCTAACTAACTTAGAAAAAAATAAAAACAATGCTTCTAGCATAATTTTGGTGTTCCGGGTATTATCCGGTTGTTCGGTTAGACACCGGTTCCTTAAAGTGCTAAATTACACTTTTTAGTGTCTTTTAAGTACCTTTCTTGTACCCTTTCAATTCCCAACACTTGGGGAAGTATTCTGGATTATAAAACGTAATTTCTGCACAATATTCATGTTGCTATAAGCTGTTTAGAGCTGAATTATATAAAATTCTGCACTTAAAGTGCGTTTCGGGTGCTTTTTAGTGCTTATTTTTGCTTTCGCAATGCCTATATATTAAACCCTTATATGTACTCTTGGGTTTTAATGTACTTTTCTCATCGGACCTACACCTAGGCCTCAATTCTAATGTCTGACTGCTTTCTGCAGTTCTGTTGACACAGTGGGTCTTACCGGTGAGTTTACTTAGTATTTCTGACGCAACGCTCTCGTTTATGCATAAAGCAATATTTTGTAGTATACAACGTGCATGAATTCACTTATTTAGTATGTGTTCAGACATTGCTGACAATTAAGCACATAATTGCAGTAATTAAATAATGATTAAAGTGTACGGAAATTACCGGTTTGGTTCCAGTTGTCACATCAAAGCACACCAGGAATCCAATCCGTGAATTCCGTTTGGCACTTTAAACATCTTCAAGAATCTAACTATGAAGATAGGAAGATCTTAATAGGAATTCATCTTTGTTTCTTGAAAAGAAACGAGTATTTAAGATTTTGGGGTGATCACAAGTGATCATAAAATGACAGAACCACATGAGTAGTTTGTCTTGGTGTCAGTATCATAGGGTTGTGTTAAACATACACACAATCGTATCAGTTTTGTAAAATAAAATTGAAACAACAAATTTTATTTATATAACAAATGAGTCGATTTAACATTAAAAGATAACAACCAAGGAATTACAAAAGACTAATTGTTCACTGCTGCATCATTGTTTGCGTTTGCCTCGTTTATGTTAAACACTCGTCCACGTGCTGGATATGCGTTAACAAGTCTTGGACAATTGTTGCGGTAGTGAGTGAGGTCACCACAGTTATAACACGACCCAGGTGGGAACCGTGCTTGGACAGCAGCAGGCTTTGCAGCAGCCTGGTTTGCATAACGGTAGATATCGACCAAATGTCTGAATCGCCCACAGTGGGTACATTTGTGACACTGCACTTGCTCCAGATGATGACGGTTGCATTTGTTGCACATAGGTGTGGTACCAACATAATTTTGCCTTTTACAAGGTTGGGCTGGCTGGTTTGGTGCTACCTGATTGTTCTGGGCAGTTATGGCACAATTTTGAGAAGCCTTGCGCTTCTTCTTTTTGGATGCCTCGGCCTGTTTTTCCTTTGGTTCAACTTGTACAGTCTTGTCAGATGGTCTTGGGTCGCCCTTTCGAAAAAAGCTTACCCTTCCTGATCTGAGTCTCAGTTAGGGTAGCAGATAATTCAATAGCCTGCCTGATGGTAGTAGGGTTGCTACCAGTAACAATTTCCTGGACTAGGTCAGGAAGACCATCAATGTACTTTTCAATCGCCTTCTCCACAGGCGTAACCATGGAAGGATACAACAGGCTCAGTTCTTCATAACGGTCAGTATAGGCTCGATGTTCACCACTGTCTTGCTTTATGTCATCAAATTCCCTTTCCAGTGCTCTAAGCTCATGACGAGGACAGAACTCCTTCATCATTAGAGCACGGAGCTCTTCCCAAGTTTGAGCTAGTGCCACATCAGCACCCCTATCACGCATCACCCCATTCCACCATGTAAGAGCACGCTTCTCGAACACACTGGATGCAAACTCAACCTTACGCTCATTCGGACATTGCACATGCCTGAATGTGCTCTCCAAACTTTCAAACCACTGCAGGAGCGCGGTTGCTTCTTGAGTCCCAGAAAACTTCAAAGGTTTAGCAGAGTTGAAGGTCTTGAAATTACACCGAACATTGTTGTTGTTGTTGTATATCTGATGGATCTTGGTCACTAGGCCCAGAAGCACATCAGCCATTTGCTGAGCGACAAGGGCTGCGACTTCTTCATTAGTTTGAGGCTGTGCTTCTCATCGAGGAGGCATTGTCTAAAAAGAACAAGAAAACATGCGGGGAAACAAGTGAAATGGCATTGGGTAAGAATGGGATGTTGTAAATACCGGCCAAAAAGCATGGGTAATGGTTATTTGTTCGAACTACGAAGCAAACAAACGACACACGACAGTTGAATCAAAGTTAATAGGTCCTTATAATGTAACGCGAAGACATGCTTTAGCCTATAAGTGGACACTCACCCCAAGAGTTCCCAGGTAAGAGTGACTGGTCCGATTATGTGGATTTGTATGAACACTCTAGCCATAGACAGAAAACTCAGGATACAGGCATCCACCCTTCCAGATTGCACGTGTTCACATTATAAGACCCAAACTTTGATGGGATTTTGAAAACTTAGAGGGTTCAAAACCTTATAATAAATCATCCTAGAATAGATGATTAGCTTTCAAAGCGGATTCGAAATTTGTGTTCTTATTGTGGTTGTCACCTAAAGATAGGCGACGGTATTGTTTTAAAACTAAACACAAGATAACTTGTGTTAGGGTCCTAGGAAGGTTATAGTCTATGTCAAAGAATTACTAATAACCTAATTCCCTATAACCATTGGCTCTGATACCAACTTTTCTGTCACACCCCGACCACGTAAAACAACAAATCGTGGCGAAAACGTCGGGGAGTGTTGTAACAAAATCATTGTTTCACAACCATGGATTGTAACACCTGTGCCTTCACGGCCATCAAACAAATACCAAACCAATGAAATATTATATTTCATACTTGGGATTTGTAAAAATATGTGTATCGTTTACACATATCAACTCTTGTTCAATTTCAGGCTTTAAATCGCTTTCTGGAAGGTTATACGCGCACTGATGCGTAAATATAACCAGTTTAATGCAACAAACACTCCGGAATAGTGACGTAGGCTTAACATACCTTAAATAACCTTTACATAACTTAGATATAAGTTTTGGAAGGTTTGGTGTGATGAAATCAAAGTTTAATCGCTTACAGGGACTAAAGTTGACAAACTGCGAAAGTATGCCAATTTGAACTGTAACAGACATTCCGGAACATGACCATAAGTTAAACATACCATAAATATCCTTTACATAGCTTAGAAATAGGCTTTGAGGTGTTCGGTATGCTAAAATAAACTTTTGTGTCATTCAGGGACTAAAAGCGTCAAAAAGTGCACAAGTTTGCATTTTCGCGCATAACTTACGTTCTGAATACATCTGGACATCCAAAAATTTATGTAAGCATGACTACATTATATTTTAGTGTTCGCCATAAGAAAAATCCATTCGTCGCGTCATTTGGATCGTTTTTCGCGTTTATGCGCATTCCGTCGTAATTAACCGAACAACGCAACCGTACGGTTAAACGAACCGACATCCGATATATTTTTGAGCATGTTTTAAGTTCCCTATACTTTAACTTCATTTTAGAGCTTTGAAATGGGGTTAACGGGCCTTAAACGTGTCAAAAATGGCCTAAATACAGTTCAGGGACCAAAAGTGTAAATCTGCCAAAGTTCACCCATACGATGCGTATGGTATATATACCATACGATGCGTATGGGGTCTCCAGACCAGGTGCAATGTTTAAACAGCCTGTTTTCAGCAGATTTAACCACAACCACATGTTCCTAATTGTCTAGTCATGTGATAAGGATGGAATTTTAGTTACCATAAGGTTCCGACAAGTGTACGGGTTGGATTCATGGCACGTTATCCAAGAAACGATCCCAACGGTGGACCATTTCCTATAAATACCCACCAACATCACACCCAAAAACTCACACCTTTGAATCTGAACTTGCTCTCTAAGTTGTCGTGTTTAACACTTCATACCTGAGAGTGTTCGGGTTCAAACCTTCTATTCTTGGACCCTGGGTAAGTATTCTTTCGTTCTTTTCCTTATTTTTACTGCTTTTCGAGTCAGAAAGTCAAACTTTGTTTGACTTTCAGCGTTGACCAGTAATGGTCAATGCGAAGTTCGTTTGAACTTCGCAACGTGAGTGTAATCACGTTGGTCATAGTCCTTTGGGACTATGCCCACTGGTTACCACGTTGTCTAGGGTCGTAGGGTAGGCGATCTAATAAATCGCCTATACCTTCGAACCCGACCCAGTTTGGTCGATCATTAGGATCCGACCAAACACATTAGGTGACCATAGTAGGTAGGGAATAACCTTCCGAGGTTATACCCTATGGTCACATCGTTTAAGTAGTTGTATGATAGGTAGTTTATATGCCTTAGGTAAATTACCAGAATACCCTTTTCATGTATAATTGGTAATTAAGCATATGTAACCTAAACCTTTGTCACGTAACTGATTATGTAATATGTTTAGGCATATAACACTTGTCATAGGGCTAGTTAGGCGGTCCGAACGCGTTTCACGCGCACGACACGTTAAAGTAACGTATGTTACCTTAATGGGTCGCGATGGGTCGATAATACTTAGGTTAAGTTTCATTTAGTATGTAGGCTTTGTTAAACCATATCATATGAGTTCCTACACTCATTTGGTTTACAAACCCTCCTGCTACCCAGTCTTCCGATTTAGGTCCGGGTTAATTATGTAGTTACCTATATTAGGTACCGTTTGATTTCCGGGACTCCTCTAGCTTACTTGGTAGTTGTTCAAGACTCCTAAGCACTCCCAGGCGAGTACATTATTCCCCTATTTTACTGCTTTCAATTGTTTTGGGGTGACTCATATGTGCTAAATGTTTTCAAGGCTTTAACGATGATAACAAAACGATTTTCGATGTTATAACGATGGTTTCAAAAACGATTAAGACGATTTATACAAAACTAATAACGATTTCAATAAAGTGAATAAACTTGTTGGTTGGGTTACATAACAAATGACATTCATTAGCAATGATCAAGCCGACCAGTATTAGGTTATGGTACCATAGGATCTGACAAATCCCGTTAGTTACTACACCCGTAGTTATGTGTGGGTGTTGTGGGTAGCGACTGAATCTGTAACTGTTAATTTACTCTTTGGTAAGGGTTTATTAATGCGAATTGTTAATTTACTCTTTGGTAAGGGTTTATTAATGCGAATTGTTAATTTACTCTTTGGTAAGGGTTTATTAATGCGAATTGTTAATCTATCCTTTGGTAAGGGTTTATTAATGCGAATTGTTAATCTATCCTTTGGTAAGGGTTTATTAATGCGAGTCAAGAAGGTTTGAATGTTATTAGCGAGACGATCATTTAAGTAGTTTCACGACCTAAAACGAATTTAACGATTGGGTAAACGATTGGTTTTCACACGATGTTTTAACGATTGGGTAAACGATTGGTTTTCACACGATGGTTTAACGATTGGGTAAACATTTGTACATGATTGACATTTGATCATGTATTTTCCACAAAACATAACTTTGATTTAAACCAAGTTTTTACTTCAATACTTTGTTTTTGTGCATATGGTTTAGTTGAGACATTTCACTTGCCATACATGGATATTTGACATAGACATTTGACATGGATATTTGACATAGACATTTTACATTGTTTGGTTTGGTTTGATTAAGTGATTAAGTAACGATGCGTGTGTAATATGATACAAGCATGGTGGATACGCCGCTGGTACTTCCTATATATAAGTGTTTGTATGGTATTACATATTGTAGCGTTATTTGAATCATTTCAGTTTGAGACATAGAACATTTTATACGAGTAACATACTTTTCACAAGACATTTATTTACAAACAACTTATCTTATACAAACTCATTTTACATGGTTATTCATTTAATCATGCATTATTCTCTTACTTATACATATCACCTGAATTTATCATTGTTTTTCAAATAATGTACTAAAACAAATGTTTTTGGGTTAAGAGTCATGGCTACGAGGTTTTACAAATTATAACTCGCTTGATTTGAGTTGGTTAATTAAGTTGCAATATTATACTCTTTTCAAAACAAGTTTTTTTTAAATAAAGTATTGCAACGTCTAAACTAGCCATGATTTCGACACTCCTACAAAACCTATGTACTCGCCAGCATTTCTTTGCTGACCTCGTTTTCACATATGTTTCAGGTATGTTGGATGATATCGATTGATAAGATGCATGCTCACATAGGACTGGACAAGGCCTTAGTGACTCAATAACAATGATAGACTATGTTTAAATAGTGTAATTAGATTTCCAGACGATGTAATTACTCAATGTTTAATAAAACGAAACACTTTTGATATCCATGGTTATGAAACATTAATTCTGTTGCAACACGCCCCGATGTTTCCGCCGCGATTTGTTGTTTTACGCGGTCGGGGTGTGACAGAAAAGATGGTATCAGAGCCAATGGTTATAGGGAATTAGGTTATTAGTAATTAGTAATGCTTTGACCTAGTCTATAACCTTTCTAGGACCCTAACGCGAGTTTACTTGCGTTTAGTCATAAAACAATACCGTCACCTATCCTTAGGCGACGACCACAACAAGAACATAAATTTCAAAACCGCTTTGAAAACTAATCATCTGTTCTAGGATGATTGATTTCTAGGTTTTGAACCCTCTATTGTAAGGTTTTGAACCCTCTGTTATATGGTTTTGAACCCCTTTGAATTTTCAAATTCTCGTCATGGTTTTGGGTTTTAAATAATGTGAACACGTGCAAACTGGAAGGGTGAATGCCTGTATTCTGGGTTTTCTGTCTAGGCAAGCACTTCGTATACATCTCATCAGACGCGAGACCAGTTGTGCTTACCTGGGAATTCTTGGGATGAGTGTTCACTTATAGGCGAGCATGTCTTCGCGATACATTATTTTGACCCATTTACTTTGATTAGTCACTGTGTGTCGTTTGTTTACCTTGTGGTAACAAACAAATGACCACTACCCTTGCTTTCATCAAATTTGTTTCATCTTATTCTTTTCGTCTAAATTCTCTCACTCGTTTCCTTTCATGTTTCCTCTTTTAGACAATGCCTCCTCGACGCGAAAACCAGATAGAGACTGCCGAGCTGGCAGAAATTATTGCGCAGCAAATGGCTGCTCAATTCCCAAACCTCTTTGCTCAATGGATCCAAGCCTATAACAACAACAATGTTCCATGCAAATACAAGGATTTTAACCAAGCTAAACCACTCAAGTTTAGTGGTTCTGAAGGAGCGACTGGGCTTCTTCAGTGGTTTGAAAGCATAGAGAATACTTTTCGCCACGTGCAGTGTCTTGACAATCGCAAGGTCGAGTTTGCTTCGAGCGTATTTCAGAAGAGGGCTTTGACATGGTGGAACGGGGTTATGAGAGATAGGGGTGCTGAGATTGCCTTGGCACAGACATGGGCTGAACTAAGAGCTCTTATGATGAGGGAATTCTGTCCTCGTCATGAGCAGCGAGCCTTAGAAAAGGAATTTGATGATTTGAAGCAGGATAGTGGTGAGCACAGGGCTTATACTGATAGGTTTGAGGAGCTGAGTCTGCTTTGCCCGACAATGGTTACCCCACTTGACATAGCTATCGAAAGGTACATCGACGGCCTACCTGACTCGGTACAAGACATCCTTACTGGTAGTAACCCTGCCACACTCCGTCAGGCGATCGAGTTATCAGCGACATTGACTGAGTCGCAGATTCGGAAGAACAAGTTACACAGGAAGGGTGACAAGGGCAAGAAACAGACAGCTGACATGGAGGTTAGCAAGAAAGGTCAAAACAAGAAGGGTAAGGAAGGTGAGACGGCAAAGAAATCAAGAAAGCGAAAGGATGTTCAGAACTTTGCTGTTACAGCACAGACTGCTCAGAACCCGCGGAACCAACCAGCTCAGCCACCTGCAAAGAAAGCATATGCCGGTACCGCACCTCATTGTGCCGGTTGCAACGGTCATCACGTTGCACCACGAGATTGCAAGAAATGCACAACGTGTGGTAGACTTGGGCATTTGGCCAATATTTGTCGTTTGGGACAAAATCAGGCTGCTCAGGTTCAAGCTCCGGTTCAAGGGAATGCTGCGAGATTCCCATTGGGTTCATGTTTCAACTGCGGAGAGATTGGTCACTTCCGCCACAACTGCCCAAGACTGGTGAATGCAAATGCTAACGCAAACCCAAATGCAAACGTCAACGTCAATGTGAATCCAGCACGTGGTTGAGTGTTTAACATCAATGAGGCACTCAATGTTGAAGGAATGAACAATTAGTATTTTGTATTTTCCTCTGGTTGTTATCTAGTAACATTTTAAGACAATGCGGTTGTTATATAAATAAAAATTTGTGGTTTTTATTTTCAACTAATGCAATTGTATGAATGTTTGATCCAACCTTATGATGTCATCACAAAGACAAAACTACTCTTGTGGTTCTGTCATTTTTTATGATCACTTGTGATCTCCCTAAGAACCTCAAACACTTGTTTCTTCAAAATCCAAAGTATCTTATCATCTTGCACCGTTCGAGATGCAAGAGTTATCAAAACAGCTTCGAGAGTTGTCTGATAAAGGATTCATCCGTCCGAACTTTTCACCTTGGAGAAACTCCTATCCTCTTTGTGAAAAGAAAAATGGATCTTTTCAAATGTATATCGATTAACGTAAGCCTGGTAAGCTTACCGTTAAAAATCGATATCCCCTACCTTAAATCAACGATTTCTCCGATCAACTGCATAGCGTTCATGCTTTTCCAAGATCGATTTGCATTTTGGATATCATCAACTTTGTATTCTCAAAGAAAATGTTCCCAAAACGGTTTTCTGCACGAAGTATATGGCCATTACGAGTTTACAGTCATACCTTTTGGTTTGACAAATGCTCCAGCCATCTTCATGGACTTAATAAATAGGGTCTGCAAGCCTTATTTGGATCAGTTCGTCATTGTTTTTATTGATGACATCTTGATCTATTCAAAGTCCCGAGCCGACCACGATCAACACCTTCGTTGATTTCGGAGCCTGATTGGATTCCTTGTACACCTTAATTTGTACATTACAACTCAATTAGGACAAGCCGAATTCTTTTTTAGATCTTCCTATTTTCATAGTTAGATTCTTGAAAATATTTAAAGTGCCAAGTGAAATCCACGGATTGGATTCCTAGTATGCTTTAAATACCCATGTCCAAAGATAACAAATTAAACGATTTTACGATTAAACGATTTTGCGATTTAACGATTTTGCGATTTAACGATTTTGCGATTAAACGATTATACAATTATGCGATTTTGTGTTTATGTGATATGTGTTTATGTGTTCTCCTCTATGTTTTTGTGTGATCCAATTTTCAAATCCTCATAGAATCTTTCATATCTTTATATGAGGGATTCATAGTAGGATATTCAAAAGATACTACTTTAAATCCTTAATGGGCTTCTACGTTGTAGTTAAAGACCCTTGGGATTATATGGTACCATTCCATGATTCGATGAGAGACCCTTAAGTGGTCTAGTCTAAAAGATTGATTCACAATTTGATTAAAGAACGACATCTAGTGATGTAGCTGAACAGACTCCTTGATAGTCTATTTAGATCATTTATTGATTTAATTAAAAGGACTCTATGGCGGTCTAGTTACACTCATCACAGGTTTGTTCATTTGGTTTTCCCCTACACACTATAAAATAGACTGTGTATACTGTGCAAGGAATTGTCTGATTATGGACGCGTACATAATTATGAAATTTAGTGCATAGGAACCCAGTAAGATTTATTATGTGTAAGATCCGATAGTGACAAAAATAACGAAATGAGAACGATGTAATGGAGGTACGGTGGACGCACCAATGACGCTTCATATACTTGTATATAAGTATCCCTCTTACATTGCAATCATGATGTTATTAAAGTTACTAGAAGTTCAGAAACCTAGCCAATATTGTTCGATCTTTTCAACTTCATGTTTTCAGCTCTTACAAGTTTCCTCTAAATAAATTTCGGGACGAAATTTCCTAAAGTAGGGGAGACTGTAACACCTGTGCCTTCACGGCCATCAAACAAATACCAAACCAATGAAATATTATATTTCATACTTGGGATTTGTAAAAATATGTGTATCGTTTACACATATCAACTCTTGTTCAATTTCAGGCTTTAAATCGCTTTCTGGAAGGTTATACGCGCACTGATGCGTAAATATAACCAGTTTAATGCAACAAACACTCCGGAATAGTGACGTAGGCTTAACATACCTTAAATAACCTTTACATAACTTAGATATAAGTTTTGGAAGGTTTGGTGTGATGAAATCAAAGTTTAATCGCTTACAGGGACTAAAGTTGACAAACTGCGAAAGTATGCCAATTTGAACTGTAACAGACATTCCGGAACATGACCATAAGTTAAACATACCATAAATATCCTTTACATAGCTTAGAAATAGGCTTTGAGGTGTTCGGTATGCTAAAATAAACTTTTGTGTCATTCAGGGACTAAAAGCGTCAAAAAGTGCACAAGTTTGCATTTTCGCGCATAACTTACGTTCTGAATACATCTGGACATCCAAAAATTTATGTAAGCATGACTACATTATATTTTAGTGTTCGCCATAAGAAAAATCCATTCGTCGCGTCATTTGGATCGTTTTTCGCGTTTATGCGCATTCCGTCGTAATTAACCGAACAACGCAACCGTACGGTTAAACGAACCGAAATCCGATATATTTTTGAGCATGTTTTAAGTTCCCTATACTTTAACTTCATTTTAGAGCTTTGAAATGGGGTTAACGGGCCTTAAACGTGTCAAAAATGGCCTAAATACAGTTCAGGGACCAAAAGTGTAAATCTGCCAAAGTTCACCCATACGATGCGTATGGTATATATACCATACGATGCGTATGGGGTCTCCAGACCAGGTGCAATGTTTAAACAGCCTGTTTTCAGCAGATTTAACCACAACCACATGTTCCTAATTGTCTAGTCATGTGATAAGGATGGAATTTTAGTTACCATAAGGTTCCGACAAGTGTACGGGTTGGATTCATGGCACGTTATCCAAGAAACGATCCCAACGGTGGACCATTTCCTATAAATACCCACCAACATCACACCCAAAAACTCACACCTTTGAATCTGAACTTGCTCTCTAAGTTGTCGTGTTTAACACTTCATACCTGAGAGTGTTCGGGTTCAAACCTTCTATTCTTGGACCCTGGGTAAGTATTCTTTCGTTCTTTTCCTTATTTTTACTGCTTTTCGAGTCAGAAAGTCAAACTTTGTTTGACTTTCAGCGTTGACCAGTAATGGTCAATGCGAAGTTCGTTTGAACTTCGCAACGTGAGTGTAATCACGTTGGTCATAGTCCTTTGGGACTATGCCCACTGGTTACCACGTTGTCTAGGGTCGTAGGGTAGGCGATCTAATAAATCGCCTATACCTTCGAACCCGACCCAGTTTGGTCGATCATTAGGATCCGACCAAACACATTAGGTGACCATAGTAGGTAGGGAATAACCTTCCGAGGTTATACCCTATGGTCACATCGTTTAAGTAGTTGTATGATAGGTAGTTTATATGCCTTAGGTAAATTACCAGAATACCCTTTTCATGTATAATTGGTAATTAAGCATATGTAACCTAAACCTTTGTCACGTAACTGATTATGTAATATGTTTAGGCATATAACACTTGTCATAGGGCTAGTTAGGCGGTCCGAACGCGTTTCACGCGCACGACACGTTAAAGTAACGTATGTTACCTTAATGGGTCGCGATGGGTCGATAATACTTAGGTTAAGTTTCATTTAGTATGTAGGCTTTGTTAAACCATATCATATGAGTTCCTACACTCATTTGGTTTACAAACCCTCCTGCTACCCAGTCTTCCGATTTAGGTCCGGGTTAATTATGTAGTTACCTATATTAGGTACCGTTTGATTTCCGGGACTCCTCTAGCTTACTTGGTAGTTGTTCAAGACTCCTAAGCACTCCCAGGCGAGTACATTATTCCCCTATTTTACTGCTTTCAATTGTTTTGGGGTGACTCATATGTGCTAAATGTTTTCAAGGCTTTAACGATGATAACAAAACGATTTTCGATGTTATAACGATGGTTTCAAAAACGATTAAGACGATTTATACAAAACTAATAACGATTTCAATAAAGTGAACAAACTTGTTGGTTGGGTTACATAACAAATGACATTCATTAGCAATGATCAAGCCGACCAGTATTAGGTTATGGTACCATAGGATCTGACAAATCCCGTTAGTTACTACACCCGTAGTTATGTGTGGGTGTTGTGGGTAGCGACTGAATCTGTAACTGTTAATTTACTCTTTGGTAAGGGTTTATTAATGCGAATTGTTAATTTACTCTTTGGTAAGGGTTTATTAATGCGAATTGTTAATTTACTCTTTGGTAAGGGTTTATTAATGCGAATTGTTAATCTATCCTTTGGTAAGGGTTTATTAATGCGAATTGTTAATCTATCCTTTGGTAAGGGTTTATTAATGCGAGTCAAGAAGGTTTGAATGTTATTAGCGAGACGATCATTTAAGTAGTTTCACGACCTAAAACGAATTTAACGATTGGGTAAACGATTGGTTTTCACACGATGTTTTAACGATTGGGTAAACGATTGGTTTTCACACGATGGTTTAACGATTGGGTAAACATTTGTACATGATTGACATTTGATCATGTATTTTCCACAAAACATAACTTTGATTTAAACCAAGTTTTTACTTCAATACTTTGTTTTTGTGCATATGGTTTAGTTGAGACATTTCACTTGCCATACATGGATATTTGACATAGACATTTGACATGGATATTTGACATAGACATTTTACATTGTTTGGTTTGGTTTGATTAAGTGATTAAGTAACGATGCGTGTGTAATATGATACAAGCATGGTGGATACGCCGCTGGTACTTCCTATATATAAGTGTTTGTATGGTATTACATATTGTAGCGTTATTTGAATCATTTCAGTTTGAGACATAGAACATTTTATACGAGTAACATACTTTTCACAAGACATTTATTTACAAACAACTTATCTTATACAAACTCATTTTACATGGTTATTCATTTAATCATGCATTATTCTCTTACTTATACATATCACCTGAATTTATCATTGTTTTTCAAATAATGTACTAAAACAAATGTTTTTGGGTTAAGAGTCATGGCTACGAGGTTTTACAAATTATAACTCGCTTGATTTGAGTTGGTTAATTAAGTTGCAATATTATACTCTTTTCAAAACAAGTTTTTTTTAAATAAAGTATTGCAACGTCTAAACTAGCCATGATTTCGACACTCCTACAAAACCTATGTACTCGCCAGCATTTCTTTGCTGACCTCGTTTTCACATATGTTTCAGGTATGTTGGATGATATCGATTGATAAGATGCATGCTCACATAGGACTGGACAAGGCCTTAGTGACTCAATAACAATGATAGACTATGTTTAAATAGTGTAATTAGATTTCCAGACGATGTAATTACTCAATGTTTAATAAAACGAAACACTTTTGATATCCATGGTTATGAAACATTAATTCTGTTGCAACACGCCCCGATGTTTCCGCCGCGATTTGTTGTTTTACGCGGTCGGGGTGTGACATGGATTAAATAATTTTGTTTTATTGAATTATTGAACTCATTGTGTTATTACAAATCAGATAAATACAATTATTATCTTTCAAGTTTTAAAGTCGTTAAGGCACGAGTCCATCCTATGTATAGCATGTATCAACAATCATCACATAACAGCACCTGAAACATGTGTAAAAATAGGTACGTCAGCATAAAAATGCATGTGAGATACATAGGTTTTATTGATTTAGGATTCATGACTTGTAAGTTTAAAGAAAAAAATATTTAATCAAAAATAGTCATGAACCTTAAAATATTTTCTTTTATAAATCATATAACAAGTAATAAGAAAATCAGATGATATAAATAAATAATTAAGTAAAATGAGTTTGTATAAAATATATTGTTTGTAAAACAATATTTTGATAAAAAGGTTTATAGTATGCGTATAAAAATATACTTTGGTTTTAAGAGAGTCGAATAAGTAATATATTAAAATATATTTCAGTTCCAAAATTGTTAAACAAATAGTATATTAAATATACTTTAGTCGTCAAAATAATAATTTTCAGTAGTATATCAGAAGTATACTTTGGTTTTATTAATAACATATTAAACTATGCTTTGGTTTTATAAATAACATATTAAACTATGTTTTGGTTTTATAAATAACATATTAAACTATGTTTTGGTTTTATAAATAACATATCAAACTATGTTTTATTAATTAACAAAATATATGTTGGTTTTGTACATTATCACATATGAGAGCATATCAAACTATACTTTTGGGAGTATAATAAAATATACAATAAAAATGTGATTTAAGAATTCAACCAAACCTAGTGTATCAAAATACACCTTTGAGAATATAGAAATACCACAAAGGCAATCCCTATTTGGATAAAATATCAGTTTCTGACATTCCATGACAGCAGGAATGGGGTGTTAAATACTATAGCGATATATCATACTACCAATCGGTCTGGTGAACATATAAAATAAGTACAATTCAACAATTAATTTTATAATCTTCGGAAAAATTAGTGTTTAAACCATATATAATCATTCAGTTTGTCAAAAGATAAGTACTAATATGTATAATCAATTATACTTTGAAATCATGAACATAACAAATAGGTACACATGTTGCACCCCAAAACATTGAAAACAGTAAAAGAGGGGACTATGTACTCACTTGAGAGTGCTTAGATGTCTTGAATAACAACCAAGCAAAGCTAGAGGGATCACGGAAATCAAACGGCACCTAATATAGGTAACTACATTAATAAACCGGACCTACATCGAGAGATCGGATAGGATGAGGTTTCGTAAACCAAATGAGTGTGGGAACTCATATGATATGGTTTAACAAATCCTACATACTAAAACGAAACCTAACCTAAGTGCTTATGACCCATTTCGACCCGTTTAGGTAGCTTATGCTACTTTAACGCGTCGTTCGCGTAAAACGCGTTCGGAATGCCTAACTAGTCCTATGACAAGTATTATATGCCTAAACGTGTTTAATTATGTTGCATAATCAGTTAAGTGACAAATGTTTGGGTTACATATGCTTAAATATCAATTATGCATAAAAAGGGCATTTCGGTCATTTTCCTAAGGCATATAAACTACCTATCATACAACTACTTAAATGAAGTGACCATAAGGTATAACCTCGGAAGGTTATTCCCTATACAACTATGGTCACTAAACATGTTTGGTCGGATCCTAATGATCGACCAAACGGGTCTAGTTCGAAAGTCTAAGCGGTTGTTTAGACCGCTTGACTTACGACTCTACATAAGCACTAAACCTAAAGTGACGAGCTAAACATGTTAAAACATGTTTAACAAGGTTAGAAAATAGGTTTGATATCAAAACAAACGGTTTTGATACACAAGAATAGTTTGGTTACAAAATACGCATGAATACGCATTTTGACCGAAACTACGACTCGTCACTACACCTAATCAACGTGGTAATCAGTAGGTATAGTCACTTGGGACTATAACTATCATGATTACGCTCATGTTGTGAAGTTCAAACGAACTTCGTGTTGACCATAAACTGGTCAATGCAGAAAGTCAAACACTGTTTGACTTTCCCGCTTAAAAAAACGCATAAAAGAACGAAAGAAGCTTACAAAGGGTCCAAGCTAGGAAGATATGATCTATAAATTCTTAGGTATGAAGCATTTGAGCTTCAACTTAGAGAAAATTATATCATGTGTGAGGAAAGAATGAAAATGAGGTGGGTATATATAGGATTCGGTCCACCGTTAAGATCGTTTATCGAGAACCGTGCTTTAATCATGGCCTTACACTTGGGCCTAAGGTTTTAGAATACCATGGGAACATGTAAAACCATCAAATACCAGCCCATAGGGTGCAAAACCATGGGTTAAAACCATCAAAATCTCAAAAATGGACCAAGTTCAATGTATCTGCCAGAAATTTCAAAAATGGTCCCAACACTTGTAAAACTTGATTTTTTTGCACTTTTAAGCCCCGTTAACCCCATTTCAAGGCTCTAAAATAAATATAAATTATAGGGAACTTAAAATATTCTCAAAAACATCTCGGATGTCGGTTCGTTTGGTCGTACGGTTGCGTTGTTCGGTTAATTACGACGGAAATCGTAATGAACGCAAAAACGACACAAATTACGCGATGAATGGAATTTTATCATGCCAATCACTAAAATAAAATATTTTAATGATTACATAAATTTTTGGATGTCCGGATATATTCAGGACGTAAGATATGCGCTAAAATGCAAACTTATGCACTTTTGACGCTTTTAGTCTCTATTGATCAAATAAGTTTATTTTAGCATACCGAACACCTCAAAGCCTATTTCTAAGCTATGTAAAGGATATTTAGGGTATGTTTAACTTATGATCAAGTTCCGGAATGTTCGTTACAGTACGAATCGGCATACTTTCACAGTTTGTCGAAATTAGTCCCTGTAAGCGAATAAACTTGATTTCGCCACACCAAACCTTCCAAAACTTATTTCTAAGTTATGTAAAGTTTATTTAAGGTATGTTAAGCCTATTTCACTGTTCCGGAGTGTTTTTTGCATTAAACTGGTTATATTTACGCATCAGATCGCGTATAACCTTCCAGAAAACGATTTAGAGCTCGAAATCGAACAAGAATTGATATGTGCAAACGATACACATATTTATACAAATCCCAACTATGAAATAAATATTTCATTGGTTTGGTATTTGTTTTATGGTTGAAGTGACACAGGTGTCACAATTTTTGGGCTTGTCTTGAGTGTCGGGAATCCAAGATCTTTATTGGGTTTTATTTTTATATTATTTACAATCCTATTCGTTATGATTTATTTAGAATATTTCATAAGAGAAATTACATATTTGGGCATAACATTCCTTTTTAAAATTCCATTTATATACAAGTTCACATACCTCACGGGAGATCACTCAACACTCGGTCGAATATGTATTTTTGTGAAACACTCGAGACCGGCATGGAACTTACTTCTGCCATATACTTGCCAAGCAATCAATCCTCCTCCTTTTTAACTATAATCCTTTGTAAATATCAAGAGGACTTGGGGAAGGGTTAGGCTTGGGTTAAAGATTGGTGGTTTTGGGTTAGTGGTTAGTAAAAAGGGCTAAAAGCGTAAAAAACGTCGGTTGTCGTAAAACTTTTTGTTTTTGTGACTTTTATTCAAACTAAGAATTTTCAAACAAAGTTTCTTTGAGGAACTTGTTTGTTTATTGCTAGACTTCATTTTTCATTTTTTTTTTTTGATAAACAACGTCACAAGACAACCGAGCTTTTTACTAAAATAAGGGGTTTAAAAGAAAAAGGTTTTGGTGTGTAAAGGGTGTTTGTTTTGTGAGTTTTGAAATGAAAAGGTTTAGGCTCAAAGGGGTTAACTGGGGGGATTTTGGGTATTTGAAAAAGAAAATAAAAAATAATGGTGTTGAAAAGAAAATGGGTTAGTCCTAATGCCTCCATCATTTACTTACTTGGGTTTAAGTTGGTAAGGACCGGGAATGTATCGTCGTGGTAAGTTCTATAGTCGTAAGAACCAAGCGGCTATTCACACTGTGACAACTGGCCCAAACTGGTAATTTCCGTACACATTAATTATTGCTTAATGACTGCAATTATGTGCTTAATTGTCAGCAATATCTGATTACATACTAAACAAGTGAATTCATGCACGTTGTATACTACAAAATATTGCTTTATGCATAAACAAGAGTGTTGCGTCAAATATACTAGTAAACTCACCGGTAAGGCACTTTGTGTCAACAATACTGCAGCAAGCAGTCAGGCAATAAAATTGAGGCCTAAGTGTAGGTTCGACGACAAGAATACCTTAAAACCCAAGAGTACATACAAGGGTTTAATATATATGCAATACGAAAGCAAAAATAAGCACTAAAAAGCACCCGAAACGCACTTTAAGTGCAGAATTTATATAATTCAGCAATAATTCAGCATTTAGACATATGAATATTTTGCAGAAATGTCGTTTTATTATCCAGAATATTTCCCTAAGTGTTGGGAATCGATAGTGTTACAAAAAGATACTTATTAAACACTAAAAGGTGCAATTTAGCACTTTAACGAATCGATATGTAACCGAACAACCGGACTTTACCCGGAACATAAAAATATTGCCAATAACATTGTTTATCTCTTTCTGAGCCAGTTAGGGTCCCTGAATACCCTAACACCCGCTGTAATGCTCAACACACTAGTAACCGGATTAACCTCCAACTTAACATAACTAGATCCTAACTATTAGTTGTAAATGAACCATAAGACCCCCCCCCCTAACCGAGTTCGTCCCCTAGGGGGACACCCTTGTCCTTTATTTGATTTTTATAATCTTGTTTGTCTAATATCAATTAGACATAAGAACCATTGGTTAATTGTGAAAGGTTTTGTCTATAAGAACAAGCTTTAGCACACCATATCATTTCACCACTTAACCAACAACACACTTCTCTCTCCCTCTCTTTGAAACTCACGGCCGAACACACCCACCCACACCCATCCATTTTCGAGCTTTGATCTTTCCTTTCCAAGTATCTACGAGTGTTAAGGATTGCGTATAAGGAAGCTCGGTGCACTCGGATTGTGAAGAACCTCGCTACATTGCTTTTATCCACCCGATCTTCGACTAGTTTCTTCCCTAGCCTCGAGCTAGTAGTAAGTGACTCTAAACGCCTTCTTAATCTATTCTAAAGTGGTTAAAACGAACTTTGTCGGTTAAAAGTCAAGAACATGCAAGTTGGCATACTAAAAGTTTACTAAAAATGTTAAACATGTTGGATAAAAGCTAAAGAGTTGTGTAAATCTTGTAAGATTTGTTTTGTGTAACTATTTAGGGCCGATCTATGTTGTGGTAGCTCGGATCATCATCTAACCCGGATTAGTCGTGATCATGGATCATGACATAGAGTTTGTTTAAGTGTACAAAGGGTTAAATGATGAAACTCTACCACACATTAAACATGAACTTGTGTAAATATAATTTTTCTTGTAAAATAAGGCTCTAAACATGTAGATCTAAAGATCTACAAGTGGTTTTTCGGAAGAACCAAGCGGAAAATGCTAGTTTTGTCAAAACCCGGACCTTACATAAACTAAGAGCATTTTAGTGAATAAACAAGTGTGTAAACACTTATGTCACAAGAAAAATTTAACAAGTAATACTTTTGAAATTCATGACTGGAAGTTGTGAAAACACATACTCATTAAAAGTAAAGTTTTTAAGAAACTAAACTTATTTTTAAAGGTAACAAGACTTACTAAATGTACTAGCAAGTTACTACGCATTTTTGTAAATATTCAAGTTCATGAAATAGAGAAACTAGTGATTATTGTTGATGATTATTGTTGATAACTGTTGTTGATGATTGTTGACGATTTAAAAGAAAATAAACACATGTTTTGAAAACATGGGAAACCTCCATTTTTAGGGGAAACTCTGTCAAAGTTTTTATAAATTTTGACACTTAGAAAATATAAGTTTTTGAGAAACTTATTCCCTAAAAATGTGTTTAAAAGTGTTACCAAGGTTTCCCTAATTTTTGGTAATAAGAAATGAGGATTTCCTCAAGAATAAAAATGGATATAAGTATGTATATTTTTGAGAGAAAAATATATATTATGTTATCACCAACTTTTGTGCTAAGTGTGTATAGTATGTGTTATACGTGCTAGTGTATTAAGACTTAAAAATACACTAAATACTCATGAGGAGTATAAACATAAAAATACACATACAATATACAAGATACATAATTCGGGTGCAAAGTGCAAAATACAAATACTTATATTAAATCTTGAGAAACTAATATAAGTAAAATACTTAGTTAAAAATATGAAATATTTTTAACACAACAATACAAATACAAAAGAGAGTGACTGTACTTGTGCGATACAAGTCTAGTGACTAACGTTAAGAAAACGCGTATAGGTTACGACGTTAATTAAGCAAATCCGGTGAAGTTTACGACGCACAGGAGCGCAAAGTTGTGAGTTCATGCTCCCCCTTTTCTCTTAACTGTTTTCAGTTTTATAACTTCGGGGGCGAAATACATGTTACATATACTTCAATATTTACAAAATGGTATGATATGTACTAAAACGAGAAGTACTCTTGGCGACAACTAGTGCCAAGAATTGATACGAGAAATCGTGTCACGAATAGGGTAACATAAGCACCATTAATCGTGTACATACTTAGACCGCAGAACAAAAGGTTAGATCTAATGGGTTCAGGGCAGCCCCACTCTTGGTGATAACTAGAACCAAGTAGTGTTTTTGTGTCTCAGTCGTGAATCGACTATAGAAAAATGCCTATGGTTTGGTGACTTCCTATGTCGTGTCACATGTTAATGGCTTTGCAACCCATTAACACTTGATACATATGGAAATACTTGATTTATACTTGAATACGTGATTTAACAAATACATACCATGATTTTTATACAAAGTATACAAGCGTTAAAAACGAAAACTGCATGAATTCACACCAACATTATGTTGACGTTTTTCCAAAACTCACATGTATTTCAGGTAACTAGGATGGATGTGCGCGTGGTCTTACTCATGCTCGTGGACGTCGCTTATGTTCGTCTTTAAATAAAGTTGAAAACCCTTTTTAAGACAATGTTTTATGTTAACTCGCGATGTAAACGCTAACTTATGTTTTCAAATTATGGTATTTGAAGTTATTTTCATGAGCATGTAGTATGTTTACCTTTCGTATGCAATGAGAACCTTTCATGATCACACCTCGTGCTTCCGCCGCAGAAAGGGGTGTGACACACACAAGAAATGAAAAATGAGTATTTATTTTAAAGATGTATGCTTGTATGCTCAATAAAGGCTCAAAACTCACTTTTTTGTGGGAATGGGTTTATAATGTGATCAAGTATATATAATCAAATTTTAACTATATTTATCATGCCGTTTCATAATTTTTTTAAGTTGGTTCTTTTTATCACGACGCTATCGGTTGTAAATTTGTAAAAATATAACCTTTTTAGAACTTGTTATTCCCAAATTAAACCAAGACAAGTAAAAAGGAAAAGTTTTTTTGAAAAAAATTATGGTGATTAGCGGTTCCAATAGAGTTTTGTGTAAGGCTTGTTATTAGGACTTGCAAAATTCAAGGTTTTAGCATCCCCCCACCCCACACTTAAATTACACATTGTCCTCAATGTGTCCCAAAAATAAGTTTTTAGGTTGATTGAATGTGTAAAAAGGTGTTAAAAACAAAGTTTTGGTGTTACTGGGCATCTGGCCACGACCTCGTGCTGGGTGAGCATGGCCTCGTGGTCAGAGTGCAAGTAACAAAAACTTACAGAAGGTGGCCACGGGGGCATGCCTGGTGGACACGACCCCATGGTGGGCAGATTATAAACAAACAACAGGTACATGGTGATGGACATGGACATGGGGCGTGCTGGCTGGGCACGGCCCCGTGGTGACAATCTGCAATCTTTGAAAACAGGTTTTGGCTTTCGGTTCTGGTTTCCGAGCTTATGTCGCACTAATAATTAGTGCTCCCAAGCCTCCTAGGTACCTGCTTATGCTTAAATACCATACCACACAAATAACAAACATCCTAACATACCACAAGTTTATCATCCACATCACAAACTAAAAAAAAATGCAGGAAAGTAAGAGTGTTAATGGAAAGTAAATTGTTCAACATTGGCACGCAGGCCAGATAATTGTTTTTAAGTGCAAGGGGTTAACCTGGTAAGAGCTTCAACCGTGTCACATCACCTCCAACGCCTCCATCTCAATCCATGTCTTCATCCTCGTCATCTCCTCCTTGATTCGCCATGTACTCCCGGATGTTGCTGATGTCATCTTGTATGTCGGAGATGTTCCTCTCTATTGCTCCGACCCGGGTGTATGTGTTGCTGCCATGTTGTAGGTGTTGCGGGGGCACAAAACGTTTTCCTGCAAGAGATCAAGTAAGCTTTGAAAATTAGGAAAACCACCCCCTTGAGAGGATGATTGGCCCGCATCACCATGATACTGATACTAGGGAGGAGGACAGATTTATGGGGCTTGAAGGACGAGAGCCTCCTGTGGGTTCCAAACATGTCCCTGAACCATTTGAAATTGAACCGTCCCGTCATTTGCTTCGTTGATGATTCCCATTGAGCGGCATATGACAAGATCCACCTTTCCCGACCATGGGCCCTTCTTGAAGGACCTTGGCATCCCTTGCACGAAGTTCTTGAAAAGGCGGTAGATCCACCCTCCAAAAAGGATAGGGGTCGAGGGATTGGCTTGCTGGTTTGGGTGCATGTTGCGGAGGAGCAGGTGTGGAACATCGAGAGGCACACGGTTGTGAATGCAGTATAAGACCGTTAGATCACGTAAGTCAACAACACCAATACTGTCATGCCTTGGGCAGAGGGGGTTGCTAAGGACCCTATGAATGTAGCGGTATAGAGGGTCCCACAACTGTGTGCTTTTGGTTTGGCTTGGGTTATAGGCTCCTTCCCCTATTTGAGCCCATGCTGCTTGACATTGGTTTTGCGGGAGTTCACGGAGACCACCCGTGTTTTCCTCGTCTCCGGCATCTTCTTCAGCATACAACCCAATGATCGACCCAAATTGTGTAATCGAAATTGAAAGCATGTTTCCAGCACAATAAAACTCAACCCCCTCTGCATCAAATGGCTCTGCTTTACCCTTGAATGTAAACGTGCTATAGAACTCCATGTTATATTTGTGGACCGAGTGGAGTCTAGTGCAAAGAGCCGCCCTAAGTGGACCAGTGACTAGGTTCTTGAAACGGTCAATCTGCCCTACAACATGCAGGGTGCCTAGGCATACTTATCGTGGGTTTTCCTCGGGCCTTGTCTTAAGAACTTCAAATCGGGCTTGAGCAGCCCATTCATTATGGTTGAAGAGTGTGAATTTCTTGGCCATCTGAAAGAAAACACAAAACAATTAGCACGAAACAATAAATTTTCGAAGAAAACTGAAAACAACAAGCTGAACACGGCCCCGTGGACACTGGCCACGCCCCGTGTTCGATGGAAAATTGCTGGACACGCCCCCGTGCTCGCTGAGCACGACCCTGTGCTCAGGCGTCTGTTTTCCAAAAATTCCATTTTTTGACCCAATTCCGAAAACTTGAAAATTTTTGGTTGAGTAGGGGCGGTTTTCCCCGAAAATGAAACCCCAAGTTCCGTTTTTCTCAAAACAAACCGTTTACCCCTTCAATTTTATATTTTTCGGTTCAAAAACAAGGGTTTGAGGTTTTTGTTTGAAATCGGGCAAATCTACAAACAATTCAAGTTGATTTACTTCCTATAACATGCAACTACACTACTACTAATAGATCTAAGCCAAAGTTTGAGGTTTGATTCCGTTCAAGTTGAAGAACCCTAGATTTTCCCCAAATTTTTTGTGTTAAACTACATACAAATGATTAATCTAACTAACTATGATGATAGAATCATACCTTGACGTTGTTGAACGGTGGAAGAACGTGAAAATCTGCAGAAATTTCCGGTGGAACCAGAGAGTTTTCGGGGAAACGGGTCGTGTTGAAGTGAGAAATGAAAAGAAAAAAGGGTTTTTATCCCCGTCAGTTAGCCGAGCACGACCTGTGTCCAGTTGGGCACGACCCCGTGGGTGGGTAAATTAATTTTTTTTTAGTGCACGTGTGAGTGACCTGTTTCCCGAAACTTGGTTTTAGAAATCTTACCGATTTAGAAGCTTTCCCGAAGTTTGCCACTTTCAAGATATGATGTTGATTCATAAACCTTTGTTTATTCGTCGGCCGCTTGTAGCGAGATCTCCTCCTCTTCATCCTCAATGAATCCTTGATAAAGCTTAAGCCGTTGGCCATTGACTTTGAATGGAATTCCGTTCCGAGATTTAATTTCAATTGCACTGTGTGGAAAAATATGGGTGATAGAGAAGGACCCGTCCACCTCGACTTTAATTTACCGGGAAATAATCGAAGTCATGAATTAAACAATAGAACTTGATCTCCTATCCAAAATTCATTAGGTTTAATATGTTTATCATGCAAAATTTTCATTCTTTCTTTATAAATTTCAGAGTTAGAGTATGCGTGATTTCTCAATTCGTGTAATTCATTTAATTGACAAAATCATTTTTTACCAGCAATTTCTATGTATAAGTTTATGTTTTTAATTGCCCAGTAGGCTTTGTGTGCAATTTCTACTGGTAAATGACAACTTTTTCCATAGATAAGCTTATATGGGGTGGTACCTATTGTTGTTTTAAATCCCATAAAGCGTCGTCTAATTTATCGGCCCATTCCTTTTTCTTTAACCCTATGTTTTTTCAAGTATTCTTATTAAACCCCGATTTGTCACTTTGGCTTGTCTGTTTGTTTGAGGGTGATATGCTGTTGAGATCCGGTGATAGACCCCATATCTTGTTAAAAATATTTCAAGTTGATGGTTACAAAAATGGGTACCCTTATCACTTATTAATGCTTTTGGAGTTCCAAAATGAGAGAATAATCGTTTCAGGAATCTTACCACAACTCGTCCATCATTTGTTGGAAGAACTTTGGCCTTGGCCCATTTAGACAAGTAATCTACTGCCACAAGTATATATTTGTTTCCTTTTGACGGTGGGAAAGGTCCCATAAAGTCGAGTCCACATACATCAAAAATTTCACAAACAAGAATACCATTTTGTGGCATTTCATTTTTGGAAGAAATATTACCTGATCGTTGGCATGCATCACATGTCTTGATAACACTTTGAGCGTCTTTGTAAATGGTTGGCCAATAAAATCCTGAGTCAAATACCTTTCGTGCGGTACTAGCGGCACCATGATGTCCTCCGTATGGACCTTCTTGACAATGGCGGAGAATTCTTCTTGCTTCATTACCATGTACACATCGGTGGATAAGTTGGTCGGCACACATTTTGAAAAGATAAGGATCTTCCCAAAAATAATGCTTTACATCGGCAAAGAATTTTTTTCTTTGATGATGTGGCCATCCTTTTGCAACTATTCTGCTCGCTAAGTAGTTAGCATAGTCGGTGTATCATGGCTCTTCTCGGTATTCCACGATTTCTAGGGACTCCTTTGGGAATTTTTCATTGATTAGCTCGTCCCTAGTTGCCCCCAAAGCTAGATCTTCTAAGCGGGAAAGATGATCTGCAACAGTGTTTTCTGCTCCTCTTTTGTCTTTTATTTCAATGTCGAATTCTTGGAGGAGTAGAATCCATTTGATTAAACGTGGTTTAACATCTTGTTTCTTAAAGAGATAACGAATGGATGCATTGTCTGTGTAAATTATCGTTTCAGAAAGAACAAGATAAGAACGAAATTTATCAAAAGCAAATACTACAGCTAGTAATTCCTTTTCAGTTGTTGTGTAATTTTCTTGTGCATCGTTAAGTGTTTTACTAGCGTAATATATTGGGTGAAAATGCTTATCTTTTCTTTGTCCCAAGACGGCTCCAACTGCAAAGTCACTTGCATCACACATGATTTCGAAAGGTAATTTCCAATCAGGTGCTATCATGATAGGTGCATTGACTAGCATTTCTTTTAGTGTGAGAAATGCTTGATTGCAATCCTTGTCAAAGATGAAAGGAGCATCTTTTTCAAGTAATTTTGTTAAAGGCCTTGAGATTTTAGAAAAGTCCTTGATAAATCGTCTATAAAATCCAGCATGCCTAAGGAAACTTCTGATGGTCGAACGGAGGATGGGGGTGGTAATCGAGAAATAGTGTCTATTTTTGCTCGATCAACCTCCATTCCTTCGCTTGAGATTTTGTGACCGAGTACTATTCCCTCCGTTACCATAAAATGGCATTTTTCCCAATTAAGGGCGAGGTTAGTTTCCTCACATCGGGATAGCATTCGTTCAAGGTTATCGAGGCATTGGTCATATGCATCTCCAAAGATAGAAAAGTCGTCCAAGAAGACTTCCATAGTCTTTTCTATCATATCATAGAAGATGGCCACCATGCAACGTTGAAAAGTTGCGGGGGCGTTACATAGACCAAAAGGCATGCGTCGATAAGCAAAAGTTCCGTAGGGACATGTGAATGTTGTCTTTTCTTGGTCTTCAGGTGCTATCGGTATTTGAAAGTAACCTTTAAAACCATCTAAGAAACAATAAAATTTTTGACTGGATAATCTTTCTAACATTTGATCAATGAAAGGTAAAGGAAAGTGGTCTTTCCTTGTTGCCTCATTTAATCGACGATAATCTATACATACTCTCCATCCTGTGACGGTTCTTGTTGGTATTAATTCATTTTTCTCATTAGTGACCACCGTCATACCTCC
Organism: Helianthus tuberosus; assembly: GCA_030545235.1. NCBI lineage: Eukaryota > Viridiplantae > Streptophyta > Magnoliopsida > Asterales > Asteraceae > Helianthus > Helianthus tuberosus. Next base: position 48,016,210 of record CM060431.1, on the reverse strand, counting down.
TTTCTTAGGAACTACGTTGTGGTTGTATTACCGATTTATAGTCATCATTCATTAAAATTTTGTGTGTGCACATGGAAGGGCTTATTCCTTTAATATCTACAAGCTTCCACGAGTGTTTTTTGTGTTTTTTTTCAAAAGTGTGATTAGTTTTTCTTTTTCTACACTAGTTAATTTTGACGAAATAATTATAGGTAACTTACCATCTTTGTCGAGAAAAGCATATTCCAAACCTTTTGGGAGTTCTTTGAGCTCAAGTGGTGGGTATTTAGGAGACTCCTTATTTGGTTGCTCATTTTGATCAAGAACCAAAAAGGTTTGTTCAATGGCGACCTCTTCTTTAACGAAGTGGTCGATTTCTTCTCTTGTATCAGGTGGCTCATCTTCATCTTCAATTAGGGGGACATTATTGCCGAATGGATATTTCATTGAACGCTCAAGATCGTCCCTTTTTTTTGAATGCCCCTAATTGAATGGGTAGATTGTTATGCTTCCGATTTTTCAAAGCTTCATGGGTTTTGACAAAAGGTCATCCCAACACTAGTGGAGCGTCATCAAGGATGACAAAGTCGGTGGGGACTACCATTTGATTTGTTTGGACTAACACATCTTCAACTACCCCCATTGATTTTATTGTTTTCCAATTAGATAGAAAAATGGGTATTTGAAGTGGAGAAAAATCACCAATACTTAATTTTTCGAAAATGTAGTTGGGCATTATATTAACACAAAGATATTTATCAATTGTAATATTACTAATAAAGAAATTTTGAAAAAAACCTGGAACCGGTGTAATGTTAATTTCAAATGGATCATCTTTTATTAGCGTAGTTTGATCATTTGTTAACTTAATGCTTACCGTTTCGTCAATTTTATTGTTAGTGTTTAACTCTTTTAAAAACTTAGCATGAGTGGGTACTAAACAATGATTTTTGAAAGAAGGTGACAAGAAATTAATTTCTTGAAAAGTATCCTCAAAGTGAGTAGAATAAGTATCCTCAAAGCTTGAGTTCGGAATTTCGATCCTTGGTTCCTCATAATACTCATATGAGGTAGATGGTTCATACCATTGTTCCTCATTGTAAGTATATGATGGATACGGGTCGTAACTTTGTTCTTTATAATACTCATATGAGGTGGGTTGTTCACGCCATGGTTCCTCATAATAAGTATATGACGGTGTAGGCTCATATCTTGGTTCCTCAAAGTATGAGTATGAAGGATCATACCTTGGTTCGTCAAAATATGAGTATGAGGGAGAAGGTTCATTACCTTGGCTCTTCGTAGGATGTGTATGAAGGGGATGGCTCGTACCTGGGCTCCTTATAGTATGTGTACAAAGGGGATGGTTCAAAGAGGTCACAATATTGTACCGAATGAGGATTATCACAAATGGTGCAATATTCTTCCCTATAAGCATCTTCCTCATAGTGGTAGTTGTAACCTCCTGAGTATTGATTCATAAGAATCACTCAGCAGATCACAACAGAGTCTTGGGACCAAAAACAAAAATAAAAACGGAAACAGAAACAGAAACAGAAGCTAAGCACGGTCCCGTGCTCAATGAGCACGGCCCCGTGATCAGGTTCTGTATCTGGGCGTTTAAAAAAATGTAACTGGTTTTGTGCAGCTCGGGGGCGTGTTCAGCGAGCACGACCCCGTGCTCAGTCTACTGTAATGCAAAAACTACCTAAAAATGTAAAAATGTGCGCGTGGTTTTAAAATGGTTTTGAAAAACTGATTTGGCCGTCGATTTTAAGCTTTCTTAAAATCCTTGTATCCCCGGCAACGGCGCCAAAAACTTGGTGCGTGTGTAGTGTTATATGTTTTATTGATATTTTAAGCCCTTTTTAACACATTAGTCAAGTTTTAAATTTATAAAACACGATATTCTACTAACACTAAACACACACATGGGCAAGTGCACCCATCGTGAGCGTAGTATAGCGTTGGTAAGATACCGAGGTCGTCCAAGGACACAAGAGCTTTTAGTACCGGTTTATCCTCAACGTCTAATCAAATCAAAAATTTTAGAAAAGGTTTTAAACATGAAAAATAAAACTAAAATGCTGAAAATAAAAATGAAATAAAAACATATAGACAAGGTGAATCACTTGGATCGACTCGCCTTTAATGTAACCTTTGATGATTTCCGCACTTTTGCACTTTTTAAGAGATTATCTTAGTTATAGTAGTAGTGCCCTCTTTTGAAGGTGACGTTACCCTCAACCCAGTGGTTTGAGTCAGCAAGAATACAATCCCAAAGGGTCGGAATATTGAAAGATAATTAATTAAGTTATTAATGCGTAAAGTGGTAGGCCTCTCTTTTGAAGGCGACGTTACCCTCGGCTAAGTGGTTTGAGTCAGTAGGGATATAATCCCAAGTAGTTGGGTTAATGTATTAATAGTAGTTTACATATGAGGGAATCAAGCCATTCGCACCCCCGCCATCCAATACCAGTGGGTATTGAAGGAGGTCCTAGTAAGCTTGACCCATGTCCTTGCTAGATCTATACACTGAACAAGGCAAGAACCTTACTAAACCATTCCCTTAACCCCTGACCAGGTAGCCAACATATCTCTATATAGACCGTAGAGATATGAATGTTGAAAATCTTTTACTTTATATAGACAGTAAAGTAATGCCAAGACACCACGGACAAATGATAAAGAAGTTTCACCTTCAACATAAGAAACTAGTTATTAAAGCCATTAATACAAAACCAAATAAAAAGTGTGAAAAGATTAAAAATAAAAAATATTACATTAAATGCTTGTCTTCACCAAGTGATGTAAGAGACTTAGCCAAACATGGCCTTTGATTGACAAGAACTCTTACTATCAATCTTGGATCCCGAGACTACTACACACACTCTAAGGTGGATGATGGTGGTGGATGTGGGTGTTGTAGTGGTGGTGGAGTGGTGGTGAAGTGGGAGAGAGGTGGTTTGCCAAGGGATGCCTTTGAAGTGAGCCAAGCACCCCTATTTATAGCCTGAACAGAAGCCCAGACACGGCCCCATGTCCGCTGGACACGGCCCCGTGGCCATCCTCTTTCTCTTTCTTCATTAATTACAATTGTCAGCATTAGGCTCCACACACCCCTGTGTTCGCTAGGCTCGGCCCCGTGTGCAGAAGCGTATCTGTACTATCAAGATTTGCAAGATTCTGCGAATCTTAGTGTTGACCACGCCCCGTGCTGAGCTGGGCATGCCCCCGTGCTGGGAATAGAAGCTTCTATAACTTTGTTATTTTCTGCAGACATCTGGCCACGCCCCCGTGTCCGCTGGGCACGGGGCCATGGTCAGCCTCCTGTTTCTTGTTTTTGCTTTGGAAGATGCTGTCAAGGGGTCGGGCATGCCACGTTTATTCCTTATCTTTGTATTTATGTTATTTTTTGCTGCATATTTGTCCCTTTTGTTCATTTAAGCTCATTTGGTCCTGAAAATACAAAAGGAAGACAAAAGCACACTTTTTTCCATCATTAGTACTAAAAAGGGTTAGTTTTATGCCTCATTTGATGTAATTTATATGTTGTATTTTACACACATCAGATCTACATGAATTCCTTCATGATTAACCAGATGTCCAAGGAATTGCACTTCTTGTAACCAGAATTCACATTTTGAGAATTTAGCATAAAGCTTCTCTTTTCTCAATAATGTCATAAGGGTATGCAGATGCGCTGCATGTTCCTCTTTACTCTTAGAGTAAATTAGAATATCATCTATATAAAACAATTATGAATTTATCCTGGTATGATTTACATATCCTGTTCATCATGTCCATAAATGCGGCTGGGGCATTAGTTAGACCAAATGGCATGAAGGTAAATTCATAATGACCGTATCTTGTTCTGAAAGAAGTTTTAGGAATGTCCTCTTCCTGTACTTTCAGTTGATGATATCCTGAGCGTAAATCGATCTTAGAAAAGACTCGAGCTCCTTGAAGTTGATCGAACAGATCATTGATTCTTGGTAGTGGGTACCGATTCTTAATCGTAACCTTGTTCAATTCTCGGTAATCAATGCACATACGCATCGATCCGTCTTTCTTTTTAACAAACAACACCGGTGCTCCCCACGGTGATGAACTTGGTTGTATAAAACCTTTGTCAAGAAGCTCATCCAATTATTTCTCTAGTTCCTGTTCTGGCACTAGCCTTTATCCTACAGTCTCCTTCCTTATGTCCTGGTCCATTCCATACTATAAACTCTGTCACTTCCCCAAGACTGGAGAATAGTACTCTACCATTCTAAGGCTGCATTTTTGAAAAGATTAGAAGCAAACATAATCTTGTCTTCGTCTGCACATTTACTTATTTTTATGACTGCTTCTGTCTTTTCTATCCAACGTAATGTTGCAATGGCTCCTTCATTGCTTGAGAATTCTATTGGTTTGCAGGCCCAGAATTCTTTATAAGAACAACCGTAAGAAACGATTCTTCTTCTTTTAGGAATTGGAGCTTGGATTATTGGTCCGTTATTATCATTCACACTGTGACTTGGCTCAGTGTGTTGGCGTTTACTTCTGTTTGCAGATTTATTATTTTATGCTTCTTTAACAGTCTTGATAATATAAGGCATAGCATCTATAATTCCTTGTGCTACTATATGTTGGATGGCACTGTTATCTATTTGGTTTCCGTTATTTTCATTATTCAGGTTTTCTTGATTTACTTTGTTCGACATCTGAATTTTAAACATTTTTCAGGTATCAATATCACAGAATGAAGTCTAACACAGACATACAATAATCACATAAGCAGGTTGATCAAAAACGCCGAACATTGCGACTTTTACTCTTTTCATATATATGCATCAATTACAAACTACAACTGGAAAACACACTAGTAGTTATGTATTGATATCTATTTTAGTCTATCTAGTTTAGTTTTTTTTATCAAAATACAAAATTACACATATATCTAGGTATTATTCTAGGTGCCGTTCATTCAGTATTGCATTTCATTCTCATCATATTTCCAAACTAGTTTCTCCCCTATTTGTCGAATTCTATTTCCTTCATCCACTAAACTTTCTCCATACTAACGGAGTTTCTGCACACATTCTTGACTCATTAAGGAGTTTAATGGTGGTTCTGGCACCGGTTCTTCGGGAGTATATAGGGCCGAGTACGATCTATTATCGTCTAACCAGGGATCATATTCCGAAGAGATTGGGGTTGGGATTCTAGGTATCATTGGGATCGAAGGCAAGTATCAGGAATTGGTTTTCCTGGTTGGGTTCTAGTATTTGTTGGTATGGGAATAATGGTAACAGTGGCGCTTCAGCTATTTGGTTTACGTTAGAGTCTACTGATGTAGTGGCTAGCATATGGAAATCTGCCAACTGTCTATCTAGTTCCTCTTCCCACGGTGGCCTATTGACTGCTTCCTAAGTTTGTGCATTCACTTCCCTATTAGCTCTTACTATCTCTCTTTGCTATTGTAATTTCTTCATCCTCTTTCTCCTCTCATGTGCTCCCCTATTAAACCATCCTCTTTTCTTAGAAGTGAAGGGTTCCTCAGACTGTGCCTTAAAAATAAATATCCCTTCCTCAGTATCAGCTGAGTATCCTGAGGGATTTGGTTGAGATGATGTTCCTTCATCTTTTGGTGAACTAGCTAAGTGACGATAAGCGTCCGATGTACCTTGCTCACTCATACTGTAAACTAACAAATAGTCAAATAACAAAAAACAATAATATACATTTTTACGCATAATCACATAGATTATTTCCTAACACAAAATTTTAAGTGTCAGCAGAACACTTCTTTGGCTGAAGCTCTGATTCCACCTTCTGTCGCAGCCCCCGACCCCCTGCCCCGGAAGACGGGTGCCGCGAGAGCGCAGAGCGGGTGGTATCGGTGTTTATTAAATTGGCAGAGGAATACATCAGGATCGTAGTTAGGAAATATTTTTATCAGAGTTAAACACCAAACTTTTATAATAATAATTGGGATAAAACCCGAGTTTCATTCGACAATACATTTATAGGGATAAACTCTAATTATTGAAAATATAAACTCCGTTTCTTATTTGGTAACTTTTATAGCCACAACTTTAAGCCTTCAGTGCTCTCCAGCTGGCTTCTATTGGCTTTACATTAAGTTACCTGAAACGCGTTTTAAAAACATTTTATTAGCAAGAAATACTAGCAAGTACATTCCATTTTGTAAAGCATTAGTTGTTACACATTACAGTATTAAGAGCGATTACAATGTTTATATCTACACAATTACTCATTCAGTACGTGTCACTCGACGGGTTTGTGACTGTGGTCATATCACACATTGGATACCCATGCCTAATTGTGAAGATTATCAAGTACTGTATATAAACCCCATAATACTGGCAGCAATTGTAGAATTACAAAGACTTAATCACTGTAATTGTATTTAAAAACATTTGAGGTTTTGGTAAAACAATTTAACTTACAAAAAGTGTTTATAAAAGAGAATGTACTCACATTGTTGACTTAGGTGATACTACTATAGCTTCCTGGTGATTCTCATGGTTGTTATCTATTAAAATTAAACAATGCACACGTGTTAGTAAAATAACCCAAATTACATTGACCGTACAACTCGAGATAGAACTCCAATAACTGAGTCAGGTAGAGCCTTGACATGCATTACGGAGTCCTAGATCAATCGGGTGTAACATGAGACAGAACTCCAACGACTGAGTCAGGCAGAGCCTTGACATGGGTTACGGAGCCCTAGATCGATCATGTAGGGTAACAATTAGGGTTATAATACTTACAACGAGGCAGAGCTTCGCTTTATAGAGGTATAATATCCTAAGTATAATAGCTTTAGTGTTTCAGAGGAAAGAAAAGAATTGAACGGCGACTGAATGAGGCTGAAGCCTCTATTTATAGGCTGGTCGAGGGGTCTCTCGCGCCCCGCGAGAGCCACCTCTATCTCTTTCATGGCCCGCGAGAGCCATAAAGGTGACTATAGGCTTGATGAGTCAAGGGGTAGGCTCCACACGTAATTGGCCACGTGGTAGCCGGAGGGCTTGTCTGGTGTGACTCTCTCGCGCCCCGCGACAAACCCAGGGGACTGGGTCGCGGCCCGCGAGGGACACATATTTTTGTTTTTATTTGATTTTTATAATTATAAAGGTATTCTAGGCCCGTTTCTCGCATACGGGGTATATTTTAGGACGTTTAGGGTCACGTTAAAGGTTTTTAGGAAGGTTGTTATACGTTTCTTGTCCATTATGTTAATCGGACTTGATTTAAATATGTTTTAAGCTCGTATGACTAACCATTTCATGATTTATGAAATGTAGGTATACCCTTGGAAGCCGGATGACGATCAAGCTCAATGAAGAACCGAACACGATCAAGATACAAGCTTCCGCACATCGTTTAGTCGTCATTTTTAAACGACAAATACAATACATTATGTTGTATTGTTTTTAAATTGCAAAAGTTTTCATAAACCCATATTTTTATAAGTATGTGTAGTCGTATATACACATTTAATTGTCGATTTTTATACGAAATCGCTAAATATTAGTAAGGGTCTTACAACTAACCACCGCCTTTCCACCACTCTGTCACCCTTTCCGATCAACCACCACCTACACCTTACCACCACCGCTCACCTCCACCCTCAAATCATCACCATTCTCCACCCTAAGTCACCACACATCCCACATCCGCAATCACCACAACCCAAACTACCACTGACCACTGTCGTGCCATCGCCATCATGACCACCTCAATTGGCCATCACTGTAGGGGCTCAACAATTCACCATGTTATTTATGTCAAGTGTGTCGTCACTAAGATATGATTCCTGTAATTTTCCGTCTTTGTAATCGAGTTCATTGATGATAGTTGGTTGTTTCGGGTATGCATGTTGAGATGGAACTTGTGAAATTTAATCATCATATATAATTATGTACAAGTACCTAATGCATGATTATCATATCATCATCATTCAAGATTTTTAAATGTATCTACCATACATTTATTATTACTTTCAAATAATTTCAAGAAATCATCTTCACCTAATTATCATCAAATCATTCATAACATTAATACGTGTAATATCCGCATGCTTTTATGAATTAACAAACAAACTCATGTATACATGCATATATATATACATACACGACACACACATATGCACATGTATATTTCCAAAAACCCACTTTTTATATATTCATCATCCATTATATGAACTTTATTCAAAAACCCCTTTTTGATCATACATGCATCAGTCTTTCAAGAATAATCAAAATCAAATATCAACTTTTAAACAAAACACAATCTCTAACATTTATATATACATATACTCATGGCCATATATATATATACACACACATACTTCCATTTTTTATTTGGTTAAAACCGTTCTTGTTTAGATTTCAAGTTTGTAAAGAATTCCAAGTTTTTGAGAAACTTCCCATCATCATCGTCATCAAGAAATAAGAACATAAATTTTTAAAAGTAAGTTTATACCCCACAAGAATATAAATGGGTTTTTGATGATTGTTTTTGTGATAAAAATCTTGCACCTTCTTAAAAACTCTATGGATTGACCTTCAAATATTTGAATAAACTTGGAAATAGCTTGCAAGGCACTTGATTCTTCAAGAAATAATCAAGAAAAGTTGAATTTGAAAGTTGTGGTGGTGTATACGGTTATTAGAGTGAAAAGTCTAAGAATTGGTTTGATTTTTTATTCTTGGAAATGATGAGTTATGTGTGTTGGAGAATCTAATAATTAAAGTCTTCCATATTTCAACACAAGGCACACAAGAATAAAAGGTGGGCACATATGGGGCCACCACCTATCCCTCACACACACACACCATGCATCCATACATATATATATATACATACATACATATATATATAACATATGTAGCTAAAACATATATTTAACTGACTGTGGGGTGATGTCTGTCGTAAAGAACATGCAAAAACCAACTAAGCTACGTAGATAGGATAAGTCGGATATCGAACCGGAGGAGTATTGTGGAAAGCGTCGAAATGTTAAGTGTTGATTATCTATTGCGTTAAAGTAAATCTTGATTGTGGATTTGTGAAATTGCTAAAGTAAACGAACTAAATTGAGGTTTTAATCAATAGGAAGAACAATGGTTCCTTCGGATTTCAGATTTCCAGTTAGATTTAATTATGTGTTTTATCATAACACTCACATAGACATAAGTGTTTAACCTAATCAATTTATTGTGATATCCAACGACTAAGTACTCCGATCAATACATAATGGGAGGTTATCAAATAAATATCAATCACAAATACCAACCCTAATCCCGCCACAAATATATCACGATTACTAGAACTCTCGAGAATTGAATGATTAAAGATTAACGATTAAATAAAATGTAATTGTTTACAATCAACCAATCAAATCATAGGTGAAAAGCATCGAATGCTTAGATCACCGAGTTAATAAATGTCAAAAACACAAAAAGTCACCTAACATACGAAAATCCTCCATCCAGAGGAAACCATGAAGGAATTAGCCGCTCATGCTTGTGAATTGATCTTTAATCTTGATGTTGCAAAGCATGATTGATGATGGAATGATGATTAGGTGGTGTGGAATGATGGAAAAACCCAAGAAGAACCCCCAAAAATCGTCCCTTAGGTCGTGCCTCTCTATTGGATTGAAAGAGATCCCCTAACCCTATTTTTCACATGTTTTTAATCAATTTTCGTAACCTAGCACCGTAGGCTAAGCTAGAACAGGTTGAAACTGTAGCCTACTGCTGACAGAGTCTTCACAACACTGTTTTCTTCATAACTTCTTCATTTTAAGTCCGATTTTCGCTCCATCCATGTCTTCATAATTCAGCCCTATATCATTCCATATCTTAAGATCTTCAATTCCACTCCATTTGTTTCCTCGAAACATGTCCAATCTTCGTGTTTAACCTACAAAATGTTAACTTCTCGCAGTTATTCAATTCCACACATTTAAATACATAAAAACTCATAAAGTTAATCATTTAAACATGTTAAACACCATTCCAAACCCATTCCATCACATCCCCACACTTTATCTTTGCTTGCCCTCAAGCAAATCCATTCGAAACACTGTAACAAACCAAACAAATACTCCAACCGCCCCTATCATGTCTTAGCTAAGGTCCAAAGTCAGACCCCAATCATGATTTGCACTAGATGTTTAATTCAACAAGTGAAAGTGATACATTTTTTTTTAAAATAAACTCGCCTAACTACACCTAACATGCTTCTGGCTTTTATTCTCATGCAACACACCCCTCACAATTTTTCACTCCTCTCAGTTTAACATCTGAACTAGCATGTAATACACTAGTATAATCACTCAAAAAACCGAAGATGAAACTTTGTACTCATAAGCTTGTATGACAATCACACTTCCACTATAACATATAACATAGCACATATCAAAAGGACTTACAGGTTTTGGGTTCGGGTATAGGTAAGTAAATATTTTTGGAATTTTTTATGTTTATTGGCTAACACAAATGAATATACCAAACCATGACAAATTATTCACAATACTATCAACACTTTGGGTGATTTTCGACCCATTTATTTAACACGAACGTAATAATGATTTCTGTTTTTCTTTTTCTTTCTTTTTTCTCTTTTATTTTTCTCTCTCTTTTTTTTTTCTTTCAACAAATATCTAACATACAATTGTCATTCATGGTTGGTAATCACACGGGTCAAACAAGGTGTAACAAACGAAGGGTGAAAGGCTCAACACAGTTTATTAGGGTAGAATGGATAAACAATCAACATATGAACAAATGAAGGAATCCTAATGCCTTTATCATCTATGTGCATACGCTAAACCACAGACTCAACATGTATCAAATCACACTACTCTATACAAATGAATATATAAATATTTCAAATCCAACTAACAATTCTAGTAGGCTCAAGAGTCTTACAAAAGTGGGGGAACAAGGTTACCGATGTGTGCATGCATTTATTGTGCCAATAGCTTGTTACCCCTAGTCAGGCAAGTTTTACACATTTTCTATAAAACACTTACTGAAAACGGTTCATTCTACATCTCAAAGACTAAACCATGACTAAGGACCTCTATCCAAACAAGTCGGAACAAACTGGCATGTACTGAACAGTTGCTCTCGTGCCCGATTAGATCACTTAAAAACAAACCATTTTAAAAAACTTTTCCTTTGAATTTTCTCACTTTTCTCCTCATCCCCACACTTGATATACATTGTCCCCAATGTATAGGTTTTAGCTCAAAACATGTGGTTTATCAATTCATTCCATCTTATCACATTCGCAAGCGACTGATTCAAACCACCAACCAAACCAAACACATAAAAGATGCACAATACCATTCTGACACATAACAAGAGTTTACACCACCAAGTTTACTAACAACTAAAACACACCAAAAAGAAAGCAAATAAAAATAGTTCACCACTCCACCCAACCACCTAAGCCCATGAATAAATACGTCACAAAATAAAAAGTCACAAAAGAACACATGGTCCAGATCGGGGATTAGAGAGTGCTCAGTGATGAGGTGGCTTAGGGTCTCCAAAGACCCCCCTTCATCATATCAAGATAACCTTCGGGAGGCGCATCCTGCTCCGGGTCCAACCATGATGAATGATGTAATGGCGGCTCTCTATCCTAACTCTTCGAATTTTTGAACTATGCCAAACGATCTAAAGTGGTAAATATCCACTTCATTCTCGCACATGAATCTGTCTTTTTGAACACCTATCTTGTCCATCTTATCATCAAAGCACTCTGCTTGCCAATACCCATGTATATTTGTTAAAAGGCCACCTTCCAATCTGGCATGGGTGGAGGTTCTTCTCGTCCTTGTTGCGGTGGTACTTGTGTTTGGGGCATTGGCTCATCGGGCTCGTCACATAGTATCAACTTTCCTTGTTTAGTTCCACGCGGTTTCGCCTTCGAATATGAACTAGCCACACCATTCCCTTTGCTTTTTCCTGCAACTTCCTTTGATTTTCCCATCCTACCCATAAGAAACCAAGCAAACAATTCAAGTAAGTTTCACAATACGAGACTTAAACCAGTGTGTGATCGGAGTGTCGCGCTCCGGTCAAAGATAATATTTATATGCCCTAATTACCCTTAACAAATAGATAGTGGTAGCAAGGGGTCGAACCACGAAGAGTATGTGGTTTGTGTATGGATTTGACTGAATTATAAAAATTGTCACAATTATGAAGCTTGCCAGATATTTTTGTATTTTTGTTTAGGAGAAAGATGTGAATTTAAACTAAGTGAATTGATTAGACTGATTAACAACTAATGATTAACGATTGCAAGAAATTTGGATACTAGAACAATAATAATAAAAAGGAATCACACCCGGTTTCGGTAATTATTAACCTAGGATTTCTATAAGTTTTAGTTTCAACTCAAATGCATTTGATTAACGGATTTAGTGTACCGTGACTTAGGTGCTACTAACTATCAACGCCCCAAAGAACGGACAAAAAGACACTTTGTAATCAACACAAGTAAATCCTAACAAAGACAACGTACAATTACATATCACCGTTTCGCAAAGTCATAACTTTTAACATCGCTTGACAATTCACGAATTCGTAACAAATGTAATACTATTGTCGAAAGTTTCAAAAATCAAATACAAATTGTCACTAAGATGAAACAAGAACAAATTGAAACCCTAAAATTAACAACTACCTACACCGGGGTGAAACCGAGATGATTAGCCGCTCATGGTTGATGCAACTTGATCACCGGATGATTGGAATGCAAAGGAAGTCATCTTGAAGCTTGAAAAGTGTATGAATGGGGAATGATGAATGTTTGGTGAAGAATGATAGTGGTAGAAGGATTAGGGTTTGTGGAATGATTGATTGTGTAGATCGATTGATGATGATTCTTGATGATGTTGTGATGTAGAGATGATAGATCGATGGATGGTAGGTGAATTGTGGCTCCAAGATAGTGTTTCAAACTCAAAACAAGTGTAACTCCCCCTTTTCCCAAAATTGACTTTTTCTCTAAAAAATCCCGTTTTTACCAATCAGCCAGTGTGCAGCAGATAATGCGTCAATTTCTGGCCTTTCAAAACCTTATATTTTGATTCATCTTGTCGAGCTACCCCAAATGCATATATTATAAGCCCCGAAACTCATTTTCTAGCTCAGGATAAGCCAAAATGAAGTTTGGACTATTTCTGGCGCAGAGTTCAGCTCAGTTTTGCCTCTTTTTGCATTTTCTTCAATTATGTTCTCTCTAGCATCCGCCCAAAGCTTCAGTAAATCTCTAAAATGCACCTTAAACCCGTCAATGCCTGCAAAACACAAACCATATCAAAGTAGTGTATTCTAGAAAGTAACTTCGTGTAATTAACCGAAATTAAAACCATTAAGCTATGGAATTTTACCAGCCCATCACATCCCCACACTTGTCTTTTGCTTGCCCTCAAGCAAATATGTTTTTCACTTTCACGTGGGTCGCACGAGAAACACACTCCCCATTCCCGAGACAAAGGTTAAGGTCTAATGTCATGCTCTGTTCAAACTTTTTTACAATTTTTGACATATTTAACGGTAATGTGATTTCACATACACAAATGGTTACCCAAGATTAACCCGCCCCTGAAACCAACAATTCATGCACATCCCTCACAATGTCCTCTCCACTCGGCTTGTAAATTGGCTAATATTTATAATGTATTAGCACTTCAAAGACTATTCACTCAAAACCGATTAGAACACAAACCCGCATAAGCTTGCAACTCAATCATTCTCCACCATTGATCACGAACACTAAGCACAAGTCATAAGGTCTTTGTAAGGGTTGTAACGGGGCTAGGCTAAGAGTAGGAAATTGGATATTTAAAGTGGCTAAGGTGATGAAAATTCGATTTTTATTACAACGCAACTATTCTAAACACGAGTAAACTATAAACATCAACTATGAGGCAATGATTTTCGCCTTTTATTCAACAACTAGAAACACATATTTTTGTTCTTTTCTCAACAATTTTTCTCTTTTTTTTCACAACTTTTCTGAATTTTTCGATTTTTTTTTCTTTTTTCTTTTTTTTTTACAAAATGTAAAGCACAACTATACAAACAAATAGACATACAATAGAATTTTCATCACACGGGTTTAAAAGAAAAGGTTTAAGGTTATGGGCTAAATGGGTTGTCAAATGAAAGGATTAGGCTCAAAGTGGGCGACTAGGGGATTTATTTGGGTAAGGATAGATAAATGGTTTTAAAAGAAAAGGTTTACCTAATGCCTTAATCATTCTCGTGCTTGTATTCGGTCTATGGTCTCAAACGTATCAAAAGATGCAAGTTCTACAATACGTGACTAATGGTCCACTCAAACAAAGAAACATAAATATGTAATTCTATGATGTAAAAGTGGCTCAAAACCTCACGTATAAGGGTATGATATGTGATATGCATAATGTACTAGTTTCTTAGGCGAATTATTCCCAAATAACCACCCGCTAAATACGCGTCATTCTATTAATTTGAACTTGATTATGACAAAAGACCAAATGGGTTGTGACATCCCTTGTTGACTTAGTTACTTGTGCTTTAAGACCGCTTTTGAAACAAGACATTTTTGAAATTTTTTTGAAATTTTCCCCCATCCCCACACTTGAGGTGAACATTGTCCTCAATGTGTAGTATTTAAATGAATGAGTCAAAATCTAAAACTTTTACTACTCCCCCCATCCCCACACTTGAGGTACACATTGTCCTCACTGTGTAAGAACTAGAGTATTAAACGCACAAGGGATGTGACACGTCTAATTCCCCCAAAGTTTCACCCCGGAAAAAAATAAAATACAAAATACAATCCACTTATTATTAAACTAATAATCGAAGTAAAAAGGAAACGCATGCACCTGATTTTTTTTTTCGCTTGATGCTCACATCTTCCTCTTCTCTTCATAAAAACGGTTGTCCCGCGAACATGTTGTACCTACAAATTCTAATCCTTGTGTAGAAGCATGCTTTTCACAACCATCAAAATTTGTTAGTTACCTAGTTCTACCCTTTTTATGAACACATTACCAAGCCATGTGTTATTTCACTTCGATTTGTGTGGAAAATAATTTACAACAATAACAAACCTAACTCACTTTCGTAGGAATCACGGTTGCATTTAGCTTATGCAACAAGCCCTTTTAAACCCCCCAATAGCCTGGGAGGACGAGAGGTCTCGTGAGGGTTATATAGGGAACACACCCACAAAGTTCATTTAACTAAGAAAAATAAAATAAAACGAATAATAGTACAAACTCTACAACAATTATACCTGATTTTCCTCTCATGGTGGTCGAAGTGCACATTTGCCTACCGAGTTTCCAACATATGCTCGGTATTTGGCATGCCGAATCCATTCTCTTTTTATTTTACGCGGCATGCGTATTAAGCTACTTTGGGGTCGTTTCTTACTAAACTGGCCTATGTCTTGCAACGCCACCCTTCGAATCCTTATACCCGAACCCGCATCCCCAACTTTGTTGGTTGGAGTGATAAGTATGGGAGAAGGATGGATATGAACGTGGGCATCTTTCGGATCCGACTCGTCTCGCGGTGTGATGTCTTCCGCTCGGTTCAAACATTTATTTTCTTGCTCGGGAAGATCGATAAACTCTTCCACCACCTCACCATCTACTATTGTACCATTAGCCCAAACCTCTTGGTCTCGTTTAAGTTGGGCTAATTCCTCCGCTAATTGACCCACTTGCACCACCAATGCTTCATGGGCTTTATCTCTCACTTCATTCGCTTTCTTCATATCTTTGATATCCTGGTGATATTCTTTCACCATGTTCATGAGAGCATCAAGCTTGGAATGCATCGAATCTTGTGGTTTCTCGTATACCGGTTGAGGGTATTCATTATAATAATCATCATACTCCTCATCCCGGTAACTTGAGAAATATGGTGATTTGGGTTCATAGTAATAGCCTTGATAATGTGGTGGTGGCTTGTAACCGGACTTTATTTTTCCTTTCCAAAACACTGGATCTTTCCAAAACACTGGACAATCTTCATGTATGTGAACTTTTCCACAACAAAAGCATGACTGATCTTGCTCTGGTGGTGGAGGTGGTCTAGTGTATGGATAATGTGAGGATGGACCATTGAAATCTTCATAATCCGCCCTCCTATAATCAAACAATCCGCTGAGGTAGTCTTCCCGTTCCTTGTTGGCTTGAACTTTTTCGTAGAAAACAGAGCAATCCTCTAAATAGTGCTCTCCGCTTCCGCAACACTCACACGGATCATCATCTACCCAATTCATATTGAAAGACGGTACCTGCAAAACATGTACCTGCACAAACAAGCTCGACCACCCAAAGTAAAATCACAAAAATACAAGAAAGAAAAACTAAACTAAAATCGAACAAGCAATGAAATACTAAGCGCACTAGCTCCCCGGCAGCGGCGCCAAAATTTGATCGGAGTGTCGCGCTCCGGTCAAAGATAATATTTATATGCCCTAATTACCCTTAACAAATAGATAGTGGTAGCAAGGGGTCGAACCACGAAGAGTATGTGGTTTGTGTATGGATTTGACTGAATTATAAAGAATTGTCACAATTATGAAGCTTGCCAGATATTTTTGTATTTTTGTTTAGGAGAAAGATGTGAATTTAAACTAAGTGAATTGATTAGACTGATTAACAACTAATGATTAACGATTGCAAGAAATTTGGATACTAGAACAATAATAATAAAAAGGAATCACACCCGGTTTCGGTAATTATTAACCTAGGATTTCTATAAGTTTTAGTTTCAACTCAAATGCATTTGATTAACGGATTTAGTGTACCGTGACTTAGGTGCTACTAACTATCAACGCCCCAAAGAACGGACAAAAAGACACTTTGTAATCAACACAAGTAAATCCTAACAAAGACAACGTACAATTACATATCACCGTTTCGCAAAGTCATAACTTTTAACATCGCTTGACAATTCACGAATTCGTAACAAATGTAATACTATTGTCGAAAGTTTCAAAAATCAAATACAAATTGTCACTAAGATGAAACAAGAACAAATTGAAACCCTAAAATTAACAACTACCTACACCGGGGTGAAACCGAGATGATTAGCCGCTCATGGTTGATGCAACTTGATCACCGGATGATTGGAATGCAAAGGAAGTCATCTTGAAGCTTGAAAAGTGTATGAATGGGGAATGATGAATGTTTGGTGAAGAATGATAGTGGTAGAAGGATTAGGGTTTGTGGAATGATTGATTGTGTAGATCGATTGATGATGATTCTTGATGATGTTGTGATGTAGAGATGATAGATCGATGGATGGTAGGTGAATTGTGGCTCCAAGATAGTGTTTCAAACTCAAAACAAGTGTAACTCCCCCTTTTCCCAAAATTGACTTTTTCTCTAAAAAATCCCGTTTTTACCAATCAGCCAGTGTGCAGCAGATAATGCGTCAATTTCTGGCCTTTCAAAACCTTATATTTTGATTCGTCTCGTCGAGCTACCCCAAATGCATATATTATAAGCCCCGAAACTCATTTTCTAGCTCAGGATAAGCCAAAATGAAGTTTGGACTATTTCTGGCGCAGAGTTCAGCTCAGTTTTGCCTCTTTTTGCATTTTCTTCAATTATGTTCTCTCTAGCATCCGCCCAAAGCTTCAGTAAATCTCTAAAATGCACCTTAAACCCGTCAATGCCTGCAAAACACAAACCATATCAAAGTAGTGTATTCTAGAAAGTAACTTCGTGTAATTAACCGAAATTAAAACCATTAAGCTATGGAATTTTACCAGCCCATCAATGTGTAATACCAACAACTTCCCCACACTTGTTTAACACTATGGCTACTGGTCCTGTTGAATCAAAACCTCAACGATCACCCACTACTTGTTGAACAAAATTTTTAAACTTTTGACTTGTTCCAAGCTTCATTAAATTAATATCTTTAAGGTTCTTATTCGATTTTCAAACAATATAACTTCTTTAACATGTTCAACAAGCCCAATCAACGTCATCTCGTAGCCATAAACCTCAACCCATCTCACATATTAGCATCAAAATTCGAATTTTATCAAAAATTCAAGGGTAACCTCACAATTACATGCTAACATTCTTAGTTTCCAACATAATAACTCATCTCCCACGCATGTCTCACACATATATCAACTTCACCTTCAATAATCTAGCGAAACAATGATTAGAAATGTACCTCTGATGTTTATATATGTTAGATTAGACTTCAATTGCAAACAGTTGCACTTCAAAGTGAAAATCCCCAATTTATAAAACTAGGGTTCGTCACTTCTTTCCTCAGATTTCTCATGAATATGAACGAATCTTGAGAAACAAACACTAAGGTTGTGTTCCCCTTGAAAAATTAAGCAAGAAAGATTATAAGTTCGCTCAATTTGGCGAAGAGATGAAGAAGATAGAGATGGAAGTGGGTTCTTGAGGTTACAATTTTAACGAAGAAGAAGATGATAAGTGATTTCTTTTGTTAACAACTTACCATAGCTGGGTTTAAACTTTTGGATTATAAGAAGATCTGACTCGTGTCCCTGCTCGTATTTGCAAACCATACCCGGCCATATTTAATTCAAAATACCTCATAGCTTACGGCAGAGCCGTAGGTTACGGGTCTACTCATTCTGTTGTGATGTTGTTCCATAGGCTACGGATATCCCGTAGCTTACGCTACTGAGCATTTTGTTTGTTTTCAACGTAAAGAGAAAAAACCACCTTAACCTACACTTTCTTCTCATTCCCATTCATGTAATTCTCTATATTAAATGAAACCATAAGCCTTTTAATTTCATTAATTGCAATGGCCAATCACACTTGTTTTACCTTTCCACTTTGTCGTTTATTATCATTTTTTTAATGGCTAACGTTGCACACCATGGGGATTGAACCCCTGACCTCTCCTATCCTAAGCTCTATCATTTCCTATCAATTCTAAAACTAGGCAATTAATACTCATTTAGTTTCCAACACCCACTAACTCTACTTGCATTTATTATTATTATTATTGTTATTTTTTTATTTTTAAGTGGTTTTTCAATGGATTTCTTTGATTTTTATACCAAATGATTTCTATTCTTCGGTTTAGTTGTCCGCTCCACCCCCGTAAAAAAACCGTGTCGTCCTCGACACACAATTTAATTCGAAAACATACCTGGGTAGTTCCAACTTCCCCACACTTGCTCGACGCTGTGGGTAGAATCTCCGGAATCCCTTCAAACCAAAAAAAACAAAAAAAACTAGTCATTTACAAAAAAATGAAACGAAATATGTACCGAAATCCGGGTTGCCTCCCGGTAGCGCTAAGTTTTAGTCTTCAGCCGCACTTCTCGTTACCCTCATGGCGGCTCAGACACCTGCTTGCCTCCCCACTTCTCCACATATAGTTCCATCCGGTTTTGTGGGAGGTTTGCAGCTTCACGCCATTTGGGGTTAAATGCAACTTCGTTGCCCCTTCTAATACCACCGTCAGGTGGTTTTCTTGCATTTACTTTCTCTTTCACTTCCGCTTTCTTCACCAGATGTCAACTCATCTCGCCTTTCGGCCTGTGACATCCAACATCACCCATCTCTAACCTGTCCTTGGTCACACTTAAAACATATTCGTTAGTAGCAACTGTGTGACAAGAATCATCAACAAGATCCTTAAAAACACGTTAAAGTACAACTTATGATTATTGTAACTCATGGTGACCATTCCGCCTCTTCAATCGATCTATGCATTAGCAGTATACAGAAGTGGGCGACCCAAAACCACCTGTGGCTGCTCATATATGTTCGATGGTGCAGAGTCGATCACCATAAAATCCACCGAGTAGTAGAACTCGCCTAGTTGGATGACCACATCCTTCACAACCCCTTAGGGTTGTTTCCAACTTGCATCCACGAACATTGCCATGCTATCACATGCTTGCAAAAGACCAAAATCATACTGGTCATACAAGCTACGGGGCAGTACACTCATCCCTGCTCCATAATCCAGCAATGCCTTATGGATTTTCAACTTGCCAACTCGTATTGGAACAACTGGTTCCCCCAAATCAATTCTGTTTCCTTCTTCGGTCGATTCGCGTAAACCTGCAATCACATGAGAAGCAGACAAATCATTATCATAACATTTAATTTTAGAAACATGATTTACCCCATTGATCAGTGTGCTCCTTGCATTCTTGGGGTTTGTTTGAGTATCACTTGAGAGTTTCCCTTGCTGCTACTTCAATGCTGCCACCTCACTAGCCAGCTGCCCCATTTGCGTTGTCAGTGATTAAATGGCTTTGTCCCGAATCTCATCATTTTGTCTTCTAGCTTCATCTGATTGACTTATCTTTTGCATCTCCTGCTGCATGGCCTTCAGCATCTCCATAGCATCATTACCCCCGGTTGCATTAGAGGGCCCAGTTGGTCCTCTTTGATTGTTCTGATAGCCCCTTGAAAATTACCTTGAAAATGAGGTTGATTGAAGTTCCGTTGGCCACCAGATTGGTTATTCCCTTGAAATCCCGGGTTGAGCTGATTGTTTGCATTCCTATAACTCAGATTCGGGTGATTCCTAAGGCCCGGATGGTATGTGTTGGAGTGCATATTGAAGTTTCTACCCCCACCTTGTACAAAATTGACATCCTCACCTCCACCAACAATACTCGGGCACTGATCCGCAATGTGCCCAATGTCTCCACAATGCCCACAGAAAGGCATTTGTCCACTAACGTCCGGTGGATTTTCTACCGCTCTCACTACCGAATGCCGAGTACTTCTTAATGACTGAGCCTTTCGCTTTGATGTAATTGCATTCTTCTCAAAGTACTCCCAATCAATATGCTCATAGTTAGTACCGTACGTACCATTTGATATTGAGCTAAGATCTCGAGCGTCTTCATCTGTTAACCCTTCATGAAATGCATTTAATAGTTCCCATAGCTGGATTCCATGATGCGGACAATTCTTTAACATCATCTTAAATCGATTAAAGGCATCATGGAATAGGTCACCGTGTTGTTGTTGGAAACCCCGAATATCCTTCCGAGCATTGTTAGTACGTTGGGGTATGTAGAACTCATCCAAAAAGAGTTTTTGCATCTCTAGCCATGTGAAGATCGACGCAGACGGTAATGAATGAAACCATTGCTGAGCATTATCTTCAAGTGTGAACTAGAAGAGTACCAATTTCACAACGTCTGCCGAAAAACCTTGACCCCGATCGTATTGCAACACGCGTCATACGCTGCAATGTGCAAATACGCCTCTTCATGTGCTAAGCCATGATACTTAGGCAAACTAGATATGGAATGAGCACGAACTTCAAACGACCACCCTCCTTGTAATTGAGGAATCACCACTGGTGATGGATTATTAGCTATGGCGGGCTTGAAATGAATCTCAACACTGTGAACCGGTCCCCGATTATATCTTCTTGGAATGCCTTCCGGTTGATTAACCGGTGGGATTAAATTCCGAGGAAGAGGCCTTGCCTGACCCGACATTTGAGGTACCGGTGGTGGCAACGGAATGTTTAAAGGTCTTCCCGGGATGGGTTTTTGGTTAATCGGGTTAGGTTGCTAGTATTGTGGTTGTTGCATTGGTATCTGTTGTGCTTGTGGCATGACATTGACCGGCTGCTGCACATATTTTTGATACGCAGGATTACTCGGAGTTCCTCTCTCTGTTAAACCAAACCCCGCTGTATACCTCTCAACATTTCCCGTCTTTAACACCTATTGGTCACCTTGATTTGCATAACTGTCGTACTCCTCAAAACCGTATTCAAATTCCCTTGAACTGTTCCATTGATCAAACATGGATGCTTAGTATGAGAACTGTGGTTTTTGAGATGGTTGATAATGGGAAGGTAGTGTTGGTAATGGAATTGAAGTGGATGAGTTAGTGGGTTGTGTTTGGTTAGGTGGGGTTTCATCGGTTATGATCCTCACATATGGTGAAGATTGCTGCATAGTTGACGTTTGGGTGTATGACGGATATTAAAGAGGATCAGGTTGGGTTGAGAATGGCGGTAAGTTGTCTAAATTAGGGAGGTGGTGGTGGCATAGGTGGAAGTGGAGCGGTAGTGGTAGTAGTAGCTTGGGTGGATTGTGGTGGTTGGCCGGACGGTATAAATGTGTTTGGTGCGGGTTGAGTAGGTGTCGGTGAGAATTGAGTTTGTCGAGATGGGGTGGAAGGTTGATTACTCGAGTTTTCCATTGGTTTGATTGATGATAGTGGTGAATTCAATATCTTGTTTTCTCGGTGTAGCACTCGGGCATGCCGAGTATAATGCATACACGTAAGAGATCACATGCACACCACAAACAAGAGAAATCTCGCGTAATTCTGAACAAAACAATACAAAACAAAATGACACTATTTTTGGGTTTTTTTATCTATTTTACTAAAAACTTAACACTAAACACTTTGTGCATGCCTCCCCTACAACGGCGCCATTTTGATGTCTGTCGTGAAGAACATGCAAAAACCAACTAAACTATGTAGATAAGATAAGTCGGATATCGAACCAGAGGAGTATTGTGGAAAGTGTCGAAATGTTAAGTGTTGATTATCTATTGCGTAAAAGTAAATCTTGATTGTGGATTTGTGTCACACCCCGATATTTCCACATATAACCGGTGGGGAGTATCATGACGTAAGATTGGTATCGTCATAGTCAAACATACACAGAATAGCACAGCGGAAGTCTTGGAATATAAAATATTATTATAAACACAAATGTCTAAAATATATCAAAGTATTTAGTACAGAAAAGTTTGTAATAATCAACAGGCGGATCATTAAAACAAAAGGAGTTTATCAGACTAATGGCTTATGCGAAGGAGTTGCAAATTCCTCGTCTAACAATTCCGAGCAGCTTCCAGCCTATTTATGTATTTGTACCTGTCACTTAGACTTTTGAAAATACGTCAGTTTTCACTGGTAAATACAATCAACCGACACATTTGAAAATGTTTATGAAAATTGGTTTAAGTGCACAAGGCACGAAAATCTTTTATACTTGGGACAAACTATATCTCATGTTATCAGTTTTACACAACTTGCTCTACATGCGGGGCCCGGTACTATGCCGGTTCATGATTAACCGACACACCACTTATTCCCTTATTGGGAAACCCATATTGGGTATAAAATTATTTAATAAACCATATTGCATCTGTCGGGTGTATGCCTACACCCCGTGCTTAGGTCGTGGCCATTTGCAATTAATGAGTCAAGGATATCCAGGACACGTTCGCATTAACACCTAATGTTTTAGTCAAGCAATACGAATTAAAATAGGTTATTTGAATTTCCTGACTTATTGGTCTTCGAATCCCATACCTAACCATGAGGTAATTATATTACCGTATCCCAAGCCCATATAAGGGAAAATAGGTTAAGAGTATTTACCTGAGCTAGCTCCTTTCTTAAATTGCAAGATTTATAATAACTCAGTTGTATTCAATTAAGTAAGCATAGGTACAATTTACCGGAAGGCTCTAGTCTGGAATGATGGTATAAATAACCAATTAGAATGCTAACGGATTTTATTTAAGTTATAGACTTAAACCGGCTAGCTGGAAGTATTAAAAACGGTACGATACGCTAGATTAAGCGATGACTGGAATAAAATGTAGTTTAGACCCAAAAAGTATGAAAGCTTGTATAATATGGGTAAACTAAATACATTTTGGATTTTGAAGTAAAAATGGTATGGTTTGACCCGTTTCGGCTAATTTATGCAAACTAGTTACATAAACCGTATCGCACGCGTATAAGCATAAACGGGTAACCGGCTGAGTCATTTACAAGTTCCATAAGTTATTATGCTTCAAATATGTTATGATATTAGTAGGATATCAACAATTATGCCCAAATAGTATTTAAACCAAATTAAGTACTGTAAGGGTATTTTGGTCATTTTAAAGTTTATAAAAGAGGTTTAAACATAAACTGAGGTTCTGGTCTAAAACATTCAGTAAAAATATTTATTTTATCATGTTACATCAGTAAGATATCATACATATGTGAGGTTTATCATTTATGGCCAAACTATGCACCGTATGGGCATTTTGGTCATTTCACATATTGTTGATGCACTACATCTGTTGACTTCGTCTTGTATCGAATCTTAGATTTCATTGTGTAGATCAGGACACGTTGTACGAGAATATGTAAAATTATATAGGTAGTTAGAGATGATTTCGCTAATGTGTACAAGAGGGTATCGCTTATGTGTACATGACACATAAGCGAAATCACTAACATGGGGTATCGCTTATGTGGTCTGTCACATAAGCGAAACCATCACCCTATATATATAGGGTCCTCTTGAGCGAAATCATAAGGATGTTCTTGAAACTCGTACCGAAGTGCTGCCGGATCGAGATTTGAATGTACAAGCTGTTAAATCAATCAAATCAGTGAATTAAGTGAATTGCTAGCTGTTTCTACGTTAATTACTTGTTTTCCGCACCTGTAATTGACGAAAACTCCTCTGAACGACTCGTTCAGGTCGAAACACGATCCTACAATTGGTATCAGAGCTCAGGAGGAGGAGTTCTGCTGAAATTAGCTTGTTTTCTTCTGATTTTCATTGGTTTTTCTCACTTCTACACATATTTTTCTTAATTCAGAGGGTTTTCGTGGTCAAAATTGGATCAAAATTGTTCAGCACATAGATAATCTTGCATAGACAAACCCTGGAAAGTTTGAGGCTTAGATTCTAAGTAAAATGGCCTAAATTCTGGTTCAAAGGGGTTTCGCTTTTAAGGTCAGGGTATCGTTCTTGTGTCACAGTGATTTCGCTCTTGTGGTAATTTGAGATTTCGCTCTTGTGGTAATCAGAGGTTTCGCTCAAACGTACAACTTGGGGTTTCGCTCAAACGTCACTTTAGGGTTTCGCTTTTGTGGCAACTTATAAACTGATTTCGCTTTTAAGACACAGTATTGAAAAATTTGATAAGTCATCATGAGTACTGAATTCTATAATGCATTCGCGACACCCGTTGCCCCTGTAACTCCTGCTGAAGCGTTGTATAATGAGAATGAGACAGGCACTCATCAAAAACCGCCGAAACTCATGTATATTGAAGATTTTCAGGGTTGGAAGAACCGATTCGAGAACTGGGTTCAAGCTTACAGATTCGAAGCATGGTGTTCTTTACTGAAAGATTACGAGAAGCCAAAGAATGAACGTGGTTTGGAAAAGGGTTTCAATGATTTTACAGAAGCTGATAAGTTGAAGTACACTAGTGAAAAGATGATGATCAGCATCCTTCAGCAAGCTGTTAAAGAAGACATCTTTGTCTTACTTCAACATAACGGAACTGCTAGATCCATCTGGGAAGCTTTGATTCAGAAATTCAGAGGGAGTGCTGATATGATCAAAAACAAGAAGGCATTATTGAAGAAATCATTTGACATGTTTACTGCATTTGATCATGAAACAACCAAACAGACTATAGATAGATACTGTCATTTAGTTTTGGAAATGGGTAGGTTGGATATCAAGAAAGAGGACGATGAGTGGGTTGACAAACTAGCTGAAGCGTTACCACAGCACAAGTGGGGAACATATTTGATGGTTGTGAAACTTATGAGGAAGACTGATAGTATGAACTTGGCACAGTTTATCCAGAAGATTGAGGAACATGAGCTGGATATTCAAAAGACTGCTATAATGACGAATCCAAACGCAAAACAAGATGTTAGTTTGTATTACAGAGGTAACAAGTTTGAGGCTACTCCCAGCCCTAGTCCAAAGATTCAAACTGGTTTTAGTGCTGACAGTTCATCTGGAACAAAGAGTAGTAATGTGACTCAAAGTGGTGGATCTTCATCATTCTCAAGCTTTGATCCAAACAACAATGCACCTAGCACTCAAAATCAAAATTCTACAAATCTGCAGTGCAATGTGACACTGAACATCCAGAATGGTCAAGTTCTTTCTCCTGAGGTGGCAAAGCAACACATGGCATCTCTTGTCACCATGTTAGAGTCATATGAAAGTCTGATTGGCGGAAGAATTGGTAATCCGATGCTTACAAAAGAAGATTACGACCAAATTGATGCAGAAGAGCTTGAGCTGATGGATGTGAAGTGGTGCTTAGCTAGTGCCTGCAGGAGAGCTGAAAAATTTCAACAAATTACTGGCAGAGACGAATTCCGGGGAATGGCTGCTTCTCCACTTGGTTTTGACAAGTCAAAAGTTACCTGTTTCAGATGTAAAGGAAAAGGTCATTTTAAACGAGAATGTAAAAACCAAGAGTCAACTGGAAGTCAAGAAAAGAGCAATTATTATCAGAAATCAATCTTTCATCAAATCGATCAAAAACCTCAACAAAAGGAACCACAAACTGCTCATGGGAGAATGATTGAAGAAGCCAATAGGAAAGCTTATTATGGGTTAATTGATCAGAATGATGAGGTTGTTGCAAAGGGATTTAGCTGGGACAAGTATATACCTAGTGAAACTAAATCTAATGTGGCACTTGTTACCAGGATTCTGGATCAAAATGAAGATTGTCAGAAAAGAATTCCGATATTTCCAGATCTTGGAAGTGATGTTGATACGGATGATGAGGAAGAGTATCTTAACAAATGTAGAAAAAGCATTGATCCTGACAGTTTTAATTTTTTCTATGCAGATAAAGTTGAGATACTGAATCAGAAGAAGATTGCTCGATTGCAGAGAGAGCTAGAAGCAGCAAAGCTACTCGCTGATGAAAAGGCAAAGACTGAAGCAACTGCTGAGATGGCAATAGAGAAGATTGTTGAAGTAGAGAAAGTAGTGGAGAAAATTGTCGAAGTCGAGAAACTTGTGGAAGTTGAGAAAATTGTTGAAAAGATAATAGAAGTTGAAAAGACTGTCGAAGTCGAAAAGATAATTGAGAAAGTAGTTGAAGTCACGAAGCCTTGTGAAAAATGTTCAGAGTCTTGCAAAGTTTGTGAAGAAAAAGATAAAAAGATTGCTGATTTAGAGAAGATTAAGGAAGATTTACTGTCTGATGTGAAGTATGTGAAAGAGTCATACGATGTACTGAATAGGACAGTTGATGGGTTGAAAAGAACGAATGCTGAAATTGAGAAAGCAAATGAAAAGATGAGTGGAACGTTAATGACGAAGCAAAGTGTTATCAATGAGTACATCGAAGATTGTGCAAAGCTAAAGAAAGAAGTGGAACTTGAGAAGATTGAGAGTGAAAGGATTAAACGATTATTGTTGAGTTACACTACTTGTGATTATTTGATTGATCGTGTTTATCCTACTGTTGCAGGTCTTGAAGCGTTCATGGACAAAAAGACTTAAGATACTGATACTGGTAAGAAATCAAGTGTCAAGTATAACAGATGTCCGCCCCCGATCCATGAAACTTATTCTCCCAGGAATCCAAATGAAGAGCGTCTAAAAAGGGCAGTCAACATCAAGTTAAAGTCTGAAATCATTGATGAATTACCAGACAATATTGATGTTACATTCACAGCGTCTGACACTGATCATGAGTCTGAGTTAGTAAAGAAAGTTGTCGATCAGGTGTTGGATACGGATGAGGAGTTAAAACCGGAGTCTAAGTTTGAAAGTCCGAGTTCGTCAGAAAAGAGTCCGAATTCACCGGTTAATAGGGTTTACAATAGAGAATTCCTGTTATCAAAATCTAATTTGAATGACGGATCAATCAAAGTGGCTTATACTTTGAATGATTCAGACAAATTATATTCTGATGAGGAATTTCCAATCAGAAGTGTAAAAACTGAAATGATCAAACAGATTTTCAAATTAACAGAAATTAATATTTCTGATATAAAAGATTTAAATCTTGATGAAAAACCTAAAAAGTACACTTCAAGAGTTCAACAGAGATTGAACAAGAAAAAGGGTTATAGTTCTGGTTATGGTTATCGAAAGAAACCAAATTACAACGGTAATCTAAAAAGGAAAGGTTTAGGATTTATTCCTCCTGAAAATTATCAAAATCAGAAAACTTATAAACTAAAAACAAAATTTGTTGCAGGTGGAAGTTGTGAAGATGAGCAGAAGAAATCGTTTTGGAAGCAGTCGAATCAAGAGTTTCTTGCTGAGATAAAGAGGAATGTGAAGAAGTTTGCTCAAAGAGTTGATAGAAGAACTTGCTTCAAATGCCAAAAGGTTGGGCATATTGCTTGGAATTGTCAACAGTCCAACAACACAAAACAGGAAGTTACTTCTAACTCAAAACTGAAAGAAAAACTTGTCTTTGAGAAGAAACAATCAACTGAAAAATCGAAAGTGTTTGATAATTCTATTTTTGAAAAAGGTGAGAATTCAAAACGATTTTACAAAAGAAGAGGTGATTTAACCAAACAAAAATGGATTGTAAAATCTCAAAGTAGTTCTGACAATGAATCTGATTCCATAAAATCAGAGGAGTCATTTGTTGAGAAAAAGATTGTGAATTCCGTTCTTGAGGTGAACGATGAAAATTTTCCTTCATTGTCAAAGGAAAATTGGAAGTCGAAAGTTGGGAAGGTAGAGATCTCAAATCAATTCTTTGCTGATAAGGGAGAATTTGATGTTGAGAAGGCTTTCAATGGGAAAGTCAAACATATTTTCGGTAAGATGGTTGATAGAAAGGTAAAGGATGCTAAAGAGTTTTACAAATCAAAGTGTTGGTGGGATAGATGTGTTCCAAAATCACCCAAGGCTGGTCAGGCTTGGGTGGATGTAATGTTTGAGTAAAAACCTGACTTGCCGGAGCTCCCAGGTTGGTTTAAGTGGAGCAGGAATCGGCACATTTCTTGAGAAATTTACGAAAGTGATTTCGATTTACAAGTGGTAAATCAGGGACATT
The DNA here is from genome assembly GCA_030545235.1 of Helianthus tuberosus. Taxonomy (NCBI): domain Eukaryota; kingdom Viridiplantae; phylum Streptophyta; class Magnoliopsida; order Asterales; family Asteraceae; genus Helianthus; species Helianthus tuberosus. Next base: position 47,987,362 of record CM060431.1, on the reverse strand, counting down.
AAATTGTATCTGATTTTCTACAAATGATTGAGAAACAATGTGATGAAACCCCTAATCTACAATTGGTAAACTCAAACTTATTTTCCGGAAAAACCATTTGATTAAAACAAACTTAAGTGTTTTGAAATCAATGGGAAAATAGTTTGTTGTGAGGGGGAGTTTTGATTGTTTATGCCAAGTGGATGGCGATTTGAAGTGATTCGATATCGGTTGTTATTTTTTTTGTACAGTTTATTTTCAAATTTCCTAAAATGTGTTTGCATTTTAGGGGGAGTAAAAATTTAGAAAATCCAAAAACATTTGAAAATTTGAAAAAGCCAAAAACATGATAAAATCAAAAATGAGTTTTGTTGACAAAAAGAGGAAATGATAGTACATCAGTGGACGATCACGGCATGCTAAAGAAATGAAAAGTATAAATAGTGATAAACGATCTCACTGATGATGTGTCAGTAGGTTTTTGCACATTTAGTAGATTGTGACGAGATATAAACCTAAATTCAAACTTGCTTGTTCCGTGGGTTAACACAAACTTGGATATATAGGTAACCCCTGAAATTTCGTTTGAAAGGTTCCTTATTCTGAGATACTAGGTCTTTATGCTCAGTGATATCTGGGGTATTATCCCGGGACTTCTGCTGAAAGAAATTTCTGACCTAGTCCCCGTATAATACTTTACGCTTGCTTGAAATATAGCTCACCCTCAGCTAAAAAATGATGAAACATTGAAAAATGCTAATCATGGCTGTTGAAACAAAAGATCCTCTAAAGGGGACACACCAAAAGTCGAAGCCGTCATCTCTCTGCGTATCGAAAGATCGACCTGAGCTCTCACGGCCCTCGTACTATAATTTATTCCCCTGACAGATATCATCTGTGGTATACTCACCTGTAAGACTGAATATTGGGATCTGGATACGGGAGTATATTCAAGTAGTGGGACACACGAATAAGTTCAAGAGCTTAAAACATTAACCTCATATCTCAGATCAATTGAACTTTGTGTGAAAATTTAAGTGGACAAACATACTGACAATCTAAGTGAATTGTTTAGAACTTAATATGTTTAAAGCTTAACGGTGTTGGTGATTTGTCTCAAAAACTGATATGATCCTCTTACACAAACTCACAAAAATATTGTCTGTAAATATTTCTTTACTGCATTTTATTCTATTAAAAATCCAAAAAGAGTTTCAGTGTGTTTTAGCATAAATTTTTGAAAATTCAAAAAGATTTTAGACAACTGATGTTGAAATGCTGATTTTCAAAATTCCGAGTGCTAAACATAACGAACAGGTTTGGGAAAGTGTGTTTGAAGTTGTGAGAAATGGAAATGATATATATTCATGTGGTTCATCAGAAATTATCATGATAAATCTTTCTATTCAGGGTTGTGTCTTCAAGGGATTAGCAAAGTTTCTAAATTTGTTATATCTTATTTTTTTATGAAACTTACTTCTGGGTTAAGAATGTGCAGGAGTAGCCAGGAAATGATCTTGGAACATGAAGAATTAGGCTGATTGATATTGAAAAGTTCGGAAAAGCCCATAGATAGATCAAGACTGAAGAACTGAAGATACAGTTGGTGCTGGATGCGACTCGTCAACATCTGAGGGGGAGTTTGTTGATGCACTACATCTGTTGACTTCGTCTTGTATCGAATCTTAGATTTCATTGTGTAGATCAGGACACGTTGTACGAGAATATGTAAAATTATATAGGTAGTTAGAGATGATTTCGCTAATGTGTACAAGAGGGTATCGCTTATGTGTACATGACACATAAGCGAAATCACTAACATGGGGTATCGCTTATGTGGTCTGTCACATAAGTGAAACCATCACCCTATATATATAGGGTCCTCTTGAGCGAAATCATAAGGATGTTCTTGAAACTCGTACCGAAGTGCTGCCGGATCGAGATTTGAATGTACAAGCTGTTAAATCAATCAAATCAGTGAATTAAGTGAATTGCTAGCTGTTTCTACGTTAATTACTTGTTTTCCGCACCTGTAATTGACGAAAACTCCTCTGAACGACTCGTTCAGGTCGAAACACGATCCTACACATATGTTTTAAGGACAAAATTGGAAGTCTGAGTTCAAGACTTATACTTACTGTTAAAATATAAAAATTCATTTATAAAATCAGTAGGTATCAAGTCTTAGGTGTTAAATATGGTTTTAAACCATACCTTGCGCCTAATTTGCGTAAAAGTCGATAATTGACGATATTTGAGGTGTTTACGGAAATTCTGAGATTTTGATCAGTCTTGAATGTTCAAAATATTTTATTTTTCATTTAAAATCAGTAGGAAAAGGTTTGGCATGTTATTGATATGTAAATCTCATTTTATTAATGAAAAGGGCATTATCGTCAATTACCGAATTCATACAAAAACTCTATGTTATGGTCAGTATAAAATCTGACCAAAAATTCCAAAAATCCCTAAAAAATTATCATAACAGTGGGTAATGAGTTTGGTGCCAAAATTTGGGTTTAAACATGACTTATGCTAAAAATGTCATTTAATTAACAAAAAAGTTTCATTTTACGCTATCTTGCATAACTTTAGTTTGAGACCAGAAACTGATGTCAAATTTTGTGGACATACTTATATATCAGTAATAAAGCTTTTTGTCCTCTCACATTTTCAAAAATCTCGTTTTTATAACATAAGGGCATAATAGTCAAATTTAAGAATATTAACGGAACATGTGCAAAAAATCATATTTCTAATATGATCGTGTAATATAACCTTATAGGGTTATGCTACAGTAAATTACGATCATAACGGAACCTAAAATCAGTAGCAAACTAATCTAATTCGGTTCATAATCGAAAGTCAACGCAGAAGTCAAACTTCCTTTCGGTTGCGAACCGACCCTAAAACTGTAATTAACGAGCCGAACATGTTTACACATGTTCTAATAATTATTACCAAGTTGTTTAAGTGATAAAACGTATTTTAGAACATTTCTAAACTCATATCGCAATTATTTCGAAAACTGCTCCGTTGACTTTTTAAAACAATAATATTAAGTTGACTCGTCAATTGACCAAGCATACGTGATTCTTAGGAGGTTCCCTTTTGAGTGTTTAACCCCTACCTAATTACGATCACGTAGCCATGTTCGTTGCGAACAATGGCTCGACCTTTTACGGTCTTACTAAAAGTCAAAGCGTTCGTCGTAAACGCTTGACTTTTTAGCTTTAAACGCCAAATAAAATAAACTAGTCACGAAAGGACACTTACATAAGGTACTATGGACTGAAAATAACTCAGAGGAGGTTCCAAAATGTTCAGAATCCTCAGATTTGAGAGAGATAGCAAGAAATCAAGAAATGGTGTGAATGAAAATGTTGGATGAACACTTCTATAAGTGATTGAGGATTGCTAGGATGTTGACAAGTCTTTGAGAGTGATAACAAGATCATAACAGGTGTAATACCAGGTTTGTAATTCAGTTAACATGTCCATAGATTGATTAAAAGTGGTTTTGTAATTCAGTTAACATGTCCATAGATTCTTTATGTTCCTACATTCGTGGGACTGGTGACCAGTTCTTTTACAGATGCCACATTATTTTAACTTTTGGTTTGATCGACACTGTCCCCAGTGTCTTCTTTTGCAGGTTTTGCATGTAGGCTTTTTATTGGAATCTTGTTGGTTCCTTTCTAACTCGGATTTGCCCTTTTTTCTTAGGATTCTGGGAGTTATCCTCCTCCCTCTGTCTTTTCTCATTAGTCTCAGTCTTGACCGACTTTTGTCTCACTATATCTAGAGTGAGAGACAAGGATAGATCCACAGTTGATCTAAATGTGGTTGGCCTTGAAGCCTTAACATTCCCTTTTACTTCCAGTGCCAAAACCACCGATGAAACGCGCAATGTGTTTAGGTTCAGGGGTAATTAAATAGGGTACCAATCTAGACAGGGAGTTGAAGTCGGTAACCTATTGTTGACAATCTAGGTTTTTCATTGTGAGAGTCAGAAAATATGTCTCCACTTTTTCCACTTCGTGTTGTGCACAATAGTTTTCTCTGATAAGATCCACAAACTTGGACCATCCCATATTGTATAGGGAAATTTTCCCCATGGACTGTACCATGGCCTTCCACCATGCGAGGGCCTCGCCTTTGAAAGATTGTGAAACAAATTTCACTACATCCTTATCAGCACAATTGCTGATGTCCACAACAGTTTCCATTTCATCAAGCCATTTCATGGCATCAATCGCCCTTTTTCCCCATTGAAACTTGAACGGACGTGAAAAAACGATCCAAATTACACGACGAATGGAATTTTAGCATGCCAATCACTAAAATAAAATATTTTAATGATTACAAAAATTTTTGGATGTCCGGATATGTTCAGAATATAAGATATGCGCGTAAATGCAAACTTATGCACTTTTTGACGCTTTTAGTCCCTGATTTGACCAATAAGTTTATTTTCGCATACCGAACCCCTCAAAGCCTATTGCTAAGATATGTAAAGGATATTTATGGCATGTTTAACTTATGATCAAGTTCCTTCAATGTCACACCCCGACCACGTAGAACAAACAAAACGTGGCGGAAACATCGGGGAGTGTTGTAACAGAATTAATGTTTCACAACTATGGAATTTAAAGTTTCGCTTTATTGATTATAAGTGTTACAATGTCTTAACAAACAAGGAAATACAACATAATTAACTAGTCTTGCATCTTTTATTTTCACTAAAGCCCAAGTCTGTCTATATGTATCTTGATCATCTTATGCAACAGTTCCTGAAAAACACATGTGAAAATAGGTACGTCAGCATAAAAATGCCTGTGAGATACATAGGTTTTGTGAAAATAAGATTCATGACTTATGTTTGAGAAAATGTTTAGTCATGAACCTTGTTATTTGCTTTGTCTTTTAAATCATTTGAAAAATGATAAGATCAGATGATAAGTATAAATAAATGTAAGGTTAAATGAATAACCAAGTAAAATATGTTTGCATAAGATAAGAGGTTTATAAATCAATGTCTTGTGAAAAGTATGTTATTTGTATGAAATGTTCTATGTCTCAAACTGAAATGATTCAAATAACGTTACGACATGTAATACCATACAAACACTTATATATAGGAAGTACCAGCGGCGTATCCACCATGCTTATATCATATTACACACGCATCGTTACTTAATCACTTAATCAAACCAAACCAAACAATGTAAAATGTTCATGTCAAGATGTAAATCATGTCAAAATGTCTATGTCAAATATCCATGTCAAATGTCTATGTCAAATATCCATGTCAAATGTCTATGTCAAATATCCATGTCAAATGTCTATGTCAAATATCCATGTCAAATGTCTATGTCAAAATGTCATGTATGGCAAGTGAAAGGTCTCAACTAAACCATATGCACAAAAACAAAGTATTGAAGTAAACCTTGGTTTAAATCAAAGCTATGTTTTGTGTAAATGCATGATCAAATGTCAATCATGTTAAAATGTCTATGCCGAAATGTCTATGTCAAATGTCTATGTCAAAATGTCATGTATGGCAAGTGAAAGGTCTCAACTAAATCATATGCACAAAAACAAAGTATTGAAGTAAACCTTGGTTTAAATCAAAGCTATGTTTTGTGTAAATGCATGATCAAATGTCAATCATGTTAAAATGTCTATGCCGAAATGTCTATGTCAAATGTCTATGTCAAAATGTCATGTATGGCAAGTGAAAGGTCTCAACTAAACCATATGCACAAAAACAAAGTATTGAAGTAAAACTTGGTTTAAATCAAAGCTATGTTTTGTGTAAATGCATGCAACTATTTAATATGAACATTTATGCGGTATTGTGAAAATGCATACATCCAAGCCTGGCGACTGAGGTGATAAACCCTTTAAACAAATTAAAGGTCTATCTGTCTTTATAACAACGAATTCGGTCATTCCTTTCATCCCCTTTCCCTGGGACGTCCGGAACGGGAGTTGTCAATTCCTATGGTACCACTACCTACTAACGAACGGCATGATCGGTGTTAATGAATGTATTGTCCCATGTAAACAAACCAAATGTCATACCAAAATGTAAGCATGTGAAAACAATGCACTAAGTATGTAATCAAATGAACATACATAGCGTGAAATGTCATGTAAAACGATGTACTAAGTAATGCACCTAATGGGCACACCTAGCATGAAATGTCATAAAATCATGTACTATAATGTACTAACGAACATAGCAGTATATGATGTGAAAACATGAAAGCACGAAAGTAACAAGTAGGCACATGTGTTCCACCCCAAAACAGTTTGGAAAACAGTAAAAGAGGGGTCTATGTACTCACTTGAGATTGCTCAGTTGTCTAAAGATAACCACCAAGCAGTGCTAGAGATCTCGGAATCAAACGGCACCTAATATAGGTAACTATGTTAAATAACCGGACCTAAATCGGAAGACTGGGTAGCATTAGGGTTTGTAAACCAAACGAGTGTGGAGACTCGTGTGATATGGTTTAACAAAGCCTACATACTAAATGAAACCTAACATAACTGCCTACAACCCATTACGACCCGTTTAGATAGCTTATGCTACTTTAACGCGTCGTTTGCGTGAAACGCGTTCGGATCGCCTAACTAGTCCTATGACAAGTGTTATATGCCTAAACATGTTACATAATCAGTTATGTGACAAAAGTTTAGGTTACATATGCTTAATTACCAATTATACATGAAAAGGGCATTCTGGTAATTTACCTAAGGCATATAAACTACCTATCATACAACTACTTAAACGATGTGACCATAGGGTATAACCTCGGAAGGTTATGCCCTATACTAGGGTCACCTAATGTATTTGGTCGGATCCTAATGATCGACCAAACTGGGTCGGGTTCGAAGGTATAGGCGATTTATCAGATCGCCTACCCTACGACCCTAGACAACGTGGTAATCAGTGGGCATAGTCCCAAAGGACTACAACCAACGTGATTACACTCACGTTGCGAAGTTCAAACGAACTTCGCATTGACCATTACTGGTCAACGCTGAAAGTCAAACAAAGTTTGACTTTCTGACTCGAAAAGCAGTAAAAATAAGGAAAAGAACGAAAGAATACTTACGAAGGGTCCCCGAATGCTAATCCCGATCCGAGAACTCAGGTATGAAACAATGGTTTCAACTTAGAGCTCTCAAAATCAGAATTCTTGTAAGAAATGAGGTTGGGGTGATGGGGTATATATAGTTTTCGGGTAACCGTTAGGATCGTTTCATGGAAAACGTGCCATGATCCCATCCGTACATGTGTCGGAACCTTATGGTGGCTACATATGCTCCTTATCTTAGTGACTAAGCATTTGAGAACATGTGGTTGTGGTTAAATCTGCTGAAAACAGGCTGTTATGTACTCTGCATCTGGTCTGTGCATGGCTAGCGCACCGCTACACTAAAAGTGTAGCGCACCGCTAGCCATAGTTTGGCAGAATTACACTTTTAGTCCCTGTCATGCATTCAGCCCATTTTCGACACGTTTAAGGCCCGTTAACCCCATTTCAAAGCTCTAAAATGAAGTTAAAGTATAGGGAACTTAAAATGTGTTCAAAAATATCTCGGATGTCGGTTCGTTTAGCCGTACGAACGCGATGTTCGCTTAATTACGACGGAATACGCATAAGCGCGAAAAACGATCCAAATGACACGACGAATGGATTTTTCTTAAGGCGAACACTAAAATATAATATAGTCATGCTTACATAAATTTTTGGATGTCCGGATGTATTCAGAACGTAAGTTATGCGCGAAAATGCAAACTTGTGCACTTTTTGACGCTTTTAGTCCCTGAATGACACAAAAGTTTATTTTAGCATACCGAACACCTCAAAGCCTATTTCTAAGCTATGTAAAGGATATTTATGGTATGTTTAACTTATGGTCATGTTCCGGAATGTCTGTTACAGTTCAAATTGGCATACTTTCGCAGTTTGTCAACTTTAGTCCCTGTAAGCGAATTAACTTGATTTCGGCATACCAAACCTTCCAAAACTTATATCTAAGTTATGTAAAGGTTATTTAAGGTATGTTAAGCCTATTTCACTATTCCGGAGTGTTCGTTGCATTAAACTGGTTATATTTACGCATCGGTGCGCGTATAACCTTCCAGAAAGCGATTTAGAGTTTGAAATTGAACAAGAATTGATATGTGCAAATGATACACATATTTTTACAAATCCCAAGTATGAAATACAATATTTCATTGGTTTGACATTTGTTTGACGGCCGTGGAGGCACAGGTGTTACAGTCTCCCCTACTTTAGGAAATTTCGTCCCGAAATTTATTTAGAGGAAACTTGTGAGAGCTTGAAAACATGGAGTTGAAAAGATCGAACAACATTGGTTAAGGTTCTGAACTTCTAGTAACCTTAATAACATTATGCTTTCAATGTAAGAGGGACACTTATATACAAGTATATGAAGCGTCATTGGTGCGTCCACCATGCCTCCATTACATCGTTATCATTTTGTTATTGTTGTCGCTATCGGTTCTTTCACATAATAAATCTTACTGGATTTCTGTGCACTAAATTTCATAATTATGTGCGCATACATAATTAGAGAATTCCTTGCACAATTCACACAGTCTATTTTATAATGTGTAGGGTAAAACCAAATGAAAAATCCTGTGATGAGCGTGACTTAGACCGCCATAGAGTCCTTTAGACTAAATCAATAAATGATTTAAATAGACTATCAAGGAGTCTGTTCAGCTACATCACTAGATGTCATTTTTTTAACCAAATTGTGAATCAATCCTTTTTACTAGACCACTAAAGGGTCTCTTATGAATAATGGAGTGGTACTATATAATCCAAGGGTCTTAACTATTTCATAGAAGCCCACTTAAGGATTAAAGGTAGTACCTTTTGAATATCCTGCTACGAATCCCTCATATGAAGATATGAAAGATCCTGCAAGGATTTGGATAAAGAATATCCAGAGTATTAAAAACACCAAAAATGCATAAAAGAAAACATAAGATGAGTAAACACATAGTCACATAATCACAAAATTGTTTGTTAATTTGTCTTGTAAATTGCGTACATGCATTTAAAGCACACTAGGAATCCATTCCGTGGATTTCATTTGGTACTTTAAACGTTTATCAAGAATCCAACTATAAAGATAGAAAGATTCAAAAAGAAAATTCGATTTCGATTATTAGGAACCGAAGTGTTCGAATTAAGGTACATAAGGAATCCAATTAAGGACTCTGATTTGAATGATAATCATCCACAAGGATCTAATTGTAAATATAAAAAGATCCCATATGAATTTTAGAAGTTGAAGATGTTTTGAAACCTTGCACTGGATGTGCTTAGGTCAAAACATGATGTAAAATGCTTATGAAGTTGAGATGCTTGATATGTCAAGGCGACATATGAAGCAGAATTTTGAAGGTTAAGTCAATGTATGAGGAAAATATTTTTGAAAACTATGCACGGGGTTCTTTTAAGAAAAATGTGTTTAACGTTTTTGAAACCTTATATATAATACTTTTGAAATCATAAAGTAGGTGTATTAGATAGATATATTTACAAAAATGTTTTAAAATCATGCGAGATGAATTTTAAAATTATGTATAAGGTTTTTGAAAGACATGAATGATGCTTTTCGAAATCATGCACTTGATCAGAAAATGTATTGTGTTAATATTGTCTTCAGACTATATGAAATATTTTGAAATTAGAAAGGTTGGTTTTGATAACATGGCCAATGTTTTTGAAATAACATAGACAATGTATCTAGAAAAATTGTTTTCAAACTATATGAAATATTTTGAGATCATGAAGATTGTTTTGAAATACTTGTACTGTGACTGTTGAAAAAATCAAAACGTAATGGGTATGAGATTTGAAAATATCCTTAGTTATCCAACCAAGGATTCAAAGGTACTGATGTGTAAAAAGCACGATTACTCATAATTTCACTTTATTTCCTGTACTTCGTTTCTTAGAATGAAACGAGTACTTAGAACTTTCGAGGAAATTATGAGCGATCACTTGAAAGTGAGAATCACAAGAGTAGTTTGTAAGGAACATAGTTCCTTGATGTAGGTATCATAGGAAAAGTCATACACACATGTAATGATACTTGTATATCAGAATTGTGAACAACAACTTTTATTTATGAACAAGACATATTGTTTCACAATACACGAAAACAAAAGAAACAAAGGCATTAGACAGCACATCCTTTGTTTAGCCGAATGCTCATCCGAAGGTTGGATTTGCACTGACTATCTTCGGGCAGTTGTTCCTGAAATGGCTCGTATCACCACAGTTGTAGCAAGTACCACGCGGGAAACGAGCTTGAGTAGGGTTGACTTGGAGTTGGGTAGCAGCAAGATTTGCAACAGCTTTGTTCTGGATAGCAAAGCGGCATGTGTTGACCAAATGTCCCCACCGTCCACAGTAGGTACATTTGGAGCAGGGTATGTGGTTTAAATGATGACGGTTGCATCGCTTGCACCATGGGGCAGCTCCCAAGTACGGCTTCCTAGCTGTCGGCATCGCTACCTGGCTAGGTCCCGCTTGATTAAGTGTAACCGCTGCGGGTTTCCTTGAAGCCTTACGCTTCCTTGATGTTGGTGCAAGCCTGACTTCTGCTTCCTTTGGTGTCTCTTGAGTGGCTTCATTGTCGAGACGAGAGGCTTCATTGTTAAGACGAGCCATGGCAATACCTAAATCCACAGTCCTCTGAATCACTTCGCCAATTTGCTGGACAAATTTGGCTGTTCGCTCGGGCATTTGACCAGTGCCAAGAGGAATAGACATTCTAGAAGAAAATGAAAGACAGAGGAAGAAGCAAGTGAAAGGTTATCGGATAATCAATACAGAATGGTAACGAATGAAAATTGTGATCATTTGTTTGTTACATAAGGCAAACAAATGAGATGGTGACAAATCAAAGTAAATGGGTCAAAAATAATGTATCGCGAAGACATGCTCGCCTATAAGTGAACACTCATCCCAAGAATTCCCAGGTAAGCACAACTGGTCTCGCGTCTGATGAGATGTATACGAAGTGCTTGCCTAGACAGAAAACCCAGAATACAGGCATTCACCCTTCCAGTTTGCACGTGTTCACACTATTTAAAACCCAAAACCTTGACGAGATTTTGAAAACTCAAAGGGGTTCAAAACCATATAATAGAGAGTTCAAAACCTTACAATAGAGGGTTCAAAACCTAGTAATCAATCATCCTAGAACAGATGATCAGTTTTCAAAGCGGTTTTGAAATTTATGTTCTTGTTGTGGTCGTCGCCTAAGGATAGGTGACGGTATTGTTTTATGACTAAACGCAAGTAAACTCGCGTTAGGGTCCTAAGAAGGTTATAGACTAGGTCAAAGCATTACTAATAACCTAATTCCCTATAACCATTGGCTCTGATACCATCTTTTCTGTCACACCCCGACCACGTAGAACAAACAAAACGTGGCGGAAACATCGGGGAGTGTTGTAACAGAATTAATGTTTCACAACTATGGAATTTAAAGTTTCGCTTTATTGATTATAAGTGTTACAATGTCTTAACAAACAAGGAAATACAACATAATTAACTAGTCTTGCATCTTTTATTTTCACTAAAGCCCAAGTCTGTCTATATGTATCTTGATCATCTTATGCAACAGTTCCTGAAAAACACATGTGAAAATAGGTACGTCAGCATAAAAATGCCTGTGAGATACATAGGTTTTGTGAAAATAAGATTCATGACTTATGTTTGAGAAAATGTTTAGTCATGAACCTTGTTATTTGCTTTGTCTTTTAAATCATTTGAAAAATGATAAGATCAGATGATAAGTATAAATAAATGTAAGGTTAAATGAATAACCAAGTAAAATATGTTTGCATAAGATAAGAGGTTTATAAATCAATGTCTTGTGAAAAGTATGTTATTTGTATGAAATGTTCTATGTCTCAAACTGAAATGATTCAAATAACGTTACGACATGTAATACCATACAAACACTTATATATAGGAAGTACCAGCGGCGTATCCACCATGCTTGTATCATATTACACACGCATCGTTACTTAATCACTTAATCAAACCAAACCAAACAATGTAAAATGTTCATGTCAAGATGTAAATCATGTCAAAATGTCTATGTCAAATATCCATGTCAAATGTCTATGTCAAATATCCATGTCAAATGTCTATGTCAAATATCCATGTCAAATGTCTATGTCAAAATGTCATGTATGGCAAGTGAAAGGTCTCAACTAAACCATATGCACAAAAACAAAGTATTGAAGTAAACCTTGGTTTAAATCAAAGCTATGTTTTGTGTAAATGCATGATCAAATGTCAATCATGTTAAAATGTCTATGCCGAAATGTCTATGTCAAATGTCTATGTCAAAATGTCATGTATGGCAAGTGAAAGGTCTCAACTAAATCATATGCACAAAAACAAAGTATTGAAGTAAACCTTGGTTTAAATCAAAGCTATGTTTTGTGTAAATGCATGATCAAATGTCAATCATGTTAAAATGTCTATGCCGAAATGTCTATGTCAAATGTCTATGTCAAAATGTCATGTATGGCAAGTGAAAGGTCTCAACTAAACCATATGCACAAAAACAAAGTATTGAAGTAAAACTTGGTTTAAATCAAAGCTATGTTTTGTGTAAATGCATGCAACTATTTAATATGAACATTTATGCGGTATTGTGAAAATGCATACATCCAAGCCTGGCGACTGAGGTGATAAACCCTTTAAACAAATTAAAGGTCTATCTGTCTTTATAACAACGAATTCGGTCATTCCTTTCATCCCCTTTCCCTGGGACGTCCGGAACGGGAGTTGTCAATTCCTATGGTACCACTACCTACTAACGAACGGCATGATCGGTGTTAATGAATGTATTGTCCCATGTAAACAAACCAAATGTCATACCAAAATGTAAGCATGTGAAAACAATGCACTAAGTATGTAATCAAATGAACATACATAGCGTGAAATGTCATGTAAAACGATGTACTAAGTAATGCACCTAATGGGCACACCTAGCATGAAATGTCATAAAATCATGTACTATAATGTACTAACGAACATAGCAGTATATGATGTGAAAACATGAAAGCACGAAAGTAACAAGTAGGCACATGTGTTCCACCCCAAAACAGTTTGGAAAACAGTAAAAGAGGGGTCTATGTACTCACTTGAGATTGCTCAGTTGTCTAAAGATAACCACCAAGCAGTGCTAGAGATCTCGGAATCAAACGGCACCTAATATAGGTAACTATGTTAAATAACCGGACCTAAATCGGAAGACTGGGTAGCATTAGGGTTTGTAAACCAAACGAGTGTGGAGACTCGTGTGATATGGTTTAACAAAGCCTACATACTAAATGAAACCTAACATAACTGCCTACAACCCATTACGACCCGTTTAGATAGCTTATGCTACTTTAACGCGTCGTTTGCGTGAAACGCGTTCGGATCGCCTAACTAGTCCTATGACAAGTGTTATATGCCTAAACATGTTACATAATCAGTTATGTGACAAAAGTTTAGGTTACATATGCTTAATTACCAATTATACATGAAAAGGGCATTCTGGTAATTTACCTAAGGCATATAAACTACCTATCATACAACTACTTAAACGATGTGACCATAGGGTATAACCTCGGAAGGTTATGCCCTATACTAGGGTCACCTAATGTATTTGGTCGGATCCTAATGATCGACCAAACTGGGTCGGGTTCGAAGGTATAGGCGATTTATCAGATCGCCTACCCTACGACCCTAGACAACGTGGTAATCAGTGGGCATAGTCCCAAAGGACTACAACCAACGTGATTACACTCACGTTGCGAAGTTCAAACGAACTTCGCATTGACCATTACTGGTCAACGCTGAAAGTCAAACAAAGTTTGACTTTCTGACTCGAAAAGCAGTAAAAATAAGGAAAAGAACGAAAGAATACTTACGAAGGGTCCCCGAATGCTAATCCCGATCCGAGAACTCAGGTATGAAACAATGGTTTCAACTTAGAGCTCTCAAAATCAGAATTCTTGTAAGAAATGAGGTTGGGGTGATGGGGTATATATAGTTTTCGGGTAACCGTTAGGATCGTTTCATGGAAAACGTGCCATGATCCCATCCGTACATGTGTCGGAACCTTATGGTGGCTACATATGCTCCTTATCTTAGTGACTAAGCATTTGAGAACATGTGGTTGTGGTTAAATCTGCTGAAAACAGGCTGTTATGTACTCTGCATCTGGTCTGTGCATGGCTAGCGCACCGCTACACTAAAAGTGTAGCGCACCGCTAGCCATAGTTTGGCAGAATTACACTTTTAGTCCCTGTCATGCATTCAGCCCATTTTCGACACGTTTAAGGCCCGTTAACCCCATTTCAAAGCTCTAAAATGAAGTTAAAGTATAGGGAACTTAAAATGTGTTCAAAAATATCTCGGATGTCGGTTCGTTTAGCCGTACGAACGCGATGTTCGCTTAATTACGACGGAATACGCATAAGCGCGAAAAACGATCCAAATGACACGACGAATGGATTTTTCTTAAGGCGAACACTAAAATATAATATAGTCATGCTTACATAAATTTTTGGATGTCCGGATGTATTCAGAACGTAAGTTATGCGCGAAAATGCAAACTTGTGCACTTTTTGACGCTTTTAGTCCCTGAATGACACAAAAGTTTATTTTAGCATACCGAACACCTCAAAGCCTATTTCTAAGCTATGTAAAGGATATTTATGGTATGTTTAACTTATGGTCATGTTCCGGAATGTCTGTTACAGTTCAAATTGGCATACTTTCGCAGTTTGTCAACTTTAGTCCCTGTAAGCGAATTAACTTGATTTCGGCATACCAAACCTTCCAAAACTTATATCTAAGTTATGTAAAGGTTATTTAAGGTATGTTAAGCCTATTTCACTATTCCGGAGTGTTCGTTGCATTAAACTGGTTATATTTACGCATCGGTGCGCGTATAACCTTCCAGAAAGCGATTTAGAGTTTGAAATTGAACAAGAATTGATATGTGCAAATGATACACATATTTTTACAAATCCCAAGTATGAAATACAATATTTCATTGGTTTGACATTTGTTTGACGGCCGTGGAGGCACAGGTGTTACATTCAAAACTTATTTCTAAATTATGTAAAGGTTATTTAAGGTATGTTAAGCATATGTTGATGTTCCGGAGTGTTTGTCGCGTTAAAATGATTACGTTTACGCATCAGTTTGCGTATAACTTTCTAGAAAGCGATATAGAGTCTGAAATCGAACAAAAAATCAAAACGTGCAAAATGTCAAACATAAATGAACAAATATTGTGATCAACTCACATTTTTTATTGATAATTGAACTGTTTAGAGTTTATACAATGATTACAAGCACAGATGTCACAATAAACCTTTAAACAAATCAAAGGTTTATTAAAAATGTTTTTGAATTCTGTCATTCCTTACATACAAACAAACCTAGGATTCCAGGAATGGAAGTTGTCAATTCCTATGGTACCACTACATACTACCGAGCGGCATGATCAGTGTTAATGAACGCATTTTAGTTTCATTAAACAAACCAAATGTCATACCAAATGTAAGCACGTTATGTGAAAATAATGTACTATGTATGCTAAGTAAACATACAAAGCAGAAATGTCATGTAAATCAATGTGCTAGCATGCTCAGTAAACATACATAGCAGAAATGTAGTGTAAATCAATGTGTCCATATGCTAAGTAAACATATGTAACAGAATGTTTATGAAATCAATGTGCTAGCATGCTCAGTCAACATACATAGCAAAGCATAAATGAAATCATGTACTATATGCGTACTAATGAACATAGCAAGTAAATGTCATAAAAGCACGAAAAGCACGAAAGTAGCAAGTAGGCACAAGAGTATCACTCCAAAATATTTGAAAACAGTAAAAGAGGGGAACTATGTACTCACTTGATATTGCTTAATGATCTTGAAATAACAACCAAATAACGCTTGAGGGATCACGGAATCAATCGACATCTAATATAGGTAACTAAGTTAATAAACCGGACCTAAATCGGAAGATCGGATAAAATGAGGTCTCGTAAACCAAATGAGTATTGGAACTCATTTAGTATGGTTTAACAAAGCCTACATTCTAAGTCAGAACCTATCCTAAGTGCTTATGACCCGTTACGACTCGTTAAGATAGTTTACGCTACTTTAACGTGTCGTTCATGCAAAAGCGCGTTCGGACTGCCTAACTAGTCCTATGACAAGTATTATATGTCTTAACATGTCTAATAACATTGCATAATCAGTTTAGATGTCAAAATTTAGGTTACATATGCTTAAAATGAAATTATGCGTTAAAAGGGCATTTTGGTCATTTTCCTTAGGCATATAAACTGCCTATCATACAACTAACTAAACGAAGTGACCATAAGGTATAACCTCGGAAGGGTATTCCCTATACAACTATGGTCACATAATATGTTTGTCAGATCCTAATGATCGACCAAACGGGTCGGGTTCAAAAGTCTAAGCGGTTGTTTAGACCGCTTAACTTACGGCCCTATATAAGCACTAGACTAAAAGTGACGAGTTAAATATGTTAAAACATGTTTAACTAAGTTAGAAAATAGGTTAGATATCAAAACAAAGTGTTTTGATACCCGAAAATAGCTTCGTTGCAAAATACACATAAATACGCATTTTGACCGAAACTTTGACTCATCACTACGCCTAATCAACGTGGTAATCAGTAGGTATAGTCACAAGGGACTACAACCATCGCGATTACGCTCACGTTGCAAAGTTCAAACGAACTTTGTGTTGACCAAACCATGGTCAAAGCAGAAAGTCAAACACTGTTTGACATTCATGATTAAAATACAAGAACAAGCATGAAAGATGCTTACAAAGGGTCCAAGCTTGGATTAAGAACAAGAAAACTGAAGAAAGGAGCCTTCAACCAAGAAGGGATAGCCCCAATAGCAGAATAGAGAAGAAAATTCTGAAGTGAGCAAGTTGAAAATGAAATTTGGTGGGTTTATATAGAAAATCAAGAACCGTTAAGATCATTCCACTTGTTTTAAGATTTGATCATGGCCATACATTTGTTACCCACTGTTTAGAATACCAGGGAGTCCAAAAACAAGCCCATAGCATTGAAAAACCATGTCTAAAACCCAAGGAACAGCTGATGTTTGCTGAAATCAGTTTTCTGCCCAGATACGGGCTGTCGCGCCCCGCGTAAGACTCAGTAGGAGTCTACGCGCCCCGCGAGCGAGCCAATGTTCAACAACAGTTTGATTATTTACAGTTTCAGTCCCTACATGTATATAAGTTGATTTTTGACACATTTAAGCCCCGTTAACCCATTTTCAAGGCTCAATAATGATGTCAAAGTGTAGGGAACATGAAATATGCTTGAAAACATCTCGGATGTGAGTTCATTTGGTCGTACGACCTCGTTGTTCGGTTAATTACGATGAAACACGAACGGACGCGAAAAATGATCCAAATTGTGCAACGAATGGAATTTTTGCATTCCTATCACTAAAAAAAATATTTTAATGATTACAAATTTTTTGGATGTCCGGATATGTTCAGAACATGAGATATGCGCGTAAATGCAAACTTATGCACTTTTTGACGCTTTTAGTCCCTGTTTGATCAAATAAGTTTATTTTTGCATACCGAACCCCTTAAAGCCTATTTCTAAGCTATATAAAGGGTATTTATGGTATGTTTACCTTATGATCATGTTCTGGAATGTATGTTACTATACGAATTGGCAGACTTTCGCAGTTTGTCGCAAATAGTCCCTGTAAGCGAATAAACTTGATTTTGCCATACCCAACCCTTGAAAACTTATTTCTAAGTTATGTAAAGGTTATTTAAGGTATGTTAAGCTTATGTTGATGTTCCAGAGTGTTTGTCGCGTTAAACTGATTACGTTTACACACCAATTTGCTTATAACTTTCCAGAAAGCGAAATAGAGTTTGAAATCGAACAAAAATCATAACGTACAAAATGTCAAACATAAATAAACAAATATTGGGATCAAATCACATTGTTTTATTGATAATTGAACTGTTCAGAGTTTATACAATGATTACAAGCACAGATGTCATAGTCTCCCCTACTTTAGGAAATTTCATCCCGAAATTTATTTAGAGGAAACTTGTGGGAATAGATGTGGATATTTCACCTTCATTTGATCCTCACATTCCCAAGTAAATTCTAGACCACGTTTAGATTCCCAGCGAACTTTGACGATAGGTATGCGCTTGCGTTTGAGTTTCTTGACTTCACGGTCCATAATTTCCACAGGCTTCTCGACAAAGTGCATCGTGTCATCAACATGAATTTCATCAAGTGGTATGTGGAGGTTCTCATCAGCCAAACACTTTTTGAGATTGGACACGTTGAAGGTTGGATGAATGTTTCCAAGTTCAGGAGGTAATTTTAATCTGTAGGCCACTTTTCCGATTCTTTTGACGATCTTGAATGGTCCAACATATCTCGGTGCAAGTTTTCCTTTTTTTCCAAATCTAATCACACCTTTCCAAGGTGAAACCTTGAGTAGAACGCGATCACCAACTTGAAATTCTAAGGGCTTGCGTCATCTATCCGCGTAACTCTTTTGACGGCTTCGAGCTATCTGAAGATTATCGTGAACTTTCTTAACCTTATCTGTAGTCTCTAGAATGAGCTCATGTCCAGTAAACTGAGCTTCACCGATCTCATTCCAGCAGACTGGTGAACGACATTTTTGACAGTATAAAGCCTCGAAAGGAGCCATGTTGATGCTGGAGTGATAACTATTGTTGTAGGAGAATTCAATCAACGGAAGATACAAATCCCAACTACCACCAAAATCGATCACACAAGCTCTAAGCATATCCTCCAATGTCTGGATTGTTCTTTCAGATTGACCATCCGATTGCAGATGATAAGCTGTGCTCAAATTAAGTTGGGTTCCCATTGCAGATTGTATAGTTCTCCAAAAGTGAGACGAAAATCGAGCATCTCTATCAGAAATAATGTTCAAAGGAACACCATGTCGGGATACAATCTCATCCACATATATCTTAGCAAGTTTGCCAGCAGATAAATCCTCACGGATTGGTAAGAAATGCGTTGACTTTGTTAGACGATCAACAACTACCCAAATGACATCATGACCTTTCTTAGTGCACGGCAGCTTGGTAACGAGATCCATAGCAATGTTTTCCCATTTCCAAACTGGTATCTCCGGTTGCTCCAATAATCCAGTGGGATGTTGATGTTCAGCCTTAATGTTGACACAAGTAAGGCATTTGGATACGTACAAGGCAATGTCTTTCTTCATACCTGGCCACCAGTACTGTGTTCGAAGATCCTTATACATTTTATCTCCACCAGGATGAATAGAATAACGAGACTTATGAACTTCATCCATTAGCAAGGTGCGAAGATTATCTTGTCTTGGGACCCACATATGGTCCATGAAATAATACAATCCATTGTCCTTCAGTTCAAGATCAGGCTTAATATGAAATGATAATTCCTTACCCATCAAGTCTTGTGTAACACAAGTATGTTGAGCCTGAGAAATGTGGGTTTGAATATCAGATCGAACGTGAACACAGTGAAGCTTGACACGTTCCTTATGACTCAATGCATCAGCCACAACATTCTCCTTACCAGGATGGTAGCGAATTTTGCAATCGTGGTAGTTTAGAAGTTCTACCTAACATCGTTGCCTCATGTTAAGTTCTTTCTGATTGAAAATATGATGGATACTTTTATGGTCAGTGAAAACCACGCATTTAGTACCATATAGATAGTGTCTCCAGATTTTGAGAGCAAAAATTACGGCACCCAACTCAAGATCATGAGTGGTGTAGTTCTTCTCGTGTATCTTTAACTGCCTTGATGCATAGGCTATGACTTTGTTTCTTTGCATGAGAACAGAGCCAAGGCCTAAGTTGGATGCATCACAATATACGACAAAATCACCGTTGCCCTCAGGTAAAGATAGAATAGGTGCATCACAAAGTTTATGTTTCAAGGTCTGAAATGCTTCTTCTTGTTTGGATCCCCACTCAAAGGGTTTATTCTTCTGAGTTAAAGCGGTGAGAGGAACTGCAATCTTGGAGAAGCTTTCAATAAAGCAGCGGTAATAACCCGCAAGACCAAGAAATGAACGAACCTCGGTGGGAGTAGTAGGTGTATCCCAATCCTTAATCGCACTGATTTTGGCCGGATCTACATGAATACCTTGTTCATTGACAATGTGTCCCAAAAATTGAACTTCCTTAAGCCAAAATTCACACTTGGAGAACTTGGCGAAAAGTTGTTCTTTCTTTAGGAGTTCCATAGTAAGATGGAGATGTTGTTCATGATCGGCTCGTGTCTTGGAATAAATCAAAATGTCATCAATGAAAACGATGATCAACTTGTCCAAATAAGGCTTACAAACCCTATTCATCAAGTCCATGAAAACATCAGGAGCATTAGTCAAACCGAAGGGCATAACAGTGAACTCATAGTGACCATATCTTGTGCGGAAAGCAGTCTTGGGAATATCTTCTTCATGCACTCGAAGCTGATGATACCCAGAACGTAGATCAATCTTTGAGAAACAAGTAGCACCCTATAACTGATCAAAGAGATCATCAATGCGAGGTAGGGGATATCGATTCTTGATGGTGAGCTTGTTGAGCTCATGATAATCGATACACATCCTGAAAGATCCATCTTTCTTCTTAACAAAAATAACGGGAGCACCCCAAGGTGAAAAGCTAGGACGAATGAAACCTTTGTCAGAAAGCTCCTGAAGCTGTTTAGATAACTCTTGCATCTCAGACGGTGCAAGACGATATAGAGATTTAGCAATAGGATTAGCACCAGGTACAAGATCAATACGAAACTCAACTTGGCGTGCTGGGGGTAAACCAGGTAATTTTTCAGGAAATACTTCAGGGAAATCCCGAACAACAGCGATATCTTGAATAGACTTACCTTTGCCTTTCTCCTCTATGACATGTTCCAAGAAGGCCATATAGTTCTTTCGTAAATACTTTTGAGCTTGAATACACGTCATGAGTTTAAGACTACTAACAGGTTTCTCACCATGAACCTCTAAGATCTCACCAGTCGAAAGCGGTATATGAACAATCTTCTCAAAACACATTACCTCAGCGTGGTACTTGGCTAACCAATCCATTCCCACTATAATGTCAAAACTTCCAAGTTGCATTCGTGTGATGTTGATAGGAAAAAGATGGTTATTAAGGTCCAACTGGCAATTTCGAAGAACAGAATCGAGTACAATGGGTTCACCACTAGCTACCTCTACTGTCAAGGACTTTCCTAGTTTTGTTCTAGTCATGCAAAGCAAAGGTTCAAAAGATAATGACACAAAACTCTTATAGGAACCCGAATCAAATAGAACAGAAGCAGGGCTGATTGTTAACAAAGAACGTACCATTCACCACCTCATTGTCTGCACGCGCCTCGTTTGAATTCATGTTAAAGACTCGTCCACGAGCCTGAGCCTGATTCGTATTTGCCAACCTCGGGCATTGGTTTCTGTAGTGAGTCAGATCCCCACAATTGTAGTAAGAACCAGGCAGGTAGTGAGGTCGTGCAGCTTGTGCTGGTTGTTGAGCAGGCTGTTGAGCAGGTTGCTGAGCAGGCTGTTGAGCAGGTTGCTGAGCAGGCTTGATTCTGGTTAGGAGGAAGACGACATGTGTTGGCAAGATAACCAGATCTCCCACAGTTGGTACAATAACGACATTGAACGTGCGGTTGATAGTGGCTGTTACACCTGTTGCACAAAGGTGCATTGCCAATGTATTGTTTCTTGGCAGGTGGTTGCGCGGGCTAATTTGGAGCTGCTTGGTTTGCCAACGCTGTAACAGCAAAGTTCTTGGATGCCTTTTGTCACACCCCCAAAATCCACCTGCGGAGTACTACCGCTTGGAGGCGTGACTGACCAGGATCCAGCCACCAATCTTATTGAACAAGCATATAAGCAGTTATAAAATCCAACCAATACAATTGGTGTCCAAACAAAACATAGTTTAAGTTGCAAGCGGAAGCATAATGTTCAAAACCAAAACATAAGTTTAAATGTTTCATAGTTTAACATGGCACACCGCTGTCCATGTCCCACAACGACTCTCCCCCATGCAAGCTCCAGCTAAGTACCTATTGACCTGCAAAGCATGTAGTAACGAGTCAACAACAAGTTGAGTGAGTTCACAGTTGGGTGTTCATTTTAAGTTGTTTCGAAAACAGTTTCCTTTAACTGGCATCCTGCCGTGGGGGTTACCCCATAGTTGAAAAGCGTGACTTGTTTATTCCCAGTTATTCTGGCAATCCAGCCGTGGGGGCTACCCCGTGTTAGTTATCTGGCATTTCGACCGTGGGGGCTACCCCATGTATACACTAGACTCGTTACCATATCGACTGCTGACTGTAGTCATGTTTATGTGCCCTGAAACTGTCAATGTCTATCATCATTGACGTGCCCCAGATCCATTAGTTCACGCCCGTCCTCTGCGGCACGGTGTGAGGTTTGTCAGACCTAAATAGCGCTATCTAACTAATGACCCGCTCGCCATTGGCCTGGCGATTAAGTCGATATAAAAAGGAGGGACTTCGTGATAGAGTTTTGGTCTAGTATGAGTTATCTGTCCATGAGGACGAGGAATTACATTCCTGAACCAATGCTGTCATACCCAAGGAGGACGAGGAATCCACGTTCCTTAACCCCATTCCCAACCCAGGGAATCCCATGCTTTGTAGAGGGTGTGAACTCACCTTGGTTTGCTCGACAGATACACAGAAAGGTCAATCAAGTTGTAAGTGGTCAACTACGTCCTAACATAGATACCATTCATGTCAGGTTCATATCCAAGTAGTGCACGTATGTTCTACACGTATACTAGCAAGTTGCACACAGGTATTTATTCATGGCATACACGTATAAACATGGCGGTTTACAATAATACCTATGAGTTGAACAGTAGCATGTGTACAAGTAAACAAAGCCCAAAAGTCCGGCCCAATCACCTAAGCCCGTAACAGTGTGCAAGTCCAAATCAGAAAGAGTGTATACGTGGTCTCGAGTCGAGACTGTACGGTCTCTAGTCGGGACTGTGCGGTCTCGAGTTGTAGTCTACAAGTTCTCGAGTCGCAACTGAGGAGGTCTCGGGTCATGCATGTATTGGTCTCGAGTCGCAACCGGACTCGCAACTAAGGTCTCGAGTCATGATGTTTGTGTGCTGATAAAGTATGGTCTCGAGTCGAGACTAGGGGTTCTCGACTCGCAACCTATGTCGCAACCGTGTTCTCGAGCTGTCTCCGATAAGGTCTCGAGTTGTCATGTGGTGATCTCGAGTCGAGACTGAAGGTCTCGGCTGGAACATTTGCTGATTTCCGACATTGTACTAGCCAATGGGATTTTGATTTCATGATACAATGTACTATCCAACCACAATCCTTAAACATGTTTCTTTGTCTAACACTAACCGAAAATGGATCAAACAACTAGTTTTCAAATATTCAAGACACATTCATATCATGTTCATGTTGTTCTTCATATATTCAAGTAGTTCATGTCCTTTAGGGTTTTCATCATATTTAAAACACCTACATTAAACAAATTATCCAAACATGCCATACATAGCTTAGTGTATCATCATCCGATTTATTCAAGAACATGTTTCCATACACTTATTCATTTCGACACAACTTAATCGTCAAGTTAACATGATCATCACTAATTCACCTCAATCTTCCTAACCATCTAAGAGTATGTGTGTTATACAAGAACATGTGCATCTTTCAATAAATAAACATCATTTAACAACAAATAACTATCTTCTATCACCCAACACCTTCATCATAGATTAAACAACAATCAAGCAGACACATATTATCATACCACCTCATCACACATCATCAATCCGAACTAGAAACACATAGCGTGAATCACTAACCGGTTGTGAAGAGGCACCGAGAGGATGAATAAGATGGAAGGTCCGAGTGTTGATGATGAGCTTGACCGAGTCTCCTTGGTGATGCCGATTTGATCCGAGAGAGAGGAGAGGTGGTGTTTGATCTTTAGGGTTTAAGGTTTTCTAGAGAGAGAGTGTAGGGGAGTGTGTGTGTAGGAGAATGTGTGCTGTCCAAAGAATGGCAAAGTTTGCTAGGAGTATAAGTTATATACTAGCTCTTAAGTTAGTTCACCCTAGTGGGTTTTCGAGTGGGGTGAAGAGGGACATGGCCCAACCGGCCCAACGGTTACACTATTCACTCGAGACCGCATGGTCTCGAGTCGGGTTCTTGTGTCTCGGGTCGCATACATACAAGCATACATATAAACATAACACATAATCACATAGGATGTTCACTTATATCATTAAACCAACAAGTTAACTAGTCACATAACGTTCAAGCATGTTACAACGAAAGGTTCTAAATTTCGAGTTGTCACATCATCCCCAAGTTGAAAGAAATTTCGTCCCGAAATTTGGTAAGCACTCACTGAGGAAGCTAGTTAAGTTGTATGGTTTTCACTGGTTTTCCCGGGGTGTCACATCCACCCTCCGTTGATCTGGAATTTCGTCCCGAAATTCCGTAGCTTCAGCCTCAGTAGTAGTTGTACCGTTTCCGAACAGTTGGGGATACTTTTGTTTCATCTGATCTTCGCACTCCCAGGTGAACTCTGGGCCGCGACGTGAGTTCCAACGAACTCGAACGAGAGGTATTCTAGTACTCTTGAGGACCTTAACATCCCGGTCCGTGATTTCAACTGGTTCCTCGACGAATCGTAACTGCTCGTCGATAGTAAGTTCCTTCAGAGGAACTATGTGGGTCTCATCTGACAGACACTTCTTCAAATTCGACACGTGGAAAACGTTGTGAACTGCACCGAGTTCTGCTGGTAAGTTCAGTCTGTAGGCCACCCTGCCTATTTTCTCGATGATTTCGAAAGGTCCGACGTATCGTGGGTTAAGTTTGCCTCGTTTACCAAAACGAACCACACCCTTCCAGGGTGAAACTTTGAGTAGTACCCGCTCCCCAACCTGGAGCTCAAGTGGTTTCCTGTCCTTATCGGCGTAGACTTTCTAACGGTCACGAGCTGCCGCCATGCGTTGTCGTATTTGAGCAATTCGTTCAGTTGTGTCCACCACATGTTCTGGACCAATGATCTGACTATCTCCCACCTCTGCCCAACAAAGAGGTGACCGGCATTTACATCCGTACAATGCCTCAAACGGAGCAGCTTTAATGATGGTGTGGTAGCTGTTATTGTACGAGAATTCCACAAGTGGCAGATGCTTTTCCCAGTTGTTGCCAAAGTCGATTACGCATGCACGAAGCATGTCTTCTAAGGTTTGAATAGTGCGCTCAGACTGCCCGTCCGTCTGAGGGTGATACGTTGTGCTCATGTCTAATCGTGAGCCGAAGGATTTGTGCATTGCTTGCCACAGTTCTGAAGTGAAACGTGCATCTCGATCCGAGATAATAGAGGTGGGCACCCCGTGCCTCGAAACAACTTCCTTGAGGTATACGTCTGCTAGAGTGGAGAACTTATCCGTTTCCTTGATAGCCAAGAAGTGAGCAGACTTTGTGAGTCGATCCACGATTACCCAAATAGTATCGTTACCTCGTTGAGATCTAGGTAGGCCGGTAACAAAATCCATGGAAATTTGCTCCCATTTCCATTGCGGTATCTCTGGTTGTTGGAGTAGGCCTGAGGGTTTCTGGTATTCAGACTTTACTCTCGTACAAGTCAAACACTTGCTGACGTAAGTTGCTATGTGGGCCTTCATGCTAGGCCACCAATACGTAGTTTTGATATCGTGGTACATCTTATCCGAACCAGGATGTACCGAGTAGCGAGACTTGTGCGCTTCATCCATCACAAGCTCTCGTAAGTTGCCATAGAGTGGGACCCAAATGCGCCCCGTTACGTAGTAAGCATCTTCTTCCTTCTGTTTCATGCGTTGCCTTGAGCCGCGTAGGGCTTCAGCCCTGACGTTTTCTGGTTTCAATGCTTCTATCTGAGCAGCTCGTATTTGGGAAGGAAGATTAGAATGTATAGTGAGTTGTAAAGCTCGCACGCGCTTAGGCGCGGTGTCCTTCCGACTGAGGGCGTCGGCCACAACATTGGCCTTGCCCGGGTGGTACCTGATCGAGCACTCGTAGTCATTCAGTAGCTCGACCCATCGTCGTTGTCGCATATTCAATTCCTTCTGCTTGAAGATATGCTCGAGGCTCCTGTGGTCGGTGTAGATGGTGCACTTGGTACTGTACAAGTAATGTCGCCATATCTTAAGTGCAAAAACAACTGCTCCCAGCTCTAAATCATGCGTAGTGTAGTTCTTTTCATGAACTTTAAGTTGGCGTGAGGCGTAGGCTATAACTTTACCTCGTTGCATCAATACACAACCAAGACCCTGAATTGATGCGTCGCAGTAGACCACGAAGTCATCTGTGCCCTCTGGCAATGAAAGAATAGGTGCGCTGCAAAGTCTATCCTTTAAATGCTGAAATGCTAATTCCTGTGCATCTCCCCATCGATAAACAACGCCTTTCTGCGTTAGTGAGGTGAGAGGCTGTGCAATCTTAGAGAAATCCTTAATGAACCTCCTGTAGTAACCTGCCAATCCCAAGAATTGGCGAATTTCCTTTGGTGTACGAGGCGCAGGCCAGTTCTTAATCGAGTCTACCTTGGATGGATCAACGTGAATCCCATCCTTGTTCACCACGTGGCCTAGGAAATGGACTTCACGAAGCCAGAAGTCGCATTTCGAGAACTTTGCGTAAAGCTGTTCTGTTCGAAGGAGTTCCAGGATAAGCCGTAGATGCTGCTCGTGTTCCTCCTGACTCTTAGAATAGATCAGGATGTTGTCGATGAAGACTATAACGAACTTGTCCAGGTAAGGCTTGCACACTCGATTCATCAAGTCCATGAAGATCGCAGGTGCGTTTGTCAGCCCAAAAGGCATGACCAAAAACTCATAGTGCCCGTAGCGAGTTCTAAAGGCTGTTTTAGAGACATCCTCTTCTCGGACTCTCAACTGGTGATATCCTGATCTCAAATCAATCTTTGAATAGTAGCTCGACCCCTGCAGCTGGTCGAACAAGTCGTCAATACGTGGTAGAGGATAGCGATTCTTCACGGTCACCTTGTTGAGTTCCCGGTAGTCGATGCACATTCTAAAGGTACCGTATTTCTTCTTCACAAATAGCACTGGAGCTCTCCAGGGCGATGAGCTAGGACGAATAAAACCTTTATCCAAGAGTTCTTGTAGTTGCGTAGAGAGTTCTTCCAATTCTGATGGAGCTAAACGATAAGGTGCACGAGCTATAGGCGCAGCTCCAGGAGCTAGTTCAATCTGAAATTCGACTTGGCGATGCGGCGGAAGACCAGGTAATTCCTCCGGAAATACCTCAGGATAGTCGCGTACAATTGGAAAATCTTCTATCTTCTTCTCTTTCTCCGAGGTGTCTGTATAGAGAGTCAAAATAGCAGTGTGGCCCTTTCGCAAGCACTTTTGGGCCTTAAGGAGAGAGATGATGTTCTCAACAGCACTCCTCCTATCGCCACGAATCATGAGAGGTTCACCGCCTGAACCAGGAATACGAACAATCTTCTCGTTGCAAAGAATCTCTGCTCGGTGTTGGGATAACCAATCCATCCCAATGACAACGTCGAAACTACCCAAGATGATAGGAATAAGGTCGATAGAGAAGGTCTGGTTTGCAAGAATAAGTTTACAACCCTTGACTACGTGTGTGGCCTCTAAGCTCTTACCGTTAGCTAGCTCTACAGTGTGCTTGTTGTTCAAAGGTGTTGGAATACGCTTAAGTATTCGACTAACTTCTAGTGACATGTAGCTAGTATCGGCACCCAAATCAAACAAAACTGTAACATAAAAGTCGTCGAGAAGGAACTTACCCGCCACAACATTGGGGTCATTCCTTGCTTCACCTTGGCCAATCACGAACGCTGCCCCCTGGCACCATTGTTGTTGTTGTTCCCATTGTTACCATTCCCCTGATTGTTGTTATTGTTGTTGTTGTTGTTGTTCTGGTTCCTGTTCAGCTGGGGGCAATCCCTCTTGAAATGGCCTTCAGCTCCACACTGAAAGCACCCTTTGTTATCACCTTGCTGCTGTTGCTGGCGCTGGTTCTGTGGGTCCTGTTGTTGACGATTCTGGTTTGCGGGGTATAAGCTCCTGCAATCCTTTGCAGTGTGACCTGGCTTGTTGCACCGATGACAGTTACCCCTGGTGCACGGCCCGCTGTGGTGCAGGCTGCAGCGATTGCATTTGGGGTGATTCCCTTTGTACCCACCATGACCTTGACCACCAGATGATTGCTGACTAGGGCTCTTGTAGTCATCAGTCTTTCTCTGCTGAGACTGGGACTGAACCGAAGTCGAACCC
This sequence comes from Helianthus tuberosus, assembly GCA_030545235.1. NCBI lineage: Eukaryota > Viridiplantae > Streptophyta > Magnoliopsida > Asterales > Asteraceae > Helianthus > Helianthus tuberosus. Next base: position 47,958,885 of record CM060431.1, on the reverse strand, counting down.
TTACTTGAAGTCCCATCTCATTTCCGTTTGTTGTCACTAGGGACACCAGAAGTAGTTGCAGCACCTATGCGCTTTGGTAACCTGTTCTGCTCCACCGCCTGATCCGTGAGACGGTGAGCCAACTGAACAACTTGCTGGATGGTGGCGAGGTTAGCTGAAGTCACATGACTTTGGATCTCTGGCACTACGCCCTTGAGAAAGAGTTCAATTCGCTTAATTGGAGGGTCCACCATAGTAGGACACAGTAAGGCAAGCTCATTCAACCTCTTGGTATACGCCTCAATTTCTGACCCCGTCATCTTGAGGTTGAAGAACTCGACTTCCAGCTTATGAATGTCATCCCGACTGCAGTATTCTTCCTTGATCATCTCCTTAAAAGTTTCCCATGGGGTGGCGTTGGCAGCAACCAACCCCAGCATTTGAACCTGAGCGTTCCACCATGTGAGGGCTAAACCCTCGAGAGTACCGGTAGCATACTTCACCCTGCGTGCCTCAGGGCATTCACACATTTTGAAAACTGACTCGAGCTTCTCAAACTGGTGGAGGAGGCCTACGACTCCTTCAGTGCCGCAAAAAGTAGTTGGTCGGCAGTCCATGAAAGTTTTAAAAGTGCACACAGGTGGCTGAGCATGTTGACCTATTGGGGGTGAAAGAAAAGATAGATTTTAACACAAAGGTTGGTTCACGAGAGTAGGATCTACAGATCCTAGAATGAGTTTGGACAGCAGGATATACCTCCTGCGTGTGCAGCTGCAAGTGCCGCAGCAACTTGTTCGTTAATCAGAGCCGTCAACTGGGCTTGTGTCATGTTAATGCGTCCAGACATGGTCTTCATATCAAGAGGAACGTGAGTGAGAGGGGTTCGTAAAAATGCGATGACAGAAGTGAGTAAGTACACACGTGTTCAAGCAACAGTAGTTATACTAACCAAGCATACCATGAGCAATGTACTATGTAACTAACAAGTAGGCAATATATACATGGATCATATCACCTAGAATGTCGAGCCTTGCATGTGGAGTGAAGCGTCGTTGGGGATCGTAGAGCACTGTACAGGTTATAGTCTGATTTTAATAAAACTTTTCCCTTATTAAAACCAATTCTCTATAACCAATGGCTCTGATACCAATCTGTCACACCCCCAAAATCCACCTGCGGAGTACAACCGCTTGGAGGCGTGACTGACCAGGATCCAACCACCAATCATATTGAACAAGCATATAAGCAGTTATAAAATCCAACCAATACAATTGGTGTCCAAACAAAACATAGTTTAAGTTGCAAGCGGAAGCATAATGTTCAAAACCAAAACATAAGTTTAAATGTTTCATAGTTTAACATGGCACACCGCTGTCCATGTCCCACAATGACTCTCCCCCATGCAAGCTCCAGCTAAGTACCTATTGACCTGCAAAGCATGTAGTAACGAGTCAACAACAAGTTGAGTGAGTTCATAGTTGGGTGTTCGTTTTAAGTTGTTTCGAAAACAGTTTCCTTTAACTGGCATCCTGCCGTGGGGTTACCCCATAGTTGAAAAGCGTGACTTGTTTATTCCCGGTTATTCTGGCAATCCAGCCGTGGGGGCTACCCCGTGTTAGTTATCTGGCATTTCGGCCGTGGGGGCTACCCCATGTATACACTAGAATCGTTACCATATCGACTGCTGACTGTAGTCATGCTTATGTGCCCTGAAACTGTCAATGTCTATCATCATTGACGTGCCCCAGATCCATTAGTTCACGCCCGTCCTCTGCGGCACGGTGTGAGGTTTGTCAGACCTAAATAGCGCTATCTAACTAATGAACCGCTCGCCATTGGCCCGGCGATTAAGTTGATATAAAAAGGAGGGACTTCGTGATAGAGTTTTGGTCTAGTACGAGTTATCTGTCCATGAGGACGAGGAATTACATTCCTGAACCAATGCTGTCCTACCCAAGGAGGATGAGGAATCCACGTTCCTTAACCCCATTCCCAACCCAGGGAATCCCATGCTTTGTAGAGGGTGTGAACTCACCTTGGTTTGCTCGGCAGATACACAGAAAGGTCAATCAAGTTGTAAGTGGTCAACTACGTCCTAACATAGATACCATTCATGTCAGGCTCATATCCAAGTAGTGCACGTATGTTCTACACGTATACTAGCAAGTTGCACACAGGTATTTATTCATGGCATACACGTATAAACATGGCGGTTTACAATAATACCTATGAGTTGAACAGTAGCATGTGTACAAGTAAACAAAGCCCAAAAGTCTGGCCCAATCACCTAAGCCCGTAACAGTGTGCAAGTCCAAATCAGAAAGAGTGTATACGTGGTCTCGAGTCGAGACTGTACGGTCTCTAGTCGGGACTGTGCGGTCTCGAGTTGTAGTCTACAAGTTCTAGAGTCGCAACTGAGGAGGTCTCGGGTCATGCATGTATTGGTCTCGAGTCGCAACCGGACTCGCAACTGTGGTCTCGAGTCATGATGTTTGTGTGCTGATAAAGTATGGTCTCGAGTCGAGACTAGGGGTTCTCGACTCGCAACCTGTGTCGCAACCGTGTTCTCGAGTTGTCTCCGATAAGGTCTCGAGTTGTCATGTGGTGATCTCGAGTCGAGACTGAAGGTCTCGGCTGGAACATTTGCTGATTTCCGACATTGTACTAGCCAATGGGATTTTGATTTCATGATACAATGTACTATCCAACCACAATCCTTAAACATGTTTCTTTGTCTAACACTAACCGAAAAAGGACCAAACAACTAGTTTTCAAATATTCAAGACACATTCATATCATGTTCATGTTGTTCTTCATATATTCAAGTAGTTCATGTCCTTTATGGTTTTCACCATATTTAAAACACCTACATTAAACAAATTATCCAAACATGCCGTACATAGCTTAGTGTATCATCATCCGATTTATTCAAGAACATGTTTCCATACACTTATTCATTTCTACACAACTTAATCGTCAAGTTAACACGATCATCACTAATTCACCTCAATCTTCCTAACCATCTAAGAGTATGTGTGTTATACAAGAACATGTGCATCTTTCAATAAATAAACATCATTTAACAACAAATAACTATCTTCTATCACCCAACACCTTCATCATAGATTAAACAACAATCAAGCAAACACATATTATCATACCACCTCATCACACATCATCAATCTGAACTAGAAGCACATAGCGTGAATCACTAACCGGTTGTGAAGAGGCACCGAGAGGATGAATAAGATGGAGTGTCCGAGTGTTGATGATGAGCTTGACCGAGTCTCCTTGGTGATGCCGATTTGATCCGAGAGAGAGGAGAGGTGGTGTTTGATCTTTAGGGTTTAAGGTTTTCTAGAGAGAGAGTGTAGGGGAGTGTGTGTGTAGGAGAGTGTGTGTTGTCCAAAGAATGGCAAAGTTTGCTAGGAGTATAAGTTATATACTAGCTCTTAAGTTGGTTCACCCTAGAGGGTTTTCGAGTGGGGTGAAGAGGGACATGGCCCAACCGGCCCAACGGTTACACTATTCACTCGAGACCGCATGGTCTCGAGTCGGGTTCTTGTGTCTCGGGTCGCATACATACAAGCATACATACAAGCATACATATAAACATAACACATAATCACATAGGATGTTCACTTATATCATTAAACCAACAAGTTAACTAGTCACATAACGTTCAAGCATGTTACAACGAAAGGTTCTAAATTTCGAGTTGTCACACCTTTCGCTTCTTAGACCTCCTTGAAGACTCTGTTTTCTTACCCTTTTGTTTCTCAATCTTGTCGGACTGATTCTGTTTCTTGTCACCCTTCCTGTGGAGTTTACCTTTCCTGATTTGGGACTCAGTCAAGGTTGTAGCTAGCTCAATGGCCTGACGAATGGTGGTAGGGTTGCTACCAGTAACGATATCTTGTACAGGGTCAGGCAGACCATTGACATACCTTTCAATGGCTTTTTCCAACGGGGTAACCATTGTGGGACAAAGCAAACTCAATTCCTCATATCTGTCGGTATAAGCACGGTACTCACCACAGTCTTGTTTCAGATCATCAAACTCTCTTTCTAAAGCCCTGAGTTCATGACGAGGACAAAATTCCCTCATCATTAAAGCCCTAAGCTCTGCCCAGGTCTGTGCTAAAGCAACATCAGCAACACAGTCTCTTATTACTCCATTCCACCAAGTAAGAGCCCTCTTTTGAAATACACTCGAAGCAAACTCAACTTTACGATTATCAGGACACTGAACATGGCGAAAAGTGCTCTCAATACTCTCAAACCACTGTAGGAGCCCAATTGCTCCTTCAGAACCACTGAACTTGAGTGGTTTAGCCGAATTGAAATTTTTAAAGTTGCACGGAGCAGGTGCATTGTTATTGTTGGCTTGGTTAATTTGAGCGATGAGATTCGGGAGTGCAGCAGGCATTTGCTGCGCTATGATTACCGCCAGTTCGGATTAGGTGCTTGTGCATCACGTCGATGAGGCATTCTAAAAGAGGAAAACATGAGAGAAAACGAGTGAGATGATACAAATATCGACAAAAAGTAAGGATGGTGGTCATTCGTTCGTTACCACAAAGCAAACAAGTGACACGCAGTGACTAATCAAAGTAAATGGGTCATAATAACAAATCGCGAAGACATGCTTTAGCCTATAAGTGGACACTCACCCCAAGAGTTCCCAGGTAAGAGTGACTGGTCCGATTATGTGGATTTGTATGGACACTCTAGCCTAGACAGAAAACTCGAGGTACAGGCACCCACCCTTCCAGATTGCACGTGTTCACATTATTTAGACCCAAACTTTGACGAGATTTTGAAAACTTGGAAGGCTTAAAGCCAAAAAGAAACATTCAAGAATGGATGATTGATTTTCAAAATCGTTTTGGAAAATTTGTGTTCTCGTTTTGGTAATCACCTAAAGATAGGTGACGTGTATGTTTTAAGATATAAACACAAGATAACTTGTGTTAGGGTCCTAGAAAGGTTATAGTCTAGGTCAAAGCATTACTAATAACCTAATTCCCTATAACCATGAGCTCTGATACCAACTCTTCTGTCACACCCCGACCGCGTAAAAAAACAAACCGCGGCGGAAACGTCGGGGAGTGGAGCGACAGAATTATTGTTTCACAACCATGGCATTTAAAAGTTTGGTTTTATTTAGAAACAAAGTGATTACATTGTCTTAAAACAAAGGAAACATAACATAATTAAACTATTCTTGCTTCATTTTATGTCACTAAGGCCCAAGTCCGCCTAAGTTTATCCTGAACAACCCTATGCATCAGCTCCTGAAACACATGTGAAAATAGGTACGTCAGCATAAAAATGCTTGTGAGATACATAGGTTTTGTTGAAGCAGTATTCATGACTTGTAAGTTAAAAGAAATATTTAACAAAAGTTAGTCATGAATCTTGTAAAAAGTTTCTTTTATAAATCATACGAAAATCGATATGAAATTCAAATGATATTAAAGAAAAGTGTACGGTTAACTGATTAACCAAGTAAAATGAATTTGTATATGATATTTTGTTTGTAAACCAACGTCTTGTGAAAATCTGTCGTTTGTGTAAAATGTATCATGTCTTTGTTGAAATGATTTAGATAACGCTACGATATGTAATATCATAAAAGCACTTATATATAGGAAGTACCAGCGGCGTATCCACCATGCTTTTATCATATTACACACGCCTCATTACGTAAATCACTTATCAATAACCACCAAAATATCTTGTTTTAACCAATGTCAAAATGTTTATGTGTAAACAATATCCAATGTTAAATGTAAATCATGTCTTGTATAATCAAATGTTATGTATGGCAGGTAAAAAGTTTCTACTCAAACCATATGTATAATGTCAATGTGTAATCAAATGTTATGTATGGTGAATAAAAAGTATTTACTCAACCCCATAGGCAAAATGTACAAAACAATGTATTTGAAATAAATCATAGTTTAAGTCAAAAGTTATGTTTTGCAAAATCAATGCTTTACTGATACAAACATTTATGCGGTAATGTTAAACGCGTACATTCAAGCCTTGAGACTGTAGGATAAACCTTTAAACAAATCAAAGGTTTATTAAAAATGTTTTCGTATTCTGTCATTCCTTACGTCCAAACAAACCTAGGATTCTAAGAATGAGAGTTGTCAATTCCTATGGTACCACTACATACTACCGAGCGGCATGATCAGTGTTAATGAATGATGTGGTCTAAAACATACATATTTTTATATAAGTATTCCTACACTTTTAAGTAGATTTAGGGTTGTTTTTATTATATTATAATTGAAAGTGTTTCATATTTGGAGTTTGATTATTTTAAGAGGAAACGAGCTAAAATGGCATATTCCCTATCAAAAGAAAATTATTATCGAATTACCAAATATCATCTTAATTGATTAATGATTATAATATGTTGAGTGGTGATTAGAGTGTTGTAAATATGTTTTAATACCCATAGTTTAATTTTTCAATTGAAAGTAATTAATAAAATTAATTAGCATTAATTGTTTTTGTTATTTATCCAACGTAGTGCATGGAGATTTAAAGTATAATTTGACTAAAAGAGTGCACAAGTTATTCAATGTTCATTTATAATTCAACTTTTTTTTAAAGGAGAATTTCATTAAACCAAACGCCAAAACCCTGAGAAAGGGCGGCACCAAACAAACAAAACTAATTACATATTAACAAAACTGCACAAATCTTTCCACTTGATCTCACTATCCTTTGCTCTAGCATTAAACTAGAAAAAACGAAACGATTTGATCTCTCGAATAATTTCCTCCAACTTCACAGGCTTGCTGTTGAATCTAGACTCATTCATGGCCTTCCAAATAATCCAACACCCAATTCTAATAATACCTTGAACTATATCTTTTTTCTTCCCATTGAGGCCTGTAATTTCATGTGGTTCAAGTAAATCCTTCACCGAAAACGCCCAAATACACGGAATCTTGCACCACGAGGAGATTATAGACCAAACCGTCGAAGAAAGGCTACACGAAGTAAAAAGGTGTTCGGCCGTTTCATCACAGTCTCCACAAAACACACAGGTTTGATCCCCCTATCAATATTCCTTTTCTTGAGAGCATCCATTGAAGCCAACTTGTTTACCCCAAGCCTCCATATGAAAACGTTGCATTTACGAGGGAGCCACCTACAAATACTCGGAACATAATTCCAATGAGGATTAAAGTGTTTTATCAGAAGGACCTTAACAGATCTCATGCTGAACTGCAAATCAGCCGCACCTAACCAAGCCCACTTATTCGAAACTTCTTTCAATTCCACATCCAAAAGTAAACTGCAAAGCCCAATTAATTCGTCCACCTCTTGACCGGCCATAATCTCCCTTTTCCACTGCTAATTAAATCTAGAATTGCTACCAATATTAGAGATCCTCTCAACGGCTCTGCAATCTTTCTTTGACTCTAGTTCGAACAATGCAGGAAATTGAAGCTTCAACGGACCATTTGACAACCAAGAATCTATCCAGAACTGAATTGACTCCCCGTTGCCCAGTTCTCCTTTAAAAAATTCTTTGATCGGCTTGTTATCAATCAAAAAACTATCCAATAATTTAACAATGTTGGACCATACCCCCCCCCCAATGACTTTCTGACCGGAAAACAGTCCCGAAACACATTCGATTTGTGCACCAATTCAATCACTTTCACCCAAAGTTTGTCCTTGTCCGCCTTAAACTGCCATCCCCACTTAGACAATAAGGAAATGTTGATATGTTTAAGCTTACTGAGGCCCAATCCACCTTTATCAATCGGACCAGCCACCCGATCCCAAGCCGCCCAATGAATCTTGTTCGACTCGTTACCTCCACCCCATAAGAAATTCCTAATTTTAGATTCAATATCTTTAATTACCTGAAGTGGGGCTTTATATAAAGAGAAGAAATAATTCGGTAAACTCTCAAGCACCGACTTGATCAAAATACTTCTACCACCCATTGAAAGCATCACCGCTTTCCACTTCGCTAGCCTAGCATCGATGATATCGTATACGGGTCTCCAATTGGCTACCCTATTCATGGTAGCTCCAACCGTCAAACAAAGATATCTAAATGGGAATGTCTCCGCTTGGCAGCAAATAATATTCGCCATCGTATTTAATTCCCCGTTATTGACTCTAACCCCAAACAAATTGGATTTAAATATATTAATTTTCAATCCTGAACACAAATGGAAAATCCTGAGGATTCGAACCACACAGTTAATATTAGACTCCGACCAATCCCCCAAAATTAAAGCATCATCCGCATAAAAAATGAGACACGTTCGGACTGTTCTGAGGGGTTTGAATGCCAGACACAATACCTTCGTTCTTCGCCCTATCAATCATGAACGATAAAGCCTCCATAACTATAATAAAAAGGAAGGGAGATATCGGATCCCCTTGTCTAATCCCTTTTGAGCAATTAAACTCAAAAGTGGGTGAACCATTCACCAACACCGAAGACCTCGTCGACTCCACACATCCTTTAATCCAATTACACCATCTAGACGGGAAACCCATATGAGACATAATTGACAGTAAAAACTTCCAGTTCACATTGTCGTAAGCCTTTTCGAAGTCGATTTTAAGAAAAAAAAAATTTTCTTAACCTTCTTACCCCAGTTGTATAATTCGTTAATAATTAGAGGACCGTCCAATATATAGTTACCTTTCAAAAAAGCCGATTGCGATTCCGAAATCACCGAACCGATAACCTTCTTCAATCTGATAGCAAGAACCATCGAGATCAACTTAGTAATAATCCCAATAAGATTGAAGGGCCTATAATTTTTTTAAATCCACCGGGTCTTTGATCTTTGGAATAAGGGTGATAAATGACGAATTACATCCTATACTATAGTTTCCGATCTCAAAGAAACGATAAAAAACTTTCATAAAATCCATCTCGAAAAGGTGCCAAAAAACTTTTATGAACTTAAAGTTTAGACCATCCGGGCCCGGAGCTTTGTCGTCTCCACATTCTTTTAAAGCCTCCTTCACTTCCAATAGAGAAAATGGCATAATAAGACTAGCTTTATCCGTTTCAGATAATTGCTTTATACCTTGACAATCCAAAGTCAGCCTGTTAGAAACCTCTTCCGAAAATCTGGATCTAAAAAATTTCATGACTTCTAACTTAACCACCAAAGGTTTATTAACCCAAACCGAGCCCAAGTTAAGACCCGGAATACCATTAACCGCTTTCCGAGCATTGACTAGAGCATGAAAAAACTTAGAATTTTCATCTCTGTCAAGAGCCCACTTCAATCTAGCTCGCTGCTTCAAATCTGAAGCTTTACTCTCTCAAATTCAAGCAACAATTTTTTATTTTCCAAAAAGGACCATTCTTCCTCCTCCGATAAGTCTCTAGACTCCATACACTTCTCTATTTCCTCCATCTCTTCAAACGCTCTATTAGTAATCTCCCCTTCTTTCTTTTTCATCTCGTCTCTCCATCCTTTTATCCCTTTCCTAATCGCCGCAAATTTTTGAATTAAGACATAATCAGGCGGGCCCGAAACGTTAAAACCTGTGACAACCCTCAAAATTTCAGGTACTGTACAATTAATTAATTTTAATTATGTGCTTAATGACTGTGCTTGATTACAACTGGCAAGTTAAACTGCTTTATGATTTTTGTATCATACATACATACATATGCATCATATTTCATACAGTCACTCCATTTATTACACACAAACATTAGTGACATACTTGATGCACACAGCACAGTTAGCACACTGAGCGGTTGATTCAGAAACATGCTGACAATGCCAGCACATAGACAGACTATGTTATTGAGGCCAGTATGAGCCAGGGACAAGGTACCACACTAGTATGGAGTGTAGGGAAGTGAGGACCATAAAACTGCGTCACTAGGTGATAGTTAAAGTGCCGGGAAGTGCCTAAAACATACTTTAAATGCAGAATTCTGCATTTATCATTAAAATTCAGCATTTTACTATGCTAGTAAAGTGCAAAAACATGGCAGAATGGTCCTGTATGCTTTCCTAAGTGCCGGGAATAAATTGTGTTACAAATATATATATAAAAGACATTTTCGGACTAATTAAACACTTTAACGGGACGGTATCTAACCGGATAACCGGACATTACCCGGAACACTAAATTTTTATCAAACACGTTGTTTTATTATTTTTGGCTAGTCGTGGTCCCCGTTTACCATAACACCCACTAAAAATCAACAAACTAACATATATCATCATCATACTTGAAATCTAACTTATGTTTACCATTTGGTTGCAAAAGTTACACCCAACCCCCCCCCCCCATAAAACCGAAATCGGTCCCTTGTGGACCCACCATATCATCCTCCATGCCTCCAATATTTGAATAGATTATAACACATTATTTTATTAGATCTTTGCTTGTAGACATGAACATAATATTGAAGTAATCTTATAAGAAGCATGGCCTAGATCACAACCATCATTCACAATCTTACACCCTCACTTCACTCACACTCTCTCTCTCTCTCTTTCGGCTCAACCCCAAACCGCCACCATCACCACCACATAACCACCATCATCTTCCATTTTCAAGTAACTTTCAAGCTTAAAGGTTGATACAAGAGAGCTTGCTTTGTGTGGAGCTTCATAAGGGCTTGGTTTCTAGCTTGTTCATCATCTTTTCTCAACATTTTCTCACTAGATTCTACCCTAGCCTTGTGCTAGTAGTAAGTTAGTTGTACACCCTTGTTCATCTTGTTGTTGTGATCACAAGTTGTAGTATGTTATTATGTTTAAATCACAAGAACTAGAACACTAAAAAGATGAACATGAAACTTTACATAAAATCCTACATAAAGGTTTACTTATGATTGAAACATGAAGATGACATAATGTGACTAGTAGTTTATTGTTATGAGTATGTTGTTAACTTTATTGTGGATTTTGGTTATGTGATGTAAATCACCCTACGAATCTTGTTAAGTAATATCTAATAATATGAGTTAACAAGATTAGAGAATGGTTATGTATTACATAGATAACCACTTTCTAGTTAGTCATGAACTTGAAAAAGAATGATTTTCTAAAATATAAGTGAACTAGTAGATTGGTGATCATGATGATTTAAGTCTTACTAGAATCTTTTCTAAGTAAACCAAGTTAAAGAATCGGGTTTTAGAAAATCATGACTTTACATATACTTACATTATTTTTGTAAGAAAAATAAGTGTAAAAAGCTTTTATTTACAAGAAGAGTTCAAGAGTTAAATTTTTATAAAAATTAATTATAAGTTGTAAACACTAAATCATTTTGTTAGAATGATTTTTAAAGAAATAAATACATTTCGAAAGGTAACTAAGTCCACTAAAAGTCTTACCAAGTTACTACGCGCTTTCGAAATATATCAAGTTCACGACTAGAGTATAACGCATATATTTTTTCTCTTGGTAAAGTAATAATTGATTATTGGTGATTGTTGATTGAATTCGAAAAGAAAATGATATGCTTAAAAGCATGGACACCTCCGTTTTTAGAGAAAACTCTGGCGAAATTTTCTAAAAATCCCAAGACTCAGAAAATATTTTTCTAGCAAGTGTTTACAATTATATTTTTAACCTTGTTTTCAAAATAAACTTCGACCTGATTTTTATTACAAAAATATTAGGTGCCGGAGGTTGGCTTTCGTAAATAAAATTTGATAAATATATATATATGTAGAATATATATTTTACACTAAAACTCTTGTATGATTATTTGTTTATTCTGAGGACTAGTTATATTATTGTTAGGGAAAAATAATATAACTTATGTATACCATGAAATTACGACTCCAAAATAATAATATTTAAGTTACGCAAGTATTGTGGTATTACGAAGAGCTAAGAACGTCACTTATATAGTATTTCGGAAAAATACTCTTGTACGTATGCTTTTGGTAAAAATATTATTTTGGAAAATTTATGAAGTAAAATATAATATTTTTCGGAAAAATATATATATTTTGGAATTAAGATGTTTTAGACAAGTGATTAAAAATATATTTTTCTAAGTGGGACTTAAAATATATTTTTCGGAATTACAAGTGTACATGTATAAATACCCCCATCCTTGGGAAGGAAATACACTTATAAAATAATTAAGAAGTGTGAATATGAAATAGTTGCCTAACTATTTTCCTAAAGACAAAAGTTAAGTTAAAATAATTACTATTATTTTAACAAGTATAATATCAAAGTAACGCAACTCAAAACACTAAACCCTAAGCCAAGGCACGGCCCGTTCGTCTAATAGACATTAGTACGTGTAGGTCGTCGCGCAGCAGATCGAGTTTGAGGTTGATGTTACAGGATACGCACTTCTGTGAGTTCATGTCCCCCTTTTCTCTTTACTGTTTTCACTTTTATACTTCGGGGGTGAAATACATGCGACAATTATTACAGACATTCATTTACATGGTATGGTTAGCATAGGGAGGGTTTATACTACTAGATCATGTGAAGGGTGGGTACAACACTTAAGGCCATTAATCCTCGTTGTTAGGACCGAGGGACATGAGTGATAGATCTATTTGGGTGTAGCGAGCCCCACTCCTGAGTCCGCTGAGTGGACCAGGCGATGACTATGTGCCCGACGCACAAATTTGCTAGGTTTGAGTTTTCCTGCACCTTTTCACACATACCAGTGGCTTTGCAACCCAGTGGTGATCTCTTTTTCCTTAATGCTACATACCAGGGACTTTGATACATACTTTAAAGGTTTATACATACTCACTTTTACATGAACTCGCTCAACTTTTGTTGATTTTTCAAACTACATGTATTTCAGGAAATTAGTGGATCTGGCGAGATATGCAATCGTGTCAAGCTGCGTAAGGAATAATGAGGTCATCCAGGTTTAGAAGGTGTGACCCTTTCCTGGACGGGTTACACGTCCTTAACCCATGTTTTTAGTCAAGTCTTTTGTGGTGTCATGTGAACACGTTTTAATTATGTCATGGTTGTATGTTGTTTTATGTGTCGACTTTTAAACAATGATGTTGTGGTAACTTTTAAAACTTAATGAATGGATGACTGTCATGTGTTTTATTTTCATATAGCATTGTTATGATTGTGCTATGGTATCAAGACGTCACACCAAATAAACCCACGCTTCCGCAAAAGCCAGGGTGTGACAAAACCCTCCAAAAATTTTTCCACCACTTCCTTATATCCTTCTTTCTCCAGCCAAGAATTAAAGACTCTAAAAGGTTTAGCTCCGAAATTCTTCATTTGGGTGATGAGCAAAATAGGACCATGATCTGAGAGACTAACCGGAAGAGCCCTGAAGGTAGCATCTGGCCACCGATTAAAGAAGTCCGAACACACCAGGAACCTGTCAATTTTACTTAATTTTCTTCCGTTTCCTCTAACACATGTAAACCTACTTCCTATCAAATCATATTCTCGAAGACCCGAATTAAAGATAAAACTATTAAAATTCGACGCACAGGAACTATTAAATCTGGAATTTCTCCTCTTAATAACCATTTGATGGGAATAGCAAAAAGGAATCATAGTTGGACTTGGATGGTGGGAACTGATTTGTGTTGGGGATGTTAATATATAAAAGAAAACAACACTAAATATATATGCTTGATTTTGATTTGGGCCACGTGAGATAGCGAGAAGCAAGGCCCACTCACTAGCGCCATTGTTTGGATCAGCCAATGAATGTTTTCAGTTGGCCCAGTTCGTGAAAAGAAAAGAGGTATTGGCAGCAAATTATGAAGGAGGAACATTATTTATTTTGTGGGGCGGCTACGATATATTCAACATCAGATGGCAGCAAGCATAGAGGAAGGTTAAAGGGCTGATTTCAAGAAGGAGAAGCTGGTTCAAGATTCAAAGTCACGGTTAAAGATTCGAGTCTGGATTCACAAACAAGTTAGCTTTACAATTTTTAATTAGACTTTGTGTTTTTTTAAGACTTATGAACATGATGTTTTTGATATCTCAGACTTGTTTATTGTTTATGACTATGAATCTTGGCTAGTTATTTTTCTACCCGGGTTTGTGATGATTATTCGTGTCAATTGGTAATTTGTCGGCTTTTGGTAATTTTGTGATGGATAAATATTAAAGTAAAAGACCTAATAATAATAGGCAAGATGTGTGTGCGTGCTTTATTCTAATTTATTATCTTATAATTGTTCCTCATGCGTCTTTGTGAATGTCTTTCATGTATAGATGCATGTTAGGTTACCTACTTTGTGTTTGTAACTAGTTTATGGTTTATGGTGCACGTACTCCATAGGAACGTTGTTTGATAATTTAGAGGAGTTTAGTGTTCTACCTATTCTTGAGACCGGAAGGAGATAGATAGTTAGGATTGTCTTTGGTGCTAGGTATTTAGGTGCAGTGAGACCGGGAGGAGATCTGTCTAAGTGGCCTAGTATTATTTGCTTTCCTAAGTCTTGTCAAGTGTTTTTAGGTTACCCCATGCACTCTAGGGTGTATTGTGATTAGTGAGACTGAGAGGAGATCTAGTTTTTGGGTACTTTAGTATTGTTGGAGAGACCGGGAGGTGATCCAACCCATACCAGTGAGCTTTATTTGACCTTTAGGACCTTAGGAGAAGTTGATGAGACCAGGAGGAGATTCAACATGTCTTTAGTCTTAGAGTGTCATATTATTAGAACCTGGTTCCATCATAGTTACCATTGCCGAGAGAAAACTGAGAGTCACAGATATGATTTCAAACCTGGGTAGTGTTTCCTCATCCTTGATTTCACCCTTAGCATCCATAGTTGCATCTTGGTAGTTTAGAATCACTTAGTTAATTCCTTAGTTTAATTAGTCAAAACCTTAAAACCCTCCAAACAATTAAAAACCAGTTAAGTAATTAGGTAAGTCAGAGTCTAGTTAGCAGCGCTAGTGTCTCGTGGGTTCGATACTCAGACTTCATTAGGCTTTACTACATACGATAGGTACACTTGCCTGTCAGTGGTCTAGCATTTAGAGAGTCTTAGTTTATAAATTTAAAACTAGGGTGTCTAGATTAGGTTAGTAGTTTTTATAGACCATAATTTTCACATCAATGAACGTATTTTAGTTTCGTTAAACAAACCAAATGTCATACCAAATGTAAGCACGTTATGTGAAAACAATGTACTAAGTATGCTAAGTGAACATACGAAGCAGAAATGTCATGTAAATCAATGTGCTAGCATGCTCAGTAAACATACATAGCAGAAATGTAGTGTAAATCATTGTGTCCATATGCTAAGTAAATATATGTAATAGAATGTTTATGAAATCAATGTGTTGTCATGCTCAGTCAACATACATAGCAAAGCATAAATGAAATCATGTACTATATGCGTACTAATGAACATAGCAAGTATATGTTATAAAAGCACGAAAAGCACGAAAGTAACAAGTAGGCACATGTGTATCACCCCAAAATATTTGAAAACAGTAAAAGAGGAGAACTATGTACTCACTTGATATTGCTTAATGGTCTTGAAATAACAACCAAATAACGCTTGAGGGATCACGGAATCAATCGGCACCTAATATAGGTAACTATGTTAATAAACAAGACCTAAATCGGAAGATCGGATAAAATGAGATCTCGTAAACCAAATGAGTATTGGAACTCATTTAATATGGTTTAACAAAGCCTACGTTCTAAGTCGGAACCTATCCTAAGTGCTTATGACCCGTTACGACTCGTTAAGATAGTTTACGCTACTTTAACGTGTCGTTCGTGCAAAAGCGTGTTGGACCGCCTAACTAGTCATATGACAAGTATTATATGCCTTAACATGTCTAATAACATTTCATAGTCAGTTTAGATGTCAAAATTTAGGTTATATATGCTTAAAATGAAATTATGCGTAAAAAGGGAATTTTGGTCATTTTTCTAAGGCATATAAACTACCTATCATACAACTAACTAAATGAAGTGACCATAAGGTATAACCTCTGAAGGTTATTCCCTATACAACTATGGGCACAAAATATGTTTGGTTGGATCCTAATGATCGACCAAACGGGTCGGTTTCAAAAGTCTAAGCGGTTTTTTAGACCGCTTAACTTACGACCCTATATAAGCACTAGACTAAAAGTGACGAGTTAAACATGTTAAAACATGTTTAACTAAGTTAGAAAACAGGTTAGATATCAAAACAAAGTGTTTTGATACCCGAAAATAGCTTCGTTGCAAAATACACATAAATACGTATTTTGACCAAAACTTTGACTCATCACTACAACTAATCAACGTGGTAATCAGTAGGTATAGTCACAAGGACTATAACCATCGTGATTACGCTCACGTTGCAAAGTTCAAACGAACTTTGTGTTGACCAAACCATAGTCAAAGCAGAAAGTCAAACATTGTTTGACTTTCATGCTTAAAATACAAGAACAAGCATGAAAGAAGCTTACAAAGGGTCCAAGCTTGGATCAAGAACAAGAAAACTGAAGAAAGGAGCC
The DNA here is from genome assembly GCA_030545235.1 of Helianthus tuberosus. Classification (NCBI taxonomy): domain Eukaryota; kingdom Viridiplantae; phylum Streptophyta; class Magnoliopsida; order Asterales; family Asteraceae; genus Helianthus; species Helianthus tuberosus. The sequence continues at coordinate 47,942,431 of CM060431.1, read as the reverse complement.
TTCAACCAAGAAGGGATAACCCCAATAGCATAATAGGGAAGAAAATTCTGAAGTGAGCAAGTTGAAAATGAAATTTGGTGGGTTTATATAGAAATTCAAGAACCGTTAAGATCATTCCACATGTTTTGAGATTTGATCATGGCCATACATTTGTTACCCACTGTTTAGAATACCAGGGGAATCCAAAAACAAGCCCATAGCATTGAAAAACCATGTCTAAAACCCAAGGAACAGTTGCTGTTTGTTGATATCAGTTTTCTGCCCAGATAGGGGTTGTCTCGCACTGCGTAAAACTCAGCAAGAGTCTACGCGCCCCGCGAGCAAGCCAATGTTCAGCAACAGTTTGATTATTTACAGTTTCAGTCCCTGCATGTATATAAGTTTATTTTTGACACATTTAAGCCCCGTTAACCCATTTTCAAGGCTCAATAATGATGTCAAAGTATATGGAATATGAAATATGCTTGAAAACATCTCGGATGTCGGTTCGTCAGGTCGTATGGCCTCGTTGTTCGGTTAATTATGACGAAACACGAACGGACGCGAAAAATGATCCAAATTGCGCGACGAATGGAATTTTTGCATTCCTATCACTAAAAAAAATATTTTAATGATTACAAAAATTTTTGGATGTTCGGATATGTTCAGAACATGAGATATGCACGTAAATGCAAACTTATGCACTTTTTGACGCTTTTAGTCCCTGTTTGATCAAATAAGTTTATTTTCGCATACCGAACCCCTTAAAGCCTATTTCTAAGCTATATAAAGGATATTTATGGTATTTTTGACTTTTGATCATGTTCCGGAATGTACGTTACTATACGAATTGGCAGACTTTCGCAGTTTGTCGCAAATAGTCCCTGTAAGCGAATAAACTAGATTTTGCCATACCAAACCCTTCAAAACTTATTCCTAAGTTATGTAACGGTTATTTAAGGTATGTTAAGCTTATGTTGATGTTCTGGAGTGTTTGTCGCGTTAAACTGATTACGTTTACGCACCAGTTTGCGTATAACTTTCTAGAAAGCGATATAGAGTTTGAAATCGAACAAAAATCATAACGTTCAAAATGTCAAACATAAATAAACAAATATTGGGATCAAATCATATTTTTTATTGATAATTGAACTGTTCAGAGTTTATTCAATGATTACAAGCACATATGTCACAAGTCACGTTACAAATTGCTCACAACTACTGGTACTAAATTGTTTCAATATTGTTAACATTGTTTTAAAAAGAATACATGTAATTGTCTTTTGATTAAAGAAGTCTAAGGCCCGGATACAGTCCTATGCGTTGCATGCTTGAATAGTTGAAATCTTGAAACATATGTGAAAAACAGTCAGCATAAAAATTGTTGGGATTGAACCCTACCAGAGGAACAGATGATGTAAAGCCAAAACTAGTTCACAACAGTGGATTCATCATAAACAGTAGTTTGCACTAGGCTTTCCCCTTGAAAGTGGTTATAACATCTGATGACCTCTATCCACTGTCCGTATACAACAGCTACTGTTCTTCAAACTACTGATGAAGCCCTAAAGACTGTTAAAGATTAAACACTGCTTGTTCAATCTACTGATGCTATCTAAGTACTGCTGATGATTAAAGAACTGCCCACTCAAGGACTGATCAACTTTGAGGAAAGCACGGATGGTCAACATCTGTGCTTAGCATTCAACAATAGAAGGAGAAAGCAGCAGTTTAGTTTATCACTTATATTATATAGAATCAGTGGTTAGGTTAATAGTGTTTGTATAAGAATGGTGGTTAAAGGTTGTTAGGTTGTTAGATGTCACTTTCATGGTGACATCAGCTTTGATGCCTCAGTGGTTTGTTTCGCCTATAAATGGAACAATACCCTGTACTGTTTCATTTGGTTGACTGAGTGAGTTTATCTCCTCCAATCCTTTCATCTTGAGCGATCAACCAGTGAGCATCATGCTGAGGGGGAGTTTTAGTATGTGAGCATATCTGTAATCATTTCTGTATTGTAATCATTTGACTCAATGAGAAGCATGTGTTTACTGAATACTATGTTCCTTTTGATTGTGTTTACAAAGTTTGTTTCTATTTCCGCTGCATAAATATTATCATATATACAAGTTATGACAAACACACACAATCATGAGGGCCTCTGATCCTAACAATTGGTATCAGAGCCTGGACAGTCAAATTCGGTCTAACAATCAATTTGACATAACAGTTCAGCTCAAAACTCATTGATACTAAGGTTGATCATATTTTGTTGAAAAACAGAGTAACGATTAATCACGTCCAAAGTTGATTATTCAAAAACTCTGTAAAACAACCAAGATGTTACCTATCACATAGGAGTCGCGTAACACTGGAGTATCATGATTCAAATTAGTATAGATTCAGTGATTATGTTGAAAAACTATGTTGATTCCATCATGACTGCTTCTAAGGTGTCACCTCATGTCAACAAAGGTCTATGTTCAGTTAAAAGCATTAGTGTCTTTGTTAACATCAAAAGAGGTAAATAAAACTTTAGTTACTTGATCTTATATGTTGAAAAACAGGTTGAAAATCCTTCAAAAGGATCAAATCAATTTTGTTGAAACATTATAAGAAAATTAGCAGTTCTATATCATACATCAAACATAACTAGGGATCAACTCCAAACTTCTGATTGAAAATATCAGAGTTGTTAAAAGGAGGAGGAATATATTCAAATCATTTGTGATAAAAGAGTAGGATCCTACAAAGGTTATGTGTTGGTGTTTAAGAAGTCTGGATCATGAGTAATGTGAAAATTGGCATAAGCATGTGCAACAATGTCTAAATCCCTCAAAACATTACAGAAATGATTCTGAATCAAGTATTCCTTCCTTAAAAACCTTTCCAGTGAATGTTACAACATTTATTAATGAAAAGGGTAAATAGGGAAAGAAGAAAAATCACAAAAACTGAAGAGTGTATTTATCTCAAAACTTTTGAAATCAAAAGAAAAGAGTATAAATCTAAAACACTCAAGAGTCCACAGGAGATCTACATACTTGGTCAAACATTTGTCATCCATCAATCATGCACAATCACTGTATCAGGGAGTTCAGGTAACAAGGTATCACCAGTTTGATTATTAAATAAAGAGGATTAGGCCAAATTTTCAGACATTTTTCACATGGTAACAAGGTTGACAAAATCCTTCAAAACCATTGTGAGCAGGCCACTTCATAGTTATAATCATTTGACAAGATAATGGTACCAAAAAGTGAGAATAAAACTTTGATTCAAACCACTGACCATTTTTCTTAACTTGAGAATGAGGTGATTCTAATCTGATTAAAAGGTACATTGACTTTGAAAATACACCAGATCTATTTATTACTATTTTCAGAAAATCTTTACGTAAATTTTATTGTAAAGGTTTTAATTAAAATATGACATATTATTCTTCATTTTTCGGAATGATACGTTTTGCACTTTTACTGTCAGGATGTTGAACCCTTTCATTTTTTTTGGTGATATAACTCCTTGAAAATGGTTCAAATAAAGATGGTGTTATTTTCAAGTCATTTCATGAACTCGTGCTCAAAACAATAACAATAGATTGTTAACAAACTACAAATATTTTGGTTGTACATGTTATACTCTAAAATTGTCAAAAAGATTAGAACACAAAACTTATGGTCAAAGTAAAGTATGGTAATCATCTGGGGCACTCAACCACTGCCTATATTTGAAGTGATATAAGCAAGGGTTGGGCATGTGGAAAACCTTCATTAAAATTCCTGAGAAACCTGATATTTTGATAACACTGATAAACTTGCAACTAAAATTTGCCTGTCAAGTATTTGATTTTGTAGGAAATTCAAAATCTCTATCAACAGATGTTGATATGATATTGTGTTCTCACAAGTCAAAATCATGTCTTTCATGAGAGTAGCAGTTGTTCAAAGCAGTTGTAAAAGCTCGTCCACTGAGAAATAAAAAGTGTTTGACCTAAGTAGCCTTTTAATTGTTACCATCACTCCACCCCAAACCACTGTTTGATAAATTCTATCAAAAATGGATAAAAATCATCAGTATGCCAAACCCATCCTAAAAATCTCTTCACCTTCATTTTAAGCCACTGCTGGATCCTCAAAGTCACCAACAGTGGTCAGCTCAGATGATTCACATCTGCAGCTTCACCGTTTAAAAAAAAAAACAACAACAACAACAATCATTCTACAACTCATCCATTTCTCCAAATATTTGACAACATCAATGAAAAGGGATTCTTTCAAAAGGACTATCCTAAAACATTTGTCTTCTTGCTGGTTTTCTACCATCCCATCAACATGTCATGCACCTTGAGGTACTAAAAAGACGGAAAGTTGGGTAGGTGTCTTGTAAAGAGGAGCCTCAGCAGTTCAGTGACAATGAGCAAGCAGATGTTTCAACTACCACTGATCGAAGAATATTATGATGTTGCTGCTTGTTGCTGAAAATTCCAACTGATTGTAACTTCCAAATATGATATTGAATTTTGATATAATTGCTCAAAAGGCTTCTCTTATGCAGGAATGTCAGGTAGCTGAAATATATCATCAAAAATTCAATATCTCTTTAACTCACCATCATTCACAATCAGACATCACTCTGTGAGGGATTTCTATGAAAAAGGTTTGATTCTTCTATCTCATGGTTCAGACTAAAGGTCAACTGAAAGATGTGCTAAGTTAAAGCATTTTTCCTTGAAAAGTTGATTTTTAGGTTTGGATTGCTTAACATGGAGTAACAGACAAAATCCTGTTTTTC